>OY728150.1:1116764095-1119264095 GCA_963277665.1 Viscum album | reverse complement strand
TTTTTGGAGGTATATTCCATAAACATTTATTAATGAACAGTTAAATACATGGGATGTAATATTTTTTGTATTTTACATTCTTATTGATACATCAACATTTATGTTTTGAGGTAGTTTTTTAATAGTTAAACTAATCTTTCATGGTATAAAATACTTTATTGAATTAGAATCAAATAGTGTACTCAATATTCTTGAATTAATAACTAGTTTACTTATCACAACATAATTATGAGGATCTATATCAATAGTAGTTATATCATATTCCCTTCCTTTATCTCTCATACATGGAGGTTTTTTCATATAATTTTCTCTAAAAACCCATTGGCATAGGTCATTGTCTTGGAAAATGATCATGCTCCATGGTGTAGAAAAATTTAAACATAGGTCGAGTTTCAAACTTAACCTCCTTTTATTATATCATATTAGTGAGTTTCATTATTTATCATCAGTAATTATTATCCTAATTCCCTTATTTTCCATACTTTATGCATCTTCTAGTTACATTAAAATGGTTTCCAAGATTATTCTTCCCACAATTTTTACACATGGGTTTTTGTGTTTTATTTACTCCATCAGATTTATCCATTAATCCTACTGAAATAAACTATATTTTACACTATTTATATCAATCCAAAAGATATAACTAAGAGTCTCTAATATACATCCCAACCATAAGGGAACAATATAAATAAATTCTTATATTTCATTATCTTGAATTGAAAAATATTTTTTTAGAGTTGGATTTAATCCACTAAAGAAGTAATCCACCATAATTTTGATAATGTGAATATTTTCAAAGGAGTTCCATGAAATTCAAGTGATGTTTCTTCAAATACTCCCAAAAATAATCATATTAATTTTACTTTACTCTATAGAAACCCATCTCCAATTCAAGACTGAGATTTCAGGGAAAAAAATTATACAATTATGTTATTTTGAATGCTTCTCTATCAATGAAATCAATTTCCTCATTGAATTTCATCTTCTTGATCATTGTTTACCACTAATCAAATTCCCCCTCTATTTGATAAATATATAGTATGAATTTATCATGATTTAAATTCAATAGGATACAAAATATAAATTTAATGGATTTAATCAATTGTTCTATGATGATAGTATTAGAGGATCTACTAAAAGTTGGTCTCCATTATCTCGTTATGTAATTGACCAAAATTTCCACTTTATTAGGGGAATGAAGGTGTTCTCTATTATTAAAGTTATTATTAATAAATTGACCCATCTGATCCAATACTACATGAACTTCTCATCTAATTATCCTATATAGTTAAGGACATCATTAGGACAATCAACAAATTTTATATCACATTATATATTGGAATGGTTCTTCTTATTTCCTACCATATACTAAAAAAATGGAAATAAATTTTGGGATAAAAATAATTAAATAAAATCCATAAAAAATCGGAAACTATTTATATATAAGGAATAAAATATTAATGGAAGGTATATCCTATCTTATGAGTCTTTAGGTTTTAATCTATGTTTCTGATTTTAATTTTCCTATTATTTTTTTCGAGCATAAAATTTTTCACAACCACTCCATTGAGTTTAGTTTTTTTAATGAATTAAAACAAGATTGTCCTAGTGATTTATTGCCTTAGTTTTACTAAAAACCAATGAGTAGAAGTTTATATACAAGCTTTTTTGGCATCTGTTTATATAAAAATCGATTTGAGAAATATTTTCCCAGACTCTTCGGTGTATGTTTTCCAATAACCAACACCACAAATCATTAAATATTGTTTTGAATCGAGAAACACTCATTTTTTTGGATATACAAAACCCTCTCACATGTGATGAGTCCCTCAAAAATCAAAATTACTTCGAAGGTGGAACGGTGATCTATAATGCCATTATTAGCGATTTTCATTGATTTCCACAATCTACAGTTCTCATTTTACCACTTCTTTGATTACATCATCATCTCTGCATTATTTACTTCTTGAATACCTCTTTCCGAACCAAAATTTTGATTGATTTTAGTTTTTTGCTCATATTAAATGTTCATTTTTATAATGAATTTTTTACGGATCTCGTAGCTAGTATTTATTCTTACAACACATTCAGGGGACAATGTTTGGATTATTGATCATGGAAAATTTTAAACTCTAAATTTTTTATGTTGTTTTTTTAATTTAGAAGATAATATATTTATACGTAAAAACCTATTTTTTTCCAAACCATGGTCTGATTTTAGCTTGTTTTTCTTATTAAATATTCTTTTTTACAATCAGTTTTATTTAGATCTTACTGGAAATGTTTATCCTTACTACACATTTAAGGGACATAGTTCGAATTAACGATCAATGAAAAATTCAACTCCTAATTTGGTAAGATTTTTTCTAATTCCAAACCATTATTATTTGTTAAAAATTTATAAACTATAAATAAATAATCCTAAATTTTTAACTTATTTATTTTCTCTTTTATTTTATTTTTTGATAGATTCTTTGGGATTATTAAAATTAATTGAATACAAAAATAATAGAATCATTATATATATTAGTTTTTATATTTATATTTTAAGAAAATGTATCCATTTTTGAGTTACTAGTATATAAGAGAATCTATCACACCAAGGAAAAAACCATACATATATAGTAACCCATAAAATGATGAATATATCACAAATTAAGAAAAAATAAATATGGAAAATATTTTATATATATATATATAGTAAAATATAATATTCATGGGCATACCATAATCGATGATATAAAATATATCTCCAATATGATTAAAAAATATATTTTCTGTGTAAATCCTGATTTAGTCACAGCCAATGATATTACATATATCATAAATTATGACATAGAATAATACTATTATATTATATTTACCTCACTATATGATACCTATATTATTTACCATATGACTACAAATACAAATTATGTTATCAAATAATGTAATGTTGGGTGGAGTTAATTGATAAATTTTTTTATAATCGAATTCTACTACAATGTCTTTTGGTGGAACACCCAAATGGTATGAATGAGTATGTAACATCATATGTTGAGAAAGATATTATTTTTATAGTATTACATCATCTTAATCAACAGCTATGTGAGAGTATTACTGATTATTACAATATATTGTAGGAGTAGTGATGAGATGTGAGAATCATATATCTATTATTTCCAGTGAGTTTTAGTTGTAATATACCTCACTCTTTAGTAAAAATTATGGAAAATTAACTAATAAATTAATGTAATCTTAAATACTTTTGACACACTCAACACCGAAATATTGTAAAAACTGTGTAAATTGAACTAATAAATGTTATATGATAGAAAAAAAATTAAATGATAATTTCAATAAAACCCATATATATAATATGAAAATAAAAAATTTACTATTTGTAATTGTGTTTCATATAAGAAGTTTTCTAAATGTTTATCAATAGTTTTTTTAAATGAGTTTCTATTTACATTTTATCAGTATATATATATCTGTGTGTGTTTATTTGTTTTAATATATTCACCAATTATATATCGATATCATGTATTTAATGGATAATAATTGGATAAATTTTTTAAGAACCGTTAGTGAATATGAAAAAGGAGATGTTGAATTATTTAAATTTTTTAAACAAAATCTCTAAGACATTGATTTTATTTTCTGACTATGTGTGGAGTGTTTGAATATGTGAAAGTTAAACTCCGTATAAATCAATTATATTCTAATTTTTTCTGGTTTTAGCCTTAATTATACACATTGGATTTGGAATGGTGAAATAACTGAAAATTCAGTAGATAATGTTGATGAAAATATTCATAATGAGACAGAGGATTGTATTGAAGATTTAATTCATGGTTTTGGTGTTGAAACCATTGAGAAAATAGTAAGTGTTGAACGATTTTATACAGATTATGAGAAACCCTTTTTCCTATGTTGTAAATATATGGTGTTATCATCTGTTTTGGGATTTCTTAACTTGAAATAATATAATGGTTGGAGTGATAAAGGATTGTTTAACATACTTGCGCTTTTAAAAGATCTACCTCTAGAAGGCAACGATCTTCCAGATTCTAATTATGACACGAAGAACATGTTATGCCAAATTGGATTGGGGTATAAAAAAACATGCATTCCTAAATGATTGTGTGTTGTATTTGAATGAATATAAATTTTTATCAAAATATCCTATATGTGGAACATCACGCTATATGATGGATGGAAAATTCATTTAAGATTCATTCTCAAGTACTAACATATAACCTCATACTAAATTAAATGATTTCTTCCAATAATCCCTTCATAAGATTCTAATAAATTAACTCTAATTTATTTTTCAGTATCGAAATCAAATCTCCTGGTAATAAAATTTGGCACCATCCAATAATTCCTAATTTGAAGCATCTATTTTAAAATTAAATTGATTCAAAAATGTTAAGATAGAATTTAGATGATTATATCTCTGATGGTAAATTACGATACCATAAAGACTCATCGTAATGGATGATATTTTATATTCAATTTCCCTATTTTGGATGTGATGTATAATTCTTATAGTTGGATTTTATATTGATGGAATGAATCCATATCTTAGCTTATGTAGCCAACAAAATTTGTGGCATGTTTTTTTTGGTAGTTTATAACATATCCCTACAAATATAAATGAATAAAAAATATATTATGATGATATTTATGAGTTAAGGACCAAATCATCAATAAAATGATATTGATATGTATATTTCACCATTTATTGATGATTTGACACTTCTATGAGAGGATGTTGATAATTTTTTTGATTCATACAAGAAAGAGAATTTTATTTTTCATGTTATGATAATGTTCTGTATAAATGACTTTCCTGCATATGGAAACTTATTTTGATACAGTGTTAAGGGACCTAAATATTTTCCAATTTGTCAAGAACAAACCTTACATTCTCAATTTCATAATGAAATAAATACAGTGTACATGGGATATCAAAGATTTTTTCAAATTTATCATAAAAATGTATATTGAAAAAAAATTTAATAGTTTATAAGAATAAAAACATCCCCCAAAACCACTTTTAGGTGAATAATATTATATAATGGTAAAAATATTGATTATAAACTTGGAAATAAAAGTAGTTCTAGTCCTCAAAAAAATATCTGGAAGAAACTTTTTATTTTTTCAGCTACCTTATTAGAGATTTTTTGGAGATAAAACATAACATTAATTTTATGCATGTTGAGAAAAATATATGTGATAGTTTTATTGGGACATTTTTATACATTAAATGAAAGAATATATAGATTTAATTATATATTTCACTTGATATTTATGGGAATACATTAGGAGTTAGCTCTATAAATTAACGAAAATAAAATATATTTACCTTTGGATTGTCATAGATTAAGAAAAAAACAGAAGTTTAATTTTCATCAGTGTCTGTATGGTATAAATGTACTAAGTTGATATTCTTAAAATTTAAATAATTTTTTTTAATGAAGGACTTAAAATTAATATGTAATAAATATTATGATTGTCATGTAATCATGCAAAAAACTTTTATTGGTCACATTGCGTGGTATATTTCTATCAGCTATCTAAGAGACGATCATCTTGTTTTGTAACTTTTTTCAAATCCATTTGAATGAATGATTTTGATCCAAATTTGTTAAATGAGTTGAATAATTAAGTTGAAATTATATATTTTCAACTAGAAATGTATCTTCCATGTACATTTTTTGATAAAATGGTTCATCTGGTAATTTATATGGTTCGAGAGATAAGAATATGTGGGACTTTTTATTTGTGTTGGATGTATCCTTTTGAAAGTTATATTAATATTTTAAAGGGATATGTTAAAAATAATTATTTAATTGAGGAAACTATTGTTAAAATATATGTATAAGAACTGGTGATTGAGTTCTTTATAGAATATTTGAATGAAGTGGAGCATATTTTTCTCCCTATATCTCAACATTTGACAGTTTATAGTAATGGTAGAGGGATTCGAGGATTAATGGTAATGTTCATTCAACATGATGAAGTGATGATTTCCAATTTATATATTTTGAACAACACATATGATGTCCAATCATATATATCATCACATATTGTTTAATTAAAGAGAAGATATCCAATAATAAATGAAAAGTGGTAGATGATTGATAAAAAAAATACATTTGTTTCATGGTTGAAAGAGAAAGTGAGAATATATATATCTACCTTAGAAAGACTGAAATGGTTGGTAGGGAGGCCATTGATTAATTTGATAACATTTCCTAGTTTTGATGTTAATGGGTAAAAAATTTACACATGAAATCTAGATGACTATAGTACCATTCAAAATAGTTGTGTGATGGTTGTCGCTGAAGCAGTGAATTTTTCAAGTTCAAATGATAAAAACCCAATTTCTGATTCACTGGAATATTTTGGAGTTCTTGAGGCTATATGAAAAAATGGTTATTCTAAATTTCTAGTAATTTTATTTAACTGTAATTGGGTTGATTGAAATAGTGGTGTGAAACATGTTAATTATGGATTGACACTAGATGATTTGAAACGATTTAATTACAAAGAGTAATCATTTGTCCTGGAGACACATGAAATTATGATATTTAATGTCATTTATCCATTGAATGATCAATGGTCCACCATTTTACAAATAAAAAATTTTCATTGTGGGGATGAGAATGATGATGATGATGTTATTAATTTACATGAGTCTTATTCATCTATTACGTGATTTTTGGATGATTACAATGGCTAAAAGGCAGACATTGTTCGTAAAATTTGTAATGATCATGAGAAAGAAATTTGGTAAAACACTAAATTAGTCTCCTAATTTTTTTAGAAATTATTTATATTTTGTTTCTTTATTTGAAACATACAAATGTGTGCCTCTTTTTTTACTTATTTTTTAAATTCTTGTTTTTAAATATTTAGTTTTCTAATAATATGCAGCTACAAAAAATTTTATTACACTTACTTATGTCTGTATCAGATACAGAGAGAGGGGAGTAGTTACCGAGGTATAAATATTTTTTCATATGTTAAATTTTTAGTAATATACTTTTTTAATGAATGAAAAAAATTTATTTATATATTTTTTTATAGGACTGTTGATGCCTCTTCAGCAGAGGAGACATGTCCTGTTACTACAGAAAAATCAATTTCTCATGTTGGTAAATGTGGTATTACATTTTTACCAAAAATATCGCTTTCTCGTGGAGATGAAAGAATTAAATATTCATTTTGATGATAAAAATAATGCAACTGGACCAAATATTGTTCATTTTACCAGTTTTATATCAATGCAGATCTGTTTTAGGATAAGTATTTTATATCTTGATTGGAAGTCTATGGATAGGATTTAAAATAGCATTTTTGGGAGTTCGTGATGGTAAAATATATCAATTGATTTATTTTACCTCATTTTATGATTATTAATTATTTTAAATTACATATTTCATTTATTAAATTACAAATGGCATCCAGTTTTTGGGAAAAAACGTTAATTAAGAAAATTCATCCTTCTTTAGTTGGGGTTTGATAAAGAGATTTTCAAAAAAAAGTAACCAAAAATTATTTTTTTTGGAAGGAAAAAGTTTGAAAACCCATGCCTTAAGTATCCATATATAGATATAGATACATGGAAGAAATTTTTCGATACCCATCATGAAGAAAAATTTCAGGTATGATAATTATTTTGTATTGTAAAATTTTTTATTCAGTTATCTAATTACATATTAGATTATTTTTATGTAACAAGCCTCTAGGAGATCTCATCAAGAGATCCAGCTGAAAAATTTATACCCTTATACTTTATCAATTTGATTGTATCCATATTTGGAGAAGAAAATGGTTGAAGTAAAATTTGAAGCATTAAGAGCGCGATCTAGTATTGGTTCATAAGATTTATAGTTTTTTCCTCTATCTCCTCCAAATCTCCGCGAAGAAATAGAAAAAAGTGAGAAGAAAAAATGAAAAGTATCTTACCGAGGAAGCTCATCAATTATCAGAAAAAATTATAAAGGAATATTATTTATTTTTCATTAATTTTTTTATTTTATAAATTATAAAAACTAATATAACTTTTTCATTTTTCATTTATGGATGAACTTCAGAAGAAAAAGGAACAGGGATCCTTTATAGTTGAGTGTAGGATGGACATCCCAGCCACTTCTTTAGAAAATAATGAACACCTCAATGACGTTAGAGGGTATCAAGAAGGTGTTAGTATTCGGAATGTTTTTTTCAGAGTAAGAAATAAAAAGACCTAGAAATTGAATCCTTACTTGCCAAGATGAAATAAGTGAAATAGTCACTAGGTGATCGAATTCAAGCATTCGGGTAGTATTCTTTGTTAGATCTCTGGATAATAAAGTCACAATTTGTACAACCTTCCAAGCCTTCCCAGCCTACTTACATTGATCATCCACCTCCATCCCAGTCGGACTACCATACCTAGCCTGCCCAGCCTACTTACATTGATCCTCCACCTCCATCCCAGCCTAACTACCCTGCACAACCTGCTTATTTTGATCTGCCACCTCGATCTTATTTGGACTGCCCAGCCCAACCTACCTACTTTGATACTCTGCCTCTGCACTCAGACCAAATAGTATATGATGAGTTTTTCCTAGAGATCCTCATATACATATTATTGTTTTATGACTCATATATTTTTTGGGGGATTCATAACATAACCATCCTAGACATATGGGATAGTTTAGAGTATCAGTAATAGAAATTATTGAACCTAATGCTTTACTACCATTTCCTACTATAGAGATTACAAGATTTGGGGATTGTTTGGTCATTTTTTAGTTTTTCAAAAAAGAATTCTTTGTTATATTTCATATATGGTGTTTGTTTTTTTAATATTAATTACATATTACAGAAAATTATTGACAATTTTTTTGACATTTAACTTATATAGGATTATCAAAAAGAAAAATAAATTTCACAATTGAAACAACACGTTCTGAAATAATCAATTATAGATACTTATGATGATTCTTTTGGGATACAAGGATTATCTCAAACGTCATCTTCCATGAATAATATATATGAGTTTATAATGATTTCCAATAAATGATTAAGAAATTATCTATTTATATTACTCCATTAATATATCATGAATCTAGTCGAATTTTAAGTCCTCGGCCTACATATGTTGCAGTTGTTTTCCATGTACGTAAATTGCTGTTTGAATTTTTTTTAATAAAAATATTATTTTAATTGACTAAATATATTTTCTTTTAAAATTATTTATCCATGCCTGATTCTTTTACAAAATTACACTACAAACATTAATAAATTTAAATTTCGAGAATACATTTCCATGGAAGTACAACATATGAAGAATCCTAGTAGAGTTGAATATATACATGAGACACTATCACAAAAAAAAATTCAATACTGGTTTTTTTCATTTCCTGATAAGAATGAACATAAACATAATTATGAACTAATGATTATTATAATTTCTTTAATTATAAAATTTTTGTAGTGTAGGGGGCATTAAATGTTGGGCGTATTTTTCCTAAATGAATGCACTTTATATTGAATTTTCTCTTTATTTGGGAGTGATCAAAAAAAATTACCACCTTATTAGATAGGTTAATTTTTTGTTATTCATTATCTCATTATGTTTAATTCACATTTTTTTAAAATGTATTATTAGTTCATATATATTAAAATGCAGTTCATTGAAAAAAATAAAAAAGAACACATGTAGATAAAGAAACCAAATGAAATCAATTATGTTAAATTTATTATTTTTCATTAGATATAGTTCTATTATATATATATATATATATTGTTTTTTATTATTGAGTTAATTTTTTATAACCATAGTGTCATTGTCAACAAGGACAAGTCGATTGTGGGTATTATGTTCTACAAGTCATTTATGATATAATCGCAACTGGGATAACTACATAATTTCATAAGGTTAGTTATTTTAATTTTTTTATATTATAGGTCATATAATTATATTTTTAATCTAGTATCATTCAATCATATGAAGTCTTATACCAAAAATGAACATACCCATATTCAATCGTTGTTTGAAAACTATTTGTTGAGTCTGATTACGATTTGAGTTATGTATATTCTAATGTTTATAAATAATATATTAGATTTTCATAACAAAATTTGTTCAAAAAAATGATTATTTTGTTAGAATAGGTGTTTTAACATACTGATATCAAATGAATGCTTCAACAATAACAAAAAATGAGCAATATATAAATTTCAGGTATGTATATTTGAAATAGATTTTATTATAAAATGTGTAGATAATATTTTGGCTAACTAGATAAAATGACGTAAGTTTTTATAGTTTTTAGTTAATGAGTAATTCAATTTTATTTTTGTATAATTTGTTTTTATTACAGAGATTATTATTATTTGGGAAGTATAATTTATTTAATTTTCTAAAAAATTCACTTTCGGAATTGGTTTTTGTAAAAACCTTATGCCGAATCAAGCTGACACTCAATTTTCTATGTCAGGTTTAATGAAAACTGAATCATAAACTAGCCGTCGCCCAATTTTCAGTGTGAGTTTAAATGAAAACCAATGCCAAAATGTTCTTTTTTATGTTTCCTTTATAGATTTTCATTAAAACCCAATGTTAAATCGTGTATTTTTACTAGTGTAGGAAATTAGAATTGGACCATAGCATTGTGGGATCGGAAGAGTGGTAGCCCAGATCACTATCCTATATATGAATGATCAGGGGACATGAAAGGATGATTCCCCTACTATATTATATCATTCAGAGGATGTATTATGCGATGATTTTTTATTCTACCTCCTAATAGAGAGGAAGAGTTTACAATCAAGATACTATTAGAATAATCAGTGGTATCCATTCCTCATTATTGAACGGACACTACAGAGTTACTATAGATCAAGAGGAAGGTAGAAGACTTTGAAGATAAGGGTCTTATATAACCCAGTGCTTCATTTTAGGGTGCACCTATCCTATTCTCCAACAAGGTGTATGTTAACCTCGGGATATGCAGGGAATACCATTGGTTGAACTCGCTTACAGTTAAGAAATCGTATCCACTACCTCATATGGTTGACCAGTTTGATTATCAATGAAGAGTGAGAGTTTTTTATAATATCAATTTAAGATCAATATACCATTAGGTGTTATTTATAACATCATCCATACCTAACACAAAATTTCAAAGTAAGTATAGTCTTAATTAGTTTATGGTTATACCATTTTGTTTGATGAATGCGATCAATTTTTTTAGGTCTCAGATGAATTGGGTTTTCCACATAGATTGGGAATCATTTCTTTGTGTTTCCATGGATGAAATCATCATGTATTCTCATACTCTACACAACCATGTTAAACGTATATATATAATGTGTAATACATTAATAGATAAACAATTGTAAGTTAAGATCACTAAATTCCACAATTGGATCAACATGGTTATGTTATTTGGTCACATAATCTCAAAAAAAAGTAGTGTCCTTTGACCCATAAAAGGATAGACTTTTAGTTAACTGGGATAATACAAAGAACATTTTGGACATCCGATGTTTCTAGGTGTTGGTTTGATATTACAAGTGCTTTATTAGGTTCTTTTCATTCATGGAATCTCTGCTTATAGTTTTGACAAATAAGGGTGTGATGTTCAAATTTTTTAATCGTGTAGGAATTTCTTTTAGAAGATGGAATGGAAATATATTTCAATGCCAACCATGATTTGTATAAAGACTAGAAGAAGCTATATAGTTTATTTTGATGCATCAGGTATATTTCTAGGAGTAGATTTGATAGAAGAATATCAAGTTATAGTGTGTGGGTCCCATCAGTTGAGGACAAACAAGAGGAATTACTGAATTAAAAATACTGTTATGGTAGTTGTAGTTTACTCCATCCGTTTTTAGAGGAATTATTTTCTTGGAGAGGAGTTTGTGGTGATCATAGACAAAAATATCCCTAGGTAAAAATTTACATTGTATGACATAAATTACAGATAGAGGAGGTTTGTTGAATATAAATATTCCATCAATTTTGAGCTATCTATTATGATGGGGAGGAGAACTATTGTGGTTTATTCCCTAAGCTAGAGATATACGACATAGAATGTTTAGGAAGCTAGTGCTGAGTGGAAGTTACATGCCCTTTTTTCAAAGATTCACTTAGAGGTTCAAGAGAATCAATTGAAGACTATACCTACATATTAAGTGGTGACCATTAAACAACTTGATAGAGTGAATATGAAGAAACATTTATACTCTTAGGGATTAGTCATAAAGGAGAGTGTTTTTAGAAATGACAAGATTTGAGGTTGGATCATTGGTGAGGATGATGTACTAAGCCTTCATTGATGAATGACTGAAAATTAATTTTTTATTTTCAAAATCACTTTTGAGGAAAAATTTCAAAATCCAAATCAAAATAATACAATAAGTATCCTTGATCAAGACTACAATGAACTACCCTTCCCAACAAATAAAATGTTTAGTTAAGCCTCCACCTTCACATGACTGCTCGGCAAGCTATCTCGTGCATGGTTTCATGGTCCTGGTACTGATGAAAAATTCATACCATCTCATTTATCCAAATACGAATGGTCATGCTCTGATGAGTGATTCCAGCTCTAAATCCACTTCTAAAGATGATCTATTTAGAGTGATAGTTGTCTAAACCATCAATACTCAAAATAAAACCAATATCCAAAAACTTCTACAAATAATACCCACTTCAAATTAAAAAATCCCACCACTGAGAATATACTAAAATTCAATTCCAAAAAGTCACAAAGGCCTCCAAACTGATAATCACTGACAATCAATCTAAACTGACCACTCGAAATCACAACCCAAAGGACCAAGAAGACCAATGCCCTACTCCACCTCAAAGAGAATAGATGAATATTGGAACCAAAGTAGAGAATCAAACAAATAGAAGAAGGATAAATTACTAGTGATCCCGCCTCTTGGAACATTGTTTCTTAAGAGAATGACAGATTTCATCAACACATCAAGTGGCCCCAAGGCCTAATAAGGATCAATCCACATTGCACCATCCTAAAAATAAAACAATAATGCTTCACCTATAAGAACGCCACCAAACAATTCTAGCACCATTGCCACTATCACACCATCCCTACACAAGAAGTAGGTAGAAAAAACCATCCCAAAAAAACACTACCTTACTATAACATCCTCAGTTGAAATATTAGGAACCTCAAAGAAAAGCACGAAAAATGCATCTGACCCAATGAAATTCGGATCGTAAACAGACTCGGCCCCTACCTCACCTTTTCATCCAGGCCGAAGCTCACAAAAACTAAACTGCCAATGCCCTCAAGCCACATCAAAAGAATACAGAAGTAGACCGCAAGGATATATCTACAACACCACACGAAGAAAATATAGAAAAAACTCCTCCCTACCTTGAATAAATACAAGAAGACAAAAATTCCAATGTCGAAAACTCTAGACAATGCCGCCCATTTCACTGATAAGAAAAAAAAGGTTGTCATGGATCTAAAAATATGCAAGCATACGAATCAGAATCCTCAGTGATGTATGAACCTGACCCATCTGAATCGTGCTTATGAACCATAGGCGCACCATTGCACGAAGAAGTGACAGTCGCCACCAAAGCTGCAACCCCTCGTTTCTTAATACATTCATTGATGCATTTGTGTTCATATAGACATATGGGAGGAGTTAATTCATGAGTCTAATTCCTAACATTGGGTAGTACATTCTAGGGTTACCAAAATCTATTTTGACTTAAACTGGTAGTATTGGTGGGTGTTGATTAAAAGTTAAATAGTGAGTTTTATTAAATAGTCATTCATTTGTGAGCAGGTGAAGGCAAATCACTAGCAACTAGTAAGACCTTTACATCCTTTTCCCATTTTGGAATGGAAATGTAAGGACATTTCCATGTATTCTATATCTATTATATCATGATCCCCTTAACATAGTGATGCAGTATGGGTGATCATCAATAGGATAACAAAGTATGTTCATTCTTTATCTATCAAGGAGACATTTTTAGTGAAAGATCTTAGAAGGTCTTATGTATGAGAGATTATCTGGATTCATGGAGTTCAATGGATTATCTTATTATATAGATATTCTTGTTTAACTTCTTTGTCCTAGATAGGGTTGTAGAGGGAAATTAGTACATAGGTACATTTAAGTACATCATACCACCCCTCGACCTACGAGAAATCTGAATATACGATAAAAATTTAGGAGGAAAATCATAGAACAAGGGTCCTTTATTTGTTTTCCATGGGTAAAGCACATTCCTCTAGATAAGTTCACTTACAATAAAATATTTCAGATGATAGTATAAATGGATTATAATTATTCTTATATGGTAGTATAATCAATTCACCCTTGTACATGTTAGAGGAATGAGAGTGTGTGCTACTTAGACCTCAACTCATTTAGGATACATTGAAGAAGGTGTATATTATTTAGAAGATTATGGATACATGAAATTATAAGAATAAATCGTTTGTCAATCAAAATAGAAAAACACTTTAGTGTGAGTTCAGGGATCAAGTCTCCTTAGGAGTTTCACTTAGGTTACGACATGGAAAAATTTGGACATAGGATAAGTAATCACCTAGTTACATCATGCCTTTCAAGATATAAGGGTGTTTCATGTTTGTAGCCTAATGGATATCCATTATTAAGAGGTACCATAATATTAATGATATATTCCACATATATTAACTTTGATATTACTATTCAAACCCATATCATGTTTTATTTTATAAGAATATTAAATTGAGAGATGATTCTTTCTTTATATAGTATCCAATACGGACAACCAACCATGTATTTGAGTTTCAAGTTTGTAGCCTAATGGATATCCAAAATTAAAGGTAGCGCTTTGAGGATGCTAACCCGATTCATTAAGTGAGTTTCCAAGGGAGATAAACACCTTTGAATTCAATATTTCTCATAATACATGATTTCTTCAACTTAGTATTGATTATTCATTCAATTAATAATTATAAATAAGAATTCCTTAGATTATCTTAATGGATTCAACATGATGTCTTCAAACACATGACACCTTGGAGAATCACATTGGGTTGAATTAATTCTTATCCTAATATTTACATTGGATGTACTCCATGGAATATGTAAGAGACACTTATTTAGTGGAATGCTAAGCTTTTATACCTCATATTACACTTACACCAATTATCTAGTCTAAATGGTTATTGTAGAGAGTCATTATGACCTTCTCTAGTCAAGGATGCCTCACTTTCACCTTGGGTAATCCTTAGATTGAATTATTACATGATAAATATTATCATATTGATGGTCCATAGCCATTTACAAGTCCCATATTCAGATATATATACATATGAGGTCATATAAGGTCTGGTTATTCAAGTATCCCATGAGGATTCTGAGGTTGAAATGGTATTTAATTCAAACATTTGAATTCCACTTATTATACATATACATCACCATTAGTACATTTACATTCAAATAATGAATTTATTTTAGACACTATCAGTGGTGTTCTGAAGAGTCTTAATCTCACTCTATTCAGAAAACTGATTTGTACTCTGAGAAACATCATTCACACGGGTTCGGATAAGGTAAAGTTTTCATCCATGGATATTTGATTTATGTGATAGGATGTGGTATGGGAGTAACGTACCAACAAAGATTTGAGATTCTATATGATTTTCTCCTTTTGTTATTTCTTGTGTATTTTCTACTATAATCCCAGGATTTAACAGGACTAGAAGTGGCATTTATAAGTTCTATAAAAGCACTGACTACATAAGCAAGGTTAAAAGCCAGGGTGTTTTATTAGCATTGAAAAAATACAAATAATGGGATCCTTTATCAGTCCTAAAAATGATGATAAATGGGACATTTGTCATCACTTTTTGAGAAATGATAAAACAGACCTTTATCAATGATTCTATCAGGGCTAATAAAGTAGACCATTATTATCACTTTTAAGATTTATGATAAATGTGGCCATTATTAGTGCTTTTAAAAGGGATGAAGAAGGGCCACACTGTGGTGTGCACTAATAGCACACCACAGCACCAGAAACACACCATATATCAACAAAAACAAGTCCCAATATAGTATTTTAATGAGACAAAATCTACAACACAAACATAAGATAAAAACACTATATTATAGATATTTCAAACTCTAGTTCATACAATTACATAAATAAAAATAATTAAAAACATTCAAAAACCTCAATGTTCCATTATCCTTTAATCGAAACACAAATCAATCTATTTAGAAACAAACCACCCCTAATAGAGCAAAAAAATGTACCTAATTAATAAAAATATCTTATGTTATAAATTTTATATAAAATTAAATTAAAATAATGTATTAATTTAAATACAATTGATGTCAATTTTAAATAAAAAAGATGCACAATGAGTCATACTGGTCAAACTGTGATTCATCTTGAGGTGTGGAAAATTATAACACATCTCAAATGACATGCATATTATTTTAATAAATTATAAGAACAATCTGAATGGTTTTTCTCAGTCTTGAGTATGTTAGTTGTCTTTTTTACTGAAATATCATTTTGAACAAGAAACAAGAACTTTTGACTCATTCTGATCACATTGTGTATTGGTTTTATGTGAAATTGGGTCCTACAAATTGAAAATAAAATGTTAATACTTCTTCTATTTTATCAATAAAGTATTTGTTTTTTTATCAGTTCTTATTGAGTGAATCTTTTTCGACTAAAATATCAATTTTAAACAAATAAGGAACACTTTGAGTCATATCGGACACATTGTATATCGGATTCAGGTGAGGCTTATCCCTACACATTAAAAATGACATATGAATCATTTTCATAATGTATAGAGAAAAATTAAATGTTTTTTCTCAATTTTGAGTAGGAAATTTGTCAATTTTACTAAAATAGATGTCAATTTTGAATAAAAAGACACACTTTGAGTCATACAGGTCACATTGCAGGTCGAATTGATGTGCATTTAATTTCTACATGTCCCAAATGACATATGGATAATTGTAATAATTTATCAAAAACAATATGAATTTTTTCTCTCATGTTTGAGTACATCAGTTTTCTTTTTTACTAAAATTTCATTTTAACATTTAAACATGCACATTGACTCATACTGATCACATTGTGTATTGGATTGATGTGTGAATAATTATTACACATCAAAAATAATTTATGGGTCATTTTACTAATATATTTAAAATATTTAATGTGTTTTATTAGTTTTCAGTCGGTTATTTTGGATTTTTACTAAAATTGATTTCAATTTTAAATAAAAACATGTGATTTGAGTCATATCGGTCACATCATGCATCATATTGATGTTTGGATTATTCATGCATTTCTCAAATCACATGTAGATCATATTCCTAATTAATTAAAACAATATGTATATTTTTTAGTTTTGAATAGGTCAATTTTTTGTTTTACTAAAATTGATATCAATTTTAAATAATGACACACTTAGAGTCATATCGGTCTCACCATTTATCAGACTAAGGTCCAAACGGTTCCTACACATTCCGAATCACTTATGAATTTTTTTCATAATGTATCAAAACAACTTGAATGTTTTCTTATATTTTTAGTGATTTATATATATTTTTAAGAAAATTTAATTTCAAACATTAAGAAGCACTTTGAGTCGTACAGATCACATAGTCCATCGATTTGACGTGATACCATCCAAATAATATTTTCATTAAATAATAAAAATTGAAAATAGGAAAGGTGGAAAATCGTAAAATAGAAAAACTAGTGGACCCATGAATTAGGGGGTTTTAAAGTAGTGAAAACCAAGGGTGTTCTATATGATCTAGTGGACACCCTATGGTTTAAGTAAATTAGTAGAGATGAGGTAATTATTATTTGATCTTGGGACCGCCAGAGAAGCCAAGTAGTATGCAACTTTATTCCCCTCCCACAATGTGTTGTTGAATTGAATGTTATTGCGAATAATGTATTGACATTTCATGACATTGTAGGATATGGGACAAGGAGTGGAACCTTTACTATGAAAAGAATTATGGAGGACCAAGGAGTTGGTCTCTACTTGAGAAAGTTTCAGATTATCCTGAGTTAAAAGTAAGTGTTTGGTGAGTAAGGATTTTGCCTCGGCCATGATGGCGGTATCGTTGCCAAAAAATGAGGTGAATTCCAGAACCACATTCCCTCTATTGTCGTGAACCACTCCCACTTACCTCATATCTCCCATGGAGGAGGACCCATCTGTATTCAGTTTGTGCCCTGATTCAGGAGGGTGACAACCTATCAACTTCCCCTACATATTATTCCTGAAAGGTTGAGGCGGGGAAGTGATGGCATGCAGAACTATGAAATAAGGAGCCTTTTCCTAGTCGCTTAAAAGCAAAACAATATCAATCAGTGTGCAATGAACCATCGAAATAATGTACCTCATCGTTCGGACAGCACCTTCGAACCTTGCCTGATTTCAATCTTACTGTAAGTACCAACACACAATACTAAAAATCACTGTGCTAGCCATCTGTTCCTTATTAACTCCCATCAAACCATGGAACCATATTTCCAAGATAGGAGCTCCACTTTGATCATTGGAAGAAAAGGCCATGAAATCACCAAAAAACTACCACACATTATGATCACACTACCCCTCGATGAATATGTTCTCTGAGGTTTCCTGCTGCCTGTTGCTATAATAGTGACATCCTGAATCTATGTAAATCCCATGTTTCATGATGATTTCATCTGTAGGAAGATCATGATTCATGATCCTCCAAGAAAAGAAGTTGAACTTCACTGGGATCCTTGTACACCAAACCATTTCATTCCATATCTCCTAGTAGTCTTGCATAGAGAACATCCTGTGAAACTACCTAGTAGAAAAAATACCAGAGGAGGAAGGTGTGAACACACACCTATCTGGTTCTGAGGTAAAATCAATGGACTCTAGAATATTATATTGATCCATGTCCAAAACATATTTGGTGAATTTGGGGAGTTTTCATGCTTCCTTGACCAAAATCAGAGGAGTTGGGAAACCATGGAAAGAAAGAACAGAGATGGCCCTGTTCTGATTCCAAATGAGAATATCACCTGAACCAACAATCCACCAAGAGAGACTTTAATGAGACTAGTACAGGGGATAAATTTTCAACCTTAAGGGGGAAGGCAATCTGCATCCAGCATTCTCACTACCTCTGCAAATATGATACATGTACTTTCCCCGAAGAGTATATTCTTCGATAATTTCCCATGTGATTTTACCGTGCAAGTATTGATGGGGGCTCTTGAGACTTTGAACATTAATCCCACCATCAAGTATGGGTCTCACTGGCCTTCCCCATGATGCCCAATGTTTCTTCCCATCAGACATTGAATCCCAGATGAATGTAAAAATAACCCTATCAATGGTATAAATCACCCCTTGCAGAACATTGGAGGATGTCAATGCATGAATTGGAATGGTAGAAATTATGCAATTAACTAAGGAAATATGGCCCTCAAACAAAAGAATTTGGTTTTTCTAGATTAAAACTCAAGAAGTTATTCTACGAAAAATATGATCAATGTCATGAACAGAAAGCCTAACTGAAGATATTATCATTCCCACGTACTCTAACTAGATGGATCCTCATTGCATGTTCAATCGGCTACACAAGGAGCAAACCTGCCTTGGGGTTATATTGAGGGAGATGAAGATGTTTCTCTTGGTTTCACTAATGACTTGTCCACTCCAGTAGTTTTATTCCTCTAGAATATTCTATAATACACGAAGAGATATTCTACCACTATTCATGAAGATGATCGTGTCATTAAGAAACATCAAGTGGGAAATTGTTGGGATATTCTGCTTCATTCTGTATGAAAGTATATCACCATGAAATAATCGATAATTAATTAGAATGCTGAGTAAGTCCGGTGCCAGAATGAATAAGCTCATAAAGAGTGTGTCACCCTGAAGAAGACCTCTAATTTCCTTGAATAATCCATGGGTCTTCCCAATTAAAGATAACACCACCCAAAAGGAGATATAACTATGAAAGAAAATATTCACATCCCTGGCTGTGAACCGCATCACACAGAGTACCTTGTTCAAGAAACACCACTCAATTCTATCAAAAGCCTTATTCATGTCAACTTTGATTGCAATATTGGAGCTATGAGACTTGATGTTGATGTCTCTTACCATCTCTTGGGAAAGAGTAATTGCTCCCAGAATGGATCGACCCTCCACGAATCCATGATTCTCAATAAAAACCCAACCAGGAAGATATTTGGATAACCTCTAGTTAATAACACTTTGTAGGATTTTTTAGGGGAAATTGCATACGCTCACTGGCCTGTAATGAGAGATGGAAGAGGGGTCCTTAATATTAGGTATGAGTACCAATTCCGTAGCACTCGACACCCAAGGGAGAAGCCCTCCATGAAACAAATCCTAAATTGCTTCAATTATATTCATCTTAATGATATATCATGCTCCCCTATAGGATGAAGCTAGGAAGCTATCGGGGCTGGGAGCACCTTCTAGATTAAGATTTTTCATGGACAAGAATATTTCTTCCCCACTGGGGATTGCATACAAGCCCTCATTGTCCTGGGTAGACATTAAGGTAGGGATCACCTACTACAGCTCAGTGTTGCCATTAGGATACCCACAGGATATCCTCAGGTTCGTTCCCACAAGGAGATCCATAAAGAATAAATGATTCATTCTCCCAATTTTGTATCGATTTTAAACAGATAATGGATACATTGTGTCTGTTGTATTTTTTAATAAAATCAATATCAATATAAAATTGAATGAAGTATATTGAGTCATACAAGAAACATTATGTGTCAGATTGAGGTGTGGCTGATTTCTACACATCTCAAAGTCTCAAAAAAATCCTAACTTTCAATGTTTCTATTATTTCCATTGAATTTATTTTTTGAAATTCCAACACTCCATGAGCAGCTAAAAATAAAACACATCAACTCAATGGAAAAATCACACTTTTATAAGAAAAAAATTAATATGATTAATGCTAAAAAATTAAACATAACTATGAAATAATACATTAATTCTATGGAAAATGATTTTACTGTGAAAATATAAAGATTACCAATATAATTGAGACGTGGAGTGAAAGTGAAGGAAAGTGATAAATGCCAACACTACAGTAGACAAAGGTATTTAGGGAGAATATATACATGGATGTTTTGGTGTAGAAAGGGATGAAGGATGGACATAGCACCCCAAATTGACGAAATGAGTCAACTAGTATAAGAAAACAATTATTATGTCATTAATACAAAAAATAAATAATTTAATCAGAAATATGTAATAATAATTTAATTCTATAAACACTAATTTTATTGTCCAAACATCAGGATTACCTCTATAATGAAGTAGAGGTAGAAGTGTTTCTCTTCCTATAAAGGTGGTGGAGAGAACATGAAATAAAACTTATAAATGAAACACTCGAGGGGTGAAAAGGTTTCCATGGAGAATAAGCATTAATGTTTGATATAGTACCACAACTCAAACAAAATAATCCAAATCAATAAGAAAAAAATTATTATTAGAGTAATATTAAAAAGAAATAAATTAAACATAAATATTAAACAATACATTAATTCTATGGAAAATGATTTTACACTGAAAACATCAATATTACCTCTATAATTGAGAAGAGGAAGCTTCATTTCTATTCCTAAAATTATAGTGGATATAACATAAAATAATGTGATATATGAAACACTACAGGGTGAAAAGTTATTAAGGGAGATGTAGTCTATCAGATTTTTGGTTTAGAACAGCATGAAATATGGATAGAGAACCCCAATTCGAAATAAATAAACCACCTATATAAGAAAACATTTATTATGTGATAAATACTTAAAATATATAAATTAAACATAATCCTAAAGCAATACATTAATTCTACTAAAAATTATTTTACAATGAAAATATCAAGATTACCTATGTGATTGAGCATAAACAACATAATTTCTCTTCTTACAAAGGCATGACACATGGACATAAATCTTCTAAAATAAGTAAACTCTATAAGGAATAATAATAATTAAATCAATGTTTTATTATTATTTTTTTTAAAATAGAGAAATTACATTGTAACGTTACCTTTAGATCTTTACTAAGGCTTTTATTAGTCCATATATAAGGTAATAATCAAAGTAATGATTCTAGGTGGACTTCATTGTGACTTAGAAGACTATATGGATGTTAGGAAACCACAACACAAGTAATGATATTAATGATTATTTGGATCCATTGATCAATGGATCTAAAAAATAGATGGATTTTTTATAATTGACAAAGTTAATAACAAATCTAAGGATTCTTTATGCACTCACTACTTTTGATAAACTACCACTTGGCATAGAATCTGACATGAACGTCATATCTAGTGTCCATGTGATTATATCTTCCAACACACACTCTACACCATCTATATAATATCAACATATATCATTCACTTTTATGTCTCTTCCTTATAATTTTATTCCATATTTAAATAAGTGGGAATATTTTTTCTTCATATACTTTTTTGATTCTCATGTTGCTTCTTCAATCATATGTGTTTTCCACAAACCCTTTACACAATGAATTATTGTATTCTAAAAAATATTCTCTATATGTTTAAAAATCTAATTAGTTTTTTTCTCTTTATGTGTGGGATGAGATCACAATAAGGACTTTGTGCGGGAATTTCATGTTAGATTCTATGTTAAGCCATAGTTAACCAACAATAGTGAAGTGCACAGTGATTTCTTATCTTTTTTATTAGTTTTGTAAGTGATGCACAACCAATACTTATTTTTTCTATATTGATCAATGGAGAAAAATAGACATAAATATTCTTCCAACTATTCCAGAATAATTTTTCTAGTATAACAACAATTTAAACACTGATAGCGGAATTTAGAAGGGTTGTCTGTATGCTCTCTTGAAAACTTGATGTAGACATTAACTCTATCATAATATTAATTTTTCAAATGAATTGAGTTCATGAATTTTTGGTTCATATCCTTTCTATTGGGTTCATAAAATATTTATTTTATACAAAATATAAATAAATACACATACGACATTTATTATCAAAACTGAAATTTACAAACAACTGTAATAAGGGAAAATCAACATTTTATTATTTGAAAGAAGTTCAGTATGTTGAATAATATGGTTAATTGAATTTAAGAAAAGAATAACTCCATGTCAAATCATTAATAAATCCCACAAAAAATGAAAATATAATATTGAAGAATAATCAGTAACAAGAAACTCAAATATGATAACAAAAATAACAAACACTCATTCAATCAACTTGATGATATAAAATTGTATTGGAACAAATGATGTAAAAACCTAAGAAATTATTACATTTAAAATTTATTTTATATCAATGTTTTAAAGCATCTAAAGACTCTTGTGATGTCATATCACCACACCAACCAATCCCAAGGAAATTCAATGTACTCCAACTAGATGTAAAATTTTTATTTTCTAATGGATAATAAGAATAGGAATTACTTCAAAGAAACAGATAGATTTCACAATATTTAATATGAGAATAATGTTTTTAAATTGACAAAGGTGATATATGAATTAATACATGAACTAAGAGCTTTATATTAATGGTTAAATGGATTATTAAAGAAACATTAATTTAAAATTTATTAATTTTACATAATCATTACATAAAAAATAATTTTATGGATCGATTAAAAATATTTAACAATTTGGATGACATAATATTTAAAGGTCCAATAGATGAATAATGATTATAAATTTATATATTAAAAATGACCAATGTTTAAATTTTGATGATTAGTGAGTTGACATTTTCCATAGTTTATAGGTTACTAATTGATTTCAGGGGATATTTATTTCCGAATCAATGTATGTGAAGAAATTGATTTATAGAATTTAAAGGAAGATTGAAAACCCTTGTTTAAACCCATTGAAAATTGAAGAAAATCTTTAAATTTTGTGGGTGGAATGTCAATCTATATCATGTAGTGTTAGATATTCTTTATATGCCAACTTTTTAATAGTAAAAAGGTTTGAAATACTAATTTTTTACATGTCATATATCTAGGTATCAATGTAATTCCATGTAAATCCACTTATTGTAAGTTGAATAAAAAATAAAAAGGGGTGATATTATTAAAAATCTACATTTTAGAGCTAGGAATTATAATGTATTATTGTTGTATATAGATCTCAAAAAAGATTTTATAACATGAAAGGGGTAATCTCAAAAGGATATTTTTATTTTTGAAAACTATTGAGGGTGGGGGTAGGATGATAATGAAAAATTATAATGTAGTTGGAAAATAGTACATATCATCAAGGTGAAATATTTAATATATTAATATTAAAAGGATTTATAAATATTTTGGTGTTAATCTAAAGAGGAAGAAAAATAAATTTTTTTAAAAAAAAAATTATAGACATAGGAAGATGGATTATTGAGAAAAGGTAAAACACATTTAATAATAGGTATAGTTTCCTAAAAAATCAAGATAACAATATTTCAAACACTAGTGTTGGATTATAATAGTGTCTAAGGGACATTCTCAATCCCCCTCAGGCTAGCAAGAAGAACCAGTGCATGAAAAACAACATAGTGGGAAAGATTTGGCCCCAACAAAGAAATAAAACTACATGAAAGAAAATTTAAATAAAAACATCCATGATGCATCCATACATTGGATTACAACACCAACCATGATAAGTAGAAAAAAGAAGGTGTTTAGAAGTATATTATAAAATAAATCCCTTAACCAACCTTTAACTCACTCACACACAAAATCCCGTGTTTCAATTTCTAAAAATTTTCAAATATGTAATAAATTGGTAAAACATAGAATGAAAAATGTGAATGGTAACTTTTGGTGATCAATTTGGGAAATGGAAACAAAATAAAACAACAAAAAACTCTATGTGGCCCCATCATGTCCAGAAATAGTAAACTCTCCCTGAGAGACCATGGGTTGAATAAACATTTTAAATTGAGAAAATCAGAAGGTCTACCTTCCTATTATACAATCACTACACCACAAAAAAATTACATCATCGAAGAATAAATTAAAAAAAACAAAAAAATCAGAAAGAAAATAGAAATTACTACCTCACTAGGTTGAATAAAATATGAGACCCTCTTTAAAACCCTAAATTGCAATCAGACCCTTAATGTCAGACATGTTTTTTGACAAACTTGAGGCATTCGACTGGTATGATTCGGTCTTCAATTCACTAAAGTGGAGCACCGATAGTGTGTGGCTTAAATGAAAAGCTTATGATATCATGACAGGTTCACAAATGGTTATAGTTTTTTAATTATATTGGGACACTTTTATCATAGATTATAAAAAAGCACTAATAAATAGTCCTTTTATGAGCTCTTAATACTTAACCACTGAAAAAAGAACTCTTTATCAATACTAAACTAATAGCGCGGAAAAATGTTGATTTTATCACCGATTCTTTTAGCATTGATAAAGTCATATCCTTATCAGTAGAAAAAAATGTAGATAAATATGCTTTTATCAGTGTAAAAAATGCAATAATAAATAGTCTTTTGTCAGCACTTATTACTTAAGCACAATTAAATGATTTATAATTATAATTATAAATAAAAAATCCTAAATATTTATATATTCTTAATTAATATATATAAATATAAAGATAAGAAAAATATTCCTTTTAAAATATAGTTATTATAATTATATAATTAGTTATTGATAATTGTATAAATATATTTTAAAAAATAATATTTATATCATTATATATATTTACATAATTATACATATATATTTAATAAATATATAAAAATATAATTTTTAAAAATATATTCATCATTTAAGTAAATTTATTATAAATTTAACATTTTTTTAAATATATATAATTATTTATTTATAAAAATATAATCACTTTTGAAAAATATATTTATTTTTTTATAATTATAAATATGTAATTTTATAAACATATTAGATGTACATTTATAAATATTTTTATTTTTAATATTATTGAACAAATATATTTTCAACATTATTAATGAATATATAATTTTAACTGGATGCATATATTTTAAGAAGGAGGAAAATTAAATAAAATAATAATAAGTACACTTTAAGAATATTGAAAAAATGGACATGTTTTATGTGTGTAAATTGTATATAAAAATTTATTAATTATGTATATAGGAAATCAATATAACATAGATTTAATCCATGTTAAATTAAAAATAAAACTCTGTTCAACTATATGTAGAGTACTATGTAATTAGTCAATATTTTTAATTCCTATTAATTTTTAATTATAAACTAGTTTTCCATAAATATAAGACTATTTAATATAAAGAGCATAAATATTTTTTAATATATAACTAATATTTATATACTTTAATATATTTCTATATGTTTAATATATACAATTTAATATCATTTATCATTATAATTATCTAATTAATAAAATTTTTAATGTTTAATAATGTTTAATCAAGTTATTCATTTTTATTAATAATTATTTAGTTTTTAAAATTATAAATATTTTTTTAAGAAACTCGTTATTTTCTAATTCTTTTTAATTTTTTAATTTTATTTATCTGGGTTGATATCAGTGCTATAAAAGTGCTGATGAAATGAATATTTATTAGTTCTAAAAATAAAGAGCTGATAAAGTATACCCTTTATCAGTTCTAAAAATAAAGCATTGATAAATATTAACCTTTATCAGCACCAAAAAAAATAAAGTATTGATAATGGATATCCTTTATTAAAACTAAAAATGAAGCGTTGATAAAGGTTCCCTTTATCAGAGCTAAAAATAACTAATAAAAGGTGATATTTATTAGCACTATCCTTGGCACTAATAAATCTGCAATTTTGCAACATTTTTTTCTAGCACTGATAAATACCAACGCTTTTAAAGGCCAGTTTTCATGTAGTGATTTTTTATATAGGATGTATTGAGGTCTTTATATTTTTTATTGCATTATGTCATCATCATCTATACATGACAAGGATATTATGGTTTCACATCAGTTTTATATATATCAGGTTTACTTTATTTACTTAAACTCATTAAAATTATTATTACTTCTTTTGATATTTGATATCTCTATATTTTATCATTGTTTTTCACTCTAATCTATGTTAATAGCCTTCCCAAAGATAAAATATAGCCACTCACTCTTAGTCAGAATCCTCTGGTGTACAGGAAGGTTCACTTGAGGACATGTGGAAAGTTGGACCAGGTAACAGTTTAATTACTTCTCAGTCATGATGCCACCCATATCCCCAAAGAGTTTCAAGTTAGGTTTACATAAAGGCCTCTACATCGTGCACCATGTGATTATCATGTTAATATTGAGTCATATTTGTTTTGTTACTACACGAATGTATAAATATTCCTATACCGCATCATCTTTTAGTATCAATACATGGATATAATTTCTTAGAAACCACTAGCTCTATAATTCCTAAAAAATACAGGATTTTTTTCTATACATATACCTATAGGAGGGAGTTCATATTGAATTATTATTTTAATAAAACTCGAGAATGTATATAACTTTATTTGATACCAAATATAGAGACCCCGGTATTTTGAAACTATTATTACTTTATATTTAACATTAATATCCAATAAGCACAAAAAAAAATTGGGTCATAGTGTCTTTGAAACACTAGGTTTTCAATCCCCTAAATGACCTCCTAAATAATTTTAATGTCATAAAAATACATAGGAAAACATGGGGAATACATAAACAAAATGGGTGAGGTAGAAAACCTAGTATGGGAATTAATGTTATAACGAAGCATGGTATATGAGTCAAAAGGCATATCATGATTTCATAAAATGAAAAGATAATGAAAAATAATGTGGGATAATATCATAATGATCATGGAAGCATGCGATAATGGAAATATTTATTTTTAAAAAACATATAAATACATGAAATAATCATAAGTTGTGGATAACTACCAAGACAAGATAACATGGTGGTCAGATTTCCATCATGGGTTAGGTTTACTCCCCAATCCCATACATATCAGCTCATGAGACATGAGAATTACCAAATTCATTGATGTTATATATGGTTTCACATATTAAAAAAAGTACACAATTTTATGTTCCACAACTGTAAATCATATGTAAAGCATAAATATATAAATTACCCATGGAAAGAAATGCGTTGAATATTCTAATATCATAACATAACTAGATAGTATATCATAATTACATCTATAAAATTAATAATTAAAAACTATTAAAATTTCATATCTAAAAATAATAATAAATCCTGAAAATTTATGTCCAACTGAAAAGAAGATGAGAAGATGGGTTAATAAGTAATGTTGGAAATATACATCTTAAATGGCGATTTAGAGAAATGGGTAAAAATATTTAAAGAGGTGTAAAAGAAAATTAATGTTTATAAAATATAAAAGAAATATAAAAAATTCCTTCAAATAATGGAATGTTTTATAAAAATTTTATTTTTTAGGACATTTTATGGCATTGTCGTTCCAATGCTGTCAAAAACTGAGATGTTCTTTTTAATCAAGTTTTCATATCTAATGAAATTTAGAAATAACCCATTAAAACATTTATATAAAAATAAAAGGAAAATCTAATTGTACTTGTTATATGTTTTTTGGACATAAATAGTGAATATATATGAATTATATAATAATAATATATTAGTAATGTGGTGAAATGAGAGAGAAATCATACCCTAAAAATAGGGTTTCTCATAGAGATCCCTTGACTTAAGTTACATAATCATTCTGAATATGCACTTAACATACTATATACAAGAATTATATTAATTAATAACTAAATTAAGAACAATAGTAATATTTTTTTTGTATAATCATATTATTTCAATTTAAAACCATTACGGTGAGATATAATGTTTAATTTTAATGTTTGGAGGGTGTTAGTTTCATGATTCCAAGGTTATATTAATTAAGGATAATTATTGAAGTTCATATCAAATGGGAATAGAATTATATTGGTGGAATTAAATGATACTAATTTACAATTATATACTTAAATTGTTCAAAATATTAATATTTGCTTCAGCATTATAAAGAATCCTTTATTAAAAACCTTGATTTTATATGATTAGTTGATTTAATTGGTTTTAATATCAAGATCCAAATTTATTTTAATTTATTAAAGGACTAATAATTTATTAATGAATATGAACTAAGTTATAATATACTTATTATCTTTTTATTTAACCATAATAAAATTTATATAATCATTATCGATGGTTGTAGAAAAATAAATTATGTTATTCATGGAGGAGGTGAAAAAATAATATTATGAGAAACATTTTCATTTAAGAAACAATTGAGTTGAGGGTAGAAAATGGATATTACACCCCCCCAATAATAACATAACAATACATTTGGGGTATTTATGTTAATTTTTATATATTTTGGGAGAAAATATGGGAGTGATAGAATAATAGTAAAACTGAATGAGGTTTAATCAAGAAATTCACCTCATCCTTTGGTTGTCTTCTCTTAGACTACCACATAATGCTACATGAAATAGACTTTAGTGAAACCAGTAGCACTTATAAATATGGGAGATTAGTGAGAGGAGAATTTTGTATTTCTTTATAAGTTATAGATCATATAAGCTGTGGAGTGATGGGGTGGTATTTATAAGGGTAGTATATAATTATTTTTCAAAATTATATTCATTAGTTTATTATTTTCGTTCAAGGATAAAAATAGTGATTAATCTTGTGACAATATATATAAAATGGTTATATTACGTCAATACTCATAGTTTCTGATATCATTCAAGAATCCTAAATTCATTTATTTATATTTTAATGTATATCATCGAAGATTGTTGTATTTTACTACTAACAAAAAAAATTATCTATTTTATAAAAATAGAAAAAATTAACCCTTACCATTTTTTGATGTGAAGATTACAAAAATGAAATCTATTATCCAGAAATAATTCCATAAATAATAATAATATAAATTTTAAATATAATATTTATTGTTTAAAAAATAACCATTTTAATATTAGGATCATTTTTTGGCCCTTTCAAGAGTTATTTAGTCTAAAAATTATATTATTATTATAATAAATTATTATATTAATTTATCAACCCATTTATGAAAATAAAATATATTTTAAATGAATATATTTTTTATAAAAATACATATAAATGATTTCTGCTTTAGAAGAACATAAACACATTTTTTATCATTTTAAAAACATTTATTTACTTGTATTATGATATAAATATGTCATATTCTAATTTTATTAGAAAACTAAATGTTATTTTACCCATCTAAAAGTGAGGATACTATTTTAACTGGCAGGTTACTATCCGAAACATTCATGTAAAAATTTCAAGGACCATATTACTATTCTAATAGTCATCTTTGTAACTATAGTATATGTTTTATATTTCTATAAATACCTCGTTTTTTATTCAATAATAATTAACTTTTATTTTCTCTCAATTTCATATATATTTTCAATTTTATGAGGAATATTTTATTACTAATATTCTATTTCATTTCTATAATTTTTTTTTCATTGCACTCATTCATGTTGATCATTAATATCCACATTTTTATATTTTAGTTTTATTATATTATTTTTTATTACGTTTTAATATTTTCAATTATTATTGTTGTATTTATTCTATACATATAATGTTAAAATTAATATAAATTATCATTGGTTCTATCATGTGGCATGTGTGTGTTATATAATACTATATTACTCAATATAAGACAATTATATAAAATGATGTAAAAATCCATTTATAAATTTATTGGTCATTAAAAATTTCGATAGAGTTTATTCATATTTATTTTATTTTACATAATCCTATTTAGTATTTTTTATATCACATTCATTACATTTTTTAATATATTGATCATGCATATCACCCTTGATATCTTCTTTTTAATTAAAATTCAAATCCCAAAAAGAAACCATTTTTGGGGATTCTTTTCTTCTAGAAAATATATCCTCTCACAATTTTTAGATAACTTATAAATATTTATTATTCTTCTATTTAATTAGGCTTCCCTAAATATTGATTATTTTAATTTTGATTAAACATGGACAATAAAAAATTTAAAAATATTTCACAAATTTTCACTTCATCTATCACATCTTATAAGTTGTTATATTGGATCATAATATTAAAAAAAATTATGTGTATAAATAGTTGTTGAAAAAAACTATTTATAATGGAGTCCTCAAATTTTAATTAAACCAGCATTATCTTCACACATCTCCTAGATAAAAAATTTTCAACTTCGAAACTACATATTTATATAAAGTATATAATCTATTTTAACCTTGTTTAATAAAAATATTAGTTATATGATACAAAATAGAATTACAACAATAATCTCTTCCATTGTGTGTCTGTAATTTCTTTATAAACATACCTAAATCCTACTAAAATTCTCTTGTAGATAAATTAAAATTTTCAATTGATTTATATTAATTCGTTATAAACATTATATTAGTAAACATGGTGAAATCATAAAAAATTTATTCAAATAATGATAAAAATTAGTTTACTAAGGTCCAATAGATCAACATATATTACAATATAATAACTATATTTGAATAGATCATCGTATTTCCAATTTTTTATGTCTTCCCACACCATTTAACTTATCATAATTATTTCAGAAAAATAAACTCTTTCATTTATCAAACATGGAACATCTCTAATAGATTCTTATTTTAAAATTATAATCATAGTTCATTGTAAAATATACCTAATCCTTTTGTGCCAAATATTTTATCTACCCTTGGTAATAAAATTAAATTAATTCTATCTATTAATAATCTAGAATATATTTTAAATGTTTTTTTCCACCTTAGTAACATATTTCGAACAAATGTTTATAATGGAAGTGGTGTATCGATTTACGTGATAATGATAAAAGTATAGTATTATTTTTGTTATCAACCATAATTGGTAATATGATTTTGATGACATTGATAGACATGTTTCAAGTATATAACCTGATTGGAGAAATATTTAAGAGTCAAGAAAGTTTTTTAATGATAGATTATCACAACATATCATATATTATTTGTATATGTTATGATGGATCTTTAAAATAGGTAGTATATTGTATCTATTGGTGTGATGGATCTCATGATGTGATGTTTATATCTATAAGTAAATTATTAATTGAAATATTCCATTGTGGAAGATGTTTTTTAGAAGTAAAAAGAGGGAAATAAATTTTTTTTGAGACAATTGGTGAATTTAGATTTTGAGTTTCGATAGAGATATAAAAATAGGTGTCGCGGAAGATTTTTAAGTAATATTGGTTCAAATCCATGCTCTAGAAATAGGTATCCCATGTATGTTGTGATGTATTAATATAACGTAGTGCTAAATATTGAAATCAAATAGGGAGTTGGTTCTAAACATGTCATGGTGCATATTTTTTGAGATGCAAAAATTTTCCAAGATGTTGGGAGGCCTAGATTGGGTGAAGGGTATTCCATGATAAATTTTATAAATGAATAACTGAAATAAGGATTAGAAGGGTATAAAGTCATAGTTCATGGAATATAATATACTAAAAAATCTCAAGTTATTTAGGAAATAATTATTGGAAAATTAAATGTGTGATATATACTATTCACATATCTTATTCCTTAAGTAGTGAGTGAATACAGAGATAGAGGATGTACACATTAGATTGAAAATGAATCTTCCTAGAAAATATAATCCCATATAATTTTTAGTTACATCCACTTATAAATTTACACATAATCAGTGAATTATCATTATTGTATCAATTAGTGTTCGACTATGTTAAACCTCAATGTCCTTGAATTTATTGTTTTACATAAATTTTTTGATATAATCAGAAAATTTTAAAAGTAAATTATATTTTTTTCAAACATGAAAACCTGATCCATTTGAAGAAAAATATACACTCTATTTCAACCCGGCCCCCTCTTAGGCTATGATTGGGATTTTGTAGTTATAAAAAGTGGTATCGGGTCCATATATTCTTATCGGTGAATCTATTAGTGTAATTTGGTTTCCATGATAAATGATGTAAATGAAAACGATGTTCCATTGTTAAATTTATGTAACATTGATATTTGATAGAATATAATGATATTAAAATTATATTCTCTTGGGAAATGTTTTCTTTATCGTCAAAGGGATGAATATAAAAGATATTATGAATTATTCAAAATATGAAGAGATTTGTATATTTATTAATAAAAATTCAAATTCAAAAAATGAATTATCATTATTTTTTTAAAAAAATAAACATTATTATAATGATTTCAAAAAATATTAAACAAATTTGGGATATATTGACCATTTTTTATAAGGTTGATGTAAATTTGGAGGAAAAGTTATACATTTATCATTATAGTTTTTATGATTAAAAAATAATATAAAGTGAAAACATGTATGGGTTTTTCAACTATATAATTGAGGTTGTTTAAACTATTCATAGAATCAATGATGAGATGATATATATTGGCATCATGAAAATGATTATACAATGAATTACCAAATTATGAAATATAAAGGTATCGACCTCAAAAGAAAAAAAATCATATTGAGTTATCTTTTATTGGTATATATAAATAGTTATTTTTATATGATATACTTGTAAATTTTAGGGGAATATAAATACACTCTGAAAAGGATAAAATATTGAAGGAAATGGATTAATGATAAATTAATATAGCCTAATGAGAAGAGAAATTTTTAATTGATAAGATCTTATCATTGTGTCATGAATTTTAAAGGTTGGTAAATATTAGTTAGATGGAAAGTTGCTTGCATCATAGTTTAACTATTGAAATGTAATTCACATTACTTTGAGAAGTATAAATATGGTAGATGGAGAAAATGAATATGATTAAAAATAATAATAAATTATGTTTCCCACTAAATTAAATCTAAAATTTATTATCAACAAAAAATAGGTTTAGAATAAGGATATTTGTGATTAAAGAAGAGGATAAATATGATATATTCATTTAGGAAAACAAAAATTAATTTATTATAGATATTGAATATTCTATGATGGAAATTTTCTGGATTGTTAATTCCCGAAATAAAGAAGAAAATCAATTAGAAGGTATAGTTTATAGAAAATTTGAACATGAACATCATCTTGAGTATTGTTCCTATAATTTTGGTGTACACACTCTAAGAAGTGTGGTGAATCAAAGTTTTTATCTTATGAAAATTTAATCTTCCTTTTCCTTAATTAATCTCCTTTTAGTGTGAATGGGTCTCACAAACTTTTATCACTTGTGGTTTTTACAAATCTAAAATAACCTGAAAAGATAACAAGAAATCCGATGATAGTTTTTAATGAGGTTCACCTCAAATTTTGATTACTACATCCCATATGTATGGGGGTTTTTATCCAAAGAAAAACAACTTATACTTTATTATAAAGATGAATCCCATGTAATAGAATATCCTTTATCCATCCAATTGCCCGAAGGACTTTAGTTTTAATTGATTTTTGATAATCCATCTTTCAAGGGGTGATCTGGGACTCTTACAAGGCCCGTAGGCTTAAGTATTACATGGACCATATGCCTTAGAGGAATTCATTTCCAGTTGGCTTCAAACATTACATACAACCTAGAATAACTACTTGGAACTGCTCCTCTCAAGTATCTTCATCGTGAAATCATCTCTCCACCTTCACATGGTTGTTCGGCTAGGCTATCTCATGCATGCACTGGCTTGTCCAGATAGAAGGTGTCATACCCTCTCATTCTTACAATCCGTGTAGCTTATGTTATGGTGAAATATCCTTGCTTATCCTCTTATATATCTTGTAACTTGTAGGTTTTCTGGTTTGCATATGCACTTAAGGTGACCTGAAGGCCTTGAGGTGGCCCGAAGGCCTTACTGGCCCAAAGGCTTGGGTTGTCTAAAGGCCTTAAAGGACCCAGGGACCAAATCGGTGGCCCAAAGGCCAAAACGAGAGAAAATTCCCAACTTCTACAATTCCAAACAGTTTATGCTACATTTCCCACTACAATAATGCTACATTACCTGCTATATTACCCCCGGAAGTTTATTCTTGGGACAAAATTTTACATGCCCAGAACCAATGAAAAATGAAATACCGCATTTATAATCTTTAAATTCTATCACCAATATGTTCTTACCCAATAACTACTATATTAATTTGGATAATATATAATTTATTTAGTAGTGTAGGCTAGTTTAACTTATAAATATAATGGTTTTCATTATATTCCAATCAAATATATAAATTTTAATGGATACCAAATATATATAGATACCACAAATGTAATCTAACTCTTTTTTGAGATTTTGATCTTAATAAATCGTGGGATAGTATTTTAAATATTATTTGTTGCTTGTGATGATTATTTGTAATAACATCATCCTCTATCAATATTTTCTTCTTCATTATTACTGAAGGATTATATTTTCATTATAGAATTGTATTATCTCTATTTATTCAACCCTAAAAATATTAAATCAAATTAGGTTAGGTTTTCTCACCCATCCCCGACTTATTCCATTTCACTTATAATTTATAATTATTATATTATATCACAAGAATATTTCTTTCCATATTTTAAATATGAAAATCCTTTGAAATCTGATGATGCAATATTTTGTTTTAAGGTGGTAAAAAATATCATGGGATAAATTAAATAGATTTTTAATACCATAAATGATTTCTTAAATTTAAAATTAAATAACTAGGTTATATTGTTAACACTTTAAAAAATTCCTTAATTATATATCATCAATTATCTAAAATATTTATCTAATAATCACAAATTCAATCTGCACATAATATTTTATAATCATTTTTTCCAAAATTCCATTAATTTCTCACAATATATTTACCTATTTAATCCACACTTTAATTCATGTTCACATGCATATAAAAAATACTTATGTCAAAAATCAACATCCAGTGCATAACATCAGTGATCACTGGTATAACGTTCTTACATGATTATTCATTAAATCATAGTTCTTGTTTTATGGTGAATTATTATTTTTCATCTTATATATTTATCATTGTTACTATTGGAACTAAAGGTGGATTACTTAGAAAATAATAATGCTCATTGCTATTTGAAATATTCCATAGTATCATCTAAATTTATATTCAATTTGGAGAAATTTTAATCTATTTCAATAGTCTAATGTATCTTGTATAGATTCAGAGTGCATCTTATTAATTATATAGAAACATAGGCATAATATTCCATATGTATCTTGAAAATATAATACATAAATTGGATGGTATTATGTATCATTTAAACTATTATATGTAACCTTTTTTAATTTTATGTAAATATTATATTTAACACTGTAAATATTACATGCCTCAAATATTTTTCATAACTCTAGATACCCCTTTCATATCAATAACTCAATATTTTATAATAATTTCTCCCTTCATAATCTTTTATAATTTTTATCATAATTATTTTTAACTTATAGACATAACTATAATCCAAATGAACCATCACTACTATCAAAATATCTAAATTCGACTTCTAGATCACGCCTTTGTTTCCACCTCTGGCCCTATTATTTAACAACTATAAATTTTACATTTTTTACAAAAACCTAATGTAGTTTTATTCTAATATAGAACTTTTTTTCAAGGATTTAATCAAACATGTCACAATTAAAATGTAACATTTTCATAAACATCCAATTATATTCTTTAATAAATCCTTCAATGTTGTTTTATCCGTATGAAACATAGCTTATATAGATTTAATCTGACATAAGATGTAAAATAATTAGGATACACATGAATAGAACCATGGTATTCCTTTATAAGCCCCTTTTTCTTTAGTTTAGTTATATGTGTAACCATAAATTCCAAACTTATTCATATATAGATTCAAATTTTAGGATTTACTAATACATATGTATTCTAGTCAATTAAATCCTTTATAAAACAAATGAAAACTTCTCAAAAAACATTTTTCCACTATCAAATATATTTAATATCTTGAAATTTATCATTTAGTACCAAAACCTAATGTATTATTATTCTAATATAGAACATGTTTTCAGGGATTTAATCCAATGTTTCATAATTAAAATGTCAAATTTTAATAAACATCCAATTTTATTCTTTAATAAATCCTTCAATGTTGTTTTACCCTTATGAAACATAGATTATATAGAATTAATGTGACATAGGATGTAAAATATTTAGGACACACAGGCATAGATCCATGTTATTCCTATATAATCCCCTTTTTATTATGTTTTTTATAATCAGAACAATAAATTCAAAACTTGTTCATATAAAGATTAAAATTTTAGGGTTTACTAATACATATGTATTCTAGTCAATTAAATCCTTTACAAAACAAATGAATACTTCTAAAAAAATATTTTTCACTGTAAAATATTTTAAAAATCTAACAGAAAATTAATTAATAATTTATTAGTTTTTAATAAATTGAAAAAATGATATTTCAATGAAAAAATCAACTTACTCGAAATCTTATTCTCTTATTTTCAGTCTCTTTAATATTGATAGGTTTCTAATTATTTCATAATTAATGTGTCACCTTCCTCATTTGATATTTACTCTAACAAATCAATAACTCATTTCCATATTCTGTCATAGAAACACAATATTCTACAAAAAAAATATTCTATGGAACTATTAATCCACTTTTTTAAAAAATATACCCATGTGAAAACACCTCAAATGATATATCATGTGATATATCCATTAGGTATACTTTAAAAATTCATGATTAATGTAGTTCTCTATTCACCATCATATGTTTGAAATGTTTCATAGGGTCATTTTATCTTGAACACTCCAACACAAATTCTTGGGAACATCACACTTATTCCAAGATCCTCTTCTCAAGACAAATTAACAACAATTTTTATTGATAAAAAATAAAACACCTTAACAATGGTTTCAATAAAATCACCCTTTAGATTTGTTCTAAAAACCCATATAGAACATGTATGTCAGTATTTTTATCCAATTTAATTTCTTTCCACATATTAACAATTAATATAAATCATGATACCATATTATTATGTCATAAATTACTCATCTTCCAATATATGTGTGCCATGATATGTGTTAATAAAAGTCCCAACTAATGAATTTCTAAAAACTTATAACTCACAACCATTTATTCATTAATATATTATTTACAATCATGATATTGATCAAAAATAACTTCACCCATTTATCATTAAAACACAATTATTATAAAAAAGTACACGAAAATATAAAAAAATAACTTTTCAATGATATCAATCACACATTTTTTCATTATTACAAATTCTCTTAAAAAATTGTATTCAAGAAGATTTCTCATAATTCCCCCCCTTAATGGGTTTATTTATTCATCAAGGATAATATCTTCATAATCTAAGCTTCATGATTCCAGTTTTTTAGCATCAATACCAATATAAAAACAATATTTTTTTAAAAAAAATATCACTTAACATTCAAACCCACTCAATCTATAGAACATATTTAATTACATAAATTGGAAATATAAACAACATATATAGGAATAATGGGGTTCATTAAAACATATTAATTAGAATAATTGAGATTAGATTTGTGTCTAACCGAAATAACTCTTTTTTATCTCTTTTTTTTAGATAAATCAAAATAAATTTTATTCACTTTTCCAATCATTAATAACATTTCACAACATGGTTTCATTACTTCCTTCAACAATATCTTTATGTCGAATTTTATCCAATACAAAAGTCACAGAATCAAATGAATCTATAATTAGTAGATTCATTTTTTATAAGTATTCACATGTGTTGGTAGCATGATCCAACAAACTTTTGAATTTCATTTATGCTTCTAGAACCTTCTACACAGCTCCTCAGGAATAATAAAATCCCCATTTATTAAAATTTTTTTTGAAATTTGACTTAGTCAGGTGGAGTTACTCATTTAACTTAAAACATTCATTTTCATATGTTTCATCCTAATTATTTCCCCTTTCCAATTGGGCTCAAAAAAATAATTATTCACTTATTAAAACATGATAAAAATTATTTTATTTTCCTTGTATATTTCTATGATTATTTTATCTAACATTTTTTGTAAACTACTTAAGAGATTCAAATTCTTCTTCATGGATTTCTTCCACCAAAAACTATCCTCCCAGTTTGTCATGGAATTTTTTTATTTTATATTTTTTAGCATGAATAAATCATAATTCACTTCTCTGACTTATTTATAATAATCAATTATGTGACCATCTCTTTAAAAATAGAAGCATAGTATCCTACTTGTTGGAGTATCTTTCTGAGGCTTATTAGATTTATTCTACTCAAGATTTTTATTTTTCTTATATCCTAATTGTAACCCACCTTTCATCAATTATTAATTTATCCTCAGATTTTATGTCCTTATATTATCATCTACTTTTGGATAATTTTTTGTTTGTTTGGAAAAAATGCTTATTCACTATGACCTATTATGGTGCAATTTTCATATTTATTTTTAAAGAATCCAAATCTGATAGATATCAAATAATTTTTACCTCTATTCTATATATTTTTCATCATATCATGAAATAGAATTTATTTAACTTATATTGAGCAACATATTTTTCAAATATTCAGTTTTTTTATTTCCAACAAATTCAGAGTACTGGTATTATCAACAAAACTGTGTTCTTCTTCTTTGAAAATCATTAAATATGGATTTAAAAGATTAAACTTTTGGAATAAGAACACATTTATTTATCACCTATTTAGGGAGAAAATTTCTCAACACATAATTCAATCTAACTTTAAGGTAATGGTGAATTTAAATATTTTTTTATTAACCCAAATTTCTCAAAAATTGAAACACCTTAGGGCCATAAATTATATTTTCTATTGAAACATAATGCACGCAATATATTTATCCACATGAAACACTGAACTAAAATGAACTGTGAACCATTATATAAATTTTTTAAAGTATCACTTTAATTAGAAGTTATAAATAGTAGTAACTAGATTATGAATTATATGTGGATAGAATAAATAATGTAGAAATAAATTTTAATTGATTGAAAAAATTAAATTAAATAATCAAAATAACTAATAGTATCCTTTTAGAATAAAAATTTTATATCTTGAAATTAAAAAACATTGATAATTAATTCCACACATAAATTTTATGCTTCAAAATTTAATTTTTATAAAAATCATTATATGTTACATGAAAAAATATTTAAATATTATTTTATTTAATATATAAAATTTGATTATATAAAAATGATTTAATATTTATAATAATTTGGTAAAAATAATTTTATAATTCTCATGTTAATATTATGTATTTAAATTAAATTACTTATGTAACAAATATTTACCATGTCAAAACTGAAAATGGTAAAAGTGGAAAATATGAGAGTAAAAGACTTGAAACTTTATTAAAACATGTGTTTTTTTGAAAATTATAGGTTTTCTAGACCTTATTTCGTTCCCCATTCTATTATTTTATAGTTTTTTCTCCATGTATTATGAGAGAAATTTGTTCTCTATATATTAATAAGTTATAGTTATAACAAATACATTCCCTTTGCTAATAGAATATATTGACCCCCCCCCACTTTTAACAACTCATTCTAATGAATTATCTTGAAAAATAACACTACCCTAGTCTCTCTCCCACTCTCCCCATCGGTCTTATAAGACATTTTGTTTCCAAAATACCTTTCTAAAGTTCTTAAATGTCTTTTCCAATAGATATCATTAAAAGGGAGGGGTAGTGTTCTCAATAGATCTCCCTTAATTATGTTCTTCTCCAACCCAGATAAAAAAATTCCATCCCTATGTAAATGATACAATTAATATTTTAATATAATTCAATTTTATTTTTACTAATGTAATATCCATTTTCTAACTTACTCTAATAGAATTATAAAATTAATATATCTTCTGTATGTGCAGATTATAGCTTACACGAACAACATCTTCTACTTTCCAAAACCTCCATACACATGTGGTACAAAATATTTATCTAATGGAAATATAAGGATTATTAAATGACTAATATTATAAATTTATAATATTTTTCTTTTTCTACACCCTCCACCATTAATAGAAATTATGTTTAAAATTTACTTTTAAGACAAATGTGGGAAAAAAATTCAGAATATATAAAATTAAAACCTCAAAAGAAAAGTTTGATCCGTTATAGAAAAATCTAAAGAGGATAGAATTATATACCATAAATAGATACCATTAAAGGGAGGTAACCTTAATTTTTATATTTTCTATTATGTTATCCTTGAAGTAGAGTATCATCTTGTCATAATTTTATACATGATCCTCTATGTTTTCATTCCCCTCATAGAGGTTGTGTATGAGAATTCTATTATGTTTATCAAGAAAATAATATTTTCCATCATTCATGTTAATATGCAATGGTATTTTGAACATACAGTGAGAGTCCTTCACTAAATTCTTCTCCCAAAACTGGAAAATGATTTTAATATCCACTAATAATGACATATATGTTGCCTATAATAGAAGAATAATGAGGCTTTATAGCCTCCCCAATATTCCATTTTACCCTTACTAAGAATTCCCTATCCTTTGTCCCTAACGTAGCCCCCTGATTCACCACATACTCTTCATGTGGAGGATTACCAGTATATTTCACATCTAAAAATGTGGTAGTGGCCCTTAATAATCTTCTTGGAGCTGAAAAAACCCCATGTTTTTTCACCATAGGAAGAGTTACTAATACCTAAATCATTTTGTAGTCTATCAAACTCATACAAAACTCTCAACTTTGGAATCTTAAATTTCACCAATTTTTATAGGATAGTCGTAGTTCCAAGATATTCAGTACCCAACTAATCTATCAGGGTTGCATTAAACATAGATATAGGATTATCTTTCATAGGAACATGAACAATTCAAGAATAAATAGAGGACCATCATCGGAATCTACTATAATCATGACCCAAATGGATAAATCCCATAAAAGGGAACCAAAAAATCATAGAAAACCATTTTATTCCAATGTAGTTCCCCTTCGACATCAATACTTATGGATTCCAATGGTTCCTTCGAAACATCCACTTCCACACAAATTCTTGTAGAAAAAGGATGAAAAACAACATGGGTTTGGGAATGTGGGCATCAATAACGACCTAAAATGTTGACAATCAACTAAAGGGTTGTCAAATTATGAATTGGTAATGGAATACCTAGAAGGGATAACCAAATCATCCTGACTGAGGAGTCTCTATTTATGGGTAAATCAAAATATCACCAAAATAGCGAAAAGAAAAATCTCTCCAAATATCATGAATCATTAACCTATGGATAGATCAATTCATATTTGTTCAAAAAATAAATCTAAATATGCCTCATGTCCAAAAGACCTATAACTAAGAGATCCTACAACTACAAAGAAAATAAGACATACCTATTGAAGGAATTGACGGATGATTTTTTCTTCCAAAAGAAGGGAACTAGATTAATATCAAATAGTGTTGGGGATCTTGTTAACAAAAAAAGAGAGATATGGATAGAAATAAGACCATTCTCATGATTTTCATCTTTCGGGGTAACAACTATTTAGGGATATCTGGGGAGAAATTTTGGGTCTATGAAAGTGTAAAATGAAGGGTAGTAGTAGAGGGAATAATAATTGAGAAGCTGAGTTATTGGTTTTTTGGTCTGAATTCTAACTCATTGATAATTATTATATTCTGTGACAAATTATTACCTATATATAGTTTTATTTTTATTAAATTCTAGTTAAATTATTTTAATATATTATCATGTATTTAATGGGTTATAAAATGAAAGAATCAATTCATTTTATTAATTCATCTTTCAATTAATATTTTACCCAGGATATAACGGTTTTGGTTAACTCAATATTCATTCATTGATTTTGGATTGTTATTTTCTATCTTAATACTTATAAGTCGGTGATTTTCTAAACTATAATTTTAATATGATTTATTTTTATATTATATTCTATGTTTTTTAATTTCCTTCTAATATAATCTACTTTTTTTACAATTCTTCCTTAAATATATGATTTTTTTATTGGTTTTTTCATCTAAATTTTTCATCATTGGTATTTGATATGTATTCATAGCTTAGTTCTTTTTTTGGTGTATGTATTGTCCATGAAGTTTTTAATTAATTTTTCAAAAAATCAAAGGGATTTAAAAATATATTTATTTTATACATTTAATGGGGTTTCAATATTAAAGATAAACACAATGTGAAGGTTTTATGGTCTAAATTCAACCTCATTGATACATGTTTTGTTTATGGAACTAATCTCATTTAAATGGTGTGTATACTACCTATTGGATATATAATATAATGAATTATATTTTATTATAGGTATTTTAAGTTCAATTTTAAACCCTTTATTTTATGCCATTTGTATTAAAACATTTCATATGTTGTAAAGGTTATTGATAACTCAAAACTTATTTCTTTGAGTAGTGATATTTCTTTTTTAACTTATGTCTTCAATTAGTTGGTTATTGCACTATTAAATTATAATGTAATTTTTTTATCTTCCTATCTTTGGAAAATTATTTACATAACCGAATAACCATAACTCTAAATAGAGTTAGTTTGAGGGGTTATTAAATAGAAATTTATTATTTTTAATAATTGGTGGAATATTAATAATTCATATACTTTTCATTTCAATTCAGATTTATATTTGTTACTATGACATATTAGTTACCTATTTTATAGCTTGATCATTCATTCATATAATTAATTCATATGACTTAATTAGGTATGGGTGGGGAACATAATTATATTTTTCCTCATTACATCATTGGTTTCAAGGGAAAATCAAACATTAGTACCTGGTGAATGTCTTCCATTTATTTAGATTTATTGGATGTAGTATTGATATAATGTAAATTTCTTGGTGCATTGACATGATAGTGTGTAGTGTTTTTTCGCTATGCCTTATCAAATATTGCATTATGTATTCTATCATTATGAAACTAGTTATTGAAATAAATGTGGAGTTTTATATTTTAATATCATACATGGACTTATTTAAGTTTCATGTAATCAGTTATATGGAATTATTTTCTTACCATTTAATTGGTCAAATATTATGAATTCTTTATTTAATCTATGATAGCTTTTGGTATAGCCATTATATTATTGAGTGTAAAATCTCACCCTTCATTTGATTCAATTTGCTTAGGTTGGGGAAAAAAGTACTATACATGATATGTCTAGAATAATAGCTTGTATAAAGAATTTATGGTAGATGTTAAAGACTTGTTATATATTAAGTAGTTCATAATGTAATCCCTAGATTTTCTATTTAAGGAGAAATACATGGGCTTTATTAGTTTTTCAATTTTATAGATTAATTAATGTACCAAACTAAAAATATCATAGGAATTCATGTAATGAAATATTTTTATATAAATTATGTGATTATATGAAATTTACATATGGTATGTTATTGTTGGTATCATATAATGGATTAAAAAAGTTTATAGATTATGATGTTATTGGTAGAAGATATTCAAATAGTTATAAATATCATCAATGATTTATATGTTAAGGATGATCATAATTTCAAAGGTGTATTTAACCCTTTCTATTAATTATGCTAATATTAGATATTTTATGTTATTTGAGAATTAGGATGATATAACTATAGTGAAAACCATTGGAATTTTCATATATATAGGAAATCATAATAAAATTATATCAAGGTAGATATTGTTTGGTTATCAAATCCAATACATCAAAGTACAGGTAAAAAATTGATTTAGTTATGTTATATATGAACCTTGGAGTAATCACCCTTAAATGATGGTTGAGTATCAAATTTATTAACAATAGTTCTATAATGAGTTGTTCTGTAACTGAAAACTTGGATAAACTTTAATAGGGGGTATAAATTTGAAATATACAATCAATTAAAATATCATTATGATGTATATAGATATATTTAGGTTAGATACTCTAAAAGTAAATGACTATGACTAAGTTAGATTAAAATGTTGATATTTATAAGTAATAGTATATTAAAAATTATATTATATTTTATAGAAAATGGGTATGTGGAATTTTCAGTGCATGCCTATAATTGAATTTTGGAATGGGAATATTATATGAAATTTCTTGAAAATATTGGGATAGTTAATTTTATATTATGTTAATAATTACAAGAGAAACTTTTCTAAAATCTAACAATATTGAACATAAATAATAATATATTAAATTGAATGTTTCAAAGTAGAATACATCTTAGTGTTTATTTTTTATATTCATATGACCATTTACACTAATTGGATAATATCTTTCCCCATTTGGATTTAGTATTTGGTTATAAATAAGATTCTTAAAATGAAGTCATTAATGATATGTCTTTAGAAAACCCTTGGGCATATTGGTCATCAAATGAATCACATTTTTCAGAAATTTTCATTACAAATAAGAATCATTAAATAGGTTTATTAAGAGATAAAATATGAGCTCCTTATTCTTTCTTACGTTATTGAGGTTCAAATCATAGTTTAACTTTTATCTTGTTAATATTATTATATATTTTACTAGTAATTTGTAAATAAAATTTAAATGATGTGATTTATTTAATAATGGGAAATTGTAACATCTTGGGATTTTAAGTTATATTTTTCATTGAATACTAATGTTTTCAATAGCTTTCTTCACACACTTCCATGAACCAAAATGAACCACAAAAAAATATATAACCATTGTAAAGAAGAAATTTAATTTAAATTTATAAATATATGTAACTAAATTATGAAATAAATGTTGAAAATTTAAAATCCCTTGTAATACTAACTCACTAATGAAATTAAATTACCATAGCTAAAATAATAATAATATAATTTAATGATAAATCTTTTTTATCTAAAATTGGATTTTTATGCACTTTAATTGGAAGAACATAAAATATAATGGATAAATTAAATTTTTGATATTAATTATGTGTTGAAAACAATTTAATTAGTTATTGGTATGAAATAAAAATGACAACAATTATTATTTTAAAGATTTTTTTTCATATAAAAACATTTCTACTAATATTATATGATTTTATTAAAAATTTAATTTCCAAATTTATTTATATTATTTAAAAAATGAAATTCACTTTTGGATTCCTTTTTTCAATATTATATTTGGATTAATTTTTGTATTTTCTTAAAATAATTTCTTTTTTGGTGAATAGTGAAAATATAGTTTTCACAAAACACTGACTTTGTTGACAATATCATAATATAATCAAGACATATAAGTTTATTAGGTGTTATAATTTATCAAAAAAAATTAATTTATAGAACAATACATTTTAAAATAATATTATGAATTTATAAAGCCTGTGGTTTACATTTTATAAACATAAGAAACATTTTCCACTATAAGATACATTTTTTTGTATTTTATTATAGTTAAATATTATATTATTGAAATTCGTTTTTTATTTCAATTAAATACACATGAAATTTATTTTATTTTAATAACCCAATTTATATCAGGATAATAAAAAACATTGAAAATTTTATCCTCCACAAAAAAATAAGCTTAAAAGTACACCTTTTCAAGAAATTATTTTTTACATGTTAAATGTACTAAATTTAAGATAAAATTTTCATACATAAAAATTATAACACCCCAACCCCCCCCCCCCATCCACTAATAACTCTCCTTTTTTGGTATTGGGGTGAGGTAGTGACATTGGATTTCCATATCCAGTATTCCTCAGGTTGGCGACTCGCACCAAAAGCACACTCCAATGAGAGACATTTCCCTCAATATAAGAAAAGGATTAAAGATAAGATAGTAATCCATCCAACATGTCCATAACAAGAAATAAAACATTCAAAACTATCCCACCCTATAGTTTTGTCAATTAAAATAATGTATATGGAATAAATATCAAAAAATAATGCTAAAAAATGACTATATAGAATCTATAATCTCCAAGATAATAATTCGCAAATCATCCCTCATAACGCTTTGAAAAATATGAAAAATAGTGTATATATACATAGGGTGAGAATAACATGTATACATGAAAATCTCATACCCATTGGCTCCCAGGAAAATTTAAAAATATCATTATATTACACCAATAATCAGAGAGCATAACCAACAAGCACCAAGACAGGTCATTTGTCATCTCAAAACTTACAATGGCTCACTCTCTAAATAAAAATCAAGTAGTAAGATAATATAAATAAAGTAGTTATAATGGTGAATACATCCACTTCCCACGTGATTTTTTACTCTCAATCCCCAAAACCAATAAAATTATGCATCCATACTTTTTATATCACCTCATCACTACATATAAAGCCATATCTAAGTCGTTCATGTAACAACCATTCCTACCCTAGCCACAAGAAGGGCCCAACATCTTGTTTTGGCATTAATGTCATGATGAAAATCTATCATACCACAAGTCAATCATCAAACATCCTACCAAAACCACATATCAAGAGATATAGGGTATCAAGAATGTAAAATAAATCAACCTCCTTCCATCTTCTTAAAATAAATTACCTCATACTAATCACATCCTCTCATCACGAAGCATAACATCAAACTATTCCATAATTGGTAGGTACTCACACCAAACTAGGTACCATCACAATTTAATTTTATTTAATGTTTAGTGGGGAAGAGGGGTAATCTTTCATTCATTCTTCACAGAGTTGATATTGGGGAAACACCCCCCCCCCACCACCACCACCACCAAAATATTGGTGTCTCAGTACATAGTACCTTATGTGTGTGGGGAGTGTATAAAAGTAACAATATTGTAAAAATCATATATATATATATATATATATCACATAATATTTTACAAATTGGTTCAAAGAAATACTTCATCATCTCTACATATATAAAATACCATACTGCTATTTCCATATTTTTTCACCACTAAAATGAAAATCCACAAAACCAAACATCTATACAAACAACATAGTTTCCTTACATTAAAATATATATTCTTCCCACATTTTATATTTTTCCTTATTATTCACACTTAATTATTTAATCCATTTACAATAATATATGATAACAAAACACTACATGCAACATTTTAATTTAATTATCATTTATGTATATCATATTAGTAATTATTATATTATTTGAACTACATACCCATGTAATTAAAATCTACTTTTATCAAATTTATAACCCACAACATTACACTTTCATCGATACAAATTTTATATTATGTTATTTCAAGGATACAAAAAAAATATCATAGGAAACCACATCACATATTTAATGGTATTTTTTTCACAATCTATTAAATTCCTAGTTTTGGTAGTTAGAGGTGTTTAGTGGAGGATTTTGGAGTTTTAGATGGAGGATTGAGGTTTAGAAGAGCTACTCCATGAAATATATGTCATGTACTCTATAAAGAACTGGTAAAGATTGTTCACAATGTGTGTCTTTGGATAGTTCACTATATCTATTTGGCTATCGTAGAATCAATGAGATTAATTGCACATCATGTAAGTGGTATTCACAATGTGTAATAAATAAAGGAATTCAAGAATCATTTGTGGATAAAGAGGGGAATTTTTTGGATTCCCATTAATTACATATCATGGATGTATTAAACTAATAATGACTAGTGGAATCTAGGTTTTAAAGCCACTTCTGCAGCTGGGCCTTTTCATTCAAACTTAAACTTCTCTCCCTCTCTCATTCTGTTGGATCCCTATGCACCGTAAGATAAATTTCTAGACCTATAATTCCTTGAATAAATTTGTTAGTGATAGTTTTTGTTTGTTAGAAATATGTGGTGAGCGTCCCTACTTTTTCCCCTTGTTTTATTCAATTCTTATATTAGGTATTTATAATTACAGTGTTGTTTTGGTTTGGTATGTATGTTGGGATAATTTTTGATGATCATCGAGTGTGGTGTGGGTTGATTCACATTTTCTTATGGTGTTGTTGAGGTTTTTGGGTGTTTCTTCTTAGGAAATCATAGTGTAGTGAGTTAGCAAAGTTTATTTGAGTTATAGAATCCTTATTTTCTCTTTACTATGTATCATGAAGGAGAGTATTTTTTGGTTTATCTATGGTTTATGGTTTTTCTAGCTTAATAAATGATAAAGAAATGGTTAAAATGAAATTGAAGAGTAAAGGGGTTTTATTCGCATGTTTTTTCAACATTTTTATTGTTGAGATATTGTAGATTGTACATGATTGATTCCAAACTAAAAATTTTTGTAGCTATGGGATATGATTGTGATGTATGATATTTGTTGTGACAATTTCATTTGTTGTGATTATTGTGATATCACCCAAAAATGGAAATTGTCTAAACCACATATATTTAAATTATGAAATGGTTTCCCCATTATTATGGATTGTGTGGTAAGGCCCATAAAACAAACTATAATTTTGGTAAAATAAAATTTTTAAAAATTTTAAATTTGTCTTTGATGTGTGGTTGATGCACTAATATAATAATGGATTTTAGTAGATACCAATAGCACTCTGTAAAAGAAAATTATCAGCCGCCAACAGGCCACTTTTGGTGGTCTCAATTTATCCTTCAATAATGATAAATGGTGACAACCAATAGAGGTCTCTAAATGTTTTGTAAAAATACATCCTATTATGCTATTGAAAACATGATTGGAGGGTAATAAGGATGTGTGGGGACTCTGGTGGGGGAGAGAACCATCAGTTTCTAGCAATGGTGGATATGCGGTGGTCGGACGGAGGTCCGTTAATGTTATTTCATTTGAGGGTGTTGTTCTAATGTTGGGTGGGTGACAGGGGCAGCTACAAGGGGGGAGGGGCGGTAGGGGTGATGTAGGTGACCCTAAGGGTTACCAAAATGAGGTGGGTTGGCAGAATAATCATGAAATCACTATAAATTTACAGTGGGGGAAGGAAGAAGAATGACGGTGAAGAAGAAGGGGGAGGGAAAATTCCCTCATATTTTTTATTCTATATCAGAGTCCACCATTTCCATTCTTTAATATTACTAATAGTGACCTCTAATGGTGGTTTCCCATTTCCATGGGTGAAAAAACAGAAAAATCTGGAAGTGATGTGTGTTTGGGTCATGTGAGGTGGTGAAATAGATGATTCTTAGTGGCACATTTGGGGGACATATGTTGTTTTGGTATTCTCATGCTTTTGGTGTGGTGAGGTGGTTAATTTTTGGTCATTATTTTGGGTTGTCGAGGTGGATGATGTTTCTTTGGACATGATTTTGGGGAATCAAGGTGGTTACTCGTCATCCACGCTTTTAGGGTGGTGAGTTGATGGCATGATTTGGATGATGATATACTTTTGATATATGGTTTTTTTGTGCTAGATTCTTGGGTAGTGAGAGAATAAATAATTATATTAACAATAATTTAAATGTTTGAGGTTTGGTTTGGATAATGGGATGGAAATAACTAATATATAAATAAAAAATGTGTTGTTTTTTAAAACATTGATGTTTAATAATGAAATAAACTGTTTGGATAATAGGAATTGGTTGGTAGTGTGATGTAGCTTCTATTTGGTTTAGTGTAATTCATTTACAACTGGTAGTGAAAGTGGAAATGTTTTTTATTCATTTTTGTTTGGTTGTGAGCCTATAGGTTAGTCTTGAGTATGTGCATATATTTATATAATTTTATATTATTTGTGATTTCAATACACACCCCACATACATAAGCACTATATGATGACACACATATAGTCACGCAAGGGGAGTTTCTACTAACATCTAGTGATGAGGATGGGTGGTTGGGTATGAACACTTTCCCAATCTCTCTTCTTGGTGAGGTAGGTACTACAAATGTTGTGATAGACTAATGTCTTTTAGTGCACTAGATGGTGGTTCTGATAGACTACGAGTCTTCGGGAAAGCTGTGATGTGGTCGTTCTGGTGGGACAGAATACCTATGTGTCTTTGAATGATATGTGATGTATACTAGTTGATTGTGGGTAAGATGAGACGGGATAAGGTGTCTTGTAGTTGGGGACAATCATGGTAGGAGTAGTGAACGAGGTTGATTTCCTTCATTTTCACTCTACTGTACTACTCTAGTTATGGTTGTAGATGTTTTATGGACTAGGTAATTTCAGGAGATAGGTGATGTGTCATTTGTTTTTGGGTAGTGAGCCCAGGTGTCTGTGGGAGTGAAGTGATTTGATCATGTTTTAAGGAGATGTGGTATAAAAAAGATATGGTTCTTCCATGATGAACACTGTTGGGGTTTGAGAGTAGAATACCAGTTGGAAAGTGGTGAGGGGTACCCTTTATCCACGTGAATCATGTTATATAATATTACATGGATTGTGGTATTTTGTGAGCATGTCTTGGTGATGTTTGTTTTGGATTTTTGACCTATATAGGTGTTTCTTGATCTAAATTTTTCTTAGAGGTGAATTAGTATTATTATTTTACATGTGCATGAGATACTTTAGATTTCCTATTGAGTATACATGTATGAGAACCCAATGTATCTAAAATATTTTATGTTTTATAAGAGGATTATGTGGACTGTGTTCAAAATTACTAGCTTGGACCTTGTTTTGTCAATGTGTCACTACTTCAAGTATTTACTTTGGAGAATTTTGCCTGTATAAATTTTATTTATGCACCATTTTTGGGATGGTTTTGGCTTCTTTTATGTTATGTATTAGTGTTTTTGTGGATGATTCATATTATCTCTTGATCTTATATTATTATATAACGAAATGACCCCCATTTCATTATATTTTTATACCCTCAATGCTAGTTTCCAACCCAAGACCTACTGGAGGTGGGATTCTAGGGTTATTATCTCACTCCCCTAAATACAGAATCATTGGAGGGAGGAGGCCATGATAGAGTGGTATCGAAGCTATTGGTTGAGAAAATTAATGAATAATGGAGATTGATTTAGTGAGGATTGAATGGGGTGTTATGGAAGCAATGTTATATGAACTTGGTGGGTGACACAGACCAGGGATAATGGCTATGAAATGATATTTTAAGGGGGGCCATTATCCAGTGCGTGAAATCTATTCTAATTGAACAACCAAGTTATTTTGACATATTTTTATGGTAGATACATATGATATTTACATGAATCATTATGAACTATGTTCCTTTTTTAAAATGGGTTTTTTAAAGGAAAAATTAAATAAAGTTAATTACATTAATCTTGATAAAATTCCACACTAACAGTCTTTGGATGTTCTTTTTTTCTTTTCATATATGGCTCTTGTTAAACATTTGAGTGTGTATTAGGATGTATAGGTTCAAGAGGCTGAACTGGTTGATCACCATAGGGTTAATCTGAAAGACGAAGATAAGTCTTTATAGAAGATATTCTATTCTTTCCACTGATAGGATTTGGGGAAGTATGAGGGCATTGATTCAAATATAGAGAAAGCGAGTTAGATGGATAGATAAAGATCTCTTTCAATTTGATCATGTAAATAGTGGGATAATGGGTACCTTTGGAATCCACTTAGATTCTTGGAGTTTCATGTCATTGGTGGCACTAATTTAGGGAGAGTGAAATAAGTAATATGTTCTATAGGTCAAATTTTAGAAAGAGTTCTGTGAAGGGTTCCTTTCATTGACCATGAAGGCTGCGTAGAAACAATATATTCTTACTCTTCATCAAGGGATTATATCAGTGTGGGATATGTGAATCAAGTTCCAGTACATTTTTCATTTCCTCCTAGATCATTGTCAAGATGAGGAGTCTTGTGTGATATGTCTTGAAGAGGAAATATTTCCTTCTATCTAGTATGAAGTTACTCCTTTTACAATGTTAATGTATCTAGAGGTTCAGTAGAAGGTGGAGGTGATTGAGTGGATGAACTCATGAAAAGAATTGTTCTGAGAGGGGAACCAACAAGGTTTCTTAAGGGGCATAGTTTTTAGTGGCTTGTCTTACGCTCCAAGAACAGTGAGGTTTCAACATGTGGTGAGTCGACCTCATAAACTTACCTTCTAGTCTTCGAGGGATAGTATTTTCCATGATCTTTCTTGGGAATTTGTGAAAGTGTGGTTTGGTTGTGGGGTTAATGGAAATATCCACAACCAAAGCCCAGTGGTTCCCCAGAGATTATTTTTGTTGAAGTGTATAGGTTCAACACTAGACTAAGTATTAGTTTCTAGTAAGGAAGTTCTAGAAACAAGGGTATGATGGTTTTGCTATGCCTAAGTGAGATAGAGTGGGAAGAGGCCAGACCGATGATGATCCTTATATTCAAGGACCTTGACCTAAGCATGGTCATGGATGTAAAACCCTCATATTTTGTGAAATATTTTTTCCAAATTAATTTAAACACTTTGATACTTTTTATTTCACTCATTAATGAAAATAATTCTTTTTATTAAAGAAATATGGCGGGATTTAATTATATGTAACTCCAAGTTAATCATTCACTACACATAACATAATTTTTATCTTTTTATATATAGAACACTAATGTTAACTTACATTAAATTCAAGACTAGCTTTCCTTGATGGTTTTTGTAATAGAAAGACCAATTTTTACCAAATAGTAATATTATTTTTTTAATATAATAATATAATCCAAAAAAGTCCATCAAGAATAAAAGATTATGACCATTTACTAAAAATTAAAGGAATATTAAAAATCCAATTAATCGGGGTAAAACAAATAGAATTTCCTCATTAATTATATAATATATTTAAAGATTATAATATGTCATGTCATTTTCATATTCAGAATCATTAGAAGTTCCCCACTCAGATTGAGAATTAGTTTGATTCAAGATTCTAAATATTTTTTATTTACATTCTTTGAAACCTTATAAGAAGATCTAGTAAACATAGTTTTTGGTAGGTTACAATGGTCCTTATTTGGCCTTCTCTTTAAAGGATGGGGAGTGAAACCATCACTATCAACAACCTTTTCCACTTCATTTATGATTTCATCCTTAAAATAGTCATGACCACCCATTCTGGGTGCCTTCAAAGGGTATATCCATTCACCACATCATCCTTAAGGATATTTCCTCAGCTTAAAAAATATTCATGAGGAATTAATGATATTTTGGATCTTCTGATGATAATAAACATGTTTTTCAATATCATTTTGATTGAAACCACCATCCAGTAGGGTTGAATGATTAAGAGTGACTAGATGTATGCAACATTTCCTTAAATGAGGTTGTGTAGATATATCCTCTAAAACAACCTAATGGTTCGGGATGTTATCTGCAACTTTCATATTCTTTTTCAAAACATCCCCACCCATGTAGGTAGCAGATTTATTCACCTCCACATTCCTATACATGATATGATGAGGAAATGTCTGATTCACCTTCCTCCTTTGATGAGAGACTACCTAAGGACTAGATTTCATACTAGGATTTGGAATTCTCATTCCAATGGTAAACTCATGACCAGGCCTCACCAACAAAAAATTTTCATTACCCTTCAAATCATCATCCATAACCCCTGAAATATAGTTTTTCTTATATGTATGTATGTATCCAACATGATTCACATTATTCTACACTATTTTCCTCTTCAATTTATTCCTAAAAAGAGTCGCATCATTCCAATTTAAATACAAATAATAAAAAAACACATTGTTATGGAATGTGCCTTTGACATGACCAAATTTTTTATAGTCTCATTAAAATTGAGGAAGTCTTTCATATTCCACCATTTGAGGGATTTAGTAATCCAATAAAAGACTATTTTAATGTGTAAAATTGATTTATCTTAATAAGATAAACTAATTACTATTAGTGAATGATATTTCTTAAACATAAATTTTATATATTCAATCAAATATTTTTTAAATTCCTTAAATTTATTTTATAGTCATAATATGAGAATAGACACAATATTACACATAACAACCTATATTTTTATAAAAATTGTTTTTCAACATTTTAATGGGAAACCTATTTTAAATATTAATTTTTAAATTTTTTTAAAATTTTTATGTCAAAATAAACATCATTTTTTAAAAATAAACAATAAATTTATGTTATGGTGAACTTTGGGGATTTTTCTATGCGGAATAATTTGTATGGTCACACTTTTGGTATGGCGAGGTGGATAATGTTTGGTCATGCTTTTGGGCTATCGAGGTGGTTGATGTTTCTTTGGACATGATTTTGGGGAAGCAAGGTGGTTACTGATTGTCCATGCTTTTTGGGTGGTGAGTTTATGGAATGATGTGGATGGTGATATACTTTTGATATGTTGTTTATTTGTGCTAGATTCTTGGGTACTGATAGCATAAATAATTATTTTAACAATAATTTAAATGTTATTGGTTTGGTTCAGATAATGGTATGGAAATAACTAATATATAATTAAACAATGTGTTGTGTTTTTAAATGTGGAAGATGTTTAACAATGAAATAAACTGATTTATTAAATGGAATTGGTTGGTAGTGTGATGTAGCTTCTATTTTGTTCAGTGTAATTCATTTACATGTTGTAGTTAAATTGGAAATGTTTTTTATTTATTTGTTTTTTGTTGTCAACCTATAGGTTAGGTTGGAGTACGTGGATATATTTATATACTTTTATATTATTTTTGATTTCTATACACACCCCACCTACATCGGTACTATATGCTGACACACATATAGTAACGTGGGGGATATTTATACAAGCATATAGTGATAAGGATAGGTGTATGGGTATGAAAACTTTCCCAATATTTCTTTTAGGTGAGGTAGGTCCCACATTGGTTGTGATGGACTAATGTCATTTAGTGAACTAGATGGTGGTTGTGATAGACCATGAGTCATCAGGCAAGCTATGATGTGGTCGTTCTAGTGGGACGGAATACATATGTTTCTTTTGGTGATATGTGATGTATCCTATTTGACTGTGGGTACGATGAGATGGGATAATGTGGTTTGTTTTCGGGGACATACGTGGTAGGAGGATTGAAATAGGTTTATTGCTTCATTTTATCGATATTGTACTACTCTAGTTATGGTTGTAGATGTTTGATGGTCTAGGTGCTTTCATGAGATATGTGATGTGTCCTTTCTTGTTGGGAAGTGAGCCTAGGTGTCTATGGGAGTGAAGTGATTTGATCATGCTTATATGAGATGTGGTATACGAAAGAGACGGTTGTGCTAGGTTTAACATCGTTGGGGTTTGAGAGTAGAATACCAGTTGGAATGTGGTGTGGCGTACCCTTTATCTTTGTGATTCATGTTATATTATATTACATGGCTTGTGTAATTTGGTGAGCATGTATTGGGGATGTTTGTTATAGATTATTTACATATTTAGGTGTTTCTAGATATAAGTGTTTCTTAAAGGTGAAATAGTATTATTCCTTTACATGTGCATGAGATACATTGGTTTTCCTATTGAGTGTACTTTCATGAGAACCCTATGTATCTAAATGATTTTTTGTTTTCTAAGAGGATTATGTGTACTGGGTTGAAAATTACTAGCTTGGACATTGGATTTTCCTTGTGTCACTACTTCAAATTTTATTTGGGGTGATTACTTTGGAGTATTTTGTCTGTATTGGTTTTATTTATGCATCATTTTTCGGGTGTTTTTTGTTTCTTTTATGTTATGTATTAGAGTTTTTGTGGATTATTCATATTATCTCTTGATCTTATATTATTATATAGGGAAAGGACTCCCATTTCATGATATTTTTGCACCCTCAAGGTTTCTAACCCAATTCCTACTGGAGGTGGGATTCTAGGGTCATTATCTCCCTCCCCTAAATACGAAATCATTATAGGGAGGGGTCATGATATGGTGGTATCGAATCAATTGGTTGAGAGAATTAATGGATAATTTAGATAGTTTTAGTGAGTATTTAATGGGGTGGTGTGTAAGCAATGTTAGTTGAACATGGTGGGTGACATAGACCAGTGAGAATGGCTATGAAATGAGATTTTAGGGGGGGCCATTATCCAATGCGTGAAATATAGTCTTATTGAACAACCAAGTGATTTGGACCTATTATTAGGGTAGATACATATGAGACCTACATGAATCATGATGAAACTTAAAAATATTACATACTAGTGGCATTAGGAAGATCTTTTTTCTTTTCGTATATGGCTCTTGTTAAATTCTTGAGTGTGGATTAGGAAGTTGAGGTTCAATAGGCTGAACGAATTGATCACCATAGGGTTAATCTGAAAGAGGAAGATATGTCTTTGTAGAAGATATTCTATTATTTACAATGATAGGACTTGGCGAAGTATAGGGGAATTTTTTCAAATATAGAGAAAGAGAGATAGATGTATAGATCAAGATCTCTTTAAATTTGATCTAGTCCATAGTGGGATATTGGGTACCTTTGGAAACCAATCATAAGCTAGGAGTTCCATGTCATTGGTGGCACAAAATCTGGGAGAGTGAAATAAGAAAGATGTTCTATAGGTAAAATTCTAGAAAGAGTTCTATGAAGGGTTCCTTTCATTTACCAAGAAGGTTGTACAAACACAATATATTCTTTCTCTTCATCAGGGGAGTATATTACTATAGGATATGGGAATCATGTTCCAGTACCTTTTCCATTTTCCCCTAGATATTTTTCAAGATGAGGAGTCTCGTGTGTTATTTCTTGAGGAGGAAATATTTCCTTATATCTAGTATGACGTAACTCTCTTTACATTGTTAATTTTTATAGAGGTTCGGAAGAAGGTGGATATGGCTGAGTGGATGCACTCAATAAAAGGATTGTTGTGAGAGGGGAACCAACAAGGTTTCTTAAGGCGTATAGTTTTCAGTGGCTGGTATTATGTGCTAAGACTAGTGAGGTTTCAACTAGTGGGGAGTCGAACCCATCAGTTACCCTTCTGGACTTCTAGGGATAGTATTTTCCATGATCTTTCTAGGGAAATTGTGAAAGTGTGGTTTAGTTGTGGGGTTAATGGAAATCTGCACAACCAATGCCCAGTGGTTCCCAGAAGCTTATTTTTGATGAGGTTCATAGGTTCAATGCCAGACTAAGCAGTAATTTCAATTGAGGTAGTTCTAGCTAAAAGGGTTTGATGGTTATGATACGCCAGTCGTAGGTGGAGTGGGTAGTGGCCAATTTGATGATGATACTTATGTTCAAGGACCTTGACCAAAAATGTTCATGGATGTAACACCCTCAGATTTGGTGAAATATTTTTCCAAATTAATTTAAACACTTTGATAAATTTTATTTCACACAATAATGGCAATAATTTATATTTATTAAAAAACTAAGTTGGGCATGAATTATATGTAACTCCAAGTTAATCATTTAATACACACAACATAATTTTTATCTTTCTCTACATAGAACACTAATGTTACCATACATTACATGAAATACTATCTTTCCATGAGCGTTTTTTTATAAAAAAGACAATGTTTTACCAAATAGTAATATTATTTTTTAATAAAACTATATAAACCAAAAAATTCCATTAAGAAACAATGTTTATGAACATTTATTAAAAATGAAATTCAAATTATAAAACCAATTGATCAGGGTCAAGCAAATGGAATTTTCCTCATCAATTTCCTAACAGAGTTAAAGATCATAACATGTCCTATCATTTTCATATTCAGAATCATTAGTAGTTTTCCACTCAGATTGAGACTTAGTTTGATTCAAGATAATAAATAATTTTTCATTTATATTCTTTGAAACCTTTTTTGAATATTTTGTAAATATAGTTTGTGGTAGGTTACAATTGTCCTTCTTTGGCATTCTTTTTAAAGGATGAAGATTGAAACCCTCACTATCAAAAACCTTTTCCGTTCCATTTATGATTTCATCCTTAAAATAGGCATGAACACGCATTCTGAGTGCCTTCAAAGAGTACATCCATTCACCACTTCATCATCAGATATATTTCCCCACTTTTAAAATATTCAAGTGGAATTAATGTTTTTTTTTTATCTTTTTTTGATAATAAACATGTTTCTCAAAATAATTTTGATTGAAACCACTATCCAGTGGGTCTGGATGATTAGGAGTGACTAGAAGTATGCATCATTTCCCTAAATGAGGTTGTGTAGTGATATCCTCTAAAACAACCTGATGGGTTTGGAAATGATTTGCAACATCCATCTTCTCCTTCATAACATCCCCACCCTAGTCGGTATCATATTTATCCACCGACACATTCTCATCAAAAACATGATGAGTAAATGTTTGTTTAACCTTCCTCCCTTGATGTGAGACTACCTCAGGACTAGCATTCATGCTAGGATTTGGAATTCTCATTCCAATAGTAAACTTCGGACCACGCCTCACTACTAAGGAATTTTTCATACCCTTCAAATAATCATCCATAGCCCCTGAAATAATGTTTTCCCCATATGTATATATGTCTCCAACATGATTCACTTTATTCTACATTACATCCCTCTTAAATTTATTCCTAAAAAGTATAGCATGATTCTAATTTAAATAGAAATAATAAAAAAACACATTTTTCTGGAATGTGTCTTTGACATGACCAAATTTTTTACATTCTGAATAAAATTGATGAAGTCTTTCAATATTCCACCATTAGAGGGATATTATAATCCAATAAAAGACTATTTTTATGCGTAAAATAGATTTATCTAAATAAGATAAATTAATTACTATTAGTGAATGATTTTTTAAAAAATTAAATTTTATATATTCAAAAAAAAAATTAAAATCATCAAATTTATTTTATAGTCATAATATGAGAATAGACACAATATTACACATAACAGCCTATATTTTTATAAAAATAGTTTTAAAGACTTTTAATTGAGAACCTTTTTTAAATATATATTTTGGAATTTTTATAAGTTTTATATGTCCAAATAGACATCATTTTTGAAAAATAAACAATAAATTTAGGTTATGGTAAATTTTGGGTATTTTTCTTTGCGGATTAATTTTTTTATGAATAGTGAAACATAATGATTTTTAATTCAAAACACCTTCTTCCTCTAATTTACTTATAAGGATAAATTAAAATTTTAATTGGTTTTAAAGCTTAGGTAAATAAATTTTATCTATTTTAGTACTATTTAGATCAATGGATCCAATTTCACATTGAAATTTTATTAATAAACATAGCGATATTTTGAGCTGTTATGACATTAAAACCCTACATTGTCATCCCATTTGTGGGATTAATTTAAAAATAATTTATGCCACTTATTTTATGAGATTTTGGAAAAAATTATTCCAAATATCTAATTATAATAATTTCTAATTTCTAATAAGTTCAGAATAGTTTTTTAATCAAATTATGTGTGTATATGATTTAAATTAATTTCAACAATTAAGGGAAAATTTAGCCAAATAAGGGACTAAATCGTAATCTTAAAGGCCTAAATGAAAATGATACGAGTCTAAAATCCATTTTATAGCCATATTTATACCCTATAATTAATTCTATATAATTGGTAACATTATTGGATGCACTTGACATGGGAAAATGTGGGTGGAATTTCTTTTCCAATAATTTACAAGGGTAACCCTCCTCCTCCACTATAAAATGGCATTCACCCCACCCACATCGTCACATATCTCAAGAAGAATTAGATCAAAAAATGCTACCAAAATAGGTCATAAAAATCCTTACCATAAACCAAGAATCATAAATTTTGGAACAAGTCTATCCAATGAATCCCTTTGGTGAAAACCAAAAGGAGTTACCCAAAGAAGAGGTAACATCCATCCTCAAGCTCCTTTCGTTTATATAATTTATCCATCCCTACCCCAAAATATACTTGTAACATAATTATATTATATAAATATCATCTTAAATATATGTATTTTTTTATTATGTTTTATACCTAACCTTATACACACATTCATCTAATGGGTAATGAACTTACCGTTCTTGTGTACGGTGAACTACCCCCTCAAGAAACGATGTTGTTCATTTTTCCTTTACAACATTTCATGGTATAGAAATATGATGAACACGCTATTTATATATAATATATATTATTTATTATGAATTTATCATTTTTTATTTATTTTAAAAATAATTAATTTATAAATTCCATCATTAGTAGAAATGATAGAATCCTTTATGGACTTGTAGACAACTACTTTCTCAAAATGATGTGATTCATTCACATTTTACATAGAATGTAGTAAAGACTATTTTAGTAAAAATAAATGAAATATATAACATAATTTTTATACTTTAATTATATTATATATATATATACATATATTTTAATTACATACTATATTTCAATGTGATAACAAAATGGAAACAACGTTCTTACTTATGTACGACCAACCGTCTCCATGAATGGCATATTACATTTCATATTTGTATATTCTGTAGATTATTTTAAATATATATATACCAGATATAAAAGATATTTATTTACTTTTTTACATTCCTTAAGTAAAAAAATCATGATCTATGTTAAATGTTCAAGAATAATAAGTAGAAGTATATATGAAAAATAGAGTAGATAATACCCAAAGTGAAACCTTGACATAGAATTATTAACAAGAGTGTAATATAAATTCAAAGTAAAATAATATATGGAATTCTATATAAGGACCCAGCCTAAAACATTACATAATCTTGAATTAAATGAATATTTCCCAATGAGTATCTTTTCATGTTTACAGTTTTAGGGAGTTATTCCATAACTATTACATTACATCTCAAAAATTACAAAGTAAACACTTCTACTCAGCTTCCATTTTTTCATAAAATAAAAAATCTTGAAAAAAAAAATTCATGACCAGTTCCATGTTTTAGATATCATGACTTTCCCTTCATCCCATCATTGACCAGATTCATTTTGAAGTCATGTGAAAGACATTTCAAAACTTGGGATGAGCATAATAATCTCATTAAGGGTTCTAAAACAATGAAAGAAAACATTATTTCATCAATAAATACATAACATAAGGTCTTTAACATACCTCATGAAATAATAAGATTTAGTAATAACACATTGAAATCATAAACCATAAAGGTTACTTGTGGCGTCTATATCATACATACATTGTAGCTATCACAGCTACATAGGGAGTTAACATTGGAATACTCATCACTGTATATTCCCTAAATATATTAGGAGAAACATTCACATTGAACTCCCACACATTACCCAGTGCATTGGAGAGCTATCTAGGGCTGAACCACCATAGTTTTATCACAGAACTATCTATATATGTAAAAAATTTCCTAGGACCATAATATAATCATAACAAATAACATAAGCATAAAGGAAAGATAACATTCCCAAATTGCAATCAAATATATGTTTTTAAGATAGTGAACGAGATATAGAAATAATAAATCAAAAACCATTTTCAATACAAAAATACATAAAAGATTATATGGTATTTATTTTTCTTTTAAAAACATTACATCTTATTAAGGAAGCCAAAGATCAAATAATACTCGTGGCGGCAGAAAGGTCGTTGTCACAGTGTACGTTAAAAACAAGCATTATTTTGGTTGCTTATTAAAACTCCTTGTAGAAAAAAGATTCATTTTGAATGAAATGAAAATTCAATGTTGTTTATATTGTTTTTAAAAGAAATTCTGGTATAAAACAAAATATTCCTCAATGAAAGGATATTAAGATGAAATATCGTACCTCGTGTCTGAATTGACCTGTTTATTCTTTAATCTCCATAATAATAAACTAAAGTTAATTTATACTTTCTTATAAACCTTTTTCATGTTTATTATTCCTTTTATATTAGTTATTACCATTTTATAAACATTTTTTAATCATTTATGGTAATAATGGTCATTTTGTGGATAATTTTAACTTGAGTCAAAAATGAACTTCTTGTATTTACAAGTTATTTATGTGGTCAAAATTTCAATATTTACATAATTATATTAATGATTTAGATATCATATATATATTATATATCTATTATATATATTTTTTTATAACAGACATAACATTTGGAGATAAGAAACGAAATGCACTCTTCAGGGAGACGGTAAGTCGTACGTACGCATGAATGCTACTTTCTCTTCTATTTCTTATTTTATTGGAATGAAAACATAATGATAAATGTGTATATTATAATTCCAGTATAATATCATATATAATATCATTAACTCTATCCTTTATATGTTCCACGTAATGCATGAATGAGTCATATCAGTTTGAGGGGGCGGTAGTCCGCACTTCCTCAAATGAGGTTATCATATTAACCAACTTTGGAAAAAATAAAGGTATTCTATAAATTAAAAATAAAAAAGAATGGAAAGAATATAAATAAAAAATATATCACTTATAAATACAATTCCATCTTAACGGCCACCAAAAGACGTGGTAGGAGATAATTAAATAATCATCATTTCGTGGGAAAGGAATAAAAAGAGTGAGTAAAATAAAATGGACTTATTGAAGTCCATTATTAAATAGTTAAGGCTTATAGATGTATGATATTGATAATTATATCTTATTTGGGATGGTTTGGAATGAGACAATGGGATTGAGAGGTTTGAGTAATGGGGTAGAGGTGAAGTCTTTTTATAAGGGGGAGGAGGGGCTCTTCAGGAAAGTGTGAAAAATTTATTTAATTATACAACGATTTTTGGTTTATAAAGGTCTAAAACTTATTAAAGTAGAATATAAAATTACTCATGGTATAAATAAAATAATCCTATATTAATATTATAGGTTTTGGATATTATTTTAATCTTTATAATCTTAAATATTAAAATCATTTATTAATGTGGTAAACACTTTATCATTGTTGTGTCATAAATAATTTTATTTATTTGATGTCTCAAAATTATAAAACAAATACCATGATGTCGGAAAGACTTTTAGATTTCCAAATAATATTTATAACTGAAATAATAACTTATATAACCCTATATAAAAATTAATTTACTAAAAAATATTTGTTTTTTCATTTTTTTCTTTTCTTTAAGTTGATTAAAATAAAGTTTCGTTTTCACTCATAAGTGCCTCATTGGGGTCCCAAAATATACCCAAGGATTCAAATGGTTGGACATGACTCATTTAATAAATTTAAGACAAGTTTTAAGGTAATTTTTTTTATGATATTCCTTTTACCTTTAATAACCATATTTACCTTTAACCGCGGTAAATAAAAGTCATAAGTTACCATTCACCAAAAATTATTTTCATCTTATTGAACCGAATTTTACATAATAATAACAAAATTGTATGTAGTATTTTTTACATTAAATTCATAGAAGTGGTAAAATTTCATTTAAATGAAAAGGTCATTTTATAACTACTACTTAGTGGTTTCACTATTCATCAAAAATTGACATTTTTCAAAAAAAATAACAAAAAATAAGCTTAAGCTATATTTGATATTCCGAATTCAAAAAAAATTTCCAATTTAAAAAATTTAAAATATATAAGTTGGATTAATTAATATAAAATTAATTCCTGTTGTGAAAACAAAAAACGTGTTTTTAATTAATATTAACTATCAAAAGATTGACAGTAGTTTATGTCCAATTTCGAAGTGAAATTAATTCCAATGACCAACATTGGATTAAATGGTAAAAATATAATCTAATTAAACTTCAAAACAAATTAAAAATATAATCTACCCATATAAATAAATTAGATTAAAATTCATTTTTGAAATAAAATACAATATTTTTCACTATTCATTAAAAAAAGGTACTTTTTAGAAAAATTCCAAAATTTCATCCAAAGTAAATTTTGATGTTCCAATTATATAGAAGAATTTTATTTTGTTAAATATAATATATAAATGTGACCAAAACTATATTTTAAAGTTGTTCTCCATTAAAAGGCAGTAAATTGACCTTTTAAGGAATATTAGAGCATTTATGCTTTAAATCGGATTCATTAACATTTTAAGCCTCTAATTTTTTTTGTAAAAATATAAAATCATTTAACAAGCATGTAGAATCATATTGTAGTAAGTTTTATTCATTCACACCAATAAAAAGGCTAGGTGTTAAATACCATTTAAAATAATAATTTTATATTATTAGTATGCAACGTAAGATTTCACAGAGAACTATTGTTGGGTATCGGGCACACCATCAAACAAAGAATCCCCTTTAAAATAAAATTAATATTTAATTAAAAAATATTAATAAACATAAAAATTTCATATTTTTTTATTTACCTGGAATGTTACATCCTTCCCCCATTTGTAAATAGCATCATTGCAATTTTATTCTCTTTTTAAATAAATGGGGTATTTTTCCCTAAAAGCATTTTTAGATTCCCAAGTTGCCTCTTCAATCATATGGTTTTCTAAAAAAACAAACCTTTATCTGGTCAATTACCTTATTCCGCAACCTTTTCTCACTATGGTCATGAATCTGGATAGGTTATTCCTCATAAGAAATATTATCTTCCAACTGAACTACCTCTGTACTTAAAACATGAGATGGATTTGGCATATACATTCTCAACATTGAAATATGAAAAACATTGTGTACCTCAGAAAAACATGGAGGTAAAACCACAATTTAAACAACTGATCCAACTTTCTCTAGGATTTCATAAGGTCCAATGAACCTTGGACTCAACTTTCCATTCTTAACAAAACACATCACACTTTTCCAAGGAAAATCATTAAGAAAGACATGATCACCTACCTCAAAAGAAAGATCCTTCTTCCGATTATCCGCATAACTTTTCAGCCTTCTCTGAGATATTCTCAAATTCTTGTGAATCAAATGATATCTTTCTTCCACCCATTGTCTTCCTTCCGCACTTGCTTAATTTTGTATAAGAGAGATGATTTCACTAACACCTGAAACAAGAGAGAATAATTTCTTGCACCAAAAACTTCTATGCCAAGGTTCATCAAATCAAAAACCAAAGGATCTTATTCTAAACTTATCATGGTTAATAAAGCATTACTTTTTTGACACAAAGTATTAGCCACTTTATTTTATTTTCTAGGATGGTAAAAGATTATGCAATCATAATCCTTGATTAATTCCAACCATCTCTTCTCTCTCATGTTCAATTCTTTCTGAGTGAATATATACTTAAAACATTTGTGGTTAGTGTATATTTCAAATTTTACTCCATAAAAACGATGCCAATAAATTTTAAAAGAAAAAACAACAATATTTAATTCCAAACCTTGTGTAGGTGTAATTTAACTCATGAGGGTTCAACTGACGTGAAGCATAAGAAATTACCTGATCATTCTGTATAAAGACGCAACCAATCCTTTTAACAAAGCATCACTATAAATAACAAACTCACCATTTCTGGAAGGTTGTTCCAAAACTGGACTAGTCGCCAATCTTTTTTTCAATTCTATAAAACAATCATCATGTTCTTTTGTCCATATGAACCTAACACGTTTTCGAGTTAACTTAGTCAATGTTCTAGATAACCGTGGAAAATTCTCAACAAACCTCTTGTAATAACCTTCCAAACCAAGAAAACTACAAATCATGGTTATATTTCTAGGTTTGGCCATTCATCAACAACATTTTATTAGAAGGATCAACAATTATTCCATTTTTTTAAACAATGTGACCAAAGAAAAAAATTTATTGTCACCAAAACTCATAGATGAATTTACCAAATAGTTTCTTTTTTTATGGTTTGCAAGACAACCCTTAAATGACTTTTATGCTCATATTTAATTTTAGAATAAACCAAAATATCATAAATGAACACATACACAAACATATCTAAGAACTTACAGAAAATTCTATTCATAAGATCCATGAATACATCAGGTGCATTGGTTAAAACAAAAGGCATAACTACAAATTCATAATAGCTATATCTATTATGAAACACAATCTTTAGAGTGTCTGATTCCTTTACATTCAATTGATAGTACCCCAACCTCAAGTCAATCTTCAAAAAATACTGACCTCCCTGGAGCTGATCAAACAAATCATTTATATGAGGAAAATGATACTTGTTCTTAACAGTGATGTTATTCAAGGCACTATAATCCTTGAAAACTCTCATTGAACCATCATTATTTTTAACAAAAAAAAATAGGATCACCCCATGGTGATGTGATAGGTCTAATGAAAGTTTTATTTAATAACTCCATAAATTTCTTCTTTAACTCTAAAAGTTCAATTTGAGCCATTCAATAAGGGGGTTTTAAATTTTCTTATCATCAGGAACTAAGTAAATAGTAAATTCAACTTCTCGATCCGGTATAGTACAAGACAACTCATCAGGAAAAACATCAAAGTACTCATTTACCACTGGAACATCATTAATCTAAACAGTTCCTTTTTTTCAATAATATGTGCACGGTAAGATTTATTTCCATCTTTTACTAGTTTCTCAGCTTCCTGATATGTTATCAAAAGTAAGGGTTCATTCTTGTACACAAACTAAAAATCTTTCTAAAAAGAAACCTCTTTAGCTTTGCAGTCAATAATATCATGATAAACAGAATGCAAATCCCTACCCAAAATAACATCAAACTCTTCTATTGAAAAAACAATAATTTTTTTAGGTAGATTATTTTCACACACAAGGATAGGAAGGTACTTATAATTTATTTTTGTCTCAATATTTCTTCCATGTGTTTTTACTATAAGTTCCTGATTCATATATTGATATGGGATTCCCAATTTACTAGAGAAATTCTCAGAAATGAATGAATGTGTAGACCCCGAATCAAACAACACATTCTCATATTCTGAATAAACAAATAGTGTACTTGATACTACATCATTTGATTTCCCAACATCTGCTAAAGTAGTTGCAAAGGATTTCACCACCCCTTTCTTCTTGAAGTCTGGTTACTTTCCCATAGTATATTTCTTCTTCAGACACTCATTTTCATAATGACCCATTCCATTGCACATATATCATTTTCTGAATGTAAATCAGATTTTTATCTTACCATTACACTGACCTTTTTTAGTGCAATTACAATCTTTATGTCCCATTTTACCACATTTGTAGCACTTAAGAGAATTCAAAAGACATTCCTCAGCATTCTTTTTACCACAATTTTCACAAACTTTAAACATAAGTTTGTTACCATCATACATTTTTAAATAGTTATTATCTTTTGTATGCCACCTTGACCTCTTATTCTGTTGTTTGTCAAAGAAGACCTGATCATCAGAAGACTCTATTTCTAACTTCTACACAATCAAACAAGTTTTTTATAACTTTTGAACTCACGATATGCTAAATCCATTCAATACTCTGCCTTTAATCCTGAGAAAAAACGGTTGACTTTACTATCGAGATCTCATATGAAATTTAGATCATACCTTTCTAGTCGAGGGAATTTTTCTTCATAAGCAGCCACTAAGTCGTCCTCCTGCCTCAATTCTAGGAATTTATTTTTCATCCAATGATGTACCACCTTAAGAAAATATTTCTCAAGAAACATACCCTTGAATTAATGACAATTAAGAGCATAAATCTCCTCACTGTCCCTGATATTTTTCACCATCGACAACCACTGATTGGCTTCACCTTCAAAATGGTAAACAACAAGACAAACCTTTTGATGTTTTCAACCCCCCATAACATCAAAAATCATCCCTGGTGCATTAATCCACCTTTTAACAGCACAGGGTCAGATGATCCTTTGACTAATGAGGGTTGTTGCCTCGTGAAACTCTCCACTACCGACATGTTCCTCCATGGTTGATCTAGATGATCTTGTGTATATATACCACACCCATTTATAGCCAGAGTCAAATGTTCCATCACTTCAACAAACTATTCAGTTCGGATTCAGACCATCTTAGGTTACTGATTTGGAAGTTTGTCTTCCTCCTGATGTCGTCCCTTCATAGCTTCCATGTTTCCTCTATGGAAAACCATTCTAAATATAGAGATATATTAGGAGAAGCAACAAGGTAATCTGTAAATTATATCATTTCAATATTAACATAAATTAATTTATGCATATTAATTTAATAATACCCAAACTCTTAAATTCATTTAAACAAACCTGCGATATCAACTATAAGGACTCAACCTTAATGATTACATCATCTTGAATTATATGAATAATTCAAATTGAGGATCTCTTATGGATTATAGTTTTATAGAGTTAGGCCATAACTATTACATTACATCTGAAAAATTACAAAGTAGACACATCTACTCAGTTTCCATATTTTCATTAAATAAAAAATCTTGAATATAAAATCTTGTACAGTTCCATGATTTAGACAGCATGACTTTCCCTTCTTCTTATCCTTGCCATTATTCATCTTTAAGTTCGGTGAAAAACATTTTGAAACTTGGGATGAGCATAAAAAGATCAGTAAGGTTTATAAGACAAATAATGGAAACATTAGTTCATCAATACATACATAACATAAGCTCTTTAACATACCTCATGAAATCATAGGATTTATGAATAACACATTGAAATCATCAATCATAAAGGTAACTTGTGTCCTCCATTTCATACTTACATTGTAGCTATCACAGCTACATAGGTAGTTACGTTGGAATACCCATCACAGTATATTCCCTAAATCTCTTAGGAGAAACCTTCACATTTACCTCCGTCACTTTACCCAATGATTTAGAGAGATATCTTGGGCTCACCTGCCCTATGCTTATCACTGAACCACCTATATATGTAAACAATACCAAAGGACCATAATATAATCATCACACATAACATAATAAAAAAGGAAAGATAACATTTCCAAATTTAAATCATAATATATCATTTCAAGAAATCAAACAAGATATTGAAATAATAAATCCAAAAACCATTTTAAATACCAAAATACGTAAAATATTATATGATATATTTTTAAACATTACGGCTTCTTAAGGAAGCCAAAGATCAAATAATACTATCGGCGGCGAAATGGTCACCGTCACCACGTATGTTAAAAACAAACATTATTTTTTTTCATTTAGTAAAACACCACTTTGAAAAAGAATCCTTTTGAATTAAATGAAAATTCCAAGGTGTCTTTATAGTGTATAAAAGAATGTTTTGTATAAAACAAAATATGCCTTAACGAAAGTTGATTGAAACGAAGTCCCTTACCTCATGTACGGATTGACCCGTTTGTTCTTAAATCTACTGAATAAAAAAATAAAGTTAATTTCTACTTTCTTAAGAACATTTTTCAAGTTTACTATTTCTTTTATATTACATATTACCATGTTATCAACATTATCTAACCATTTATGTTAATAATGTTCATTTCATCGATATTTGGTACTTGATTCAAAAATGAACTTCTTATATTTACAAGTTGTTTATGTGGTCAGAATTCCATTATCTCTTGAATGATATTAATGATTTAGATATCATATATATCTTATATATCTAATAAATATATTTATTTATAATAGTACATAAAATTTGGAGATAAGAAATGAAATTCACCATTCATGGAGGCGTTAAGTCGTACGTACGCATGAACGCTACTTTCATTTATATTTAGTATTTTATTGGAATGAAAACATAATGATACTTATGTATATTATAATTCCAGTATAATATCATATATAATTTCATTAACACTTTTTTTTATTTGTTCTACGTAAGGCATGAATGAGTCATATCACTTTGAGGGGGCAGTAGTCCGCACTTCCTCAAATAAAATTATCGTATTTACCCATTATGGGAACTATAAAGGTATTATATAAATAAAAAATACAAAAGCATAGAAAAAATATAATTATAATATATATCACATATAAAAATAGTTCTATTTTAATGGCCACTATAAGAGGTGGTAGGAGATAATTGAACAATCATCGTTTCATGAGGTGTTAGTTCATCATCCACAGAAACAGTACGTTCTTTACCCATTAAATGGAGGTGTGTGTAAGTATAGTTAGAATAATTCCCATATAAACATCCTAGTATATTTAGGATACTTTTTTTGTTATAAAATAAATTAATAAAAAGAGTTTAGGGGTTGGAGAAGTAAAATAAAAGAAAATTATTTAAGAGAAATTATTACCTTTAATTCAGGTAACTCCCTTTGGTTTGAACCAAAAGGGCTTCTTGAAGTGCCTTCTGACTTTGTTAAGGCTTCTAGGTGGGAGAGAGGGATCTTGAGAGATTATTTGGGTAGGGGTTGGTGGATCCAAGGGGCTTGACATGCAAAAGTAATGGGTTATATGTGAGAGATTTTTATAAGGTGGGGAGGGGCTCTTTAGTAAAGTGTGAAAATATTATTTTTATAGATAATTATTTTCGGTATCTAAAGGTCCAAAACTTATCAAAGTCGAAGATAAAATGACACATATTCTAAATAAAGTCATCCAATAAGTATTGGACTGGTTTTGAATTTTATTTTAATATTTATAATCTTATTTATTTAAATCATTTATTAATGAGGTAAACACTGCATCATTATTGGGTCAAAAATATTTTTATTTATTTGATGTCTAAAAATTATAAAAAATATTCCATGATGTAGTAATCATTTTATCATTCCAAATAATATTTATTTTCAAAACTATAACTTATATAACCCTATGTAAAAATTAATTTATTAAAAGGTATTTTTTGTCATTTTTGCCTTTACTTTAATTTAATTAAAATAATGTGTCCTTATCACTCTTAAGTGGCTCCATGTGGTCACAAAATAGACCCAAGGATTCCCATGGTAGGCCATGACTCATAAAATAAGGTTAGGTCATGTGTTAACCAAATTTTTTATTATTTGATATTCTGAATTAAAAATTGATGTCTATTTTACCAAATTCAAAACAGGGAATTTTGATGAATTAATTTTAAATTAATTCTTGATGTCAAAACAAAAACGTATGTTTTTATGAAATATTAACTATTAAAATATTGACACTTATTTGGGTCCAATTTAAAATTTAATTAATTCCAATGACCGACATTAAATTAAATGGTAAAAATATAATCTAATTATACTTTAAAACCAATTAAAAAAATAACCTAAAAATATAAATAAATTATATTTAAAGGTTGTTTTGAATTAAAATACAATATTTTTCACTATTCATTAAAAAAATACACTTTATCTGAAAATACCAAAATATCATCCCAAGTAAATTTTAATTTCCCAATTCTAAAGAAGAATTCAATTTTGTTAAATATAATATATAAAAATGACCAAAACTAGATTTAAAAAGAGTTGTCCATCAAAAGGCGATAAATCGACCTTTTAATGAATATTAAGGTATTTATGCTTTCAATCGGATTCATTCAAATTTTTAACATATAACTTTTATTGGATAAATGTAAAACCATTTCACAAACATGTATAACCATATTGTAGTTACTTTTATTCATTCTCGCTAACACATTGTCTAGGTGTTAACTACCATTTAAAATAATAATATTATATTATTAATGTGCAACGTAAGATTTCAAAGAAACATGTTGTTGCGTATCGAGCACGCCATAGAACATAGAATTCCATTTAATGTAAAATTAATATTTAATTCACAAATATTAATAAATATAAAAATTTATTATTTTTTATTTACCTGGGATGTTACATTATATAAAATAATACTATTATTTAAAACATTTATAATAAAAATATATTTAGTATGTAGGAGGTTAGTACAAGTATAATGAGATTCAAGACATAAGGTAATAAAATTTCATCACACTTTGTTTATCCATGAGAAACATACCTTGTTAACCACACTTCTATTTTGCATGGGGTATATAATAAATATGAATTTATTATATTGTTATTATTATTAAATTTATGGTTATGTAAATTTCCATTTTATGAGATTTATTTCATGGGTTTATGTGTAAAAATTTACCAAATCATTAGGATAGTTTTGTCTCAATTTCCCTTCTTTGAGTCACATGTTTTGTTATGAACCAAAATTATTTTTTGATGTGTATATACTTCCATTTTACATTTTATATCATGAATATCATTCTTTTACTAATATTTTAAGATTAATTTTAGTTTTTTATTACATGGATATTATTATTTCAAGGTACTATTTTGTAGATTTTATTAAAACAATCTCATAATTTATCAAGATTGTTTATGATTATACTTTTTTTTATGAAATATTTTGATAAATCTATCAAGAACACACCTGTGGTTTATTCTTATATTTTTATTCAATATATCACCATGTAATGGTACCATTTTTATACTCTATATCACTTAATATAATTAATATTTTTTTATGAAGAATCTAAATATATTTCTCTCTTCGGTCTGAAATCTGTTTTATTTCAAAAACATCGTTTTTAGAAAAATATTTTAAAATGTTTTAAAAAACATATTTGGAGATAGTTTTCATGGAAAAGGTATTTTATAAATGGTTTATGGCTTTCAATGATTCCTTTATCACTTTTCAAAGTGATTTTCCACAAAAACGCTTCTCAAAAATTTCTTGTGTTTTAGAAAGTGTGTTACAATGAAGAGAGGATATTTTACTCAAGAATTTTTTTTAAAATATCTTTCCAAATTATTTCCTATATAATATGACATATTTTTGTGTTACTCATGCCTTTTTGGGAAAATTATTCAATGTTTTTATACATATTATTTCTTTGAATGGTTTTTTTTATGGCATTCTGTTTTTTAGGCCTCTTTCTATTTCACTACTTACAGGTTTAGGAAACTCATTCCTCTTCCATGGGTATAATGATTGTAAAACCTACTAACTTTAATGGGTTAGGTTTTCATTAATTGATTATAAAACATGTTTATTTTCATAGGCTAATATATTATTACATGTTTATGACACGCATTTTATTTCAGGTTTTATGATATGAATGTTTATGGTCTTGGGGAACATATATGTATTATTTCATTATGAGATGGTTGGGAACCATATCTTATTAAAATGTAATGGAATATGATTTATATCTCATTATATAGACTATGATAAACTTGGGGTTGAACCTGGAATACTAATATTTCCATGGGAGTGAACCATGACTACCAAGATGGTATGGGTTGTGAACTCATACTAATAAGATGGACATGGGTGTGAACCATGGATACCAAGATGGTCTGGGTAGTGAACCTATACTACTAAAATTTCCTTGGAAGTGATTCCCTAACTAAAATGGAAATCATTTTATATGATTGTGTGTCTAGAACAATTCTATGTCATATTCTTCTGTTACTCTTTCATAGATTATGTTATTTATTCTTATATGATTAATGTCTATTGATCTACTAATATTTATTCCATGATTCATATTTATGATATTTGATATGTCGGGTATGATCTTGTATTGTTAGGATAATGTTCTTAGACCCTTATTCATAGGATTATTTTTATATAAATACCTTTCTTACCCTGTATGAGCATTTGATCTCAACCCCTTTTATTTTTCCTTTACCCCATGTTATGATGATATTTATTTTGTTTAATGTTTATAAGAAGGGTTCTAGTAAACAATAACCTAGTGGGAGATAATGAAACTTAATTTTGTACGAGTGTTTATGATTCCCATTTTCCAAATTCACTAGACTAATACGTTCTTTGGTGATTTTTGTGTAATGTATTTTATATTCAAAAAAATTAATGTAATGTTAATGTATGAAAAGAGAGGGTCTCTATTGATGGTATCAAAGAAAAATTGTAGTTAAAAATTAAGAACTATGATGAGAAAACTTTATTTAGATCCCTATGAATATTTCTAAGGATATATATTGGGGTTTCTCTAAGGATAAAGAAAAGTAAAGGAAAATTTCCTATAATTTTGGAAAAGGATATAGAAATTTGATTCATATAAATACATCCAAATATGGATAATACAAGTGGATTTGGATCTAGCACAGATTTACATAGGTGCAGCAATGTCAATAAGATTTGTCAGGTCTGACACAGCATAACCCAGTACATGAAAATGGGCCTTGCAACACACATGATTTTACACTCTTGTGGGATATAATTTTGGAATTGAAAAACCTATCACAAACCATCATTAAGGATTTAAAAATTATTTGGTCATGAATAACCTAGTATAAAAATATTATGTTTCTGATTAAGTAAGGTTCCATGATTTAGACATACTGTATGTAATTATTTTTCATTATTATGTTGTTTCTACTCTGATAGGTGTTTCTCAAACTATGCTTTTTGGTTTTAGTCAATATAGAGAACCATAATGAAATGAGTAAATGATTAATGTAATAGGAAATTTATTGATGAGAAGTCAAATGGAATTATTCCAGGAGTGAATTATGTTGGGATATTCCAAATAATTCTTCATGTTACATGATTATCAATGTGTACCTTAACTAACTCATAGACTCACCAAATAATAGAAGAAATGAGGTCACTAAGAGCTCTAATAATGGATACCATAGAGAAAAGAATATTATTTTTACATAATGTTGATTGTGTAGAAATAATCACCCTATTAAATGTCTTATAAGAAAATAAAGATTTTTTTACAATGGAAAATGACATAAGCCATGTGACTGTAATGGGAAAATGAAGAGTTTGGTTAAAAATGGATAGTAATATTGTCCTCCCAAATACATCATTGAATTTTATATGTTCTAAGTGTGAAATGAATGTTAATTATTAAAATAAATTTCCTAATTGGAAATACGATGAAGAGAATAAAAAAGGTTTTATGAGTAATGCTTATATTTCTAATTATAACGACACTACTAAATAAAAGTGAATAGAAATGGGTATTATCTAGTATGGTGAGGTATCCTTGTTAATTTATTAAGTATTAAGTGGGATAATCAATTTTTTAATGTATTTAGAATCATGAATTATGTTATTTGAATGGTGAAATATATAAAGATTGTTCAGTTTATATTTTTTACTATGGATTTATAAGATTACATTAAATGTTTCCAATCGAATAGAAAATTGATTTAATAGAAAGTTGATTTCCATTTAAAGCACATTATTACGGAATAGATGACCCTTAATATGATCTTTATGTTATGGTAAAGTTGATTTGATAAATATATGTTAGATATAAATAATTCAATTGAATGGTATTGATTACCTTGGTACTAATAAATGACATATTGAATAGTATTTTATGATATCATTGATAATGTTTAAAAAAATACGATTTAAGAAATATATCCAATAAACATAGGAATTTGGGGACAAGAATTTTTTCAATAATTATTTTATGTAATTAAGTTTATTATCATGTTTTAAGGGTATACATGATGAAGGTATTCAAATTTTTTCTATGCAACAACCAAGAGCTACTTCATGATATATGGGAAATCAATGCTAAACTATTTTTTGGAATTTTAATGACCTAATTTATAAATTTTTGGACTTTTATCTTTCAAAAGAGTTATAAGGTTAACCATTTATGGAATGTTTTTTTATTTTTTATATTCCCATATAAATATTTATCTATGTTTCATTACTTTTGAACACTTTTTTCTTGTGATAAAAGAAATCAATAATCTATCATTCTATTTATGACTCTCGGGATCTTTTAATGCTTCAATAATGACAATTTCACCATTATTTCATGGAATAAAAGATTATGTAAAATTTGATAAATGCAGAACAAATGGTAAGGTTTTCTTGAAATAATGTATGTATATATTTTCATGAATATTATTTAACATTAGGGGAAATTTTCCTGAAACCAAATATTTTATCATAGTACCTTTGTTTCTGATGAATCATATAGTCTCTTAGGTTATCATAGATTTATGGATTTGTGATTGTTAATTTTCTCCTGACATTGTTCTCTATCATTCTCCATCAGAACATGATGTTTGGATTTCTCTTCAATTTCAATGTGTTCACTTAAAACTTATGTTCTTTAATGTGGAAACCTAGTTATATGTTACATTGGGTAACCTTTATATTTCCAACATTTATTTTTTTAAAGGAAGGTATAGTATTAATTTTTATGATGTGGGTTTCTATGAAAGGGAATTTAATTTATTAAACCTTTAAAACCCAACTGAATTTCAATATAAAAATTATTTTTTGTGGGGTATAATTTAAAACCCCAAGATTTTATGAAATAGTATTTTGAAATTAATTTAATCTTTTTGATATTTTTCATTTAAAGAAGCATTAAAATTAGTTTATTTTTATAAAATGACTATTTTTGTATTGAATTTTCATCATCTCTAATTTAATCAAGCAATAAATGAAACAAAATGTTTACATTTCTCAATAAAAAACATAAAGGGCATCTTACATTACATGTAAGGATGCCTTTCCTTGATGGTTTTCATAGCATGCAGGATCAAGTTTTACAAAAAAATAATATATTACTAAAATTATTCTTATATAACATAATATGAAATAAACGAGATGTTAAATTTTAGATTATAGGATTGAAAAATTTGTGAAAATATATATTTATATTCATTTTTTATCTATTAATTAGAAATTAATATAGAATCCAAACGAATATAAAGGGAATGCTTTTATAAAGGGATTTTTGTATGTGAATAATGATATTTATCTTGAAAAGATAAATAAATTACAATTGTGAAATATATTAATAAACTTTATATGTTATATATTCAATAATACATTTTTTATAGTCATAAAATATATTTTATAGGACTAATATGAGAACAGACCTGATATTACACATAAAAACTCATATTTTTATAAAATTAGTTTTACATCCTTTTAGTGTGGAACATATTTTAAATCAAAATTTTGGAATTTTTATAAATTTTATATGTCAAAATAAACTTATGTTTTTAAAATCAAACTTAAAATTTATATTATGGTGAACATTTGGTATTTTCCTATGAGTTTTCATTTTTTTGATTAATAGTGAAAAATAATGAATTTTAATTCAAATCTACTTTTTCATCTATTTAATTTGTAAAGATAATTTTAAATTTCATTAAGTTTAAAGAAAAATTAAATAAATTTTTTATCTTTTCATCCAATTTAGGTAATTTTATTCAATTTCACATTGAAATTGGATATAAAAAATTAGCAAACTTTGGACCTTTTTTACATTAAATACCTACATTGGCTTCCCATCTGTTGGATTAATTTAAAATTAATTAATTCCGCCTCTGTGATTTTAATTTAAAATAATGGATAAAATATTTGGAATCATCATAATGTATAATTTCTAATAAGTTCATCTTAGTTTGTTACCTAAAATATTAGTGAATGTGATTAAATTTAATTAAAATGATTAAAGGAGAAATTAGCATAACTAGGGACTAAACCTAAAACATATGGTCCAATGTTATCTCAAACCATTCCCAAAAACAATTGGATGGAAATATTTTGACAATATCCTCAATTGGATATAATTTTATACATTATCATATTAATTATACATGGTAAAAACATGGCTTTGATTCATTTTCGAAAAATTTACTAGAGTGTCACTCCCCCACTATAAAAAGGCACTAACCCCTCCTACTTCCTCACACGTCTCAATCCACTTTCTATAAATAAAAATTATCCCAAATAACTAATAAAAATATTTCCACTAATCCTAGAATCCTCCATTTTGGAACAATGGAATCCAAGGAATCGCTTTCGTGCAAACCAAAATGAGTTTCCCAAAGAAGAGGTATCAACCTTCCACAAGATCCATTATTTTATTTCCATTATCTGGCCCATTGACTCACCTTGTTCGATAATTAAATTATAAAACCAGTATCATAAATATGTTTTTATGTTTTTATGTTTAGTTTTATATCGGTACTTACACACACTTCCATCTAATGGGTGACAAACTTATCGTTCTTTTGTAAGGTGAACTACCTCATCACGAAATGATGTTTTCCATTTTTCCTTTTCCACCACACATGGTTGGTAATGATGATAGAAAATATATTTATATATTATATTTATTATATTTATTAGTTATATATTTAGTTTTAATTCTTTTATAAAAAATTCTATTATACCTGCCTTCTTTTGTAAATACGATAACATCATTTGTAGACATGTAGACTACTCCCTCCTCAAAGGGACGTCATTCATTCACACATTACATAGAATTTATTATGGTTTTAGTATATAGATATGATATATATAACATAAAAATTCTAATTAAATGATATTATATAAATATATACATATATTTCATTTACTAACATTCTTTCAATATGACAACAAATCCGAAATAGTGTTCATGTGTACGTACGGCCAACCGTCTCCATAAATGGTGTATTACATTTCATATTTCTATTTTATAAAGATTATTATAAATAAATATATAATAAATATATAATATATTTATAAAAAAATTATATTCTTTAATTAATTAAATCAATATCTATGAACGATGATCAATAATAATAAGTAAAAATTTGTACGAAGAATAAAGCGAATATTAACCAAAGTGAAACCTTGATATGGAATTGTTAATAAGTGGAAAATATAATTTCATAATAAAATAATAAATGTTATTATATATAATAATATTATTCTATAATATATGTATAATAAACTTCTATTTATTTTATATTATTTTTTTGGGTATGATGACAGTCAAGACATAATGTAAGGGAATTTCATCTCACATTTTGTATTGAGAAACATGCCATGTTCACCATTATTTTATTTTGTGTGTAGTGTATAATAACCATGAATGTATTATATGATTATTATTCATAAATTTATGGGTATTTATATATCCATTATATGGTATTTATTTCATGTGTTTTATGTTTTAAAAGATACCAAGTCGGTAGGATAATTTTGTCTCAATTTTCCTTCTTTGAGACAGATGTTTTGTTATGCACCAACATTATTTTCCTAGGTTTATATACTTTCATTTTACATGATATATCATTAATTTACTTATTTTCATGATATTTTAATATTTATATCACTTAATTTTCTTAAATAGAGAGTATATTCCCAATTTACCATGTAGTAATAGTTTATTGAAACAAACTCATCATTTATCCGAATTGTTTATGATTACACTTCCATTGATGAAATATTATGATTCATATCTCAATAAAACTAATTATTCTTCTTATATTCTTTTCATTAAATACATCTCCTTGTAATATTACAATTTTCCACTCTTTGGTACTTAAGAGAATTACGAAAAAAATTCATAAATTTTTTGACAGAATTTCTCTCTTCGATCAGAATTTTATTTTATTTCAAAAAAATATGTTTGGAAGAAATATTAAATTTTTAAAATGATGAATATAATTTTCATGTAAAATGATAATTTAAAATTTTTATGGTCTTAAAATATTCTATTTTAAGTTTAAAAAACGATTTTCTAAGAAAACGCTTTAAATTTTTATATTGTTTTACAAATGGTTTTTCAAAGAAGATTAGATATTTCATCAAGAAATGTTTTAAAAATATCTTTCAATATTATTTACCTTATAAGATGACATATTTTGGTGTTACTCATTCCATTTTGGGTAAATTATTCAGTGTTTCCATTTATATTTTCCTCTATGATTGGTTTATTTTTTGATGGTATTATGTTTATGAATCATGTTTCTCATTCATAGGTTATATGTTTATGAACCCCATTCCTCTTATATTGGTTTTATTATTATGAAACCCACTTTTTCATGGGCTATTATTTGACGATATTATTATGAAATCTATATTCTTCCAGGGGTTAAGTTATGTTTACATGTTTATGCCTTCAATTTCATTTCATGAGTTATGATATGATTTTTTATAATCTTGTGTAACACATATGTATAATTTAATTATGAGATGGTTGGGACCTATATCTCCCTCTAACTTATTGTGTAAATATTTATGTATAAATAGATGGACTAAGATGGTCTTGGGAGTGAATGTTGACTACTAAGATGGTCATGGGTGTGAACCATGACTAAAAGAAGGTATGGGCTGTGAAACCATACTACAAATATGTCCATGGAGGTAAACCATGACTACCAAGATGGTGTGGGGAATTAAATAATACTATTAAGATGTCCATGGTAGTGATTCCTTGACTACTATATAAATAATTTTATATGCTTATGTGTCTGCCACAATTCCATGACTTATTCCTATTTTATGATTTCATGGATTATGTTCTTTATTTTATTATGATTTTTGTCTTATTAACTTCCAATATTTATTCCATGATTCCTATTTATGATCTTTAATATGTAGGGTATGATCTTCTATTTTCATGTTACTATTCTCATACTCTTATTCTAATGATTATGTTTACATATCTCACCGATTTACCCTTACTAAGTATCTAATCTCGCCCTTTTTTACGTTTCCTTTCCCTGGGTTTTGAAAATATTTATTATGTTTGATGTGCCTAAGAAGGGTTCTAGTCAAAAAGAACCTGATGGGGGATAATATAGCTCACTTTTGTACCAGTTTTTATATTTCCCTGTTTCTAAATTCAATAGACTTATATGATATTTGGGTGTTTTTTTTGTCGAATGTATTAAGAATTTTTCAAAAGTAATGTAATGTTAATTTATGAAAAATAAATATTCACTATAATGGTTGTGTTCATCAGTAGAGAGTTAGAGGAGTTATGTATTTTCAGTTTCACCAAATGGAGATATTAATTACAGAGGGTCTAGAGATCATTAGAGGTATGATTAGTTTGTTTATTACCCTTGTTTTTTTATTTTTTATTTACGAAATTCACACTAATGTTTTTCACCCACTCTAGACCATGCTTTGTATCTAGACATATTAAGGTTTCTCTTTCCCTTGGTGTTAAAAACACAATTTGGAGTCTAGACCAGCTTCTTTCCTGTGTCCCGAGGTAGTAGAATAATTATGGGGCCAAATTAGTCCTGCATGGATGTTTTCATGATAAGTTGCAGACATACAATTTTATCCTCATCATTAAATGGCTTTATTCTATATGTTATCTTATTGACTGTTTTTAAAGTAGATTCATATTCTTGGATATGGATGTTCAATGTGTGGTTATCATTTTCAAATGGGGTTTCATGTGGGAATTTGACTCGTGTATCCCCTTATTTATATTTTGGATGCTTTGTAAATTTAATTAGCAGAGGATGGGATGTTAGAGGTTCCCAAAATCATTAGGGAGTTTCTAGATGTGTTTCCTACAGGTTTTTGTGGCTACCCCATCAGCATGATGTTGAGTTCCAGATAGAATTGAAGATTGGTTATTCATTGATTTTGATTGATCCTTATTGGATGGAACTATGTTTTTTGTTGGATTTTAGGATTTAGATAGATGATATGATGGGGAAGGGTTTTATCAAGATAATTTTATCACCATGGGGTGCTCCATTTTTTATTCACCATGATTGTTTATGGTAGTATGTGGTTGTGTATAAACTACTGGATATTGAATCGAGTGATATTCAAGAACCATTACCCACATTTGGGGATTGAAATCCATTTTGACCAGCAAATATGGGTGAGTTGGTCTTCTATAATCGATCTACATCCCAGAAATCACCATTTGAGGGTGAAGGACGGCGATATCCTAAATACATCCATTAGATATAGGTATGGGAACATCAAGCATGTATTCAGATAATTCAGTTTTATGAACACACCATCCATGTTCATGGGGATTATGAACTCTAGGTTTATCAAGTTCTAAGACCATTTCATCATTGTATTCATCGATGAAAACTAGATCAACTTGAAGATAGAGGAGGCGGATGTTGATCAACTTAGAGTTTTCTTTTAGGTTATTCAATGACATTAGCTCTATGGAAATTATTCCATGTGTACATTAAAGAAACTAGTGGTAAATTTCCATAGGAATGGGGTGTCTCAACAGGGTATGGTTGTCGACCTGTTGATTTTATAGGAAGTTTTTCTTTCGAAAGAGACCAAGAATGTGGCATATGTTCAAATTTTTCTTAGCATCATAGATTATTATCATAGGTTTGTGCTTGATTTATCTCGATTTGAATCCCCATTGATAGTGTTGAACATGAATGACTATGATTATTTGTGGACTAATTGGATCTAGGTAGAATTCTCTTACCTGGAGGGGAAGTTGTCCAATGCTCTACTGCTTTAGTTTCTTCTTGAGGGTGTGATGTTATATGTGTTTCATAACACTTCTATAATGAGATTGTGATTCATATTGATGAATGATATATAAGTGATCAATTATGGTTATAAGAACCTATGTATATATGAACGTAACTATTCCAACCATGATCTATATTTGGAAGAATTTGTGTTTTCGCTGATGTTTTGGTAACATTACATAATTGTGGAGGCTTTGTGGTCTTCAAATATCATGATATCTTGGGGTATATCTTCTCTCAGCATGATGTGGACTTTCAGTAGAACATGTGGATGTATTTTATTAAAGTTTTTGTTTTTAGATCTTCAATCTCTTAGGAAAAATGAATTTTGTGTCTAACTCTTTGAGAAAGATTTTTATGAAGGATGTTGCTCGGGAGTCTAGAGATGCTTGGAGGGAAATGGAGGAGTTAACATCCTTAAACATAAATTTAAAGGTGGATGGTGGTAGATGCTATTTTTTTAGATGACCATTATGTCTTATATAATAATGGAAGTGGAGGAGTCTTAGTGGATAGACTCATAGGTAGAGTTGATGCATGATCATGTTGGCTATAGTGATTCTCCAAATGGATGGTTGGGGGATGGTCAGAACTAGATGTTGTTTCATGGGAGATTTTTTATTCTGGTAGTGATGTACATTGGATCCCATCATGAATTTCCTTTCACTCCATTATCAGTACACCTAGGATTATCCTAATGGTTCCATGTTATTTGTATGTGGTTTTAGTGGTCCGGGAAGAAATGGCCAGTAGAAAGGATTATGTAAAGGTGTTCGGTATTCTAGTAGGTAATGGACAAGAATAGTCTACTTTATTGTTTTTTGAAATTATTGGATATTACAATATAAAAATGAGACAAAATATTGATAGATTCATCATAGGGTTACCAAAATATCTGGGAGGATATGATCATATTTATGTGATTGTGGATTAGTTTACAAAATCATCCCACTTTATAGTGATCAAAGAGTAAATAATAGTGGATTCTTTGGATAAGAGGTATATGGATGAAGTTTTGTGGTTGCGTAGAGTTATAAAGTCCATCGTATGAGATATTGTTGCATTTTTACCTCACGAGTCTTTTGGGAATTATAACATGCTTTTGGAACTTAGTTGGGCATCTAAATAACTTTCCAACCTCAAAAGGATGGGAAAATAGAGAGAGTAACCAGATGCGAGAGGATATGTTGTGAGCATGAATCGTGGACACTAAAGGTTCTTTGGTATGAAAATTTCTATTGGTTGATTTTTTTAATAATAATATCCATCACCCTTCCATTGGAACGACTCAATTTGAAGATTTGAATGGATGACCATTCCATTCTCTATTGTGTTGGATGGTGGTTAGAGAGGTAACATTTATTGGTTCTAATGTAGTATAGATAACAATAGAAAACGTTCATCTTGTTTTTGTAGATGATGAAAGCATCAAAGGACTGGAATAAGTCTATTTTAAATCATAGGATGATTCCCTTTTACTTTTATATTTTGGACCATGTGTTCTTGATGGTTTCCTCTTGACACAGGTAGCAGAAGTTTGGTAGAGGGATTAAGATTTCTCCTGTGTTTTTTGGGCCCATTGTGGTGTTGGAGTGTGTTGGTGAGGTGTTTTATTAGTTTTAATTTACACCATGGTTGTAGAGTATCAAAAACGTATTCTACACCACTCATCTTCATTGATATATTCATTGAGACTCCCATTACATTGATAGGGGAGAGGTGGATATTAAGGAAAACACAACATTCATGGAGTGTCATGTACAATTCGACGATCATCAAGAGAGGATGTTTCATGTATGAAAAATAACATTGGATCTTGTTTTAAATAGGCATGGTGTCCTCAAAGAGAGTAATTTGGATATAGATAAACATATGTGTTCCCAATACCAAGAGATATTTTGAGTCATTATTTCCTCTATTTTTCATATGATGTGATGTTTAGATCCTTCGGTTTTAGGCGACATGATTTTTTGTTTTCCTTGATGTATGATTGTGATAAAGTTTCAACATATGAAAAGAGGATAAACTAATCCTAATTTTGACACATTATACTAATATGTGATTAAACTCATATAGGTGTGTTTCTTTCACCCAGAGTAGATAGTATCGTGACATGTAAGATAGAATTCATTGATTGATATGTTTTGGAAGTGTGGTTCTTTAGTGTTGTCATTTGTTGGTTTAGGATGTCTGGAGTTTGTATGGTTGTGTGGATGTGTGTTTGTGTGGGAGGATGCAGTTTGTAGCATTGTGTTGATGATTTTGTACAATTATTTTTGTTCATCTGGTTTGGAAAGTTTGGATGGTGGTATCATATTATGTACAATAATACAATTTAGAGGCATCTCATGATGTGGTTATTCGGACCCCATTTCTTTTTGTCTTGGTTCTATATTCTTAAGGGTTAGAATCATTTGAGAGGTATCTGATATAATACTTCATGCCTTTCTGGTCAATTATTTATCTTGTTATTGAAAGATATAGGTTTTTGGGTGAGGTTCCAAGAATTTTTAGAGGAGGGTGGAGGTGAATCAGATCTGTTGTTGGAAGTACACATCATGTATTATCTGCACGACGTGAAAAAGGTTGTTCAAATCTTGTGAGGTTGGTTAATTTAGGTATTGTACGTAGATTAGGGGGAGTATTTGATATGGATTTCACATCATGTATGTGGGAACATGGTGGGTAAAAAATAAAGAAAAAGGCCACAGTTTTTAAGTGAAGTTGTTACTTTTTATGAATCCTATAAATTACAAATCATGAATGTATTACATGACATGTAAATAGACGGATCTATGTTTTAAATCAGTTTTCTCTCTTGAAACATTTTATTCATCCATAACCTTCAACGACTATCTCATTTTGAAGGAACCCTAGTCCCCCTAAGGAGACATCCTAGCTCTATCATCTCTTTCTTCAATCCATTGGTACCTATTTTTGTTTTTTTGTGATTTTTAGTGAGTGTTTATACTTTATCCCCCTATTTTATTCTCTTATTCACTTGGTAATTCACTATGGTGATGATGTTTTCATTTGGATTTTGTTTTAGTCTGTGTTTTTATTCTCTTTGGGTATAGTGTAGTTTTATGCTCTATTTCCTATGGTGTGGTTGTGGTTAGCATGCATTTACACTTAGACCTATTGTGTACAGGACGTTGGAAAAGATTTATTAAGTAGGGAATAGTTCATTTCTCCTTATTGTGTATCATACAAGAGAGGTTTCCTTTTGTTTATCTATGTTATATGGTTGTTATCTCTTAATCAAAGATATAGAATAAGTAAATATGAACTTTATGTTTAATGGGGTTTAATTCACATGTTTTTATATATTTTTATTAGTGTGATGTTATGGACTTTATGGGCTTTATTCCCAACTAAACATTGTTGTTGTTGGGATCTTTGTTTTGAGTGGATGATATGTTTTTTAAATGATACAATTTTGTAGTTGTTGTGATATCATCCTAAAATGGAAATTGGATAACCTCTTATATTTGTATAATGAAATGGTTTTCCCAAGATTATGGATTCTATGTAACATCCCAAGTAAGTAATGAATAATAGATATTTTTATCTATGTCTATTAATGATTAAGATAGTGTTATAGAGGCTTAAAATGAAAATAAATACAATCATATGCATGGAATACACTAATATTCTTAAAAGATTGTTTTACTGCCTTTTGATGGAAAACCATTTTTGAATCTATATTTTGACACCTTTATAAACTATGTTTGTCAAAATAAACTTATCCTTTATGATTGGGACATCAAAATTTACCTTGTGTGAATTTTTGGTATTTTTCTGACAATGTTCTTTTTTTAATGAATAGTGAAAAATACTGCATTTTACATCAAAAAAGATTTTTAATCTAATTTATTTATATGATTAGATTATGTTTTGAATTGGTTTTGAAGTGAAATTAGAATATATTTTTACCATTTTATCTAATGGTGGTCATTGGAATCAATTTCACTTTGAAATTAGACTTAAACTGGTGTCAATCTTTTGATACTTATTGTTTTGTAAAAACACGCTATTTGCTCTGGCAGCGGGAATTAATTATTAAATTAATTAATGTGACCTATATGTTTTGAATTTTTTAAAATAGACTTCAATTTTGAATTCGGAATATCAAATATATCTTAGGGTGAATTTTTGGTAATTTTCTGAAAAACTTCAATTTTTGATGAATAGTGAAACCACTAAGTGATAATCAAGCAAACTAATTTTTCAGTTAAATGAATGTTTACCACTAATGTGTATTGAATTTTGAAAATCTGACATACATGGTTGTCATTAAGAAGTAAAATGTGGTTCAATGAGATTATAATAATTTTTTGGTGAATAGTAACTTATTAAGTTCTTAATCACGATTAGTGGTAATTAGGGTAGTTTAAGGTATAAATAATACTTTAATAAAATTAAATGACCTAGAAACATGTCCCAACCTCATTTTTTGTGTCATGGCCGACCATGACATTCCATGGGTCAACTTGGGGACCCCATGGATCCACTTTTGTTGGGAAATGACATAAATTACTTTTTATTTAATGTTAAAGTGAAAATGACACAAACATAATATGTTTTAAGAAAACAATTTTTAAGTAGGGTTATACAAGTCCAAAATTTGATTATAAATAGTCATTGGAAATCTAAAAAGATTTCCTATATCATAGTGTTTTTTTTATAATTTTTAGACATTAAATAAATTTAATTATTTATGACATAATAATGATGCAGCGATGACATCATTATTTGACGATTTAAATAAAATGGAAAGATAATGTAAAATATATAAACTACACATGTCCAAAACCAATTGGATGAGTGGATTTCAAACCCTTATCACCTTATCCACGAATTATATCAATGTGGGACCTTTTGAAACCGAAACACATTTTCAAATAAAGTAATATTTCTTTACTTTCCAAAAGTGCCCCTCCTCTCCACTTATAAAAGGCCCCCACCTCTACCTCATTTCACACACTACTCAAGCCTTTGGCTCGGCCAACCGCTGCACATTTGCTCTCTCCACATCCCTCTACTCATCCTAGAGGATTCCCTTTGGGCATAATCCTTTCAAAGGAAGCCTTTAGGCTCAACTCAAAAGGAGTTACACTTTTTAAGGTAATTCATTCTCTCATGTTCATTTGTTTTATTTTGCTTCTCCAAACCCCTAAACTCTTTTTATTTACTTATTTTGTAACAAAACCAGTATAATAAATATACTAGGATGTTGTTATAAGATTTATTTTAGCTACACTCTCACACAACTACATCAAATGGTTAAAGAACATACGGTTTCCGTGGATGGTGAAATTCTGCCTCCTGAAACGATGATTGTTCAACACTCATTTAACACCTTCAAAGGTGGCCATTATGATGTCACTATTTTTATATATGATATATAATATGTTTATGTTTTCCTTAATATTCTGTTTTTTTCATTTTTGGCATACCTTTATGGTTTCCATTATGGGTAAACACGATATCTTCATTTTAGGAAGTGCGGACTACCGCCCCCTGAAAGTGATTTGATTCATTAATACCATATGTGGGATGTGTAAATGATAAAGTTAATGATATTATATATGTTATTATACTGGAATTATAATATATTCTTATATCATTATGATTACATTCCAGAAAATATGAAATAAAAATGGAAGTAGCGTTCATGCGTACGTACGGCTTACCGTCTCCATGAACGGTGCATTTCATTTCTTACCTCTAAATGATTATGTAATATTATAAATGCATGTATGTACTGGATATATATGACATATATGATATCTAAATCATGAATACCATTCTGGATATAATGAACCTTTGACCAAATTAACAACATGTAAGTGTAAGAAGTCTATTTTTGACTTAAGAACCAAATACTGACAAAATGAACATTATTAACTTAACTGATTACATGATGTTCATAACATGGTATAAAAGGAATAATGAACTTGAAAAAGATTCATAAGAAAGTATTGATTAACTCAAGTTTATTATTCAGGAGATTAAAGAACGGTCGGGTCATGTCGGATTCGAGGTATGTGACTTCGTCTCAATCTCCTTTCATTGAGGCATATTTTATTTTATACACAACTTTCTTTTATACGGTGTATAAACCCCTTTGACTTTTACGTTTAATCAAAAGGAATCTTTTTTATACGAAGCGTTTACTAAACGACAGAAGGGAATGTTTTTGTCGTACGTATGCGGCGACAACGACTTCTCCGCCGTCGTGACCGTTATTTGAGTTTCGGCTTCCTCTACAAGTCATACCTTCTTTTTTAAAAAGAAAAATAAATACCATGTTTTACTTTTCTTTTATTTTAGTATTGAAAATGGTTTTCATAATGTTTTTATATCACTATGTTGTATTGATATCTCGTGATTGAAATGTGGAAATTTTATGTTTCCTTTATGCATGTTTTATGTGATATGATTATGTTATGGTTCTTGGGCATTATTATGAAGACGGGTGGTTCCGTGATAAACTAAGGGCGGGTGAGCCCGTTATAGCTCTCCAATGCATTGGGTAACGCGAAGGAGTGAAACGTTAAGGTTTCTCCGAAGAGATTTTAGGGAATATACTGTGATGGGTATTCCAAATGTAACCAAGAGGGTTACTCCCTACGTAAGAATGTTATGAATGCCTCAAGTTACCTTTATTTCTTATGATTTCTATGATTTATTCATGATTTTATGAGGTATGTTAAAGTGCCTATGTTTTATGGGTAAAGTATGATTTCATTCTTATGTATATATGAACTCATGTTTCCTTTCCATGTTTTTTTTATAACCCATACTGAGTTTTTATGCTCATCCCAAGTTTTTGAAATGTTTTTCACAGGTCAAGGGAAAGGTACATGATAAGATGATAGAGTCAAGGATGTGTCAAGAAATAATCCATGTTTTATTTTAAATGTGTTTCCATTGATGGGAATGAAGAATACTATCTTTATGTAACCACTTTGTTTATATGTGGAATGTAATGCAAGTTTTATGATCTAATTCTCTAAAACTCTAAACCTGAAAAGATCCTCAATGTGTAATCTTGTAATAACTCAAGATTAAGTAAGGTTTAAGGCTGGGGCCTTATAGTTGGTATCAAAGGTCGGTTTAGATAACTTTAGGAGTTATAATTCTATTAAATGATTATCCAAAAATATTTTTTTTTTCGAAATGATATAGCATTTAAAGATTACCATGTTGCTTCATCTAAGACATGTTTGTTCAGAATGGTTTTCCGCAGAGGAAACAGAGAAGAAGTGCTAGGAAGGCATAAAGAAGGAAATAACCTTCCGAATCAGCATCCAGAAATGGTCGGAATTGGAACTGAACAGTTTGTTGCAGTAATGGCGCAGTTGACTCAAGCGATAAATGGCGGTGGTATCCATGCACGAGATCAGCCAGATCAACCGCAGAGGAACATGTCAGTGGTGGAACATTTCATGAGGCAACATCCACCATCATTCAGAGGATCATCTGACCCTGTGCTAGCTGAAGGGTGGATTAAAACACTGGAGAAGATTTTTGATGTCATGGGGTGTTCAGACAATCAAAAGGTTATTCTTGCTATTTACTGTTTGGAGGGTGAAGCAGATCAGTGGTGGTCTATGGTTAAAAATATCAGGGGTGCCGATGAGATTGATGCTCTTGACTGGGATGAATTCAAAGGTATGTTTCTTGAGAAGTATTTTCCTAAGGCTGTTCGACTTAGGATGGAAAAGCAATTCTTGGAATTGAGGCAAGAGGAAGACTCAGTGGCTGCCTATGAAGAAAGGTTCACTCGATTGGCAAAGTATGCTCCAAATTTTATCCGAGACCTTGATAGTAAAATCAATCGTTTTTACTCAGGATTAAAGACAAAATATCGAAGGGCATTAGCTTCTCGTGAGTTTAAAAGTTATGAAAAGCTTGTTCGTTGTGCTGAGAAGGTAGAAATGGAGTTTGCCAATGACCAAGTTTTCTATAACAACCAGCAGAAGAAGAGACCGAGGTGGCAGGAGAAAGGTAAGAATTCTTCAAAAAAGTCTGATGGTAAGAAAACTAAGTTTCCAGTTTGTGATAAATGTGGAAAAAGGCATGCTAGGGAATGTCTTCTGAATTCTGGAAAGTGCTACCGATATGGTAAGATGGGACATAAGGCTCGTGATTGCACTGAAAAGGATCAAGCTGAAGGTAAGAACAAATTTGATTTACAGTTAGTGAAGTGTTATAAGTGCAATGAGATGGGTCACTATGTAAACGAGTGTCCGACACGGAGCTTGAGTGATGGGAAGCAGTTAGACTACAAGTAGAAAGGGGTGGTTAAATCCTTTGCAACTACTTCAGCAGATGTCGGGCAATCAAATGAATTTGTATCAGGTACTTTGTTTGTTTTTTCAGATTATGCCAGTGTGTTGTTTGATTCGGGGTCTACACATTCTTTCATCTCTGAAACCTTTTCTAGTAAAATGGGAATACCATCTCAAGAAATGACTCCTGAACTTTTGGTAAAAACACTTGGGGGAAGTGTCGAGGCAAAAAGAATTTATAAGAATCTTTCTATCCTTATCTGTGGAAAGAACCTACTTGCAAACCTTATTTTTCTACCTCTAGTAGAGTTTGATGTTATCCTGGGTATGGATTGGCTCTCTATTTACCATGCTAAGATTGACTGTAGAGCTAATGAAGTTTCTTTTCAGAAAGACTTTCAGTTTGTTTACAAGAATGAACCCTTACTTTTGATAACATATCAAGAGGCCGAGAAACTTGTAAAAGATGGAAATGAATGTTACCTTGCACACGTCGTTGAAAATAAAGGAACTGTTCAGATTAATGATGTGCCAGTGGTAAATGAGTATCCTGATGTTTTTCCTAATGAGTTGCCTGGAATAATACCAGATCGGGAAGTTGAGTTTATTATTGACTTAGTTCCTGATGCTAAGCCAATTTCAAAACCCCCTTATCGAATGGCACATATTGAACTTTTAGAGTTGAAGGAGCAATTGCAAGATTTATTAGAGAAAGGTTTCATTAGACCTAGCACATCACCATGGGGTGCTCCTGTTTTATTTGTTAAAAAGAAAGATGGTTCTATGAGACTTTGAATTGATTATAGAGCCTTGAATAATATCACTGTTAAGAACAAATATCCTTTGCCTCATATCGATGATTTGTTTGATCAGCTCCAGGGAGCTCAGTTTTTTTCAAAGATTGACTTGAGATCGGGGTACCATCAGCTGAAGGTTAAGGAGGAAGATATTCCGAAGACCGCGTTCCGTACGAGATATGGCCATTATGAATTTGTAGTAATGCCTTTTGGGCTAACCAATGCACCTGCTGTATTCATGGACTTAATGAATAGAATTTTCCATGAGTTCTTGGATAAGTTTGTGGTGGTTTTCATTGATGATATTTTGGTGTTTTCTAAAAGTAAAGAGGAGCATTAAAAACATTTAAGGGTTATCTTGCAAACCTTAAAAGAAAAGAAACTGTATGGGAAATTCAGCAAGTGTGAGTTTTGGTTACAACAAATTTCTTTCCTTGGTCACATTGTTTCTAAAGATGGAATAACTGTTGATCCTGCAAAAACAAAAGTTGTGGAAAAATGGCCAAGACCCACAAATTTAACCGAGATTCGTAGCTTCCTTGGTTTGGCGGGCTATTACCGAAGGTTTGTTATAAATTTTTCACGGTTATCTAGTCCAATGACTAAGCTAACTCGTAAGGGTGTTAAGTTTATCTGGAAAAAAGAATGTGATGATTGTTTTCAGGAATTGAAAAGAAGATTGGTGAATGCTCCAGTTTTGGCACTACCTTCCAGGAATGGTGAGTTTGTTATATGCAGTGATGCTTCATTGAAAGGACTTGGTTGCGTCCTAATGCAGAATGATCAGGTAATTGCTTATGCTTCACGACAGTTGAAAACTCATGAGGTAAATTACCCTACACATGATTTGGAACTAGCTGCTGTTGTTTTTGCTTTAAAAATTTGGAGGCATCATTTGTATGGAGTAAAGTGTGAAATATATACCGATCACAAAAGATTAAAGTATATATTCCCTCAGAAAGAGTTAAACATGAGACAAAGGAGATGGCTGGAATTAATCATGGATTATGATTGTACAATTCATTACCATCCGGGAAAAGCAAATAAAGTGGCTGATGCTTTGAGTCAAAAAAGTAATGCTTCATTAACAATGTTGCGTTTGGAACGTGATCCTTTGGTTAAGGATTTGATGAACTTTGGCATAGAAGTTGTTGGTGCAGGAAGTCCTTCTGTTTTGTTTCAGGTATCAGTGAGATCATCTCTATCAGATAGAATCAAGCAAGCACAGAAGCAAGACAGTGAGTTGCAGAAAAAGGTAGAGCTGGTTCAGAAAGGTAAGTTGCCTGAATTCAACATTGATAGTGATTGTGTTTTGAGATTTGGGAAGAGATTGTGTGTGCCTTGTGATTCACAGTTGAAGAGAGAGCTGTTATGTGAAGCTCATAGTTTTCCGTTTTCAGTTCATCTGGGCAGTACTATGATGTATAGAGATCTGCGGGAGTATTACTGGTGGGATGGAATGAAAAAAGACATTGCTGATTTTACTGTGAAGTGTTTGACTTGTCAACAGGTTAAAGCAGAGAGGCAGCTACCGAAAGGGATGCTTCAGCCTTTACCAGTGCCAGAGTGGAAATGGGAGAATATATCCATGGACTTTGTTGTTGGATTACCGAAGACATCTCGAGGTAATAATGCAATCTGGGTTATTGTTGATCGCTTGACCAAATCTGCTCATTTCCTTGCTATAAGAGATACTTTCTCTCTTGATCAACTTTCTCGTTTGTATCTTAAAGAGATAGTCAGGTTACATGGAGTTCCTCTCTCCATTGTATCGGATCGTGATCCAAGGTTTACTTCTAACTTTTGGAAAGCCCTTCAGAAGTCGTTGGGTACTGAATTAAATTTTAGTACAGCTTTCCATCCTCAATCAGATGGTCAGTCAGAACGAACAATTCAGACATTGGAGGATATGCTACGATCTTGTTCTATGGATTATCAGGGAAGTTGGGACCAACATCTTTCTTTGGTTGAATTTTCATATAATAACAGTTTCCATTCTAGTATACAGATGGCACCATTTCAGGCATTATATGGGAAGCGGTGTCGAACTCCAGCTTTCTGGGATGAAGTGGGTGAAAGGAAGTTGATGGGACCAGAATTGGTAGAAGAGATGGCAGAAAAAGTTCATCTGATTCAGAAACACAGGAGAACAGCTCAGAGCAGGCATAAGAGTTATGCAGATAATCGGAGGAAGGATCTATCTTTCGAGGTAGGTGATCATCTTTTTCTCAAGGTTTCTCCTTGGAAAAGCGTGATGAGATTTGGTAAGAAAGGAAAGTTGAGTCCAAGGTTTGTTGGACCATACGAAATTCTGGAGAGAGTTGGATCAGTTCCATACCGAGTGGCTTTACCTCCGAGTTTATCTCAGGTACAAAATGTTTTTCACGTTTCGATGTTGAGAAAGTATATGCCAGATCCATCTCATGTTTTGAGCCCAGAGGTAGTTCAGCTGGAAGAGAACCTATCTTATGAGGAACAACCAGTCCAGATTCTTGACCACAGGGAGCAAGTGTTACGGAATAAGGTGATTAAGCAGGTAAAGGTTTTGTGGAAAAACCAAATGATTGAAGAGGCAACATGGGAATCTGAAAATGCAATGAGGGATAAGTACCCCCATTTATTCGATAAGTAAATAAATTGCGGGGACGCAATTTTCTAAAGGGGGGAAGGATGTAACATCCCAAGTAAGTAATGAATAATAGATATTTTTATCTATGTCTATTAATGATTAAGATAGTGTTATAGAGGCTTAAAATGAAAATAAATACAATCTTATGCATGGAATACACTAATATTCTTAAAAGATTGTTTTACTGCCTTTTGATGGAAAACCATTTTTGAATATATATTTTGACAATTTTATAAACTATGTTTGTCAAAATAAACTTATCCTTTATTATTGGGACATCAAAATTTACCTTGTGTGAATTTTTGGTATTTTTCTGACAATGTTCTTTTTTTAATGAATAGTGAAAAATGCTGCATTTTACATCAAAACTGCTTTTTAATCTAATTTATTTATATGATTAGATTATGTTTTGAATTGTTTTTGAAGTGAAATTAGAATATATTTTTACCATTTTATCCAATGGTGGTCATTGGAATCAATTTCACTTTGAAATTAGACTTAAACTACTGTCAATCTTTTGATACTTATTGTTTTGTAAAAACACGCTATTTGCTCTGGCAGTGGGAATTAATTATTAAATTAATTAATGTGACCTATATGTTTTGAATTTTGTAAAATAGACTTCATTTTTGAATTAGGAATATCAAATATAGCTTAGGGTGAATTTTTGGTAATTTTCTGAAAAACTTCAATTTTTGATGAATAGTGAAACCACTAAGTGATAATCAAGCAAACTGATTTTTCAGTTAAATGAAAGTTTACCACTAATGTGTATTGAATTTTGAAAATCCGGCATACATGGTTGTCATTAAGAAGTAAAATGTGGTTCAATGAGATTATAATAATTTTTTGGTGAATAGTAACTTATTAAGTTCTTAATCACGATTAGTGGTAATTAGGGTAGTTTAAGGTATAAATAAGACTTTAATAAAATGAAATGACCTAGAAACATGTCCCAACCTCATTGGTTGTGTCATGGACGACCATGACATGCCATGGGTCAACTTGGGGACCCCATGGATCCACTTTTGTTGGGAAATGACATAAATTACTTTTTATTTAATGTTAAAGTGAAAATGACACAAACATAATATGTTTTACGAAAACAATTTTTAAGTGGGGTTATACAAGTCCAAAATTTGATTATAAATAGTAATTGGAAAGCTAAAAAGATTTCCTATATCATAGTATTTGTTTTATAATTTTTAGACATTAAATAAATTTAATTATTTATGACATAATAATGATGCAGCGATGACATCATTATTTGACGATTTAAATAAAATGGAAAGATAATGTAAATTATAGGAACTACACATGTCAAAAACCAATTGGATTAGTGGATTTCGAACCCTTATCACCTTATCCACGAATTATATCAATGTGGGACCTTTTTAAACCGAAACACATTTTCAAATAAAGTAATATTTCTTTACTTTCCAAAAGTGCCCCTCCTCTCCTCTTATAAAAGGCCCCCACCTCTACCTCATTTCACACACTACTCAAGCCTTTGGCTCGTCCAACCCCTGCCCATTTGCTCTATCCACATCCCTCTCCTAATCCTAGAGGATTCCCTTTGGGCAGAATCCTTTCAAAGGAAGCCTTTAGGCTCAACTCAAAAGGAGTTACACTTTTAAAGGTAATTCATTCTCTCATGTTCATTTGTTTTATTTTGCTTCTCCAACCCCCTAAACTCTTTTTATTTAATTCTTTTGTAACAACAACAGTATCATCAATATACTAGGATGTTTTTATAAGATTTAGTTGAGCTACACTCTCACACAACTACGTCAAATGGTTAAAGAACATACGGTTTCCGTGGATGGTGAAATTATGCCTCCCGAAACGATGATTGTTCAACACTCATTTAACACCTTAAAAGGTGGCCATTATGATGTCACTATTTTTATATATGATATATAATATTTTTATGTTTTCCTTAAGCTTCTGTTTTTTTCATTTTTGGCATGCCTTTATGGTTTCCATTATGGGTAAACACGATATCTTCATTTTAGGAAGTGCGGACTGCCGCCCCCTGAAAGTGATTTGATTCGTTAATACCATATGTGGGATGTGTAAAGGATAAAGTTAATGATATTATATATTTTATTATACTGGAATTATAATATACTCTTATATCATTATGATTCCATTCCAGAAAATATGAAATAGAAATGGAAGTAGCGTTCATGCGTACGTACGGCTTACCGTCTCCATGAACGGTGCATTTCATTTCTTACCTCTAAATGATTATGTAATATTATAAATGCATGTATGTACTGGATATATATGACATACATGATATCTAAATCATGAATACCATTCTGGATATAATGAACCTTTGACCAAATTAACAACATGTTAGTGTAAGAAGTCTATTTTTGACTTAAGAACCAAATACCGACAAAATGAACATTATTAACTTAACTGATTACATGATGTTCATAACATGGTATAAAATGAATAATGAACTTGAAAAAGATTCATAAGAAAGTATAGATTAACTCAAGTTTATTATTCAGGAGATTAAAGAACGGTCGGGTCAAGTCGGATACGAGGTATGGGACTTCGTCTCAATCTCCTTTCATTGAGGCATATTTTATTTTATACACAACTTTCTTTTATACGGTGTATAAACCCCTTTGACTTTTACGTTTATTCAAAAGGAATCTTTTTTATACGATGCGTTTACTAAACGACAGAAGGGAATGTTTTTTTCGTACGTATGCGGTGACAACGACTTCTCCGCCGTCGTGACCGTTATTTGGGTTTCGGCTTCCTCTACAAACCATACCTTCTTTTTTAAAAAGAAAAATAAATACCATGTTTTACTTTTCTTTTATTTTAGTATTGAAAATGGTTTTCATAATGTTTTTATATCAATATGTTGTATTGATATCTCGTGATTGAAATGTGGAAATTTTATGTTTCCTTTATGCATGTTTTATGTGATATGATTATGTTATGGTTCTTGGGCATTATTATGAAGACGGGTGGTTCCGTGATAAACTAAGGGCGGGTGAGCCCGTTATAGCTCTCCAATGCATTGGGTAACGGGAAGGAGTGAAACGTTAAGGTTTCTCCGAAGAGATTTTAGGGAATATACTGTGATGGGTATTCCAAACGTAACCAAGAGGGTTACTCCCTACGTAAGAATGTTATGAATGCCTCAAGTTACCTTTATGTCTTATGATTTCTATGATTTATTCATGATTTTATGAGGTATGTTAAAGTGCCTATGTTTTATGGGTAAAGTATGATTTCATTCTTATGTATATATGAACTCATGTTTCCTTTCCATGTTTTTTTAACCCATACTGAGTTTTTATGCTCATCCCAAGTTTTTGAAATGTTTTTCACAGGTCAAGGGAAAGGTACATGATAAGATGATAGAGTCAAGGATGTGTCAAGAAATAATCCATGTTTTATTTTAAATGTGTTTCCATTGATGGGAATGAATAATACTATCTTTATGTAACCACTTTGTTTATATGTGGAAAGTAATGCAAGTTTTATGATCTAATTCTCTAAAACTCTAAACCTGAAAAGATCCTCAATGTGTAATCTTGTAATAACTCAAGATTAAGTAAGGTTTAAGGATGGGGCCTTATATTCTATGATAAAACCCCTAAAATAAATTGGAATGTGATAAAATTATATTTGTTAAATTTTTAAATTGATCTTCGATGTTTGGATGATCTGTGGTTGGGGATTGTGGGGGAGAATGTTTTTTTCTGTTAGGAGTTGCTTTTAGGGTGGTGAGGTGGTTGATGTTGGTCGTTATTTTACTGTGTTGAGGTGATTGATGTTTGGTTATGCATTAATTGTAGAGAGGTGGTGGTTGTTTGGTCATTCTTTTCGGGCTGTGAGGTTTTTTTTGTCTGGTCATTCATTTGGGAGGTGAAGTGGTGGTTTTTCCCCTACTTTTGGGGTGGTTATGTGATGGTATGATTATCATTATTAGTTGCATGTGATATGTGGTTAGTTTATACTAGATGCTCAGTTAGTGATGGAATAAATAAATATTTTAATAATTATTGAAATGGTTGGGTTTTGGTTCAGTTAATGGGATTGAAATTACTAATGAATAAATAAATAATGGGTTGTGTGGTTAAATGTGGATGATGTTTAGTGATTAAATAAATGGGTTAGATAATGGTAATTGGTTTGTAGTTTGATTTGGCATGTGGTTTTTTGTCGTTATTCATTTAGAGGTGTCATTGAAAGTGGAAATGTTGTGAGTAGGTTAGTTTTTGGTTTTGAACCCATAGGTTGGTCTTGTCTGTGAAGATGTATATATATACTTGTGTATTATTTTTTATTTTTATACACACCCCACCCACATTGAGAAGTATGTGTTGACACCATCCAAGTGACATGGGGGTGTTTATATCAACATCCAGTGAGGATGATGGATGTTTGGGTACCCAGACTTTCCTACTCTCTCTTCTAGGAAAGGTAGGTATTGTACAAGAGGTGATGGCTGGATTTCTTTTAGTGAACTAGACGGTGGTTGTGATAGCCTAGGTGTCTTGGGTGAAAGTGTTATTTTGACATGATTATGGGGCAGTGATCCCAGGTGTCTTCAGGTAAGATGTGATATAGCCCAAGTGTCTATAGGTAGGATGATATGGGATGAGGTGGCTTACTTTGGGGGATGTGAATGGTAGGATAAAGGAAGGAGGTTGATGTTCTTTATAATTCGGATACCCTACTACTCTTGTTATGATTATGGATGTGTGATGGAATAGGTGTATTCATTAGAGACATGATTTGTTCATTCTTATGCTGCGTAAATCTCAAGTTTCTGTAGTTGTGATGTTATGTGATCATGCATATAGAGAAGTGTGGAATACATAAGTGATGGGAGTTCCACGATGTACGATGTTGGAGTGAGAGAGTAGAATACCAGCAGTAATGTGGTTTGGTGTACCCTTTATCAATTTGATTCATGTTATATTATTTTACATGACTTTTTTTATTTGGTGATGGAACCTTGGTTTTGTATAGGATAGATTGTTGAGCTATTTAGTTGTTGTTTTTTATACTATTTTCTCACAGCTTCATTAAAATGTTTCTTTCACATCTGAATGAGAGTATTTGGTTATCCTAATGAGTTTACTTATATGATCTCCCTATATATATAAATTGTTTTTAGGTTTCAAGTAGGATTAGGTGGAATTTAATGAACCTTACTATCTCAAACCACGGATAGTTACAATGCCACTACATTAGCTTTTCTTTTTGGTATTTATGCTAGAGAATTTTTTTTACAACACTTTTATTAATGAATGAATTTGTGGGATGGTTTTAGTTCCTTTTATATTAGTTCATGTAATTTTTTGGATGATTCATATTATCTCGTGATCCTAAATTATTTTATATGGAAATGCCTCTAATTTCATGTAATATTTATTCCCTCTGTGCTTTTCACTAACAGGTGGCCTACTAGACGTGGGACTCAAGTTCAATATCTCTCTCCCATCATTGTGAAATATTTAAATGTAGGGGGTCGTGATAGCATATCTAGAGAAATATAATACCACAACCCAACCATCATACCATAATGAAAACATATTATCCACCTCACTTCCACTCCCAACAACACAACCCGAATTTGGACTAGTCGCCACCATCATTATACCTCCCCCCCCACACATAGCTCACAAAACCGCAACTATTGCAAAAAAAAATTATCATCAGTACATCAACATCCAATTGAAATTCCCATAAATTAAAAAAATCAATTTATAGGGGAATTTCACTATAAATCATATTTTTGTTCATGGTATGTCCATACAGTTCCATATTTACACAATAAATGAATCCTTATCTGAATATACATATTAATACTTTTATGAATGGTGGGTTTCAACAAAAAATCATAGTATGGTTTCTTAATCCAAATAAAAGGATTAAAATTCCAAGTAACAACAACATATATATCAAAACAAGATATATGTTTCAAGAGAAAAAAATAAAAATAATATATAAACCTATAAATACATGTGATTAGTCCATTTCTATTGTTATTTAATTTAATCTGGTTTATTAGCTTCAAAAGTTATTTAGAAAAACCATGTATTCCAATTGCACATATGTATAAAATATGAGTGAAAAAATGATCCCTTATATGGAAAAAAATTATAGAAACACATTATATCAAACATAATGAAACAAAAGAGGGTTTCATCCCATATATATCACGATAGTAAGGGTTGGATCAATTTTGAAAAACATATAGAGAATAAATTAATGTGAAATATAAAAACTCTTACCTAAAACATGACACAATAGTATAGAAAAAAGAGAGATAACCCATTAAACATTCATGGAATAATGATTTGGAAAGATTTAAATAAAATATAGATGACTCTAATGAAAAAGAGAGAGGTTTTAGATCATATATATTTGAAAGAAACATGAAAAAAACATTAATAGATTAAATATCTTACTCTAATTTCGAGGTAAAAATCATAAAATTATACTAAAGATTAATGAAAGTAACCATATTTTTTAATTTTTATTTAATTTTGGTTAAATTAAAACATGTGGAATTACAATTTTAAAACCAAAGTATTTTGGAAAATAAATTTATATATTTAATCTCTAAAAATTATTTTAAAAACATTCATTTAATATTTAAATATCACATTTTATTTAAAAATAATTATTCATATAATTTTGTAAAAATATTATATTTTTAATAAATGGAAAATTTTTAAAACTATTCAACTGATATTGAGAAGGTAATGGCCATAATGATCCTTGAATCAAGCCAGACAATGGGACAAACCAACCATATAAAGAAACCAACTGATAGTATGAAAGAACAAACTAATTCTAAGAATGGACCAATTGAATGTATGATGAATCAAATAGACTAGATGAATAATAATATTGACCACATAAATGAATTGAAAAATAATAAAAGGGAATAACCTAAACACATGAAGGTACAATCTAGTTGATGACCGAACCAATCAACAACATGAAATTACTTATTGACCACATAAATGGTCTAATTACCCAGAAGAAGAAACCAACATAATAAATTAAGTATCCAACTGATCGAATGAAGGATTAAATAACCACATTAAGGAAACAACTGAATGCAATAAGGAACCAACTAGTTGTAAGAAGGAATCAACCGACTACATGATCACTTAAGTGATCATGAGATCAAATTGAGAAATTTCAAAGAGGATAAGGCCATAAACACCATCTTAAAAGTTCTATGACATAAACAATAAATAGAATGGTGTTTTGGATAATTGATAAATTATATTAGATGAATATAAAAAATTATCCTCTTGAATAAACAAAATAAAATCCAAAGGTAATTAGAAAGTTGGATAGGGAAATCAACCTCGAGATAACTCTCAAGTATCTCGCTGTAACATGTATACTTCCACACATAGAATGAAGAATAACATAACTAGGTGACATCATCATTAAATAAAAAGAGTTATATTAATATAATGATTATGGTTTAATAAATCATCTCTACTAAAGTAAATAAAAAAATAAATACCACCAAAAATATATACCATAAAAAAACTTCTGATATTGGGCATGCATTTGCGAATTTCACTCACAATTACTCCTCCACACCATTATAGCCCATTGACACATAAACCAAAGTGATAACACTCACATGAAATGTATTCTTGAGAAAATATTAGATCTCAAATGGAAAATTCATAAAATTTTCAAATCCTAAATGTTGAAATCTATCTAATCAATGACATGGGAGTCATCATGATTATTAAAATGAAGTTGAGGGTTCTGGAAGACTCTGTCAAATCGATCAAGATATAGTGGGAGTATCAACTAAAAAGAATCATCCCAACACACTATATAACCATTAAATACCCAAAAATACTAGTAGAAATCTTACTCTCTTAGTCAAACCTGTAATTCCCCTAATGTGGGGAAACCCTCCAGAACACATGGTCTCTAACCTCAATCTCCAAGGGCTACTACGTATGTACAACATAAACCTTATGGAGGTATTAAACCCCCTTAATCCACTCTCAAACCACCATGATCTTCTCTATTTTCCACTTCACAACATTACGACCAACGACTATTAACACCCCAACCACATTCCTTCATAATAAATATTATCATATCTTCCCATAAAATTCAGTGAATAAAGTCACACTTAGGAACAATTCATTGTTTTTCTTGAATCCAAAATCAACTAATGGTATATGGGTCTCCCCAAATCCTCCAAAATATAGACACATGCCCAAAACATATTCTAAACCATCTAGTTATTCTTCTCAATTTACCATCTATCTGTGGATGGAAATTAGGGATAAGGTTTAACTGAGATCCAAACTAATGGTTTAACACTCTCTCAACTGTTTTTGTAATATTATAATACCATTCATATAACATGCTTTTTGGTACCATATAGAGTCTCAAAACTTCATTCATATAATGTTTTTAGAGAATTCATAACACATACTTCTCTAATTTTCCTAAAATTGGATAACTTCATAATTCAATCAACAATCACACAAACCTCATCACAACATCTCTGATCTCAGGGTATCTCAGTGTTGAATTAAATCAATATGTCCTCCCACTTCTGCTCAGGTACATCAAAGGGTTTTTATAAACCCCCAAAAACAAAGCTCTCTTATTTTACCTACTGACATTCTAGACCCCATGCCACAAACTCTGCCACCAACTGCTTCATGCTAGGACACTAAAGTTGCCTCCTCAAACAAAAATACAACTTGGATTCAAATATATTCTCTTATAAATGTGATATATGATACTAATAAAGAACTATATCATTCATGGACAATAAAACCAATAGTCCCTCAAAAATAATGTCTGATTCAAATCATTATCAGTACCACCTTTGAATCATCACTATAATCAGCATGATCTTTTACAGTATCCATGTTAGAGATTCCCAATTGATACTCTTAAACCTACCACATAAATTGTGAATCCAATTTAATTTTTTAAAGGTGACCTCTATGGATAACCTACTACACATAGAGATTCATCATATCAAGCTCTTTTATACAATTCTATGTATCACAAGTCCAATGAATGAAAAATCCCCTTGAATTCTAACTAAACATGTCCACAAACAGATTTCACTTTCCTAAGATATATAATATATCAAAATAATAATCTTGGATTAAATGCATCAACCTTAACTAATGTATGTTTTGATCCCACTAAGGAATAACATAATACTGAATCTCAGGTTTTTAAAGCCTAAAGAGTTCTCATGAATGATTTAATGGTGCCACATCATCAAGGAAAACGCCATTTCCTCCGCCACTTAGAAATGATTAGAATAGAAATTATAGTGGTAATAGAACTACCTAAGTCTATAAAAGGTCAATTCACTATAAAACATCTGCAATTTTCATAATCACAAATGGGAAGCATCACAAAAGATCACAAACATTACCACTTCCTCTAGTAACTGAAGAGTGTAGACTTTATTCAAAATCCTATTTATTTGGTAAAAATATTCCTAAAACTAAATTTCAATGACGAAATTTAGTTATTTTGGATTCAAAACATTTAATATGGATGAAATATAAGTAATTTCAATAAAAAACTCACGAAATAGCACATAAGGCCATTAAAATATGAACATCTTCTATGTTCTTAGGTTCTACCTAAGAAAAAACATACATGGTCATTGATAGGTTTATGTGCACACCCTATAAAGACACCACATTTCTATGGAAATGAACATTATGTGTCCAATAAATACTCTATGATATATTTCTATATATTTTATGGTGTCAAAGTATCTTATATAAAGATCTAAGATGATCGGTGTGATCCTCCACTAACACAGAGAATATATGGATTTAATTGATGAAGAAAACTATGAATGGGTCTAAGAACCCATGGAATATAGATTTAACAATCTCTATGAACAAATTTGGGGATTTCCTAGAACTGGATGGTACAAGCATAAATTTAATGATTCTAAACCTTCAATAGAAAGCAGTCTTTGAGGTATCCTCTTCCTTCTTCAATATCAGGTGATATCCATACCACAGAACGATCTCTAAAAACCAACTGGTAGATTTTCTATTCTTAGATGGGGGTAATGGTTCATAATTATCACCATGTTCAACCACTGGTAGTACATTTTGGAACTTTAGAGTGTTTTTCCTTCATGGAAAAACAAAACCGGATCACCCCAATTGGATACAGTATGTCAAATTCATCATATGTATTGAAACCATCTAGTCATATAATCAAATAATGTAGAATCATGGGTTATTTAGTATAGGTATACATAAAATCCAAATTGGTTCTTTATTGTACTGTTGTCACAAAATCAAAATCACGTTGAGGGGGGACTGTCACAATCTCAACCAGGGAAACATTGAGTAACTCATCAACAACTCTTGGGGTCTCATTAAACTGTGACTCTACTAAAAAATCCCCCAATAGAGATAGAAATGGATCTATATGACTTCCCCCATTTGATAGCTCCACTGATAAATGAAAATCCTTTAATGGACCTCTATATTAAAAGTCATGACTCTCCTATGGAAACATTCAATAGATGAAATCTTGGAATATTGAAATTACATTGTAATGATAATATCATCTTATTTTGTATGAAATAAGAAGAAACTCCAAATAAACAGATGCTACCCCATCCACAATCTACATCCCTATGACACATCAACCATGAAGTCCAAGCCTCCAACTGGTGAGGATTACACTTGGAACACTAGGAGACTCTCAACCACTAGTCCTAATGTTTAGACTAGATCTATTGAAATAAATAAGTGTGAAGATCCAAAATCAAAAAAAATGCAACTAAGAAAGATGATAAACTTATCATACCTCAAACAACATCTGGAACATATAGTTTGGAAACCTTTATAGCATGTTATTTCTTGAATCCTGATTATATACCTTAATATTGAATACTTCCATGTCCATTCTCAGGTTTTGGTCCTTATAGATGTGGCACATCATGTGGATAACCTCAACTAACACCATCTCCCCTTGACTTGTGAAAAAAACCGGTTGCCTCTACTGTTGATGTGATTGGAGAAGGGTCTGACTATCCAAACCAAATCGTCCCCTTGGGGATTTGGGAACTGAGTCTAATTGTGATAAAATTCACTACATCCATTGTATGAGAATAGAACCACCCCATTAGAGGATTTGGAACAAGTTTCCCTAGAAATATGGTAAGAAGAGTGATGGAATTGAGTCTTTGTTGGTCATAACATCAACTTTTATATAATCATCATTCACATTACTAAAGATCTAATCTTAGAGAATCTATTTTGACCTTTTTATTGATGAAACTAATCATTACATTGGAATTTTATTGATAATATTCACCTTCATCTACACTATAAGATACATATGATGCACAAAATGGGTGAATTTATATCTCATCATTTGAGGTAAATCCCTTTTTAAGACTCTATATTGTAAAATCCACATCTAGAATCATGTTAAAGTGAAATGAAGGAGGACTTTAAACCTAATCCCATGATCTTATATGGTCAAGATTCCACGAAAATATTACGGAATATCATGAATTGTTTCCTCTTTCACCATCAGTGTAAATAAATTGAGATGAAACTCCCTATGTAATTCATCCCAAGATATATACTTTTCCTTATACTCTCTATGTTATAACATCAACCATTAGAGCACAACTCCCTACATCTCATTGACTACCAAAAAAACACAATACTCAAATCAATCCAGAATCAAATTAAATGAAATCTAAAGAAACTATATCCAACAATTTAACTCAATATCAAAGAAACTCTCCTCATTATTTTCTAGACTCTAACACTAGAATGTGGGAAATTACCTATACCATGTTACATCCTCTACTACCAAAAAACTGGGTTTCCGAAGTGCCACCCTTTATCAGTGTTAAAAAAAGCACTAATAAAGGTAACATTTAATAGTGATAAAAAAGCGCTTTAAAAAGTGACCCTTTATCAACACCTTTTTCATTGCTGATAAAGGCACCCCCTTTATCAGTTCCATTTTTTAGCATTATAAAAGGGGACCCCTTTATGAGTGCTTTTTTAGTAGTGCTAATAAAGGGGGGCTTTATCAGTACTTTTTTCCTAGCACTGATAAATTATATATTTCAAAAAATATATGAAAAAAAATATTTATATATAATTATATTTATATTAATATAAATATAATATATTTTTTTAAATATGTTTTATATATGTATAAATAGACTATTACAGTTAATATATAATAAATTTAGTCAAAATGGATTTAAAATATTTTAAAATATATATTAATTAATAATTTTCTAATTATAATCAACTAATAACCATTTTATAACATTTTTAACACCTAAAAAATCATAAAAAATATAAAAGATCTAAAATAAGTTGAAAATGTAAATCAAAGTTCATATGGCCATAACTTTTGATTCAGGTGTCTATTTTAGAACTACAACATTTAAAATCAAAGCATGTGATGATCTCTATGTGCTAGTGACCCAAGGGAACTATTTGACAAATTTTTCGAGCCCAAAAAGGCCAAGAAGGTCTCCAAAACTAAGTTTTTAGTTGGGATACCCTGATTTTTAAACATTAAAACAATTATAAATTCTTATCTGGATGTCCGTTCGGCTTGTACCACATATCATATCGAAAATCATTTCATGTTATTTGATTTTATGGGTTCAAGGAGTTGAAACAAACTTCAAGATTAGTGGTTATGGTCGTTTTAACATTCTATGGATTTTTAGAAACACATATATATGTATTTATTTGTAAATATATATGTGTGTCTGTGTGTGTTTCTGTGTGTGTGTTGTATATAAGTATATATGTATTTATTTATTTATTTATAAACAAACATAAAAAAAATATTTTATAAATTTATTTAAAACTAATCTTTAAATATATATTAATATACAAATAAATATACAGATAAAAAAATTTAACATAAAATATAAATATAAATATAAATATATATAAATATATATTATTATAAAAATAAATATATGTATATTAATATATGAATAAATATATATGTATTAATATAACAAGGTATATTTATATTTATATGAATCTATATAAATATATGAATAAATTTTACTATATATATATATATATAAATAAATAGGTATATCATTAAATAGAGAAAAAAAACTAAATGGCTTAGTGGTAAAGGTTGAGGTGTGCAAGTGGGAGGTCTTGGGTTCACGTTCTGGTAGAAGAATGGGCATTCGGGAACAATTGGGAGGTGGTATTGCAGGGAAGGGTAGCATATTGTGAGAGGTAGGGGCTCTACCTAGCATTGATAAAAGGGGGTCAAGGGCTGTTAAAAGCTCCCCCAGATTATATATTCTTTTTAAATTTTTTAAATTTTTTTTACTTTTATCAGTGCTTTTCAGAGCGCTGATAAAAGGGACCCCCCTTTATCTTCACCTCGATTAACAACACTTTTCAAGCACTGTTAATTCCCTTTTCTAGCACTGATAAAGGCCATATTTGCAGTAGTGCTCTTCTTCCAGAAATATACTTCGATCATTTAATATATTGGTCTATTGATCCTCTACATATTGAAACACATGTGAATAAATTCCATGTACCATATTTATAAAAACAAAATATAAGGAAACTTATGTCAAGTAGTATACAGTTTAATTTTAAATAATTACTTAAATGCACTTTAATTCCCATGAACAACCCATTAAATCACAAATTCAAAAAAAACATAATTTAGTTACCTCCCCTAGGTATCTACCCTATAATTTTAATTATGTCACCTAGGGTATTTATAAATATTAATGACTTTTCATTAGATCATAAGGGGACCTATACTCTTATGTCATGGTGTCCCCCTTTTCTACATCACAAACTAATTCTAACTTTAATTTTTTTCCTGTCATTCCATTGCAAGCCTCACTAGGACCTAACTTCAAATTCAATCATATATCACAACTAAAAGACTCTAATACCACTATTTTACTCTCCAACCACTATTACCCCTCCTGGTATGGTACTGAAGAGAATTATTAACCCTTGATTTGTGCCTCTAGTAGGCCTCAGGTTAGTGACTATCACGAATGTTTTAAAATAGTAAAATGAAATACATTTCACTAAATATATGAAAATGACCAAGAGAGAAGATAACCAACAACCTAATTAATCTATATTTTTAGAATAAAAGAAACCAAACTATCCCACCATATATTTCAGTCAATATAAATAAAGTATACAATTTAAATACCAAAAATAAAACTAAGGTAATGAGTCTAGAACATCTCTGATGGGAAAACTAGTAGTTCCCAAATCATTCCCTATAAAACACCTAGAAACCAAATATAATTTATATATATGTTGGGTGAGAATAAAATATAGACTCATTATAATCACACCCAAGGACTTCAGCACAAATTTGAAGTTGTTATTCAAATTCAGTAGTTAAAAAACAGAACTAATAAGAACCTAGATAGGTAATCTATCAATCCCAACCACACCATGGATAGATTAATAAAAACCTTTATCTTATAGTAAGATAATAATTAGAATAAATCCATAAATCTCCCCCACATCCACTCCACCCCAACCACCACTCCCACTGAGTTTGTTATCTTGTGCCTGAATGTCTAGTGTCATGTGATCTCATCCATTCCATTTCATCTCACTACTGGGTATCGACCAACCTCTGATGTGGGTCTGGTAAAAAACCTACCAACCCCAACCTCCCATAGGACCTTCTATCCTATGATGACATAAATTTTACCATGATAATCTCTCATTACACTTCTGCATCATCACACATGTATCCATAAAAACATATCTAGTGAGGTAGGTTATCATGAATGTGATGGACATCAACCTCATACCCTCCTCCTACCATTCAAGACCCCCCTAGGACATCATATCAATTCATCATCATTATCCCCCCCACCAATTACATCATAATTTTTCTATACTCTATACCAACTAGGTACCACTACCATGTACTATTGTCAATGGTAGCATATTGAAGAGGGTTAATTGGCCCTTCGCTCCTCACCATCCACATTTTGGGGAAAACAACACCTCCCCCGAATCATCTAGGTTTCAACACACAATACTTGATTTTGGAGGGCTTTGTATAAAAGTAATTTAAAATTACAGGCATATATACACACCCACATTAAAAAAACAAAATCCCAACTAAAATGTTTCACATTAATTATTAATCATATTTATCTATCAAAAACACAATATTTGTAACTATCAGGCTCTAGCTGACAGCACAAACACCTCACAATGACATGCTTGTTAGGTCTTGACTAACCAGGTACCACTAGTTTCCCCACAGACACATTGTTCCCACCCTTGAGCCCACCCACGCGCTCGAACGGGTCATCAGACTAATTATTATCCCCACAATAGAAAACAACCCCCCCCCCCTCATCATTTGTGTATCATTACATAGTACTAGATTTTTGTGGGGTGTCTATAAAAGTAATTTTAAAGTAAATGAATATATATATAAACATACATTGAAAAAACAAATTCCTAATTAAAAGGTTCCACTTTAATTATTCGTCACATTTATCTATCAATAACACCATATTTGTAACAATTGGGCTCCGGTTAAAAGCAATGACACCTCGCACTGACATGGTCATCCGGTCTAAACCAACCAGGTACGACTAGTTGCCCAACAGACACATGGTTCCCACCCTGGTGCCCACCCACGCGCTCGAACGGGTCATCAGACTAATGATTTTCCCGACAAGGAAAAACAACCCATCCCCCCATCATTTGTGTATCATTATATAGTACATTATTTTTGTGTGTTGTGTATAAAAGTAATTTGAATGTACATTCATATATATATACACACACATTGAAAAAATACAATCTTAACTAAAAGGTTCCACATTAATTACTCATCATATCTCTTTATCAATAACACCATATTTGTAACAAATGGGCCCTGAATGACATCACATACACCCCACACTAACATGGTTGTCTGGTCCTGACCTACTAGGTACCACCAGTTTTCCCACTGACACATGGTCCCCACCATAAAGCCCACCCATGTTTCCAAATGGGTCATCTGACAAATGACTGTACCCATAGGCCAAGACATTTACTTTCCAGTGTGCTTTTTCCTCACACACACACACCCTGGGAAACGTCCCATAAGGTCACCCATCTTGATCACTACTCCAAGCCAATCATGCATAACTATTGAGTCTAACAGAGGCAATGCACCACACTTGTGGCTGGGTTCCTTTTGTGATACGAAATTTTACAACCGAGCCCCTACTGACAGCACAAACATCTCGTACTAACAATTTCATCGGGTCCTAACCCCCAAAGTTCCACCAATTGTTCCACCGACATGTTGTTCCCAACCTGGATCCCACCCACGTACCCAAACGGGTCATCTGACTAATGAGTATCCCCACTGGCCAACACATGACCTTTCCAATGTCCTTTTTCCTCACTCACACACACCCATGGAAACATCCTAGAAGGGCACACATCCTCATCACTTCTCCAGACCAAGGACACTTAATTATTGAGTTCTAATCTAGTTTGATCATAAAAATTCAGATCCATATATGTTGACATGATTCATATTATTTAATCCCTTAAACCATTATCATTATGGGGTGTTACATTCACTCCTCCTTATAGTACAACGTCCTAATTATGGGCCCTACATCTCAACATAGGCAGTGCACCACACTTAAGGTTGAGTTCCTCCTCTAATACCAAATGTAACAACTGATCCCTGGATGATAGCACAAACACCCCCACACTAACATGGCTGTCGGGTCCTTGCCAACCAGGTACAACCAGTTTCCCCCACAGACTCGTGGTCCCCAACCTAGGGCCCACCCACGTGCCCAAATGGGTAATCTGACTAATGATTGTTCCCATAGTCCAAAACATGTCCTTTATAGTGTGTTTTTTCCTCACTCACACACACCCTGGGAAATATCCCAAAAAATCACCAATCCTAATAACTAATCCAGACCAAGTGCACTTAACTGTGGAGTTCTAATCAGATAGGCTCTTGAAATGGAAGGTGCACCTTGTTAAAATAAGTCATGTTATTTAGTCATTTAACCCTTTATCATTCTAGTGTGATACAATATTATTATTACCACATGTTGTCTCTATTAAAATTCCATTCCCCCACACTTAATATCTAGACACAAAACTCTCCTTTCTATCTTTGAATATTGGATTCTTCCTCCTTTTAAATTAATTCATTAAACTCTACCATTTATTATAAAATTCATTTAACATTAATTTTTAGGATAAAATACTATATGAAAAAAATTAATTTAATTCTCATTTAATAGAATGTACATAATTATTCAATTTGATAAACCTATTACAACATGTAAATTCCTATACACGTTTCTCAAATTTCCATCCCATACCCATACTGTTTCATCATTACTAATTTTATATTCCATAACTATTAGTCTAATACAACAAGGAATCATAAAACAACCCATGATGTCTCTTTCCGATTTTGAAACTACAACCCAACCATCTCACCATAATGACCACATATCATCCACCACAAATACGCTACCCACACAAAACTCATATAAGGAACGATCTATACTTTCATCATACCACCCTCACACAACCAACACATCAATAAAAAAAATAATTATCATATTATTATGAAAAAATAACTTATTCCAAATTCACATATTTTACCAAAATTCATTTATCAGGGACTTTGACATTAAATAAACTTCTTCTATATAGGTATTTTCCCACAACTCCAAATTTACATGTGAAATAAATTATTTATTGAATATAAATATTAAATTTTTTAAAAATTGTAGATTTATTCATTAATTCATAGAAAGGGTAATTAATTCATGAAAAGAGGATTTAAATTCACAGAATCCAAAACATATGTTTCAAAATTGTTTATATCTTTCAATAAAGACCATAAAAATAGTATTGAAATAGATAAACACAATTGGGTTCTCCACTTCCCATAAAATTTAATTTAATACATCTCATTATATTAAGTTTTAATTAATTCATCTCACCCATAGGAAAAAATGCATGCTAATTGTAAATATTCCTAAAATAAAAGGATAATAAAGATCCCATTCTTGGAAGTACTATTCTAAAACATAATGAACTAAAAATAGGGGTAATTGATATGATTTTTCGACATGGATATTGTGATGATATGTAAATTATAAATAATACAAAAAATTTATATATGGAGGTATATGAATGATAAACAAACTCTTAACTCAAACAAGACAAGTTATTATAGAAAAAAGAGAAGGAACCAAGATATCAGGCATGCCTAGAAAAATAATCAGGAAGGATTAATGTTAATGTAATATGATTATAGGGCTTATGAGAAAGGTTTTTTTATTTTTATTCTTAATGGATACATGAAAATACCTGAACAGATGAAATATAATACATTAAGATACCTGATAAAGTACATATACAAACATTGAAGATTAATGTTATAAAAAATAATTTATAATTATAAATTAATTTACTTTAATTTAAAACATATGCAATGACCCATTTAAAATAATGAGTTTATGGAATTAAAATTAAAGATTTAAACCCAAAAACAATATATTTTAAAGACATTTATTTCTTCATCAAATCTTATATTTTACATTAAAATAAATGTTCATTTCATTCAATAAAAAATATGTGTATTTTAGAAAACATGTAAATTTGAAAAAACAATTGAACCAACCATAACGATGTAATGATGACATGTATACAACATAACTAACATGCATATGGACCTTCCTAATACAAGAAGAAACCACAAAAATAAGAAGGAACCAACTAGCCATTGGAAGAAATCACTTGACCATTCGAAGAAAAAATAGATCACTTGAAGAAACAAACTAAGTACCTGAAAGAATTAAACAACTGCATGATGAAGTGAATAATCTACATGAAGGAAGAAATATACATCATGAAGGAATGAAGAAATTACATGGATTAAACAACTGACCACATGAAGCAGCCAACATACTGCAAGATGGAACCAACTGAAAGCATGAAGGAACCAAATGAAAACCTAAATAAATCAAATATGTACATGATGGAACCAAATTTCCAAAAGAAAAAACTAACTAATTGTATGAAATAACTAACCAACTACATGTTTTTTCAAGTGACCTTGAGCAAAAAAATAAGATATTTCCAATAAAAAAATTCTGTAAAATCCCTCTTGGCACATTCAAGCCTTGGGAAATAAGAAAGTGTTTGGGGACCCAATACATTACCAAAAATTGATTTTAAAAAAATTATTTTATAGTTGGAATAATTAGGTCCAAATTATATAATAAGAAAAAAAAATTTATTAGAAACTAAAATAAAAATACATGGGTAATAATTAATTAACATAGTGAAAATAAAAAAATGATTAAAGAGAAAAATCAAAGAGTATACAACATAAAACGTGTTAAATTTTTTTTGTTAAAATGATAGGTTGTTGGATTCTTGAACATAAATAATCATATACTCCACTATTTTCAATTTTGGATCCACATAACAAGTGAAACATGTTCTCTATTTTATTAATAATTTATATTTACAAAAAAATCAATCATTTAGCTATAAAAATCATATCACCTCCCCTCATTTATCCACTCATAATAAATAATTTTTAGGAACAAAAATATTCACAATTCCCTCTTCAAATATAACTCTATTTATTGGAAACATATTTCTATCCGAAATACTAACCTGATTTTACTTAATGTGTTACCAAAGGGAGAATATCAAAAGGGGCAGTAATGTTCTTAGTCAATCTCTATTAATAAATTTTTTATTCTACCATATTTAAACAAATATATACATTAAAATATGATAAAATTTATTTAAATTTTTTTTAATTTTTTTATACTATTTTAATATTCATTTTCTATAATCCTATAAAGCCATTAAAAAATAAACACAACATTGTACATACTTGTGGATTTCCACCTCAATGAATGACATGTTTTATTTTTCCTAACCGCCTTAAATGGATTATCCCAAAGAGGAATTAATTCCAAAAATATAATTTTTATAATATTATTACTTTTTAAAATGATAACTATTTTATTTTCTACTCCCTCCCAATATATAGAAAATAAAAGTGGCACATGTGTGTTTGTGAAGACTATCACATCCACATAATGATGCATTTCATTTTCCATTACCCCTAACATGGATAACATTAACAATGTATTTAATGTATAATAATTATATTAATGAAATTATTAATATTTTATAAGAATAATATGGGACATTATAAAATTTTTGTTGATAATTAATGTGTATAGAAAACTCAACTGCCAAAAAAATAACATATCAAGGAAAATTTCATAATTTGAATCCATTTTATGAAAGATAAATAACTATATAATTTTTTTAATGGGATAATAAAATATATAATCTAATATAATTATAGATGTTATGTATAAATTTAAAATAAAATTTAAAATTTTCTAAATATCATGTATTTTTTAGAGAAATCGACAGAATGATATCAAGTAACTAATATAAGAAAAAAGTATATAATAAATGAATAAAATAAGACAATATAAATATATTAAAATTTAAATGTAAATGAAAAATGAAATTTCGAAATTATTTATTACAAATAACCAGTTTTTCTAGAATTTAGGTGTATGTTCATTATGAATTAGGACCCGATATAAGGTTTTTTGTCTCAATTATGACTATTTAAAACATGATATATATTTTTGCACCATTTATCCTTATATTTAGTGTTCATATTATATAAACTACAATAAAATCATTTAATATATTTCTCAATAAATTATTAGAATTTAAAACACCAAATCAATTTTTATTATTAATTTCCCTTTCTAATTATATGTTACCGATGATTTAAGGGATTTGGTTTACTAAATTTTGATTAATCATGTTACAATTTTTCTTCCTAAAATTTACTCGTATAAATAGGGTATATTAAACCATGTTATTTTATATGATATATATCCTCTTTTATATCTTGGTATTTATATTTATTTCATAAAATTTACGGTGATTATTCCTTCAAAATAAGATATTTTCGTGATTTTAGCATCTCAATTTTCTTTAATTGATATGTGATACAAATTCAAAACTTTTTTACTTATTATTGTTTATATATTAGAAATGGTTTTATTTTACCATATTCTTTCATAAAAGAAATTTTATTTAAAAGTTTTATCTTCTATTCTACCATTCATAGTTTTTCAATTTGAATGAAAATGATGATGTAAGAGTTTCTTGTTCTCGTTTTAAAATTATTGAGAAATGTTATGTTTATAAACATAATTTTATTTAAATGTTATGTATAAATACTATTGGATTTATAATATCCTGAATTACTTTTATTCTTTGTATTTTAATTTCAATTTCAAGACCTGTGTTTTAATGAATTTTTATTAAAATGTTTCTTAAGCTGTAAAATATATTAGTAACTCAAAACATCTCTATTTGAGTTGTGATATTTCATTATGAAATATTTCCTTCCATTATTGGGTTCATATTCCATATAAATATATTTTATTTTATTTTGTATTCTAATATACAAAAAATTAGTAAATTAATTTTATACCAACTAAATAATATGTGGTTAGTCTGGGGGATGCTTACATAGATATCTATTTCATTCATTAATTTGGGAAATATTAAAAGTAAATATAGTTTCATTTTAATATGAATTTTTATTGACTAAAAAGGAATTATATTTCTTTAATTTATCAATTATTAATTCCTTTATATGATTAATCCATTACACATGACTAGTTATGGTTGGACCCTGAAATTATATATCCCCTCAATGCATCTGTTGGTCACATAAGATAAACTAGCCCTGATATTTGGTGCATGTCTTACAATTTATTTAGATGTTTTGCATTCACTCTAGATAACAAGTAGATTTCATGGAACAAGGCCTTGATAGAATATATTTTCTTCATATAAGGTCTTGAAAAGTTCATAATTAATGATTCTGTCATTATGAGTCTAGTTAGTAAAATCTTGATAATTATTTTTATTATTATGACATACATTGATTTATTTCAATCACATGAGATCAGGTATATTGAATTATTTTATTATCATTTAACACCAGAAACATTATTCAATCCTTTATTACTATTTGATAGATTCTGGTATACGCTTTCCCTTAATATGTATTTCATATCAACCTTTTTATTTATTATTACACATAATTATAAATAAAACTATTATACATTATATATATATAGAATATTCACATGTATAAATAATTATTGGGTTATGTTATATATTAAGTAGTCCATATGTTAGGAGTAAATTTGTAAATTTGATGATAAATACAAGGTCGTTATAAGGTATTGAGTTGTCCTAAATCTAAAATTCTCTAAACCTATAAAGTCATGGTAATTTTTCTAATGAATTATTTTCTATATATCATGTAATTAAGGGATAGAAAAATCTAGGTTGGAAAAAAATTCCATTCTAATATACACATTTATGGAAATTAACAGTAGTGGAATAAAATATTATTTCAGAAATGTACATTTTGAATTAATCTTACAATATTTTTATCATCATGTGTGCTCAAATTATTTATTACACCATATAGATTTATTTTATCAAAAATATCCTCATTATAGTTTCTGGTATAAGAAACAATTTTAAAATTCTTTTATGAGGACTCGGCTTGTAAAATTATAAGATTTCATACTTTTACTTAACTCTAAATTTACTTCATGTTTACCATATTTTTCAATTATTTAAACAAACCCCCTCAAAATTAATTTTGATACTCTCGATATTATTCACATGTTCTTAGTTCCTTTTTTTCTCTTTTAAAAAACTAGATATCTCCTTTATCTTGATTAATTTAATTTCAAGTTATGATTTTTTGAATCTAATGATATAATTTCACTATTTTTACAAAACATGGAACATCATTTCAAGACCTTTTATGGATTCATATTTATCTTGGATTTCATTTTTTTATTAAATTATAGATCCAGGAGAAACATCTTCCAGAACTATATTATTATCATTTTTTGTTTACTTCTCTTTTCAGTCTTTTACAAGTCAAATATTATTATTCTCATGATTCCCCCAATCAATTAGTACCAACGTCATGATTTTTGATCTCATACAACATGTTTAAAAACGTGAAAAAAATAGAAGTGATAATTTATTTGGTTGATTTTTTTCAAGACTATTTAAAAAACCACATATGATTTATCAAATATATTATTTGGTACATTATTTACCCCACTTTTACTCAAAATAATAAAAAATACAGTAATTAAAAGAATATTCACTTGCCTCTTCATCGTGAAATGTATTTTAATCATATCAAGTAGAATTATTATGAATAAAACAATAGTTTATTTTCAACAAGTCTTATCCATAAATTCTATGTCTAATTTAATCACAAATATAGCTTGTGAAAGAAGATATTGTTTCTAATTTTCTTATGAGTGATTCCCAATTAATTATTATTTTTTATTTCATTATTATATTTTTTGATTCTTGGAAGAGAAAAAGTTTAGATTAGTTATATAATTTTCTTCTAAAATAATTCACATATTATTGGAATTTGGAGAGATAATCAAAACATTAAACCTTAAATTATTTAATTTCTTATAATGTAAATAGAATTGGAATGTGAATCTCAAATACCATGTTTCATTCTACCTAGATTGGCTTATCCACAATGAGAGGCGGAGAATAAAGGATTTCCAATTATAAAATTTTAAACATATTTCTCTTTACCTATTCAACTATTACTGTGAATGGATATCAGGAACTTTTATCAACTTTTATTTTCATGAATGTAATATAATAAGAAAATAAAACAACAGTTACATATAAATATTTTAAGGAGGTTTTTCTCTAATGTGGAAGACTATTTCCTCAAGGTGGTTGGTATCCCAGTCACATATTTTTTCTCATTTATTATCATGATGATTAACTACAAATGTTATATCCTTGAACCTATATTTTAAAAACCAAATTTGTTATACAAATTACATAAACAAGAAAATTAAGTACCTAGTTAAAATTTTCAAACTCAATCTCAATTCATGTCTTCATATTTAAATTCATTATTCTATGGTATCCTCTTGAAGTGTGATCATCATTGTAGACTTGTGTATCCTTTAAATATATTGTATTTAATCTCGTTCATCAAACATATAGTAATCTAAAAATATAAATCTTTGACATATAAATCACAAATATTTACTAACATTTCATTAATTCTTATTATTCATAGGAATTATAATCCATTTCTCTAAATATTCTTTGATGATTATAATGCTAAATTACAACAACATCCATCTCCTTCAATATACTCTACTTATTCAATTATCAAGGTTGATCATGTCACAACAATTTGTTATTAAATCTCTTTTATCGAATCTCAAAATATTAGATCACAATAGGTTGGGTCTTCTCACTCATACTCCACTTCATATCAATATCTTATAATTTATAATCGTACAAAAATATCACATGAATATTTTTTCCATATTTAGAATATGAAACGATTGGAAAATAAGACCACATTTTATTCTGTTAAAATATGGTCAATAATATTTCTATATAAATTAACTAATTTTTTATCTCTATAAATAATTTATATCATTCTATGTGAAATATCATGTTTATTTCCCAAATACCTTATAAATAATTCTAAATTAATTCTCCTAAATTTTTACAATTTAATTATCTATAATTCTCAAATTTAATATTATTGTAATATATCATAATCCAAAAGGTCTTATTCTATTAAAACTATAATAATATCTACATCTCATTAATTTAAGATTTCATGTGTTTTCTCATGTAGAAAAATACTATTTTAGACTAATCTAAAATCACAACACAAAACATTTTCCATCAAAAGTATTCAGTTATTACATAATTATTCATTTAAACATAGTACTTATTTGACAATAATATACTATTCTTAATCTTCAATCATTATCCTAAAAATCTTTTTCATGAACCAAGGCACACTAAAAACCCATCATGATATTTATTCATTGTATTAAATCTTCATATCATCTAACATATTTTTTATTTGGAAAACATTATTAATCACATATATCAATATGATGTATCTTATATTGATTTATAGTGAATCTTATTCATACTATGGAATCACATATTTATTCAACTTTATATTATATAAAATCTTACAAATCACATTAAAGATTTTATATATTATCATAAAGAATTTTTATATCCATTTTAAATTAATATAAAATCTTATTAATGACATGTTAGATTATATACTTCATATTTATCAAAAATAATTCTAGATATATCTAAAATATCACCAACTCAATAACCCATAATATTGTTTTGATTATTTTTCTTCTTCTCTTTTTCTCATTTATCATTTTATGTTCTATAATTCACTCAAATTTGGAAAATCTATCACTACTCTGAACACTTCCATATTAATCTGTTGAAACATGAGTTTTCTTCCAATTATTCTTATTTTGATCCCACTTTGTCTAAATTTTATTTATTTAAAACGAATTTCAAAATTTGAAAGTAGAATAAGTATCCGGGATTTTATATAAAGATGTGGATTATTAATTATTGATTGTAAATAATGAGGAATAAAATCGTGTTGAAGAATTGATCCTAAGAATTGTGTCACATTATACTCATTGAAATGATATTGTTAGACACATATTATATGAGGGTAAAAAATTAATCATAAAATCCTCTATTAAAATAGAATATTGACCATGGGAATCACATGGTAGGTCAAGTGATAATGGTCTTTATAGTAGGTCGACTAACTGAAATCATGGTGAACTGACCATATGACATCGACTATACAATATTATTTTTTCCCGATGGATGAAGCTAACATGAACAATAAAATATATGTAGTAAATAAAACCATACATATGAATATATATATGGACTACCATATGGTGTAATTTTTATCATCTGTATGATGGGATTATTGACTGCATGTTGAAAATATCAACCACATGACTTTAACCTACCTCATAAAGAAAACTAAGCATGGTAGGTGGATGGTGTTACATAATTAGAATGTTTCTAATATCAAAATAAATAATTAATAGATAATTAACCATTTTTTAAGAATAAAATGGGAGTTTATCAATTCATTTTGAAATTTCATTAAGACAATAGTATAGAATAGTGGAAATGTTGAGATATGCATAACTCGAATAGAGAATATCAAAGTTTGGGAAAACAAATAAGGATATCCACATATGAATATTTTCAAATAATAATACTTCACATGATCCATAGACATAATTATCCAAATATTATAATTTACTATCAAGGTAATTCTTGATGAATGAAAATGCATGAATAGAGAATTATATAACTATATTGATTCTGACAATGCATGGTAAAACATTAATTAAATAATTATATATCAATATAATAATAATACATATCCTTTGTAAATGAAATAAAGATTCAGATTAAACAAAGGTGTAAGGAAGAACCTTGAAGAATATGAAGGCCATGAATTTGGCTGAGAGGAGCAAAGTCAATTTGAGTGAAGCCCATAATTATCTAAATTAGTGTAAGAGATATCCAACATGTGTGAATATCAACATTCATGATTCTATAATATAGATAAAATCCATTGATTTATTTTAATTACATTTAATAAATTTATGGGAACTCATCACATATAAAAATTTATTATTTATGGGATTTATGTTTGGTCGATCTACATGATTCAAATATGGGAAATTTGAAGATGATCTGAGGAAGTGACTGCTTCAAAAATGTTCATTGTAAGAGTAAATTAAAAACCACACTAACTTTATAACCTTCATTCAATCCTACATAAAATTTATTCAAGATCTAGGTAAGGGTAATAAAAATTGGATATAAGTAATATTAAACCATTTAAGGATATAATTGTGGGGACTCTATGAAGATCAAAAAATATAAATTATTATATGTGATTCTAAGTAGATTAATGATCCCTAAAGAGGTGGGATTTGTGAGATAATATTATTTCATAAATGAAACTTTAATGATCAACATGTAAGTATATTTATATGAAACTTTAAATGTATGTGATTTTTTTACATTTTTTAACCCCAACCCCAGTATGCCCAAAGTGGTGTATAATTTTTTTAAATTGGAATAAGATATAAGGAGTTTTATCTCAAAGGGCCGAATATTTTAGTAGTCTAAGTAAACAGTATAGATACTTGAAATTATTATTTCAATTGAAAACATAAAACACACAAATTATTTTCATTGAGAAGGAAATTATTCCTCATAGAGTATCATGGAATATCAATCAAAAAATAAATCATGGTATCCTATATAAAATAAAACATAAGAAATGGGTGATCTTAGATAATCAGTTAGGGTATGAATACAATGGAATCAATAACTAAAAAAAATACATATTCAATATAACATGGTAACTAAATGATACACATTCCATCTAATCAATAACTTAATCTTATTATAAAAGTAATAAAGGATGATAAAACAATACCATATAAATAATCACCTAACCTTGAGAAAAATTACCATAGAAATTATAACTAATAAAAAACACATTCAATATCAATAACTAAATTTATAATGATGTAACTCATAATTTTAAACATCTAAAACAAATCATTGCTACCTTGTTCCAATATATTTCAATAAATGCGTAATGCCTAAGAACAAACCAAATCTTGTTTTTCTTATGATACCTACTGATGCAAAGAGGTTATAACAACATAGGATTCTCAAAAAAAGATATTTCATATTATTATATTCATATTTTTTACATTACACAAACACACACATGGTGATCATAAATATATAGTTCCTTTGGAAACATAGTAGCATAAATAGTGGGTTAATATTTGAACTACATAATCTACCACGATGTTGTTCAACACAATTACCCTAATTATACATATATAACATAATAAATTTCTTCAAAAACCTAAAAAAAATAAACATAGAAAGGGTGATCTTAGATGCTCAGTAAGGGTAAAAAATGTGGATACATAAAATAATATGAGAATAATGGATGTGAACATGAGCATAAAAATTTAAAACCATACCTTTGATATCAAAGATCATAATATTAATCCTTGGAATAAAAATAAGAAGTTCGTAAGATGCAGATCATAGTGAAATCAATGAATTTGAGCTACTGGAGAATAAAATTTTCATAAGACACAAAATTGTGTCATACACATAACAATTGAATATATTTTTTATATTTGTCAAGGCTCAATACCAAGGCTATCATAGTAGAATGGTTTCAATCCCCAAATAATCTTAGTAGTCAAGGTTTACTCTTAAGACCATCATAGAGGAAAATGTCCCTTACTAAATGGGTTCCACTCCCTATTCAATTCTAGTCCGTCTCTTGAGATATAAATCATTACCCATTTCATTGGAGGGAGATATAGGTCTCACCCATATCATAAAGAAACTGATATTTATGTTTTCCACAAGATCATAAAACATTCATTATATAATAACCCATGAAATGGAATGGTTTTATAAGTATTTCATCATATCAGGACATTTTGAATATATAAATGTTTCATAATCATTTTACAATTTAATCATAGCATTGCTAATGGAAAAAGAAGGGGGTGTCATAAGAATTTTATCACGGTATAACCCGTGGAAGATAAATGGGTTTCCTAAATTTATTATCATCATAAACTATTAATAGAAATAATAATAAATACGTCCTTGGTTTATATCCGCTGTAAAGAATAATATATGTCAAAGTATGTCATTTTATATGGAAAATTATTTTGAAACATAAATTCTAGAAAACATTTCTTAATGAAGATAAATTTTATTTGATAATAACTTTTTTTAAAAATAAATTCATAAAATATTTTGGAAATGCATTTTTTTTTCAAATTAACTTTAATAATTATAAATTAGGTTTTAAAAAAATTTATTTAAGGGAGGGGGAGTTTTTTTACATACCATACATGATAAAAAATATATTACTTTCACATTTTTTCTAAAATCTAAAAGACATTGTACTGGAAAAAGAAATAAAAGATTAATTTTAAAAAATTTGTAAATGTTTGAAAATATGGGTAAAGAAATCATTAATAAGGAATTTTTATAATGTTAAAAATAGTTTTCAATTTTTTTTATAAAAAATGGTTTAGTAATAAAAGGGGTTTTGAACAAAGAAATAAAGAAAGGTGATTTTTAAAAAAAACATAGTTTTTTACTATTAATTACATAATGAGAAGAAAAATAAGGTTAAACATGCATAAAAAATAAATAAACATAGTATAATAAAATAAATTATTTTCTTGAGATATGTATAATAATATTTCATTATTGTAAGTATAATATTGATTACTCCCAATAAACGAAAAGATTGTAAGATAAAACCCTGGCCACTTTGGTAACACTGAATCATAATCCCCGTGAAAGAATAATGTTTAATGAAACATTTAATATCATAAGAATAAATGAGATAATGATATTATATGTATAATGAGTTTCATATACACATTATAAAAGAATATTGGTGCATAACATAAAATATGTCTCAAAGAAGGCACATTGAGGAAAAAATCTCTTACTTTAAGTCTCAACTTCATGCATACATGTTCAAACCTAATGTATAATAAATATATGTTTATTAAGTATTTATTAAATAATAATAAAATTAAATATATTATATTATATTATTTCCTTATAATGTTCTATTTCCAATTTATTAATAACTTATTTACAAAATAGTGGCTTCAGGTATTGATTTTTTAATATTTCCTTAGTGTTTTGGATCAATGGTTCTAGTTGTTGTATATTGATTATCAATCCATTTACTCATGAATTTTAAATATGTAATTACTAAAATATATGAACATTATATACATATTTACATTTATTTGGAAAATTTATAGATAGAAGGTTGAAATTCACTGTTTATGGGGATGGTAGGTCGTACGTAGTCATGAACATTGTTTCCATCTTTCGACATAGAGAAAAAATAGAAATTAATTAATTATTAAAATTTATATTAAAAATTAATATTTCATATAAATCAAATATATTTATTATCATATAATTTATTACATTCCAGGTATATCATTAGTGAGATCGAATCACATCATTTCACAAAATCTATTGTCTGCCATATACATGAGTGACATTTACGTATACCCCAAAGAATGGAAATTAAAAATAGTATATTTGATTTTATATTCATAAAAATTAATTATTAGAAAAATATAATATACATATAATAAATACTTTATTATAACCATCTGTGTGAGGTGGTTATGGAAATCAAATTATCTTTCTTAGCAAGGCAGTGAATATGTTTTACACCTGATCAACCGTTTTGTTTCCCAATTTAGCGATATGTATATAGATATAAGTCAGGACATTGTAATAAAAACATATCAGTATATATAATATTCTAAGGATACTATATTATCATCATTTAAAAATAATATAATAATGTGGAAGTAAACATAAAATGAATATGCATAGTTAAAGAATCAACCTCTTCATTAGGGAACTCCTTTAGGTTTAAACAAAAATCCTTCTTAGGACATATTCCTAATCTAACTAAGGCCACTATAAAATTATGGGGTAATTTATTAAGTGTTTTGATCAGGGATTATACAAACTTATAAAATCATGTAGTGTTAATAGTACATAATAGGAGTGTCCCTTTTATATGTGTGGAAAGGAACTCACTTGTAAACTACTTTGAAATTTCCAAACAGAATCTCAAATGATAACGTTTTTCCAATTACAAAACCTTCCAAATGAACCTATACTATAAATTTGGTAGGTAAATATAGTTATTTGACTATAAAATAGGATTTATACATGTTTATTGTCATATTTAACCCATATCATTTTATCTTAACTCCCCTTGGTAAACACATTTCATCCTTAACCATGGTAGATAAATTTATCTATTTTCACTATTCATTTGGTTGGAAAATTAAAGTGACCATATTAGATAATAGAAATTATTTTGATTCCAAATTTGGAACCATTTTACCATATTCAATTTACATAATTTCAAAAATTAAATTTAAAATAAACCCCATATATGTGATAAAAACTGGGTTTTCAAGAAGTGTATTTTTCAAGAAAAAGAAGATTTTATATGAAATATATGTATAATAATAATAAATTTTATATATATAAATTTTATTTTAATTTTATGTAATCTATAAATTCGATTTAATAATTCCATGTTAGTTACTATTTTTATTAATTAAAATGGAATAAACAATAAGCACATTTAAACAGTTTTTAGAAAAAACCCATTTTTATGAAACAAAACTTATTCTAAAATAAAATATATTGTTGATTTGAAATTATTTAAGTGGACTAAATAAAAAATTAAATATGTTACTTTAAAATATATTGGTTAATTTATAAAAGTCATTTTATTAAAAATAATTCATATTTTTAAAAAAATTGGTATTTTAAATTATTAACGAAAAAATAAATATTTTTCAAAAATCACAAAATTTAACCATAAGATAATTTCAATATGGTGATTTAAATAAGGTAGTTAATTTTAACTGTTAAATATTCTAAAATTAATATAGATTAATTATAAAAAATTATTATAAAAATCATTGAAAATCATCTTTGGAGAAATAAAAATTTGGGGAATATAATTATTTTATTTAAATTTATTGATCATTTAATAATAATTTTAAATAATTTTATATTGAATGGATTATTTATATATTTCATAATTTATTTAATACTACTCATACCCTTAAATTTTATGTATATGTTATAACATCACATTTAAAATAATAATACTAATAGTTTATCGTGATTCACAATAACTCAAAATTGCATGAAATGTATCCAATCAATGAAATATAATTTATTAAAAATGATAAATTCGTAAAATATTGAGTTATTATATTATAATTCCATTAAATTATTTTTTCCCAAAAAATAAATCACTTTGATATATAAAAAGAGGGATAAATTATCCTCATAATTTCATCAGGTTCCCACATATCTTCTTCAAACTAGTTGTTTCACCACAAAACATTAATCAAGGGAGTGGTCTTGTTTCATAGATATTTCTATATAAGATCCATAATATATAATAGTTTTTCTTTATAAGAAATATAAATCTCAATTAGTGTGACCTATGTGTTTTGTACATGTGATGAACCTAGTATGTGCTTCCTCAAGAGAGATACATGGAGAAAATCATGAACCTGATACAGGTTTGGTGGAAGTGCCAACTGAAATACTTCCATTCTGATACGATCAATAATTTCAAAAGTGTTGATATTCCTAGGGCTTATATTTCCATTAGTTATAAATCTCATTACCTTATTCCATGGATAAATTCTTCGAAGCACCTTGTCACTAAATTAAATTTTATATCATGTCAATGATTATCTGCATAACATTTCTTCAAATTATAAGCTTCCTTGATTTGATTCTAAATTACTATAACATTATATACCATTTCATCAGAAATATTAGGTCCCAATATAGTTCTTTATACAACTTTATTCCATCACATTGGATCTATATACTTCTTTACATTTAGGTCCTCGTATAGAGTCACATGAATACTCAAGTGAAAGATATTTTCGTATGAAAACTCAACTACAAGAAGTTGTTGATACCAACCAAATTTGAATTCCATTGAACATGATCTCAAAATATCTTCTGCTTTTTTAAAAAATTCCCTCAGACTAACCATCATTCTATGGATTATATGTGGTGATGAAACATAACTCTATATCTAAAGCCTATTTATGAATTCTCCAAAACATTAAGTTAAACCTCATATCCCAATCAGAAAAAATAGAATTTGGTACTCCAGGAAACCATTAAACTTTTTTAATGTATATTATCTCACAATAATCAAGAAATAATTCTTCTATTATGAAGATGTAATGTTTTTAAATTGTAATGTGATTGAAAAAAACCCATATAGAAATATTCAATTTAGATGTTTTGGAGAGGCTAATGAAAAAATCCATAGTGATGTTTTCCCATTTCAATTTGGTATTAGTAGTGGATATAACACCCCCTTAGAATTTTTTTCTTAGGATTAACATTACAATATACAAATAACTGAGATATAAACTATATGATAACTCTCTTCAGGTTATCCAACCATAAATACTCATTCAAATAACTATAAGACATTATACATCCAGGATTAATAGAGATTTAAGAATTATTAGCTCCCTCTAACAACACCTTAAAATATAGTATGGATGAACACAGACATAGTTCATTAACCTCATTATTCCATCATGATCAATGTTAAACTCATCAAAATTTACAACCTTATTTTTCTACTCAACAACTTCCTTATACCCCTCTTTAATATTCCCTTGGATAGATGATTGAGCATTCAATTGATCAAGGTAACATTTCTCCCCTTCCTTCAAGATTTCCAAATACATGTTTTTAAAATCCCTAAATATTGGATCTTTTTTATCCTTATCATGGATAATACAGCTTGATCCTTTTGACTCAAGACATCAGCTACCTTGTTCGCTTTCTGAAAATATTTAATCATCCTTAGCAATATTACCTAAACATATTAAACACATCCTTTTTGGAAATATAAATTAATATTTTATTTTCAGTATATATATCACACATTTATCTATAAAGTATATTCCTAAATATCATTAATGAAAAGATTACCATAGATAACTCCAAATCATGAGTTGATAAATTTTTATCATGAACCTTAATTTATCATGAGGCATAAGCTATAACCATGTCATTATACATAAAAACACATCCCAATACCTTATTAGATACATCACAATAGATTAAATATACTTATCCACTGTAGGGTAATGTAATAATAAGTGTGATGACTAATATTCTATTGTTTTTCATAAAAAATTACTCACACTCATATGTCCAGTGGAACTTTTCTCCCTTCTAAAATAACTTGTTAACTAGATGTGGTAATCATAAGAAATTATCCCAAAACATCCAAAATATCCATCGAAACCAAGAAAACTATAGATCTATGTCACCATGGTTTTTTTCTAACACACAATAGCCTCCGTCATTGATGAATCTATAGACACAACCTATATTGAGATTATGGGTCCCTATAGTCAATCTTTTTGAATGAAAAATTCAAACTTTATAAATTTACATATATTTTATCCTTCCTTAGGGTCTCTTATAAAATTATCAATTTTCCTTAATTTTTTCCCTTAATTTCTTTATTCATAATATTATCATCTATAAAGACAATCAAAAACTGATCAAGGTAATCTCTAAATACTATATTCCTTAAATCCATGATGATAAAGGGGGAACTAGTCTGACCAACTAGAATCACTATATATGCATAGTGCTCAGACCTTGTAAGGAATTTTTTCTTGGGTTTATCATCTTTATTGAACCTCAATTTATGACATCAAAAATGAATTTTAATCATGGAAAAGTATTGAGTTCTACAAAATTGAACAAAGTTTTCATTAATATATGGTATATGATACTTGTTCTTCAATGTTTTCTAGTTCATCTCCTTATAATCAATGAAAAGTTGCATCAATCCATGTTTATTTTTATAATAGATATTAGGTAAACCCCAAGGTGACCCACTTGACCAAATTAATCCATTTTCAAGGTTCTCTTATAGTTTCTTCTTCATTTATAGAAACTCTTTAGAATAAAATATATTTGGATTCGTGAAAATTGTTACAGTGCCTAGTATATATTCTATTGATAACTCATCTTCATTTTTTGGTGTATGTTTAGTAAAATATACTAAATGACATAAAATAACTCTGTTTCAATAGTTTTATCATAGATATTGATTTCCCCAAACCATATTTGATAAACAACCATATTTAATAAGACTCAAATTCCTAAAATATAAGTGATTTCCAAAAAAAATATTATATTTATCCTCACACAGATATAAGATACTAGGTTTGTTTAGAATATAAAAATTTCCTTCCCTACCTCAAACATTCATGGGGTTTTATGTATAAAATTAAAATCCATGCCTAGGAAAAAATAAAATTCAACAAGATAATGAATGGAAAGATTTTCATGAATCAAATTATCTCAAACATTAACCATAAAACAATCATAGACTTGAGATTTGATCATCATTCCATTGTGGGATTTAAATTATAATTCTATGTCTAATAATTTGGATCAAAACATGATACCATTAGAAAATTATTTATTTATGAATAAATGGGTGTATATAGAGTCAATATGACATTAATAGTTATACATTTAATGGCAAGTGTACCTTTTAACACATCGTTATCATACCCCTCATAAAAACCATGATCACAAGATGTTTCACTTTTTCTGTCAACATTATAGGTTTCTTATATCAATCAACATCATTAACCTTCATATTTTGGAAGAGGATTGCATAATTCCCATACTCCTTGCTTTTGAAATAAAATAGTGCAAGTGGTTAATTATATAGATATTTCTTCTTATTTTAATTAACAGATAACATCTTCACATCACTTCAGCATTAGATTTCAAGATTAACGTCCCTTATAAAATTAAAATTTTTACTAGTCCTCTTAGGTAAATTTCATTCATTTTCATTCCCATACATTAAAAATAAATGAAAAATCAACTTCTTATATCTAGGGTTTTTATATTTTCCTTTTAATTTCAATTTTCTCTTCTTAAAAAACCCATTATATTTATATGTCACTCAAAACTCTATTTCCACCTTGATAGATCATTGGAAAATATATTCATATATACTAAAGTCTCTTATGGATAAAGACTTTTGAAGACTTTGTTTTAAGACATTGAAGAATCAACCAACCTTACATTCAGGTTGGATGATAAAATTAGAATAATAATTTGAAAGTCTTGTAAAATTTTCTTCATAGGTATCAATTGATTCATCATAATTTTTATTTATCTCCAGGAAGTCCTTCTACATAGTCATATAAATAATGAAAGGAAATTAATTACTGAGAAGTATTTTCTTGAACTCATCCCAATATATAGAGTCAATTTTATCAAGTTCCCTTGTATTCTTAATGAGTGTCCACTATTGATCCACTTATCCTCCCAATTGATAGATAACCAAAATTTCCATTTCATGGTCTAAACAACAGATATTGTCAATTTTCATTTTAGTGGTACTGATCAATTTTTAAAAAAACATGCGGGTCTACAGATCCACTAAAGGATGGAGGATTTTTCCTTATGAAGGACTCAATATCATATTGTTCCCTCCATTTCCCCTTTGTAAGTTTATCATGATTCATCGGTTAAGAATTTTTCATGATCATTTTAATGAGATTTTATATGCCTACTCCAATAACATTTCTCTACTCAATAGTACCATCATTTCATTATCCATTTCATTCAACATTAGCATGGTACCTTCATGTTCTATCAATTTACAAAAACCAAAAAACATAGTGTAAGAAATAATAATCATAGTGGATAATAAGATAACCATAAAAACACTTATTGAATATCAAAGTCATGATACCTTAATTTTAATCTAGGAAAAATTGGGTTAATATTTTTTAATTAATACTCATAATCTATTTAAATTGTTTTTCATGGTTTATAAAAAAAATTTGACTTTATAAATCATATACCATGGGAATGTCAAATAAGTTGTGCAGCAAGGAACATTAGCACACCATGGCAGATGATTGATTCTATGTCAATGTTCCCTTTTCAGAGTTATTATCCCTATAAACCTCTATTTAAAATCCACAACCACGTTTAGTATCAATACATAGATATAATTTAATGTAATCTTCCCACTCTATCCTTTACCAAAATTTCGGGACAATTTCTTATTCATTGACTCATCCTTATACTTATCCTTAGAAAATTATTTATGGATATCACCTTATTTTTCTCATCTTCATTTTAAAATTTAATTATATATCTATTCTAATACTAACTAAAACATCAATGGATTTTCAAATATAAATATGACATCTATGTATATTAATATTCATTAAATTACACAAACACAAACCTAAATATTATATAGGTCTAGTGCCTTTTGAAAATTTGGAACATAAAAAAATGTTTCATATGTGAATTAAAAAATATCCCACTATGTTCTTCATAAATAGAATCCTTCTTATAAATATCCTACATAATTCCTTTATTCATAACCTGAGGAAAGGAAAAATAAGAAAGGGTGAGATCAGATACTCGGTAAGGGTAAAAAGGGGAGATACAAAATCATGACATGAACATAAGGGTATGAGAATATGAGTATAACATTTTAAAACCATTACATACATATAACATATTGTAATATAGAGTCATGTAATTAATATTGGTATTTAATAATACATGAATCATATTAAATTCATATAATACGAGCGATCTGTGAAAAAAATTATCATAAGACATTGAATTTTGGAATACACATAATCTTATAATATTATTTCCATCCAAAACCATCATAGTATATAGTGTTTACTTTTAAGACCATTATAGTGGAAAATATACCTTATTGAACCAAGTTTACTCCCTATTCCATTCCACTATATACCATGAGATATAAATATTTAACCAATGCATTAGAGGGAGATATTAGTCTCACCAATCTCATAAGGAAAACCATATTATTATTTTCTATAAAATCTTAAAATATTCAATAAATTATAACCTTGAAATGAAATATGTTTCATAAAAATTTTACTATAACATAACCTATGGAAACATGATAGATTTCATACTCATTTAATTATTTAATCATATCAAAATCTATGGAATAATATTTGGGTTTCATAATAATTTTATAATCGAATAACACATGGAAGAAAAGATGGATTCATATAAAATGTAGATAAATAACAAAAATTATATTATTTTTTCATATCTCCAATAAATCAAAAGTTACATCAATAGATTCTTACTTATATGGAAAATCAATTTGAAAGACAATTCACTAAGAACGTTTCAAGATGAATATAACGTATCCATGAAAATTACTATTTAATACAAAAAAAATCATAAAATATTTTTTAAATACATTTATTTGAAAATTAACTTCAAAAATATAAAAGAAAATATTAAAACATTTTGAGGTCATGATGGTATAAAATTATGTGCATTCCATACACGTTAAAATAAATATTCCTTTCATGTTTTTTGTAAAAGTCCAATGGACCCTTATTGGAAGAAAATAATAATATTCTAATTTAAAAAATTTATAAAAAAATCCACACATAAATAAAAATTTATTTAATAAATCATTTTTTGAATATTAAAAACATTTTTGAATTTTATTTAGAGAACATGGTTTTGGAAGAAAATGGTTTTTTAACTAAAAAGATAAATAAAGATTATTTTTATTTAAATAATAATTTTCGAAATATTCAGTACATAAAAATGAAAATGATTGGAAACATGTTTGGTCTATAAATAACAATATAATATTAAAATACATGATTTTATAGAAAGATATATCACAATATTTCATCATTATAATAATAATCATGAGAAATCCTGATAAATAATAAGATTGTAACCTGAATCCCTTACCACTTTGGTAAAAATGAATCATAATCTCCATCAATGAATAATGTTATATAAATAATATAATATCCTGATTACAAATAAATTCATGATATTACATTTCAAATGGGTTTATATACACATCATAAAATAAAATTGTTGTATACCATAACATATATATCAATGAATAAAAATTAAGACAAGTATCGTATTCCGTAAGTCTTGACATCCGCCATATTCATTCAGACCTCAAGTATAATAAATATAATTATATTATAAATATATAATATAATTATAAAAAATATATAATATATTATACCCTTATAACGTTTTTATAACCATTTATTAAAAATTTCTTTATAAAATAGTTATTTTGGTTTGTTAATTTGTTTCATGAATGTTTTGGTTTGTAGTTCTAGTTCTTGTACTTAGATCATTATTCTATAATATCCATAACATTAAATATAACTTTCATGTAATAAATGTTCATTATATATATATTTATATTCATTTACAAAAGTTATATATCAAAAATATTACATACACCTTTTAGGGAGATAAAAGGTCATACATATGCATGAACGACGTTTCCATCATTCGACGGATGGAATGAAAAAAAGTAACTAATTATTAACCTTTATAGACCCATTATAGTTTAACATATGTCACATATTTTCATTAATTATAAATTCATTACCTTAAATTTAATTAATTATTGTAAATGAATAACATCGCTTCGCGAGACGGTAGACCACCGTACACATGAGCGATATTAGTTTATGCCCCACGGAATAGAAATTAAAAATTGTTATATGTGATATTATATTTATAAAAGTGAATTTTTTAATTATTATTATATAAATATACTAAATATATAATTATACCCAAACATTATATGTGGTGATGGAAAAATAATTATGTTGGTTAGAGAGGTGATAGTCCTCCGTACACACGGTCAACAGTTTCTTTTCGCATTTGAGGGATATGTATATGGATATAGGTCAAGAAATTAATATAATAAATTATAAGTATTTATAAGATACTAAGGTTATTATATGATTATGGTTTATAAAAAATTAGGGTGTTGGATGAAGATGTTAAATTAAAACAAATTGTTAGGGAATATACTTCTTGTTCAAGGAACTCACATAGGTTCATACAAAAAGTATTCTTAGGAGAGCTTCTTAATCACACAAAGGCATTAAATAATTGAGTAGGGATATGAGAAATAGATTTTTTAAGAATTTTTTAAACTAAATATATCTTGTATTTTTTAGAATATAGGATAGGAGGGTCCCTTTTATAAGTGGGGAAATGAATCACTTGGAGACTACTTGGAATTTCCCAAAAGAATCCAAAATGTTAAATCCATTCCCATAAACAAAGCCTCCAAATGAGACCATATTCTAAAATTTGAATTAAAATAAGGTTAAATGGATATAAAATAGTATTTATAAATGTTTTGGGTTATTTTTAAACAATATCATTTTAGTTTAACTCTTGATAAACCCATTTTTACCATCATTGTGTTAATTAATTTAAATTGGTCTTGTTATTCATTATGATAACAAAATATGTTCACCTTATTAGATAATATATATTTTTATGATTAAAAATATTGGATCCATTATAAGAAATTCAATTCATAGAATATAAAATACTAAATTTAAAAAAAAAACCCACACACTTGACAAAAATAGGTTTTTTAAGAAGTCTTTTTTTTTCAAGTAGAAGCCGAATTTATATAATCTCTATGTATACTAATAATAATTTTTTGAATATAAATAAATATTTATTAATATATATATTAAAATATTTATTTAAAATAATTATGAATATGTATTATTTTAATTAATTAAAAATGAGAAACATTTGGCACTTTAAAAGATTATTCATAAAAACACGTTTTTTAATCAAAAAATAAAATAATAATAAAATCCAATATAAATTTGATCAAAAAATAATCAAGTTTTATTAAATACGAAAAAATAATAATTATGTTACGTTAAAATATAAGGTATAATTTTAATTACTCAGTTTATATAAAATAAAGAATACTTTTAAAAAAATTGGTATTTTAACTATTCATTGTAAAAAAATATTTTCTGAAAAATCCCAAAATTTCAATATATTTTATTTTCAATATGATGACTGAAAAAATCAATTTAATTTTATCAAATATTTTTTCTAAAACATCTTCAAATAAATTATAATTTTTTCATATAAAAAACAATAAAAATATTTTTTTAAGAAAATATATTTTCAATGAATACAATTACATTACTAAAAAGTGATTGATTATTAACTATGAATTTATAAATAAATTTATATTGAGTATGCAATTTAAATATATAATAATTTTGTTAAAATTATTTATACCCACCTAATTAACGGCTTAGTTATAATGGTCATATTTAAAATAATAATATTAATATTTTTTGTGGCTCTTTAAAACTCGGTGCTACGTGTAATGAAAGATATCAAAGAAATTTAATTTATTAAAAAATAAATTATTCCTAAAAACCATGGCGTGAAAAAGGAGATATAGTTGTTCCAACCGGTCACTTACTATGTCCAATTTATTCTTAATATAAAAAGGGATAATCTTAATAACATAAACATTCTTATTAAAAAACGAACATACAAAATTTTAATACCTACCCCATTTAATAGACCAAATAATAAGCCCTCTAAAGTAAAATTGTGAATGGTAATAACATTGTACATACCTTGTGAAACTGATCATAAACTATTTTGAGAAACAATAGAGATGGTATAAATACAAAATATCCATAGTGGATCATGTGTAAAATATATTATTGATGTTGTTGAGGAATATAAATACCATGAAGTGATCCATAACCATTTTTAAAAAAAACAAACATAGAATTTTGATAAATAAATTTTAAAACAAAAAGGTCAAATAATTTTTTTATAAAAAGTTCATTTAAAATATCCTTCTATAACTTTTAAAATAATCATTAAAAAATTGGTTGTTCATGATAGTAGAGAATTATCTTCTTTTATTATATGATAAAACTATTATTTCTTTAACTTTTTTTGGAAAATACAAATGGAATATATTTTAGAAAAGACATGAATATTCAATTGAATGGATTTGAAAAAAATTCAAAATTTTCAAAAAAAAAATTAATAGAAAAATAAAAAGGCTAAAAAAATTTAATCGTTTCTTAAAAACTAGGTTTTTGATAACAAATGATTTCTGATCTAAGTGATAAATAAAGATAGATTTTCTGGAAAAACAATATCCATTATATTAAGTGAAAAATAGTGAAAAATAGAACAATTACATGAAAAAATTAATGAATAAATAGAGTATACTAAAATAGATTTATTTTAGCTTTGAGATATCAAATAATTTCCCAAAGGAAAACATAGACAAATAAATTCTCAAATAATGATGATACTGTGAAATAAACACTTACAACATTAGTAACATTGGAATCATAATCCCCGTGAAAGAAATAACAAAACATTAAACATTAAATACTATTAAGATAAATAAATTCATGATTAAAGAAATAAAATGTAATGTATATAAACCACAAATGTGAAATTAGTGTTGAATATGGAATATGTATCATGGAAGTAAAAGTTATATGAGAAAACCTTACCTTAAGTTTCTTTTCCTTTTTATGTGTTTATAAATACTTTGTAATTGTTTTATTCATGTTATTAATATATACTAGAACTATACCCATATTTATAATATCATATATAATCCTATTATAACATTTTACCACCTACTTTTTGATAATAATTCATTATTTTCATTGTTTATGATGTTAATTTTCTTGTTTTCTGAGGCACATTTTGTCATGAAACATCCAGTTATTATGTATAGTAAATATATATATATATATATAATATCCAGAATAATAATAATTTTTGAAATATTATAATTACTCATTAGATACATTTTTATATCCATTTATTAAATTTGTATATGAAAGATGAATCGCATCGCTTCGTGGAGGTAGTAGGTTGTATGTACTCATGAGCTCCGATATCATTCCATTAATGAGTAAAAAAATAAGAAATTGAGGGATATATTAATTTTCCATAATAAATATCATCTCATATATATATAGTATTTTAATTTATTTTATCCTTATTTTATTCCATGTAAATTTTATGTGAAAAACGAATCACATCGCTTCATGACACGGAAGTCCATTGTACACATGACTGACTTTATAATAACTAAAATAGAACTGAACATTAAATGGTATTTGTGAAATTAAAATTAAATAGATATAATAATATCCTAAATATAATATTACTCTGTTAAATAAATCATTTTATCCTTCCTTTAAATGTGGTGATGGAAAATGAACTACCTTTGGTCACGATGCAGTAGTTCGTCGTACACCCAATTAATGAATTCATTTCCCATTTGATTGAAGTGGAGACTGATAAATATTATTCAAAAAAAATAATAACATATTAGCATATGTTAGATAATGTTGTTATTATATTTTAATTATTAAAACATAATTAAATGTGTAAAGGGATGGAAGAAAATGAAAGGTCTTTTTTATGGCAATTAACTTCTCTAAGAAAAACCACCTTTGGATCTCTTCTTAATAAATATATGGTTGGCCTTTTGGAGGAACTGTATCTATATAATATTTACAAGGATTTTGGGGAGAGATTTTTTCATTTTTTCTTCTAGAAAATGGGCCTTCTGTGTGTGAATAAGTGAGGGGATGGAGTGTACTTTTATAAGTGGGAAAGGGATCCCTCTCAAAAATTACATGAATATTTCCTAAAATAACGTAAAATGATGAAGTCATTCACATGCAAAAAGATTAAAAATAAACTTATAATTGATTTTAGGGTATTATAATATGTAAATATGGACATAAATTAACATTTTTACATGTTATTTTATTTTAACACTTCTATTTTTAGTTTAACACCATAGTAAACCCATTTTTACATTAATAATCATAATTAAATTCTTATGTTTTCAATATTAATTTTGGTAAAAATTTAATTTAACCTTATTAGATAATATATATTATTTTTAATATAAATATATAATAAATGTTTTAAAATTAAATTCAAATAATATTTTGAATTCAATTTAGAACTATACCCAGAGATATCATGAAAAGTTGGGTTTTCATATAATAAAATCTCATAATTAATAAAGTATTAATGTAAAATTAAAAATAAAATTGATTACAATAACATAATTTGTATTTATTATAATTTAATTTAATTATTTTAAATTTTGAACCAATTTATAATACAATTTTACTTAGTAAAAAATTTAAATGAAACGACATTGTTTAGTAAAAATCAGTATTTTTCAATTTTCATCAAACAATGAATTATTTCTAAAAATTCCCTATAATTCAAAATAACCTTATTTTAATATTATGACTAAAAATAGGAAGATTATTTTTTTCAAATACATTTTATAAATTTTGTAAAAATAATAATTATAAATTATATGTGCAAAGAGTGACTAAACAACTTTTTTGGAAAATACAGTTCTTTTGAAAACATTTCTTTTACATTAAAATGATTCTAATTTTATTTCTAATAAATAGATAAAATTTTAATTTTCATTATATAAGTGTAAAACATAAATTGTATATAATTTATTATGTTTTAATTATACCTTGTAACTTAATGTCTATGTTTTGGTGGCCTTATTAAAATAAAAAACAATTATCAAAGAATCATGTTTTATTTAAACCTAATGTTGTGTGCATCGAAAGCTATCGAAGAGATTGAATTAATCTGAAAATAAATGTATCATAAATTATGAATATAATATATTACCTTATAATATTTTTTTAGTTTTCTTACATGTTATCGAACCTGATGTTCTTATTTTCAAAATCATGGGGTATTACATTCTCCCACCTAAATAAATTGGTTCTCACATTTTAATATTATTATTGACAATAAAGCGTTTGATATTTGAAAATACCTTCATTGAAAACCCAAATTTTAAAACTAGAAAATCAAATATTCTATTTAAAATATATAAAGGAATGTAAACGATCATAAGAAATAACACATAACTAGGTTTCTCAGTAGGATAACATTAGTGGCAAGTGAAGATATAACATGGAAGAATATCATAAATTTTTATAGAGTGTGATTGAGTAAAATGATCAAAACAAATATAATGATCAATGTAATGTTATGGACATCAAAAACATAATTTTTTATGATTTAAAAGACCATTGTTTCAATATAAATTAAAGTATTAGGAAAAACATTTCTTTCAATAACTTTTTAATAGAGTTGTGAAATTCCTTTAACTTATAGACTGAGAATATAGGAAGATATAGTAACATCATATATTTCTAAATTATCGGAAAAATCTCCTCTTTTTATTCTTCTTCATTAATTTTCCACTTCATTTATTAATATATGAAATGTATATCCATAATGAATAGTTTATTGCAGAAACATTAAAATGAAGGTTTATTTAATTGTAATATTCATAAAAGAGAGGAAATTATTTCCATATGTTTATAAATATTTTCCAAAACCAATATAGTAATCAAAAGTAATTCATTACTACATATTAATCATTATTACTCAATAATAACACCATTTTTTCAACATTAATATATTTCTATCAAATATTTTTATCTAAAAACAATTATATATTAACTATGACATCATGTTGCTCAGTGGTGGGTGCTAAACCCTTATTATCCATTAGTTGTGGTTCAATCCCCATGGCCTTACCGAATGCAACATTTTATCACCAAACATTCGGGTTTCACTTTTTATAAAAACCATATAAATATAATTTCTATAATGTTTCCAAATGGAAATATCCCATTATTACCTCATCATAAAAGATTTATAAAAACCTTAAAGGTTAATAATATCATAATAGAAGGATATTTATCATTATTCACTCAACATAGATAACATATTAAGCGACATCCCCCCCTAAAACTTGTTTTTTTCAATTGGACAAAATTTTAACTGAATCTTCATTCTTGTTCATTAGTATCATTAATAATATTTGCTCAAATGAATTAATAAATAGAACTATAATGAAATATATTTTCATTTCATGATTCTTATATCCATAATATCAATGTTAAAATACCCATATTTCATAATTTTTGAATCCCAAAAAATCACATTAATCAGTCAACTTCATATCCACTAATAGCATAATCATTACCATGATCCCTTATCATATTTTGAGGTATATTACCCTGACACTTTGGGAATACATTTGTTTAGTTCCTCATATCCTTTAATTTATAGAATTTAGAATTAGAAATTGTATTATTTCCTTTTATATTATGAGCATGGTGATATATCAATCTATACTTGATTGAAACTCCTTTTACATTTAAAAATGTACCAAGGTTTTTTCTTCCACATGTATTACATGTTTGAAAATTCCTCATTATTTTTTCCATTTATAAATATTTTTCTCTACCATCCTCTTCTTCTCTTTATTCATTTAAAATTATTAATACTTGCAGAATTCTTTCTTTATCTTGATAGCACATAATATTTGGTCCTTGTATGATAATATTTTTTTACCAAACTAGTTCCCTTTAGATGATTGGATTAAGGCCATCAAAGAAATGGTCAATATTTCTCTTTAGCTTACTTATGTAGTATACAACATGACATACTAACATTTTTTAGTTTCATTTATACTAAGAAACATTTTCCTTATATTTATATCATGAAATCATTAAATAATATTCCATATCTTCTCATTTCTCGTATGGAAAATAATATTCCAATAAGAGTACCTCCAAATCCTTCTAATAAATTATTTTAACTTCCTCATCATCCTTAGTGTTTTTAATTAATGGTCACCATTAATCTGTATCTCATGAGGGATGAGAAATTTCTATTAAATATTTCCCCATTCATTACTTCCTAGAGTGGCAGGTATCTTTTATAAGGAACACATCCATTTCTCAGCTAAAAATGGATTGTTAATCCCATTGACTTATTAAGGTTATTGACGCAAGAATTGGTCAAACATCACTACATAATGTGGCAGATCAGTAGGCTTCTATATATGGGAATGTTTCTAAATCAAAACATGATAAATCTACTACAATAAAATTATAATTTTACTATTTCTAGCTCCATCTCCATCTCTAGATTCATTATCATTCCCATGGGAAATCCCTACATGGGGTACGTGCATTGATACATTTCTCATTCCTTCTGTTAGGAACCATTTATAAAAAATGTAATACACCACATTAGATCATAACATTATGATACAAAATGTAAAATCTCAAAACTAGTGATACACTAATCATAGATTGGAAATTTTATACATATATAATATCATAATCATTAAAATGTTTATTTTTAGATATCATTATTTTCAACCCATTTATAATGGATTGTAATGAAAATGTGATTTATCTTAAGAATATCCATTGTGAGTGTCAAAATAGGATTGTAGAAATGATTGTTCTTGTGCACTGACTAATGATTGGGTCAATCATATGCGGCCTTTCAGATTTATTAATCCAAGGTATATATTATCCATAACCAAATACACATGTAGTATCCAGAAATGGATTCATTCTATTGAACCTATGATTTCAAGTAAGAAACCCTTTCATTATTCTTTTTTTAATTATATAATGTGTTTGGTTGATATTTAGGAGGGTTTAGAAGAATTTTTTAATGTTTTTTTGGGATTTACTAAAGGTTAAATGTGGGTTCATGGTCAGTGTAAACCATGAAACTATAACAGGAAATCATGCATAGTGAAAAATGGGCTAATGTAAAGGCTTGCGGTTGGGTGCATGTTTTTCCAAACTATGTGGCCAGCTAATAGAAATCATGAAAAGTGAGGTAGTGGGATTTTTCATGGTTGTCTTATAGTTTGTTTAACTATGTGTGATAACCAATAAAGGTTATCCTTTATAAATATGCTAGTTCATGGTTTCTGTATGGGTTTTCCTAACCATGCAACTAACCATGAACTTTTTTAAAAAATATCCCTAAAATTTGGACATGGGTCAGGAATTAGTTTTAAACCCTCTTTTATGCTTCAAATAGAATATAAATTGATATTTATACCTACCAAAGGATTTGGAACCCTTCCCCATTGATCTGGAATTGATCATAAGTCATTTCTAGGTGTGTTGAAGCCGGATTACCTTGGTAAGTATCTTTTTTGTAGTTTTTGGTAGTTTTTTTAGATATACCTTCCTCGCATTCTTGGTTTCTTATATCTAGTCTGGTGTGGATAGATCTAAGGTATTTGTTTAAAATAATGGTTATATTTTTCCATTTTTATTATAGGGTAATATATCTAAAATGTATTTCTGAAGATTCAACTAGATTTTGTGGTCAATTTTGTATTGTTCTTTACTTTCCCAATAATTCCTAAGGTAGCTAACTTAAGTCTAAACTCCCTTATTTATAACCTAACGAATTAGTTTAATGTTTATTAAATTGAATGAAATGGATTATGAAATTGGTGTTCAAATCATGGTAGAAGCCATATTTACTGATGGTTTTTAGATTTGTGGAAATTGTGGAATAGTGTGAAAAAATCTTGGATAAATGGTTTTAAAATTTTGATTTAAAACATGGTTTTTTTGTTTGACTAATGGAAAAGGTTTTTTGGAAGGTTTTATAATAAATAAATTATTATAATTGTTTTTCTATAATAGTTTTGTCTTGGTTTGGAATAATGGGTTAGGAGGTGTCCAAATTTCTTTTATAAGGACCGATTTAAATATAAATTGGTGCTTAGTGACAAAGATATAATGGAACATGGGATTTCAATTACCTTGTAATAACTTGTTAGATTTATGAAAACCCACTCATGAGTATGGATCCATCACAATGAAGAATGCATGTATGAATGTTTGGAGATGTGGAATGAAATGGGATTTTCCAAAATTGGAATATGAAATGTTTTTGAAGAATTTTCTTGGTTTTTTCCATGGAAAATGGTTTTTTCTTGGAAGAATATTTTTTTACTAATAGTTTTGGTTTTGTGATACTTTATCTCAAATTCTTTTACATAAATTATTTCTACAATTGTGCTAACTTTTTCTATCCTAGTGGAAGGAATTGGGAAGTCATTTAGAGAAAGCCAACATAGTTTTATCACTCACCCATGATCTATCTCTTTTGTTATTTTACATATAATTTTTATCCAGGCACATGAAAAGATAAAGTACCAAACTTCTTTAGTGGTTCATCAAGATACTTGGTCATGGAGTTGGAGTTAAAACATGGAGTTTTGTCTTGGAGTCTCTATTTGTTTTTGGTTTTTCTTCCACAATGTAGTTTGATACTATAGTCTTCCATTATTTTACATGTCAATGTTTGTTTTTAATATCTATGGTATTGTATTGGGTTGTATTATATTGTTATCATGCATTATTCTGTGGTTTATTTTGTTGTGTACTTTTTTGTTTTGTGGTTTAATTTCATAAAGGTATAATTTTCCCCCAATTGTATTGAATCCCTTGGAATTTATATCTTGAATTTGGAACCTTGGGGATATCCTTTAAGGATATGTATAAATTCTATACTGAAAAAATCCAATGAGGATGAGTTGGATATAACAAGTGGTATCATATTATTCTATTCTTAAAATTAAAATCATATTAGTATATTTGATCGTTGTTGATCATTCATATTAGTCTTGGAGTTGAAAATTAATTCTGTTTTAGTATTAGATTTGGGATGATAGAGATGAGTAGGATTTTCAGGACATGAAAAGTAAATCATAAAAATATGTAGCTAACCTTTTTATTTCTAAATTCAAGTTACCTTGGAGTTGGGTACATAAGTTTTTTGGATGTACTTATAAGAATTGGAATCTCACTCTCATGGGATTAGCCAATGAGCATGACATGCATTTTAGAAATGAATTCCCACTATGAGTGTATATTTTATTTTGAGTAATGATTTATGATTTTGTATAAAGATATTTATTTTTGAAAAATGTTAAAATAGTTTTTCAAATGTGACATTTTAAAATGGGAATGGTTATGATATTTTGAAAATGGGTTGATTTTCAAAAGAAATGTGAAATTTTCAAAAATGGTTGAACATTAAAATTATTGAATTTTAGAAATATTTTTTTGATCTGTTTGATGTGGTAGAATTAGAAATTGTTAAAACATCAGTTTCTAGATATTGAGTCTTTTGGAATCCATTGTCTTTATAGAAAATGGAACTTGGAAAGTGTCATAGAAACCAAATGGAGGAAGTTGTTGACAATATGGTTTCACCTATGCCATTGGAAAACCAACAACTAGATCAAATTATAGTCTAATACTTTTAGATTTTGGATGATATAAAAACAAAGTAAAGTGGATAATTCTATCCAATTATAGAAGAAGAATTCACCCATCGTTTGGGGTGATTCAGAACTATAGAAAGTAGATGTGTGGCTAAATATGATGAATCAAATCATTGATTTACTTGGAACACCAATTGAGATGAGTGTAATCATGGAGATGTATATACTAAAGGATCATGCATGCCAATGGTGGGATTTAGGTTTTAAAGGTAAATTAGACCAAGGCCTTTCATGGGAGGATTTTGAAGAATTATTCAACAAAATTTTTTGCCATCATAAGTTTAGGATTTCTTAAAAATGGACTTATCTTTCTTGAATTAGTAGATCCTTGTAGTGGCAGAGTACGTAAATAAATTCATGATTTTTGTCCTCTTTGCACCTGAAGTTTCTTCTAGTGTATCCTTGAAGGCATGAATTTTTTAATCTGGACAGGGGTAGGATATTTTCACTAAGATTATCATTCTATTCATAATGTATTATATATTGTTTTCAAATCAAGTGGTGATATAAGAAAATGATGTATATGTATCTATGGTTAGAGGTAGTATGTTGATACCTACTGAAAACTATAGAATCTATAATGAAGGTAGAAAGTGAAAGAGGGACACTACTATCCACGGTATGGGGATGACTCGGAATCAGACAGATGGATCGGTAAATTTTCCTCCAAGACCGGAGAGAAAATACATATGTTTAAAACGTGGATCACTTGACCACATGAAGCGAGAGTGTATAGAACAACCTAGAGTAAGCCACAATTCCAATAAAATGGGACATAATCAATGATATTATCATAGTTCTCTATGTTCAGGTGTTTGGGACACTTGTCAGGTGTCACAGGAAATGTATTCTTCGATGGGATGAGGGTAGTAGAATACCAATCCTTAGTAGAATAGATTTAGACATTGTGATTCTAGACATACCATGAATTCTCATAAAGGGTATCTAAATAAGTAAATAAGGAACAAAGTGAAGCAATTTGGAAATTGTATGGAGTTGAGAAAGTTTTTGTGGGTGATAATTCTAGACCACCAATGGTGGAAGGTATGATTCTTCTGAATTCTACCTTTATTCAAGATCTATTTGATATGGGTTCATCCCATTCCCTTATTTCTTTTTATGCTGTAGATTTTATTTTTTTGAGTGTTGAAATGATTCCTTATATTTTTAAAATACAATCTTTTCTTGGTCAAAGATAATGACAAGCCTTTATGTGTAGAGTATGTTCTATTACTAGTGATGGAGTTGAGTTGATATGGGATTTCATGATTCTTGAAATTAATATAAATGTCATAATCTTTTGTATGGATTGGAGGACAATGTTTAATTCTCACATCGACTGTTATACCAGAATGGTTAGTTTTACATCTATGTATAGCATTGAGAATCTCTTTAAAGGTGATCAAAATCTATTGGTAGGTGAAATGGGATTGTTGGAACCAGTAGTTTGAATTTTCTCATACTAGTTTGTAGTGTTGACTTTGTCATCTAGGGAAGATATTGAGAATAGTAGTTCTCCAGTGATTGCTGGATATTTTCAGGATTCCTTTCCTAAAAATTTCATAGGGTTTCTACCCATAAGTGATGTGGATTTTAAAACTTATCTCCTTCTAGGGAACAATATTATTTACCTTATATATTATCTTATGGAACCAAAATAAATAATGTATTTCTATGTGTAGTTGGAAGAGATGGAAGGAACATTTTTTATTCAACCTATTACATCTCTGTGGACAGAAGCATGCTTTTTTTTAAAATGTGGTTGGAACTCATCAGTTGTGTGTAGATTAACATATGATTTACCAATTTATGATAATGAAAAGGTATTTACATCCATTAATTGATGATATTTTTTATCAAATTAGGGTAGGTGAGTGGTTCTCTAAAATTTAATAACAATCAGTATATCACCAATTGCGAGTTTAGAAGGAGGATATTCGAAAGACATCTTTTAGAAAAAGATATATCCATTATGAATATATGGTCATGCATTTATGTTTTATGAATGAAAAAATCGTATATATGGAATTTATGAATCATATATTTCTAAGATAACTAGATTCTTTGGTGTTGTTGTTTTTGGATGACATATTAGTGCATTCAAGGACAAGGTATGGTCATGAGAAACAATTAGCGATTGTGTTGGGAATATTTATGGATCATCGGTTGTATTCCAAATTATAAAAGTATGATTTTTTTATATAATTGGTATGTTTACTTGGACATGTAATACTTGAACGAGGCGTTTCAATAGATCCGTAAAATATTGAGGTTATTATCTCATAGCAACCACCAAAAATTGTCTTCAACATACATTTTTTCTTGGTTGTGGATGGTTATTACCAATGATTTGTTCATGATTTTTCATGAATAGATTCTAATATGATGTATATGAAAAGGAATAATGTTCTATTTAAATGAAATGATAAATATTAGTAATCCTTTAAATAGCTAAAATTTCACCTTATATCAACACCAATATTTATTTTTTCAGAATCGGGACAAGGGTACATGGTGTATTGTAATGCTTTGGGATCAGGGTCTGGTTGTTTTCTTAAGCAAGGAGATCATGTTGTTACATATGAATCATGGTATTTATGGTTTCATGAGATGAACCACCCAACACATGACTCGAAATAAGTTGTCATAGTCCATTCATTGAAAAAGTGGCTTCATTTCCTATTTATTGAGAAATTTATAATGTTTAAAGATCATAAGATCTTCAAACATATTTTATCAGAGGGATTTGAATGTATAACAAGAGATATGGATGGGTTATCTCTAAATTTTTGACATTTACTTGATGTGTACACTAATTTAGGTAAATACAATAATAGATGCGTTAAGAAGAAAGTCATATGCCCAGTTAGAAAAAGAGGCTTTAGGTCAATGTATGTTGATGTTGGCGATCACCATCATGCACTTGGAGTGTGAAGACTGATATGATATTACAGTTTTATTTTTAATTAGTTTTTATTTTAATTTTTTTGTGGTATTTAAGGTTTTAGAGAAATATTATTATGAATGTGTTTCTATAAGGACAAAACATAATGGTGGGGAGAGCATTGAGGGATGGAAGCTAAATGACAGTTCAGTGTTGGTTTCAAAATTAGATGGTTGTACCAAAGGATTTTCAAGAACTACTCCTTAATGCTTACGAACATTAACTATGGGTTGTTCTTCCTGGAATATAGAAGATTTATAAGGATGTTAAAGAATATTTTTGGTGGGTGGGAATAAAAAGGAATGTGGCTTAGTTTGTTTTGAGATTCTTTACCTGTCAGTGGGTTAAGGTAGGACATTAGCAACCTGATGGTACGTTACAGTATTCACCTATTTTTGTGTGGAAATGGGAGAAGATAATTATGTATTTTCTAACAGGACTCCCAGGAACAATTCATAAAATTGATTCCATATAGGAAATAGTAGAACAATTCACAAATTAATGTCATTTTATCCCTATTCATAAATCTCATATAGTGGATGACTTGTCAAAAATCTATTTCTGAGAAGTGGTAAAGATCCATGGTTTACTTATTTCAATATTTTTAGACAAATATCTCTAATTTATGATTTTTTTTCTATATATAATTATATAAATACCTTGGAAATCAGTTGACTATGAGTAAAACTTATCATCCTTATATGTATATCAAATATAAATAGATAATTAAAACATTGTAAGAAATATTGTGGGCTTGTGTAATGGATTTTGGTGGCTCCTGGTTAGAGCACATACCATTGGTAGAGTTATTATATAACAACATATATGAATATTAAATACATGTATATTTTATTGAAACATGGTATGGGTGTCTATGTTTTTCTCCACTTTATTGGGTATAAATAGATTAGACTTCACTGGTTGGGTCGAGCCTTGTCCAAGAGACAATATAAAAGATTTAGTTGATCATGAAGAGAATGGAGACATTTCGAAGTCATCAAAAATTGTATGTGAATCATTTTAGGTAGTCCTTTACATTCAAGGTGAGTGATCATGTGTTCTTGAGGATCTCAACAAGGCTTTAATATCATCATTTTGGGAAGTAGGGTAATTTATCTCCTTGATGCATAATTCTTTTTGAGGTACAGAAATAGGTTGGAGAGGTGGAATATTGGGTGGAATTTCCCCCACTATTTAGTTCATTACATAATGTGTTTCATTTATCTCAATTGAAAGAGTATAATATTTATCCTAACCATGTGATACTATGGGCACACGTTGACCTACATCTAAATTCTTAGTTGGTACATGTTTCGTTACTGATTGTGGATAGGCAAGGGAACTTATTTCATGGATGAAGCATCAATCTATGTAGGTTTTGTTGAAACATGGTCAGATCCAGGAAGAGTCATGGGAATGGGAGAAAGAAATAGTCAATAAATGGGATGAACTCTTTCAGGGAAGTTCTAGTTTTTTTACTTTACAAGTTCAGAAAGTACAATTGTGGGGAGAATTTAACATTCCCCTAGATTTCAAGTAAGTAAACCATTCTTTATTTTTTTTTGTATGTTAAGTGTTTTGGTGAAGTTTGGGAGGTTTCGGAATAACATTTAAATGTTTTAGGGATTTTATAAATGTGCATGGTTGGTTCATAGTTAGTGGAAACAGTGAAAATCATAGAGGAAACTATGCATAGTGAGATATAGGCTAAGGGAAAAGAACACAGTTAGGCACATGGTTTTTCCAAGCCATACTTCCAACTATTACAAACCATGAAAAGTGGTATAATGGGATTTTAATAGTTGGTGTATGGTTTTCCTAACCATGTTGGCCAACCATGAAAGGTTCTACTTGAGCTATAGACTGGCGCAATATTAGTAAATGGTATTGACCAATTGTGCGACCAACCATGCATGGTTAAAAAAACAAGTTACTTAAAAGTGGATTTGGGTTGGGATTATGTTTTAACTGTTCTTTTTCCCCAAATTGACCCTAAATCAATATATATCTATCCCAATGACTGTGGAACCTTTCCCCAATATTTTGGAATCAATCTAAATGTGTTTTTAAGAACACTAAATCCTTAACCCCCTCGTAATTCACCTTTGTGGATGTTTTTTTGTAGTTTTAATTATATATAATTTCATACCTCTCTTGGATTCGTATATCTAGACCATTGTAGAGAAATAAAGGGTTTTTTCAATCATGTTTATATTTGGCCATATTTATGTTAGGGTAAGATATCTAATGTCAGAATTTAGAGATTCAACCCTGTTTTCTGGGTCTTTTCGTAATGGTTTTCATTTACACCATAATTCCCGAAGTAGGTGGTTTCACTCTCAACTCCACTATTTAGAAATTTAAGGCTTAGTTTCAAGTTTTTTAAATTGATTGATACTTATTTTTAAATTGGTATGAAATTAATGGTAGAAACCTTCTTTAGTGTTGATTTTTATATTTGTGGAAATTATAGAATTGTCGTGAAACATTCTTGGGTAAATGGTTTTAAAATGTTGATTTTAAAAATGGATGTTTGGTTTGATTTGTAGAAAAGTTTTTTTTGGAAATTTTTTAAATAAAATTTTTGTTTTATTGAAATGATTTTTTAATGATGGTTTTGGCATGGTCTTTTTATAATGGATTTGTTTGTGTTCATAATTCATTTTTTGAGGCACAGTTGGAATATGACTTGCTGCTCAGTGCCAAAGGTGTAATGGATCATGAGATTATAATTACCTTTTGAGACTTGGTAGATCTAATAAAAATCACTCATGAGTTTTGAACTATCATAATTAAGAATGCATGTGTGGATATAAGGGTTTTGGATTGAAATGGGATATTCCAAAATGGGAATATAATATTCTCTTCAAAAATTTACTTGGTTTATTCTATGGAAAATAGTTGATTTGGAAAACTATTCTCTTTATAAATATTTTTGGTTTTTTGATACACTATTTCATATTGTTTTATATAAATTGTTTTACATAATTTTTTTGTATAAATGTGTTAAAAAGATCTATCATAGTGGGATGAGTAGGGAAGTCACTTGGGGAAAGCCTATTGAGTTTCATTACTCACCCCTTCTTTGGAAATTTGGTTCTTTTACAAATATTTTTTATTGGGATATACTAAAACATAATGTATCAAACATCTTTAGTGGTTCCTCGTGATACATGGTCATTAAGTTGTATTTGTATTATGGAGTTATGTCTTCATGTCTTTGAGTTTTTGTTGGTTTATCTTCTACTATGTACTTTGATGTTATTATAACATCCCGAAATTTTAAAAGAAATTTTATTTTTAATTTCGTTGATGCCTTGTGTTGTACGCTACACCAAGATTAGCTTGTACTATACAGAACATCATATTAGCTTATAGTATACTCAAACACTATTCTTGTCTTTTGTTGCATGCAAGAGCGACCTTCCTCAATAGCTTGTGATGTACACAATACCGAGTTTCACTAAACAACGATATATTTTTATAATATTATTATGAACTAGCCGTTATGAAAATTATTAAAAATAAATTGAATTTTATAACATTATCATTCATCTTACACATTATCTATAACATGGTTTGAGAACAAAATAAATTTTTCGGGTATAATAGTTATTTTTCAAAAAATGCAGTTTTTCCGCCTTTTGGTGGTGCAACCACTTTAAATCTAGTTTTTGATACATTTATAAGTTAAATTTGACGAAATAAAATTATTTATTTTATTATATATATAAAAATTTTCTTTGGATAATTTTGTAATTTTTTTCTGTTAACTTTCATATTTTGATGAATAGTAAAAATACGTTAAATTTCAATTACAAACAACTTTTCTCATTGAGATAATTTATAGGGTTAAATTATAATATTTAATGGTTTTAATGTATAAATAGAATATATTTTTACCATTTAATATAATTTAAGTCATTAGCATAAATTTTACATTGAATTCATAGGTAAAAACATTTCAATCTTTGATAATGTTTTTACTTTTAAAACCTGTTTTCTTAACAATGGGATTAATTTTAAATTAATTACTGCAAATTTTGTGTTCTGAATATTGAAAAATGGATTCCATATTTGGATTCATTGGGTCCAAATTATGTAAATAGGTTACATTTATTTTTTTATATTATGAATAGTAACTACGGTAATTTTTATATTCTGCTGTTAAAAGTAAATAGGGTAATTAAGGGTAAAAATATGATTATAAAATTACCCTAACACCTGCCAAAATTCTATTTTATGAATAAAAGTAGACCCACATAACCTATGGGTCATAATATATTCATTTCATGGTCTTTGGACCATGAAAATTATATATTTATTATTAAAACCAATGAAAGTGACAACATGTCACTCTATTATATCTTATAAGTGTAATAATTTATTTAGTGATAAACTTCATAAAACACTGAACATGAATTTTATCCAGAAATCTAATAAAATTATCTACATCGTCTGAATTTATTTAAAATTTTTAGGTATTAAATAATTATCATTAATTATAACTCAATAGTGATGTTGAAATTATTTTATTGATTTAAAAATCAAATAAATGGTTTTAAAAATATTAAAATAAATATTATATGAACTATTAAATGTGATCCACGAATTTTCTAGATACATATGACATGTTTTAAATCTATTAAATTTTTTAGTTCAAACATATCTTCTATGTGGATTTTATTTAAATCCAAATAAATGAATAGAGTAAAAATTAACACTATTGTTATTTTATAAAAATAACATATTATAAAATTGTTTAAAAATCACAAAAATATTTAAAATTTATAAATTGAAATTTATATGGTATAAAGATTCATAAATTATACAATTATGTACAATTTAAAACACATAAGTAATTATTTATAACAATTTAAAATTTAGAATATTATTTCGACAAATAAAATTAAAGAGATTAAATATGGATAAATCAAGTTGATATGGTTTAAAATAATTTTCCAACTTGTCTGAATTTTATTATTTGATGCGATTACAACCCTATATCATCTAATTTTATTATTTGAGTAATTTTTGGACGTTTTTATGTGGGGTTTCAATTTATTATAAATTAATATTTCTTATGTTTCCAAAGGTTCCCCTCTCCTCCCTTATAAAAGGGCACATCCTCCCTCTCCACCTCACACCATTTTGAGCCTCCAAGATCATCCAAAACCCCTTCCAATTTCTCTTCTCCACTTCCCTAGAAACATACTAGAGGTCCTGGTATTCTTTAAAGTCCATCTCTAGTGCCCTAAGGGGAGGTTTAGAAGAGGTGTGTCGAAGAAGAGGTAATATCATTTGCCGATTCTTTCAAATTCATTTCTTCTTCTACTTACTCTTATTTTTTTGTTTCATAATAATGTAATAAAATAAGTATCACTAATATACATATATGTTATTATAAATATGAAACAACCCTGTTTTTCCTTCTATCCATCCTACAGAAAATGAAATCATTGCGCGTGCGTATGTACGGAATACCGTCTCCACACCGTGGTGTAATCTATTTTCCACCACCACCTTACTTGGAAGGGTATAATGGTGTAAATAATAAATATATATGATTATTATAACATGATACTAATTCTGAGATATTCTATCATACTTTCCAATACCTTTCAATAATTATGGGAATGATATCATCGTTCGTGCGTACGTACGGATTACCGTCTCCACGACGCGATGAGATTCATTCTCCATGTTAACCATTTAATAATGATTATAATTATATATATAACAAATAATCATGAAATATATGTCATAATAATTCTACCGGATATATATATATATATATATATATATATTTCATCTACTTACTTCCATTCAATTAAATAAGGAAATGAAAACAGTGCTCATGTGTATGTACGGTCTACCGTCTCCTTGAATGGTGTATTTCTTTTCATTTATCTATCTATTATATATATATGATGAATATATATGATATATAAATCATTTTTTTATATTCATGAAGTAATTAAATCATGATATAAGTAATAATAATATCAAGAACAACAAGTCCAAACACGTATGATAAATGAAACGATTTTACCCTAAACGCGGCTTTAACATGAAATTGGAAAATGAACTGGTAAGATAAAGTAATATGTGAATCATATATGATATCATAAATATTATTATGGTTCTTTTAAAAGTTAATAATATTTTTAAACCCACTATATAGGAGTCTCGGACACATACAAAAGAAATTGGACATAAGGTAAGGGATAATTATTCAATCTCATTCTTATCCGAGATTGTTTATCCGTACGTAATTACTAGGGTTATATTTATCATCCACGTACATGTTTTCTAAAAATGTTTATGTGTATGTTTAAAGTATCTTTTTATCAATTTTTACCTTTTACTACATGGTATGTAAGGAATATTTCTTTTCTTTACCATACGATGTACTTTTTTACTTTTCTGGCTAAAGTACGAGAAGAATGTTTTTTTAACTTATACGTCATGAACAGATTTTTACAGTTTCATAACACATTATTCACATGAATTGTCCTCTACACGAATTCATGATTATTTTCAAAAAAAATACTTTTATTTTAAAATTTCATGGCATTTTTGTGAAAATAAAATTATTTTTAAGAAGAAATGATATTTTCATCAAAAAATTCATTTCAAGTGTTTTATCAAAACTATTTTCCATCTAAGATGAAATTATTTAGTATGTTTATGTTTTAGGTATAATGTATCTATTATTTACATGGTTTGATTTTTCTTTTGGTGAAATGGCATCCATTTGTTTCATATGGATTATGTTATTATGGGATGATGTTTATGAAACCCATTTTATTTGTTGGTTTATAATGAATGATTAATGGTTATTGTGTAGTACACGAAAGAATGATTTAATTATGATATGGGTGGGACCTATATCTCCATCCAATGAATTGGGTAAAGATTTATATCTCATGAGATATACATGGCTGGAATGGTAAGTAAATATGGTTTAGTAATACAGGGCCGGAATGGCATGTAAACCCGGTTTAGTAATGGACATTGTCCACTATAATGGTCTTGGCAGAAATGCCTTGGCTACTATGGAAATGATATCATGTTATTAATCTTTTTCCAAAATTACATGTTTTATTCCCATGATATTTTATCATTATTGATGTTCCATTATGATTTACACTTACGTACTGCCAAGATTTATTTTACAACTCAAGATTTTGATGTTTAAAATTTATGTTCATGTTTTTTTAAGATAAAATTTATATGGTTTGTTTAATTTTCTCTATTATTACCCTTACTGACCATTTGAGATCACCCAATATATGTTTTCTTTTCCCCAGGATATAAATAATGGTTTTAGGTAATAAATAAAGTGGAAGATCTTAATGGGAAATGTTGAAGATCTTTCACCATGATTAGAATATTATGTCCCAAGTTTCCAAAGACTCTAAACTATTATGGTCATTAGGTGTCTATTTTTGTTATGTATTATGTATTCTGAAAATGTAATGTAATGTCCATATATTTCATGCTTTGGGTCTCAACATTTGGTATCAGTGGGGAGGTTTAGTTAACCTTTGGAAACTAGGATGCGTAAACTTTAGTGAAATCCCCAGAGATATTTCTAAGGTATGTCTAGGGATGTCCCTGAGGTTATGTTTAAGTATAGGTTATAGTCTTAGAATTATGGTTACAATATTAGAATTAAACCTATGATATTATATATTTAAGGTACTCCCCTTTATTATGTTGTTTTCCTAGCATGATTTTTTCCTCTCAAGCTATTATTTTTGGGTTTTTGAAGATGGTTGGAACCCAAAAGAAACATTTTGATCAATGTAGTGGAAAATGCAATGATTGCCCACCCGAACAACCAAATGTGATGGGAGATGGAGTGAAAAATCTTATTGATATACTTACACAAGCTATGAATCATTCTAGACATCCAAATGAGTATGGAAAAGAAAAATATTATATTGAGTCCTTCATGAGGAAATGTCCACCTTCTTTCAGTGGGTATTTTGATCCACTTATTTTTGAACAATGGATCAGTACCATTGAAAAGATATTTTCCACAATTCGTTTTACAGAGCATGAAAAAGTCATTTTGGCTATTTACCGGTTATAAGATGAAGCAGGCCAGTGGTGGAATCTAATTAAGAATACAAGGCCCTAAGAAGAAATTGAATCCATGTAATGGGACGAGTTCAAGTAATTTTTTTCAGTAATTACTTCCCTCGTATTCATTGAACAAAGATGTAAAAGTCGTTACTTGATCTTATGCAAAAGGATGATGAATCTGTTTGTAGATACGAAGCGAATTTTATAAGGCTTGCAAGGTATGCATCTAGATTTATCATCCAAACTGAAGGTAAAGTTGATCGATTCTTCAGTATCTTAAAACAAAGTCATAGAAGATCATTAGCTATAAGAGACTTCAGTACCTATGAAGAAATTGTGTGTTCTTCTATCGAGGTAAAACTGGAAGTTGGTGTTATATATCTATCTCATGGTTTTGACAAGAAACGAAAGATAGAGTTCAAGGAAAAATATCAGAACAATGGTAAAAAGAAGGTGAATGTTTTTTTATGCTCATATTGTGGAAAGAAGCATGGTGGAGATTGTATAAATGGTACTAGAAAATTTTTTAGGTATGGAAAAGAAAGTCATAGAGCAACTGAGTGATGAAGTAATGGGAAAAAGGTTTCAAATGATGTGAATAGTGAAAAGACTACAGATAATGCTCCACCAAAACATCAACGCTACAAGTGTAAGAAAATGGGGCATTATACTAACCAATTCCCTCATCCAAGGGTTAATGATGATCGAAATCAACAACCTATTAAGGAAAAGGACAAAGGGATGTCACATGTGATAACTATTGGTGATATTGATTATGACAACGATGTGGTGGAATGATTAAGTGTTTATGTAATTGGATTCCAAAATAATGTTGTGGTATCTCATTTATATTATTATAGAATATTGGAATATATATGTATTGGTTTATTTTGGTTTTCAACAATTATATGGTACCATTAACCATGAAAAGGTATTGAAATATTTTATGAAAGCAGATGATATTCACATAATGAAGAGATATTAAGAAAATAATATGTTTGATAGTATTAATGAGATCATGACTGATATAAGGTCGAAGTGATATCATAGTTTGAGTATATTGAAATTTTGGGATTTTGTTATATGGAATGAGTTAATTTTTGACAGCATTCATGTTTTCACTAAGGTTCAATGGGTATTTATTTTTTAAGAGAATACATGATTAAGTTATTCATATCATTTTCGTGTATACTATGAGATTGGACAGAAGTATTTTGGATAAGCCTAAAGGTTGGAATGGATTAAGTTGGACATCATATAATATTGTTTAAGGATGGAAATTTTTGATATTATTTCTAAAATGTTATAATAGTATAGTATTAGAAAAAGGAAAACTTGTAGGACGGGTGAAAACGCATCACGTCAGACATGGTTGTGGGAATCAAACCCACAACTGATGTGTGACAGGCCTTTATCACCTACAACTGGCTTACAGGAAGTACCTGGTTAGTATAAATTAGTTTTATTTTATTAAGTGGTATGATAGTTGAAGTATAACTCCATTTTTGGAATCATATATGGTTAATCTCACCATAGATGGACTTATATATATTTAATAACTTTTTCTAACTTTTTAAGAGAGATGGAATAACCTATCTCATGATCTGCTAACATTTCAAGAAGTAAAAATTCAACATCATTTCATCAAATAAGATATGAATTGGAAATTTTTTATGGAATGACCAATGACGAAATTACACTGAAATCAAGTTAGTATATATCCTTCTGAAAAAATTCATCAACTTTAGGGAAATGATCTTGAAAACCAACAATGTTGTCCTAGTACCCTCATATTATATGAATTAGATGGTACTTTAGAAAATCACAAATTTATGGCTTTGTGATTGTTGGATTTTTCATATCCATGTTCTCTACCACACCCCATTAGAACTTTATGGTTAGATATCTCTTCCATTTCCATATTTCCACCAATGTTCTCTTATGTGGAAACCCAGTGATCAGTTAATTTGGGTAATCGATACATTTCATACTTTAGTTTTTAAAATTAAGTATTGGTATTCATTTTTATAAAGTACATTTCTATGAAAGAAACTTTAATGTAGTAAACCATTTATAACCCCAACGAATTTCATGGGCGAAATTCATTTTAAGGGGGGTAGAATGTAACACCCTGAAATTTTATGAGAATGATTCTTTTTAATTTCTTTGATTTTTTATGTTTTACGCTACACCAATATTATCTTGCACTATATGAAACACCGTATTAGATTGTAGTATATGAAAACACTATTCTTGTCTTGTGTTGCACGCAAAAGGGACCTTCCTTAATAGCGTTTATTGTACACATTACTGAGTTTCACTAAACAACGATATATTTTTATAATATTATTATGAACTAGACGTTATGAATAGTATTAACAAATTTTTTATTTTATAACATTATAATTCATCTTACACATTATCTAGAACATGGTATGAGAACAAAATATTTTTTTGGGTAAAATAAGTATTTTTCAAAAAATGCATTTTTGCCGCCATTTGATGGTGCACCCACATTAAATCTAGTTTTTGAAACATTTATAAGTTCAATTTGACGAAATAAAATTATTTATTTCAATAATCATATAATAATTTACTTTGGAAAATTTTTTAATATTTTTGGTTAACTTCAATATTTTGATGAATAGTAAAAATACGTTAAATTTTAATTACAAACAACTTTTTTCATTGAGATATCTTATTTGGTTAAATTATAATTTTGAATGGTATTAAAATATAAATATATTATATTTTTACAATTTAATATAATTTAATTCATTGGAATTAATTTTACATTGAATTCATAGGTAAAAACATTTCAATCTTTGACAATATTTTTACTTTTAAAACCCGTATTCTTCACAAAGGGATTAATTTGAAATTAATTACTACAAATTATGTGCTCTGAATTTTAAAAAATGGATTCCATATTTGGATTTAGTGGGTCCAAATTATGTTAATAGGTTACTTTTTTTATATTATGAATAGTAACTATGGTAATTTTTATTTACTACTGTTAACTGTAAATCGGGTAATTAAGGGTAAAAATAAGATTATAAAATTACCCTAACACCTGCCAATATTCTATTGGTTGAATAAAAGTATAACCATATAACCTAGCGGTATGAATATATTCATTTCATGGAATTTGGACCATGAAAATTATATAATTACTATTAAAACCAAAGAAAGTGACAACATGTCACTCTCTTATATCCTATAAGTGTAACGATTTTAATTTAGTGATAAACTTCATAAAACTCTGAACATGAATTGTCTCCATAAATTTAATAACATTATATACATCAATTTAATTTATTTATAATTTTTAGGGATTAAAAAATATCATTAATTATGACACAATAGTGATGTTGAAATTATTTTATTGATTGAAATATCAAATAAATGGTTTTAAAAATACTAAAATAAATATTATATGAACTATTTAATGTTATAGATGAATTTTATAGATAAATATGACATTTTATGAATATATTAAGTCTTTTAGTTTGAACATATCTTCTGTGTGTATTTTATTTAAATTCAAATAAATGAATAGCGTCAAAATTGACACTATTGTTATTTTATAAAAATAACATATTATAAAATTGTTTAAAAATCACAAAAATATTTAAAAATTATAAATTAAAATGTATATGGTCTAAAATGGCATAAATAATACAATTATGTACAATTAACAACACATAAGTAATTATTTATAACACTTTAAAATTTAGAATATTATTACAACAACTAAAATTAAATAGATTAAATTTCGATAAATCAAGTTGATAAGGTTTAAAATAATCTCCCAACATGTCTATAATTTATTGGTTGATGATATTACAACCCTATATCATCTAATATTATGATTTGAGTAATTTTTCTTGGTTTTTAAGTGAGTTTTAAATTTATTATAAATTAATATTTCTTATGTTTCCAAAGGTTCCAATCTCTTCCCTTATCAAAGGGCACCTCCTCCCTCTCCTCCTCATACCATTTTTAGCCTTAATACTCGGCCAAACCCTACCAATTTCTCTTCTCCACTTCCCTAGAAACATACTAGATGTCCGGGTCTTCTTAAAAGGCCAACTTTAGTGCCCTAAGAGGAGGTTTAGAAGAGGCGTGTCAAATAAGAGGTAATATCCTTTACCGATTCTTTCAAATTCATTTCTTCTTCTACTTTCTCTTATTTTTTTGTTTCATAATAAAGTAATAAAATAAATACCACTCATATATTTATATGTTATTATAAATTTGAAACAACCCTATTTCACCTTCTATCCATCCTACGGAAAACGAAATCACCGTGCGTGCGTACGTACGGAATACCACCTCCACGTCGTGGTGTAATCTGTTTTCCATCACCACCTTAATTGTATGGGTAAAATGGTGTAAAGAATAACTATATATGATTATTATAACATGTTACTAATTATTAGATATTCTATCATCCTCTAAAATACCATTCTGTAATTATGGGAACGATATCATCGCTCATGCGTACGTACGGATTACCATCTCCAAGACGCGATAAGATTCATTCTCCATGTTAAACTTTCAAGAATGATTATATAGTATATATATAATAAATAATCATGAAATATATAACATAATAATGCTACTGGATTTATATATATATATATATATCATTGTAGGGTCCTGAAAAATTCGCAAAGGAGAATGAGGATCCACTTTAATACAAGAGAGATTCTACACAATTTCCCCCAAAGAATTGGGGAAAAGTGTGAAGAATACTCAAAAGGGGGAACAAGACGAACCTGTATGTGAACCGGTCAAATGATAATGGTGCGCGGCTGGTTCCACGAAGCACCCCCTCGGTGGACCATTGTCGTTCGCGGAACAGAGACAGGGATCCTCCACGGGTGCGAAGCAGGACGGGCGCCAAGCCGGTCCACCGTCACGAACCTCCCCAGTCGCGGACCACGTCGACCGGCCCCAGCCGCATCTTCTATTGTCTGAAAAATGGAGGTGGAACCGTGCGCGGTGGCGAAGCACTCCTTGAGCTAGTTTGGTTCATGGAGGAGATGTGTTCAATGTCCCCCGCAAGTTGCAGATTGACCAAGTCATCCGAAAACTGGGTTTCCGATCATGGGCCTCCACAAAAGGTGCCGCATGCCCACATATACATCTCTTTCACCGCTCTATAAAAGGATATCGAGGGGGAGGAGTGAGGGGAGGAAAATGGAGATCGATCATATTTGGGTGGATAGATTTCGAAAGAAGGAGCTTAGGATTTCACAAACAACGATGTTCCAGTTCATGAACAGAAATGGTATGAAGCTGGAATTGAATTAATAAGGAACCAAAAACACATAACAACTTGGTGAACCATTAACATAAAATAACAAAGAAAAGAAGACCGCGAACCATGGCCCTCTGCGGATGCACCCCCCACCGACCAGAGAGTTTATGTCCCTTTCCCGATCTGTCGCACCACGTAGCACCCTCCTACATGGTTGAAGCCCCGACCGATGAACCCCTGACTAGAATCGACCTCGGTCGTTGCTACTCGCATAGACACCTCGGTGTACCAACCTAGTACGTGCGAAAAACTCGAAGTCGTGAACCACCCTGGTTCGCAGGATGGCCACCAGTCCGCGGACCACCCTGGTTTGCAGAAATCCTCCCCAGCCGCGTTAGACCTCCCTATGCGAAGGGTGCCACCACTTATACACCTGTGTGGACCACTAGATCCTTCGGAGTTCCCATTCTCCAAGCCAGATAAAATCCTTCCAATCCGTCTTGATCCTCTACAGCCCCCTCATTGGCCAATTCATCAGCCCCAAGCTGAGGCCTCTACCAAAGCCACTGGACCCGTGTGATGTAACCCTCAGGTGCATCAGTGTGCCATTTTGAGTTCACATACTCACGGTAAGCGAGAGCGAAGGGGTTGCTCCAGACCTTGTGTGGATTCCCGAAGCATTCTTGGGTTCACATTCCCACGGTAATGCAGAGTCCGAGCCTGCGAGTCCCCTTTCTTCCCCTCCACTTTTTAGGACTGGGGAACTTCTCCCCTCCACGGGGTGTGGCAGAATACCCATCAGAAGGAATCCCCCATGCACCTCTGTACTTCCCCATGGCCATGGCCAAGGAAGGGCGTAGTGGGGAATGGTGCTACTCTATTCTTCTTTGGGGCCAAGTCCCTCTCCCGCTGCACTTTTTCTCCATGGGAGTCAATCTCAAAGTAAGCCCCGACTTTTTGGGCCTCCCCCATGAGTAATCCCCACTCCACTTCTCACGGACACACCTTTCGCGACATGATCATCTGGTCCCTACTTACTCATGTTTCTCACACCGAGCATGACTCACGTGGGCTTAGAGTAAGCATCCACCATGGAATCCTCTCCTGGGCTGCCACAGAGGGTAAGACCCACTCCATTTGAATTACGTGGACTTTGATTCCCCAGTACAGGGATACGTAGGAAGCCTCCAAGAGGTTCAAACCTGATCACCATTAGACCCTCGGGTCCACCTTCACGTCGGTTCTCTGAAAATCCAATTCGAACTACATGTACTTTGATTCCCCGCTATAGGGATATGTAGGAAGCCTCTAAGAGGGTCAAGCCCGATCACCATCGGACCCCCAGGTCCACCTTCATGTCGATTCTCCGACACTCCAATTCAAACTATGTGGACTTTGATTCCCCACCACAGGGATACGTAGGAAGCCTCCAAGAGGTTCAAGCCCGATCACCATCAGACCCCCGTGTCCACCTTCACATCGGTTCTCCGACCCTCCAATCCAAACAACATGGTCTTTGATCACTACCTCCTAGGCAGGGTACGTAGGAATCCTCCCCGAGGTTCAAGCCCAACAACCAGTCGATCTGATTATCTTCACGTCGGTTCATCGCACTAACCCTGGACAGCCTGGATCGTAATCCCCATACCAAACCGAACTACGTGGATTCTGATTCCTCTCATGAGGATACGTAGGAATCCCATATCATGGGTTCGATGAAAATTCTCAAGTCGTTATCTGCCCCCTGGATGATAATAAACTCCAGAGTTCCATGTTATGAGGATTTAAATTAGTGTCTTCTTAGTGAGTCCAGACTCTTCTGGGTCATTAATCCAACGAGGGATGGTAAACCTCAGGCATAAATGATTCTAAACCCCTGCGTCCAGCTGACCGTTTCCAACCAAGAGTAATCTGTGGTTACTATGCTTGGGTATAAACCAAAGATTCGTGAACATATGAATACATCTTAAATCTATAAGAGAGTCCTGGAAGAGGCAATAATTCCCTCCAAAATGGTGCGATGAGCCCAACTTCCCGTCCTCCCGACCATTGTGAGTTCTTAAGCATCGCTGGTCAAACCACCCAGCGAACGCCGACCGTTGGAAAGCAGGTCCACGTATTGCTGGATACGGAACCATTGGGCATTTCAAAACCGATCTGAAACAAAAAATGGTGAACCGGATGTGAATATTTAACCAAGCGTGATGGATTTAACCTAATCTCACTCTATGCCCCCTTATACTCACAAGGAGGGACAAGAAGGGTCATTAATTATGCATGGGATCATGAGATGATGCTTTCACGGGTTTTCTATTTTTATTTCTTAAGATATTTTTTACAGGTAACACACAAAACTCCCTTTGATCCAATGGCATCATGAAAGAACTCACAGGCACGTGCTTCCAACAATGCAATGACCGGACTTCCTCACCAATAGAGGACCACGTCACCGACTCAGTGTCTTCAACGCAAGGTCTCAGATGCATTGATCTGAGAGTACCACGTGACTGGTACTCTTCCAAAGGTGGAGGCGGTCATGCACTCCTTCCAATCCTCCAAGACCCTCCAGTCACCCGCCCAGCAGTGGCTGCGAAGGTAGATCCAGACAGCTCTGGTTTCTATCTCAAACCGTTTCAGGAGTCTATCCCCGGAATGAGACAATGCGTACCTCCCTTATCTTAGGGAGACGGATGAGGTCGACGCTGAGGACTTTATCCCTGCTGGAGGGGGGTTCAGTTCTAAGGCCCCCAGTGGAAGACATCGTCGTCATCACATCGCGGCTCATCATCCTCATGATAAGGAGGATGTTGCCCCGAGGATCCAGGCCCACGCTCCCTGAGCTACGGCCCCTCGGACCTCCCAACGAGGGTGGAAAACATACAACTAGGGACCAGTCATCACCCTTGTCCCAGAGGAGGAGATCTATTTCCCAATCATGGAGATGTAACACGAATAGACCCATACATATGTTCGATCCTCCAAAGACCGCCATCCAGACATGGTGGCATCATATGAGTAGGCGCACATCCCCGCTGGGCTCCATCAAGCTCGTCACTCATGCATAACAACACCTACCCGATAGGAACCTCTCCCTGCCCAGGGTCGTGAAGCCCACCAACCTGACTTCATGGCGACCCAGCGCCTACAAGACCAGCTCCTAGAAGATGCTCTTGACGCCTACCATCCCTACATGGTGGCGATCAACAAATCCCTCCATCCATATGTGGTGGCAATAAATATGCGGGCACGTCTCCCTGCTAACAAAGGCCACTAACTCGATACGGTGGGAAACCAACATATGTAGGGCCATCTCCCTGCGGATGCAGGTAAAGTCTTCCATCCCGATGGGGCGGAAAACAGAGAGATAAACCGGCATATCCAGGCCCAAGGGAAGATTTGTTCACCTACCCCAACTAAAGATAATTGTCATAACCCACTGACCATCGAAGGACCGGAGCAGGATATTCCTACTCTGATACTATAATGGGCCTTCATCCCCATTATAGCCAAAGATGTCCCTCTTCATATCCTGGAAATGATGGAAGAGTAGGTATTGATCCCAGATCATATCTTGCAGACTTTCCAGAATGTAATTTCATAATCGGCAACATCAAGGACTCTGTCCCATGAGCTTGTCTCCCCAATTGATGCGACTCATCTAAGAGACGAGATATCCGCCTTGGAGTAGATCTGCATCCCTGCTTCCGCCCAGGAGGTTCGTCGGCCATATTCCACGACGCAAGGGAACCCGGATCGAGCAGCTTCACTCATTCCAACTAGGGGACACCCGTTCATCCCGGTGGATGCATCAGAGTAGGCATATAACCCTGATAAAAGTCAAGATGTTTGTCGGCGTATCCGGAAAACATCATGGGATCCAATTAGACAGGGAGGCAGAAGTGAAGGTCATTGTCAATAGGAAACGGTCCCTACTACCCATAGGAAAGCACCCTGAACGTGCCGAAGGCAGCCGGAAAATAAAGAGCGGGTTCATGACTCTGTTTTGCTGGAATCTGGGGTTCCTAATGCCTCTAAGCTCATATCAAAGGCTCAAAACCCTTCCCACCCATTACCATATTATGGGAGTGGCAGTAGAAGTTGTGAGGGTCCTCCCCGCAATGTCGCTTCCAGTAGCTCTGAAGGTCTTCCCCAGAGCACCCGCAGGGGCCTCCCCCACTGGCATATAATGATCGATCACGAGATCTCCTCTTTTGATGTGAGTCACGGAAACCCTCCACGTGACCAGAAGATCGAGCAGCAAGAAGGCCCTCCACTTGATGCGGTCCACCCTGAAGGTCCTCCCTAGGGTTTACACTACAAGCACTCTCTATGTAGTGGGACCACAGATTATGATTGTAGTCCTCGCTATCATAGTCGCAAATGAGAAGTCCCTCCCCGCAGTGATGTCTCATCATGAAAATAAGACCATACCCTTGTCGTGGATTACATTGAAGGTCCTCACAAGGGGTTATGTTGTAACGACACTCCGCGTAGCCGGGCATTAGATCACAGTGGTAGTCCTCGCCACTCTAATAACGGAGGTCCTCCCGGTCGATACGTCAATCAATGAGAAGGCCCTCCCCTCGTTTCGGTACATTCCTAAGGCCCTCCCCAGGGTGTACCTCACAGATATTCTCTATGCGGCAGCTGTAATGGTATTCATTGCCATTGCAGCAGCTGTGATGGTAGTCCTCGCCACCACGACCGCCATTGTGAAGGTCCTCCCCACAGTGGCCCCAAGCAACAAGAAAGTCCTCCCCTTCTCACAGTGTATCTAGATGGTCCTCCCCAGGATGCACATCGAACATCAAACAATTATGGTCATCCTCACCATGATGGCAGTTGTTGCGAAGTCCCTCCCCGTAATAATGCTACGCAGCCAGAAGGTCCTCCACTTGCTGCAACATGCCTTGGAGGTCCTCCCCACGGTATGCACTGCAAAATTCCTTTATGTAGTGATGTGTCAAGTAGTAATGGTAGTCCTCACCATTACGGACACCATTGTGAAGTTCCTCCCCAAAATGACATATCACATCGACAGGAAGGTCCTACCCCTACCAAATCAATAACAGAAAAACCCTCGTATGTCGAGGCACTCAGAAGTACGGGATCAAGCATGTCAGATTCCCAGATAGTTTCCAACGACACCCTTCTTCAATTGGGAGACGTTCTAGGGCCATGTTCATCTTCTAAACCACCTCTAAATCACCAACATGATAATTCAATATCTACCAGTCCCACTGCCTCGGACCACGCTATCAGTCAGCATCTCAGTTGGGCTGACCAGGTAGAGGAGTCACTAGAGGAGGAGTATGCAGACACGTTGAACCTGAGGAAACAACTAGCCATGGATGTTATACCGGTTATGTTTTGGCCCACGGCCACCTCTCAATTCGACATACCCAGAGAGGTGTCGAAATAATGTGTGCATGACATCCGCTACAATATATGGTCGACCCTCCGCTGTCTGAAATCAAGCTTCCTACCCTATGACAGGTATGTAGACCACATAAAGAAAATATGAGACCTTTCGCATCACATCAACCTGGAATCTCTTCCTTTGGCACGGAAAAAAAGGCCCGAGAGGTGTAAAGAAAACATAGAGAGAGCCTGCCTCCATGCGCTGCACCAGCTGCACCACCTCATTGATGACGCTCTGACGGGAGTCCATATTAGGGGATGGGGGGAATATGGAGATCTGCATTTCACTCTGATCCCCGCCCAGAAGAGCATGTTTGGCATGGTGTCTTGAAACGTCATCACATCAAGATAGAAATCAAGTGGTCTCCATTTTCGCGAAAGGAAAAACACCCAACAGATATAGGCCTTGAGTACGTCCAAGAAGCGTCAGGCCCGACGGGAACAAGCCATTCTAGAACTCTTAAATCAGGCCACCAAGAGCATAAAACATGCCTCTTGTCTAAGAGAGGCCAATCCGCAGCCATTCCCTACCTCCCCAAAAGGGATTGATTCATAGAAGAAATCGACACCAAACCCAGTTCACCCCCGAATGGGGGCACGCCAGATCAGCAAAGTAGCGATAGCAGCAGCCGCCGCCGCAATCCAGGGTGAACCCAAGCCTGTAGGGCTGGGGCATTTTTGACAACAAATTCCCCCGTAAGACCAATAAAAACGGGAAGAGACTCAACGTCCAAGGAATGGATCCAACCCCAGCCCTCAGGGCTGGGGGATCTTTTACCTCCTCAACAACAAACTCCTCCATGAGAATCAGTATTCTCTCATCTAGGGAGGATAGTTAGAAGAGGAGGTTCATGTCCTATCCCGTCCTTTGAATCATTATCCCCTTCAAGAGGGAGGCATACCGTAAGGTCACATCAAATAACTCTCTGCATCACCCTTCGTCAAAGAGACCGAAAGAAATCACGGGATAGTAGAGGGAAGACCAGTAAAAGACACAGGAGATCCTCTTCCTATTTAGAAGATGATGTCTCCTCCACCCCACGATATGCATCGATCAAAGCCATAGAGGCTAACCCCACTAGTGACACCGGAGACGATGCAAATCTGGATGGATCGGGAGACACTGGTTTCAGTAAGGCTATGACTCACAATGAACCACTAGGTGTGCACACCCAAAACCAGAAAGCCTCCCTAAATATGGTCTCCCCTTAAACTAACCTTCCTTCTCTGACCCTGTGAGCTTCCAATAGGTATAATAACAACGGACCGATTGCCCTTAACCCACCCCCCTCTCTTGATAAAAACGATCCACTTACGCTCAAATAAAGGTTCGCTCAACCGGAAGAGGAAATGAAAGAATTGAGGTAGCTTAAAGTTGAGCTACTCCATAGGAACCATCTTATTGAAAGCGCATCCCAAGAGCAGCCACATCACGCACTCCCAGTAAGTTCACCTCAAAGACCAAGGTTTTCCCTGACAAACAAAGCACAGTCGGGGCTCCCACCCAATGAGGTGCCCCCCCTGTCCAACTACCTAAATATTGATCTGGATGAATACCATGACTTCCCTCCACTTAAGAAGAAACCGGAGCGAGTACGTCTGAACCCTCTGAAGGTGTCACAAACGGCACATGCACCCCTGGTGCCAACCGAGCTAGATCCTCTAGCAATGCCTCGGGCTACATCCGGCCAGGATCCGGCCCAATAGGATGTAAACTAGGTTCTCACCAACACCATCAAGGCACTGATTTCTCGATTGGAAGAACTGGAAGGTTGACGCACTCTGATACAGCCAGAGTGGTAACCTTACCCGGATTGGGTGAGCAACACACCACCTCCACCCAATTTTGGGAGCCTTTTATTCCATATCTTCAATGGATCAGGCGATCCGTAAAATCACTTGATGCACTACACATCTTATTGAGACCCTATGATGGGAACTCTGGAACAATAAGAAGCAGTGAAACTCAAATGCTTCGTATGGACCTTGCAAGGATCTTCCTTCATCTTGTATACGAGCCTGCCAGCCCAGTCAATAAAAATCTAGGAATACCGTTGGTAATAGTTCTTGTTCTACTTCAGCTCAACGCTGCCTAAAACAATGGTCAGCGACCTCATGAACTGTAAGAAGGGAGAGAACGAGAGGGTCTCAGATTTCATCGCTAGATGGAAAGGTCTGACCTACTCCCTGAACCGGAAAATTCCTCAAAACGAGTTTCTTTCCATATACATCGATAATCTTTGAGATGGTCTGCGAACACCGCTCATACCAGTGGAGTTCACCACTAGAATCCATCATCTCTCAGTCATTTCCCATAGAAATGAGGTCTCCCTGCAGCGGAACAATTTGAAGTCTCGAATAGCATCGCATGATACCACAAAGAGAGCAGTTAGAGGTGAGGTGTCCTCTGTCACGCTCAAGACAGCCCCTTTGCCTACTCCACCACTCATGCCTCCACCAAATCGTCAAGGTCCCCCTGTATATCATTGGTCGCCTCCGCCTAATAAGGATGATCCGAGGAGATCGAAGTGGAACCAGTTTGAGGAACGAAGATAGAAATTATACTCGTTCTGAGAGGACCAAGTCTACGGCTACTTCATCGCCACCATGAATTGCAACTTGCTTTTCCTCCGAGAGCCAAGGAAACCTAGAGAAGTTGGCTGGTATGACAGGCCATATTACTGTCCCTACCATTGAATGTTGGGGCACAATATTTGGGAATGCTTCATCTTCAAAGACCTCCTTCAAAAGATGGTAGACTCTGGGCTAGTCGATCTGGTACCACCCCCGTCACATGTGACATATATTTCTACCAATGACTCTGACAAATGGGAGTGGTGGAAGGAAGTCACCAACAAAATGGGGTAGAAATTCGATAAATGGATGACTTAGAATACTATCAATCAAGCCCAGGGAATACGCTGAGCTCAGCTACTATAGTCGGTGTTTCCGCCAACAACCCCTGATGCCGCACAGCTGAAAATATTGGCCTCAGAACCCTCCTCGAGCTGGTTATCCAAGCATAATCAAGAAGGGAGGAGACAAGCACAAGAGGAGCATTCCGCAACAAGGCCAAAGTTAGCCCCGACACTGTCTGATTTTATGCCCCCAAACATGGTGCCATGGGCACCGACCCACCATACGGCACCATCAAAGACCACTGACCGGGTTGATTAGTCAGAGGATGAGGAGCCAATTTTTGGTTCCATCAACGTCATCCATCTTATGGAATCGTTCCCTGATGAAGTTTATGGTTATGAACCCAAGTTCACGATGAAATGGGCTTGGAGGGGGAGTCGTAGAGGTAGAGGATATCAGGGGAGGCGCAATCAAGGCCGAAATCAACCCTACAGCTGGACCTCAGCCCAAACTGTCAATATTGCAGAAACTTGTGGGAGATCCCTTCAACGGACTCAGCAGGAGAAAGAATATCCCTCCACCTCCACAAGTGGACACTCTTCCCCCGTCATTCTGCGGTACCAATCAGAGGAGGAACAGATGTCTAGCAGCCTAGTGCGCACAAATAGACTGGCTGGGCCGAATCCCCAAAATTTGGGGACACCGTTGACATCAGACCCCGGGGTCGGTCCCTCCTCGTCCCATATTCCAACTCCCAAGCTTCCCGCTAGGACTCCCCACCAACGGAGAAGCGTCAGCCACTGGAACAGAAATATGACATCCTTAAGCAGCTGGCGTCAGTTCCAGCCAAACTGTTGATCCTAGATGTTCTAAGATTGTCAGTAGACCTTAGGGAGTCACTTATGAAAGCCTTGCTCAGCCCCCACAATTTTCAAGCCGAGGTAGCTGTAGATGAGAATTACCGGATAGAGACTAGCTCGGCTGAATGTGATACGGTGATTTCCTTCACCGATCAGGATGAATATTCCATCATGTAAGGACACATCAGACCACTATATGTGTCTAGCACACTAAATGATGTTGAGATCCACAAAGTCTTTGTTGACAACGACTCTGGAGTTGACCTCCTTCCCCTATGGACACTTCTCAAGTTGGGCAATAGTGAGGATAACCTAATCCTCTCAACCACAACTCTGTTTGGATACGAAAAGACTGAACAGAATCCAATGGGAAAAATTAAGCTAAAGGACCATTTTGGTGACCTTGTGTCCTACTAGGAATTCCTGGGGGTTCGGCAGATCACAACATTCAATGCCCTACTGGGAAGGTCGTGGATCCATAAGCACATGGTCGTTCCTTCATCCTACCACCAGTGTATTAAGTACTGTGTCAATGGGAAAGGAGGGACATTTCATGCCGACAAGGCCCCTTTCGATCTCTCTGAGTCACACTACATTGATGCTGGGTTTTATGAGAAAAAGAAGAAGAAGCCTTTGGTCGATGGTGTCAACTGGATCCCTGCTCCAAATGGTCTGGAAATGGTTCCTGATGACCCCCTCAGATTGCTTGGCAGAGACTATGTACTCCCCATCAACCATATTGAGAATAGGGGTTCAAGCCTGGACACACACTTAGTTGTCCTCATGACTTCATCCATAACTACTGAGTGTGACAATGTGCGGACATCCACCAACCCTCAATCTGAGGGAGAATACTTGAGAGAGGATGCCCATAATACCCTGCCTTCGGATTCCCATGAACCCACGCTGGGAGCTCTCCCCTCGCTGGATCAAGAAGATTACAATTTGGGAGAAGAAGAGGAGGAAGATCTCCGGGATGCACCTCCCGAATTTGAGGAAGGTATCTTCACCACGGTGAATGATCTCAGGGAAGTACACCTGGGTACTGAGGAAGACTTGAGGCCCACTCTTGTTAGTGCAGCCATGTCCCCCGAGGAGCACGAGGTATATTCTGCTTTCTTAAGGAAACATCGGGTTGTTTTTTCCTGGAATTACACAGAAATTTCAGGACTCGATCTTGAAGTGTCAACCCACCACTTAGGACTTCCAGAAGACCACCAGGGCTATAAACAAGTGGCCAGAAGAACGCACCCCTCCCATGCTACCAAAATAGAGCCTAAAGTCAATAAGATTATTAAAGCAGGCTTCATTCGGGAGGTCCAATACCCCATATGGTTGTCCAACATTGTCCCCATCACAAAAAAGAATGGACAAATCCATGTTTTCATTGATTTCAGAAATATCAATCGTCATTTTCTGAAAGATGATTTTCCGATCCCGTTCACTGAGTTATTAATCGATGCAACGACAGGGTATGAGGCTCTATCCTTCATGGACTGTTATTCTGGGTATAATCAGATCCAGATGGCCCAAGAAGACAAAGAATCCACTACCTTTAGAGGCCCTCAAGTAATATTTTGTTACAAGGTTATTCCCTTTGGTCTCAAGAATGCTGGTGCCACATATCAGCATGCCATGCATAGTATAATTAAACCATTTCTGGGGAGATTCGTTGAATGCTACATATATGACTTGGTGGTTATGTCCAGCTAGCGCTCAGATCACCTGTCAGACCTTTAGACCGTCTTCAACAAACTTCTGCAGCATAGCCTGAAGATGAATCCCTTGAAATGCGCCTTCGGGGTTACCTCAGGGAAATTCATTGGCTTCGTCATACGCCATCGTGGCATTGATGTCGACCCTAAAAAGATAAAGGATATCCTCATCCTTCCACCCACCCCCCCATAATCTCAGCGATTTGAGAGCATTCCAAGGGCACCTGGCCTACATAAGGCGATTCATAGCCAACCTCGCATGGAAATGTTTACCTTTTACCAGGTTAATGAAGAAGGGAGTCATGTACCAGTGGACAGATGACTTCCAAGAGGCATTCGACAGCCTAAAAAAGTATCTATTAAGTCCACTGGTGCTCATGACCCCAGTTTAAGGAAGACCACTTATCCTATAGGTGACGGCCCAAGAGCAGTCGCTGGGAGACTTCCTCGTGCATAAAAATGACGCCGTCAATGAAAACAGTCTCTATTACCTTAGTTGAACCATGATTGATGATTAGAATTGATACTCAAACTTTGAGAAGAGTTTTTTAGACTTGGTCTTCATAGTTAAAAAGTTGAGACATTACTTGAAGCATCATAAAGTCCATTTGGTCTCACGTAGTAACATGCTTAAGTACATTCTCAGCCGCCCGATGCTGACCGGGCGCCCATCCCGATGGACAGTCGTACTGCAATAGTTTGACATCTGGTTTGTGCCTCAGAAGGCCATCAAAGGCCAGACATTAGCAGATTTTATGGAAGAGCACCCTTCAATAGGGACCGCCACACCGGACTCCGAGCTACCTGATGAAGACATATTCCCGGTTCAAGAGGACTTCCAAGCATGGGAAATGTAATTCGACGACGCCTCCTGAAGCCCAACCAGGAAGAGGATGAAAGATCCCAAATGTAACAAGGTGGGATTGGGGATAATACTCATGTCCCCGGAAAAGGAAGTCTTTCCATATTCCTTCCTCCTGTCAAAATGATGTATGAAAAATGAAGCGGAGTATCAAGCCCTCATTGCAGGCCTAGAGCTCGCACTCCAAGAACAATTGCGGCACCTTAAGGTAAAAGGTGACTCGGAACTGGTCATCTTGAAATTCAATGGTGACTATGCTATTAAAAAGAAGGAGCTAATTCACCTATTTGACCATGTATAAGGGTTAATGGAGGAATTCTCCACAGAACCAATATTGACCTATATTCCCCGGTCACAGAATGCCCATGCCGACGCATTACCTAATGCGGCCATGACCCTAGCCAACCCAGACCGGGAAGAAACGTTTATCAGTATTACTCATCTTCGAATAGTTTTACCGTTTGTTTTGGCCAAGACGGAAGAAATCAATGATGTCAGTCCTGTCCCAGAGCCATATGCTCCTGCCACCTGCTGGATGACCCCCATTGCGAACTACCGTCAACGGGGAGAACTTCTATTAGACAGGTCTGAACGAGAGAAATTAGGGAGAAGGGGAATCAAATTTTTCCAATATGGCGGAACGGGTTAGCAAGAGGTCCTCTACAAACGAGGCCTTGAAAGAATCCTCCTCAGATGCATTGATGGAGAAGAAATCACTGCTGTCATGACTGAGGTACATGCCAGAGTCTGTGGGGCACATCAGCCAGGGTCCAAGCTTTCCATCAGGTTCAAAGACTTGGGTACTGTTGGACCATAGTGGCACGAGATTGCGAGTGCTTTACCACAAAATATCACTCATGCCAAATTCATGCCTACTTCATACAGCAACCCTCAGAGTTACTTCATCAGGATAAGTACTTTGGGCCATTTTCCATGTGGGGAATGGACATCGTGGGACCATATCCTCCCACCATAGCCAAACAGCTAAAGTATATTTACACGAAAACCGACTTCTTTTCCAAATGGGCAGAAGTTGTACCCCTTAAGAAAGTCGGATCAAGAAGCATTGTTAGCTTTGTGAAAACCAATATCATCACTAAATTTGGGGTCCCTTATACCATACTGATGGATAACGGCACAAACTTATGCTTGCTGAAATGGAGAAACTATACCAAGAATATGGTATCAAGGCTAACCACTCATCTCGCTACCATGTAGCGGCCAACTGACAGATAGAGGCATTCAACAAGACCATTTCCAACATTCTCCAGAAAATGGTGGACAAAGGAAAAAATTTATGGCCAGATAAACTCCTCCTTGCATTATGGGATTACCGAACCACAATCTGCACCGCTACTCGGGCTACACCGTACTCATTAGTAAACGGAACAGAAGTGGTCCTACCTATTAGACTCTAATTTCCCTTGCTTTGTGTTTCCATTTGTGATTAGTTATCCATCGATGAGCAATCATAAAAGTGGCTAGGTGAATTTGAGAAGCTAGATGAGAAGTTGTTAAACACTTTGCACCATCTGGAAGTATACTAGAAACGGATCCCACGACCCTTCAAAAAAAAGGTCTGCCTTTGGTATTTCTTTGAAGGATAATTGGTATTGGTCCTACGGACCCCAATGATACCCGGAAAGAAACCTCCAAAGCTGGAACCCAAGTGGGAGGGGCCATATGTTATACAAAAGTTCTAATCCTATGGAGCATATACTCTTATCACCATGGACGGGCAGTTCACCACCGCTCTTACGAATGCGAGATTCCTGAAGAAGTATTTCACAAAACAACTAAAAGCAGTTATCGTCCGATCTGCAGGATGTTAAACTGCCAAGCACCCAATGGTCCAAACTCTATGACCCCAAAATAGGTGCCCTTCATCCTCACCGCATGACGTTGAACTGCACGGATTTCAGAGAACTATGTATGGCTTGATTCCTACCCTCACAGGATACGTAGCGACGCCAGGGTTCCCCATCCTGGCCCAACCACCCCCGGATAAGATGATTTAAAAATGTCATTTCCCACGTGTATGGACCAGACCTGCACGGGGTGTACTCCAAAGAGAACTATGTAAGGCTTGATTCATGCCCTCCCAGGATACGTAGCGACGCCGGGATCCCCTATCCAGGCCCAGCCACTCCCAAATGTAATAAAATTAAAAACATTATCCCCTTCCCCCGTGTATGGACCAGCGCTGAAAAAGGTGTACTTATTTCAGAGAACTACGTACAGCTTGATTCCTACCCTTGCAGGATATGTAGTGACGTCATGGTTCCCCATCCTAGCCCAAACACCCCCAAGTAAATGTTTAAAATACCCTTTCCCTTTTGTATGGACAAGACCTGCATGGGGTGTAGTCAAAAGAGAACTACTTAAGGCTTGATTCTTGCCCTTGCAGGATACGTAGTGATGCCAGGGTCCCTCACCCTGGATCATCCATCCAAAAATAAAAGTAGAAAATGCCTTCTTCCACCGTGTATGGACCAGCCCTGCACAGGGTGTACTCCTCGTCCTTACCGCACAATGTTAAACTGCACGGATAAGAAAAAACAAAATGCCCCTTCTCCCCCCGTGAATGGACTAAACCTGTACGGGGGGTATTTTCTTTTATAGAACTACATAAGGCTTGATTCTTTCCCTCATAGGATACATAGTAATGCCATAATTCCACACCCTGGCCCAGCCACCTCATATGAAGCCAAAAATACCCCTGCCTCCATACGGACCATAACCGCACAGGGTGTATTCCCTTAAATGAACTACTTGAGGCTTGATTCCTGCCCTCGCGGGATATGTAGTGATGTCAGGGTTCCCCATCTTGGCCCGACCATTCAAAAAAATGATCTCTCCCCCTATGTACAGACCAGACCTGCACGGGGTGTATTCTTCGTCCTCATCGCACAGCGTTAAACTGCACAGACTTCAGAGAACTACGTGAGGCGTGATTAATGGATTCGCAGGATATGTAGTGATGCCAGAGTCCCTCACCTTGGCTTAGCTGTCCCCAAATGAATGTAAAAAATTCCCTTTTTCCCCATGTATGGACTAACCCTGTGCGGGGTGTACCTCCTTCAGGGAACTACGCGTGTATAGCATCCCGCCTTTTTATAACATAAACTTTCATTACATTACACAAATCTGAGGATCTTTAAGGTTTAGTGTCTTGGAAACCAAGAACATAATACATGAAAACAACATAAAACATTCTTCTTAAAAACTTGAAAGGCTTATCCTTAAGTTCATCCTAGGTTCATTACGGTATCTCATAACCAGGGGACATACATCAAAATAAAGGGTGAGCAGAAGGCCCAGTAAGGGAAATAAGTGAAACATTTTACATCTGAACTTGAGATACATCAATAAAGTCATGAAAAGAACTTTAAGGCATGAGAATGAAATAATGAGGCATATCATAATAAAAATAACATTTTTCATAACTTGAAGATGTGGCTACAACATTTAGCATAGACAATCATGAACATATCACCAAGGTCCATCCCCAAGGTGTCATTTGAAAATTACCAAGGTTATTCACCAAGATATCGTGAAAATTTTAATCTCTAGTGGTTACATCATTACCCAATGCATTGGAGCGCTATCAGGGAGCACCCTTAAATTTGCATTTATTATCATGTGAGCCACATATATCATCATCAAAAATTTCATAAATAACCCATATAGAATAAAATAAATGGGTTTCATTTCATAATCATAACATTTTAAAAACTACTTTAAAGACATGATCTTTATGTCACTTTAAATCCACGGAAGGGGAGAGCAGGTTTCATGTATGTAAATACCAGAATTTAAAATAGAAAATTTTGGTACATATGTGAATACCCCTATAGAAATAATATCTTTGAGTATTCACTTTATAACATAAAATAATTTTGAGAAAAGAGAGAGGCATTTTGGGATGAAAATTTTGCAGCATAACGGCTATGTTTCGGGGTTTTAGAAATCATTGAAAAGAGAGGGGACATGGTTCAACCACTCATAAATGATCCACAAAATAGTTGGGGAACATAATATAAAGGATTTAAGAACATGGTAATTAAATTTTAATGATATACCATATGAAACGAAGAACATGGAAGGAAGACAAAAAATAAGATTTCTCTTATGAGAATTCGGCAGCCTAACGACGCCACTTAAAACTTCCAAAAATGGATTGACGAGATCAAATAGGGTCTCTAATAATATGAAAATAAATCATCAGTATGATAGATATATAGATCATACCCCAAAATAATAAAAATAACTTGAAAGGCTTGACATGAAAATAGATCTTGAAAACGAGAAGGGTGAAAGAATCCCTTAAAAATTCGGCAGCCTAACGGCGCCACTTAAAATTCAACAAAAATGAATTGACGAGATAAAATTGGGTCTCTCATCATATGAACATAAAAGATCAGTATGATATATTTAGATATCATACCCCAACATAATAAAAAGTAACATGAGAGACTTGACATGAAAATAGATCTTGAAAATGAGAAGGGTGAAAGAACCCCATAGAAATTCGGCAGCCTAACGGCGTCACTTAAACTTCAACAAAAATGAATTGATGAGATCAAATAGGGTCTCTCATAATATGAACATAAAGGATCAGTATGATATATTTAGAGAACATAACTCAACATAATAAAAATTAACATGAAAGACTTGATAAGAAAATGGATATTGAAAACGAGAAGGGTGAAAGAATCCCTTAAAAATTCGGCAGCCTAACGGTGCCAATTAAAACTTCAAAATACTGAATTGAAGAGATCAAATGGGGTCTCTCATAATATGATCATAAAATATCAGTATGATAAATTTATAGATAATACCCCAACATAATAAAAAGGAACTTTAAATACATTACATGAAAATAGATCTTGAAAAAAGAGAAGGGAGAAAGAATCTGTTACAAAAATTTCGGCAGCCTAACGGTGCCACTTAAAACTTCATAAAACGAAATAATGAGAGTAAGAGGGGATCTCTCATTATATTAACCTGAAAAAGGCAGTAATAGGAGTATAAAAGAACATCCTTTAACATAATAACATGGAGCATAAAATAAATGGCATAAAAGAGATTACTTGAAAAGAAAGAGAGAGGTCGGATCCCTTACCTTAAAATGTAACTCTTAAAACTCAAAGGTTTGGACCTTGAGGGCTCGGGGGCACCTTGGGAAGACTCCTTGGGAGTTAAGGAGACCAGAACTTAGTTGAGTATGGTTTTGGAGTCGAATGTATGAGAGGATGTCTTGGTATTTATAGGGAAAGTGCGGGGACAAGGCATTAATGGCCAAGGGACACCTCAAAAGTGGTTTTCTCAAAACCATGTGCTCTCCCATGATATTTCCCATGAAGTTAGGCCACATGGGGCCCCCAATACAATAATTCATCAACTTTGGTCGGCCAAACCTTAAAATATCTCATGAAATCATCATGAAAAATTTATGATATCATTAAACATACTGAAACCCTAAAACTGTATTTTTACTATTCACTGAAAATTCAACTTTCTCAAAAAAATCCCAAAATTTCACATTAACCAAATATCAATGCTCTGATTTCAAAAATGAAATCCATTTTATAAAAATAATTTTCTAAATATTTTAAATTTTATTTTTAAATAAATACACTATTCACCGAAAATTCATTTTTTTCAGAAAAATCCCCAAAAATTACCTTAACATAATATCGATGCTCTGAGTTCAAAAATGAAATCCATTTTATAAAAATAATTTTCTAAATATTTTTAATTTAATTTTTAATTAAAAAACACAATTCACCCAAAAAAACTAATACTTGAATAATAATTTATGAAACCGTTATTTAACCATTTTATTCAATCACATTACTTAATCAAGGTGCCTAGATTATATTAATACTTTTTTTAAGTGAGATTACTAATCCATTTGGACAAATTAATAATCCTAATCATAAAATCACTATTCATAATTTACTATTCATCAAAAATCAAGTTGATCTTATTAGACTCTAAATTTTGTACTAAACATAATTGTAGAAGACCATTTTTCGAAAATCATTACACATTTTTAATTATTTAAGGTTTACATAAACATTTTTAAAATATCCATTTTCTAAAATTCATCAAAAATATGCATACTATATTTATCCAGTCATTTGAAAAGTCATAAACATCATCATAGGATGGAATCCCAATTTTTATTTAAAACAAAGGATTACACAAAGAAGTTATGGTCTCCTTACATATCCCCTTATCACACCGGCATAGGACATAAGTGTAAGGTTTGTTAAGGTGAGAGAATCCAAGGGAGGCTCGGCCAACATTGCACGAGTAGTAATTTCTATCAGTTTGAACTTCTCGCAAAGGCGATTCCGTTCTAGCTTCACGTGATGAAGTTCGGCTTCAGTTTGGTCCAGAGCAAAGCCTAGTGGTGTTACCTCCTTCCCAAGTTCTGTTAGATGGGATTCGATCGGTCCAAGACTACTGGGTGAGGCCATCGTATCTTCTTTCTATAATAATTAACCAAGATTACTTGTATTTAGAGAAAAAAATCAAAACGTTTAGTTTCCAGCGGTCATATTGACCAATTGTCATATAATAGTCAAAACCCAATGGTCTCATTTTAATTATAATCATGTTATCAAATGAAACATTTTTGTTGAGTATAAAAATAAAATAAAATAACACATAAAATTAGGAAACAAGATTTATTCAAAATTTTGGGTCGTTACAATCTTCCCCCCTTAAGAAATTGCATCCTCACAATTTTTAAAAAATTGGGTTTTGAAATTTCATTGAAAGTCCTACATCGGAAAAGGAGTCAGTAAAACTATTACTTTAAAAGAAAGAAAGGAAAGTACAAAGGTCACCCGAGTTAACCCACACTAGGATTCCATGTAGGAAAACATGGACATAGAGGAGAAAACAAAGGGTTAAGTTCTGGGGGAGAGTGATAGAAAACATGATTAGGAGAAAGTTAACCATAAGAAAATCCCAAACTTATGATGTGTGTAAACGGTCTTTGATTACCTAGTAGGAAACGTAAACCAACAACGTTTTCGTTTTACGTTCCTTTTCATAATTTTGAGGAATTCATTTACTACATAGAACAAAAACATAAGAAAATATACCTACCTTCATGTAGAGTTGCATCATTTAATAAGTTTCTACCAAAACTAATCTTTTCTCCAAACGATGAGCATTCAAAACTACTTGGTCTCATCAAAACACAAGAATCATCTTCTAGAGAATCACATAATCCACAAAAGATTAACTATCTATTTCATCTATCTTTTAATATTATCCCAAAAACAGAAAGGGTAAGGTAAAACAACTCTTCAAAAATAAATAATCCCATAGGAATGGAAACTATTTTAAATCTTCAAAGTTCAATGGTACTACCAAAAGTTCATCATAGACCATTAAATAAATTAAGGTCCTTCATATTCCTCACAATAAACCAAACTAATATTGAAACCCCAAATACAAGAAGGATTTTATAACATAGTCTTCCAAAATAAACTTCATTGTTCATCTTCAAACAACATCAAATACTCCTAACATCTTATAACAAAAGTAGCTAACCTAAACATATTTTACCCAAGATAGGTTAATCATTCCTATAAGTAACCTAAATTACTATAATTCTACCTTAAATTCATCAATTCTTCAAAATATAAGTCAACCTTACTCCTCAATGAAAATACCGTAGTAATATATTTACCTCAATCATATAGGGTCCCCAAAATAGTGAACATCTTCCAAAATAATAATCATCTTTTAATCCCCTAATAATCTCTTTTATATTAATACGGCAATCATCGCATTTCCTATCACATTGGTTGTTGGGACACATTCTTCCATTTCCCACCATTAACTAAGAAGAGAAATTATAATTAGAGGCTTAAATACATAACCAATAATCATGAAAAGGAACTTAAAGCATATAAGGATAACTTGTAGAAGAAAAGTATACCCTAACTTGTGATCCCATAGGATTAAATCTAGGTTATCCATGATCATATATTCTTATGTGAATCTTTTTTTTGTTTTATCCTTGTTCTTTTAATAATGGTTCTCACTAAGCTTATGAATTTACCAAAGCATATCCCTCGGGAGTGTCGTAACCAAGAGTGCAGCAAGGCCCGTTGTCATGTACCAGTTCTCGTTCGATTCTAGCTCAAAGCGGTGTTTTTAGGTTTTACCCCTATGTACATCTGTGCCAGAGCCACCTCTACCTGCTTGTATCCAGACACGATGTATTTTCTTGGAAACCCCTTACTCAATACTCACCAAAATACCAGGAAGATTTCCTATATTTAAACATTTCTATAGGGTTCTTCCTATAGTTTTCATATCCTAATTTCCACAAATAACTAAACCATCCTTTGATACCAACTATAGCATCCCACCTTTTTATAACATAAACTTTCATTACATTACACAAAACTGAGTATCTTTAAGGTTTAGTGTCTTGGAAACCAAGAACATAATACATGAAAACAACATAAAACATTCTTCTTAAATACTTGAAAGGATTCTCCTTAAGTCCATCCTAGGTTCCTTACTGCAACTCATAACTTGGGGACATACATCAAATGAAAGGGTGATCATAAGGTCCAGTAAGGGAAACAAGCAAAACATTTTACATCTGAACTTGAGATACATCAACAAAGTCATGAAAAGAACTTTAAGACATGAGAATGAAATAATGAGGCATATCATAATAAAAATAACATTTTTAATAACTTTAAGATGTGACTAAAACATTTAACATAGAAAATCATGAACATATCACCAAGGTCCATCCCCAAGGTGTCATTTGAAAATTACCAAGGTTATTCACCAAGATATCATGAAAATTGTAATCTCTAGTGGTTACATCATTACCCAATGCATTGGAGTGCTATCAGGGCGCACCCTTAAATTTGCCTTTATTATCATTTTATCCACATATATCATCATAAAACATTTCATAAATAACCCATATAGCATAAAATAAATGGGTTTCATTGCATAATCAAAACGTTTTAAAAACTGCTTTAAAGACATGATCTTTACGTCACTTTAAACCCACAGAAGGGGAGAGCGGGTTTCATATATGTAAATACCAGAATTTAAAATAGAAAATTTTTGTATATATGTGAATACCCATATAGAAATAAGATCTTTGAGTATTCACTTTATAACATAAAATAATTTTGAGAAAAGAGAGAGGCATTTTGGGATGAAAATTCTGCAGCATAACGGCTATATTTCAGGGTTTTAGAAAACATTGAAAAGAGAGGGGACATGGGTCACCCACTCATAAATGATCAATAAAACAGTAGGGGGACATAATATAAAGGATTTAACAACATGGTAATGAAATTTTAATGATATACCATATGAAACTAAGATCTTGGAAGGAAGACAAAAAATAAGATTTCTCTTATGAGAATTCGGCAGCCTAACGACGTCACTTAAAACTTCCAAAAATGGATTGACGAGATCAAATAGGGTCTCTCATAATATGAAAATAAATGATCAGTATGATATATATAGAGATCATACCCCAACATAATAAAAATAACTTGAAAGATTTGACATGAAAATAGATCTTGAAAACGAGAAGGGTGAAAGAATCCCTTAAAAATTCGACAGCCTAACGGCGCCACTTAAAATTCAACAAAAATGAATTGACGAGATCAAATAGGGTCTCTCATAATATGAACATAAAATATCAGTATGATATATTTAGAGATAATACCCCAACATAATAAAAAGTAACATTAAAGACTTGACATGAAAATAGATATTGAAAATGAGAAGGGTGAAAGAACCCCTTAGAAATTCGACAGCCTAACGGCGTCACTTAAACTTCAACAAAAATGAATTGATGAGATCAAATAGGGTCTCTAATCATATGAACATAAAATATCAGTATTATATATTTATAGATCATACCTCAACATAATAAAAAGGAACATGAAAGACTTTACAAGAAAATGGATCTTGAAAACGAGAAGGGTGAAAGAATCCCTTAAAAATTCGGCAGCCTAACGGCGCCACTTAAAACTTCAAAATACTGAATTGAAGAAATCAAATGGGGTATCTCATCAAATGATCATAAAAGATCAGTATGACAAATTTATAGATCATACCCCAACATAATAAAAAGGATCTTGAAATACTTTACATGAAAATAGATCTTGAAAAAAGAGAAGGGAGAAAGAATTTGTTACAAAAATTTCGGCAGCCTAACAACGCCACTTAAAAACATCATAAAATGAAATAATGAGAGTGAGAGGGGATCTCTCATTATATGAAAATTAAAAGGGCAGTAAGAGGAGTATAAAATAACATCTTTTAACATAAGAACATGGATCATAAAAGAAATGACATAAATGAGATTACTTGAAAAAAAAGAGAGAGGTCGGATCCCTTACCATAAAATGTAACTCTTAAAACTCAAAGGTTTGGACCTTGAGGGCTTGGAGGAACCTTGGGAGGACTCCTTGGGAGGTAAGGAGACCAGAACTTCGTTGACGATGGTTTTGGAGTCGAATGGATTAGAGGAGGTCTTGGTATTTATAGGGAAAGTGAGGGGACAAGGCATTAATGGCCAAGGGACACCTCAAAAGTGGTTTTCTCAAAACCATGTGCTCTCCCATGATATTTCCCATGAAGTTAGGCCACATGGGGCCCTAAATAAAATAATTCATCACCTTTGGTTGGCCAACCCTTAAAATATCCCATGACATCATCATGACTAAGTTATGATGTCATTAAACATACCGAAACCCTACAACTGTATTTTTACTATGCACTGAAAATTCAACTTTCTCAGAAAAATCCCAAAATTTCACATTAACCAAATATCAATGCTCTGATTTCAAAAATGAACTTCATTTCATAAAAATAATTTTCTAAATATTTTAAATTTTATTTTTAAATAAATACACTATTCACCAAAAATTCATTTTTTTCAGAAAAATCCTCAAAAATTACCTTAACATAATATCGATGCTCTGAGTTCAAAAATGAAATCCATTTTATAAAAATATTTTTTTAAATATTTTTTATTTAATTTTTAATTAAAAAACACTATTCAACCAAAAAAACTAATACTTGAATAATAATTTATGAAACCGTTATTTAACCATTTTATTGAATCACATTACTTAATCAAGGTTCCTAGATTATATTAATACTTTCTTTAAGTGAGATTACTAATCCATTTGGACACATTACTAATCCTAATCATAAAATCACTATTCATAATTTACTATTCATTAAAAATCAAGTTGATCTTATTAGACTCTAAATTAAGTACTGAACATAATTGTAAAAGACCATTTTTCGAAAATCATTACACATTTTTAATTATTTAAGGTTTACATAAACTTTTTTAAAATATCCATTTTCTAAAATTCATCAAAAATATGCATACTATATTTATCCGGTCATTTGAAAAGTCATAAATATCATCATAGGAAGAAATCCCAATTTTTATTTAAAACAAAGGATTACACAAGGCAGTTACGGTCTCCTTACATAGCCCCTTATCACACCAGCATAGGACCTAAGTGTAAGGTGTGCTATGGTGAGAGAATTCGAGGGAGGCTCGGCCAACATCACACGAGTAGTAATTTCTATCAGTTTGAAGTTCTCGCAAAGGAGATTCTGTTCTAGCTTTACATGATGAAGTTCAGCTTGGGTTTGGTCTAGAGCAAATCCCAGTGGTGTTACCTCCTTCCCACGTTCTGTTAGATGGGATTCGATCGGTCCCAGTCTACTGGGTGAGGCCATCGTATCTTCTTTCTATAATAATTAACCATGATTACTTGTATTTAGAGGAAAAAATTAAAACATTTAGTTTCCAAAGGTCATATTGACCAATGGTCATATAATAGTTAAAACCCAGCGGTCTCATTTTAATAATAATCATGTTATCAAATGAAACATTTTGATTGAGTATAAAAATAAAATAAAATAACACATAAAATTAGGAAATAAGATTTATTCAAAATTTCGGGTCGTTACAGTGTGGCTTGATTCCTACCCTCGCAGGATGTGTAGTGACGTCAGGGTTTCCCATCCTGGCCCAGCCATTCCTAAATGGAGATTAAAAAAATGACATATTCCCTCGTGTACAGATCAGACCTACATGGGGGGGGTATTCATCATCTTCACAACATGATGTTAAAACTACATGAACTTCGTCCTCACCACACGATGTTAAAACCGCATGGACTTCCTACTCACCGCATGATGTTAAAACTACATGGAATTCGTCCTCACTGCAAGACATTAAAACTGCATGGACTTCGTCATCACCGCACGATGACAAAACTGCATGGACTTCATCACGACCTACCTAAGATATATGGAGAAACGAGATAGAAATACTCCATGTGCATTTGGATGCATCCCCTCCATACATTATACTCCACGTCCCAGATAATTATGGATCCTCATAACCATTCACGACCATCAGAAGTGGAAATTTATCGACCCGTGGACACCTTTGAATGACTATTCAAACCATGCCCTCAGCGGCTCTGCATATTGATAGCCCCTGGCCCATCTACTAAAGGCAAGATTAGCTCAGGTGATACTCTTCCTTGCTCCATACGCTTACCGGCCTCAGAGGCCCCATATCATATCTCCTGATCCAGAAATTTATGGCACAGTGGTTTACAAGTTTGTCCCCCTTTTTACATCCAAATGTTTCCAGGGTATCCCTACCCAGTTATCCTATGTATCCACCCGTGGTTCACATGATGACCTGCATCTACGAACATCAAGCTCGGGCTAGGCTACTATGACTCAACGGACAATTGTAGTGAGGATGTTTCTTGTATGCTCGGACACCATTATCCTCGCATGCCGAAATTTGTACTGTGAGCATTCTAAGATTTTCATAATAATTCATGGCCATCGGAAATGGAAATTCATCGACCTGGGGACACCTTTTCATGACTAGGCATACCATGTACTCAGGGGCTCTACATATTGATAGCCCCTGGCCCATCTACCAATGGCAAGATTTCCTCGGGTGGTACTCTTCCTAGCTCTGTATGCTTACTAGCCTCGGATCCCCCACACACCATCTCCTGATCCGGGAAACCTCAGAGTTTCAGTTTACATCCTTTATCCCCCACCCTGTTCAGAGTATATTAGATCATGGTAACTTAGTTATCCTTCGAGTGCCAGCAGTAATAGTCCCCCCACTAGTCCGAGCTCTATGACCACTAATCTAGGAGTACTTCGTCTTTACCGCACGATGTTAGATTGCATGGAGTGAAGGGACACCCCCATGCGTAAGATATATCAGTGCAGGGATCTCTCTAAGCTTTAACAGAAATTGGGGCAGAATATGCTCGATATTTCTAGATATTTTCTTACCAAATGAATGAATTCATGGCCCGGACAATCTCGGATCCTCAGAACCATTCACGGCCATCGGAAGTAGAAATTTATCGACCCATGTACACCTTTTCATGACTATGAATACCATGCCCTCAGCTTCTCTGCATTTTGATTTCCCCTGGCTCTTCTACCAAAGGCAAGATTTCCACAGGTGATACACTTCCTAGTTTCGTACGCTTACCAGCCTTAGAGCCCCCATATCACTTCTCCTGATCCAAGAAGCCCCAGAACCATGATTTACACCAATAAACCCCTCTCCACATCATGTGCATGCTGAGATGTTCAAGCCCAGTTACATTCTGATCAAGAGCGGCCTTTGAAACTACATCCTTACCACATGATGTTAAACTGAATGGAACATCTTGGTTTCTTGGAATAAAGCTGCAAAGACCAAGCATTAAACATCCAGGAAAATGCCTCCATCTTAAAGCATTTTCACTGGTTTACAAATTCCTCTGTCCTCACTGCATGACGTTAAAATTGCACAGCATCGAAAAAAATTCCCCCCTTCCTCGCTTCATGACGTTAAACTACACATCAACCTTTAATAATACTCCTCATCTTTACCGCATGAAGTTAAATTGCACGGTCAAACCAGTCATGGGTTCATTAACGAATAGAGGATTTTCTCTGTCCCCCAGTGCACAGGTCAAAACTGCCCAAACCACTGTCTCACACCAATGTAAGAACAAATGACTTCACCCATTATCAGGAAATTTAGCCTAGTTGTTTGTCCTGTATCCAGGCACCCCCTCCTCATACACCATACTATGTACTCAGAAAAAAAACAAAACTCTCATAAACTACCCCTGGTAGTCCCGAATCACAAACTTCTTTGAAGTTGCTCGGCTATCGGGAGAATGAAATCATTGACCCAAGGACACCTTTGCATGACTATTAATACCATGCTCTCAGTGGATCTGCATATTGATCACCCTTATATCATCTACCAAATGAAATATTTCATTAGGTAATGCTTCTCTTTGTACGCCTCTTGGCCCCTGAGCCCCCATGTCCATCCCAAGAATCAGAAACCCTCAGAGATATGGTTTACCACCCTCTTTCATGACCCTTCTTGAATATGGTGGAACGTCTCTGATGAGATTACCGAGAACCAGGAGAAACAGTTCCATTCTAAATGATGTCCCAGCTGCATTACTTTAAACTATTCCAAGATCTAACCATCCTTTACGCTAGATAAATATATAAGACAAGGACCCTAAGTCCACACTCCTGATTAATACAAATTTCTTCAAACACTTTCAGACATCACACACCCTTTCTAATCCACCCACAGTGGTTTTCATATTTCTCCAATCCACCCATGGTGGTTTCCATAATTCACACTTCCATGAAGTCCTTAGGCCATCGGAAGTGGAAAGTTGTCGACCCATGGACACATTTTCACGACTATTCATACCATGCCCTCAGCAGCTCTGCATATTGATAGCCCCTATCCCATCTACCAAAGGTAAGATTTACTTAGGAGATACTCTTCCTATCTATGCACTCCGATATGGAAACCATGCCTTGAGACATTCCCTACATGTCACTCGAATCTAAACATGTTCCCCCAACCACCACATGCATCTGAAGGATATCAGGACATATTTTAATCAACCAAACCTCATTGGGGCCCTCGCCCCACCATACCTGGTCAAAGCTGTTCGACCTAAAACATCAGTAATGATAGTCTTAACAGTGGGACTTTAAACCCCTCCCAAAAAGAGTTGCAAAGCCTGTTAGGCTGAAAAAATGAATAGGGAAACCTAATCAAAAGTCGAGCCATACCCGCTGGGTCCACACTAGATGGGCCAAGGAAAAATTAGGGTATTAAAAGGAAAGACAAAAATTTTGTGGGGTTTTTCTAAAAAACCATAGAAATAGTCAAACTATGCTTGCTAGATCCCATGATCTAGGCAAAAGTTAGAGCTTTTTCTATTTCCCTAAATTATGATTAATTCTGATTCAGTGAGTTGTTATTGATGCAACAATTGATCTAGTAATAATAAAATTTTACAGTAAGGGAATATTGACATGTTTTTTATTCTGTTTGATAAAAAGGGAGGACGTCCACAAGTTGGGGCCTCTCCCTAATAGTAACAAAAAAAGGGGTAAGAAAAATAGAGTGTATAAGAACGACTCTGATCGTCACAAAGGAGCCTGGATCGCTCTCTCCATCAGATCGGAAACTATGAGATAGAGGTTGTTGCAAGTCTGCTCCAGCACAACCCTCTCCCTGGCCTCAACCTCCTCCACCAAATGAGTGTGCCCCACTATTGTTTGGAGATCACTGATTCATTTCCTCTTGGCTTTAAGGTTACCAGTTAGAGCTGACAACTAATCCCTTAGCATCGCTGCCCATACTTCACATTCATGCAACTCGGTAGATAGGGCGACCACCTAATCTAGAGATCTCACCTCATGTGCTATCAGCTAATGAAGCTTTATCATGGCTTCCTCCAAGGCTCGGGTCCCTCAATGAGACACAGCGAAGTGAGCAAGTTTTCGTTCCATAGTGGAAACTTCCTCACGGGCCGTGACAACCTGGAAAGCGAGAAAATGAAACCGTCGATAGTCAAAGCCACCTGACCCCAAACCCATGAAGAGTTTTCGGAGAGCTTCAGTTATTGTTTCCATCTCATCCAAAGGAGTTTTGGTGAAAATATCACAAATTCGGGGCTAGTCCCACCTACGCACTGCTCGGTGATCCTCCCATGACACGAGTATCCTTGGTATCCTTGCTAGATAGCATGAGAATGAAGTTTGGAATTGTAATCAGCACAGACATGTGCATGCTAAAAGACGGTTCTGAAGATGGAAGGTCTGAAGCTTCTAACCTCGGTTCGGGCTTGGGAATCAAGTTTCCAAGTCATCTATCAGCCGGAAAAACTTTAGGAATTGTTTCACTGGGACCCGAAGCCACAAGGTCATCCTCATCCACGTCCAAGAGAGTGGGGTCTGTCTGAACTTCACCAGCAGAAAGGCTGGGAGAAGAAAATCCCCTGAGTCGCTTTGACCAATGATCCATCAGTCAATCCTCCCTCAGAGCTGATGATGACGGTACGGTAGGCACAGCTTCTGCAATGACTCCTAATTTTGGAACTTTCTGGACATCCCTCCCCATGATCCCATCGGGATAATGTTCTACCAACATTCTTGCGTACTCAAACGATAGGCTGGCAGCTGCTCATATGCCAGGAAAGGGAATGCTTGTGTCATATCCCTCTCGCATTAGCATCAACCATCATTGATGGATAGTGGCCGGATGCAGTCCTTGAGCCTAAGGAGGGCGAAGGGAAAATTGGAGTTGCATACACCCAAACTAGCGAAAAAAACGGTTGGGGCATACCACTCGCACAGAGAAACCACGTCAATCCGCGCGGACAGAAATCCATCCCGCAGTGAAATCATGTAAGAATTCTCCTCTAGGATCCCCCTGTGTTTTTCAACCACAACGCCGAAAGTGGTGGGGTAGGGAGTGAAGAAAAATTGAGAGAAGTCATTAGAAGCTTGATGACTTCATCGGAACTGAGGAACTTCAAGAAAACCCCAGCTATATTGGGCAAGGTAGGATGAAATGTAGGAAGCGGGATGATTGAGTTATGAAAATAATCATAGCAGTGGAAATGATTCACTATCCAGCCATATAAGAATTGAAATGGCCCACTCAAATGGTAGGGTTACCCTCCCTCCTGCATTTGGCTCAGTAGTTCGTAAATACGAGCCAAAGTGGGAACGAAGAAATTCACCGGGTGACCCTCTGCCAAATCAACTGCCATCATCAATGTGCAAGCCCTGATGATTGGGTTGATATCCCAAGAAGGGAATAGCCACTTTCTCCAGAACATAGGAAAAAAACCTACCAACCTAAGCATAGGTGGCATTCAGAGGCGCACCTCGTAACCCCATGAAAGGTAGTCGCCCGCCTCCATAACTGCACAGTAGGAACCTAGGATGGTTCGTGACTGCTGAGAATGATGAGTTCTGTGGTGCTTGATCATTGAAACAGGACCAGTGGTGTTCAGAAATAACTCGATCCAGGTGCTATAGGGAATAAGAGAGTGGGCACGCAAGGCTTGACATAGTGACCACTCCGCCATAACCAGCAGATCCCTCGCCAACGAAGGCAACTATTCAACGTCATCTCATGCATTAAGAGTGCGAAAAAATTCATCATACACCTCACCAATGAATGGAAACCCTCCCAATTGGTATATGTCACATAAACTAATGCCAACTTCACCATGGGAAAGGTGGAAAGTATTAGTGCTTGAACACCAATGACTGAGAAGGTCAGGAAGGATCAAAGATGGTGGGTACACAGCAAATTGGGAGGCCCACACTACAGAGTACAGATTGACTACTTCCAGTGACTCAAGAGATTCCTAGCAATGATGGTGCACCTATAAGGCATTGGCCCAGTCATTTGAGAAAATCCCACCAGACCGAGGATCCCACCTCGGAATCCACCCTGCGTCAAGATCCACTCGATCAAGGTTGATTATGGAAGGGTAACTTTTGAGGAAAGCTTCTTGAGAGAAGTCTTGTGTGTACTGATTGATTTGGGTCTAGAAAGAGCCTCTCAAAATGAAAGTGTCTCTCAAATTAGGATCAGATATTATCTCCCCCAATTGGGCGAGGTTCGCCGTAATACACTTCGGCGACGCTTCCAAGGAAGGTGACAGTAGACCTGAGAAGGTAGGGGGGATAGGGACTTCATCTTGAAGACCAAAGCCGTAAAGAGGAAGCCGATTTGATAGTGGATAACAGAGGAGCTAAAGAGAGATAAAGTCCTTCAAGACACCATTTTCAGGAATGATTGACCGACTAGGATCCTCTTTGAGGCTCCCCAAACTGTGAATCATAGCTAGGCGTCTCCCTAAACCAATTGGGAGAGGCTCGGCAGCAGGCTTGGGTGTAGGGTGAGGGGGAAACATATTTTCTCCCTACATTATATAAAAAACAGGAAAATTTTTAGTCCGGAAAAATAAAATCTGGACAAAAATACCATGTATATGGAAAAGGATTCAAGGAGCCTTCATGACGAGGTCCGCAAACAAGCTTCAAAATGTGGTTCACAATGACTGCATCCCACGAACCAACCCTACACGGAAGAGGTACATGGTACCTTGGCCTACGGAGCGTTGGCTAGAAAACCATGAACCGGGTTGCTCTGGGGACTCTTCATCCTGGATTTAAATAATTAGATTCATAGACTTAAGAAATTTTCAAAGTCTGGAAGGTTTCAGACCGCAGACCATCAAAATTGTGGAGGAGTTCCTACACTGTCTGTCGTGAATTAATTTTTAATTAATTAAAAGTGTTAGTTCATGGTTGGGAGATTATTCCACGAGTGAAGGGGACAGTGAATGAGGAATGGTTCTCAGAAGTGGAAGATGGTTCACGGACGAGGAGTTTCACTATGGAACGAGCACGTGGAGACAAAAAAGCATTAGAGCTATGGTTTCACGAAGAATCCGGTAAAAGACAAAGGAACGGCCATCATATTTATAGCATGGTCCCCTACTGGGTCCACTCCCCTACCAAAAATCGTCCAAGTTTCATGACCACTCTACATCGGAATGGCCTCCTCTTCATTCCGATCGGACCCCATTCTGATGGGGGCATTTGTAGGGTCCTGAAAAAATTGAAAATGATAATCAGGATCCCCTTTAATACAAGGGAGATTCAACCCAATATCCCCAAAAATAATTGAGTAAAAGTGTGGAGAATACTCAAAAGAGGGCACAAGCCAAACCGGTCTGCAAACCGGTCCATTGTTAACGGTACGCAGCCGGTTCCGTGAAGCATCCCCTCCGCAGACCGCTCTCGTTCACCGAATAGAGGCGGGGATCCTCCGTAGGCATGAAGCAGAATGGGCACCAAGATAGTCAACCGTCACGAACTGCCCCAGCCACGGACCACGTCAACCGGCCCCGGCCGCATCCGCTGTCATTCGCAGAATGGAGATTGAACCCTGCGTGGTTGTGAAGCACACCCCAAGCTAGTTTGGTTCATAGAGAAGATGTGTTCAATGTCCCCCGCAAATTGCGGATTGACCAAGTCATTCGAAAACTTGGTTTCCGATCATGGGCCTCCACAAAAGGTGTTGCATGACCATAGATACATCTCTTTCCCCACTATATAAAAGGAGATCTAGGCGGACGAGTGAGGGGATCCAATTGGAGATCGATCAGATTCGGGTGGAAGGATTTCGAAGGAATGAGCTTATGATTTCACAAATAGCGAAGTTCGAGTTCACGAACCAGAACAAATATGAAGCTGGAAGTGAATTAATTAGGAATTGAAAATTTATAACAACTTGGGGAACTGTGAACATGAAATAATAAAGAAAAGAAGACCACGAACCATGGCCCCTCCGTGGATGCACCCCCATGGACCAGGGAGTTTATGCCCCTTTTCTAATCCATCGTACTGCGTAGCACCCTCCTACGCGGGCGAATCCCCGACCGACAAACCCCCGACCGGCGTTGCCCTCGGTCGCCGCTGCTCACATGGACCCCTCCGTATACGAACCTAGTACATGGGATGACCTCGAAGTTGCGGACCACCCTGGTTTGCGGGATACCCACCAGTCTGCAGACCACCCTAGTTTGTGGACGGACTCTCCAGTCACGTAACACCTCCCTATGCGAAGGGCGCCACAACTTATACACCTATGTAGCCCACTGGATCCTTTGGAGTTCCCATTCCCCAAGCCAGATAAAATCCTTCCAATCTGGTCTGATCCTCCGCAGCCCCCTCATTAGCCCATTCATCGGCCCTGAGCCGAGGCCTCCACCAGAGCCACCAGACCCCTGTGATGTAACCTTCAGGTGCATCAGCGCTCTTTTTTGAGTTCACATACCCATGATAAGCGAGATCGAAGGGGTTGCTCCATCCCTTGTGCGGATTCCAGAAGCATTCATGGGTTCACATTCCCATGGTAATGCAGAGTCCGATCTCGGGAGTCCCTTTTATGCCCCTCCACTTATAAGAACTGGGGAACTTCTCCCCTCCCTGGGGTGTGGCGGACTACCCATCAAGAGGAATCCCACATGCACCTCCATTCTTCCCCACGACCATGGCCAAGGAAGGGTATAGTGGGGAAGGGTGCTGGTCCATTCTTTTTTGGGGACAAGTCCCTCTCCTGTTGCGCTTTGTTGCCATGGGCGTCCATCTCAGAGTAAGCCCCAAATTTTTGGGCTACCCCCCATGTGTAATCCCCACTCCAATTCACACGGACGCACCTTTCGCGATGTGATCATCTGGTCCATGATGACTCTTGTATCTCACACCGAGCATGACCCACGTGGGCTTAGAGTAAGCATCGACCATGGAATCGTCTCGTGGGCTGCCTCAGACCGTATGTCTCACTCCATTTGAACTACATGGACTTTGATTCCCCATCATAGGTATACATAGGAATCCTCAAAGAAGTTCAAGCCCGATCACCATTGGACCCCCGGGTCCACCTTCACGTCAGTTCTCTGACACTCTAATTAGAACTATGTGGACTTTGTTCCCCACCAAAGGGATACGTAGGAAGCCTCCAAGAAGTTCTAGCCCAATCACCATCGGACCCCCAGGTCCACCTTCACTTCGGTTATCTGACACTCTAATTGGAACTATGTGGACTTTGATTCCCCACAACAGGGATATGTAGGAAGCATCCAAGAGGTTCAAGCCCAATCACCATTGGACCCCCAGGTACACCTTCACGTCGGTTCTCCGACACTCCCATTTGAACTATGTGTAATTTGATCCCTGACTCCTAGGTAGGGTATGTAGGAAGCCTCCCCGAGGTTCAAGCCCAACTACCTGTCGATCCAAATATCTTCATGTTGGTTCACCGCACCAACCCTGGGCAGCCTGGATCGTAATCCCCATACCAAACTAAACTATGTGGATTCTGATTCCATGCATGAGGATATGTAGGAAGCCCGTATCACGGATTCGATCCAAACTCTCAAGTTGTTATTTGTCCCCCCCTGGATGACAATAAACTCCAAAGTGCCTGGTTATGAGGCTTTAAATCAGTGTCGTCTCAGTGAGTCCAAACTGTTTGGGCTCATTAATCCAACAAGGGATGGTAAACCTCAGGCATAAATTATTCTGAACCCCTGTGTCTAGGTGACCATTTCGAACCAGGAGTAATCCGTGGATACTATTCTTGGGTATAAACCAAATATTCGTGAACATATGAATACATCTTAAATCTAAAAGGGAGTCCTGGAACAGGAAATAATTCCCCCCAGAAGGGTGCGATGAGCTAGACTTCCCATCCTCTTGACCAATGTGAGTTATTAAGCATCGCTGGTCAAACCACCCAGCGAACTCCTACCTTTGGAAAGAAGGTCCACATATTTCTGGATACAGAACCGTTAGGAATTTCAAAACCGATCTGAAAAATTCATCTACTTACTTCCATTCAACTCAATATGGAAAGGAAAACAGCTTTCATGCATAGGTACGATCTACCGTCTCTATGAACAGCGTATTTCATTTCATATATCTATCTATTATATATATATATTGAATATATATGATATATTAATCATTTTTTTACATTCATGAAGTAAGTAAATCATGATATAAGTAATAATAATATCAAGAATAACAAGTCCAAACACGTATGATAAATGAAACGATTTTACCCAAAATGCGGATTTAACATGAAATTGAAAAATGAACGGGTAAGATAAAGTATTAAGTGAATCATATATGATATCATAAATATTATTATGGTTCTGTTACAAGTTAATAATATGTTTAAACCCACTATACAGGAGTCTCAAACACATACTAAAGAAATTGGACATAAGGTAAGGGATAATTATTCTAATCCAATTCTTATCTGAGATTATATATTATTGAGTTATTAATGGGGTTATATTTATCATCACTATACATGTTTTCTAAAAAAATGTTTTTGTGTATGTTTAAAGTCTATTTTTATCCTTTTTTTACTTTTACTAAATGGTATGTAAGGAATCCTTTTTTTTACCATATAATGTACTTTTTGACTTTTCTGGCCAATGTATGAGAATAATGTTTTTTAACTTATACGGCCTGAACGGATTTTTACAGTTTCATACCACCTTATTCACATGAAGATTCCTCTACAAGAATTCATGATTATTTTCAAAACAAATACTTTTCTTTTAAAATTTCATGGAATTTTGGGAAAAGAAAATGATTTTGAAGAAGAAATGATATTTTCCTCAAAGGATTCATTTCAAGTGTTTTATAAAAATTATTTTCCATCTAAGATGACACTATTTAGTATGTTTATGTTTCAAGTATAATGTCTCTATTATTTACATGGTTTTATTTTTCTTATGATGAAAAGACATACATTTGTTTTATATGGATTATGTTATGATGGGATGATGTTTATGAAACCCATTTTATTTTTTGGGTTATGATGAATGATTTATGTTTATTTTGTGGCACATGAAACAATTATTTCATTATGAGATGAGTGGGACCTATATCTCCCTCCAATGCATTGGGTAAAGATTTATATCTCATTAGATAGGCATGGATGGAATGGAAGGTAAATCTGGTTCAGTAATACAGGGCAGGAATGGAAAGTAAACCCGGTTCTGTAATGATCATTGTCCACTATGATGGTCTTGGTAGAAATTCCTTGGATACTATGGAAATCATATCATGTGCTTAATGGTTTTCCACAATTACATGTTTTATTCCCAGGCTATTTTATCATGATTTATCTTCCTTTATGATCTATGCCTTATGTACTTCCATGATTTATTTCACAACTCATGATTTATATGTTTAAACGTTTTGTTCATGTTTTTTTAAGTTAAAATGTTTATGGTTTGTTTTATTTTCTCCATTCATACCCTTACTGAGCATTTGATCTCACCCTTTATATTTTTTCTTTTCCCTAGTATATAAATAAAGGTTTTAGGTAAGAAAACAAAAGTGGAATATCTTTATGGGGGATGTTGAAGATCTTTCACCATGATTGGAAGATTATGTCCCGAGTTTCCAAAGACACTAAACTATTATGCTCATTGGGTGTCTATTTTTGTTATGTATTATATATACCGCAAATGTAATGTAACGTCCATGTATGTCAAGCTTTTGATCTCGACAATTATAGTCTTATTATATGTTTCTTGTTAAAGTTTTATTTTGATATCAATAGTATTTCATTGAGTTGTTTTACATTTTTACCATGCATCATGTAGTGGTTTAATTTTTTCTAGAATGTTTGGTTGGGTGGTTTAATTTCTTAAAGGGAAAATTTTCCCCAAATTTTATTGAATTTCGTAGAATTTATTTCCAACCTTTTGTTCCTTGGGGAAGCCTATTAAGGCCATGTAACTGTTATTCCTTAACTCAAGCCAATGCATATGGGATGGTTGTTACATCTTATCTAGAGGGAACCACATAATCTCATCATTACCAAAACATTAGGATGTTCTTATATACATACCCTCAAATTATATCATAAATTAACTTCCCTAATCAATGTATTCAAAAATATAGTTCCCAATGTTTCTCATAAACTTCATATGATGCCAATTGTAGTGACCATGAACTTAGTAGCTTAGAGCCAGTATCTATATTATTACATTGGCATAAGATAAAAGGAATAAAATCCTGAATCACTAAATAGTTTTTTAATATTTTTTAACCAGATACATATATGAAATTATTATTATTATTTAAATTATAAAATACAAAAGTTGTTTTCTTTGATAAATCCATTATTTCTCATAGAATATCCCTAAATATAAATCATGAAATACATCATGGTATCCTGGGCTAAATCAAAAATAAGATAGGTTTGAGATTAGATACTCAGTTTGGGAAATAATACAATAGAAGATATAAATAAATAATGTATAATAAATATGGAATGGTAAAAAACTAAAACACATTCCATTGAATAAAAAACATGAGCCTAATATGGAAGAATAAATGATGATAAAATATTTCCATATAAATAATCAAATGATCATGAAAAATTAACTAAGAATAATATAATCAAATTATCACATTTTATATAAATAACAATATTCATATGATAGAATCCATAATGTCATTCGTCTAAATCATACCATTAAGGCCTCTTTCCGAGACATTTAAACAAATGGTTAAGGCCTTGAAAAAACCTCAATCTAGTTTGCCTCATGAGAGAAACTGATAAATTATAGGGATATAGAAGGCCCCAACCATCACTTACAAAGTCTCATAAATTCCTCATATGAAAATGGTAAAAATAATCAATATAAACATTCATATTGAAAAACAAACATACAATATGTTAATACATTCCCAATTCAATGAACATAATCATAAACCATTTAGAGTAAAATGGGGAATGGTAATAAAATTGTACAAACCTATTCAAACTAACCATAAACTATCTAGATGAAGAATAATTATTGTCTCAATATAACATATCTTTAATTGATAATAAAGTAAATAGATGGTTGATTTCACTGATAAAGAGAAATACCATGAATAGATCATTAAAAACATTCTAGAGAAAAATATCATTTTAATTTTAATATCTCCTTTTAAAACAAAAAATTAACAAAAAAATTTGAATATAATTTTCAGTGAAATTTATATTTTATAAATATAAAATAAAATTTAAAAAAATTATTATTCAAGATGGGGGACAATTCGTTTCATGTCGTGCACAACAAAAAAATTATTTCTTTCACATTTTAGGTAAAAGGTAAAAAGAAATTATTTTAAGAATTATATGAATATTCATTTAAACAAATTAAAAATTACAAATGAATAAAAAATTCATTAATAAATCATCTAAAAATTATTAAAAAATCTTTTTAAAACAATTATAAAAAACATGGGTTTTGATGAAAAAGGATTTTCAACCGATGAGAGAAATAAAGCCAGATTTTCTTTAAAACATTTTCTTAATCATTTTAAGTAAAACATTGTAAAAAAATGATACCAATAGATGAAATTTATAATTAATTACCATTAAATACTAAAATATATTTATTTTGAGATACAAATTTCAACTAATTATCCCATGTAAAAAATTAAAAAAATGATCTTGAATGATGATGATATTGTGAAATAAATCCTTATAACTTTTGAAACTTTTTAATCATAAACCCCTTGAAAGAAATAAAGTAAAATGAAAATTTAAATACCATTATAATAAATATATTCATGATATAATATATAAAAAATGGGTCATTATATGCCCCTCACAAAGGAAATAATTGGTGAATGTGGCATAAGTCTCACAAAAGTTAAACTGATATGAGAAACCATTACCTCAAATTTGTTTTCCATCATACATTTATGAAACTACTAAATAATGGTTTTAAGAATGTTATTAACTTATAACATAAAAAATCGAATTTATTTTGTCATATATGATCTTATTATAACATTTTACCCCCATTTCTTAATATTTTATTATTTTTTTGATTGTTTTGGGTGTTAATTGATTTGTTTTCTCATGCACATTTTTAATGAAAGTTTCAGTTCTTATATATAGGATACATATATATAATATATATGATTACTATAATTTTACAAATATCACATTTACCCATTATATTCATTTTTTAACCATTTATTAATGTTGATTATGGAAAATTAATCACATCACCTCGTGGAGATGGTTGGTAGTACGTACACATGAGCGACGATACCATTCCCATAACGAGTGAAATAGTATAGAGTTGAGTGATATATAAATTTCATATAATCAACATAACATAATATATCACATATATTCATTAATTTTATCCTTGTTTAATTAAATATAAATATTACATGCAAAATGAATAGCATCACTTCGTGAGACAGTAGTCCACTGTACACACGAGTGATAATTTCATATTTCAAATAAAATAGAGTGTAAATTTTTTTTGGAATATTAATGTTAAAAAGAATAAAAATATCAAAAATATGAAATAATTATGGTTAGTCCATCATTATATCAATCCTTTAATAGTGGTGATAGAAAATAAACTACATTGTTTCATGAGGAAATAGTCTACTGATCAAATGATCGATTATTTAGTTTATCATTTGATGGATGTGGTGATGGATAAATATTATTTAATAAATATAATAACATATATGTATATCTTATATACTGGTGTTGTTATATTGTATGTCTTATGATATAATTCAAGGTTGAAAATAATAAATAATAATAAATAGCTTTGTAAAAAAACAACATTCCCTACGAGAAACCTTTTTCGGATCACCTCTTAATGACCCTTAAATAGTAATTCAGTGGAAAAATAACATATAAAATGTGTAAAAAAAATTCAGGGTTAATTTTCATATTTTTTTAGTCAATGATCCTTAGGGGTGTGAATAATTCATGGGGTGAGTTCCCTTTTATAAGTGGAAAAAGGGACACATCTTGGAAATATCTAAAAAAGAATCAAAGATGATAAATTCATTCACATGAAAAAATATTAAAAATAACTTTAGTTTTTTTGACATGATAATGAGGAAATATGGTTATCCAGTAACATTTTTACAAGTTTCTAGGTCATTTTAACTATTATACTCTTAGTTTAACACCTCTGTAAACAAATTTTTACCTTATCTGTGGTAATTAATTTTTTATTTTTCTCTATTAATTTTTGTAAAAATATTATGTTGAAATTATTATAAAATATAAATTATTTTGATTCAATATTTTAAATTCATTTTTATAAATTCAATATATATAACTTTTAGAATTTAATTTAAAATTATACAAGTAAACATGATAAAAAAGTGAGTTTCCAAATCCAAAATTCTCATAAATATAGAATGTTTTAATAACAAAATTCAATAGAAAATTGATTCAATTGACATAATTTTTCAATTATTATAATATAATTTTACTAATTTCACTTTAATTATAATTTGAAATAAAATTTATCTTCATAAATAATTTAAATGAAAATGCATTTTTTTAGTAAAAATCATTATTTTCCCTATTCACTGAAACAAATAAACATTTCAGAAAAATCCCAAAAAATCACACTAATATAATTTTTATATGATAATTTAAAAAATGAACTTTATTTTTTCAAATAAATTATCTAAAAAGTAAATTATTAATTATAAATTAGGGGAGAAAAGAGTGACTAAACTATCTTATAGAAAAGAAATTTTTTTTTAAAAACATTTCTTTTATTTTGAAATGATTCCTATTTTATTTATAATAAATATATATGAATTTAATTTATATTATACTGTTTTAAACAAAAAAAATATTCATAATTTATTTAGTAATATTCATACCCACAAATATAATATCTAGGATATAATTGTGATTTTTTAATAATGATATTTTGATAGACTATCATATTTTGTATAAACCTCGTGTTTCTTGCATCGTAAGATATCAAAAATAATGAATTTTTCTAAATGAAATGTATTATAAATTATATTAATCCTATATTCTATTATAGTATTGTTTTTGTGTGTTATAAATGTTATCAAACATGATGTTCTAATTTTTAAAATCAAAGGGTGTTACACTGGGGAAGAAAGAAGAGAAGTTGAGAATGAGGCAGGAATTATGTAACTATAAATGCATGTAATTATGCATACATAGTTATTTAAATGTGAAGAAAATTTAATGGGATTAATAATGAAGAAATTTAGTTTATAAGCAAGGTAATCAATCCATGGAAACATTGCATGTTTACCTGTAGTTGCATCCAGTTGAGGAAATAGTAACTTATAGAAGTTTCTGTGAAGTCCATATATATGAATTCTAGTTATTTTAATTCAATATAATTTCATGGATTCATATATAAATAAATTAATAAAAATATAAATATGATACCAATTATAGTTTTTTTATTATTATATATATTCTTTAATTTTAAATAAGAAACAATGGTGTTGTCTCACATTGTTATACTAGGAGAGAATTATCATTGTGAAAAGTAATGGAAAGAAATGTCTAGATATAAAAATTATTATTAAGAACATATATATGTAAAATTTATTTCATATAAAATGAATAATTATTATGTGTTGATGTAGAAGAGAATAATATTTGGAAAGATTAAGGATAATAAGAAGGATAAGAAAATTTTTTTGTGTAGGCTATGAAGTCCATAGATGAAATATTTATTGTATAGTTTGGTATTTTCATTGGATGATGTATAAGGATGAAAACTTCTAGTGAATAATTTTTCTATATGTTAAAAAATAATATGATTTTTTTTTGAATTCTGGTGATGAAAAAAGGAATAAGTATCTTTCTACAGTTTAAGGGAATAAGAAGAGTAAAAATAAACTTACTAACAGTCAAAAACTCTAGATTAGTTCTAGAATATCATGTTGATACCACTAAATATAATTTAAAATGTATGATATGTACCCAAGTATACTAATAACCAAAATATTATTTAGTTTACACATTATACACTATAGAGAGATAATATTTTAAATCTTAAATGATGAATCTAGTGGCTTATGTGAGCATTGAGAAATCTAGCTCACACTAAGGACTATCCTTCTCGAATTGAGAGATAAACATTGTATATTATTTTGTAATTTCCCTATGTGACTATGTGTATTTTTTGTTCTTCTTAAAAAATAGTGAAGAATAAATTAGAAAAAAAAACATAACTGCTCAACTAAAAGTGAAAGAATACAAATTAAAGGGTTTAAATAATTAAAGCGTAAAATGGATTTAGAAATGATTAAATACTAATTCAAACACTTTTATAAATTATATACCCACATGTATTCTTAATTGGTATTATATCTTGGTATAATATTTATTGTATTCCTTATATTTATTTGAAATTGTTCACTTTTAAAATTTTATGGTTCTTAATGTATTTATAATGAAATGGTTTTTTTGGAGAAGAAATAGATATTTAATATTAGAATTTACATTCTATAAAAAATTTGAGGAATATGAAAAAGAAAGTTAATAATAAAATTTAAAATATTTCTCTCTTGATAAGAGAAATAAATATTTTATTTCATGCATGACATTGAAATAAGGAAGATAGATCTGGAATAACAGCAGAAGAATAGGTGGTTTAGTTTTCCACTAATCTTTTGGATAGCCCTTCCACTTTAATAATATCATGGAATCAAATTGACAATGAGTTATGTGGATTTTCTAGTGAAATATATCCTCAAGAATAGGAACCATGTTATAGAGGGAGTGATACTATGTGAACATATGTTTATTTTGATATATTAAAGAATAATATGCATAGGTTACCCATTTATTTTAATTCTATAATTTTAGGGATTCATAAAAAAAATTGTATGAGATCACCCATCTTATATAAGAGGTATAGAATGGTTAATAGGATTTAAAAAAGATTATTAACTCCCATGAATCTCTCTAAACATGTTAAATAGGATGAATCTATTAATATTGATATTATGGGGAGATTCTCTCAATTTAAGGACTAATGGATCAATAAAATCCCAAAAAATAATATGTCCCCTAAATAATTTAAGAATTTTATCTATGTATTATAAGTAAATATATAAAAACCTAATTATGTAAAGAATCCATAATTATATATTCAATAAAAAAATATATTATCTTAATAAACTTTTCCATGAAAAGATAAAAATTCATAATGGAAAAATTTAATGGATTAATATGTATGGTGAGGATAGATAATTATCATTCATGACTAAAGGATAATTCTATATATGATGAATCATTCTCTTTATATTTTCTTAGAAAATGTGAAAAAATCTCAATATATGTTTTGATACGGAATAATTTAAATAGGATCTATTAATAAAAAAGTCAAAGGAGTATTCCTCAATGAAAATATCTTTATTAAGTGAAAATAATATCATTAAATTTTCAACTATTCATTATCACCCAATAACAATGTTGAATGTACATCCATAATAATTTATAATAATTTTTTAATATATTTTTCATTGGATATTGTAGTTTTAAAAAAAATATAAAAAAATATGAGTGAGGGGAAATAATTATAACACTATAACCATATCTATGATTTATAAATTAAAGAGAATAGAAAATAGTTCTCTAAGAATTGGAAAATTTTGATGGTATATACCTAAATTATAATTGTTTAAAATCTATACAACATAGAAATTTTGAAATAAAATCCATGTTTTTTTGTGAAATTTTGGTAGTGGAAAAGGTTTTCACATTGTGCGTTGAATTTTTCCTATAATCCTTTAAATTATAAAGGTTAAAGGTAGACAATTTAGAGGGTATATAATTAGTGATGATTCATTATTCATGGAATAAGATAAATCCAAAAAATTCACATAGATCCAAAATACATGAATATTTTTTGATATTGGAAAATTTGGTCGTCAGAAATGTGGTGTATAATCATCTCAGTATGTTTCAAATGAAAGTAAATAGAGAATAAAACAATTTATTATTGAAGTTCCATCTATGGAAAATAAGTTGAATGGATCTTCAAATATAAATTCTCTAATGAATATTCCAATACATTATGATTGTTCATCAATGGGTAATAAGATCAATTATTTTAAGAAGATTGATTCACTTAAATGGACTGATGAGATTAGATGAACTCCAAATATATCACATAGAAATTATAATGAGGATTAAAATATACCCAATGATATCACTATAATTTGGATAGTAGATTTTGAGAGAAAAATAATTTTGGAAGAGGTGTAAGAAAAATATTATTCCAAAGTAGAAAACTTTTGTTCACATGAATAATTTGACTTTAATGAGAGGTTATAAATAATTTAAAACTCTTGGGTTATAGAATAATATTTTGGTAGAAATAAAATTTTTTGATTTAATCCTAGTAGTTTTCTAACTTTCCTTCTATCATAAAAATCATCCCTAAATGGAATCAATAATGTATCATCCACGAAGGAAATTGAAAAGAAAATATCTTTATATAAATAAAATAAAGATGTAAATATTACCATGTTTCTAAAACAAAATTAGATTATAATACCATATCAAATATCGTGAAGAGTTGGGAAACATGGTCGAAAAGTGTATCTCTAACTTGCATAACCTGAGATTATGGATGAGTTTTCATCATGGGAAAAATCATTTGAATAATTCACCATATATTATTTATTCATTAACTAGTATAATAGAAAATATAATGAAAGGATAATTTTAATGAACATGAGGATTTTCTTTTAAATACTGGATAGATAACTTTTGAATTTACCATCCTAGTTTGACCAACATGTTAGAATTACATATATTAAATGTTAAAAATGATCATCCATGATGATGATGTGTATGTTTTCAAATATATACTGCTACATTCCTAAGATCCAATTCTATGTATTATCAAAAAATTACATCATGTGATTCATCTTTATAAGATATTATCCATTTGGAAAAATATAAGATGTGTCTTCATAACGGGGAAAAAGTGGTGATATGTGGATAAGTTACAAGAATTATCATGTAATGAAAATATTGTCATTGTAAAATGTACTTCAATAATTTTCATAGAAAATATATTTTTTCTTAACCCACTCATATTTTAAAAAATGTATCAATTCTTAATATTAAGGGTAATAAATTAAATTAATTTGTTATATAAAGAGGATATGTTTGAAGATATACCAATGTTTTTGATCATGCTATTTTTTACACCAATATATTATTATGTGTGTTGAAGTTAGTGTATGGAACTTAAGCTAATATTTATGAAAAAAAATTATATCCATTGGTATCTATCATCTTTCATGTCCTTATATAGTTTAAACTACCCATTAAAATTGTTTTTTGAATTTTCTCATTTCATTTTGTATCATTTTATTTTTTAATGGATATCATTGTTTTTAAAATAAAATCATCATATTTTCATCTCCAATCATTTCTCACGTAGATGTGGAGTGAGATTATTTATGGAAAATTGATTAAGAATGAATTGATACCCTTTTCCTATGTTCCTTATATTTATTATCAATAAGGGTTTAGAATTTGAAATAAAAGTATAATAATAAAGGTAGTGAGATTTAATGAATTGGAAGATCATATTTTAATATATTATTTATAAGGTATTAGTGTTTCATAAAAATTCAATGTGGATTTTTTAGATCAAGTTTTTCAATTTTTTTATCAATTAATGTAATGTTTTTGATAAAGAATGAGTTATCTGATATTTAAGGATGATTGTGATGATGAAGTATTGATTATGTATGATAAGGAATCTAATCTTATTGAAGAAGTGATTATAATAACGGTGTCACAATTTGTTAGCTGAATGGATATTTCAATACAAATCATTAATTATGTTTAAAATAAATAATTAAATATTCTTTGAATAGGAATAAAAGATCAATAATGGGATTTCTATAGTACTTCAAGTGACTGTGGGCCTTATGGTAGGTTAACTAAATTCAAGAAAGGTTAATAGACCACACTGCATTGAATGTGTGGTAGGAATTATACATGGTCGATGAAGCTAATGTGATAAAATTACGATATAAAGTAAAGTGAACTAAACACATGAAGAAATATTGACCTTCTATATTAATAATTCCTAATTGAACATATAAATAAATGTAGACCAACCAAATAATGGTATTGTCAACCACAAATTTGAAATGTTAGTCAAATGTGTTAAAAATTCCATATAAAGAACACTAATCATGGTAGGTCTACTATGATGTAATGAAATATGGTTTAAAAGATTATTATGGAAAAATAATATATAATGGAATGTAGATGATGAACAATATAGGATTTAATTAATGAAATTTTAACTTGAATAAAAAATGGTGAAGAATGGTGGAGAATTTTAAATATTATAACACAATTGAATAAAATCAGTATTTGGGAAACTAGTAAAGGATCTCTTCATATTATGATTTCTATATATACAAATTTCTAATGATCCACATATGTGATTATCCGTAGATGATAATTTACTAAGGAGTCATGTCATGATGAATTCAAATGTGTGAATAGAGATCCATATAACAATATTGATTCTGACTTTGTATGATTCAACATTATTCAAAAAATTATACATCATGACATTTTTTATCATGGAAATTTCTAAATGAAATATTTGTAGTATTAGAATAGTAAAAAAGTAATTATTGAGAATAAGATAATGGAATGGAAGTAAAAAATGAGGAGTTGTGTCTGATTGATTGAAATATAGAATTCGGTATATTAATATAAGAGACTTCCATCATATATGCAGATCTATATACCTTATTTTTCAATGAATCCCAAATTCTTATGATGTATTTGAATTTTGTAGGATCATTTTATGGGAAATTATCATCTAATAAAATTTATTGTGTATGTAAATTTTATTTGGATGACATATTTGATTCTCATATCATAATATTGAAGACAATTTTAGGAAGAGTAAACTGCATGAAGGTTCTATATATGAGTAATCTAAAAATTACAAAAACCCCATAAGGGTCATTTAGTGCTACATAAAGGTTATTCAATAACTATGTAAGGGTAATCACAACTAGATATACATAAACATAAAAAATTAAAGGTCATAATTAAATAGTGTTTTTAAGATGAAGAAAGAGAACATTGATCCAAATCATACTAGGTAGATTAATTAAGAAACAAGAGGAGGTTCTTTGTGAGAATTATATGTGACAGATGAAGAAGGCATATTTTTGTTGAATTTATCGAACCCAATGGTTGATTTTAGGATATTGGTTTTTGTAAAATAATTTACATTGGTTTTATTACCTATGAACAGTCTTAAATGGGTTTTGTTTGAAGATCCAAAAACACCCAATGACTCTTATATTTGTGATGAATCATTCTCCTAATTTCCAAAGGCAGGAGCTCTTTGGGTAACCTAGCCAATGACACCTAATAACTCAAATTATTTTAGAGGAAGATATTTTTGGGATCATCACTCCCTTTTTGGGAGAACTATTTCATATTCTAAGACTCTCTTAAATATTTAGGATATGTTCTAAAATCATTTGTTCATTCCCAATTATTTATTTTTGGATCACCCTGAGATAATGATTATAAAAAATGAATAGGTTCAGAATCATCGTTATATATCTAAGGTTTTATATAAATATAGATATCCTTATGTATATGTGGTTCTCCATCAATGGTACCCTTTTATGAACTAATCTGATATTCATTGGTCATTCATTAGGATGTAGAGGGTTTTAAGCCACATAGTGTGGTGCTCTAAAGATTACCATTATCTGAGGTGAAAATTTATTATTTTATGTCAGGTTCAAACAAATATAATGGGTTTTATACCTATCCTAATGAAAGGACTCATAAAACACGTTATTAGAATCCACTTAATAGACAACATAAAAAATTAAGGTTTCCTGATAAGAACCTAACCGTGTAGTTCAATTTCATATAGAAAGAATGCATAGGCAAGAGGTTCATGGTGAAGGATATGTGAAACTTACACCGATGTGGCCCAAGGGACCTAAAAGAGTTGTGGTCTCCCAGGTGGATATGAACCTATCAAGAATATGTTCTGGAGAACATTATGGTGAATTTGGCTATTGGGTTTGGACCTTGTTGAGTCTTTTTTACTTATCCCAGTTAGTTGAGAATTAAAACATTTTTAGTTATAAATGGGTTGGCGATTATGCCTATGGAGAAGTCTCATTTTGATATGATTGGGTAGTATACCATATAAGAGTCCCATATTAGTGGATATGGTTGGGGATTATTCTATATAGGAGGTCCATTTGAAGAGAGGTTGGGACTTACATCTATGGATAAGGTCCATTTGATGTTTTTGGATCATGTGTAAGTAATGATCGCCCCTAACCTCTAAGACTGCATGATTCATGACCGGTGTAAAAAACAAAAGGAATCATTGGATCTAAATATCACAACATCCTCCCTATCCACCGATGGATGCATTTTGAACCTAAAAGGGAGACGGACAAGGCCTTGAGTGTGCATGTTTTCTCTTTTATTTTAGTAACCCTTGATATGTAGAGGAGAAAGAGTGTCTCCTCCCCCACGAAGACTAGAGGATTACTCCAAGAATGATGCTCTCGTGGTCCCCGGGGAAGAGAGGTGTTACTAATATTAGCCCTCATCAAAAGGAAAGTCCAATGGTTCCCCTCAATCCCTAGAGTTGGGTGGTTCACATGATCCCCATGGTTAGAACCCTCATTACCCAAGAAATATAGAAACAAAGACATTATGAGGGTCTTCCTTATCATAGATTCCACCAATATGAATCTTCTTACCACAGGTATGTAAAATCACGAGGATACACCAATGTGCCTAAGGATCTGATCATACATGTCATGTGGCATTGGAAGAGGACTTTGCCTGATGTTGTTAGAGTGGTTCGCGGAGGGGACAATGTGGGGAATGATGGTATGATCGAAGAGAGTGATAGGAGGTAAAGAGTATAACTCTCTAGGATTTCCCATTCCAAATATCTTATTCTTATGTGGGATGGGGTTCCCTCTACACTGCATGTTTCTAGTGGGTGACGGTATAGTCCATGTATAATTTTGCTACATGGATCTAGGTTCTACTCAAATAGCATGTTGCTACATGGCACCAAGTCTTTTCTACATGTTTTTTTACATGAGTTCAAATTCCACTAACGTAGCATATTTCAACATGGGGAAGGGTTTCATCTGCATAGAATTTTTCTTTGTGCGGTGATGGTCTATAATGGGGTCTTCTATTTATGCCCCATGAAATGGTGTCCTCAAAGGGGTCTTTATTTTACAGACAAACTGCAGGTTTTTTCCTCCTTAATTCGATGTGGTGGTTTTAACTATAGGAAATTGATGGCACTCCAAATTCCCTTATGAAATATCTTACTTCATGTGCCATATCATCCATTCAATTTTTCTATCTGTTCCCCCATCTCCATTCCCCATGTATGAATTTACTATATGATAAGAGGTACTGAGTACCAAGATGGTTGGTCATCCTTGTTGGGCAACGGAGCTTCATTTTCTGGAGCCCAAAGATGATTTTCTAGCCTAAAATGATTTTTTTATGATAGAAATCATTCTCAGTTGAAAATATCATTGTCTGACCCCACAAATGACTTTTTTTCAATCACGGGAATTTTTGGTACCATCTCATCCCATGAATGAGTTCCTTCATGGTGTACACTTATTTGTGTGTGGAATAAATCACCATCCATCTAGAAAATGACTTAGTTTTGTTTTTTGGGTGTCAGTGGCACCGTTTCATACCATGAACAATTTTGTTCATGGGGCGCTTCATGAAGTGTAGGAACAACATGTAGGGTGATGGTCTGCAAAGTGATTTTTATTATGAGGACCCAAACATTCCTTCAAAACTGCATCCCCATTGAAAATTTATCTTAAATTATACTTCTCAGTTTATTTCCACTATTTCACCAAGTTCATCAAATCCTATTCTTGTATGCAGAATTTTTAGGACCCAATAAATTCTCTCCATCATGATATATTCTGATTTATAAAAATAGAGGTTTTTCTGATGTAGAAATTGATCCTATTTTGAACAAATTTTTAGTACATAAGTGGTCCCACAAGAATGGGTTACGCCAATATATAGGGGGGATAGCTCATTTTTCCTTTTTCAATTTCTCTATGAACTTTAGATATCCATGAAATCTTTATCACTCACTACTTACACCTAGAAATTTTCCTTTTTATATTCCCTTTCCACAAACTAAACCTCATTACCCATGAATGGTAATTCTCAATCTCCCTCATTAAGGCTATAGTAACCTACAAGCTGATCTATCACAGGCTAAGGCTTTGCTGGCCCACGACGTGTATTGATTATAATTTCGTAGGCCAATGATTTGCAAGATGATGCCTCATGGTTGAATTATCATTATTTTTTCAAGTTTTGATATGATCAACATTTAATGAATCTCATATAATTCTGTTGAACTCATCCCATGGATATAATGTCTTTGTCTTCCACCTTGAAAACCGTTATTTAAAGATGCACTATCATGCCTGAAAATATTGAAGAGAATGATTAATATCACATCGTCCCTCATGAGGTTATTCTAAAAAAAAATTTCATAAAATCTTTTAAATTACCCATCGTCCAACCGACTAGAACATTACAACTTCTTACTTCAAGATGATTCTCCCCTTCCATCGTTTGACCAGAATATCACATCCTCTTGGTTTGAGATATATCCATATTGTGCCCAAGTGAACATCTCTTCTACAGAGAAAAATTATTTCTACATCAGGTCAAGAAAAATTATTCGATCTAAATGGTTCTATGTGTACTTAATGAAATCAATATAGTCTTAAAAAATTCTTGAAATCATCCATTATTGAATATTTATCCACATTCAACATTTCTTGAGGTGATCCTAATGGTGATTTGAGATCTAATTGGGAATTTCATTCAGGAGGGAGATTCTCAGATGAATGGACTCAAGCATTTGGGTGCCCTAAAATTGAGAAGAATTTTTGTGATGACTAAAGGTCATCACATTATACCTCGAAGCATGGGTTTCATAGTTCACATTTTACTCACTGAACAGGATATTTCTTGAATTTATCAGTCATTCATTTTCTTTCATAAATACATTCCACCTTTCACATGGTGATGTCAGGGTACAATTATTGGATATCTACCAATTAATTTGAATCCCCATTCTTAGTAATATTCTTAATCAGTTCATGTGTGCATCCAATACCAAATAAAACACTGAACAGGTATCCCCATTTGTGAAGGACCTGCTGACTAAGGAAGAAGAATCTCTTGGTCAACCCACCCAAACTCGCTCACTCATTCCATTCAATGATAGGATACATTTTTTTCTTCATGTTATCAGTCCAAGGCTAAAATTTATGTGTAGAAGGACTCATCCAAATCAATATTCATGAGGTATTCAAGGTTCTTAAAAGGATACTCTTGAAATAATACAATATACCATGTGGGGCCATAGAATCCATACATATGTATCTTTTTACGTAAGGTATGTGGGATTTTTCACATGTCTCAAAGAGGATGGCTCTTTCCATCTCACAATTATTATACTGGTGTAGGAATCTATACTTTACTGATGGCATCCAAATTGGTAGTGGGGAATCCTATCAAATTTGTTTTACCCACCCTCACATGTATTTTTGAACTATTGGGTCAAATACATGAGGTAGGATCCTCGCATCGCCTTAGAGGTCCATTTAAATTATTAAATGGCTAGTTGGAAGAAAACTATCGATGTTATGAGTATCATCATACCCCAAAAATTCCTTATTAAAATATTCTCCCAACCTTACACAATATTTTTGGCCTTTACCCGAAATCTCAGGTAATTGATGGTGATTTTCCCAATTTCCTTTAACTCCTTATACAACACACTATAGAGCGGTGGCAGATGATGGAAGGGGTTCACTAGAATAATGTTTCTACACCATCACATCACGAGATAGAATTTTGACTACCTAGATGGATGGGGTAACCATTAGCAAACATTATACCCCTTATAGGTTGGGACAGAAATTTGGATGCCTAAAATAGGTTACATCTTTACCGATCACCCAAATCAAAAGGGAATAAAACCAAAACATTATTCATTAATTGTATCTGATGATGATACATGAGGGTTCTGGTAAGAAAACCATTTTTATATCCCATGGGATTATCAACCAACTCATCATGGGAGTAGGCCCAAATATGGGTGGAGTAATATCCCAATAGATTGCTTGAGAAGTCAGTAAGATGGCTTCATAAATAATTTGCCACTCTTGGCCCTTTGTGTATTGCGCTATCACAACCCACTTCTATACACTACTACAAAATAGGCCGCTAAGACCTCTAAAATATCATTTATAAGTTCTAGACAAGAACTGACTGATATAGCGATATAAAAAGTCTTTTTATTTTATTAATTCTACAAAAGAGATGATAAAGGGGTCTTTTATCAGTGCTAAAAAATCACTAATAACGGGGACCATTTTCATCACTTTTAAAAGAACTGAAAAAGGGCACTATTTATTAGTGCTTTTATTTAGTGTCAAAAAAAAGAGACCATTATCATTAATATTATAGGAGCACTGTTAAAGGGTACCGTTATAAATATTTTGAAAATCAGTGAGAAATGGTACCTTTAATAGTATTTTTAAAAGCATTAATAAATGACTTGTTTATGAGTGATTTTAAAAGTGATTATAAAGGAACCATTTATCATCACTTTTAAAAGAACTGATAAAGGACCCATTTATCAATTATTTTAAAAGTGATGATAAAGGGACATATTTTAGTGTTCTATAATTTCACATTGTAGTACCAATGTAATGTGTTGTAACCGAACACCAAAACACCAAAAACACCACTTTATATCAAAAAAATCAATTAGCAGTAGATAATTAAAATGAAATTGAATTCACAACACAAATACAAGAAAAAAATATTCTTGAATTTTCAAACATTAAAAAATATAAATGTTTCTTTTAGTTTTGATATTAATCCTGGCTCGTGATATTAACAAACAAACCAGCCCTGATTAAACAAAATAACACACTTATATAGGAAAAAATCATATGTTATTAATAAAAATAAAAATTAATTAATATAATGCTTTAATTTTAAACTAAACTTTGAGTCATACTAGGAACATTGTTTATCAGATTTATTTTTGATTTATTCTTAAATATCACACCATTTATTTTTCCATATTCATGAATTATTTTTATGAAAATTAATTAAGTAATTATAAGATAAATACCTATGGGTACAACCTAGTGGTTAAGTCATGTGGTGGTGTTTGGGAGGTCTTGCTTTTGAGGCTCTCGTGTGCATTTAGGTAGGTTTTCATTTGTTTATTACCCTTCCACTAATTGATATAATATGAATAAGTATAAGATAAAAATAATAAGGAAACCAATTAAGTAATACAAGAAGGAATGATGACAAAAAATCTAGGATTTTTTTGTTAGTTTTGGAGATGTGATGTGTGTTTTAAACTAAAATGATATTTATATATTGAAAAAACACACTTAGAGTCATACCAGTCTCAACGTTCATCAGATGGATGTGTGTCTGATCCCATCATGTATCAGAATACTTATGTATCATTTTCTTGAAGTATCAAAACAATATGAATGTTTTTTCTCAGTTTAGAGTATGTCATTTGTCATTAATACTAAAATGTCATTTTAAACTAGAAACACAAACATTGACTCATACCAATGAAATTTTGTGTCATTTTCATGTGATACTAATTCAATCATTTCAAAAATTACTTATTAATATTTTTTCTAAATTATCAATAAAATAAAAATGGGTTTTCTCATTTTTTGGTGAGTGGCGCTTTTTGAACTAAAATGTTGATTTTTAACTATTAACAAACAAATTGATTTATACCAAGCATATAATGTATCGTATTGAGGTGAATAAGATTTATAAATGTCTTAAATTACATATAGATCATTTTCTAAAATTATCAAAATATCCCTAAAGTGTTTTCCCAATTTTGAGTAGTTCATTGTCCTTTGTGAAATAATATGCAGTCATTTGAACAAGCATGAATATTTTAGAGATTTAGACCATTTAACATAACATTTGTTTAGAATAATATGGTCAACATGGTAGTTCATTTTCTTCATGTGTAATATCATTAAAAATATAAAGTACTTCTATAAAGTTGGTGTCAATATATTCACTTTCAGCTTCCAAATTATATAACTTCAATACAACTAACAATGTTGTGTATTTAGAACAATTGTTAAATAATGGTCGCTCATTATAGCTATTTAACTTATCGAATAACTTGGGAAAATCCCAAAGGTTATATTAAATTTCCATTATATTTTATTCTATGTGTTCTACATCATCATTTATGCTTGTATTCATATCAAATGATCCACAAACCATAGTAACATCCCAATCAATGTGCACGTTAAGTTTTTTCCCATGTATATTGTAATTTTTATAGCTCTAGTCTATTCCAATAAAAATAAAATGTTCTTAAAACTCTTCTAAACTAACTTTTATTGAATAATAACAACATAAACATGAACAAAGGATTTGATAAGGGTTGTATTCATGCTCAATTATAATCATGATGAACTCTTTAACTCTATATTTATAATTTTTTTCAAACATTTAACATGAATCAATTTTAAATTCATATCCATCCTATTGGGTAATAAAATCTTATTTTTTTACATTAAATAAATAAATACACATAATATATTTATTAAAAAAAGTTAATGGTATTGATAATTCTAATAAGGGAAACCCAACATTTGATTGTTTTAATGAATTTAAAAATGATTTGAAGAAAATAATTAATTGAATTTAAGAAAATAGTTTCTCCAAAATTTTAAGTGTTATCCTTTGAATTAATTCAATGGTTAATGTTATAGAAAACAATCATCCTCATCATCCCATCTTTCGAATAATTATCATTGAATTTTTGTTATTTGACACACTTCATCCATATCTTGTGGTAATGCACCTATTTTTCTTGAATTTATCTAATAAATATTCATCCATGGGATGACTAATACTTAGATTTGTACAACAAACAAAAAAGAGATAGGGGATAAATATTATGTAACATATTGTAATAATAATTTTTTGGGAGATAAAATTGATGAGGATAACAGTGGTACTTCATCATGTCCTCTAAAACGTGTAATGCCACCCATTAGTATGAATTACACCATTATAATTAGTTATTATCTTTGGATTATTCAAAGTGATATTTGGGGCCATAAAAATTATTTTCTGTGATTCACGGGTTCTTGGGGAGGACATGTTCTGATATAAGAATCTTTATTGCCTCTATGAATTTTATATTTATTAGATAAATCCTAGTTTTAAGACTTTCAATCCTTTAACTAAGACTATTCCTACCTCTATTAAAAGGATCCCTCATGTATTTCTTAAATCTCATAAACTAAAGAAAATATAATATTGGAAATTAAGGAGTAATAAGAAACCCAATTATGATAAACAACATTAATAAAAAATCATTTGATCCAATAGAATATATAAAAACATATTGATAAAAATAATTAATTAATAAATAGTTATTTCATATTCATGGGTTGTTATAAGATATTCATAGGGGTGGACGCAATACATATAGACCTAAAATGATGAATACCTAAAAATAATTTCTATCAATTATTCCAATATATATAAATTTGATAACCTCTATTTTATTTTTGGATTATGTGATGTAACAACCTAAGGAAGTATTTCATTTAATATTAATGGTATATCAAATATTTGAAAACATATCAAAATTATAATTTCAATTAAAATTTAATTAAGAATTGAAAAAATAGGAAATTAATATACCGAATAATAATAAAGGTTTTAAACATCTCAAAATACTTAGTTGAAAAATGGAATTTAGAATTATATCTTGATAGGTTTAAAATTATAATTATTTTCATGCAGCTGAAGAGTAGGCTTTATAAGAAATTTTTATTTTCAAGTCCATTATGGGTTCTATGGTGATTTTGGGAACATAGTATAAAATTTTAGTCAAATTGAAATAAATAATAGTAATTATGTAAGATATAGAGGTTTTAATTTAAATAGTAGATGACCCACTTATACAAAATTATTTTAAAGTGAGAAAAATCTTTATAAGTAAAATTGGAGAAGAATTTACACAATTGAATGAACTCCATTGAAAAATATTTTTATAATATATTTTTGTAATAAATTTGTATAATGTATGTGTATAATATAATTGTGTTATATATATTTTTATAATACTTATTTATTTTTATTTGTGTAATATATATATTTATTTCTAAAATATATATTTTTATTTTATATATTATTTTAATATATTATATATTTACATTTTTATTATATATATTGGTATAAAATATTTTTATAATATATAAATATTTAATATGTAATATATATTTATTTACATAGAAATATAACATATATAAATATATAACAAATTTTTATTTTTTAATACTATACATATAAATTTGTGTAATAAATTTGTATAAAATATTTTTATAATATATAATTTTATAATATAATTGTATTATATACTTATATAGTATATTTTCATAATATATTGGTGTAATATATTTATATAATATATCTTTATAACATATATTGCTATAGTATATTATATTTTTTTATTTTTATAATATATATATTTCCATAATGTATTTTTATAATATATATATATATATATTTGTGTTTTTAGAAAAGACATGTGTCTGTGATTTTGTATATAATTTATAAATATTCAATACATAAATATATAATATATAATGTAAATATATATCTAAATTTTTATATATTTTTTTATTTTTTCAAATTTATACCTATAAATATATAAATATTTAACATTTTTATATATGTAATGTGATAAATTTATTTAATACAAAATTTTAAATATATATATAAATATATTATGATATACACACACATATAGATATTTACATACATAAATATTAATATATTTATAAACATGTGTTGGTCGGTGTGTGTATGTAAATATAATTATATTATAAATTTATCATTATATATATATATCATTATATTGATAGGTGCTCAGTGAGGTGGGCGTGCACCACAATTTCATTCCATAGAACCTATAGTCGAGTCTAATAGGACGATAATTTCTTATTTGGTGTTGATTGTGTGTAGAAGGGTGGTGTTGGTCGCTTGTGCTGGCAGGAGAGAGAACTTGAGGGGGGGAGGCAGTCATGTGCATAAGGAGGGAATGGTTCAAATGAGATTTATTCTATTTTAAAATTTTGAAAAATAAATTAAAGGTTGGGTTACTTCATGAAGTATGAGTTAAAGGCATTATGGTGGGCAGGATGCACAAAATTGGAAATTGATGATGGAGGGGGAGTGTATGGAATCATAGGCTTATCTCGCTTCAACAAAATATCCCCAATAAACATTGATGATCATAGGGATATAATGATTGTAAAGAAAGAATGATTATAAAAACACAAATAGATATCACCAAACAAGAAACAAACAAGTGAGGAGGAGGATGAGAAAATAAGATATATCATATTGAATCTTTAAAGATTCTAAGAGAAATTAGATTTATCAAAAACTATGAAACAAATTTAGCCTTGGATTTGATCGACCCTTAAATCATCTGAGCCTTGAAGTTGTTTGAGCCTTGATTCAATCCTTGATTCAAGCTTTGATTCATCGATGAGGGGAAATGATAGTGGGTGGATTCCTTCGAATGCTTCATATATTTTGATGAGTTCATGACTGATTCGGGTTATTTAAATAGATCAGGAAACATTTATCAGCACATCTAAAAAATCACATATAAAGATCACTTTTATCATCTCTTATTACCTAAGCGCTGATATATGATTTATAATTATAAATATAAATAAAAAAATTTGTAAATATATTTATATAATTATATACATTTATTTAATAAATATATGTAGTAAATATATTCTATATTTAAATATATTTCATACAATTTTATAATTATTTAAATATATAACTATTTATTTATAATTATATATTTTTTTATAAAAAAATAATTTTTATATCATTATATATATTAATATAATTATATATAAATATTTATTAAATATATAAAAATATAAATATAGTTAATATATTCATTATTTAAATAAATTTATTAATCTTTTATAATTATTTAAATAATATATAATTATTTATTTTTAATTATATAAATACTTTTTTTAAAATAATATATATTTATTTATAATTATAAATATATAAATGCATAACAATAGTAAATATAAATTTATAAAAATATTATTTAAAAATATATTTTAAAAATATATTTTTAACATTATTAATGAATATTTAATCTTAAGTGAATGAATATCTAAAATGATTAAAATTGAATAATTATAAATGAGTATGTTTTAATTATATTGAAAAAAATGGATAAGTTTTATTAATTAAATATAAATTATGAAAAATTATATGGATATATTATAAAATAAAAAAGAATATATATTGAAAATATTAAAGCATCATAAATAAATATATATAAATTTAATACTATAAATCGATTAAATTTCCAAAAATGTATTTGGCTATGTGAATTGTATATAAACATATATTAATTGTGTATATGTTAAATCAATACTCACATTTTTTATCTAATTTAAATTGAAAAATCAAAACAACATTCAATTATGTCCATTACTCGATGCAATTAGTGAGTATTTTTAATTCATATTAATTTGAAATTAAAAACAATTATTTACTAAATACATTACAATTTAATGTAAAGAATAAATATTTTTTAATATATAAATCATATATATATACATTCATTTAAATCTATGTATTTAATATATACTATTTATTAACAGTATCAATATTTATTTAATCAATAAAATGTTTAATATTTTTCAAACTTTATTTATTTTTAATTTTTATTTGTTCAATTTTCATTTTAAATATTTCTATATATATAATATATATATTGTAACACCTCAAGCTTCCACAGTACGTTTCCCTTTGAATAATGCAATAGCTTGCATTGTACGCAATTTCGAGATTCTATAACACACCGTGACCAATCAAACTAGCCATTATGAATAGTAACACCCTCTTTTTGAAATTCAATAAATTTTAACTTTCAAAATTGATTTCATTTTGGGATTCAGAATATCGAAATTAGCCTAGGGTGAATTTTTGGTATTTTTCTGAAAACTTTCAATTTTTGAGGAATAGTGAAAACACTGAGTTATTGGTTAAAAACGACTTTTTATTTAAATAATTATGTATTTTTTTTAAATTTATTTTAGATAAAAATAGATACGTAATACTTATATAAGTTCAATGTAATTAATTGGAGTCAGTTTATAATAATTTTAGACATATAAAAATTTTATTGAACTTTTCACCGTCTTTTCCTCATCTCCTAAGAGAATCTGCAAATTCACAAAAAACATAATTTTACTACTTCTGTGAATGGAATTTCGAAAATCCGAGAGACACGGTTAATATAAACGTGTAAAATATGGTTCAATAAGATAAAAATTATTTTTTGTTAATAGTAACTTTTTACTTTTATTTACCACGGTAAAAAGTAAATAGGGTAATTGAGGGTAAAAATGATTTTATTATTACCCTAACACATGTCATAATTCTATTGAATAAGTATAATTAGGCCAAAAACAACCTTAGGAATAAAATATGAACCTCTTTGGTCCACTTGGATTAGATTAGGACATTTATTATTATTTAATTCAAAAAAGAGTTAAACTAGTTAAAATCAAAGTTTGATAACTAAAACATTTTTAATATTGGGTAATATATAAGAAAAATTCAATTATAAATATTCATTATAAATATAAAAATATTTCCTACATAATGGTAATTTATTTATATTTTTTAGACATTAATTAATTCAATTTATTTATGACACAATGGTGAGGCAATAATTACCTAATTAATGAAATACTAAAATAATTGGTATTATAAATATACAAATAAATGTAATTTGAGAATTTTTTAGAATTAAAATAATTTTATAGGTTAATATGACATATTATTATTTGTTATATGAATTTTATTCTAAGTAATAATGCTGTTATGAATTTATCAAAAACAAAATACCCAATAGTGTCAAAATTGACATAAAAGCGTTTTAAAAAAAATATTATGTTATTAGTTGATATTATATTCCTAAAAATATAATGTTCTAAAAAAGGACTTATATAATGATATATGTATCATTAATGGACCACTTCGGGGTCTCTTGGAAGTATACAGTACGTTTATTAACTGTATAATATAAAAATACAAAGAGACATGGTAAATGTCAAACTATTTAACTAAGAGTTAAATCTAAAAGATAAGGTTTATATAGTGACCCAAACCTGTATAAAATCTATTGTTTGAGTGGATTTCAACCCATCCCCACCTTAGTATTTGAATAATCCACTTTGGAGCCATTAAAAACTGAATATTAATTTATTATAAATAAATACTTTATGCTTTTCTTAAATAGCCCCTTCTCCCCTTTATAAAAGGACGCCACTTGTAACCACTTATTCATACCTTCAAATCATTTTGGTTTAGAAAAAATCTGTAAAAATACCCTCTAAACTTTCCTCCCTTAATCATAGAGTCCTTCTTTTAGTCTGAAATCCAACCTAATGAGCCCTTTTGATCAAATCAAAAGGAAGAACCCGAAAAAGAGGTAATGTTTTCACCACCCTCTTTCAAGTTCCTTTCTTCTTCAACTTCTTCTTTCTTTGTTATTTCCATTCTAAAATAATAAATCCAGTATCTTCTATATAATTTGATGTTATTATAAATATTTTACAACCATATTCATTATTCTATCCATCCTTTGAATAACATTTCACCATACGTGCGTAAGTACGGCCTACCGTCTCCATGTCGCGGTGTAATTGTTATTCAATACATTGTTATTTGTATGGGTATAATAATGATTTGTAATTCATGTAAATAATAAATAAAACATTATAATTATTCTTTATGTATGATATACCATCCAATTATGTATTATTTTAATATCAAAAGAATGATATCGTCGCTCGTGGGTACGTACGGATTAATGTCTCCACGAACGCAATGAGATTCATTCCCCATCGTATCCATTCAAGACTAAATTTTATTTGATGATTAAAAATAATTTTTATAGACATGATATCATTCTGGATGTGAATAATATACATTCCATCCATAACAAATACGGGTCACATAACAAAGAATATAAAGAAAAATGAATCCGTCAACACCCGAAATGATGATAATACTAAGGTATTATTAACAAATCAATGTTAAAAGATCATATATGATATCATATTTATGTATATGATTCTTGTATAATTTAATAATAGTTATTTCACAATTATACATGAGGTTAAACTACCCTTAACCAAGGAAAAGTACAAGGTAAGGGTTTATTTCACAATTTCTTCATTATCCGAGGTTGTTTATACGTAATTATCTATTGGGACCTCTTTATCATCCACATCCATGTTTCTTAAAAATGTATTTCAAAACATTATTATTATTTTACATAACATGGGTTAAAGTCCTTTATACCCTTTTTTGACTTTTTATAAGAAGTTTATAAATGAATCTTTATGTCATTTTCCAAACAAGGACCTTTTTAACCTTTTGACAAATCAAGGTAAGAATGTCTTTTTTTAACTTATACGGCGGGTGTGGCGATTTTCCACCTTTGTAAAATCTTCAAAAAATCCCTTAAAATCTTATAAGAATATTTTCAAAGAAAATGTTTTATTTTATAATTATGTTTCTTTTAAATGATTTCAAAAAAAGATATATTTCTCTCAAATAGTTTTGATTTCATCTATGTCAACATCCTTTGATGGACTTTAAGCTTATTTGAATAAAATTTATTAAGATACAAAACTTACATACTGTATTGAAGGTTTTGTGATATGTATGACTTTGGATGTGTTATTTTTATTCCATTCATGGTTTATGGATAAAGTATCGACATTTTGTATGCTAGTTTTAATACGAATATTTATTTAATGTTAAAAATGATTCCTATGAGGAATGCATTGGACTTAATAAGTGACGGGTGGAACCCGCTATAGCTCTTCCATGCATCGGTAGGTCTCATGAGACAAACTAGTGTCTGGGAACAAGGCCTTGAAAAAATTGTATTTGTATCCTTGGTGTGCGGCCTTGGCTACGTGGTTATGATAGTCTGGCATTATGCATTCCATCATTATGAAAGTGGTTATTGATATTGCATGTGATTATTAGACTAGTAGAATATCCATGTAAATAAGTTAATGTCATTATTTTTTTTTATTTTTTTCATATTATACTGAAGTTAAATTTTAAAAGGATTTTGTTTAAGTTATATGTTGTCTTAAATGTTTATGCTTATTTATGAATGTTTTTGCTATATTGTTATCCTTACTGAGCATCTGAGATCACCCCTTTCTATGTTTTATTTTTCCTAGGATGTGAAGAAATATTTTATAACTGACCTGCAGGGATTGTCTGAAAGGGAAATGAGTGTGGACTATGGAGACTATGTTATTGTATTTTTTCACTTTATGATATAATGTAACATTTATGAATGTATCTAGTGTTTCCAAGGATACTAAACTAATCGGTCTTTCAAGACTTGATCTTTTATGATCATTCCAATGTTATGTAATAATGCACCGACTATGGGTAACTAGGGTCGGGGCATTACAGTTGGTATCAGAGGAAGTTTAGTACAAACCATGGAAGCTATATTTAGATAAACTTTGATTATAGCACATAGTCCTAAGATGGACTTTGAGGATTAGTATAGAAGAAATTCCAAGAATTTTGGTATTGTAGAGATTTTGTGAGTTTTCTGAGCAATACATCCCTATCTAGATACGAGCAGGTAGAGGCGGCTCTATCACAGATGTACCTCAGGGTAAAACCTGAAAACACCGCTTTGAGCTAGACTCGAACGAGAACTGGTGCACGACAACGGGCCTTGCTGCACTCTTGGTTACGATACTCCCGGTGATATGCTTAGGATAATTCTCAGTTTCTTTAAAAACCATTATGAAGGGTTTATGAGTATATACTTCTTCAAAGAATTTTTTTTATGATTATCGATTATATCCATAAACTGTTCAATTTATGTTAAGTGTTTTACAAGTATGGAATTATGTATTTTGATTCATAAATTGATCTAGTTTATTCCATTGTTTAGAAATGGTTCCTAGTGGAAGGAATAGAAACTGTATCAATGTACGCACTCCATGTAGGGATTTCCCTCCTTCTCAGGATAATTATAGTGGAGCTGGCGATACAACTGGTGCTGATCACCTTATCACTATACTGGGACAACTCAATCAGGTTATGAATAATAACCTTACCCGTATGGAGCACCCTGATCCACAGTATAGAGGATCAATGTTATATCGCTTCATGAGGCAGTAACCACCAACATTCAATGGGAGTACAAATCCATTAGTATATGAGAAATCAATAAGTTCCCTAGAGAAAATATTTCAGTCTTTAGGGAGTAGTGAAAGGGAAAAAGTTGTCATGGCAGTTTATTGCCTCACTAGAGATTCTGATCAATAGTGGTCATTGATACAAAACACGAAATAATATGATGAAGTATAAAATATAGAATGGAGGGAGTTCAAATAGGTTTTCTTAGAAAAATACTTTCCTCGTAACCATCGAGCAGATATGGAATGGTAATTTCTGAGTCTGAGGCAAAAGGAGGATGAGAATGTCACAAAGTATGAAGCTAACTTTACAAGGTTAGCGAGGGATGTAGCAGATTATATACGTAACCCAATAGGTAATATTTATCATTTATTTTATGGGTTAAAACTTTTTCTCCGTCGAGCATTAGTCTCACAATCTTTCTCATCGTACGAAGATATTGTCTCATGTGTTGTCAAGACAGAAAATGAATTCTCTTAGTCTTACAACTTTAAGGTAAAGCAAGAGAAGAATAGATCTTCTGATCACTATGGAAATGGAAATAAAGTAATTAAGAGAAAAGTTTATTATCCATCCTACTGTAAATGTGGGAAGAAACACCACGGTACTTTCTTGAAGGGAATGGGTGTCTGTTACAAGTGTGGTGAAAAGGGCCACCAAGTTCATGATTGCAAGGGAAAGAGATTTTATGTCAAGTGGAATGTTATAATTGTAGATAAATGGGTAATTATGAAAATGAATTTCCTAAGCATAATGGGAACTTACCTCAGAAATGGCCGAGGGATCAAGGCCAAGATTATGCTATCACTACTGCTGAGGATGAAGTTCCGAAAGACGTGGTGGCAGGTAATTTAATGGTTTCCTCAAGTTTATCCAATGCTTTATTTGATTCTGGATCATCCCATTGTTTCATATCGTCCTAGTTTTCTAAGAAAATTAGATATTTCCAATTTGAATTAACAAGGGAGTTTTCCATCAAAACTCCTAAGGGAAGTATCATTGCAACAAAGTTTTGTGAATCAGTCCCCATTAGAGCACATAAATGTTCTTTATCTGCTAATATCATTGTCATACCCATGATTGAATTTGATATAATCTTCTCTATGGATTGGCTTTCGGACCATGATGTGAAGATTTATTGTAATAAGAATGAGGTTACAATTTTTTATGATGATGATAAGGAACACCTTATCTTTAGAGCAGAATCATCACCACCTAATTCTTATCTAGATCCACCCTCATTAGCTCAACTAAATTCAATTATTGGGGAAGAAGATAATGAAATTATTATGGGTGAGTAATGGAATGTTCAAATAGATGATGTACCTATTGTGAAAGAAAGTGTAGATGTGTTTCCGGAAGATTTACCTGGACATCCTCTAGAACGAGAAATTGAGTTTCCTATTGATTTAAATCCTGGTTCAAGGCCTATACTGAAGACCCCTTATAGAATGGAAATTGTGGAATTAGTGGAATTAAAGAAACAACTAGAGTAATTTATTAATAAGGTATTTATTCGCCCTAGTGTTTCTCCATGGGGAGACCCTATCCTTTTTGTTAAGAAGAAAGATGGATCTATGAGGTTATGTATCGATTGCGGGGAAATCAATGCTATAAAAATAATGAACAAGTATCCCCTACCTCGCATTGATGATTTATTCAAACTACTTCATGGAGCTCAATACTTTTCAAGGATTGACCTTCGATCTGGATACCATCATTTGTGTCTGAAGAATAAAGACATTCTGAAGACAGTATTTCGAACCAGGTATGAGCATTATGAGTTTACAGTAATGCCTTTTGGGTTTACTAATGAACCCTTTGTATTCATGGATCTAATGAATAGATTTTTCAAGTAATATCTCGATGATTTTTTGGTGGTATTTATTTATGATATCTTGGTATACTCCAAAAGCTACGAATATCATGAAAATCACTTGTGCATTATCCTGAAGACTCATAGAAGACATGAATTATATGGGAAGTTTAGCAAGTGTGAATTCTGGCTTCAGGAGATATATTTTCTTGTCCATATTGTCTCCAAGGATGGAATCTCTGTTTATCCTTCTAATACAAGAGTAATCCAAGAATTTCCATCACCAACGAGTATAACCGAGGTATGTAGTTTTATTGGCTTTGTAGGTTATTATGGGAATTTCGTCCAGAACTTTGCCTGATTGGCTAACCCATTAACAAATCTCACACGTAAAGGGGTTAAATTTTTTTGGACAAAATAGTGTGAATAATGTTTTGAAGAAATGAAGATAATATTATTCAATGCTTCTATATTGACTCTACCATTGGGGAATGATGGGTTTGTTATTTATAATGATGCATTGAAGAAAGAACTTGGTTGTGTCCTTATGCAGAATGATAGGGTTATTTCTTATGTATCACGACAACTAAAAATTCATGAGTGAAACTATCCTACTCATGATCTTGAGTTTGCAGTTGTAATCTTTGCTTTCAAGATTTGGAGACACTATCTCTATGGTGAAAAAAGTGAGATTTATACTGATCACAATAGTTTGAAGTATATTTTCTCACAGAAAGAACTCAACATCAGGTAAAGGAGATGGCTTGAAATACTCAAGTATTGTGATTGAACGATACAATACCACCCGAGGAAGGCCAATAAGGTGGCAGATGAGTTGAGCAGAAAGGAACATGGAGTTTTGAACAAGATGAGAGTTGGGAGAGATCCTATTTTCATGGATCTAGTAAAGTTGGATATGGGAATAACCAGGGAAGGTGAAAAATTGATACTTTATCAAATGGTTTCCAAATCATCTTTACTAGAAAGGATAAAGAGTTCTCTGACTGAGGATGATGAATTTTAAATGAAGATTAAAGCTATGAATGATGGGAGATTGAATGACTTTGTGTGTGAAGATGTACTTTTGAAATTTGGGAAGAGAATTTGTGTTCCTGATATACCTGATCAAAAAATGGAATTGTTGGATGACGCTCATAGTTCCAATTTCTCTATACACCCTGGTATCACTATGATGTATAGAGATTTTAAGGAACATTTTTTGTGGGACAACATGAACAGGGAGATTGCTGATTTTGTGTCAAGATGTATGGTTTGTCAACAAGTGAAAGATGGAAGTAAAAATCATGGAAGAGTCGTGCAACCTCTTCCCATACCTGAGTGGAAATGGGATAATATTATGATGGACTTTTTCATGGGGATACCAAACGCTCTTAGAGGGAATGATGCAATATGGGTCATTGTTGATCCTCTTACCAAGTCAGCACATTTTCTTGCTATAAGGGCGGATTTTCCACTCAAACGCCTAGCAATACTACATATTAATAAAGTTGTGAGACTTCATGGAGTACCCCTATCGATTGTTTCTGATCGTGATCCTCATTTTACTTCATGATTCTAGAAAAGTCTTCAAAAAGCCCTGGATACTGAACTTCGGTTGAGCACTGCCTACCACCCCCAAACTGATGGAAAATCAGAACAGACTATTCAAACCTAAGAAGACATGTTTAGATCTTTATCACTTGACTTTCAGGGTATGTGGGATCAATATTTACCTCTAGTGAAATTTTCCTATAACAATAGCTTCCATTAAAGTATTCGGAAGGCACCATATGAAGCATTATATGGAAAGAGATGTCGCACACCAACCTGTTGGGATGATGTTGGTGAAAGAAAACTTGTAGGCCTAGAACTGGTGGAGGAAACGATTGAAAATTGAAGGTAATCCAAAACCATCTCAAAGCAGCTCAAAATAGGCAAAAGAGCTATGCTGACAACCGAAGGAAGGATTTGGAATTTTAGGTAGGAGGTCATGTTTTCTTGAGGGTATCTCCATGGAAGGGTGTTATACGTTTTGGTAAGAAGGGAAAATTGAGTCCCAGGTACATCGGACCATTCGAAATTCTAGAACGAATTGGGGTTGTAGCTTACTATTTTCCAATGCCGCCAAGCCTCTCCAAAGTTCACGATGTGTTCCACGTATCACTATTGAGAAAATATATGCCTCGCCCAATGCATGTACTCACCTATGAGGAATTAGAACTGGAACCCGATCTGTCTTATTGCGAATAGCCTATCAGGATTCTTGATACGAGAGAACAAGTGTTGAAAACCGGATGACTCGTCTAGTAAAAGGTTTATAGAGAAACCATAAGATGGAAGAGGAAATGTGGGAACCCATGGAACTTATGATGAAGAACCACCTGAGTGTTTTTAAGCAATAATATTATAGATATTTCTAGGATGAAATTATTTGAAGGAGGGGAGAATGTAACACCCCAATCTTCCATGGTACGTTTCCCTTTGAATAATGCAATAGCTTTCATTGTACGCAATTTTGAGATTCTAACACACTGTGACCAATCAAACTAGACGTTATGAATAGTAATACCCACTTTTTGAAATTTTATAAATTTTATCTTTCAAAATGGACTTCATTTTTGGATTCAGAATATCGAAATTAGCCTAGGGTAAATTTTTTCTAATTTTTTGAAAACATTCCTTTTTTGAGGAATAGTGAAAAACACTGAGTTATTGGTTAAAACTAACTTTTTATTTGAATAATTATTTTTTTTAAATTTATTTTAGGTCAAAATAGATACATAATACATATATAAGTTCAATTTAATTCATTGGAGTCAGTTTATAATAATTTTAGACATATAAAAATTTTATTGAACTTTTCACCGTCTTTTACCCATCTCCTATGAGAATTTGCAAATTCACATAAAACATAACTTTACCACTTCTGTGAGTGGAATTTCAAAAATCCAAGAGACACGGTTAATATAAAGGAGTAAATTTTTGTCTAATAAGATAAAAATAATTTTTTCTGTATAGTAACTTTTTACTTTTATTTACCAGGGTAAAAAGTAAATAGGGTAATTAAGGGTAAAAATGAAATTATTATTACCCTTACACATGTCCTAATTCTATTTCTGAAGTATAATTAGACAAAAAAACATTATGAATAAAATATGAACCTCTTTGGTCCACATGTATTAGATTAGGAAATTTATTATTATTTAATTCAAAGAAGAGTTAAAAGTGTTAAAATCAATGTTTAATAACGAAAACAATTTTAATGTAGGGTTATACATAAGATAAATTTGATTATAAATATCCATTAGAAAGATAAAAATATTTCCTACATAATGGTGTTTTATATATAATTTTTATACATTAAATAATTTAATTTATTAATGACACAATGGTGATGCTGTAATTACCTAATTAATGAAATATTAAAATAATTGATATTATAAATATCCAAATAAATGTAATTCAGAATTTTTATGAATTAAAATAATTTTATAGGTTAATATGACATATTATTATTGGATATATGAATTTTATTTTAATTAATCATTCTGTTATGAATTTATCAAAAACAAAATACCCAATAGTGTCAAAATTGACATAAAAGAGTTTTTAAAATAAATATTATATTATTAATTAATATTATATTCCTAAAAATATAAGGTTTGTCCAATGGACTTATATAATGATAGGTGTATCATTAATGGACCACTTGGGGGGTCTCTTTTAAGTATATAGTAGGTTTATTAACTATATAATATAAAAATACAAAGAGACATGGTAAATGTCAAACTATTTAACTAAGAGTTAAATCTAAAAGATAAGGATACTATAGTGACCCAAACCTATATAAAATCTATTGGTTGAGTGGTTTTCGGCCCATACAAACCTTAGACTTTTAATAATCCACTTTGGATCCATTAGAAACTGAATATGAATTTATTATAAATTAATACTTAAGTCTTTCTTAAAGAGCCCCTCCTCCCCCTTATAAAAGGACAACACTTCTAACCAATTCTTCATAACTACAAATCTTTTTGGTTCGGCCAACCTCTACCAAAATACCCTATCAACTATCCTCCATTAATCCAAGAGGCCTTACTTTAGTCATAAAGCCAACCTAAGGAGCCCTTTTGATCAAATGAAATGGAAGAACCCGAAGAATAGGTAATGCTTTCACCACCCTCTTTCAAGTTCCATTCTTTTTTCAACTTCTTCTTTCATTGTTATTTCCATTCTAAAATAATAACTCCAGTATCTTCTCTATACTATGATGTTATTATAAATATTTTACAACCATATTCATTATTATATCCATCCTTTTAATAACATGTCACCATACGTGTGTACGTATGGCCTTCCGTCTCCACGTCGTGGTGTAATTGTTATTAAATACATTATTATTTGGATGGGTATAATAATGATGTGTAATTCATGTTAACAATAAATATAACATGATAATTATTCTGTATATATGATATACCATCAAATTATATATTATTTTAATATCAAAATAATGATATTGTTGCTCGTGTGTATGTATGGATTACCGTCTCTACGAACGCGAAGAGATTCATTCCCCATCGTATCCATTCAAGACTAAATTTTATTTGAGGATTAAAAATAAATTTTAGAGAAATGGTATCATCATGGATATGAATAATATAAATTCCATCCATAAAAAATATGGCTTACAAAATAAAGAATATAAAGAAAAACGAATCCATTAACACCCAAAACGATGATAATACTAAGGTATTATTAACAAATCAATGTTAAAAGATCATATATGATATCATATTAATGTATATGATTCTTGTATAATTTAATAACAATTTTTTCACCATTATACGGGAGTTTAGCCTACCCTCAATGTAACAACCCAGGTAAATATGGAATATGAAATTTTCATATTTATCCATATTTGTGAATAAAATATTAATATGACTTTAAAGGGGACGCTATGCTCGATGGCATACCCAAAACGCAACAACGAGTTTCTTGGGAATCTTACGTTGCACTCTAATAATAAAATAATATTATTCTAAATGGTAGTTAACATATAGCCGTTGTAATGGTGGGAATGGATAGAAATAACTAAAATATGATTATATATGTTCTTAAATATTTTTACATTTATACAATAAAATATAAAGGCTTAAAATACGGAAAGAATTCAATTTTAGGCGTATATGCCCTAGTTTTCACTAAAGGTTCACTTATCACGTTTTGATGGAGAAACGTCATTAAATATAGTTTTGTTCACTCTTAAACATTCTTTTGGACCAAATAAAACTCTTATTAAGAATCGGGACATCAAAATTTACTTTGTGTAAATTTTTGGTATCTTTCCGATAAAGTTCTTTTTTTAAATGAATAGTGTAAAATGTTGTATTTTAATTCAAAACCACTTTTTAATCTAATTTATTTATATGATTAGATTATATTTTGAATTGGTTTTAAAGTGAAATTAGAAAATATTTTTACCATTAAATCCAATAGTGGTCGTTGGAATCAATTTCACTTTGAAATCAGACTTAAACTAGTGTCAATCTTTTGATACTTATTGTTTCATAAAACACGCTATTTGTCATGACAGCGGGAATTAATTATTAAATTAATTAATGTGACTTATATGTTTTGAATTTTGTAAAATGGACTTCATTTTTGAATTTGGAATATCAAATATAGCTTAGGGTGAATTTTTGGGATTTTTCTGAAAAACTTCAATTTTTGATGAATAGTGAAACCACTAAGTGGTACTTATAAAAACTGATTTTCCGTTTAAATGAAATTTTGCCATCATTGTGTTTTGATTTTCAAAAATCCTACATACATGGTTGTCATTAAGAAGTAAAATGTGGTTCAATGAGATTAAAATAATTTTTTGGTGAATAGTAACTTATTAAGTTTTTAATCGCGATTAGTGGTAATTAGTGTGGTTTAAGGTAAAAATAATGGTTTAATAAAATGAGATGAGCTTGACAAATGTCTTACCCGAATTGGTTGTATCATGGCCGACCAAGAAAAGCCATGGGTCAACTTGGGGACCCCATGGATCCACTTTGGTTGGGAAATGACATAAATAACATTTTATTTAATGTAAAAGTTAAATTGACACAAACATGATATGTTTTACTAAAACAATTTTTAAGTGAGGTTATACAAGTCATATTTTTTATTATAAATATTAATTGGAAATATAAAAAGATTTCCTACATCATAGTATTTTTTTTATAATTTTTAGACATTAAATAAATTAAATTATTTATGACATAATATTGATGCATTGATGACATCATTATTTGACGATTTAAATAAAATGGAATGATAATGTAAAATCTATGAACTACACATGTCCAAAACTTATTGGATGAGTGGATTTCGAAGCCTTATCACCTTATCCACGAATTATATCAATTTGGGACCTTTTTAAACCGAAAAACATTTTCAAATAAAGTAATATTTCTTTACCTTCCAAAAGTGCACCTCCTCTCCTCTTATAAAAGGCCCCCACCTCAACCTCATTTAACACACTCCTCAAGCCTTTGGCTCGGCCAACCCCTGCCCATTTACTCTCTCCAAATCCCTCTCCTCATCCTAGAGGATTCCCTTTGGGCAGAATCCTTTCAAAGGAAGCCTTTAGGCTCAAATCAAAAGGAGTTACACTTTTAAAGGTAATTCACTCTCTCATGTTCATTTGTTTTATTTTGCTTCTCCAACCCCCTAAACTCTTTTTATTTACTTCTTTTGTAACAACAACAGTATCTTCAATATACTAGGATGTTTTTATAAGATTTATTCGAGCTAAACTCTCACAAAACTACATCAAATGGTTAAAGAACATACGGTTTTCGTGGATGGTGAAATTCTGCCTCCCGAAACGATGATTGTTCAATACTCATTTAACACCTTCAAAGGTGGACATTATGATGTCACTATTTTTATATATGATATATAATATGTTTATGTTTTATTTAAGCTTCTGTATTTTTCATTTTTTTCTTACCTTTATGGCTTCCATTATGGGTATACACGATATCTTCATTTAAGGAAGTGCGGACTACCGCCCCCTCAAAGTGATTTGATTCGTTAAATACCATATGTGGGACGTATAAAGGATGGAACTATGATATTATATATGATATTATACTGTAATTATAATATACCTTTATATCATTATTATTACATTCTATAAAATATGAAATAGAAATGAAAGTAGCGTTCATGCGTACGTACGGCTTACCGTCTCCATGAACGGTGCATTTCATTTCTTACCTCTAAATGATTATGTAATGTTATAAATGCATGAATGTACTGGATATATATGACATATATGATATCCAAATCATGAATATTATTCTGGATATAATAAACATTTGACCACACGAACAACATGTAATGGTAAGAAGTCCACTTTCGACTTAAGAACCAAATATCGACAAAACTAACATTATTAACTTAAATGTTTACATAATGTTTATAACATGGAAATAAGTGATCTAATAGGAATAATGAACTAGAAAAATGTTCTTAATAAAGTTTAAATTAAATCAAGTTTATTATTCAGGACGTTAAAGAACGATCGAGTCAAGTCGGACCCGAGGTAAGGGATCTTACTCCTCTCTTTCTTTTTAAGTACACTCTTTTATGTCATTCCTTTTAAAGATCATCTTTCTTGTTATTGGGATGATATTTTATATTAATCCTACTGTAATTTTTATGTTCATGTTATTAGAGACCCTATTCTCTCTCTTCAATCCATTTTGGATGTTTTGATTGGCACCGTTAGGCTGCCGAACTTTCGTAAGAGATCTAACTTCTCTCTTTCTTTTTAAGTACTCTCCTTTATGTCACTTCTTTTAAGCTCCTATTTGTAATGTTGGGGGATGTTCTTTTATATTACTCTTTCTGTACATTATATTGTAATGTGATGAGATACCCTATTTGATCTCATCAATCCATATTCGGAAGTTTTATGTGGCGCCGTTAGGCTGCCGAGTTTTCGTGAGGGATTTTTCATCTCACTTTTATTCCCGTGAGATTTATGCTACATTTTCCACAAATTCCATTGAGTGGTGTATGTACTGCCCATTATTCTACTCTTTGTGTAATATACTTTCATTTATGAGTATTTACATCAATGACCTATTGTCTTTCTTTCATGGGGTGTATGTTTTGAAAGATACCCAAGTCGGTAAGGGAATCTTTCACCCTCCTATTTTTTAAAAGACTTCTTTTATTGGGTCTTTTAATTTACATATTTGTATTTTGGGATATGTTCTCATACATCCTTATTGATGTAAATTTTAAGTCCAAGTGATGAGATACACTTTTTATCTCTCATCAACTCATTTTGATGTGATGCCGTTAGGCTATCAAGGGAACTTTTTAACCCAATTTCGATTTCTTTGGGTTCAACTTGTAGTCATTGAATATGTCATCTATTGAATATGTGTGAATGATATTTTATTGTTTTACACTTAATATCCACTTATATTGGGTGTATATATATTTTTCACACATATTTTTTGAGATTTATTTGTCCTTAATTTAATGATACCTTCTTTATAAGGGATTTCATCACATTTGACATTTCTACTGAGGGCTCATTGTTGTTATGCACCAATTCACTCTTATATGGTGTATATACTGTCCTTTGGAGTATTATATCATGAATCCTTTTATTCTCATGATATTATAAAATTCTGACTAAATGTTATTCCTCGATTATTGTATTCAAGTGTCTCTAATTTTGGTAAAACCCCTTTAACCAAAATATCGTTTTAAATGTTTTAATTATTTTTTCTTATTAATATCCATGTTTTCAAAATGGTTTTAAGGATTTATTTATATGGATATTAATGGTTTAAAATGTTAAAAGCTTCAAGGTGGTATGGGACACTTTGATTCAAAAATCTCTTTATTAAATGTTTTAAATGGTTTTGGAAATGGTTTCTTTTTGAATGGATTCATTATTTCAATATCCTAAAATGTTATATTGTGATTAAAATGTGTAAATGTTATGTTTCCTTTATTCATGTTTATGTGATACGATTATGTTATGGTTCTTGGTCATTGTTATGAAGAACGGGTGGTTCCGTGATAAACTAAGGGCGGGTGAGCCCGATATAGCTCTCCAATGCATTGGGTAACGCGAAGGAGTGAAACGTTAAGGTTTCTCCAAATAGATTTAGGGAATATACTGTGATGGGTATTCCAAACGTAACCAAGAGGGTTACTCCCTACGTAAGAATGTTATGAATGCATCAAGTTACCTTTATGTATTATGTTTTCTATGATTTATTCATGATTTGATATGCCTATGTTTTATGGGTAAAGTATGATTTCATTCTTATGTATTTATGAACTCATGTTTCCTTTCCATATTTTTATAACCCTTACTGAGCTTTTTATGCTCATCCCAAGTTTTTGAAATGTTTTTCACAGGTCAAGGGAAAGGTACATGTTGTGATGATAGTGTCAAGGATGTGTCAAGAAAGAATCTGTGTTTTATTTTAAATAGGTTTCTGTTGATGGGAAGAATGAATATTGTCTTTTATGTAACCACTTTGTTTAAATGTGGAATGTAATGCAAGTTTCATGATCTAATTCTCTAAAACTCTAAACCTGAAAAGATCCTCAATGTGTAATCTTGTAATAACTCAAGATTAAGAAAGGTTTAAGGCTGGGGCCTTATAGTTGGTATCAAAGGTCGGTTTAGATAACTTTAGAGGTTAGGGTATTTTTTAAGCATAATTGACAATTACCATAATGGTTAGGATTTCAGAAAGAGTCTTAGTTTTAGATAAAGTGAATGAGTAAGTATATCTTATTGTCTATCTTACTCATTAGTACATGATGGTTTTGTTGATATACTCACACTGACCTTTTTGGTTTTAGTAAATGGCTGGATCTAGCAGGCACCAAAGTAACAGTGGATGTGATGGAAACTGTGACAGTTTTTTGAGAAAGCAACTGAATTATATGGGAGCTGCAATTAGAACTCTTTTGATTATCCTCAACCAACTATCTGGAGTCATGATTGACCACCTAAACCTTGGAGATTTCTCTAAGGCATCATATATGCAAGAAACAAATCCCTACGGAAGTACAGGTAATAATCATAAAGGTAAGTGTGTTCAAAAACCTATGTGTCAAAGATGTGGAAAGAAACACCTAGGAAAATGTTTCAAAGGGACAGAAATATGCTATAGATGTGGAAATGAAGGTCATAAAGCAAGAACCTGCCATGGAAAAAGGAAGCATCCAGTTGAATCGAGGAAAGGGAAAGAAGTTCATTCTGAGGGATCAATTGAATGTTTTAAATGTGGTGTGCATGGTCATTATGCAAACACATGTCCTATGAAGAAGTTTTGTGAATGGGGTCACCAAGAGCGTACCAATATTCTTTTACCAATACCTAATGTCATTCCAATTGAGGATGAAGAAACTGACAATGACCAATCAAAGGTATGTACTATTTCATGACTATTGTTTTCTTATTATGGAATCTTAGGATATGATTCATGATTTTTTTTGTAGGAAAGAGGTATTTCGGAATAAGTTGGAAAGGAATGGATAATGGATCATGAAAAATGTTGAATGAGTAAGATGTCAACATATGAGGGCTTCAAGAGTTAGGGTGAAATTCTTAAGAGTATTAAGTCTCTTTTGATGATGGGGTTACATTAGAAGACTTTTTATATTATGTGTAACCCTGATGTTTAATATAGGCAAATTTTATTCAAGTAATAGTTATCTTTTCTTTTGTGGACATAGTTATAAAGAACCATTTGGGTTTATATGATCCTTACTTTTGAGGTAATTATGGGTTACCATATGTTATGATTGAAGTGAAAGGCATGAGATAAAATTGAGGTTAAATTATGTTATGGTTATTTTTGATGATTTTATCCCTTTTGGGTAATGATTTGAGAATTATATAGTTTTGGAAAAAGGACAACACGCAGACCGTGTGACAACCCATCACGTCGGACAATGCTGCGGGAATCGAACCCACAACCAAAGTGCGACTGGTATTTATCGCCTACCACTGGACTACGTGAAGCCCCTGGTTAGTTTGACTGATTCTTTTTAGTTATATGATTTTATGAATTAAGAGTAAGTTGATTTTGGAGGATATGTGAATAGGATAATTACTTTTCAATGTGAGACTTTAGGAGCGACTGATGTTGTTTGGAGATAAATGTTACGATTTAACTTGGAAGACTATGTGACTAAATCCTTCAAATATTTGGGTTTCAATATTATATTGGTTTACTTTGAAGAATTTTATGGACAAATTGTTTATCGGATGGTCCTCGTTGAACTTTGGGTTTTGTTGGACAAATTTTGGAGATTAAGAATAGATTTTCTTTTTATAAGGGGTTATCCTTTTCTAGATTATCTGATCTTGTACTAACCTTTTTGGTTTTGGTTTTGGTTAAAGCCTAAAAACATGGGATGTATATAGTTCTCTTTTTGGGATTAGTTGATTCTCTATAAGTTTATTATAGTACTCTTAATGCGAACAAGTCTCCCTAAATACTCGTCTTTTGGAAAAAAATATGAGTTTGACTAAGGAATCTAGTAAAAGTTGAAAGTCAACATGATAAGTGATTATGCTTCCTTATGAATAAATTCCTCAATAAAAAGTAACATAAAACAAAAATGTTGTCTATTAACTTTTCCTAATGGGGAATCGAATACCGTTTAACCCATCACAAGTTTGTGATTTTCTCGTGGTTAACTTTCTCCTAAACATGTTTTCTATCACTCTCCATCAGAACATGACCCTTTGTTTTTTCCTCCATGTCCATATTTTCATACTTGGAATCCTAGTATGGGTTAACTCGGGTGACCTTTGTACTTATCTTTCTTTATTTTAAAGTGTTTTTTTTTACCGACTCTTCTCCGATGTGGGACGTTCAAGGATGTTTCCAAGCGCAATTTAAAAATTGCGAGGACGCAATTCCCAAAAGGGGGGAAGGATGTAACACCCCAGGTAAATAAGGAATATGAAATTTTCATATTTATCCATATTTGTGAATAAAATATTAATATGACTTTAAAGGGGACGCTATGCTCGATGGCGTACCCAACACGCAACAACGAGTTTCTTGAGAATCTTACGTTGCACTCTAATAATAAAATAATATTATTCTAAATGGTAGTTAACATGTAGCCGTTGTAATGGCGGGAATGGATAGAAATAACTAAAATATGATTATATATGTTCTTAAACATTTTTACATTTATACAATAAAAGATAAAGGCTTAAAATACGGAAAGAATTCAATTTTAGGCGTATATGCCCTAGTTTTCACTAAACGTTCACTTATCACCTTTTGATGGAGAACCATCATTAAATATAGTTTTGTTCACTCTTAAACATTATTTTGGACCAAATAAAACTCTTATTAAGAATCGGGACATCAAAATTTACTTTGTGTAAATTTTTGGTATCTTTCCGATAAAGTTCTTTTTTTAATGAATAATGTAAAATGTTGTATTTTAATTCAAAACCACTTTTTAATCTAATTTATTTATATGATTAGATTATATTTTGAATTGGTTTTAAAGTGAAATTAGAAAATATTTTTACCATTAAATCCAATAGTGGTCGTTGGAATCAATTTCACTTTGAAATCAGACTTAAACTAGTGTCAATCTTTTGATACTTATTGTTTCATAAAACACGCTATTTGTCATGACAGCGGGAATTAATTATTAAATTAATTAATGTGACTTATATGTTTTGAATTTTGTAAAATGGACTTCATTCTTTAATTCGGAATATCAAATATAGCTTAGGGTGATTTTTTGGGATTTTTCTGAAAAACTTCAATTTTTGATGAATAGTGATACCACTAAGTGGTACTTATAAAAACTGATTTTCCGTTTAAATGAAATTTTGCCATCATTGTGTTTTAATTTTCAAAAAATACGAAATACATGGTTGTCATTAAGAAGTAAAATGTGGTTCAATGAGATTAAAATAATTTTTTGGTGAATAGTAACTTATTAAGTTTTTAATCGCGATTAGTGGTAATTAGTGTGGTTTAAGGTAAAAATAATGCTTTAATAAAATGAGATGAGCTTGAAACATGTCTTACCCTAATTGGTTGTATCATGGCCGACCAAGACAAGCCATGGGTCAACTTGGGGACCCCATGGATCCACTTTGGTTGGGAAATGACATAAATAACATTTTATTTAATGTAAAAGTAAAATTGACACAAACATGATATGTTTTACTAAAACAATTTTTAAGTGGGGTTATACAAGTCATCTTTTTTATTATAAATATTCATTGGAAATCTAAAAAAATTTCCTACATCATAGTATTTTTTTATAATTTGTAGACATTAAATAAATTAAATTATTTATGACATAATAATGATGCAGTGATGACATCATTATTTGACGATTTAAATAAAATGGAAAGATAATGTAAAATCTATGAACTAAAAATGTCCAAAACTTATTGTATGAGTTGATTTCGAAGCCTTATCACCTTATCCACGAAGTATATCAATGTGGGAACTTTTGAAACCGAAACACATTTTCAAATAAAGTAATATTTCTTTACCTTCCAAAAGTGTCCCTCCTCTCCTCTTATAAAAGGCCCCCACCTCTACCTCATTTAACACACTCCTCAAGCCTTTGGCTCGGCCAACCCCTCACCATTTACTCTCTCTACATCCCTCTCCTCATCCTAGAGGATTACCTTTGGGCATAATCCTTTCAAAGGAAGCCTTTAGGCTCAAATCAAAAGGAGTTACACTTTTAAAGGTAATTCACTCTCTCATGTTCATTTGTTTTATTTTGCTTCTCCAACCCCCTAAACTCTTTTTATTTACTTCTTTTGTAACAACACCGGTATCTTCAATATACTAGGATGTTGTTATAATATTTATTCGAGCTACACTCTCACTCAACTACATCAAATGGTTAAAGAACATACGGTTTCCGTGGATGGTGAAATTCTGCCTCCCGAAACGATGATTGTTCAATACTCATTTAACACCTTCAAAGGTGGCCATTATGATGTCACTATTTTTATATATGATATATAATATGTTTATGTTTTATTTACACTTCTGTATTTTTCATTTTTGTCTTACCTTTATGGCTTCCATTATGGGTATACGCGATATCTTCATTTAAGGAAGTGCGGACTACCGCCCCCTCAAAGTGATTTGATTCGTTAAATACCATATGTGGGACGTATAAAGGATGGAACTATGATATTATATATGATATTATACTGTAATTATAATATACCTTTATATAATTATTATTCCATTCTATAAAATATGAAATAGAAATGAAAGTAGCGTTCATGCGTACGTACGGCTTACCGTCTCCATGAACGGTGCATTTCATTTCTTACCTCTAAATGATTATGTAATGTTATAAATGCATGCATGTACTGGATATATATGAAATATATGATATCCAAATCATGAATATTATTCTGGATATAATAAACATTTGACCACACGAACAACATGTAATGGTAATAAGTCCACTTTCGACTTAAGAACCAAATATCGACAAAACAAACATTATTAACTTAAATGTTTACATAATGTTTATAACATGGAAATAAGTGATATAATAGGAATAATGAACTAGAAAAAGGTTCTTAATAAAGTGGAAATTAACTGATGTTTATTATTCATGACGTTAAAGAACGATCGAGTCAAGTCGGACCCGAGGTAAGGGATCTTACTCCTCTCTTTCTTTTTAAGTACACTCTTTTATGTCATTCCTTTTAAAGCTCATCTTTCTTGTTATTGGGATGATCTTTTATATTAATCCTACTGTAATTTTTATGTTCATGTGATGAGAGACCCTATTCTCTCTCATCAATCCATTTTGGATGTTTTGATTGGCGCCGTTAGGCTGCCGAACTTTCGTAAGAGATCTAACTTCTCTCTTTCTTTTTAAGTACTCTCCTTTATGTCACTTCTTTTAAGCTCCTATTTGTAATGTTGGGGGATGTTCTTTTATATTCCTCTTGCTGTAAATTATATTGTAATGTGATGAGATACCCTATTTGATCTCATCAATCCATATTCGGAAATTTTATGTGGTGCCGTTAGGCTGCCGAGTTTTTGTGAGGGATTTTTCATCTCACTTTTATTCCCGTGAGATTTATGCTACATTTTCCACAAATTCCATTGAGTGGTGTATGTACTGCCCATTATTCTACTCTTTGTGTAATATACTTTCGTTTATGAGTATTTACATCAATGACCTATTGTCTTTCTTTCATTGGGTGTATGTTTTGAAAGATACCCAAGTCGGTAAGGGAATCTTTCACCCTCCTATTTTTTAAAAGACTTCTTTTATTGGGTCTTTTAATTTACATATTTTTATGTTGGGATATGTTCTCATACATCCTTATTGATGTAAATTTTAATTCCAAGTGATTAGATACACTTTTTATCTCTCATCAACTCATTTTGATGTGATGCCGTTAGGCTGTCAAGGGAACTTTTTAACCCAATTTCGATTTCTTTGGGTTCAACTTGTAGTAATTGAATATGTCATCCATTGAATATGTGTGAATGAACTATTATTGTTTTACACTTAATATCCACTTATATTGGGTGTATATATATTTGTCACACATATTTTTTGAGATTTATTTGTCCTTAATTTAAGGATACCTTCTTTATAAGGAATTTCATCAAATTTGACATTTCTATTGAGGGATCATTGTTGTTATACACCAATTCACTCTTATATGGTGTATATACTGTCCTTTGGAGTATTATATCATGAATCCTTTTATTCTCATGATATTATAAAATTCTGACTAAATGTTATTCCTCGATTATTGTATTCAAGTGTCTCTAATTTTGGTAAAACCCCTTTAACCAAAATATCGTTTAAATGTTTTAATTATTTGTTCTTATTAATATCCATGTTTTCAAAATGGTTTTAAGGATTTATTTATATGGATATTAATGGTTTAAAATGTTAAAAGCTTCAAGGTGGTATGGGACACATTGATTCAAAAATCTCTTTATTAAATGTTTTAAATGGTTTTGGAAATGGTTTCTTTTTGAATGGATTCATTATTTCAATATACTAAAATGTTATATTGTAATTGAAATGTGGAAATGTTATGTTTCCTTTATTCATGTTTATGTGATACGATTATGTTATGGTTCTTGGGCATTTTTATGAAGAACGGGTGGTTCCGTGATAAACTAAGGGCGGGTGAGCCCGATATAGCTCTCCAATGCATTGGGTAACGCGAAGGAGTGAAACGTTAATGTTTCTCCGAAGAGATTTAGGGAATATACTGTGATGGGTATTCCAAACGTAACCAAGAGGGTTACTCCCTATGTAAGAATGTTATGAATGCATCAAGTTACCTTTATGTCTTATATTTTCTATGATTTATTCATGATTTGATATGCCTATGTTTTATGGGTAAAGTATGATTTCATTCTTATGTATTTATGAACTCATGTTTCCTTTCCATATTTTTATAACCCTTACTGAGCTTTTTATGCTCATCCCAAGTTTTTGAAATGTTTTTCACAGGTCAAGAGAAAGTTACATGATGTGATGATAGTGTCAAGGATGTGTCAAGAAAGAATCCGTGTTTTATTTTAAATAGGTTTCTGTTGATGGGAAGAATGAATATTGTCTTTTATGTAACCACTTTGTTTAAATGTGGAATGTAATGCAAGTTTCATGATCTAATTCTCTAAAACTCTAAACCTGAAAAGATCCTCAATGTGTAATCTTGTAATAACTCAAGATTAAGTAAGGTTTAAGGCTGGGGCCTTATACTCAACCAAGTAAAAATATAAGGTAAGGTTTTATTTCACAATCTCTCCATTATCCGAGGTTGTTTATACGTAATTATCTACAAGGACTTTGTTATCATCCACATCCATGTTTCTTAAAAATGTATTTCAAAACATTCTTACTATTTTACAGAATATGGGTTAATGTCATTTATACCCTTGTTTGACTTTTTATAAGATGATTATAAAGGAATCTTTACGCCATTTTCCAAACAAGGAGCTTTTTAACCTTTTCGACAAATTAAGGTAAGAATATCTTTTTTTAACTTATACGGTGGGTGCGGCTATTTTCCTCCATTTTAAAATCTTTGAAGCTTAACTTACAAGCTTATAAGATTATTTTCAAAGAAAATGTTTTATTTTATAATTATGTGACTTTTAATAGATTTCAAAAAAAGATATATTCCTCTCAAATAATTTTGATTTCATCTATGTCAACATCCTTTGATGGACATTATGCTTATTTGAAGAAGATTTATTTTGATAGAAAAACTTCCATATTGTATTTAAGGTTTTGTGATATGTTTGACTTTGGATTTGTTATTTTTATACCATCCATGGCTAATGTAGAAAGTATTGACATTTCGTATGCTAGTTTTAATACGAATTTTTATGTTATGTTTAAACCTATTCATATGAGAAGTGCATTGGACTTAATAAGTGGCGGGTGGAGCCTGCTATAGCTCCTCGATGCATCAGTAGGTCTCATGAGACAAACTAGTGTCTTGGCATGAGGCCTTGAAAAAATCTTTTTTGTATTCTTGGCACGAGGCCTTGGCTATGTGGTTATGATATTCTGGCATTATGCATTCCATCATTATGAAAGTGGTTGTTGATATGGAATGTGATTATTAGACTAGTAGAATATCCATGTGAATATGTAAATGGAAATTATTTAATTTTATTTTTTCCATATTATACTGAAGTTCAAGTTTAAAAGTCTTTTGTTTTAGTTATACATTTCCTTAAATGTTTATTATTATTTATGGAAGTTTTCTCTATATTGTTATCCTTACTTAGCATCTGAGATCACCCCTTTCTATGTTATATTTTTCCCAGTATGTGAAGAAATATTTTATGATGGACCTACAGGGATAGTCTGAAAGGGATATGAGTGTGGACTATGGAGACTATGTTATTGTAGTTTTTCACGTTATGATGTAATGTAACATTTATGAATGTATCTATTGTTTCCAAGGCTACTAAACTAATCGGTCTTTTGAGGCTTGATCTTTTCTAATCATGAAAATCTTATATAGTAATGCACCGACTCTGGGTAACTTGGGTCAGGGCGTTACATATTTTATTTATTAGTATTTATAATTTATATATTGTATAATCAAATTATTCATTTTTTATCAATAATTATTTAATTAATAAAATTTTATTATTTTTTAATAAACTAATTTTTTTTATTTATTAATTAAATTAATTCATTTAATTTAGACTTTTATTAATGCTAAAAATCACTGATTAAGGATCTCATTATGGTAACTAAAAATAAAGCCTAGAAAAAGGGAATCTGTTATCAGCGCTAAAAAATACACTAATAAAGGGTGTCTTTTATCTATCCTTAAAAAGTGAACTGATAAAAGGTACCATTTATCTCTTATTGTTTTATCGTTGACCAAGGGAACCTTTATTAGTGTTTCTTTCCAGCACAGATGAAGACTAGCACTATTAAAGGACTGTTTTGTAGTTGTGATGGGTGGAAGACATTCTTCCCATCATTATAGTATTTCGGAGGGAGATTCATCTTCAAGCCTCCATTCTATGGGGATTTGTGTGAACCCCAAACTTTTGACTTTCAGTATTGTAAATACCACTGAGGCTGGCCCAAGTAGAAATGTATCGGGTATTCTAGTTATTGATACAAACTATAACTAATTAGCTTCTAAAATTGAACCTGCAATAAGGATAGATAATTTTACCCCTTGGGTGTCACAATCTAGAGTGATCCATTCTATTGTAACTCTAATTCCAGACTAGATACCTATATAAGAAGATTAAATAGGAAAAAATATTGATGCCTCCATCAAACATATAGATTTATGGAAATGGAATTGACACCAAATCTGCACTATTATCACAAAGACACCTTTGGTGAAAATGGACGATATTCCAGACATCTTTTACCAACATTTCCTTAGTTTAGGACCATGTGGGTTTGATTACTAGATCCTTCATGACCAAATCCATCATATCCTTATAGATTAAGAAGACATGGATACTTTAGAACATGACACATCACAATTTAATGCTTCCAATCATCGTGATAAATCATTAATGGATACTACCACTAACCGAAATCACCTGGTTTTTAAAAAAGCATGATCCTATGATCAAGTGGTCGCATAGGCTTCAAATATTTTAGAATTTGGGGCTCCCATAGTTATATTAAAGTAAAAACTTTCATAAAAATGATTTTTTTTAATCCAACATGTAGGAGGGTCAAGATCTTAAGGTTTTCATTAAAAAGATGCACCAATAGCTGAAACTGATGCTGGGGAAAGAACTAGTCCGGAAAGAACCCTTGATGGCTTGTGCCAGGTGGTAGTTGATTTCCTAACTAAAGTGAGTCGAGCTTCACTATATCCATTTTAGTTTTTACATGATTTTTCATTCTTATTTTCTTAGTGGAAACATGGAGAGATAACATGATGTGGATGTTCCTATGTTCTCATTCAATAAATAATTGTAAAACCTGTTTTCCCTCCCACACTTATCTTTTCTCTTATCCATTCATTCTAATAAATAAAAATTTCTTATATTATAAAAGATAATCACCATTGGATATCCATTTAAATCACATCATAGGATAATCAAAATGGAATAGTCATGTAATTCTCTATTTTTTTCCTAATCCAAGGGACTCAGTGAGTATAGTTTCTATAGTTGATAAAGTTACATGAAAAACCCTAAAAACATCATTTCTTTTCTGTTACCACTAATTTTTTTTTCAATTTTCATTTTGGTGTGGACTAAGTAGGAATAAAATGACCTTTTATTAGGCCTCCTATTGTTGGTTTTTGAACTAACATATTTTTTGTCTTTTTTTGTTACTCATTTTATTCCTAAACCATGCAGTTCATTGGTTTAGTGAGCTAGGACTGGACTTTTACCTAGGGTTATCTTTGCGTTTTTTTTTCAACCTAGAGAGTATCATGACTCTTTTCATGGGTAGTGTAAAGTCTTGTAAGATATATTAATGAAACTACTATTTTTAGTCAAACAGCTTTGACCAAGACTCATATGAAGATTCCTTCAAAAGGGATTATAGTCTTAGAATGTCCCAATATTCTTCAGAAATGAATGTGGGATTTTTGGACCCAGGTTCTATGATTTCTGAGTCCATTAAATGTTATCAGGAAATTATGTAAGGAGTAACCAAAAGAATGGCTTCCATCATGATGATGTTGGGGAGTACAGAGATAGAATAATTCTCTCAAGGGGGACAAATTCTCCATTTGTTGATTTGTCCTTTGTAACGCCCTGACCCCGATTACCCAGAGTCAGTGCATTATTGTGTAACATTGGAATGATCACAAAAGATCAAGTCTCGAAAGAACGATTAGTTTAGTAGCCTTGGAAACACTAGATACATTCATAAATGTTATAATACATCATAAAGTGAAAAACTATAATAACATAGTCTCTATTTTCCACACTCATATCCCCTTCAGACTATCCCTGCAGGTCATTCCTAAAATATTTCTTTGCATCCTGGAAAAATTAAAAAATTGAAAGGGGTGAGATCAGATGATCAGTAAGGATAAAAATTTAGTGGAAGCTTTCATAAATAAACAAAAACATTTAAGTCAATGTATAACTAAAAAAAGGCTTGTATAATTGAACTTAAACATAATATGGAAAAAGTAAAATGAAATAATTCCATTTTATTATTCACATGGATATTCTACTGGTCGAATAATCACATGCAATATCAATAACCACTTTCATAATGATGGAATGCATAATGCCAGACTATCATAACCACGTAGCCAAGGCCTCGTGCCAAGACTACAAATTAGATTTTGTCAAGGCCTCATGCCAAGACACTAGTTTGTCTCATGAGACCTACCGATGCATCAAGGAGCTATAGCGGGCTCCACCCGTCACTTATTAAGTCCAATTCATTCCTCATATGAACAAGTTTAAACATATCATAATCCATAACATAATCGTATCACCTAAAACATGCATAAAGGAAACCTAAAATTTCCACATTTAAATCACAAGATATCAATACAATTCATTGATATAAAAAAACACTTTCAAAACCATTTTCAATACCAAAATAAAATAAAATTAAAACTTTGTAATTATTTTTCATTTAAAAAAGTTATGGCTTATTGAGGAAGCCGAAACCCAAATAATGGTCATGGCGGTGGAGAAGTCGGTTTCGCCTCATATGTACGAGAAAAAAAACATTCCCTTTTGTTAGTTTAGTAAAATTCTTCGTATAAAAAAGATTCCTCTTGAATAAACTTAAAAGTCAAATGGGTTTATACACCGTATAAAATAAAGTTGTGTATAAAACAAAATATGCCTCAATGAAAGGAGATTGAGATGAAGTCCCTTACAAAGATCATTATTTTTAAATAAAATAGATCCATTATATGTATTTACTATAAGTTCACATAATGAAAGTACAAATGCAAGATATGACATAATAAAATCCTGACATAATTTGAAGTAAGAGATTAACCCAAAGAACAAAAATTGGGTTAAGAAGTTCCCTTGCAAAGATAATTTTTTAAATAAAATAGATATATTATGTGCATTCACTACAAGTACACATAAAGAAAGTACAAATACAATATAGGACATAATAATATCATGACATAATTTGAAAGTAGTAGATTGACCCAAAGAACAAAAATTGGGTTAAGAAGTTCCCTTACCTTGTGTCCGACTTGACTCGACTGTTCTTTAACCTCATGAATAATAAACTAGATTTAATCTATAATTTCTTAAGAAACTTTTTCAAGTTCATTATCCCGTTTATATCACTTATTACAATGTTACAAAAATTATGTAGTCATTTAAGTTAATAACGGTCGTTTTGTCGATCTTTGGTACTTGAGTCAACAATAAAATTCTTCTAATTACAAGTTGTTTATGTGGTAGAATATCCATTATCTACAGAATTATATTCATGATGTAGATATCATATATATCCTATATATCTAGTATATACATTCATTTATAATATAACGTAACATTTAGAGGTAAGAAACGAAATGCACCGTTCATGGAGACGGTAAGTCGTACGTACGCATGAACGCTACATTCATTTCTATTTCATATTTAATGGAATGAAGTTATAATTATATAAAGGTATAATATCCTTCCAGTATAATATAATGTATAATACCATTTACTCCATCCTTTATACATCCCACATATGGAATTAACGATTCAAATCACTTTGTGGGGGTGGTAGTCCGCACTTCCTAAAATGAAATTATCTCGTTTACCCATAATGGAAATCTTAAAGTTTTTCTATAAATGAAAAATACAGAATCATGAGGAAAACAAAAACATAATATATATCATATATAAAAATATTGTCATCATAGTGGCCACCATGAGAGGTGTTAAAAGAATATTGAACAATCATCGTTTCGTGAGGCAGAAATTTTCCAACCAGAGAAACAGTATGTTCTTTAACCATTAGATGAAGGTGTGTGTAAGTGTAAATAAAATCCTTATAATAACAATATCCTAGTACATTGAAGATACTGGTTTTGTTGCAAAAGAAATTAATAAAAATATTTTAAGGGGTTGGAGAAGCAAAATAAAACAAAATAACATAAGAGAACACATTACCTTAAAACGGGTAACTCTTTTTTATTTGAGTTCAAAGGCTTCCTTGGAAAGAATTATGCCCAAAGTTAGTCTTATAGGAGTAATATAAGGAAGTTGAGAGAGTATTTGGGCAGATTTTGGCCGAGCCAAAAGGTTTTGAAGGTGTGAATAAGGCGGTAGTGGTGGGGGCCTTTTATAAGAGGAGAGGAGGGGCACTCTTGGAAAGTCATGAAATGTTACTTTATTATATAATGAGTTTCAGATTTTAAAGGTCCCAAACTTGTATATTTATAGTATAAGGTGATAAGGTTTATAAATATACTCATATTATAGGTTTTTTACATGTGTATGTTTTAGATTTTACATTATCTTTTCATTTTATTTAAATCGTTAATTAATGAGGTAATCGCTGCATCATCATGGTGTCATAAAACATTTAATTTATATAATGTCTAAAAATTATAAAAAAATTACCATGATGTATGAAATCTTTTTAGATTTCCAATGAATATTTATGATCAAAATGTTAACTTATATAACCCCATAGAATAATTTTTTTAGTAAAAAAACACATGTTTGTGAGAATTTTATTTTTTTACATTAAATAAAAAGTTATTAATGTCATTTTCTTACCCAAGTGGCTCCATGGGGTCCCCAAGTTGACCCATGGATTTTCTTGGTCGTCCATGACTCATCCAATAGGGGTAGGGCAAGTTTAAAGGTCATTTAATATTATTATAACATTATCTTTACCTTAAATTACACCAATTACCTTTAATCGCGATTAATTTAACTTAAAAGTTACTATTCACCAAAAAAATTATTTTAATCCCATTAAACCACATTTTACTTCCTAATGACAACCATGTATGTCAGATTTTTGAAAATCAAATATCATAAGTGGTAATGTTTAATTTAAATGAAAAACCAGTTTTTTAACTACCACTTAGTGGTTTCACTATTCATCAAAAATTGAAGTTTTTCAGAACAATGCCAAAATTTCACCCTAAGCTATAATTGATATTCCGAAATAAAAAATGATTTCTATTTTACAAAATTCCAAATATATAAGTTTCATTAATTAATTTTAAACTAATTCCTGCTGTCATAATAAATAGCGTGTTTTTAAGAAACAATATATATCAAAAGATTGACAATTGTTTATGTCCAATTTCAAAGTGAAATTAATTCTAATGAAAATTATTGGATAAAATGGTAAAACTATATTCTAATTATACTTTAAAACCACTAAATAGTATAATTTATCACTGTAAATTATTTTTATTAAAGAAGTTGTTTTTAAGTATTTTTCACTATACATAAAAAATTGGAAGTTCTCAGAAAAATACCAAAAATTAAACATTGGATAATTTCAATATTCTGAATCCAAAAATGAAGTCCATTTTGAAATATAAAATATATAATTTCAAAAGGTGGTTATTACTATTCATAATGGCTATTTTGATTGGTCACGGTGTGTTAGAATCTCGAACTTGCGTACAATGAATGCTATTGCATTATTGAAAGACAAGTGTATCGTGGAAGCTCGAGGTGTTAAATTCTCCCCACCTTCAATAAATTGTGTACTCGCAATTTGAAAATGTTCTTCGAAAATAAAAGTTTGAAAATAGAAAATACCTTTGAGGAAAACCCACATCAGAAATAAGGTTAATAAAAATATAACATTAAAAGAAAGAAAGATAAGTACAAAGCTCACCCGAGATAGCCCATACAAGGATTATATGAAAATATGGATATGGAGGAAAAACAAACCATCAAGGTCTGATGGAGAGTTGTAGAAAAAAGGATTAGGAGAAAGTTAACCACAAGAAAATCACAAACTTGTGATTGGTTAAACAGTCATTGAATCTCCAGTTGGAAAAGTCAACCAACAACGTTTTTGTTTTAATTTAACTTTAATAATGTTGAGGAATTTATTTAAGAGATTTAATAAGAACGTAATGAAGTATACTTGCTTGTCATGTAGACTTTCATTCTTTAATAAATTTTCACCACAAATGCATCTTTCACTCAAAAAGATAATAGAACTCAAAAATATTCTATTTATCCTAATTTTATAAGGTTCCAAATATTAAAACATACCATTTATATTTGGAAAACTATTTGTAATAACCAGGGACTTCTTGTAGGCTAGTGGTAGGTAACAAAGGTCTGTCACACTATGCTTATGGGTTCGATTCCTATAGCTTTGTCCAATGCGACGGGTTATCCCCCGACCTGTTGGTTGTCCTTTTCCTAAAACTATATTATTATAATATTCTAAAAATAATCTTCATAAATGTTTTAACCTTAAAAAATATTATCCAAAGTTCAACTTAATCCATTCCTACCATTATAGTTATCCAAAATACCTCTGTCCAGACTTTCTCTAAAAGGTCTCCAAATTCCAAAATCAATTGTAACATCAGATTCCCCAAAAAAAGTAAAGTTTCTCTTATTGTCACATACTAAAAATATGATTACCTTCATCATAATAAATCCTTAATTAAAACTACAAGTACTGCAGTAAAATCCTGATATATATCACATTTTTCTTATAACCAGAATATAATCCTTGAGTCCAAAAGCACCAATACATTAATTATGCCACTTCAACTATAGTAATAGCATAACATTGTCCTTGATCCCTTGGCCTTTTCTGAGGTAAGTTTCCCTGATTCTTAGGACATTCATTTTCATAATGTCCCATCTCTCTACAATTATAGAATTCCACATTGACAACAACTTTCTTTCCCTTACAATCATGAGCTTGGTGGCCTTTTTCACCATACTTGTAAATGACTCCCATTCCCTTCTAGCAAGTACCGGGGTGTTTCTTCCCACATTTACTGCAGGAATGATATTCAACTTTTCACTTCTTCCTGTTATTTTCATTTCCAGATTGATCAGAAGATCTCTTATTTTCTTGCTTTGCTTTAAAGTCATAAGACGTAGAGAATTCATTTTCTGTCTTGATAGCACATGAGACAATATCTTCGTACGACGAGAAGGTTTGTGAGACTAATGCTCAAAGGAGAAATGGTTTTAACCCATCAAAGAAATGATCAATATTACTTCTTGGGTTATGTATATAATCTGCAGAATGCCTCTCCAACCTTGTAAAGTTAGCCTCATACTTTGTGACATTCTCATCCCCCTTCTGCCTCAGACTCAGAAATTGCCTTTCCAAATCTGCTCGATGGTCATGTGGAAAGTATTTTACTGAGAAAATTTCCTTAAACTCCCTCCATTCCATACTTGATACTTCTTCATCTTCCTTTGTGTTTTAAATCAGCGACCACCATTGATCGGCATCTCCAGTGGGGCGGTAGACTGTCATGACAACCTTCTCCCTTTTGCTACTCCCCAAGGCATGGAATATTTTCTCTAAGAAGTTTATCCATTTCTCAGATACTAATGGATTTGTACCCCCATTAAATGTTGGAGGTTGTTGCCTCATGAAGTGTTCTAACATTGATCATCCACGTTTCGGATCAGGGTGCTCCATATGAGTAAGTTTATTATTCATAACCTGAGTGAGTTTTCCCAGTATGGTAATAAGTTGATCAGGACCATTTGTATCTCTAACTCCACAATAATTATCTTGAGCAGGAGGGTAATCCCTACACAGAGTGCATTCATTGATACAGTTTCCATTCCTCCCACTAGGCACAATTTCTAAACAATGGCATACACTAGATTAGTTTATGAATTAAAATACAAAATTCCATACTTGTAAAACAATTAACATAAATTGAACTATTTATGGATATAATCTATAATCATAAAAAATTTTCTTTGATGATGTATGTACTCATAATCCCTTCATAACGGTTTGTAAAGAAAATGATAATTATCCTAAGCATATCCCATGGAATTGTCGTAACCGAGAGTGCAACAAGGCTCGTTGTCGTGCACCAGTTCCTGTTCGAGTCTAGCTCAAAGTGGTGCTTTCGGGTTTTACCCCTAGGTACATCTGTTCCAGAGCCGCCTCTACCTGCTCGTATCCAGACAGGGATGTATTTCTCGGAAAACTCACAAAATCTCTATAATACCAAAATTCTAGGAAGTTCTTCAACACTAATCCTCAATGTCTATGTTAGGGCTATGTGTTCTAATGAGAGTTTATCTAAATCTAGCTTCCAAGGCTAGTACTAAACTGCCTTTGATACCAATTGTAACACCCCGACCACGGTTACCTAGAGTCGGTGAATTATTGCATAACATTGGTATGATCACAAAAGATCAAGTCTTGAAAGACCAATTAGTTTATTAGCATTGGAAACACTAGATACATTCATAAATGTTATAATACATCATAAAGTGAAAAACTACAATAACATAATCTCCATTTTTCACACTCATATCCCCTTCAGAATATCCCTGCAGGTCATTCCTAAAATAATTTTTCGTATCCTGGAAAATTAAAACATTGAAAGGGGTGAGCTCAGATGCTCAGTAAGGATAACAATTTAGCGGAAGCCTTCATAAATAAACAAAAACATTTAAGGCAATGTATAACTAAAACAAAAGCCTTTTAAACTTGAACTTCAACGTAATATGGAAAAAGTAAAATGAAATAATGACATTTTCTTATTCACATGGATATTCTACTGGTCGAATAATCACATGCAATATCAATAACCACTTTCATAATGATGGAATGAATAATGCCAAACTATCATAACCACGTAGCCAAGGCCTTGTGCCAAGACTACAAATAAGATTTTGTCAAGGCCTCATGCCAAGACACTAGTTTTTCTCATGAGACCTGCCGATGCATCGACGATCTATAGCGGGCTCCACCCATCACTTATTAAGTCCAATGCATTCCACATATGAACAGGTTTAAACATATCATAATCCATAACATAATTTTATCACATAAAACATGCATAAAGGAAACATAACATTTCCACATTTAAATCACAAGATATTAATACAACACATTGATATAAAAAACACTTTCAAAACCATTTTCATTACCAAAATAAAATAAAATTAAAACTTTGTAATTATTTTTCATTTAAAAAATTTATGGCTTGTAGAGGAAGCCGAAACCCAAATAATGTTCATGGTGGCGGAGAAGTCGTTGTCGCCGCATATGTATGAAAAAAAACATACTCTTTTGTTAGTTCAGTAAAATTCTTCGTATAAAAAATATTCCTCTTGAATAAACGTAAAAGTGAAAGGGGTTTATACACCGTATAAAAGAAAGTTGTGTATAAAAATAAATATGCCTCAATGAAAGGAGATTGAGACAAAGTCCCTTACAAAGATCATTATTTTTAAATAAAATAGATCCATTATGTGTATTAACTATAAGTACACATCATTAAAGTACAAATGCAAGATATGACATAATAATATCATGACATAATTTGAAAGTAGGAGATTAACCCAAAGAACAGAAATTGGGATAAGAAGTTCCCTTACAAAGATCATTTTTTAAATAAAATAGATCTATTATGTGTATTCACTACAGGTACACATAAATAAATTATAAATACAAGATAGGACATAATAATATCATGACATAATTTGAAAGTAGGAGATTAACCCAAATAACGAAAATTGGGTTAAGAAGTTCCCTTACCTTGTGTCCGAATTGACTCGACCATTCTTTAACCTCATGAATAATAAAATATAGTTAATATATACTTACTTAAGAACCTTTTTCAAGTTCATTATCACTTTTATATCACTTATTAAAATTTTACAAAAATTATGTAGTCATTTAAGTTAATAACGGTCGTTTTGTCGATCTTTGGTACTTGAGTCAACAATAAACTTCTTATAATTACAAGTTGTTTATGTGGTTGAATATCCATTATCTCCAGAATTATATTCATGATGTAGATATCATATATATCCTATATATCCATTATATAAATGTTTTTATAATATTACATAATATTTAGAGGTAAGAAATGAAATGCATCGTTCATGGAGACGGTAAGCCGTACGTACGCATGAACGCTACATTCATTTTTATTTCGTATTTAATGGAATGAAGTTAAAATTACATAAATGTATAATATATATTCCAGTATAATATAATGTATAATACCATTTACTCCATCCTTTATACATCACACATATGGCATTAACGATTCAAATCACTTTGAGGGGGCGGTAGTCCGCACTTCCTAAAATGGAATTATCGCCTTTACCCATAATGGAAATCGTAAAGGTTTTACATAAATGAAAAATAAATAATCATAAAGAAAACAAAAACATAATATATATCATATATAAAAATAGAGTCATCATAATGGCCACCATGAGATGTGTTAAAAGAAGATTGAACAATCATCGTTTCGTGAGGCAGAAATTTTCCAACCACAGAAATAGTCTGTTCTTTAACCATTAGACGAATGTGTGTGTAAGTTTAAATAAAATAATTATCATAAAAAAATCCTAGTACATTTAAGATACTTGTTTTGTTACAAAATAAAGTAATAAAAGGAGTTTAAGGGGTTGTATAAGCAAAATAAAACAAAATAACATAAGAGAAGACATTACCTTAAAATGGGTAACTCTTTTTGATTTGAGCTCAAAGGCTTTCTTGGGAAGAATTATGCCCAAAGTGAGGCTTCTAGAAGTAATAGAGGGAAGTTGAGAGAGTATTTGGGCAGATTCTGGCTGAGCTAAAAGGCTTTGAAGGTGTGAATAAGGTGGTATTGGTGGGGGCCTTTTATAAGCGCAGAGGAGGGGCACTCTTGGAAAGTCATGAAATGTTACTTTATTATATAATGAGTTTTGGATTTTAAAGGTCCCACACTTATATATTTCGAGGATAAGGTGATAAGGGTTCAAAATATACTCATCCAATAGGTTTTTGACAAGTGTAAGTCTTATATTTTACATTATCTGTTCATTTTATTTAAATCATTAATTAATGAGGTAATCGTTGCATCATTATGGTGTCATAAAAAATTAATTTATATAATGTCTAAAAATTATAAAAAAAATTACCATGATGTAGGAAATATTTTTATCTTTCCAATGAATATTTATGGTCAAAAAGTTAACGGATATAACCCAATGTAATAATTTTTTTAGTAAAACAACACATGTTTGTGACAATTTTATTTTTTTTACTTTAAATAAAAAGTTATTAATGTCATTTTCTTACCCAAGTGGCTCTATGGGGTCCCCAAGTTGACCCATGGATTGTATTTGTCGGACATGACTCATAAAATAGGGGTAGGACAAGTGTAAAGGTCATTTCATATTATTATAACATTATCTTTACCTTAAATTACACTAATTACCTTTAATCGTGATTAATTAAACTTAAAAGTTACTATTCACCAAAAAATTATTTTAATCCCATTAAACCACATTTTACTTCCTAATGAAAACCATTTATGTCGGATTTTTGAAAATCAAATCACAGAAGTGGTAATGTTTCATTTAAACGAAAAATCAGTTTTTTAACTACCACTTAGTGGTTTCACTATTCATCAAAAATTGAAGTTTTTCAGAACAATGCCAAACTTTCACCCTAAGATATAATTGATATTCTGAATTAAAAAATGATTTCTATTTTACAAAATTCCAGATATATAAGTTTCATTAATAAATTTTAAAACTAATTCCCGATGTCACAACAAATAGAGTGTTTTTAAGAAACAATATATATCAAAAGATTGACAATTCTTTATGTCCAATTTCAAAGTGAAATTAATTCTAATGAACAAATTAGGATAAAATGGTCAAAATTTATTCTAATTATACTTTAAAACCACTCAATAGTATAATTTATCACTAGAAGTTATTTTTATTAAAAAAAGTTGTTTTTAAGTATTTTTCACTATTCATAAAAAATTGGAAGTTCTCAGAAAAATACCAAAAATTACACATAGGATAATTTCGATATTCCGAATCCAAAAATGAAGTCTATTTTGAAATATAAAATATATAATTTCAAAAAGTGGGTATTACTATTCATAATGGCTATTTTGATTGGTCATAGTGTGTTAGAATCTTGAACTTGCGTACAGTGCAAACTATTTCATTATTAAAATAGAAGAGTATCATGGAAGCTCGAGGTGTTACATTCTTTGGGTGAGAAACTAATGTGTAGAAAACTAGGGCATATTATTCATGTTAAAATTAAGGTTTTCTTTGGATACTGACCCCCAATTCTTGATGGCTATGTATTTTTTAAAAAAATTATATTTCCCAATATTTCGAAACATGGTTTGTCAAGAGAATAATGTTTGAGAATGATGGGGGAATCTGTATCAGTGATTACTATGATAGATAAACCTCTCTTACAAGGATTTTGGAATGTCTAATAGAGGATTAAACTGAGGTTTTGCTTAATGTCATGCATCTTGGACATGGATAGTGTAATTTAATTTCATACAATGATGAAATTTGAGTGCTATAGTTTAGGGACACTTTTATTTTACCAAGAGATAAAAGAATTTCCCTTTTTATGATAATATGAAAAAAATATACCATCATCATTATTACTGAAGGGTAAAGTTTTAAATGATAATAATTGGTTTTCTAAATTTTCAGAGTAATGTGATATGAAAAAAAATCATTAATGTGTATAGAGGTAAGAAAACCCTCTCTTGGGGAAAAATTATCCTTTTGTTGGAAGAATTTTTTTTCAACTTATGTAGTTTCAACTAGGGAATATTGTGCATAGTCAAAAAAAAGTTATCATTGGGAAAAATACCCTCCATTTCTGATTGCTAGAGAGGTTTATGGGGATTTAGACTTCCCCATACATAGAGTTTGGTTTGAGAAACAAAAGGTTCTAAATATGAAAGGATCCTTTCATGTCAAAATTTCCTACGAATGGATATAAATGTTTCTCTTATATAGGTCTAAAAAATATGTAGGAAGGATTTTTTTATGGTTTTGTCCAAGTGATAATTTTTGGATGTCACTATATATCTATTAAATATGAGAATCGATCCATACATAGTTCTAAGAAGGTTTCCCCATGCATCGATCGATCTCTTGTGTGGGGAGGGGGAATTTTGTTTTGAATATGAGATTACGAGTGGGGTGAGACATGTGTTCAACCCTCCTATGAAGATATAACTCATGTACAAAAGATTGGGTATATTTTTTATGGTCAGACCAATATATAAGGTCTATGTGTCGCTATGTGTCCCTTCAAAGTGGGAATCAGACCATACATAGTTCTTAGACTAGAAACCTCTTATGTTAGTTTGACCCATACACAAGAAAAGGGGACATATTTTTATGTCATGGATAGAACCAATATTTAATATCTATGAATCACTAAATATCCAAAGATAATAGAAAATTGGAAATATTTAGTTCTTAGAAATTTCATAGTTTAATGTCATGTAGGGAGTACATCATCCATGCAATTTAATTCCATGTGGTGAGGATGTTGGTGACTCAATGGGAAAAACAAAATATAGTATCTCGATTCAAGGATAGAGATATATTTTTCATGTTATATCTTGAAAAAGTTGTCTGCAAGATACAATTATTCCATGAATTCTAACAATAAATAATAGGGATGTAAACCATGCAGTTTAGCGTCATGCAGTAAGGATGACATGGGGACCTATAGTTTTAGGTTGTACAGTTATGACCATATGTCATGGAAACAATGAGTAATGTTAGGATCATCTCATTGGGATGCTCTTCCATACCTTAGGCATGGAGTAGAAATAGAGTGTAAACCATGATTATTAGGATTATCAAATCATGATAGATGATATGGGGAAAATCCATTGGATCTTATGGAGATAGAATAGGCCTCTCTTAGGGCTGAAATTTACATTATTCCATATTCCTTCTATATGAGATACTAATGCAAATACAACTGGGGAATATTATTCATAATCAAACATAGGTTTCCTTATGAAATTTACCCCCCCCCCCCATCTCTGATGTCCAGATGAATATTTTAAAGATCTTAAATTTCTTAGGGCATGGAGTATGATGAATAAAAATAATTTTTCTGGGTATATAAGAAACATTCATATGGAAATTTTCCATCGAGTTTGAAATTACCTATATAGATCCAACTCATATGTTAGAGTTCAATTTATAATTCATTGATAGATAATTTAATGTAGAATCCAATATTGACATCTCCCGCACTTATCATTGTTTGTGTATCGGAGATAGGGACAATTTTTCCTTACCCTGTGGCTAAGACTAAGACATGAGGTCTAGACATCACTACGTATCTCATAAAAACATTAACAAAGACACACATATTTCATTAGGTACCTTGTAGTTTAATTTCATAATGAATGGAAATCTACTGTGCCTTTTAATTTCTTTCTACCATGACCATGGAAACTCTAATGTGGATTGATACACCTTGATCATGTGGGGAATCCCCTCTAAAAACATCTAATCCCATGTGATCTATTATATATGTGATAAATGAGGCTAGATAATGATTATTCTGCCATTGATAGGTGATAAAATGAAGGTTAGAGTAATTTTTCATTTTTTGAGGCAATACCTGGATTAAAAATGTAGGCATTTCTATATATCTCCTCAAAAAAATAATCAAACCATGCCTAGTTAACAAAAAACTTCTTGGGTAGATTTAACCCATACAAAGGGAGGATGTCATTTTTATCCTTCTTTGTAGACAAACCCAGGATTAGAGATCCTAGTGTCACTATGTATCCCATGATTATAGGAATCAAGACACACATATTTATGAAAATTAACCATCAATGCAGGTCTAATCCATACGGAAAGGGGGTAATTTTCCCAATTGATTGTTTGATTATTTCTATTGGTCCAATGATTGGACACCCAAGTGCCACTACATATCCTATATGGTCACGAATCAATCAATAGATAGTTCTAAATGTCATTTCCTACATAGATCTGACTCATGCATGTTGATGGGGAATTTTACTTGAAATGGACCTCTAAATAGGACCGACTTGGGAGTCATCTGCATTGATTTAGATTTCATACAAGGGATGGATCATTTCCTTCATTTTATAATAGGGCATATTTTATGAGATATCGGTATCACTACGTATCAAGAAATAGTAGGAATAAATACACACATAGTTCTTGGGGAACCATGCAGTTTAGCGTCTTGTAGTAAGGATGTTAGTCATGCAATTTAACATTCCACGGTAAGGAAAAGTGTCACTCTATGTGAAAAATTAATCATCATAGATGGCCCTATGAATACATATTTAGTCCTCAATATGTATCAGGTAAGGATAGGAATCAACCCATAAGTATTTCTTGGTGAAAATATCCCTATGTAGGTCTAACCCATACACAGGGAGCGAGAATTTTTTACTTTTATGGTGGCTTGACCAGGATATAAAATCCAGGCATTTCCCCATCTCATATGTGGATAGGAATCAAGCCACACATAGTTCATGAATATGTCATGGTAGATTACTGATGTCAGGGACAATGTGCTCTTGGGTGAAAACATTATTTTTATGTGAATTTTAATATAATATAGTGAGGACATTGGTGTAATGCATGTTACTGTATTGTGAAATGGATGATGTGCTATACAGTTTAACGTCATTCGATTAGGATTATTGTGTATTTTAATTATGGGAATGATGAATTTATGGAGTAATGAGAAACATAATCCCAATGTGAGGAGGCCTTTACACTAATGTGTGGTAATAAAATCATCTTATGAATGGAAAAATATTTTTGGATGGGACTAACGCAAGAGGTCTAGGCGTCATGACATATCCTGAAATGGTAGGAATAAAGATATATGTAGTTCTTTAGAAACCATGCATTTTAAGGTCATGTGGTAAGTATGTTTTTTTCATGTTATTCTCTATCTTGTGACCAATAAAATGATTGAAATTAACCAAAATTTTATTAATGAAAATTGCACTTGATCTAATTAAATGTATTATTATTTAAAATGGTTATATAAAACTTATGCACTTCCTTTGTTTTATTTTTTTAGATTTTAAAACACCATTAGGAATTGTTACCATAACTAATATAGTCATTTAATAGTGATCACATGATTAGTATAAATATAGGGCTTTAACATATCAAATATGGTTAAACAAAGGAAGTGATCGCCTCATCCAGTATAATTTATCCATACAAAGCCCATTTGTTGGATCTTGCGGAGGAGGTAGCATCACTGGGATTCTCTCTTGACTAATCCCAAGCTTATCTTCAACACTTTAAGCTTGAACGAAATCACATACGGGAGAATTGGAAGCTAATAGAGATTACCACCCAAGCGATGTTATATGAGATTCCCCATGAGCCTGTCACCATCGCACACCATACTCTTAAGTATTATGCGACTATTATAAGGGGTTATGTAACAAGACCCTATCACTATGATTATGTGCATTATTTTTGTATAGAATAAAGAATATGCATTAATTTTCATTATTGTTACATTTTAAATGGTTTTTAAAGAACACATAGTATTTTTAGTTAATATTTAAATTCAATTAATAAATATATTTTGATGAATTAATGGATTTTTCAATTAAATAATTTTTTAATAAAATATTATTACTAGATTAATCTTTATTAAATATAAATTATCATATAATTTTTAGGAATAAAATTGTAATATTTATTAAGGTTTGAAAACTATTTTTTTCAAAACCTATGTATTTTCAATAAATGTAAGTTTTTATATTACAAGATAAATTCACATATTGAGAAAATTATTTAGATAAAAATAAAAAAAATTGGATTCAAGATGTCTAAATTATCTAACGGTGAATTTTTCAGAATTTTTTGAGACAGTCAAATTTTTGTTTAAAAATTTAACACTGTTTAAATATATAATGTGTTTTATGACATCATAATGACCCAATAGTGATGTATTAAAATACTATAAAAGGTATATTCAGAAAATATATTTCTTCACATTAAAATAATATGATTTTAGATTTGTTTTATTAATTTTTAAATTCTTTAGTGGACCCTCTAAGACTTATAAAATTTTTTAACATTTGAAAATTATTTCCATGAGAGTGTGACTCACCTACACATAAGCAAGCCTAAAATTTTTATATGTTCTTACATTTACCTTATAAAATAATTTATTCCACTCCCCTTTGGAAAAAATCTTGGGAAATAATCATGGTTTGGTTTTTGGTTTTGAATATTTAATAATATTAATTCTAAAAACCTATGTTTGTGAAATATTAAATAATTCCCCTCTTTTTTCCTATATAAAGACACCAAAGATCCCTCTTATATTCACTCAAAAACCTTGTATAATGTATCTTCTCTTCCCTAATATTTCTATAATCCACCCAAGGCACCACAAGCTCTCAATAATCCCCTCCTCAAATTCATGAAGTCACACACTAAATGAAGGGATCCTCACTTTCCTTCATTCCTAATTTATGTCAAAGTTTCCTTATATTGTTATGCCTTATTATTTTCAATTAAAAGTGTTGGGTTTGTTTTCTAAACCCCCCCCCCATACTTCCCTCCTTATGTTTTAATGATTCGATGCCCCTTTCTCCCTCATTAATGCCTCCCATGTATACTTATTACCATGTCAAAATTCTATAAGTCATTTATATCTCCTCATTTACATTCAAGAAATTATTTTATATTATGCATCAAAATTCCAATATATATGTTGGGATATTATATTCCATGACCCCTTACTGTCCATTTCATGTATAAATGATTGGAGACCCCTTTATCTCTCATCAACCCATTTCATTATTTCTATTTGACGTCGTTATGCTACTAAATTTACACCAAAATTTCTCATGCCAAAATCATTGTGTAAGTGAATACCATACCCATTTCTTTATTAAGGTTATTCAACATTATACACATGTAATTGTATATTTTGGACTTAAATTTATGTATTTCACATCTCTTATTCATTTATTAAATTATAATGTTTAATGAATCCATGTTGTATGATCTATGTAGCACACTTATACATGAAATGAAATTATTAAAAAGGGTGTGACCTGATAGCGCTCTAATGCATTGGGTAAGGAATATTATCATGATACATCATGCACAATGATTATTGAATCATGATAATTCATGTTCACTGAGGTTTTACACATTATAATTCATGTACAATGAGATTTTACTCATGCTCTATGTGCAATGAGTCTCGGATCATGCTAATATCATGTTAAATGTTGTTGCCACATATCCATGTTATGATAATAATGCTATATCATGAATTTAAGTTCATGTTTCTTGATTTTCTTATTTTATAACATATATTGTATTCCTCATGTTATTCCATGTTTATTCCCTTACTGGGATTTATAGATTACCCTTTTCTTAAGTATATCCTCAGGTTATCTCATGCAATGCTAAGTACGAAGGAATTTTGTGGTCATGTAAAAGAAGTTTTAAAAAAAGATGTTGTATTTTATGTTTTAATTTGTCATGTAATGTTTTTAATTTCCCAAGAAACTATACCTCTCGATCTCCAAAGTGTTCTTATGTGTATTTTTTTGTAATAAATCATGATTAAGTGTTTAATAAAGCATAGGGTTGTTATGGTTGGTATAAAATGATAGGTTTAGTTATTTTTGGGATTAGGATTAGAAACCCATAGGGAAAGCCTTAGGGATAAGACTAAGTATAATAATAACATCCCTAAACATTGGTGAGTATAGAATAAATTTTTGGTCAAGAAAATACATCCATGTCTGGATACAAACAAGTAGAGGTGGCTCTGGTAGAGATGTATCTAGAGGTAAAACCCAAAAACACCACTTTGAGCTGGACTCAAATGGAAAATAGTGCACAAAAACATGCCTTACTTCACTCTTGGTTTAACACTCCCACGGGATATTATTTGGTAAATGCAAATCTTTGTATGAACTATTATTAAGGGAATAGAAAAATTTCCCTTAATAATATATGTTGGGAAGTAAATGATGGATAACATATATTGAAGCCTATATATTCATCAGTTAAGGAAATAAATTTAATTTATAAGTTATCTTTTTTTTCATTGCATTCCCCTTTATGTGTTATCCCTAAATTTCCTTTTATTTCATCCAATGGCCTATAATAGGACTCAGGCTGATAACTAACACGAAGATCAATGTGATGACTATTCTATTGATATTCCCAATCTGATTAGAGTGAGAATCAAAAACTTTATCATGATACTCTCTCATTCAACTCATGTTTTGAATATAAACATGGGCTAAGAGGAATGTTCAACCCCCCCCCCCCCCAAGAAAGAACAATATTCAATCAAGATATTCATGAGACAAAGGCTTCCAACTTTTATTTGATCATCTTATCCCTTAATCGTTGAAAAATTGATCAACTCCATTGAAAATATCTTCGCAGTCCTTCAATGTTACAAATAAGGGAATGTTCTTCTGGCTGCTCATTATACGGCGGGTGAAGCTGATCAATGGTGTACATTGATAAAAAATATAAAGTCTACGGAAGAGATCAAGTCGTTAGAATGGAAGGATTTGGGAAAAAAATTCAATAAATATTTTACTCACACCCTTCAACTTAAGATAGAAAGGTACTTACTTTCCCTTCAGAAAAATGATGAAGAATCCATAATAGATTACAAGGAAAGCTTCAGAAGGTTTTCATGACATGCCTTTGTCTTTTTCATTACCCCCAAATTCATGGTTGACTGCTTCTTTGGTTGGATAAAACCTTTATTACAGAAGGCCCTAGAGATTCGTGACTTTGATAGCTATGAGGAAATTGTCTAATGTTCTCTCAAAGTAAAAAATGGAGATTAGAGAATTCTAGTGGTATCACGGGGATAAGAAGTGGAAAGTGGACTTTAATTCTGGTGATCTGATGTATAAATCCAATGGTCCTAAGAAATTCCCGCACCTGATTGCCAAATATGTGGAAAGAAGCACCACAGAAATTGCTTGAAGAGGATGAAAAAATGCTTTAGTTGTGGAAGAGAAGGGCACCTGGCCATTAATTTCAGACAAGAAAAATACACTTCTGCAATAGAGAAGAGTAATTCTTCATTTCAACCCTCAACACATTGTCCATTTCTTTAACTACAATGAACCATGTCACTTTGAAAACTAGTTCCCTAAGCCAATAAATTTTAGAGGTAACCACAAACCTCCAAGGGAGAAACGGTGAGCTTTTTCCATCCCCACTACCGAGGAAAATCCCAAAAAAGGAGTTATGACATGAAATTTGGTTATTAATTCAACAATAGTGAATGTAATTTTTGTTTCTAGTTCTACGCATTCTTTTATATCCTTAAAGTTTAGTAGAAAAATTTTAGCACCACCACAAATCCTGGAAGTATAGTTGTCAATGAGAATAGAAAATGGGACAATTATTTCATCCCATGATTATAACTCCTCCCCTGTCTCAATTTTTGGATTGAACTTCCCAGTGAATGTCTTTGTACTCCCCCTTGTGGAATTTTATTCAATTCTTGGAATGTATTGGCTTTCCCTATATAAAGCCAACATAAATTGCGATGAGAGGGAAATCGCTCTCCATATGGGGAATCGATCCCTGATTCTATACAAGTACAAGGAAGATGATGAATCTTATTTAGCACCATCATATAAAGTATGGATATTACTACCCTATGAGAACATGTATTGATCAGATGATGGTGTCTAAGAAAGAAACCATCCTTTAAGACATCCCTATTGTGAGGGAATTCACATATGTGTTTTCCAAGGAATTTCATGGTCTTCCTACAAGAAGATGTGTTTAATTCTAAATTAATCTTATACTTGGGGATTTTCCAATATCCAAGACTATGTATAGAATGTCTATTTTGGATCTTGAGGTCCTAAAGAAACAACTACATGAGAATCTAGATAAAGGGATTATATGCCCAAGTGCTTCACCATGGGGTGTACCAGTCGTCTACTTCAAAAAGAGGATGGGACAACGCACCATTTCATTGACTATCGTGACCTCAAAAAACATGATAAAGAACAATTATCCTCTACAATAAATTTCTGACTTGTTTGATCAGCTATGTGGAACATAATACTTCTCAATGGTGGATCTACATTTGGGATATTACCACGTAAGGGGGAAGAAGGAGGATATCCACAAGACTAGTTTTCTTACAAGGTACGGGCACTATGAATTCATAGTAATATCTTTCAGACTCACTAATGCTCCATAAATCTTCATGGACATGATCAATAGAGTCATTAGAGATTACCTCAAAATATTTGTGGTTTTTTTTATAGAAGATACTCTAATATACACTAAAACAAAGGAGGAGCATGAGAAGCATCTATGAACTATACTAGAGACCTTGAGAAAGAGAACCTCTATGAAACGTACATCAAGTATGTGTTCTAGTTAAAGGAGATATCATTTTTGGGTCATATCATCACAATAAAAGTGATATCTATGGATACCTACAAGAAAAATGCAATTGAGGGATGGTCGAGGCCAACATATTTGATGGATATCTATAGCTTTCTTGGGTTAGCTGGATATTATTTCCTTTTTTTGAGAAATTTCTCATTATTTTCAAACCCTCCTTCCAAGCTAACTCAGAAGGGAGTCAAGTTTAATTGGAGATATAAATGCAAAGATAGCTTCAAGGAGATGAAAATAAGGATTATCACTACACCCTTTCCCACACTACCCACAAGTGGAGAACATATGTGGTTTTAAGTGATGCTTCAAATAAGAGAATGGGTTTTTTTATAAAAATTGCAAATTCATTGCCTATGGTTCAAAGAAATTGAAATTTCATGATAAAAAATATCTAACAGATGAGCTAATGTTGGCTGTAGTAATCTTCACATTAAAATTTTGGGGACATTACCTCTTTGGGGAGAAGTGTGGAATATATATGGATCACAAAAGAATTCAGTATATATTCCCCCAGAAAGAGTATAACATGTGCCAACAAGGATGGTTAGAGTTGATCAAAGACAATGACTGCTCAATCCATTACAACCCTAGGAAATAGAACAATGTGGAATATGTTCTAAGAAAAAAGGACCTAGTGACTATATCATTGATGATAATTGAAAAGGATCCAATCTTCTTAGATTTTATGAAGATGGACATGAGAATCATAAAGAATGGAACATCATAAATCCTTTCAGAAATGATTTCTCAACCTTCTCTTTTGGATAGGCTAAAGGATGTTCAAAAAGCTGATGTGGGAATTCAAAAGAAAATGGAAGCAACTAGAAAAGGGAAATCCTCCGATTTCAATGTTAATTAAGAAGGAATTGTGATATTTGGGACAATACTATGTTTTCCATCAAATCCAATGTTAAAGAATGAGCTTTTTGGATTATGAACATAGTTTGAATTTCTTCATTAACCCAAGAAACACAAAGATTTATCGAGATCTATGAGAACATTATTGGTGGGATAACATCAAGAAGGAGATCATTGAGTATACATCAAATTTCCTGGAGTTTCAGTAAATGTTGAGAAGAATAATTCTAGGGGATGATGAAAAAATTATTCATACCAATGTGGAAATTTGACAACATCACCATGGACATTGTCACCAAACATCTGAAGACATCCAAAGGAAACAATGATATCTAGGTTTTTGTGGATCATCATACAAATACTTCACACTTCATTGTAATTAGAGAGGATTTATCAATGGATCAACTAGCACGAATATACATTATATAAGTGGTAAGGTTGCATGGAGTGCCACTATCTATTATATCCGATCGAGATCCAATATTCACCTCTATGTTCTGGAAGAGTCTCCAACACACTCTGGATACTGAGATGAACTACCATACGACTTATCATCCTCAAACTGATGGCCAATCTGGTTGGACTATACAAACACTTAAGTACATGTTGAGAGTATTCTCAATGGACTTCAAAGGAGTATAGGATCAAAATATTCCTCTGGATAAGTTGTCTTACAATAACAGTTTACACTCAAGCAACTAAATGGATCCTTATGAATCCCATAGTGCGAAGAGGTGAAGAACACTAACATGTTGGTATGAAGTTGGGGAGGAAAAACTCTTAGGTCTAGAAATGGTCGTAGAAATGGTGTATAAGGTTATGACCATCCAGTATCACATTAAAGCTGCTTAGAGTCGACAAAAGAGATATGCTGATAATCATTGATGAGACCTATATTTTGATGTTAGAGACATCATACTCCTCCACTTATCACCATGGTATAGAGTTATGATATTTCAGAAGAAGGGAAATCTTATTCCAAGGTACATCGACCCTTTTGAGATCCTTGATCGCATTGGAGTAGTGGCCTATCAACTAACAATCCCACCGAACCCATCTCAAGTACATGATGTATTCCAAGTATCACTCTTGTGGAAGTAAATAAATGACCCATCACAAGTACTCAGTCTAGAGGTGGTACCATTGGATAATGACCTCTCTTATGAAGTGTAGCCGGTGATGATCTTGAATCATAGGGAAAAATTTATACGAAATAAGACAATTCCCATTGGCAAGGTGTTGTGGGGAAACCACAAGTTTAAAGAATAAACTTGGGAATCAAAGGAAGTGATAAAGCAGAGTTACCATCATTTTTTTAGTATGGGAAAAGGAAATTTCAAGGGAGAAATATCTTAATGGGGGAATATTGTATTAATCCAAACTTTTATTAATGAAAATTTCAATTGATCTTATTGAATTTATTATTATGTAAAATGGATATATAAAACATATTAACTTCCCCAATTTTATGTTTTTTGATTTTAAAATACCATTAAGAATTGTTATTATTTATAATAAAGTTATTTAATTAGGATTACATGATTAGTATAAATATAGGGCTTTAACAAATATAATTTACTCAGAAAAAGGAAGTGATGGCCTCGTCTAGTAGAAATGCTCCCTACGAAGCCCATTTGTTGGAGCTCGGTAAGGAGGTTGCATCACTGGGCTTCACTCTGGACAAATCCCAAGTTGATATTCAACATGATAAGCTTGAACGGAATCAACTATAGGAGAAGTGAAAGTTAATAGAGAGTACCACCTGGTGATGTTATCTGAGCCGCCCCAAGAGTCTGTCACCATCGCACACCTTACCCTCTGGTCTTATGCGGGTGTTATAGAGGGTTATGTAACAAGACCCAATAAGTATGATTATGTTCATTATTTTTGTATAGAATAATTAATATACATTTATTTTTATTATTGTTACTTTTTATATGGTTTTTAAAGCACAAATACTATTTTCAGTTAATATTTAAATTCAATAAAGAAATCTATTTTGCTGAATAAATGGATTTTTGAATTAAATAATATTTTAAAAAATATATTATTAACAAAATATTTTTTATTAAATATAAATTATTATATAATTTTTATGAATACAATTATAATCATTATTAATGTTTGAAAACTATTTTTGTCAAAACCCATGAATTTTTAATAAAGGTCAATTTTTATTTGAAAAGTAAAAAATTTACATATTTAGAAAATAATTTAGATAAAATGAATTTTATTTTTGGACTCCAGATGTCTAAATTATCTAACGATGAATTTATCATAATTTTCTAGGACAGTCGACATTTTGGGTAAAATTTAAATATCGTTTAAAAATATAATGAGTTTTATGACACCATAATAACCCAATAGTGATGTAATAAAATACCATTAAAAGGATATTCGGCCAATATATGTTTTACCTTTAAAATAATTTGATTTACATTTTTTTTATTAATTTTACAATGCCATAGTGGACCCTCCAAGACTTAAAATATTTTACCATTTTAAAATGATTTCTTAGAGAGTTTGAATCACCACCCATAAGAAAGCCTAATATTTTAATAAATTATTCTATTTTACATATAAAATACATTTTTACACTCCCTTGTGGAAAATATCATGTGAAAAATCATTGGTTGGTTTGCGGTTTTGAATATTTAATTATATAGATTCCAAAACCTATGTTGGTGAAATATTAAAGAATTACCATCTCTTTTCCTATATAAACCCACCAAGATCCCACATCTCATCACTAAAAATCCATATATCACGTCCCTAATCTGCCCAACTCTCTCAAAAATCCTCCCAAGGTTCCCCTAGCTCTCAAGAATCCCCTCCTCAAGCTCTTGAAGTCACACACTCAAGTAAGGGATTCTTACTTTTCTTCCTTACATATGTCCCAGTTTTCTTATATTGTTATACCATTTTATTTTCAATTAAAAATTTGTGGGTATGGTTTCTCACCTTCCCTATACTTCCCTCCTTATTTTTGAATGATTATAGACTCCTTTCTCTCTCATTAATGCCTCACGTGTACACCTGTTACCATGCCAAAAATCCGTAAGGGATTTCTATCTCCTCATTTACATTCAAGTTATTATTTTTTATTATGCATCTAAATTCCATTAAATATGTTATAATTTTATTCTCCATGAACCCCTTACTATCCATTTCATGTATAAATTACGAGAGACTCTTTTCTCTCTCATCAACCCATATTATGATTTCTATTTGACGTTGCATTCTGGCAAAGTTACCCAAATATTGCTCATGCCAAAATCATCATGTAAGTGAATACCACACCCATTTCTCTATCAAGGGTATTCAAATTTATGAAAATGTACTTTTTGATTGAGTACATAAATTTCTTTATTACAAATCTCTTATTATTCGAATAAATTATGTTGTTTAATGAATCCATGTTTTAGGATCTTTGTGGCACACTTATGCCTGAAATGAAATGATTAAGAAGGGTTCACCCTGATAGCGCTCCAATGAATTGGTTAAAGAATAGTATCATGATACGTCATGTGAAATAAGTTTTTACTCATGATAATTCATTTGAGATGAGGTTTTACTCATGCTAATTCATTTTTAATGAGGGTTTACTCATGATCCATGTGCAATGAGCCTTGGTTCATGCTAATATCATGTTAAATGTCGTTGTTACATCTCGATGTTCTGATAATCATGTTATATAATGCATTTATTTTCATATTTCTATTATTCTCCATCGATTTTATTATCGTCTAACATTTTTTTTATTCCTCATGTTATGTAATTTTTATTCCCTTATTGGGATTTATAGCTCCCCCTTTTCTTATGTATGTCCTCACGTTATCCCATGCAATGTTAAGTACGAAGGAATTTTTTGGTATTGTAAATGAGGTTTTCAATAAAGATATTGTATTTTATGTCTTAGTTTTTCATGTAATGTTTCTAATTTCCAAATACACTAGACCTATCAATCCTCAGTGTTGTATTTAGTGCACGTTTATGTAATAAATCATGTTTAAGTGTCTAATAAAGAATAGTTTTGTTATAATGATGTTGTTCTTTTTAAGGTCATGTGACAAAAACTGACTATATAGTTTAAGATCATGAAGCTAGAAAAATTTACCATGTTATTAAACATAATATGATTAGGATGATATACCATGAATTTTAACTCAATGTGAATAGGATGATGTACCATGTTTCTTATAATTGTGTGATTTGAATGATGTACCATGCAGTTTTACATCATGTGACTAGTATGATGTACCTTTCAGTTAAATGTCATTGATCATGATGATTTACCATAAATTATAATTTCTTGTGATCAATACAATGTACCATGCAGTTTAGTGTCATGCAATCAGGATAATATTCCATTTAGTTTAATGTCATGAGATCAGGACGATGTTCCATAAAGATTAATTCCATGCCATATGGAGGATGTCTTGTGATTACATGAAACACTTCTTTCGGAACCTTGTGTTAGTGGGTGTCTGGGTATGTTTTCCATCCATCGATATCAAATAGTAGGCTCCATTGGCATAGATTTTGGGTATAGAATAGGGTCTCTCCAACATTGTTTCTATCTTTGTAGGTTTTTTTCTAAGTATCATTATATTCCTTAGGACCGACTCCATCTCACCCTCAAGGAAATACTAGAGGAGAACTTTTTTGTTAAAGGCTTATGCAACCCAATTTTGGTAAACATCCTAATTATGGAATGTGTAAAATATATTATCATCCAATCAATCCAACTCATCCATTCATTTTTGGGATTTATCTTATGTGGATAACTAATCACAAATGGAAACATGGTGATATGGAAATTTATCTTTGATTTACAAGACTGACTCTACCCCGTATACTATTGAGTATGGCTTCATCTATGTGGCAGTTCAAGTCATATTCTGATAAGCGCACAAGGGATATAGTAGATTGTCTGTATAATAATTTTTATACATATCTACTTTATTATAGAGTATATTTTATATGTTTCTTTAAGGAATATATCTATCCATTAGCCACTTCATGGTAGTAGGATAAATGGTCAGAATTAATTTCATACTCTTGATATAGTCTTTCTAATTTTTCAAAAAAATAAAGTGGTTCTAGTGTCCTTAAATATTTTATGAGGGAAAATTTATTTGGTGATGATTTTTTTCTCAAGAAGTTGAAAATGTTCATTTCCCTAATGTCTTTGAGGTGTACGGATTTGTACCACTTAGAGAAGAAGCTGGTTGTAGTGAGAATGTACTTGAAGTGCTTGGCTGTGGTGGGAGGATATGGTCCCACAATGTCTATTCCGAATATGTAAAATGGGCCAGAGTATTTTTATATGTGAATAAACTCAAGGGGTTAGTGAATGAATTTGGAATGAAGTTATTAGTAAGGGAACTTCATGGAGAATTTAGTGCAGTCCTTTGTTATAGTGGGCCAGTTACACCAAAGCCTTGGAATTTGATAGGAAATATTAGATCATGATTAGTGGTGTAACACCCCAATATTTTATGTGATAGATTAATTTTATTTTCATTGGTGTATTGTGTTGTATGCTACACCAATATTATCCTGCATTATACGCAACATCGTATTAGCTTTCAGTATACACAACACTATACTTGGCTATTGTTATACACAATTTCATGTTCTTTCGATAGAATTCATTTCAAGCAACACCGAGTATATATTTAGTTCAATGTATAAAATAAATATGTTTGGATTTTGTTTTAAGGAACTCCAAAGAAATATTTCACAAAATACAAAAGTAACTTGGCTTGCATTACACACAAGAGCGACCTTCTTCGATAACTTGCAAAGTACGCAATATCGAGTTTCACAAAACAATGATATATTATTAAATTATTATTATTTAATGGGATATAAACTAGACATTATAAATTTTATTACTCACATTTGGAATTTTATATAATATTAACATTCATATTTTTTATTTTCTTGAATATGGTACAATACCAAATTCAATTTTTTCGGATAAAAGAAGTATTTTTCAAAAAAAAATACAGTTTTACTGCCTTTTGATGAAGAACCCCTTTTAAATATTGTTTTTAAAAATTTTATAAGTTTTATATGACATAATAAAATTATTATTTGGAATAGGGACATCAAAACTTACCTTGTTTGAGATTTTTGTAATTTTCTGATAAAGTTCACATTTTAATGAACAGCGAAAAATGCTATATTTTAATTCAAAATTTACTTTTTATATAATGTATTTATATAGTTTGATTATAATTTTAATTGGTTTTTAAGTGTAATTGGATTATGTTTTTATCATTTATTTCATTTTTTGTCATTTTATGTAATTTTACATTAAAATTGGACATAAACACATGTCAATCTTTTGATAAATGTTTACATCTTAAAATCCCACTTTTGGTTTTTGACAACAGGAAATCATTTTAAATTAACTTATGCCAATTATGTGATTTGAATTTGGAAAAATCGAATCCATATTTGACTCATATGTTCCAAATTGTGTAAATAGGTACTTTTTTATTTTAGACATTATGAATAGTAACTATGTAATTTTTTATTTACTAGAGTTAAAGGTAAATCAAATAAATTAGGGTAACAGACAATATGATAATGATAATAAAATTATCCTAACACCTGCAAAAATCCTATTGGATGAATTAAAGTCAACCAATATCACTTAGGGGTAGTAATTTATTCTTTTAATGTACTTTGTTTCTTAAAAGTGATGTAATTATAATTAATACAAAATAAGGTGACAACATGTCACTCTCATATATATTATTAGTATAATAATTTTAATATAGTGATAAACATGATAAAACTTTGAAACAAAATATTCTTCATAAATATAATGAACGTTTATACATAATTTGAATTAATTTATAATTTTTATAGATTCAATATTTATTATTAATGATGACACAATAGTAATGTAGAAATTATTTTATTGATAGAAATATCAAAAAATTGTTTTAAAATTATTAAAATAAATATCATATGAACTAATTAATGTGATACATAAACTTTTTAGGTAAAAATGTAATGTTAGGATTGTACTTAATATTTTATTTTTAATTTATCTTCTATTTGGATTTTATTTAAAGTCAAATAAATTAATAGTGTCAAAATTGAAGCTATTGATATCTTATGAATATAACATATTATTAAAGTATTTAAAAATCCCAAAAATATTTAAAAATTACAAAGTGAAAATTATATTGTCTAAAATATGAAAACTCATCCAATTATGGACAATTGACAACAAAAAAGTAATTATTTATAACCATTTAATATTTAGAATATTATTACCACAAATAAAATTAAATAGATTAAATAAGCCTAAATTAAAATGACAATGTCTAAAATAAAATAAAAAAATTTATAGAATTTATTGCTTGAGATTATTTAGACCCATAATCATATTATATTATAAATAAATATGTTTTTGAGCATTATAAACGAAACATGAATTTTTAGTAAATTAACATTTCAAGACTTTCCAAAGGTGTCCCTCCACTCTCTTATAAAAGAAAACATCTCATTCTCTTTTAATAACACCTCCAAATCCCTTTTTCTCAGAAAATACCTTCTCAAAACTCCTCCCAAATTTCCTCAATTCATCCTATAGTGCACCCTCTAGGCACAAATCCATCTTAAATATTCTGTTTATGCATACCAAAAGGTGATACCCGAAAAGAGGTAATTGTTGTATCGCCTCTTCCAAAATTATTTACTTATTCTAATTCCTCTTATTATCAATTTTCTATACTAAATTAATATATATATTATATTATACATGTTTAGATTTTATTATAATAATGGTACAACATTATACATCATTTTATCAATCCATCAAATAACAACATCACAATGTGTGCGTACATACGATTTATTATCTCAACACCGTGGTGTAATTTTATATTCCCAATACATAATTTGGATGGTTATAATGATGACTGTAATGGATGTAAATAATTAATATAACATGATAATTATTATTTATAATTAAAATATCATTCAATTTCATACCATTTAACCATTAAGTTATTGTTATCATTGCTTGTGCATAGGCAAGACCTACCGTCTCCATGACGCGATTAGATTCATTCTCCACGTTAACCATTCAAGAATGATTATAAATTATATATAATAATTAATAATTAAATATATTACATAATAATTATACATTATATATATATATATCATTTAATTTCTTCAATTCAATTCAATAAGGAAACAAAAATAGCGTTCGTGCATATATAAAGCCTACCGTCTCTACGAACGGTGTATTTTATTTCATTTATCTATCTATTACATATATATTTCTATACTAAATATTTATGATATATAAATCATTTTTTAAATTCTATAAGTAATTAAATTTTGATCTAAGTTATAAGATCAAGAATAAAAAGTCAAAACATTTACGATAAATAAAATTATTATTACCCAAAACGTTTCTCTATCTTGGATTTAATAAATAAACATGTAATATAAAGTCATAAGTTAATCATATATGATACAATAAATATTATTATGGTTCTATTACAAGTTAGTAATATGTTTAAAACCACTATATAAGAGTTTCAGACACATATAGAAGAAATTAGACCAAAGTTAACGGATAATTTTGCAATCTCATTTTTTTCTAAGATTGTTCATATGTAAGTATTTACTTGGGTATATTTATCATACACATATATGTTTTCTATGTATTTTATATTATTTAAATTATTATAAAAAAATTTATTTTTATTTTTACCCTTTTATGATTTTTTATTAAATGTATGAAAGGAATATTTTGGCGTTATTTGATTTGTGGTACTTTTTAACTTTTCCAGAAAAAGTATGAAGATTTTTTTTACTTATATAGAATGAAATTATTGTTACATATTCATAAATCGTGTTTCTATAAAGATTACTCTACATGGATTCATGTTTATTTTCAATTAAATTCTTTTCTTTTAAAATTTCATGGAAATTGGAGAAAAGAATACATTTATGAAGAAGAAAGTATATTTTCCTCAGTAATTAAGTTCAAGTGTTTTATAAAAATTATTTTCCATCTAAGATGATGATATTTAAATAGGTTTATTTTTAAATACCTATTATTACTATGATTGTATTTTTTTTAATTATTTAATGATATTTTATATGGATTATGTTATGATATAATGATGTTTAAAAAGCCTATTTTATTTCTTGGGTGATGTTGTGATGAATGATTTATGTTTTAGTGGAACATGTAAGAATGATTTCATTTTGAGATTAGTGGGACCTGTATGTCCCTCCAATGAATTGGGTATAGATTTATATCTCATGAGATAGACATTTCTGGAATGGAAATAAAATTCAATTGAGTAATACAAGTCTGAAAGAGTAAGTAAATCTGGTTCAGTAATACATGGCCAGAATGGAATGTAAACTCAGTTCTGTAATAGAAATTTTCCACTATAATGGTCTTGGTGGTAATTCTTTTTCTACTATGTAAATCATGTTATGTGATTATTTTTTTTCCTTAATTCTATTTTTTATTCCAAATCTATTATGGTTGATGTTTATTTTTGATCTATGCCTTAGGTACTACCAAGATTTATTTCATGACTACATATTTTTATATATAAAATTCTTTTTCATGTTTTTACATTATTATATTTATGGATTTTTTTATGCTCTCCATGTTTACCCTTACTGAAAAATTGAACTCACCCTTTTTATGTTTTTATTTCCCTAAAATATATAGAATGGTTTTAGGTAAGAAAAAAGGGAAGATCTTTATGGAAGATTTTGAAGATCATTCCTCATGTTAGAATATTATGTTTCATTTTTTCGAATCCAATAAACAAATACGACCTTTAGGCATATTTTTTTTGAAATTATTTAATTGTTATGAAACTAAATAAATGAAATGTACATGTACATCAATCTTGGTTCTTTACAATTGGTATCAGAGTGAAGGTTTAGTCAACCTTTGGAAACTGGGATGTGAAAACACTAGTAAGATCCCTATAGATATTTATAAGTATTTTTCTAAGGATGTCTTAAGGATAAGTCAATTATAGGTTACAATCCTACAGTTTGAGTGATAATCATGAATCACCTAGGATTAAACCTAAGATATAATAGACCAAAATATTAGAATTAATTTAACTTACTTATGTGTCTTCAATCCCTGATATGTATTTCTATAACTTTTCATTCTATTCTTAGTCAATATATAGAACTACATAGAACATGGTTAACCATGTAATGTTTTAGATGAAGAAATTTTGTGAAAAATGAAGATCGATTTATTAAGGGGAAATATCCTAAAGAAAATCATGACGATGGTACAAGTATTGGTCATACTGCTGAGGATAAATAGATTATAAACAACATGTAAAAGGTATGTTATGTTCTTTTAGAATTTTTTACCTTAATCCTAAGAGTCTTCAGGTTGGGAAAACTTAAGAGATGATTCATATTTTAGTGATGATGAAGATGATGGATCTTGAGTAATGGTTTAAGAATACAGTTGGATGATTTAGGTGTATATGTTTTGGATTTAAAATATTTTGTTATATGAATCATGAAATATAGAAGTGTTTTCAGTATAAATTTTTAAATAAGGACTAGAAAGGATATGTTGAAAAGTTCTAAGGATACTAAATAGTGATTTAATGGTAAAGTGATATACTTGGAGAACACATGATTAAAAGGAAGATAAACCTTAATATGTCCCTGCTGTTAAGATAATGATGTATTCTAATAAATAAATTATATTATTCTTGTTTCTTTAGATCTAATTATGGAGTTATTTATAAGTGGGTTATGCTATCACGGATGAAGTATACAATTTTTTGGAACTTAAGAAATATATAAAATAAATTATGGAATAAGGATACATGCATGTTTTCAATAAGGATATATGGTAATTTATGTTATTTACATGACTCAAGATAATTCATGGTGAAGTCATTCAAATTTTTGGAATGGGACCAATAACATATATCTTATGATATATAAGGGATAAATGAAGATATTCACATGCTTTTTATATGACCTTTCTTGAAATTGTTTCTTTTTTGTACTATGAGTTTGGATGGAAATATTTTTGAAAAGAATAAATATTGGAAGAGATTAAGATGTACATAAGATAGTATTGTTTATGGTTAAAACTTTTGTTAATATTATTTCTAGAATTTTATAATATTATTGTTTTTGAAAAAAGGACAACCCGCAGGACGGGTGACAACTCGTCGTGTTAGACAAGGTCGTCGAAATCGAACCCACTACCGAAGTGTTATGGGACTATATCGCCTACCACTGGCCTATGAGAAGTCCATGGTTAGAATAAATTAATTTTATTTTATTTAAGCATATTATATATGATGTATAAGTCCATTTTTGGAACCATATATGATTAATCTCACCGTAGATGCAATTATGTATATTTGATAACTTGTGATAAACTTTTTATAATAAAGTCAAATGGAATGACTTATCATTAAATTTATGGATCGAATGATCTTATAACACTTCGGGAATGAAAAATTAAACTTCATGTCTTTGAATAAGATATTAATTAAAAAAATTTCAAGGTAGAACCAATAACGAGATTGTACATAAATAAAGTAAGTATTTCTTCTCATGTTCTTCAACTTTAGGAAAATGATCTTGAAAACAAAAAAAATGTTATCCTAGTACCTTCTTATCAAATGAATCATATAGTCCCTTAAAACAACATAGATTTATGGATTTCTAGTTATTAACATTCTCCAAACATTTTTCTCTATAACTATCAATTAGAACATGATGGTAAGATTTTTCTTCCACATCGATGTTTTCACTTCCAACCTATGTTATCCTATGTAGAAACCATGTTATGAGTTAGTTTGGGTAACCATTATGTTTTTAAATTTCCATTTTATAGTATTCCTTTTTTGATGTTGATTTCTATGAAATAAACTTTCAAGTAGTAAACCTTTTATAACCCCAAATAATTTCGAAGGAGAAATTCATTTTGAGGGAGGTATAATGTAATACCACAACATTTTATGAGATATATTCTTTTTAATTTCTTTGATGTATTTTATTTTACGATGCACCAATGTTATCTTGTTCTATTCACAACACCGTATTACTTTTTAGTATACACAAAACTATACTTGGCTTGTGTTACACACAATTTCATGTTCTTTTGTTAGAATTCATTTCGTGCAACAAAAAGTATAGATTTTGTTAAATATATAAATGAACTATGTTTGGATTATGTTATACGAAAAATCAAAGTAAGCTTTTACTAAACACAACACTGAATTAGATTCAATTACATACAATAGCGACCTTCATCGATTGCTTGCATTGTACGCAATACCGAGTTTAACTAAACAAGGATATATTATTAAAATATTATTATTTAATAGGATATAAAATAGCCATTATGAATATTATTAATAAAATTTTGTATTTTATATAAGATTTTAATTCATCCTATTTATTTAATATAACATGATATAATAACAAATTCATTTTTTGGGATAAAACAAGCATTTAAGAAAATACGGTTTTATAGCCTTTTGGCAGAGAACCCTTTTTAAATTTAGTTTTTGACATTTTTATAAGTTATATTTGACATAATAAAATTATTCTTCAGAAGAGGGATATCAAAATTTAAATTGGTTTAAATTTTGGTATTTTTTTATGAAATTCATATTTTAATTAATAGTGAAAAATATTGTATTTTCATTCAAAACTGCCTTTTCATCAAATTTATTTATATAGTTAGATTATCACATTAATTAGTTGAAAAGTGTAATTGGAATATGTTTTTATCATTTAATTTAATTTTGGTCATTTGAAATAATTTTACATTTAAATTGGACATTACCACATGTTAATCTTTTGATATGTTTTTACTTCTTGAAAACATGTTTTTGGTTTTGACAATGGGAATTAATTTTAAATTAATTTTTTCCAATTCTGAGTTTTAAATTTTGAAAAATAGATTCCATATTTTGAATCATAATTTCCATACAATATAAATATACCCCTTTTATTTTAGATATTATGAAAAGTAACTATGGTAATTATTATTTTCCATAGTTAAAAGTAAATCTGGTCAATTAGGGTAACAAACAATATGATAAAAATAATAAAATTACCCTAAAACCTACCAAAATACTATTGGATGTATTAAATTCTAACAATATCTCCTAGGGGTCCTAATTTATTCATTTAATGGACTTTTTCTATGAAAGAGATGTAATTATAATAAAAACAAAAGAAGGTGACAACATGTCACTCTCATATATCTTATAAGAATGTTATCATTAATATAGTGATAAACATGATAAAACATTGAAAAAAAATTATCCAAAAATATAACGAAATTATCTATATAATGTAAATTTATTTTGAATTTTTAAGGATTAAATAATTATCATTAATGATGACATAATAGTGATGTAGAAATTATTTTATTGATTGAAATATCAAATAAATGGTTTTAAAAATATTAACATAAATATCATATGAACTAATTAATGTTATCTAAAAAGTTATGGGTGAAAATAAAATTTTAGGAGTGTATTAAACAATTTGGTTCGAATTTATCTTTTGTTTGGATTTTATTTAAATTCAAATGAATTAATAGTGTCAAAATTGACACTATTGATATTTTATAAAAACAACCTATTATTAAATTATTAAAAAATAACCAGAATATTTAAAAATTACCAAGTAAAAATTATATGCTCTAAAATATCATAAATTATCCAATTATATAAAATTAACAACACATAAGTAAATATTTATAACCATTTAATATTTAGAATATTTTTACCATAAGTAAAATTAAATAGATTAAATAAGGACAAATAAAAATGATAAGGTTTAAAATAAAATAAAAACAATCCTAAATTTTTTTATTTGAAAGTATTTCGACCTATACTCATCTTATATTTTCAATAAATTTATTTGGTATAATTATAAACCAAAATTGAATTTATAATAAATTAATATTTCATGACTTTTCAATGGTTTCCCTCTCCTCTCTTTTAAGAGGCAACCTCTCCTTTTCTTTTAATCACACCTCAAAAGACATTTGGATCATCTAACCCTTACAAAAAAACTCATCCCAACTTCCCTCACCACATCCTAAAGGCCACACTTTGGGGTTAAATCCATCTTAAGGACTCCATTTGGGCATACCAAAAGAAGATACCCAAAAAAGAGACAATTGTTTTATCACATATTTCAATATTATTTTTTTTATTCTACTTCTGATTATTATGTTGTTTCCAAACTAAATTAATAAATATAGTATATTCTATATTTTAAGATGTTATTATAATTATTTTAAAACCTTGTACCTCTTTTTATCCATCCTACGAATAACAATATCTCCATGTGTGCGTACGTACGACTTACCATATCCACACCACAGTGTAATTTTTAATTCAATAATAATTAATTTTGATGGGTATAATGATGATTATAATGGATGTAAAGAGTGAATAAAACATTATAATTATTCTTTATAATTAATATACCTTCCAATTCAATACCATTTATCCATTAAATGAATGTTATTGTCGCGCGTGTGTACGTACGGCCCACCGTATCCACGACGTTATTAGATTCATTATCCACGTTAACCATTCAAGAATGAGTTTAATGTATATATAATAAATTAGCCTGAAATAAATGACATAATAATCCTATTAGATTTATGTTTGTGTGTATATGTATATCATTTACTTTCTTCCATTCAATTGAATAAGGAAATGGAAACAACATGCATGAGTACGTATGACCAACCATCTTCCAGAACGGTGTATTCCATTTAATTTATATATCTATTATATATGTTTATATACTGTTATTTATGATATATAAATCATTTTTTACATTTTTGAAGTATGTAAATCGAGATCAAAGTAATAATATCAAGAATAACAAGTCAAAATATGTACAATAAATAAAAAGATTTTTACACAAAACATTTCATTAACATGGAATTGATAAATAAACATATAACATAAAGTCATAATTGAATCATATTTGATATAATAAATTTTATTGTAGTTCTTTTACAAGTTAATAATATTTTTAAACCCACTATACAGAAGTTTCTGACACATATAAAATAAATCGGACCAAAAGTAAGGGATAATTTTTCAATCTAATTTTTATCTGAGATTTTTTATATATAAGTATTTAATGGGGTACATTTATCAACCACATATATATTTCCTAATTATTTAAAATTATTTATATTCATATAAAATTTTTTATTGTTAATTTTATTCTTTAATGAATTATTATTAAATGGTATGAAATGAATATTTTGTCATTATTCGATTTGGGGTACTTTTTCACTTTTCCAAAAAAAAGTATGAGGATAATGTTTTTTACTTATATGGAATGAATAGATTTTTACATATTTATACTAACTTGTTTACATGACTATTACTCTACATGGTTGTAAGTGTATTTTAAACTAAATTCTTTTCTTTTAAATTTGCGTGGCATTTTGAGAAAAGAAAATGTTTTTGAAGAACAAAAGAAAATTTTCCTCCAGAATTAGGTCCAAGTGTTTTATCCAAAATTATTTTCTCGCTAAGATGATTCTCTCTAAATAGGGTTATGTTTCTATCCCTATTATTACTATGATCAGATTGTGTTAATAATGGAATGGTATTTTATATGGATTATGTTATGAAATATTATTGATTAAGAAAACCATTTAATTTAATGTGTTATATTATGATGAATGCTTTATATATTTTTGGCACATGTAGGAATGATTTCATTATCAGATGGTAGAGACCTATATCTCCCTCTAATGCATTGGGTAAATATTTATATCTCATGAGATAGACATTACTGGAATGCCAAGAAAATCTAGTTCTGTAATATAGGGTGGAACTTTAAGTAAATTCAGTTCAGTAATACATGGCTGGAATGGCATGTAAACACAATTCTATAATGGACATTTTCCACTATGATGGTCTTGGAAGTAATGTCTTGGTGACTATGGAAATCTTATTATATGATTATTTTTTTCCACAATTCCATGTTTTTTCCAATGCTATTTTTGTTAATGTTCCTTTATGACCTATCCTAATGTACTTTAAATATGTATTTCATGACTCAATATTTTGATATTTAAATTTTATGTTCATGTTTTTACATTCTTATGTTTATGGTTTATTTTATGTTCTCCATGATTACCCTTACTGATAATTTCAGCTCACCCTTTTTTTTGTTTTATTTTCTCTAAGATATAAAGAAATGTTTTAGGTAGGAAAACAAAAGGGGAAGATATTTGTAGGAGATGTTGAAGATATTTCACCAAGTTAGAAGATTATGTTCCATGTTTCCAAAGAGACTAAACTACTATAGACTTTGGGCATATTTTTTGTGTAATGTTTTGAGTATTCTACAAAATAATAAATGTAATATCCATATACGTCAAACTTGGATTTTTATGGGTGGACACCACAGGCTCCTGTTCACACTTCATTCTTGACAGCATCATTATATTTTCAATAAATTCCCCTAATAAAGACCCCATTAAGGATATGTTTATATAGGACCTTTTTATGATTCATTTAATCATATAGAATAAAATTAATTGATCATCTTTGGATTTTTTTTTCTCTCACAACTCTGTCCATTGGATGCTCTCCCTTTTCAAGGTAGTCTAAAATGGGTGAATCTGGCTATTGGTTTGACCATATGGTTCAGATGTGGTGATAATATTATAGATATCTTCTATTTTTTCTTGAATAAAATGTGATTCCATCTGGTGAGGTGAAATATTTATGATTATTTCATCCCGTACTAGATCAGCTAGATTTGTGACCTCGTTTTCCAATGCATCATCTTGGGAATTTTGTGACCTTGGGATGTGAGTCAATGTTTTATCTAATAGAAATTCTCCCATTAGTACCCAAATGTGGTTTTCTAAGGGTATTATCCCTTCCTTTTTTATGGTGTATTTCTCATTGATTTCCTTAATGACTGGTTCTGAATATCATTTTATATTCAAGTGATTAACTAGTATATAAAGTGATAGCTCTATCCCTATAAACAGATCCTGATATTTTTATTCATTCTTTATAAACCCTTCTTAATATAGGAAGGGGTAAGGTAAAACATCCTTTCATGTGTTTATGGGAATGAATCCCATCTCCACATTGTTGAGAATGGGGTCTTACATCCTCTTCCCTACCATACATCTGGATGAACCATCACAATACTTCTCCCATATCTGGGAAACCTCTAGAATAGAGAAAACCTCTTCATTGCGTAGTTCAGTTTCTAATTAAGTCATTTCTCCTAAGGTGTTATTTTATAGATAATATGTTAATGTCTGGACTTTGACCACTTTCTAAGTCACAAACTAAATTTAAAACTGTTTCAAGATGACCATCCACCATGAGATACTTCTGATCAACATCATATGATAGAGAATGTATTTTAGTGGGTTGTTACGGGAGACCAAACAGACCTCATGATGCTTCAGTTAGTTCTTTAGTTTCTATATTACAAATACTAGCTCCAAATTACACTATACAATATCTGAATAACGAATCTCAAAATTGATTATTTTTCGAATAAGATAATTTTAATGACCCAATCTATTATTATTATAATTCCCCTTGTGATTTAAAAAAATTAATTATTATGGATATAAAAAACACATTCACTTATATGGTTTTATTATATCCTATCAGATTTAAAATTCAATTAATCACCATTATCATTGATAATATTTCCTTTAAACAATGATAACATGATTACTATAAATATAGGGTTTTACCAAATCCAATTGACACAGAAAAGAGAAGTGATGGCCTCAACCAAATGTATCATACACTATGAAGCCCATCTATTAGAGATTTCAATAGATGTAGCATCATTGGGTATCTTTATTAACAAAGATCAAGCTAAGATCTAAAAAATTAAGAATAATCAAAACCTTTTACATGATAAGTTCAATCTCATCAAGATCATGACTCAAACCATGTGCTTTGAACCACCCCATGAAAGTCTCACTATTTATCTCCAAACACTTATTGTGTTTTCTAGTGTATTAAAGGGATATATTTTAATAACATAACAAAATGAATATCTATATTTTATTTTCAATAGAATAATGTTCATATTTTCTTCTTATTTTTACTTTATAAATTATTTTTATTTTTATACAATAAAATAAAAATTGTATTTTTAATTATTATTCAATTTTAATCAAGGAACTTATTTTTATAAATTAATTTATTTTCATAATTCAATAATATTTCTATAAAATACTATTATTAATAAAATTATTAAATATAAATGATCAAATATTTTTTTGAAGTCAAATGTAATTTTTTATATGGTTTCAAAAGATGTTATTGTCAAAAAAAGCTAGAATTTATCAATAAATGATGATTCTGATTTCAAAAGTGAAAAAAAACATATTTAGGAAAATATTTTGAAAAAAACAATATTATATTTGAAATAATAATTTTGAAATTATCCAAGGGGGTTTTTTTATAATTTTCAGAGATTATCAAATTTTTGGATATAAATTAAATACTGAATAATTATACAGTATGTATTACAACATCATAATGACCCAAAAGTGATGTAATAAATACTATAAGAAGTATCCATGATCAAATATATGTTTTTACTTTAAAATAATATGATTTTATTTTTATTTCATTGATTTTATAAAGCCATTATGAATCCTCCAAATCATATAGTAAATTGTAATCTTTTAAAAACTTTTCTTTAATAGAATGACTGACCTCCACATAACCAAGGGTAATATTTTAATAATTTTGTCTATTGGAATTATAAAATATTGAAAATAAATTCTCTTTAATAGAAACCATGGGTAGGAACTATGGAAATTTTTGTGTTTTTTATTAATTTTTTTCATTAAGTCCAAAATATTTTTTCCCAGAATGATAAATAATTCATCATTCATTTCTTATATAAACTGAAACAACATCTCATTGATATTCCGTCAAAATACTTATTAAACTTCATTAATCTTCCCTCTCCTATCCAAAGTCCTTCGAAGGTTCCCCCAATGTTCCAAATAAATTCCTTTATAGAATATGGAGTCACACTCTCAAGGTAATGGTTCTTTTCCTTCTCTTCATTGTTTTAGTTTCTTCATTATCGTATGCCTTCTATTTTCAATTAATATTATCGGGACATGTTTTTTCATGTAACTATTACTATAATTTTTCAATCCAAATGATTAGAGACCCCTTTCTCTCTTATATACACATTTTATTAATTTTTAATTGACATTGTTATGTTTTTAAAATTCCACTGTGATTTTCCATTCTAATCAATTTTGTAGTGAATAATAGAAACTATTTCCTATCAGGGGTTTCCACCTTTACGAAATTATACATATTTATTGGTGACTTATATGTATTTTTTCCATGATCAATTATCAAATAATAAAATTTAATGATAAATTAGTCCATGTTTTATTATCTATGTGTCACACTTATGCTTATGAATGAAATGAATGTGATGTGTGCACCAGAAATTTTGTAGTGCTTCAATGTATTGGGTAATTTTTAGTATCACAAAACATCATGTTGGGATGGATAGTATACCTAATTACTTTAGGTAAATTTTTATAGCTTCACGAATTTTGAGTTATCTCTGACTTATGTTTATGATGTAGTGTTTTATATTTATTCTACATTTCCCATGTTTCCATTATACTATCATCTTATATCAGTCCTCATTGTTCATTTTTATAATTATCACAGTTTTCTATATCCCATTGATATGCATATTTTATAATATGTATTATTATATTCATTTTATTCCGTGATTATTCCCTTACTATTATTTATATCTCACCACCTTCATATGTATGTCCCTAGGTTATCCCTTGCAGTTTTAACTATGAGCTTTGTTAAGGAAGTTGTCAATAAATAAAATTTACTTTATTTTTTCAGTTGTTATGTAATGTACATAATTCATAAATAAACTATTCTTATCGATCTTCTAGATTTATTTAAGTGTAATATTATGTAATAAATTATTATTTAATATTTAATAAAGTGCATGGTTGTTGTATTTGGTATCAAAGGAAAAGTTTAGTTATTTTGGGATAAGGATTAGAAAACTATAGAGGAATCATTAAGGATAAAACTATGTATAAGAAAACAACCTTTAATTTTTATAAGTATAGATTAAGTGGTTTATCAAGAAAATAAATCATAGTCTGGATACTACAAGTGGATGTGGCTCTAAAATAGATGTACATAAGAATTAAACTCGAAAACACCACATTGAGCTAGACTCGGCCCGGAGATAGTGCATGACAATAAGCCTTTATTCAAACATGGTTTGACACTCGTTGGGGATTTTATTTGGAAACTTTATAATCTCATTAAAAATAATTATTAATAGAGTAAAAAAATACCCATAATAATATATATTAGGAAAAGATCATAGATAACATATATTAAATACTAAAAATTAATAAATTAAGGAAATGAATATAATTTATAAGTTATCTCTTTAATATCATTGGATTCCCATCTATGTTTTTAATATTTTTGAAATAATCATCCTTAATTTACCCTTTATACTATATAATGGTCAAAAATAAGAGGAATATGGAAAACAATTGATGTGATGGGAAATGTGATGAATTCCCCCAAATGAGATGACCAACCAGGTTAGAGCAAGAATCTTAAACTTTGTGATGATACTCTATCAACAGACTTAGGTTCTGCATATAAATTTGGATCAGAAGGAGTGAACAGATCTCACAAATAAAGAACAAGCTACAATTGAGAGATTTATGCGAAAAAGGACCTTGACTATAAATGGGTCATTTGATCCCTTAATTATGGGACAATGGATCAATCTCATTGAGTATCTTCTCCACCCTTCAATATTCTGAGAAATATATCATTCTACTGGTTTTTTATCATATGCAAGGGGAAGCTAATTAGTTTTGGTCATTGATCAAGAATGTGAATCCTTAGGAAGAGATCAAATTGATGGGGTGGAAGTAAATATAGAAAAAAATTGATATATATTTTCTTAGAACTATCCAACTAAAAATAGAAAGGGATTTCCTTTCAAATAATCAAAAAGGAAAAAATTATATTAGGGTGTACATGGAAAACGTCACCAGACATTAACGATACACCTTCAACTTTTTCATTACCCCTAAATTCATGGTTGACTGATTATTTGGTGGGTTAAAACCTAGTCTACAAAAATACATAGTAATCTGATACTTCGATAGCTTTGATAAAATTGGTTTATGTTCCATAAAAGTCAAAATAAAGATCTAATAATCTCAAGGGTATCATGGGGATAAGAATTAGAAAGTATATTGTCATTCTGATATGCCAATGGATAAATATAATAGTGTCGTGACATTTCAATAGCCCATTTTTCAAAGGTGTGAAAAGAATCACGTTAGAAATTTCCTAAGGGGTTGAGGAAATTATTTAGGCGTGGGAAGCAAGGACACTTACTTAGTGATTACTAACAAGGGAAATTCCATAATGAGATATAAGAGAGGAATGATTTTCCTAAGCCTCAGTGCATTGTTAATTTTTTAAATTGTAGGGAGCTAAGGAACTTTTCTCACCAATTCCCTAAGGTAAGGGTTTTTTGGATACAACCAACAACCTCCAAGGCAGCAAGGGAAATCTTATGCTATCATAACTGCTGAGGTGGATCTCGATAATGAAGTGATGATAGATATGATAATTATTCATTCAATAATACAAAACAAACTTTTTTATTTTATTTCTATGAATTCCTTCATATCAAAAAATTTTAGTTGAACTATTCAAACCCCACCAGAAATAGTAGAACTATAAATGTTGGTGAAAATTGAAAATGGTGAAATTATTGTGTCCTAATTATATGAATCCTACTCTGTCAAAATATGTTGGTTGAACTACCCAATGAACCTTTTAATACTTTATTTACTATAATTTAATTCAATTATAGGCATTGATTAGATTTCCCTATATAGAGACAATATAAATTATCGTGATAAGGAAATAACTCTCCATATTGAGATTAAAGCCCTAATTGTATTCCAGTGAAAGGAGGAGTATAAATATTGTTTAGTACCGTCATCTCAAGAATGAATATTATTTACCGATGATAAATCATATCTAGATAAAAAAATTTAGTCTAAGTAGAGGATCAACATTAAATACATGCCCATTGTGAGGGAATATGATGATGTGTTTCCTTAAGAATTAACTCGTATTCCTCCTACCTAAGATGTTCAATTTTCAATCAATCATATACCAAGGGAATTAACATTATCCAATGCTACATATAGAGTGGCTATTATGGAACTTGAGGTTATGAAAAAACAACTATAGGATAATTTTGAAAAATTGTTCGTATGCCAAAGTGCTTCACCTTGGTGTTCCCTAACTCTCTTTGTCAATAAAGATGGGTTAATGCGCCTTTGTGTTTTTTATCGTGATATTAATAAGATCATGATAAAAAAAGTATCCTCTTCTAAGGATGGATGACTTGTTAGTTCGTCTACATGGATCAGAATACTTCTCCAAGGTGGATATGTGATTGGGATATTACCAAGTTGGGTGAATAAGGATGATATCCACATGACTCTTTTTCATACAAGATAAGGTAACTATGAGTTCTTATTAATTCCATTAAGACCCACTATTTATCTAGAAATATTTACATACTTAATGAATAGAGTCATCAAATAATACCTTGAAAAAAATTTAGTAGTCTTTGTAGATTATATTATAATATACCCCAAAAAATAAGAGGATCATGAGGAGAATATTAGAACTATTGAAGACCTTATGAAAGGATAATATTTATGAAAAGTAAATAAAATGTGAGTTTTAGTAAACGGAAGTCTCATTCTTAGAGAATATCATCACAAGAAATTTTATATCTACAGACCCATCAAAAAACAATTTAAGGATTCTTGGGGCCAACATCTTTGACAGATATCCATAGTTTCCATGGATAGGTGGGTTCTATCGTTGACTTGAGTGAAATTTCTCCTGATTTTTAATCCCTCTAACCAAGATAACTCATAAGAGTGTCATGTTTTCTTGGAATGATTAATGTGAAGAGTGGTTCAAGGATTTGAAAAAGAGGCTTATCAAAAAAACTGTTTTCACACTACCCACAAGTGGATAAATTTTCGTGGTATTCAACGATGATTTAAATAAAGCATTGGGATGTGTGTTAATAAAAAATGAAAAATTGTTATCCTATGATTCATGGATGATTAAATTTCATGAATAGAACTACCCAATGTATGATATATATTTGGTCTTAGTGATCTTATCTTTGAAATTATAGTATAATTATCTCTTTGGTGAGAATTTTTAAACATACATAGGCCATAAAATCTTTAAGTATACATTCACATAGAAATAGTTGAATGTGTGCTAATGAAGATGGTTGGTGATAATCAGGGACTATGACTGCTCAATTCACTATTTTCCTGGGAAAGTGAGTAATGTAGAACATGATCTTTGTATAAAGGATACAATAATTCTATCATTAATGAGAATTTAGAGGGATCTACTCTTCTTATATTTGGAAAGGATGTACATGGGAATCATAAAGAAAGTAACATCATCAATCCTTTCACAAATGATTTCTCTACCATCCCTTATGTGGAAGATAAAGGATGATAAAAAATATGAGGTCGGAATTCACAATAAAGAGGAAACTATAGGAAATGGGAAATTCTTCTATTTAAATCTTAATGAAGAAGGATTTTTAAGATTGGGTTTATGGATATATATATATATATATATATATATATTATCAAATCCTGAGTTATAGGGGGAGTTGTTTGATGATGCACATAGTTTGACCATTTTTATCCATCCTGGAAGCACAAAGATGTATTAATATCTCATAAAGCACTATTAGTTGGATAATATAAATAATTAGATCATATAATATACATCAATATGTATTTTATGTTAGTAAGTGAAGGCAGAATGGAATAAATACAATCTGATGATATAACCATTACCCATACCTATATGAAAATGAGAAAACATAACCATGGACTCTGTCATTAGTATTCAAAATACATTAAGAAAATATTATGTTATTTAGGTTGTGTTGAATCATCTTAAAAATGCAAAACACTCCATTTCAATTAAATAAGACTTATCACTCAATAAAGTTAATATTAAATACATTATAGAAGTGGTGAGGCTACTAGGAATACCATAATTGATTTTATCTAATTTAGATCCTAGATTTACCTCCAACTTGTTGAAGAGTATCCAACATGATCTAAATAATTATTTGAACTTCATCAAGACTTATCGCCCTCAAACTGATTGCCAATTTGAGTATACTATCAAAACACTTAAGGAAATATTTATAGCATGATTAATTGACTTCAAAGGATGATAGGATAAACATTTTCCTCTGGTTGAGTTCTCATAAAATAATAGTTTACACTAAATAATAAAAATGGTTCCCTATAATTTCTGTTATATTAATAGGTTCATAACACCTAAATGTTGGGATGAATTTGGGGAACACAAACTCTTATGTCCTAAAATGGTTGAGGAAATGGTGGAAAATGTCAAGACTATTCAGCGACACATCAAGGGTTCTCAGATTCAATAAAATAGATATTATTACCATTATTTATGATACCAATATTTTGATGTTATAAAATTGGTATTATTCCATATATTTCCATGCGATAAAGTCGTGAAATTTTGGAAGAAGGGGAAGCTTAGTCCAAGATATATCGGTCCCTTTGATATCATATATTGCATTGGAGTGGTGGCTTAATGACTAGCACTCACACCAAACCTATCTCAATTACATGATGTATTCTATGTTTCCCTATTAAGGTACATATAGAACCCTCACATGTAATCAATCCAATGGTGGTTCCATTGTAGAATGATCTATCATATGAGGAGCAGTTAGTGAAGATCATAGACTGTAGACAAAATGTTCTATAAAATTATACAGTGCACCTGGTAAAAGTAATATGAAAAAACCACAAGTTGTAAGAAGAAATATGGGAACCAAATGAAGGGATGAAATAAAATTACCCTCATTTATTTTACGATGGGAAAATAAACTTTTGAGTGATAAATTTCTGAAGGGGAGGATTGTAATGACCTGGACTGTTATAAATAAAATTCCTCTTATGATTTAATTAAATGAATTATTGTGGAAAGAGAAAACAATTCAATTATTTTGTTTTATTATATATTATTAGATTTAAAAGTGTGTTACGAATCATTATCATTGAAAATATAGTTTTTGAAAGTGATAGCATGATTACTATAAATATAGGGTTTAAATGAATCCAATTGACAGAGATAAAAGAAGTAATGGCCTCACCTAGTAGTATTATACCCTATGAATCTCATTTATTGGAGATTCTGAGGGAGATAACATCACTGGGATTTTTCCATGACTAATCCTAAGATGATATCCAATAACTTAATCTTGAGTGAAACTGGTTAAGGGAGAAGTTCATGAACTTTGAGATTATATTCCAAACCTTGTACGAGTATCCACCCCATAAAAGTCTCATCATCATGCACCTTAACCTTAGTTAATTTTATACTGTATTAAAATTATATGTATCAAGACCATAATATTATTAATATGAATATTTTATTTTCAATATAATAATGATCACATTTTATTTTTACCATTGATAAATGATTTTAGTTTTTATACAAAAAAAAATATTTTTAATTAGAATTCAATTTCATTGAAGAAATATATTTTGATGAATCATTGAATTTTTTAAATAAAATAATATTTTAGTAAAACATTATTATTAAATCATTTTTATTAAATAAATATGATCATATAATTTTTATAATGTCAAATACAATTTCTTATAAGTGTACATTAACTATTATTGTACAGAAAACACGTCATTTCTCAATAAATTTCAATTAAGAAAATACTTAGAAAATTATTTTGATAAAATGAATATAATTTTTGGAATCAAAATTTCAAAATTATCCAACAGTTAATTTTTCATTTTTTCTGAGACAGTTTAATTTTCATGAAAACATTAAATGTCGTATAAATATATGTTATGTATTATGACATCGTAATGACCCAAAATTGATGTAATAAATAATTTAAAAGGTATACACAACCAAATATAAGTTTTAAATTTAAAATAATTTTCTTTTATGTCTATTTAATTGATTTTATAAATCTTTTATGAATCCTCCAATACTATAATATATTTTTATGGTTTTTAAATCATTTTTTTAATAGTATGACTCATGTACACCTCACGAAGGGTAATATTTTAATAACTTCGTCCCTTGAACATATAAAATAATTGAATACAATATACTTCGGAAAAAACCATATACATAAACCATGGTATGGTTTTTATTTTTGTTTATTTTTTTATAAAACATCCAAAACATTTGTTTGAGAAATGATAAATAATTATCCACTCATTTCTTATATAAACCAGCCTAGGCTCTCATTCAAATTCACTAAAAACACATATATCACATCTTTACTATTCCTTATCCTATATAGAGTCCTATAATGGTTCCCACAAGATCTCAAAAATCTCATCCTTGTCATTTGGAGTCACACTCTTAATGTAAGGGTTCTTTTCCTTCTCCTCTATATTCAAGTTTCTCTATTATTATATGCGTTCAATTTCTAATTCATATTGATGTGATATGTTTTCATATGTCCCCATTACATTCCATTTTATATCCAAATAATGATATACCCCTTTTTCTCTCATCAACCTATTTTATGAATTTTTAATTGATGACATTATGCTATCGAAATTCCATCAGGATTTTCCATGCCAAACATTTATTTAGTGAATACCTGAACACATTTTCTCTTCAGTTTTTCCACCATAATGATCATATACTTATTGATTTTGGAATTAAATTTATTTATTCTATACTCCATGTTCATGGAATAAAAGTTTAAAATAATTGATTTTTTGTTTTATGATCTATATGGCACACATATAAATGATATTGAAATGAATGTGACGAGTGTGCCTGGAATTATATATTCCTCCAATGAATTAGGTAATTTTTAGTCTCATGAGATGTCATGTTAGGATTGGGATGAAACCTGATTCATTTATGGGAATTTTCCATCATTATTTATTAGCATTTGTCCTTGAAATATGTTTATAATTTGGTGTTTTAATTTGATTCCACATTTTTCATGTTCCCATTATGTTATCATGATATATCATGCCTCATTTTTCATGTTTACGATTATCACCTTTTTATGGACCATTTATATGAATTTTTTATAATATTTATTAATTTATTCATGTTATTCCATGTTTATTCTCTTACTGGGATTTATATCTCACCTGTTTCTTATGTATATCCCCTGATTTTCCCATAGAGTTTTAATGTTGACCAATGTTTTGGAATGTTTCAATAAAGATGATGTCTTTCTTATTTTAATATGTTATGTAACGTACCTAATTCCAAAATACAGTAAACTTATTAATCTTTTGAGTTGTCTTATGTGTAATATTATATACTAAATCATGATTTAATTCCTAATAAATAGTATGGTTGTTATAATTATAAAGGCGGTTTTCACTTTCAGGGTCATTATTTTGTGAGAGGAAGGAAAACATTGATTGATCTAAAGATATCACATACCAAATAAGTGGTGTTACTTCAATTGTTAGTATCATAATTGGTGGAATCAAGATATATTTCATGAGACTGTTGAATTCTTGAGGAAAATCATCAGTACACTAATATGTAACGCCCTTGTTCATCAACTTGGTGAAGGGAGGGAATTTTCCTACAAGTTTGTACAAAAAGAATTTATTATAGTTCAAGTGTTCTTGAATTACTCCTAACTCTATGAGTTTTTTAGGTGTTGAAATTCCAAAGATATCCTTTTTCTTTTAAATGTTGACTTTGATGCCCTGATGGTGTATAGAGAATCCAATTAATTTCCCTAAGGTAATGCTGATAGAACATTTCAAGTGTTTTATTTTTAGAATTTGTTGTCATAGTTTTTAAAATTTGGTTTCATGATCCTCCATGTATTAAGATATTTATAGATATGTATTCACCATTACAACAATGTAGCCTTCTAAAAACATTCCCAAGAAGGGTTTTAAGATGCGATGTATAGTAAATTGTTATGTAGTTCCAACATTCTTCAAGCCAAAGGTAATTACTCTATAGAAAAATACTCCCTAGGGGCCCTGAAAGTGGTGGATTCTTAATCTTACAAGTTCATTGAGATTTTATTTTTTCTGAAATATCTATCCATGAATAATATATTAGGATATCTAAAAATTTCACTAATCAAAGGTTCTGGGATCGGGACTAGGAAATCATCCACAGGGAAGTGCCAGTTGAGATCCCTGAAATTGATAAAAAATATGATTTTCCCATTATTATTCTTGAAGGGCATGATATTTTACATCCATTTGGGATATTGAATCTCTCTAATGAAGTTATATTTGATGATATTTTAAAATTCAACCTCAATTTAGGTAGCATATGTTGGGTGCTTCCTACTGGATACTTGTTTATCACACTAGTGGTCCTCTTATCAGGCTAGGTGGTGAGTGGCCACCTTGAGATCAGGGCCTATAATTTATTTTTAATTATAGGTGAACACATCATGATGTTGATTCATGAAGGAGTTATATACCTCTTGTTCTTTAGAATACATTTCTACACTAATTAATGTGGGGTGTGGGTCTTCTATTTTACGCAAATTTATTTCCCCATGTTTATCAATTATGGTAGAGACACCCACCAAAAATAGTAGAGGGGAATCCATTATATTTTTAACCTATTCTTCTTATTCCTCTTGTTTTATAGGGGGATAAATTATTAGGATAATTTCTCCATATTTGGGGTAGGATATGATATATTGGCATTCCAATGATGAATCAACTTCCTCTAACCCAGCTGGTAATGTGGGATTTCCTTGAAAGTCTGTAGAGGTTAGAGTGAGAGATGGATAAAGACTGTCTTCATCTTAATTGGGTTGTAAAAAACCATCTTCTACCTCAGATGGTGAGAGATGTATTTTCTAGAGCTTTGGGGATGTAATGATGTAATTTTCTTCTGAGCTTTCACAACTATCTGCGAAGCTAAAAAATCAACATTGCTGGACTCAGTGGTCATGACTAAAATCATTAAGACCGCTAAATATTCATCTAAAAATGAACTCATATTATAGATCTAATTTTATGGGTAATATATATTCTTCATTGATATTTTTGAAGGGGTCGGCTGGGATAATTTCCAGACCATTCGGGGTGGTGACCCATGTAACATAATCAAATAGGAGTTGTTTCCCTTCCCTATGATATAATCATGAATCGATATAATGTGACTCATGATATTTGAATGGGGACTTATTAGCATGAAATGTACTTATATTTTCATTTATGTAGTTTTTGATGCATTGATAGTATGATGTGGGAATTTATTTGTGTTGGTCTTCTTATAAATACATTGAAGATAATGTTCTACCAAACCACATGAAATTATGAGATGGGTACGCAGTCTCTAAACTGAGATTTGCGATTGATTTATCCAAATGGGTTTTTCTCAAATTTTTCATATCCCTAAATTGTTATAGAATAATTTTATAGGTTATCCTCATTGTATCCAAGAAGATAAAGTGTTTATATTAGAAAGAGGGTAACTCCAAATCCATTTTAAATGAAAACCTTTCATAGATTGACACCATCATGGTGGAAACATATAGAATTTGGATGTGTCCTTATATAATGACATCTTCATATTGATCTATGAAGGAGATAAATGTGTGGAATTCTATATGATCAACCTTTTTCTAATAGATGTTGGCATTGACCACTTTATATTTTAACTCACTAGGGCTTAGTAAATATTCTATGAGTGCTTCCCTAAGATATTTTTATAATTTTAGGGCCTCCAAAATTGATATCATGGTTGGTAAAAAGGATAAATATTTTAGGATGTCATGCTTCTAATCTAAATTCATGTTCTAAAATAGGAGGGTATGCTCTGTCACAATCAATTTATAGGATTTAGTATTTGAGGTATATTGATTGTCTCTCAAAATAGGAGTTGGAGGTGATCATGTCCTTGGTGGGTTGGGATGGAAAATTCTTCATGCACATCATGGGTGATTCAACACATGTTACTATTTCAATAGGTATTCTATATTGATCATGTCCGAGTGTATTCTAGAAGTTGTAGGGGGTTTTCCTACTCATGTTAGACTAATTTAATTTCTCTTTTCTAACTCTCTTCCACATTGACCATCCAAGTAGGGACTTGGATAGAATTATGGTTTTGGCCACTACACAATCTTCCCAGGTATCCTCATCTCCTATAACCTCTTCCTCTAGTTACCCAATTAGGTGAGGGAAACTTAATTTTAAATCCATATTCATTAATGGAGAAGGTATCCATTAAATTAATGATATTAATTGAATCTAATATTTAATCCCTTTTTTGATGATGACTTTTATAGCTTACTGTTTATGGTGGTGCTATTTGGTAGGGTTGTGTACATTGTTTTAAATTTGAGGGTATACATTCTAATGGAGTCATAGCCAGAATTGGCCTTGATTCAGGATCATCCTTCTTTACCTTCCCCCTAATATTCCATCCATGCCACTTTTGGAAAGGTTTTATTTTAGGGGTTTATGGGGATGATGATGTAAACTATGTTTTAGTGGAAGCGGTTGAGGGCATAGTTGGTCATTTTAACCATTATTTAAGAATAACATGAGTTCAGTTCATTTCCTTTTGATTAATCTAACCATAAAACCTATGTTCCCTTAATTAAAACGTCTTTCCACTCACCTCCTTCCTCAGGGGAAGTAGTGGAAACATATGATACCTACGTTGGTTTCTTTACCCTCTTTACCAATCTAGAATCTACCATTTTATGCATGATGTATTTGAAGAAAAATAGTTCATGAATGGTGTTTCCAAACATTATATATAAGGGGAAATAATCAGGCCGGTAGTAGAGACCTTTCCATTCATTACTTTTAGGTTTTGGTAGGTGGAGTAAATCCTTGTCCACAGTGGTTATAAAGTATCCATAGACTTGATCATCTCAGAATGAGTAAAATTTATGTGTTCAATCCACATACTGATTTCTCCTAAGTTGCCTCCACTAATCCTTTTGAGGGGATGGTCTTTGTTGGTGCCTCACGAGTGATACATTATATGGTGAAAATATTAGAGCTAGGGAATTCATAAAGGATGGATTAAGTGTGACATGGGAAAACTCCTTTTCTTGGTTCGTTTCCTTAGGATCAGTAAGGTTATTCTAGACTTTCACTTTTTCCTTTATATAGAATATTCCATTCTTTCAGAAATGGGATAGAAATACCAAAACCCACAAATATATTTCATTTGGATGATTGGAATTCTTATCTATTCAAAAAATTTCTCAAAGTATAGAGAGATCATGTTGTCGTGGGGAACTAGTAGGTTTACATACTAAATTAGCTCTTTTCATATGATAATGAAATCCAAGACTCTCTCATTCTCTCACTATTTACAATTTGAGAGGTAACTAATTGTCATAATTTATTGCATTGATTTGAACTGAAATAGGAAATGTTGATGGAGTTCTTCCTATCCCATGATTGACCGAACTAGAATATGGGTGTACTATATGAAGAATTTACCCTTTAAGGTCCATACGAAGAATCTGAGTTTCACTACATCTTGTTTCTTGGGAGTCCCCATAATAGGATCATAATGGGTTGCATAGTGAGTTGAATGTTGATTCAGGTCTCCTGATCTAAAGAATATCAAAAATGTAAGACTCCCGAAGAATAGATGTGGTTGGGTATCTATTAACCTGTTGGGGTAAGGTTTTCATTCCGGATACACTGGTGCTTTCCACTCCTCTACGGCTTCCAATAAAGATGCCAATGACTCGATGTTTTGATAATTTCTTGGCAGGTGTTCAGTTGAACAATATCTTGGACATGTGAGGCAATGATCAGGATTTGGTGTTTCTATTCTACCATTATTTGAGGATAATATCAAATTAGTAACATATTTTGAGGGTTTTCCTAAATGTGCCCTAGTTTTCTCCTTAATGGAGGGAAATCGTGATATCTATCCAGGATTATGTGTAGGTAAATTGAGTATCCAAGAACTGAGTTGGGATGATTTTTTGATCCTACTTTAGTCATTGGGAAGAACCCTTATAGAGGTACACTCATAGAAAGTGGAAGTTGAGGCTCTTCCCATAGAGAATATTTGGGTGGAATGCTGCCTTAGAGTAACTCGAAATCATGTCTACTCAACTATTTAATTTATTCCTCCTAGAAATTCATTCTTATATTATAGGGATCTCTTACTCCTAGAGAGGAGGATATAGATCATATGTGACCTTACTTTTAATCTTCTCTTTAATAGAGATCTTCTAAGAAGTTTTTGAGTGATTGATTGAGGAAGCACCCAAATTCAGGGTGAATCTCTAGTTCCGGGTATTCACACCTTTATTCTCAAATTGGAACACATTCCAAACTAACCCATAATCTATTTTCTCTTCTTAATTTTCATGATTTTTCGTTCTATATACATGGTTGAATTCCTAAATTTTCATTAATATTCAATAGATTTTTACCATTGTACTAGATGTTTAATGATAAGAGGGTAGTTTCCATCCTTTTTTGGATCTATTCCTTCTTTTCTGAGGTCTTCTTTTCATTTCTTGATGAAGAGTAAATTGGAGGGAGACTCCTTGTTGCATGTCCATACACCTCCCTTCTAGGGGAAATGAGTCACGTGGTGTGGAGAACCGGGAGACCTTCCTCTTGTTGTCCACCCTAAATGGGAAAAGTCTATTTTACATTAAGAGGATGATTGAGGTAAAACTCCCCCCAACACTACAGGTTGGGGTTTCTCTCATTCTCTTGTTGTTGTGCCTCAGTCTAAATTTTTCATCCTTACAAGGGAATTTTGTTGTAAAAAACCCCCCATCTATATGGGATAGGGATGATCATGTACTGCGGTAGCTTCTCCTACTAACATATACCTCTGGATCTTAAGTATCCTTGTCTTACCATGAACCAGATATGATGCCAATTATGCATAGAAACAACTTTCTTCTATGAAAATTATAATTATTTAATACTAGCTTCCCTTACATGATAACCCTGATGAATATTATTAGTTTCCTTTTTAGGATTTTAACAATTTCTTTATCTCATTGGGCCACACACATTGGAGTCTTATTCAAGGCTAATTCTTATTGAGGATTCCTTATTAATTGGGAAGAATTTTCTATTGACATCTACCTTAGAATAATGATATTATATAATGTCATTTCTAGTGGCATCATTAGAATGGAGCATGGGGTGAAATATAAATCTTCAGATTCCCCCTATATCAAGATATGTTCACCAGGTGGGGCATCAACAATTAGACAACATGACTCAGGAAATCCATTGAGGTAGGTTAGTTGGAGATCTTTCCAATATTTATCTTATTATGGTTGCTATAAATATGGAAGGGATTCTAGGTCGATGTGATAATTAAGCTCTTCCAATATTTTGACATAGTTTTCATACCCAACCTGTGGAAATATTTTTTTCAGGTGGTGTAGAGTTGTTCATAGATTTAGAAATATGTTGTGTAAAAGTTTTCTGAAAATTACTTTGGAATGTAAAATTGAGAAGTGTTTGAGGGACAAAACAAGGTGGGTATATCATCTAAATCTATTTATCTTCTCACAAAAAATATATCTTCCCTCTCTTTTATGAGATACTAATATAATTGATCATTTAAACCTGAATGATTTTTGTCAGTTTTTTCATAAGTAGTTGGGGCTAGTGTAGGTCTGGTTGGTATGGGAATGGTCTCGGTGGCTTAGATGATGAGTGTTTCATTGGTCATATACTAGTTGACAAAGGATCTCTATTTTCATTTATAGGTTATCTAAAATGTCTAGCCCCATCTTTCCAAGTGCCTTAGAATATGATGGATTCCTCATATTTGACTCACCAAGGGGAGGACCTTCTTTCTGAAATGAGATTTCACTATAGGGAGGACTGTCATAGTGAATGACATTGTGGTGAGGACTACCATCACAGTTCGATGTTCAACTATTGGGAGAATTTTATATAGCGTATACCCTAAGGAATACCATCAAGAAGGATGGATGAAAATGTATTTAATTATTTATGTTTGATCTTCTCGACATGAGGGGGCCACAATGACACTCATCGGGAGATATTCATGATTGATCTGTTTGTTCTTACAAGTGAATCCTTCGTGGTAAATGCTTTAGGGAGGACCTTCAAAACTGCTTGGAGGACCCTCACAATTTTTATTTCCACTCCCATAATTTGTAAATGTATTTGAAGGATCATAAAACACTAGTGATAAGTGTTTGATGGACTCTTGAACTCTAGCTTCCATAAGATCAAGGTTATGAGTCTATTATTCATTTTCTTGTTGTTGTTTGTGAAATTTATTTTGGTCTCACACTCTTATAGTTGACTTGGGATGCTTGCTATGATTGATAGACCCCATATATGGGTTCTTTTTTAAATGGATATCATGGTGCTATCAGGATATACTAGAGATCATCCGAAATTCTAGGAGGGATATATGCATTCCCTGGAGAAGCCACCAAAGTGGCTCGGTGTCCCCCAATTGGAATGGGTATTTGTTCCCAATCCTATTTTTCATTTATAACTGAATATTTCTGAAGATCCTATTATATGAGAGTAGGGATACATGTCTTGTTCAAGATAACCATCTCATTTTGTGGATGAGTCACCCCATATTTGGAGATGGGTTCATGGGCCAAACTCCTTGATATTTACCATGGCATGATCATGTCTTGGTATTTCTATAGGTTATGGTGAGTAATTTAAATCTAAACCTCCATAACTTCTAAGATTTCATGAGAAACATCATTTGTGGGAATGAGAATATATTCTCTTTCTGGTGCTGGGAAATAAATGTAAGTGTGCCCCTTATTTGTATCCGAGATATGCCGACTATGTTCTCCAGTTGACGTTATATTTTAATGATTGTATTGATGTTCTAGAGAAGTAATTTTCATCTATTCGTAGTTTGTTTCCACTAAATTTACATGTTTAGTATTTCTATTCATTAACAGGGATACACATCTACTCATAGTTGTTTTCCAAAATATTTTTAGGATGGGCTTGATGTGGATGATTCGGAATTTTCATCTTCTTGTATTTTTCATCATATTTTCCTGAAGAACTTGATATGAGTGAGTAGTAATATATGTCTGCCCATGTTTTCTATCATATTTTACTATTGGGATTCAAGCTCATTGTTAGGGATATGAATATTCTTGTAATGTGTCACTGTATTTGTATGGAAAACATTATGGGAAAATCTGAAATTTTCATCTACTCATAGTTTGTTGTCAGATTTGACTAACGAGCTTCAAATGAATTATCAGAGACATGCATCTACCTTTAATTTTACTCCATTATTTCATGGCAGACTTGGGGTGAAAGTGAATGAATTTTCATATACTCATGGATTACTATCATTTTTGACTAATAAGATTGATATGAGTGGATAGTAATGTATTTCCACTCATTTGTAGACATTATAATTACATGGTAGGATTTTTCAGCATAAATAAGGAAGATAGCATATTCTTGTTTTTTAGATCATCACCCTTGATGGGCCGCCGTAGGAACATAGTTCCATTTGACTTCTATTGGGGCCCACAAGATGGTATCCTCTTCATGATGAAGATGTTGGGTCACATGACATTAAAAATGATGATTATCTAGATGGGCCTTTGGGCAGTACCCCTCTACCATTGGGATGAAGTCAATTGTGACAAATTTATCAACCTCCTTATGTTAAGGTAGGAACTCATTATTACATTCTGGGGAAAGGCACCCAAAATTATTGCAGATAGATAATGGGAAAGTATTATTCTAGAACATTGACCATTGATGGGTGGACATCTAGTAGGGATTCATGGACTGGAGGGTCTTTCAAGTTGCCTCTGGGTTGGAAGACTACCATTCTTGTGGTACTATCTAGCCAATTCATTTGAAACCCATCATTGATGTTGCTGGGTGGGAGATGGCATCATCTATTTTGTTAGGGGTTCGTCCTATGCAGTGGAAAACTCATGTGTCTATGAAAACCATTGATATGCCACTGGGTTGAAGAGAGTTATGGTGAAAATTGACTACAATATATATGACAAATACAGAAAAAAACCTAGTTAAAGTATCATATCATGACCACATATATAATTTATGGTATGGTTTGGACTTATTCTATTTTGGATATGAAATGGTTCTAATGTTGGGTAACACCACCGCCTTGGTTAATGATTCACATCGAGTTCACTATTTTTTTAAGAAGGTATGGCACCCAACGGTTTATTGTAGGGTGGTGAGTTTTTTACAATCATTTGCATCGGGTTTACTACCTCAAAATGGTCTCAAATGGGTTTTCTTCATGGATTTGAAAACACACAATGACTCTTATATTTGTGATGACTCATGGAGCTACTTTCTAAAGGTACAAATTCATTGGGTAACCTAGATAATGAAACTTAAGAACTAAAATTGGTTGAGAGGATGGGATGTTAAGCTCATCAAACCATTTTGGGGGAACTATTTCCTGTTTTGATACTCTCTTATAGATTTATGATATGATCATGAATCCTTTTTTCATTACCAAGTATATATATTCGGATCACCCTTTGATAATGATCAATTATAAACATGCATGGGTTCGGATCATCTGTATGTATGTAAGGTTCTCCATCGATAAGGATATATGTATGTATCTAAGGTTCTCCATTAATGGTACCCTTTTATGAATGGATTAGAGATTCATTGGTCATTCATTATGATGATTCTAGTTTTAATCCACGTAGTATGGAACTAGGGATTTTACCATCATATAAGTAGATGAAAATTTTTTTATGTTAGGATTGAACACATATAATAGAATTTTTATTTATCATCATGAAATTAATCAGATCTCGCGCAATTTGGTGTTACTTAACAGGCCACGTCACCTTTTAAGTTCATGTGACAAGGACCCACCCAAGTATTTTAACATCACACAATAAGGACACCCAGTCTAGATGATCATGGAGAAGGATGATGTGGTACTTACACTTGGGAATCCATAGGGACTTGGAAGATATGTGGTCTCTTGGGTCAATATGACCCTACTGACAATGTAGGTATAAGAATATTATGGTGAATTTGAGTGTTGGGTTTGGACCTCAATGAGGGTTCTTACGTATCCTAGTTAGTTGAAAATAAAATCCCACATAGATCTAAATAGGTTGGGGATTACACCTATTAAGGAGGACCATTTGGATATTATTGGTTTTTATACCATATAGTAGGCCTATTTAAGTTGATATGGTTGGGGATTATATAATATAGGAGGCCCATTTGAGTAGATGTTGGAGCTGACATCTATAGTGAAATCCCATTTGAGGGTTTGGGATCTTATAGATTTCATTATCTTCAATAACCTATAATACCACATGATTCATGATTAGTGTGAGAAACAAGTGGAATTAGTAGATATGAGATAATGTGATCCACTGAGTCCACAGGTAAATGAGGTCTGAATCCCAAAGGGAGAGGGGGAGGGACTTGAGTGTTCTTATCACCTCTTTTATTTTGGTAACCAGGGAGGAAAATAGGAGTAATTATTCCAATCATATTAATACAAGTGGATTTCCCCATGAGGGATTCCCTGTTATTCCCCAAGGAAGAGATGGGTGACCAACACCGGCCCTCATTGAAGGGAAAGGGCAGTGGTTCCTCTCAAACCCAAGAATGGGGAGTTTCACATGAGCCCCAAGATAAGAACCCTCATCACCATATGAATTTGGTCCCAAAGAAATTATGAGGGTCCTATTTATCATAAAGGACACCAATATGAATCTTCTTACCATGATTACATAGACTCGAGAGGACTCACTGATGTGATTGATGATCTAATCATACATGTGAGGTTTATATAGAAGAGGCCTTATCTTGATTCTGTAAGATTGGTTCGAGGAGGGTCCAAAGTGGGGAATGGTGGTACAACAGAAGGGAGTGATGGGAGGTGTAGTTTAGAATGCCCTATGATGACCCATTCATTGTATCATGTTCTTATATGGGATGGGATTCACATCACCTAGCATGTATCTATATGGGTGAGGGTCTCATCCATGTTTCATTATGCTATGTCGACCAGTGTTATACCCACATAGCATGTTTCTATGTGGGGCCTAGTACTTCCCACACATCATTTTTCTATGTGGGGTCAAGATCCTCACACGTAACATTTTTCTACATGGGGTAGGGTTCTGTATGCATAGGATTATTCTATGTGGGTGTTGTTCTAGAAAGGTATCATCTTCTTATGCCCCACAGAACAATGTCTATAAAAGGGTTTTCATTTTTTCGATAACTGAATGGTTTTTTTTCTCCTTAATGCTTTTCATTGGGTTTACCTACGTAGAATTTATGGTTATCCCAATTCTCTTCAAAACTCTCTTCTCTTTTATCTCTTCTTGCTTGTTTGGTTTGCCTATTTCATTAGCTCTCTAGGTTCCCATCATGGGAATTTATGGAATAAGGGAAGGACCGAGTACTGGGATGTTCGTTCATTCATAGGGGGCCATAGGGATTCATTTTTGAGAGCATAAGGAGGATTCCTTATCCCAAAAAAGATTTCATTTTCAAGGGTGGAGATCACCATACAACCTCGAAAATGAATTTGTTTTTATGGGAATTGGCAGTACTATCTCATCCCATGAACAGGTTCTTTTGTGGGAGAAGGTCATTCTAAAGGGTGGAAATCCCCTCCCAAACCTAAAAATTACATGGTTTTGTTTTACATGCACTATAAGTACCATAGCATCCCATAAACTATTTTTATCATGGGTTACTTCATGGAGAAGAGGAATGCAATGTGGAGCAGAGGTCCATGTAGAATGTTTTACAATGCTGGCCCAAACATTCCTTCTTGTCTTCACCCCCTTTGAGTATTTTTCATAACTTCTTCTTCTGTGTTTATTTCTAACCATTATCTTAGTTAATGGAATCCTCTTCCTATATGTGGAATTTTTAGGAGCCAACATACGACGATCTATATGCATATATATTTATATAACACAATAAAATAATGGGATTATGTAGTATAAGAAATAATATAATTTTATAAAAAAGATGAATTATTAAAATGTAAATACATATTATTATCCATAAGCTGTGATTTAAATGTGTTGTATATTTTGTTGGGTGAAGAATGAAATAATTTTGGTTTAAATGTGGATGAATATGTAATGATAATTATGTGTGGTTTCATGTAGTTACATCCAACTATGGAAGTAGTTTCTTGTGGTTGTTATTTCAGAGGCTACATCCATGAATTTTGGTAATTTTAATTCAAATTATTTATGTAGTTTCATTAATAAATGAATTAAGAAAATAGATATTATGTAATTTATATTTCATTTATTATTATTATATATATTCATTCAGTTTAAATAATATACAAAGGTGATTTTTAAATATGTTATTTTATAATATAATATTATTTATTCCATGTTAAATAAAGATATACCACGAAACAAATTTTATTCTAAATAACATACTTGTGTCACAATCAAAAGAAATTAGTGAAAACTGATTTTTTCCTAAATTTAATGAAGAATAGAAGAAAGGGGGAGAATGGTTATAAAAATTTGATAAGGAAGAGTTTTATAATTTCTCCATTAGGTTCATTTAAGAATAAGTTAATCAATAGTCCGGTATTTTCATAGAATAATTAGAAATGAAATGAGTTCCTTCACAACATTATGATGCATAATAAATGAATAATTAGTGGTTGTTTATAGTTATGTGAATATAAATGGAAGAAGTACCTTTATACTATTCAAGTTAGGGAGAAGTGGAAAGAATCAATACATAAAAATAGGACTGAAATAAAGATTAGTTCTATAATCACTTACTGTTTCCAATAACAATAAATAAAATGCTATGGGGTGTACCTATGTATGGGTTACATCAATCAAATGTACATGATATACATTCTATACTATGGGGAAACAATAGTATAAATATCACATGATTAATCCAGTGGGTATGTGATCATGAAGGAATCTATTTTACACCGAGCACTAGCCTTCCAAAATTTAGTGGTGAACCTTGTATATCACAATTCCCTTTGTATGTGTGTTTGTTTTTTCTAGAATAAATAATAAAAATATAAGTGATAAAAATATAACCACCCACTGAATACTAATAGATATAAAATAAAATAGATAAAAAGATTTCAAAAATAAATCATATATAAAAGGAACTAACATTGATTTACCTTCCCTATCAGGTTGGTTCATATCCCTACTGGTCACCTCAGTTGGTATATAATTTCGATTGAATTTTTTTTGATTCTATATATTTATATGAAGTTATTAACTTTGAATATTTTATGGTTAATTACTAATTTATAATGAAGTGTAATTTTTTAGAAGAAATATCCTTTTCATATTAAAAATTAATTTCTAAAATGATATTAATAAACCATAAAAATAAAGAGAATAAGAATATGAGTAATATATACCTCTTTAAAATGAAAAAGAAATTTCAATTCTTCTAAGAATTAGTAATAAAAAAGGCTGATCTGGTAGAATAAAAGAAGAATTGTTATTTTTTATTTTCCACCGTAGTTTTGGATAGCCTTTCCACCTTAAACTTGTTAGGGTTGGTGTCCTGAGAACCAATTGTTTTGTACATTGATTACATAAATGTTCACTTATTATATATTGTTCATTGTTCTGCATCACTATAATATAATAATGTCCTGGAATATTTGTTGCATTAATGAGGTCATGGAAGATCCCCACTATGATGAGAACCTTGAAATTCTATAACAAATATTCTTAAATAAAGTTATTTAGTTGGATGACATAATATGATAGGACACATATTATACAGACCGTCATGTGCGAGTACTCATAAGAAGATGAGACTCTCTCTCATGGAGTTCGCACTTGGTAATCTCCAAAATGGGAGATTATGATAACAGACCCGCCAGTAGTAATTCTGCATGTTTTGGTGTCATCGGATATTTCTATCTACGAACATGTGTAATGGTCCTTAGATTGAAAGATTATCATTAACTCATGTCATGACTCACGCAATTCGATTTGCGGACGAAAACCGTCACGAAGACAGTTGGAGGGAAGTAGGGTATGTTGGGTGCGTCACGAATGACATGTTGTTAATGGATAAGTCGAGGAAATATTTTTACCTTCCATTTATGGAAATTGATATCTCACCCCATTAATTGAAATAGAACTGTCACAAAAATTCCATGGCCATGGTGAAACGACGAGTTTATTTCAGGTAGTAAAAGAATGGCAGATCAAGCATATAGGTTTATGAAACTTCCATGAAACCTGTTTGATGAGATATTTAAACAAAGGGATTAAATTACACAATAAGCATTCGTATGAGGTGATATGTCAATGCAGTGTCAACTTCCTTCTCTTGGGTGCCTTGACCCATTGCTAGACAGTAATCTTGGAGTTTAGGCAAGCCCGCCTAATGCCATTGAAAAAGGGGCCTAGAGGATCACACACTAAGTGTATTCAAGTATCTCAAGTATAATAAAGATTATTCATGTACATGGTTTAATAATTATTCAAGGAATCCTAAATAATTTTAATGTTGGAGGAATAATAAAATGAAAACAAGTACACGTCGTGTATTAATTATTACACACCTTGTAGTTTTTATTTTGAAAACAAGTACATACTGTATATTATTAAATGTACATGCTCTGTAGTTTTCATTTTGGAAAGGAAATGAATAAATGAAAATAAGATATAGATTTTGTGTACATTGAATGTACATGTCGTGTCGTTTTCAATGAAAAAAAAGTACATTCCATGTATTTATTATTACATGTCGTGTAGTTTTTTCAGTCGGGATTTTGAGGATATAATATTGTTCTATTAAATGATATTTATTATAATTAGTATGGGCGCATGTAAAGGAATTAATTATTCGACATGGGGTTCTCAATAAGAGTTAATAAATAAATAAAATGTGTAACGCATTTATTTATTGTCATAACTCTACAACCTCAAACCCAATTATAAATATCCTCACAACCCCAACACTTTTCCTACACAATATAGTTGTTGTGAACAATAATTATGTAGAATTATTTCAAGGCTGAAAGAACCTCTTCCTCCAAGAATGCTCTCAAGACCGTGATAGATCCTCTTCCATAAAATCAAGATTATATAAGGCAGAAAACGCAAGAAAAGGTTTCTCCACACTAGCACCCAGAGACTCCTTTGGCGACGTCCAGAGATACGAGGTTCACGTTTGGATCACTGCTAGAGGAAGTCTATCCTTAGCTTCTACGACACAATGATGCATCACATCGGAACGTGATCAGAAATATCAATGAAGAAAGAATTCTAAAAATTTATTCTTTTAAATTGATGAAATTAATTATAATCAACCTGTAACGATCCTATTTTGTGGTTCCAAGACCTCTCTTCTTCTTTTTCTATTTCTGTGAATCGATCCATGGGGACTGGCATTTATCGTCATATTGATCCTGGATTGATCATTGCTAATGACAAAAAGCGAAGTGTTCACATCCACCCATGCGCTTCTGTTGCGCCTAGAACCTTAAATTGGTATTAGAGGGAGGTTACAATGTTGACTATAGTTATTTAATTTTCATTGATAATTTACACAATTATATTTGATTCGATTCATGATAAATCATTCTATTAAATCTGAATGAATGAGATATGTTCTTCCTCTTTCACTTCTCGATTCACATCACAGAAATAACCTTTTAATTTTAATTTTGATTAAAATAAAAAGGAGGAACTCATCTGGAGGAGATTCACTTTCTGTCTGTACAACATGGGAATACACGGTGTGTAATGAAAACTACACACAGTGTACTTAGGTTCAATGAACTGGTACTGGTCTTCCAAACCACACCGTGTGAATTGAGTATACCTATGTATTTATTACCCCATGTTGACCAGAAATGAATTGTGTGTGGAACCAGAATACACAAAGTGTATGTTGAATCAACACGTCGTGTACTCCAGCCTTGACCAAGTGAAACCATGTACAAGGAGAAGTTGTGTTCCGCGTACATAGGATTTCGAGGCCGGTAACCGCATAACAAGGAAGTTCACGTTGTGTTAGATTAATCTAAATGCCATGTACTCCAAAATTTCCAAAGTAGAGAAAACACGCCAAATCCCTCGGATTGTACTTTGGATAAACGGTGAAAAGAAATAGACGCCGTGTAATTATAAAATACACGCCGTGTACTTTCCAGAAATGGAATTTTACCAGGTTTCCTCCAAAAGTAAAAAAGAGATGTACAAGGAATATGGATGAGAAGAATCTGAAGGAAATTCTGAAAGGAATTTTAGATAAAAATTTGATTAATTATAAGATCATAATTAATTAATTTCAAGCACGACTTATCTTAAATAATAAAATGATTAAAATAATTTGAATTCTAAATATGTGTAAATTTTGTTGCATTCTATGGATGATCATGAGGTAGACCAAAGACCCCTTTGTATGTGTGTTTGGTTTCATTTAATTTTTTTTAATTTTAATTAGTTATCCTTTGATCCTTATTCCAAAAAAATGTAGGGAATACATGCCCATGGTATCTTTAATTTAAACCCCATGTAATGGAGGATATCCCAAGTCGAAGGAGATGGTTCGAAACCTGAAGCTGAGGTGAAACCAACCCAAGAAGATACAAAGGTGGATAGGTGGGAGCTGCAAAACCCGAACCATCGGTTCAAGGTGTTTTTTACCTAATTCAGGGTTAGGTTATCAAACCACTAGATAAGATAACCAATAAAATCTCATGATCATGCCATCTTATTTTATTTCTGTAGGATTGCATGGTTTATTTATTATATATGTGTTTTTGCAATCACATAGTTAATAAAATGAACAAGCATGAAAAGTTGGAATAAAATAAAACCAGACTATGAGTAAACATTATCGGAACATGGTTAATCACATAAGCAAGCATCACTTAATATTAACAAGCATGTGATAATGAAAAAATATACATAATGGATTAAAATCCTTCAATGCCATATTAATTCAGAAAAATCCATTCGTTACCTGATTAAGGGAAAGATTCAATAAAACTATTTGTTTGACCAACCCTTGTTGGGACACTTACATTTATAAATGAAGCCCTTATGAAAGGTTTCAGGTTGACTTAACCATATTAAATCAAAATGTGTATCCCTTTCTATACATGATATAATATTGGAGGCAAGAGTTGAGGAAATCCAAGAAAAGATGTTAGGATTGGGGAGTCCAGTCAACAGATCAAGGAACTGTAAGCTCACTGTTGGAAAAGACCTGCCTACCTAAATACCTTCAAATAGCTTGACTAATCCTTGTTGGTGTTATGCGTAGGGGAATATAGATTCTTGACACTAGAATTTCAAAGCAACTAGACATTCCGATTTCAATGGTGAGGGCCATTGGGACTTGATTAAATAGTCAGATACTTAAATAAAATTTATAATTTCTCATAACTTGTAATCAAGAAAGTATTGATAAATATTCTCTTTTAATTTTTAGAAAATGACAAACTCATCCACCAAATTTTCTTGGTGATCAATTATGGATAAAGACAACATCCTCACCGGCAGTAACTTTCAGGAATGGTTTATGCGCCTTTGGGTTATCCTACGCCATGAACGATTGTTTTACGTGTTGGATTCCTCACTTCCTGATTTGCCCGCCCAAGGGGCAAGTGATGAATATTTCTTGGTCTATGATCAATATTTGAATAATACACTCGATGTTCAATGTTTGATGATATCATCAATGTCTAGTGAGCTCATGAAGTCTCATGAAGACATGCATGCCTATATCATGCTTGAGCACCTCTGTGGTCTATACCAGGAGAGGGAAAGACAAGAAAGGTTTGAGATCTCCAAAGCTCTATTCCAGAGAAAGTTTGGAGAGGGTGCCCCAGCTGGGCCTCATGTAGTCAAGCTCATTGGATACATTGAGCGCTTGGAGGTTCTAGGGTTTAAACTCCCTGAAGAACTGGGCACCGATCTCATTCTTGAATCACTTCCCCAAACCTTCTCTAACATTGTTGTGAACATCAACATGAACAACATTGAGAAGTCCTTGTCTAATCTTCCTATCCTTATTCTCAAAGTGGAAAATGATATGAAGTGTGAACAACCTTATATCTTTATGGTGAATAAAAGGAAAGGGAAGATGAAGAGCTTTAAGCCCAGAACTTCTTCAAAGCCTTCCAAGAAAAGGAAGATCAAAGGGGAGGCAAGGGAACAGGATGTTGTTTGTTTTTCATGTGGCAAGAAGGGCCACAGGAAGAAAAATTGCACCCAGCCAAGGAAGAAAGGGGAAGCTTCATGTGAGTTTTTCATCGAATGAAATCTACATGTTTCTAAAAATTGGGTATTAGATACTGCTTGTGGTGCTCACATATATATCCAAATATTAGAACCAAGTAGATTTAGAAAGATTGACCGAGGTGAGGTGGATCTATGAGCAGTCAACGGAGACAGACTAGCTGTTGTAGCTGTTGGAGACTACCATCTCACATTGACTACTGGGATGGTATTGGTTTTGAAAGGATGTTATTATGTACCCTTTGTAACCAAAAACATTAATTAAGTATCCAGATTTGATACTGATGGATTTATCTTCATGTTTGGAAGTGGATGTTGCTACTTTTATAAAGATTGCATTTTTTGGTAGGGCACATTTATATAATGTCCTTTATGTGTTAAACTACACAAACCGTGTAATGGAAATCGATGACAAAGTAAATTCACATGACTCATACCACGCCCAACTTTGGTATCATTTTCTAGGTCATTTCAATGAGAAACGTTTGAAAAAATTACATCAAGATAGGTATTTAGATTCTTTCGAACTAAAACCACTTGGTGTATGTCACATGTGTATACAAGGCAAAATGACCAAAGCCCCATTTAGCGAGAAAGTTGAAAGGGCTAAAGAGCTTCTATAATTAGTTCACACAGATGTGTGTGGACCATTTTCAATTGAATTAAGAGGTGGGTTATCGTACTTCATAAATTTTACTGATGATTTTAGTAGATATGTATATATTTACTTAATGAGGTATAAGTCAGATTATTTTTATCAGTTCAATGAATACGAGAATGAAGTTGAGAACCAGCTTGGTGAGAATATTAAGAAACTCCGGTCAGACAGACGAGGAGAATATCTTAATCGGGAATTCCTTTATTTCTTACAGGAGTTTGGGATTTTATCTCAACTCACTCCTCCTTACACAACTCAGTGGAATGGTGTATGTGAAAGGAGGAACCACACCCTGTTGTACATGGTGAGATCAATGATGAGTCATGTGTGTCTTCTATTATCCTTATGGGGATATGCATTACAAATAACAGCACACATACTAAACCAAGTACCAACTAAATCGATAAATGGTATTCCATACGAGTTATGGAGTGGATGCAAATCCATGTTATCGAATTTACATGTGTGGGGTAGCGAAGAATTGGTTAAGGCCTCTTAAGGTAAAAAACTTGAACCCCGAGGCACAAAGTGTATCTTTATAGGATATCCCATGAAAATAAGGGGGTATTACCTATACAACCCCTCAGACAAAAAGGTTATAGTGGCAACACACACCATATTCCTTGAGAGGGATGACATATCTAAAAGAGATAGAGGGAGCGAGATAGACTTCGATTAAGTCGAGGATCAAGATACACAAAAGTTAGTACATGAACAGATTCCACAAATCCTTGTGGAAGAAAAATCTATTCGAGAGACACAAGGACTACGTAGGAGCATGAGAGAGGTAAGAGAACCAGAACGATATGGTTTTCTTGTCACCGAGGATGGTGACACATTATTGGTTTACAATGATGATCCTCTTACCTACAAGGAAGCATTTGAAGGCACAGACATTTCCAAGTGGCAAGAAGCCATGAATTCAGAAATGGAATTCATGTACCAAATCCAAGTCTAGATTTTGGTAGATCCTCTAGTTGATGTAAATCCTATTGGTAATAAATGAGTATTCAAGAGGAAATTGGACATGGAGGGGAAATTCAGCACCTATAAGGCACGACTGGTTGCCAAAGGTTTTAGAAAACATCAAGGAATTGACTATGATGAAACCTTTTCACCGGTTACGATTTTGGAATCCATCAGAATCCTATAGTCCATTTACGCTTACCATGACTATGAAATTTGGAAAATGGATGTCAAAACAGAATTCCTTAATGGGAACCTCCAAGAAGATGTCTATATGACATAACCTGAAGGGTTTGTGACTCCAAAAGATTCTAACAATGTATGCAAGTTGTAGAAATCAATTTACGGTTTAAATCAAGCATCAAGGTCATGGAAAATTCATTTTGATGAAGTCATAATGGAATTTGGATTTGTTAAGAATGAATGTGAGCCTTGTGTCTACAAGAGGTTTAGTGTAAGTGCAGTTGTTTTCCTAATAGTATATGTTGATGACATATTACTAATTGGAAACGAAGTACCTTTCTTACAGTCAGTTAAGGCATGGTTAGATTAATGCTTCTCCATGAAAGACTTGGGCGAGGAATCATATATTCTTGAGATCAAGATCTATCGTGATAGATCCAAGAGAATGTTGGTCCTGAGTCAAAGTACAAACGTTGAAAAGATATTGAAGAGATTCAGTATGCCATATTCTAAGAGGGGATTGTTTCCAGTGTCACGTGGCATTCATCATTACAAGAAAATGTGTCCTCAGACACATGAGGAAAGAAAGAAAATGGCAAGGATCCCTAATGTATCCGTGATTGGTTCAGTCATATATACTATGTTATGTACAAGGCTACATGTTTCTTACACATTAAGTGTGGTAGGTAGATATCAAGCTGATCTAGGAGACCACCACTGGATGGAAGTCAAGACTATCCTGAAGTATCTGAGGCATACTAAGGATATGTTCATGGTTTTTGGAGGATATGAGGAACTGGTCATCAGAGGACATGTAGATGCTAGTTTCTAGACTTATCAAGATTACATGAAGTCCCAGACTGGATACATCTCCAGTTTGAATGGAGGTGCAGTGAGCTGGAAGAGTTCAAAGCAATGTGCGGTGGAAGATTCTACAGTAGATTCTGAGTATATCGCAGCATCTAAGGTAGCTAAAGAAGCATTATGGATGCGAAGCTTCATCTAGTAGCTGGATGTAGTACCTAGCAGTAAATATCCTATCCCACTCTATTGTGATAATAATGCAGCGGTGGCACTTGAAAAGGACACAAGGTCACATCAGCGGACAAGGCACATACTTTAGAAGTATCGTCTCTTGATGGATTTTTCTCAGAGAGGTGAAGTTGTAGTGAGCAATATTTCCATGGAAGAAAACCTGGCGTACCCCTTGACTAATGCCTTGACTCAGCAGAAACATGATCATCATGTGAGGTCTAGCGGACTAAAAGTCATATGTAGTTGGATCTAGTCCAAGTGGGAGTTTGTTAGTGTTGGTGTCCTGAGAACCAACTTTTTTGTACTTCCATTACATAAATGTTCACGTATTATATATTATTCATTGTTCTGCATGACTATAATATAATAATGTCCTTGAATATTTATCGCATTAATAAGGTCATGGGAGATCCCCACTATGATGAGAACCTTGAAGTTCTATAACAAATATTCTTAAATAAAGTTCTATGGTTGGTTGACATACTATGATAGGACACATATTATATTGACCATCATGTGCGAGTACTCATAAAAAGATGAGACTCTCTCTCATGGAGTTCGCACTTAGTAAACTCCAAGATGGGAGATTATGAGAACAGACTCGCCAGTAGTAATTCCGCATGTTTTGGTGTCATCGGATATTACTATCAATGAGCGTATGTAATGGTCCATAGACTAGAAGATTATCATTAACTCATGTCATGACTCGCCAATTAGATTTTCTGACGAAAACCATCACGAAGACATTTGGTGGGAAGTAGGGCACATTGGGTGTGTCACGAATGACATGTTGTTAATGGATAAGTCGAGGAAGGACTTGTACCTTCCATTTATGGAAGTTGATATCTCGGCCCTTTGATTGAAATAGAACTGGCGCACAAATTCCCTGTCCATGGTGAAACGACGAGTTTATTTTAGGTAGTCAAAGAACGATGGATCATGCTTATAGATTTATGAAACCTGCTTGATTAGATATTGAGACAAAGGGATAAAATTACACAGTAAGCATTCATATGAGGTGATACATCAATACGGCATCAACTTCTTTCTCTTGGGTGCCTTGACCCATTGCTTGATAGTAATTATTGACTTTAGGAAAGCCCGCCTAATGCCAACAAGAAAGAGGCCTAGAGGGGCACACACTATGTGTATTCAAGCATCTCAAGTAGAATAAAGATTATTCTCATATGTGGTTTAATAATTATTCAAGGAATCCTAAATCATTTTAATGTTACAGGAAGAATAAAATGAATACAAGTACACGCCATTTATTAATTTTTACATTCCATGTATTTTTTATTTTGAAAACAAGTACACGCCATATATTTTTAAATTTACACTCCATGTAGTTTTCATTTTGGAATGAAAATGAATAAATGAAAAAAATATATACATGTCGTGTACAATGAATGTACACACCGTGTAGTTTTCAATGAAAATCAAGTACACGTCGTGTATTTATTATTACACGCCGTTTAGTTTTTCCCTTTAGGATTTTGAGGATATAATATTGTTTTATTAAATTATATTTATTATAATTATCATGGGCGCATGTCAAGGAATTAATAATTCGACATGGGGCTTTCAATAAGAGTTAATGAAATAAATGAAACGCGAAACACGTTTATTTATTGTCATAACTCTACAACCTCAAAGAAGATTATAAATATCCTCACAACCCCAACTCTTTTTCTACACAAGAGAATTGTTGTGAAAAATAATTCTAGAGAATTATTTCAAGGCTGAAAGAACCTCTTCCTCCAAGAACACTCTCAAGACCGAGAGAGATCCTCTTCTATCAGATCAAGATGATCTGAGGCAGACAACGCAAGTGAAGGTTTCTCCACTCTAGCACCCGGATACTCCTTTGGAAACGTCCAGAGATATGAGGTGCATGTGTGGATCACTGCTAAAGGAAGTCTACCCTTGTCTTCTACGACGCAACGACGCATCACATCAGAATGTGATCAGAAATATCAATGAAGAAAGAATGCCAAAAAGGTAATTCTTTTCAATTCATTAAATTAATTATAATCAACCTGTAACGATCCTATTTTTTGGTTCTGGGACCTTTCTTCTTCTTTGTCTATTTTTTTGAATCGATCCATGGAGGCTGGCGTTTATCATCATATTGATCCTGGATTGATCATTACTAATGACAAAAATCTAAGTGGGCACATCCACCAACGCGCTTCTGTTGTGCCTGGAACCTTCAAACATGACCAAGGAAGTGAAGTTATCCAGAGGGATATGGATGTTCATCTAAAATATTTATTCAAGAATAAGAACCGTGTTCTAGTGGGAGTGATCGTATGTCAATAGTTGTTTTAATTGATGAATTAAAAAATGATTCATGGGTTACCAAATAATTAGTTTATATGATTTATAAGAATCATTAAATCATTCAAGAGGAAATCATCCATAATTAAAAATATAATGATAATATAGATAAATATTTTCAAGAAATGTTTTTTTAAATTTCATAAACCTTTCAAAAAAAAGTTAAAGAGATAAATATATGAATTTGGAGCATATGAAAAGATAGTCCAATTTTGAAAAAATATTGGGTCAATAAAATCCATGAAAACATATAGTTCTTTGATGAATTCATGAAGAATATCTATGCATTGGAATAAAATCTAAGATATTAAATTGATGTCAAGAAAAGATAGTTGGATATTAAATCCAATTAAATTAATGATATTGATACTATATTACAAGAAAATGTTAAATTGTTTTAAAATTAAATTTAAATGATTAATAAATACGGTAAATAAAATATATATATGGTTAAGTTTGAAACGATCATTCACAATATGAATAATCTTGTTCTTGAGGTTACCTAATAAAATGGAAAAACTTCTTAAGCAATTTCATCACAAGGAATTGATAAAAGATGATCTTTTGACATAAAATTTCCAATATATAATTATTCTATTAAAATAACTCTATTAAGTGGGTTAAATATTATTATAACATTAATAGATCATTCTTAAGAAGGAAAAAAAGGGAAGGAACCCCCCCCCCCAACAATTTTAGTTGATTTTTCTATATAATAATTCTTGGATATTTTGGGTTTGAAAACAAGATTTACTAAATTATGGGTAAGGGGAAATGAATATAAGCCTACTACAATATTTATGGTGGCTCGAAAATTGAGTATGAAAGTTGGTTCCCCAAGAATATCATAACAAGTTATGGGTAAATCCCAAGAACAACATGTTGTAAAATCTTTACAGTCAAGAGTGTTCAAAATAAAATCCATATTTTTTGGAAAATATTTGAGGTGCAATGGGTTTATCCATTATAAATTTGATTTTTTGTATAATATTTCAATGTTTGAAGTACAAAGGAATAATATTTCTTGGTGTAATAATCTCATAAGGATAAAAATTTCATAAAATAAGAGTAATTAGAATAATTCAAACATATTTTATGTACTTGATTTTTTCCTTGATGTTAGAAATGGTGGTAGTCGGAATAGTGGTGCATGATCACCTCAACATGTATCAAATTAAAGTAAATTAAGAAGATCACAATAATAAAATGAAGTTACACCTATGGAAAATATGATCAATGAATCTTTAAATCTAAATTTCTTTATTCAAAAAAAATAAGTATGAAGGTTCATATTTAGTTAGGAAACTCATAAAAATAAATAATAGTGATTATCTAAAAGGACTAATGATATTAAAGGAATTCATGATAATCAATGTGAACATTCCAAAAAATATACCATATACCCAAAGTTACCTTGGTAATTTGACCAATAAAATTAGAGAGATAAAGTAAGTGGAAGAGGTAAAGGAAAAGGATACTTCCAAATGAGTAGAATATGGTTCACATCAAGAAACTGAACATCATAAGTCTTTGTCATCAAATGAAAACCCTTGTGTTATAAAGGAACTATGTGGGTGATCTATGGATACTGAAAATAATTATAGAAGTTGTTTAAATATCATAGAATTAAATGAATAATCCCATAATATAATAAAGAATGATTCATGAATTTAGGGAATTGAATATAAAATATCTTCACGTGGTTATGATAAATATTTAAAGTGTACCAGGTTTCCTAAAACAAAATTAGACCTAAATATCATATATGGTAGCATGAAGAGTAAAACAACTTGGTTGAGATAATCATCTTGAATTTTTTTGTCACATTGGAATGAAAGGAAGATGCACCTTATTTCCTTAAAGTTTTTGTATTGTGTTTATGGTTATAATAAAGGTAATTGAAGGTGGAGCATACTCTTAGGGGGAGAACCATAGATAGTGGATGAGATGTCAATACTGAAAAACATATTTTGACGAACTCACCTTCTAATATTGATTCATGAATTGGTATATTATAAAATCTAGAAAATGTAAAGCCTTTGATTAATTGTAAGAGTGTCTTGTCTATACTGTATGGAATAATAGAGAATTTCCAAGCCTGTTTTGGTCAAAAAAATTGGAATTCTAAAAAAAAAATTGTTAAAAAAGATCATTTATAGTTAAGATATAGAATCTATAAAATCTAGATAGTAAAATATTTATGACCTATTTTGGTGTATTCTAAACATAAAATATAATGTGATTCATCATTCAAATAGATAAAAACTTATGAATATTATTAAGAGTGTCTCTTTGATGTGTAGATAAGTGCAGAAAGAAGAAAAAGATTCCAAAATTATCATTTCATGAAAATTGGATTATTCAGGATACTTCATGAATTAATGCCATGGATAATGTATTTTTTTCTTAAATCACTGTTCCTTTCCAAAAAGAATAAAATCTTAATATTAATGGGTTAAATTATATTATTCAATTAAATAAAAAAATATATTTTAAAAATTATCATGGTTATTTATCCTTCTCCTTTTTACTTGAAAGGTTTAACCTATTTGTTAAAGTGAGTATTGGGAATAATGTTTGTTATTTATGAAATATTTGTATTTCAATTGGTATCTATCATTTATCATTGTTTTATATAGTTTAAAAACCCTTGAAGACAATTTCTTTATTTCACTCATTTAATTTTTTATCATTCTATTTTATTAGGGATGTAATTGTTGTCTATATAAAATCCTATTATTTTCTACACTGATAATTTCACACATATACTTGGAGTGATATGATTGATGGGATACATAATATGAATTGATTCATATATTTTACTATGTAATTTTTATTTCTTGTCAATAAGGTGTTTATAAAGTGAAAATAAAATATGATAAGAAAGGGGGGAGAGAAAGAATGAATGGGAAAAGAAAATGTTGACATATCATTTAGATGTTGTTGGTATTAGAAAAATTACAATAAGTGATTTTGTAAATATCACATTTCTTAAATTGTATTTTTCATCAATAAATGTATATATGGTTATGAATAAGAATTATCATATATGTTTAATAATGATGGTGATGATAAAGTATTGATTACGAAAGATGAGCAATCCAATAATGCTGAATAATATTTCCCAACAATTTTGACACTTTATATTTGTTGAATTGATATTGGAAAACACATATTGGAATAGTTAAAATGGGAGAATAAAATAATATATAAATATGAATAGAATATCAAATGTGGGCTTCACACAGTTGATAGAGTGATCATGGGCTTCATAGTATATAAAATTGCCACAGAATAGGATAACCAGACACATGAAATCAACTGTACAATAGGATATTTCAACAATACATGAAATTTTTGTGATCAAGAGACATTATAATGTAAAGTGGACCAATCACGTGAATAAATTAAAACCTAAAATATTATTCATTACTTATCAACTTCATGAAGAAATGTAGATCGACCACATGGTGGGATGATATACTGTATATTGGGAAGTTCAACCATATGAGTTATACCTACTATGTATTGAACAATGAGAATAGTAGGTCAGTTTTTATACATAGAATGAAGGATTAAAATATTATAATAGATTAGTAATAGATAATTACTAATCAATGAATAATAAAATATGATACCATCAAAATAGTACGATCCCATATGAAGAGAATGGTGAAGAAAAATTATGATGTTTAGATAATATAACTAAATTAAAAAGATCATAGTATAACAACCCATAAGAGGATCCCTACATATAAAGATTTATATGAATTATAATTTCACATGATACTCTAATTTAATTATCCATGTATGCTAATTTCCCATGGAGTTAATTCACGAAATATGGAAATTCATGAATTTGGATCAAATAACAATGTTTTATGTGATGATGCAAGGAACACCATTTTTTAATGATTTGTATATCATGATATTATTAATCATGATCCCTAAAAAATAAAATATATACAATGATTAAAATAAGGAAAAATAAAGAATAAAGAAAAATAAAAAGGACAAGAAGTCAGATGAGAGGACATAATTCTATTTGAGTCAAGTCTGGAATTATCTAGATTCACATAAAATACCACCTTCATGTATGAAAATGAACATGACCAATTTTACATCATGGAGAAACTTTAAATGATCTGTTTGAATTCCATATGATCTATGTATGATAAATCACAACATAGTTAAATTTGTGACATATATTATTTTCTAATAGTTAAATTTATGTGATTCACATATGGGAATTTTGATGAAATATGAGGAAGAGTTTATTGTATAATGGTTCTATATAATAGATAAACCATAATCATATTAACTCTATAAGGGTCATATACATCTAGGAAAATGTTATTAAAAATCTACATAAGGTTATAAAAAATTGGATATACATAAGATTAATGTATATGAGGGTATCATTAAGGATACTCTATCAATATAATGAAATATAATATTAATTCAAAATAATTTATGTAGATTACTAAATAATTAAGTGGAGGTATTTTTGGTATAATTCATTTCCACAAATAAAATTTGAAGGATCTTCATACATGCATATTAATATTAAAAAAATATTCGGATAACAGTTGAGAAGAAAGAGGATAAACTCGGAATAATGGAGGAATTTTATAAATGTAAATTCATGGTGTTATGTAAATGTGGTGATTTAAATGTTATGTGGATTTCATTGGCTTAATATGTAATTAATACAAGTTCAATGGAGAATTAAGTGGACATGATAATTATACATGTTCATATAAAGATATAGAAAGTCATTGAAGTGATTTCTTATAGAAGATATTGTGAAGAAAATAAATGATAATTTTGGTAGTTGGAATTAAATTTATTTATGTGGTTTTTTAAATACATGAATGAAGAATAAAGTGAATAGGTAACTAACACTATAGTTATTGTTGTCATATATATTCTTGTAGGTTGAAGAAGAATCTAGTGTGTTTTTTGGTATTAAAAATATATATTATTATTCACATTGGTCTTTGTAAAAGATAGGGAAGTCCAAAAACAAATTTTATTTTGAACATATTATGTAAATTAATAGAATATAAGATCTAGTGAAACGTTATTATATGCTAAAGTATAATAATAAGAGATGGAGAGGGAAGAAGTAAAATAAGATGAAGAATAATTGGTCATTTTGGTTGCGAAGCTTAGTGTAGAAGAAAGAGTTGTGAAGTATTGTATATTCATTAGATGAAGTAGAAAAAAGAAGAGATCAAGTGAAACATTATTGTGCATAGTAAAAAAAAATAAGTTTTTTTTTGAAGTTATTTGTATAAAAAAGTAATAAGTTACTTTCTAATATTCTAGGGAAGATGATTAGGAATGAAGAAACACATCACTTATAAGGAATTATTCTATTCTTATTTCATAATATCTTATTCTTACCACTAAAATAATTATAAAAATATGTTATGTAACTAATTATTGGATGAACCAAACAATTTCATGTGATTCACATTCTACATTGTTAGGAGAAAATATCTTGAATATAATAATATCTAGTTGTCGGTGCACATGTAGGAATCCATTTTATGATAGGGACTAACCTTCTCATAATGAGAGGTCAACCTTGTATATCATTTTTCTATTATTTTTGTTTGTGTGTTCAGAAGTGTTGTAAGAATTAATGTGTAAGAAACTATTATACATGATAAACATTAAACTAAGAGTGATATAGAAAAAAGAAAAGGGATATCAAGTTTGTAGTGTAAGTTAGTTTCAAAAAGTCACCAACACTAATTCAAATCCCCTCTCATTATGGTTCATATACCAATCAAGAAAATTATCTTACATACTTAAACATATATAAATTTAATATTTTAAATCACAGTTTCTATAATGTTATACTAAAATATCATATATTTCTCTGATTTTCATATAACATATCCTAACAACCATAAATAATATTCATTCCTAACCTAATTTTATTTTTTTATAGCACTATCACCATAGATTTATTATTACATTAAATAACCTAAATGATGTTATTTTAATGTAGTATATGAAATATCTAGGTTAGACATAAGTTCTTGGGGCCTATGAGTTCTTAAAACAACAATATTTTTAGTCAAAATCAAGAAATAAACATAGTGAAGGTGTTTTCAATCACAATTCAACTTTGTGATGCATCATACCCCATAAATCACCTAACCTCACAAACTTTCCAACCCCATGGAGCGATGAAACCATGAAGTAAAATCATAAGGAACTAAAAATCATGAATCACCTGACCTTATAGCCTCAGAGAATCCTTTTTCTTCTACACCATGCGGGAACATCTAAGACCAAGATCATACCCATGATCGCACCTCATGAAGTGACAGACCTTTTGGTAATGGTGTGATAGTACCAACCACACTATGTTCATCCTTGGAAGTGTAAAGACCCATAAATTTCAAGGAAATTTTTTTCTTTATTTTTTTGGGATTTTAAAAGAATGTAGTTTCTGACGGCGCGTGATTCCGAGGCCCGGTGTGCCTGGAATCAATTTCCGAAGTTTAGCTCGGGTACGTTCAGTGAACGAACGAGCGGGGTTTTCTAACATTTAAACCGGTTCTTGGAATTGAAATATGAGGGCACCAATGAACTCACAGTGCCAGTAATTTCTTATGAATACCTTTTTTGAAGGTACGTTTACTCGGGAGGAGTTGTTTAAAATTTGAGGTGTAGGTGAAGAATAAATAAAATTTGTAATCAAATTTTATTTTTCTTCTAAGTAGTTTAATCCTTTGTGTGTAAGTTGGGTTTGTAACTACCCTTGGGAGAATAAATGAGAGGTGGGTCCCACATGAGCCCCCACCTTTTCACATTCCCCATAACCCCTTGAAACTCCCCTTTAATGTGAGACCACTCACCTCCCCCTCTCTCCTCATTATTCATGCCAACTCACTTTATTAATTTAAGTGGTTTGAGTTTTGAATATTTGAGTCTTTGTTGTGTGAATAAAAATAATAGCATGGGCTATTATTTTATTTCGGGAGCTTTTGGAGTGTTGGGAAAAACTTTGGAGGAGATAGAGTTCATCATCTTCATTGGAGAATGCGAAGAATGCCGACGTATACCCCGACTTCCTCTCTTCCGATGATTGACGAAGCTTTCCATTTCTTTGACGCACGCCAACGCCGTCATCAAAAACACCCCGCGATGCCGGTTTCTGTGACACTCTTCGATCGTCAACTCGTTATCGAGGTAGGGGGATTATTTTGAGAATGGTATTATTCCCTTGGTTGTTCCTTCTAAAACAAAGAACCCGGATCAACTCATCATTAAGTTGATCCACGAATGTTTTATTTTTTCTGGTTGGAAATATTGGTATGATTCTTTTTATTTAAGAGGTTGTAGGGGAATCTCTTTGGTATTCTCTTTATCTTTGAGAAAAGAATAACGAGCGCGGACCAACCATTTCCAAGTTGATCCGCGGATCGTTCGTTCTTGCGGGTTGATGTTGGGGTTAATTGTTTTCTTTGTCATACGTCAACTTCTATTTTTTGGCCTCTTGCTATAATTATAACGAGAGGAGTTCGGACCACACAAACATTGCCGACCCTCCTCCCCCTTGTTGTTGATTATGTTGCGGCTCGAACGAAGGCAGCGCGGTGCAACGGCACCGCGCGTAAACATGGGGAAATACGGTAAGGATTCGCGGCGCCGTCACGCTGTGCCGTTGAATCTGAACGAAACCACGGCCGAAGTTGGGGTCACAGAGGCAATTTGAAGACTCCGCTGGTTGATCATTGTGCACGGATTGACAGGCGACAAAAAACGGGGCCGCAAAGTCATTTTGAAGCCTCCGTAGTGAAGGTCGGGTCTCGGGAGGAACGTTGGCGAAGGCGGCGAGCAAAACGGACCACCGGAGCGCGTCCGGTGGTCCTTAGAAAGCGGCGGTGGCATGCCACCGGAGAAGGCTTCCGCGGCAGATCCGTGGCGGAAGGGCATGAACCGGAACAGTTTCCCGTTCCGGAATAAAGGGGGTGCAACATTTAATTCGTGCCGGTTCACCGTCATCCGGGGGGCAGTGCCCCTCCACTCTTCGCTGGTTGCGCGGGCGCCGCGCCAGCGCCAGGCCGGGCCGCTCCCTGTTGGGTCGGACCCGGACCCGGGTCGGGTCGACCCAGGGGGGTCTCGGGCTGGGTCGGACCGGGCCCGAACCCCCTATTTTCAGGCTGTTTCCATTCAAACACTCATATCTTGGGCTACAGACTTCCGATCGACGCACCGTCAGTTGCGTAGCAATCCTTGGATCGAGTTGGTCGTTTATATATATTACACTCAAGGATTTGGAGAACATTGAGTACGGCCGGGTTTGTTCGGATACGAAACCAACCAGGCCCTCAGAGCGGAAATTCCTATATCTTGAGCTTCGGACGTCCGATTGACGTGTCGTCGACTTTGTTGGGTTCCTATAGATGAGAGTAAACTTTTGGCATACTTATCATGAGTTTGGGTTGCAGTTGGATAGTTTCCGGGTTGGATTGTACCCAAAATCCAACCGGGCCCCTCGAACGGAAAAGCTGATAACTTTCAGACTGGACGTCCCTTGACGAACCGTCAGCACCGTTGGTGATCACGTTGAGAAACGGTCCCTATGAGAATACCCTATGAGAGTTCGGGGTACAGTCGAGATATAGCTGGGTTGGTTCGCACACGAAACCAACTGGGCACTTCGGACGAAAAGGCTAATAACTCACAGATCGTGCGTCTGATTGACGCGCTGTCTATTGTGTTGATACCCCTATGACGAGGTGGTCCATTGAGATACTTCTTCATGAGAATTTGAGATACTTGGAGTATCGACCTATAGCTCATGGAGAGGACCCTCCCGAAGACAAGTGTATGGACTCCGGAGATCGTGTGGCCGGCTGAGACCTGACGACTGCTTGACCGACTCGACTTGGAGTGAGTCGACTAGCCTAGTGGACGGAGCACTACTTTATTTGGGTGCAGACCCATGGCGGATGGAGCACTACTGTGTGACAGTGCAGACACGCGGTACTCATCTGGAGAGTACCTCTACAGGCTATTAGGGGGTGTGCACTACTGTGTTTGGGTGGCATACCCCGGTGGGAAGCACTACTGTGTTTGGGTGTCTGACCTGCGGTACTCGACAGGAGGAGTACCTCAGCAGTCTTAGGTTTGTGAGAAGTGCCTCGGAGTCGTGAGAGGACCACTGTACACTCCAGATATGGGGCTCTTCAGCAATTACGGTTTCGAAATTGAAAATCCTGGTTTGAGCTGAGTCTATGATCTTTGTGTTTACCCCATGATTGAGATGGTTTACTTGATCACTTGGGTATATGTATGGGCATATAACTAAGTAGAGGTTATCTGTTGAGATCTTCTTTGTGGATAACCATGTTGGATTTAGTGAGACCTTGAGGGTCTCAGGGTCCCTACTAAGTATCGTTATACTCACCCTTAAATGGGCTATGCCCGCACCTCGTTGTGTTGGTTGCAGACGACGCGCAACGCAGATAGAGGCCGAGTGTTTGAGGACTAGACGGTACCCGGAGGTGGAACCCACGAAGAGACAGTATCTGGTGGTGGAAATCACGACGAGGCGACACTCGGAGGAGGTTGATGGGAGAGAGCATTGTAGAGGCTATCTGTACCTGCCCTTCAGGTAGGATCCGTGGTGGACGATCCAGGAGCTATGCTATCTGTAGCTACGCTTCAGGTAGGATCCGTGGTGGACGAGCCAGGAGCTGCACTATCTGTACCTACCCTTCAGGTAGGATCTGTGGTGGACGATCCAGGAGCTGCGCTATCTGTACCTACCCTTCATGTAGGATCTGTGGTGGATGATCCAGGAGCTGCGCTATCTGTACCTACCCTTCAGGTAGGATCCGAGGAGGACGACCCAAGAGCTGCTTCCTTTATTCTAGCTATTTGTCTTTTCTATTGTACTTTTGTCTAGTTGTAACTGTACTTTCGATTTGGTTTTTATTCTGGCCCATTTACTTTTCAGCACTTCCTTTTGTACTTAGTGTTTTACTTCCGCTTGTACTCTGTGGTGTTTTGTTTACTTTTATATAGGCAATGCCTTCCCAACTATCGGGATTTACACCTTTGGTGCTAGTCGCCAGCCCCTGGCCTATAGAAGGCGGGCTTGGGGTAGTCACGGCACGGGCCCCAAGGACGGGTCGTGACAAATTGGTATCAGAGGAGTTCGGTTCTACCACAGAGCTTAGGACTCTGATTTTTTCATTCAGTGAAGCAATAGTGTTAAGGGTACCGAGTGTGGTCTTCAGTTCAGGAAGTCCAGTGTTGGTGCGGCGGCCGATGTATCCATACACTAGGACCCTGACTACTAATTTCCGACTTTGTACACGAAAACACTGACGGCGTGTGTGTTTCCAAAGTTTTAAGTCAGCTCAAACAAGGTCAGCTCACCAGGTTAAAATCGTTGACCATGTCGCATCTGTTCAGGATGCCTCCACGCAGACAGTCAGTTAGAGTTTTGAGAGAGTACTTGATGACGGCCCACTGAGCGGCGAGGCTCCGGTGCAGGGCCCTTTTTACTATGTTGGCACCCTCAGGTGGTGTACCAGAAGCACCACCACCTGTTGGACAGTAAATGCCACCAGCCTTACTAGTGAACTGTGCACGCTGGAAGAGCACGTTCCACGAGTTCCAGCAGCAGCAGCCTACGAGGTTACGAGGCAAGGCAGATTCCCAGACAGCAGAGCACTGGCTGGAGGTGATTACTAGAGTTTTGCGCCTATCTGAGACATCATTGGAGTGGATGGTGGACTTGGATACTAGTTTTTTCCAGTGAATGACCATGATGATGGTCCGCATAGTGATGAGGCTTTGGTATGTGGACTGATTCCAGAGATAGTGCCTTCGGGTAGTGTGTCAGCAATACATCACTACCTGTAGGTCAGCAGTTACAACTGGCAGTACCGGTAAGTGACACATGTAGGCTTACTTCCTTATACCTGTTCCAACATTAGATACCCTCAAGTTTCGAGGTGAGCCCGATGCACAAGAAGCTAAGAACTGGCTTGAGGAGGTGGCTTAGAGTTTTTCTAGAGCTTATACAGCTTCGGCAGGACGATGTTTCAGTAGCTGAGTAAACATCGTGGCGTACTGATCGTTCTTGGAACTCGATGAATACGATTTGATCAGTTCTATAGAGCTTGGACCTCTGAGCGATGTGTGTTTAAATGATATCCGAGTAAGCACTCTTTCCTCTATGCATTCCTACTTATGTTAGGGTTATAGATAGAACCTTTGTGGTTGAATGTTCTTTGGATGATCGGTTTTAGCCAGTGAATGTTAATAATGGGAAGATGCAAACTGGCGTCAGTCTCAGAGACTTGGACGTGTAAAATGTTTCATGAAGAAGAAGTGTCAAGGAAAGATGAATCTGCAGAGCAGCAGACGTGGAAGCTGAGCTAGGAGAGCAGCATGTGGTGGTGTACTTTTCGACATGTTACAATCACCCGCCTCTGTAGTCCCTGCTAGGCTCAGGGAGCAGGAGGGCAGGGTAAGAGAATAGCTGCATGCGGTCAAGGAGGGTGACCCAATGGCTCTAAGAATGATTTGGGGGACAGTCTGTGTCCACTACAAGCTGTCGTAGTAACAGACGTTGATACGAATCATTCCTTCCTTCAATGAATCTTGTCCCAGACCTAGAGTTTTTGGTAAGGCGTAGACTTGACCCTCACGTCTGGAGATACCTTGGAAGGAGACTCGATAATCACACTTATGCCAACAGTGTGATCTGGACCACGAGGCAAGAGTATCAGTTCGAATCTCTTGGTGGCAGCGTCGAGGCCTTACGATGTTGGTCTGAGTATGGATTGGATCCACAGTTCATACACGAATTGACTGTATTAGGAAAAAAGGTTGTGGTTTATCTACAACGTTGGGATGGGTTTTTTCTTGGTCGGAAAAAAGGAAAACCCAGGAATCACATGATGGAATCATGCATAAGAGGGTGCATTCGATCACTCGGGAGATGGACAAACTTACTTTTGTGCCAAAATTGTCCAGAGTTGCAGCACGACTTCCATCAGAGCTTTCAGGAGATGGGTTGATCAGTGCGCCCAGCTTGTGGTCGTTGGTTACATAGTTCACTGCGAAACATTAGGGACCAGACTCAGGTGTGTCCTGATGTAGGAGTGGGCATTGATCGCCTATGGATCATGGCAGATGAGACTGCACAGAGATGCCAGGAAGCCTCTAGATTTCAAGGATGACGACCACGTCCTTATACAGGTCTCACCTCGATGAGTTTTACGGAGATGTGGCCAAGGCGTAAAGTAATCTCCGAGGTTCAGTAGACCTTTCCAGGTCCTCAGCTGGGTAGGCGAGGTGGTTTACCGCCTGACCCATCCACCTCATTTTCACCAGGCGCATGATGACTTCCATGTATCTCAACTGAGGAGATATGTGCTTGACTCGACGCATGTCATTGACCATGGGGAGCTGGATGTTGGCGATGGGATGACTTTTTTGGGGTTCCAGTAGAGGTTTAGGATCGACAAGAGCGGGTCCTGTGAGGACGGTCGATTCCTCTTGTGCATTTTCGTTGGCAGTGCGGGAACCTCTAGGGGAGCACTTGGGGGCGGAAGGCTCAGATGTGTGCTCAGTACCACTTTTGTATCCCTAGTTTGTGTTAAAGCTTTACGGGGACGTAAATCCCTAAGGTGGGAGTAATGTAAAGACCCAGAAATTTCAAGGAAATTATTTTCTTAATTTCTTTTGGAATTTACAAGAACGTAGTTTCTAATGACGCCTGATTCCGAGGCCCGGTGTGCCCGGAATCAATTTCCGAAGTTTAGCTTGGGTACGTTCAGTGAACAAATGAGCGGGTTTTTCTAACTTTTAAACTGGTGCTCGGAATTGAAATATGAGGGCACCGATTAACTCGCAGCACCAGTAATTGCTTAAGAAGACCCTTTCTGAAGGTGCGTTTTCTCGGGAGGAGTTGTTTAAAATTTGAGGTGTAAGTGAATAATAAATAAAATTTGTAATCCAATTTTATTTTTCTTCTAAGTAGTTTTATCCTTTATGTGTAATTTGGGTTGGTAACTACCCTTGGGAGAATAAATGAGAGGTGGGGCCCACACGAGCCCCCACCTTTTCACATTCCCCATAACCCCTTGAAACTCCCCTTTAATGTGAGACCACTCACCTCCCCCTCTCTCCTCATTATTCATGCCAACTCACTTTATTAATTTATGTGTTTTGAGTTTTGAATTTTTGAGTCTTTGTTGTGTGAATAAAAATAAAATCATGGGATATTATTTTATTTTGGGAGCTTTTGCAGTGTTGGGAAAAACTTTGGAGGAGATAGAGTTCATCTTCTTTGTTGGAGAACGCGAAGAACGCCAATATCTACCCCGGCTTCCTCTCTTCCGACGATTGATGAAGCTTTCCCTTTCTTTGACGCACGCCAATGCTGTCATCAAAAACACCCCTCAATCCCTCTTTCTACGATGCTCTTCGATCGTCAACTCGTTATCGAGGTAGGGGGATTATTTTGAGAATGGTATTATTCCCTTGGTTGTTCCTTCTAAAACAAAGAACCCGGATCAACTCATCATTAAGTTGATCCGCGAATGTTTTATTTTTGCGGGTTGGAAATACTGGTATGATTCTTTTTATTTAAGAGGTTGTAGGGGAATCACTTTGGTATTCTCTTTATCTTTGAGAAAAGAACGATGAGTGCGGACCAACCATTTCCATGTTGATCCGCGGATCGTTCGTTCATGCGTGTTGATGTTGGGGTTAATTGTTTTCTTTGCCGTACGTCGACTTCTATTTGTTGGATGTTTGTTATCATTATAACGGGAGGAGGTCGGACCGCAAAAACACGGCCGACCCTCCTCCCCCATGTTTTTGATTATGTTGCGGCTTGAACAAAGGCGGGGTGGTGCAACGGCACCACACAGAAACATGGGAAAATACAGCAAAGATGTGTGGCATCGTCGCGCCGCGCCGTTGAAGCCGAATGAAACAGTGGTCAGATTCGAGGCCGCGGAGCCAATTCGAAGACTCCGCTGGTTGATCATTGTTTGTGGATTGACGGGCGACGACAAATGGGGTCGGAAAGTCATTTTGAAGCCTCTACAGTGAAGGTCGGGTCCAGGGAGGACCGTTGGAAAAGGTGGTGAGCAAAACGGACAATGGGAGTGCGTCCGGTGGTCCGCGGAAAGCGGCGGCGGTGCGCCGCTGGAGAAGGCCTCCCCGGCAGAGCCGCGGTGGTAGGGCTTGAACCGGAATGGTTTCCCGTTCCGGAATAAAGGGGGTGCGGCATTTAAGCCGAGCCGGTTCACCGTCATCTGGGGGGGCAGCGCCCCTCCGCTCTTCGCTGGCCGCACGGGCGCCGCGCCAGCGCCAGGCCGGGTCGGGCCATGCCCGGGTCGGGCCGGGCTGATCCCGGACCTGGGTCTGATCAACCCGGTTCGGGCCGACCCAGGGGGTGTCTCGGGCCGGTTCGGACTGGGCCCGAACCCCCTATTTTGGGGCTGTTTCCATTCAAACGCCCATATCTTGGGCTACATACCTCTGATGGACGCACCGTTAGTTGCGTAGCGATCCTTGGATCGAGACGGTCATTTAGGTTTTTTACACTCAAGGTTTCGGAGAACTTTGAGTATAGCCGGGTTGGTTCGGATACGAAACCAACCAGGCCCTCGGAGCGGAAACGCTTATATCTTGAGCTCCGGACGTCCGATTGACGTGTCGTTGACTTTATTGGATTCCTCTTATGAGATGGAACTTTTGGCATACTTCGCATGGGTTTTGGTTGCAGTTGGATAGTGGCTGAATTGGATTGTACCTGAAATCTAACCGGGCCCCTAGAACGGAAAAGATGATAACTTTCAGACTGGACGTCCATTGACGAACCGTCAGCGGCGTTGGTGATCACGTTGAGAAACGGTCCCTATGAGCATACCCTATGATATTTTGGGGTACAATCGAGATATGGCCTGGTTGGTTCCTAAACAAAACCAACCGGGCCCCTGGGAAGAAAAGGCTAATAACTCACAGACCGAGCGTCCGATTGATGCCCCGTCTGTTGCGTTGAGACCCATATGACGAGGCGGTACTTTGAGATACTTCTTTGTGGGATATTGAGATACTTGGAGTATCGAAATGTAGCTCATGGTGCAGACACTCCAGGAGATGAGCGTACGGAGTACGGAGACCGTGTAGCCGGCTGAGACCTGACGACTGCTTGACCGACTCGACTTGGAGTGAGTCGACTAGCCGAGTGGACGGAGCACTACTATGTTTGGGTTCAGACCCATGGCGGACGGAGCACTACTATGTGACAGTGCAGACCCGCGGTACTCATCCGGAGAGTACCTCTACAGGCTATTAGGGGGTGTGCACTACTGTGTTTGGGTGTCATACCCCGGCGGGAAGCACTACTGTGTTTGGGTGGCTGACCCGCGGTACTCGACAGGAGGAGTACCTCAGCAGTCTTAGGTTTGTGAGTAGTACCTCGGAGTCGTGATAGGACCACTGTACACTCCAGATACGGGGCTCTTCAGCAGTTAAAGTTAAGATATTGAAAATCCTAGTTTGAGCTGAGTCTATGATCTTTGTGTTTACCTCATGATTGAGATGGGTTACTTGATAACTTGAGTATATGTATGGGCATATACCAAAGTAGATGTTATCTTTTGAGATCTTCTTTGTGGTTAACCTTGTTGGATTTAGTGAGACCTTGAGGGTCTCGGGGTCCCTACTGAGTATCGTTATACTCACCCCGGCACGCGCTATGCCCGCACCCCGTTGTGTTGGTTGCAGACGATGGGCAGCGCAGACAGAGGCCGAGTGTTTGAGGACTGGACGGTACCCGGAGGTGGACCTCATGACGAGACAGTATCCGATGGTGGACTTCACGATGAGGTGACACTCGGAGGAGGTTTACGGGTGAGATCATTGTAGAGGCTATCTGTACCTACCCTTCAGGTAGGATCCATGGTGCACGATCCAGGAGCTGCGCTATCTGTACCTACAATTCGGGTAGGATCCGTGGTGGACGATCCAGGAGCTGTGCTTTCTGTACCTACCCTTCAGGTAGGATCCGTGGTGGATGATCCAGGAGCTGCGCTATCCGTACCTACCCTTCAGGTAGGATCTGAGGAGGAAGACCCAGGAGCTGCTTTCTTTCTTCCAGTTGTTTGTCTTTTCTTTTGTACTTTTTTTCAGTTGTAGATGTACTTTCGATTGGGTTTGTATTCTGGCCCATTTACATTTCATCACTTCCTTTTGTACTTAGTGTTTTACTTCCTCTTGTACTCTGTGGTGTTTTGTTTACTTTTATATAGGCAATGCCTTCCCAGTTATCAGGATTTACGTCTTTGGTGCTAGTCTCCAGCCCCTGGCCTATTGAAGGCAGGATTGGGGTAGTCACGGCACGAGCCTCGAGGATGGGTCATGACAGGAAGACTATCCTCACCACCACAAAATCTCCATATGGTTACATAGTACATCCATGTGTCAACCCAGGTTGGGAATCTAATTAACTTGGGATTCCTATAAATACCCCAATACATCCCCCCAAATAATGGAAAAATAGATATAATAAGAAAATTGAAGAATATGGTAGTGGAAATTTCATGATTATGGGGATTCTTATCTTAGTAAGAAACAGGTGACCAAAAGGGAAACATTGAAAAAAGGGTAAAAACTATTTATTTGATTCTAAAACCATGAGGAAATCATTCAAGGGTGAATCATAAGGATGTTCTTTCTAGTCCACTGCATTGTCCTCGTTCATAAGGACTAGCTGAAAATTCATGTCTACAAGGTTGTCCTCCCAATGGTAAATTTTGGAGGTTACTTCATGGTGGACCATTCTAAGAACTCCCCCTTTTAGAGGTGAATATTATTTAGAAATTATACCTCCAGTTAATAATATCCATTTGAAATGGTAATAATGTGGGATGTTCAATGCCCCACCCCCATTTCCATTAGTCACTCAATTAGTTAGAGAATGGGTAACCTTCATATTCATCATTTTTCCCTAATATCTCATTTTGGACACTCCAAGACAAAATTACTTTATGTATTCATTCCAAAAAAAGTCAAAAAGTCAAAAAGATAACTTATATAATTTTAAAAATCCCCTTGATATACATCATCAAGGTATTCACACCAACATTCACCCCTTTGATTATGTATTATCATGGTAAAAGGAATATCTTGTGTTTTTCTCTTCGACTAATAAGACCCTCATGGAATCATGACATTATATTCCCTTGATAATTTGGTCCACTATCACAATGAAACTATAATTATCTATCATGGTTTATACATCTAAACAGTTAGGTTATAATGGGAATATTTAAATAATATATTTCGCAGATCGTTTATGCTTGGTTTTTCATGATGTATATTCTATCAAACATAGTTATCCTCTTCTAAAAAATAATTTGTTACATGAGTATATGGATTTTATTGTATCCACAACTAATAAAGATCATCCTTACTTATTTCTACTATCCAAAGGCTACATTAACAATGAGGTATAGTATAAAACTCTCATCATTATCTTACGGTTATTCCTTTAGTATAAAACATCCCATTTGAATGTTAATGGTGAATTATAGTTAGTGATAGAGTATATTAATACTAAATATTCCATAATAAGGAAGATTTTACTCCAATACTTGTTTGCATTAGAGGGTTGATTTAATAATTCCCCCTCCATCCAAAGATGATTCGTTAACTATGTTCTCAATAGATCATGAAGATGCATAGGATCATATAGCCATGACCTTGGTTAATCTTCACTAAGATGGGATAATTATTTAAATAATATAAAATTGTTTGTTCTTCTCATTAACCACCATGTATATGAAGGAAATCAATAAATTCAACAACAACCTAGAACATTATGATCCAATAATATCAAAAATGATGTTTCTACTGGATGGATGGGACCCATAATGGACTTTCTTGAAAATATGATCCTTCTATCGAACTAAGTCATAAATGAACATATATAAAAATGGGTATTTAAATTTATCTTCAATAATGGATCGAATGAATATAAAATCTTCTGTAAATAATTTTTGTGGATTCCTACTCATATACATTGGAAGAGTTGAAATCCTCACTGTTATATATGAATCTCATGCAGGATCTTATGGTTTTCATTAATAAACAAGCCATATCTCCTATAAAATCATAAGTACTAGATTTTTATTTTCAATAATAATACAATATATCATGTAACTGAAAAAATAACTACTATGTTTTTCAACTGAATTAAAATTTCATCGAGGGACACACAGAGTTGTCACATATTTATGGGTAACTTAAAACATTTTCTCTATGAGGAATTGATGTCATGGGGATATATCCCCCAGTTATATCCAAAGTGTATATGTTTATCCTTATTTTCATTTTTTATATTCTAAATACGTAAATAATATACAAGGAAGTTATAAAAAAACTATCATCATATTTTTTAACTCTAATATAAAAAATATTTCTACTACCCCTCCCATAATATTGACAGATAAATGCACAATTTTTTAATATTTTGAGTTTTTAGGTTGTATCAGTAATATATCATCCGTTCAACCAGTAATCTCACTACTATTTAGTGGAATATTGATATATATATTCCTTCAAAAAGTCTCTATCAAATATCATATATATATTGTACAATAATAAGATTTATTGGCTAGACAAACTCTTGCATGTTGTGTGGGATTATAGAACCATAACTCATACTAGCCTCCATAGAACCCTATAGTCTCTTTTTTGTAGTATAGAATTGGTTTTAAAAATCGAATTTAAATTTCCCAAAATTGATATTTCAATCTTTGGTCATCCCTCCGAAGATGAACAATCCCATAAGTGACTTTATTAGATAGAATATCTCAATGAGAAATGGTTTCATACAATAAAAAAAAGAAAATATATTAGAATCATATTGTGTGATCCATTAATAAAAATAATTTCTTCCACCCATTTTCCAAAGGAGAGTTAGTTTTATCACTCATTTATTAGATGATTCCCAGGATAAATCCACCAAATAATTAACCAAAGTTTTAAGTGTATTACATCATGCAAAATTTTTATTCCAATCGATCATACTCCATGATAACCATGGATGGTGAGTGAATCACATATCCCATGAATACAAGGTTCCTCAAAAAGTACTTATCATAATTTTCATATCAGTTTGTAATGTAATATCTGAAATACTTTAAGCTTAAAATCATAACCTATTGGTCGCAAGATAAAAAAAATTAATACATTATTTGATATATAAGACTATAAATTGTATATAATTAACTCTATCATACCAAATATATGATTTTAGAGTAAATGGTTAGAGTCCAATTTGAATGTATTTAAACTTAAAAATGTCACGTCCTTGTCACATAATGTAAAACTACAAAACATTTTCCTATTTACACAATGTAAAAGAAGAGGACATCATTTATCACACATTATGTCAAACTTCATTATCACTATACTCATTTGAGAGGATATTTCACCCATGGTATTGGAATCCAACTATTTCACACCCATGAAAAATTTATGACATTATTCTCACTCTTGTCAGTTATATATTAATGATCGTGATCCTATCCTAGAGTATATTAGTGGTTTTAAAACTAAGGAACTCATTTTAATGTTGTGTATTGTCCTCATGATCTTGTTATGTTCACATGTGTGATCCCAAAACATGAAAATATACCATCTCTTATATATCATCTATATATACATGTGTAGCTTTATCATAGTGTTATTTATCACTGAACATGTACTTAAAAGGTTTCATTCATCCCATGTACAATATATGTATACATAGGAGCCTTTATTATATGGTCCATTATATATAAACTTATCTATAAAAAATCCCATTTACCCTAATATATGATCTATATCTATACAATTATTTTTAAGAAATATTTTTTTGGATTCCTATACAATTAATTTTTAAGAAATATTCTCGGCACATTTGAAAATTTGCATAAAACGAAATTTTACTACTTCTATGAATTGAATTTAAAAAATTTGACAGACACGGTGGTCATCATTAAGTAAAATGTGGTTCAATGGGATGATAATAATTTTATTGAATAGTCACTTTTGAATTTTATTTACCTCGGTTAAAAGTAAATAGGGTAGTTAAAGGTAAAAATAATATTAAAATCACCCCAACACATGTCCAAATTATATTGGATAAGTTTATGTAGAAAAAAATAAACCTTAGGACAAAAATATTATCCTTCTTGATCCACATGAATTAGATTAGGACATTTATTATATTTTATTTAAATAAGAGTTAAAAGTGTTATATTAAAATTTTAATAACTAAACCTTTTTTATTATAGGTTTATGCATAAGATAAATTTGACTATAAATATTCATTAGAAATATAATAATATTTCCTACATCATGGTATTTTATTTATAATTTTTAGACATTAAATAATTATATTTATTTATGACACAATGATGATACAGTAATTACCTTATTAATGAAACATTAAAATAATTGATATTATAAAAATTAAAATAAATTTAAATTGAAACTTTTGATTCCATACATGAATTTTCTAGGTGAATTTGAACAGTTATGGTTGATTAAATTTATTTCTTTCAAACTAATCAAGTTGTGATGAATTTCACAAAAAACAAAATACTAAATAGTGTCAAAATTGACAAAAATGAGTTTTTAAAAACAAATTATACTTTATTAAATTATATAATATTCATAAAAATATAAGGTTAATCCAAAGGAATTAGATAATTTTATATATGTCATTAATGAACATCTTGAGTCTCACTTGGTATTTTATTGTAGGTTTATTAACCATATAGTGTAAAAATACAAGAAGACATGGTAAGAGTTAAACTATTTAACTAAGAGTTAAATCTGAACGATAAGGTTAATATGGTGACCTAAAATTGTCTAAAACCAATTGGTTAGAATAATTTATACCCATAACCACCTTATCCTTTAAATAAATCCATTTTTAGCTACCAAAAACCGAAAATTATTTTATAATAAATTAATATTTCAAGCTCTTCCTAAAGTGCCTCTCACCTCTCTTCTAAAAGGGCACTTACCCTCTCTCAAATTCACACCTCCAAATCCATTTTTATTCGTCAAAACCTTATCAAATATCCTCCCAACTACGCTCAATTCAACCTAGAGGCCTTAATTTGATCGTAAAGCCATCTTAAGTAGCCCTTTTGTTCAAATGAAAAGGAATCACCTGAAGAAGAGATAATTATTTTATCCCATATTTCAAAGTTCTTTTCTTATTATACTTCCTATTTCTTTGTTGTTTCCATAAAAAATAATAAACCCAGTAACATATACATACTTTTATGTTATTATAAATAATATAAAACCATATTCATTATTCTATCCATCCTATGAATGGAAATGTCCCCACATGTGCCTACGTACAGCTTAGTGGCTCCATGTCGTGGAGTATTTTGTTATTCAACACTTAATTATTTGGATTGGTATAATAATAAGTATAATTTATGTAAATAATAAATAAAACATGTTAATTATTCTTTATATATAATATACCATCCAACTATATATGATTTCACCATCAAAACATATCAAGGAAAACGAATCGATTAGCACCTGAAGTAATGATACCGCTGAAATATTTTTGACAAATAAATATTAGAGGATCACAAATGATATGATATTTATGAATTTGGTTCTTGTATAATTTCATAACTATTCTTTAACCATTATACAGGACGTTAATGTTCCATTTACAAAGTATAATTGCATGTTAAGGGTTAATTTTACAATCTCTTTATTATCTGAGATTGTTTATACGTAAGTATCTACTAGGACCTCTTTATCATCCACAACTGTGTTTCTTAAAAATCTATATAATTTTTTTTAATATTTCATAGACTATGGGGTAAATTCATTTGTACCCTTTTTTTTATTGTATTATAAGATTTATTGAATGTAATCTTTCTGTCATTTTCCAAAAAATATACTTTATGGCCTTGTCGACGAATTACGGAAAGACTTTTTTTTAACTTATATGGTGGGTGTGGATATTTTCTACCATTATAACACCTTCAAAGCTTCCATAACAAGCTTATAAGAATACTTTAAAAATAAATGTTTTCTTTTATTATTACGCGACTTTTAAATAATTTCAAAGTAGAAAGAGATATTTAACTCAAATAGTTTTTGGATTGATTTCATCTATATCAACATCTTTTGTTGGATTTTACACTTGTATGAAGTTGATTTATTATGATTCAATCATCCATATTTTATTTAAGGTTTTGTGATATGTTTTACTTTGGATGTTCTATTTTTTACCATTCCTGGTTTATGGTTAATGTATTAATATTTTTTATGTTATTTTAATATGAATGTTAATGTTCTTTTTAACCCTTTTCATATGAGGAATGCATTGGACGTATTAAGTGATAGGAAGGGTCTGCTATATCCCATCGATGCATCGGTAGGTCTCATGAGACAAACTTGTTTCTTTGCACAAGGCCTTGATAAAATTTATATTTACAGTCTTATCCCGATTCCTTGGCTATGTGGTTATAATGTCCGATAATATGCATTCCATCATTATGAAATTATATATTCTTATTACAAGTGATTATTTGATAGTAGAATATTCATGTGAATAATTAAATGGAATTATTTGATTTATCTTTTCTATACTTTTCTGAGTTTTAACTTTAAAAGGATTGTGTTTTAGTCTTATACATTGCATTAAATGTTTATGCTTATTTATAATAGATTCTGCTATATTTTTATCCTTACAGAGCATCTGAGATCACCCCTTTATTATGTTTTATTTTTTCTAGGATGTGAAAAATTATATTATGATTGACCTGCAGGGACAGGCTAAGGGATATGAGTGTGTCCAAATAAGACACAATGTTTTTGTTTTATATTGTAATGTAAAACTTATATATGTATCTAGTAATTACAAGGCTAAAAAATAATCATCATTTCAAGAATTGATATCTGGTGATCATGCCAATGTTATGTAATAATGAATCGACCCTGGGTAACTAGGTTCGGGGAATTAAAGTTTGTATATGAGGAAGTCTAGTATAGTCCTTGGAAACTAGATTTAGAAAAACTCTGATTAGAGAATATTAACTGAAGATAGACTTTGAGGATTAGTATAGAAGAACATCATATAATTTTGGTAATGAATAGATTTTGTGAGTTTTCCAAGAAATAAATCCCTTTCTGGATACTACAAGTGGATCTAGTTCTGGAACAAATGTACCTAGAAGTGAAAACTCTGACAAAGAGTTTCGGACTTGACTTTGGGTATCCTAGTACACGACAATAGGCCTTATTATACACCTAGTTTGACATTCCTGGGGAATATGCTTTGGATAATTCACATTTTCTATACAAAATATTGTGAAGGATTTATGAGTAAATACGTCCCTAAAGAAAACATTTTTATGATTATGGATTATATTTATAAACTGTTCAAGTGATGTTAAGTATTTTACAAGTTTGGAATTATGCATTGTGATTCATAAACTACCTAGTGTAAGCCATTGTTTAGAAATGGAGCCTAGTGGAATTAATGGAACTGTATCAATGCACGTAATCCATGTATGTATTTCTCTCCTACTCAAGATAATTATAGTGGAGATGGTGATGCAACTGGTGTTGAACAGCTTATAACCATACTAGGACAACTCACTCGGGTTATGAATAATAACCTTAACCGTATGGAACAACCAAATCCACAAAACGAAGGATCAATGTTAGACCTCTTCATGAGGTAGAAACCACCAAATTTCAAAGGGACTACAAATCCATTTGTAGGTGAGAAATGGAAAATTTCCTTAGAGAAAATATTTTATGCTTTGCGGAGTAGCGAAAGAAAAAAGTTGGCGTGGAAGTTTATCGCCTCACATGAGATGAAAATCAATGGTGGTCATTAGTAAAAAAAATGAGGATAAATAAATATAAAATATGGAATGTAGTAAGTTTAAAGAGATTTTCTTATAAAAATAATTTCCTTGTGAACATCGATCGGATATGGAAAGGTAATTTTTAAGCCTGAGGCAAAAGGAGTATTAGAATGTCGCAACGTGTGAGGCTAACATTACAAGTTTATAAAGGCATGCAATATATTATATACATAAACCAAAAAGTAAGACTGATAAATTATTTTATGGGTTAAAACCATTTCTCCATTTATGATTAGTCTTTAAATCTCTATCATCGTATGAAGATATAGTCAAATGTTTTATCAAGATAGAAAAGTAATTCTCTGAGTCTTATGACATTAAAGTGAAGTAAAAGAAGAATAGATCTACATAACACTCTAAAAAAGGAAATAAGGGGAATAAGGGAAAAGTTGAATTTCCATCCTGTTGTAATTGTGCGAAGAAACATCCTGGTACATGCCGAAAGGGGAAAGGAGTTTGTTACAAGTGTGAAGAAAAAGGCCACCAAGCTCATGAGTGTAAGGGAAAGAAAGAGGTTTTCAATGTTGAATTCTATAATTGCAAACAAATGGGGCATTATGAAAATGAATGTCTTTAGCATCAAGTAAACTTACCTCAGAAAAGGCCAAGGGATAAAGGCTAAGCTTATGTGATCACAACTGCTGAGGTTGAAGTTCCTGATGAAATGGTGGAAGGTAGTTTAATCATTTTCCCAAAATTAGCCAATGATTTATTTGATTTTGGATCATCGTATTCTTTCATATATTCCCAAGTTTCTAATAAAATTAAATATTTTCAATTTGACATATTAATGGATTTTTTAGTCAAAACTCCAATGGTATGAATTATTGCAATGAATTTTTTTCGATCAGTTTCCATTATGGCATATAGACACACTTTATATGTTGATCCCATTGTTATAACTAGTATTGAATTTGATATAATCCTAGTAATGGATTGTATTTCAGACAATGATGTGAAAAAATTATTGTAAGAAGATGGAGGTTAAACTTTTGGAAGATGATAATGAATCTTTTTTCATTAGAGAAAAAACATCACCATCTATCCCTTATATAGATCCACCCCCATTATCTCTATAAAATGTAATTATTGAGGAGGAATGGAGATGGTTGAGGAAATGAATTTACAAATAGAGTATGTACCTATTGTGTAATAATATTTTTATGTGTTTCCATAGGATTTACTTGGGCATCCTTCATAATGGAAAATTGAGTTTTCCATTGACTTAATTGCTGGTTCAAGGCCCATATCGAATACTGCTTATTGAATTTTCCCTGTGGAATTAGTGGATCTAAAGAAACAACTTGACGAATTGAGTAATAAATGATTTATTCACCCCATTATTTTTTTGTGGGGATCCTCTGTTCTTTTTATTAAGAAGAAAGATGAATCTATGAGGTTCTGCATTGACTATAGGGATATCAATTATATAACAAAAAATAACAAGTATCCTCTACCTCACATTGATTATTTATTTGATAAACTTCACGGAGCTCAAGATTTTTCAAATATTGACCTTTGATATGGATATCATGAGTTGTGTGTGAAGAAGGAATAAATTACAAAGATATCAATTTGAAATAGGTATGGCCATTATGAGTTTACCATAATTCCTTTTGGAATGGCTAATTAACCCTCTATTTCATAGATCTAATTAATAGAGTTTTCATGGAATATCTTGATGACTTTGTAGTGGTATTTATTGATGATATCTTGGTATACTCTTAAATCTATAAGGATCGTGAAAATACCTTACACACTATTCTAAAGACTCTGAGAAGAAATGAATTATACGGGAAGTTTCGGAAGTGTGAATTCTGGCATTAGAAGATTTCTTTTCATGGATATATTGTCTCTAAGGATGGAATCTCTATTTATCATTTAAAGTCAAAGGAAATCCATGAATGTCCTATACCAATGAGTATAACTGAGGTACGCAGTTTTATTGGTTTAGAAGGTTATTATCAGTGTTTCATCATGATTTTTTCCTAATTGGCTAACCAATTAACCAAGTTCACACGTAAAGGGGTTAAATTTTTTTGGACAAAAGAGTGTGAAGAATGTTTTCAATAATTTAAGAGAAGATTAGTCCATTCTCTTATCTTGACTCTACCATCGGGGAAGTATGGGTTTGTTATTTATAGTGATGCATCAAAGAAAGGACTTGGTTGTGTCCTTTTGTAGAATGATAGAGTTATTGCCTATGCATCATGGAAGCTAAAAATTAATGAGAAAAAAACAATACTCATGATCTTGAGTTAGCAGCAGTAAAATTTACTCTAAAAATATGGAGACACTATCCTTATGGTGAAAAATGTGAAATATATATTGATAAGAAGAGTTTGAAGTATATTTTCTCAGAGAAAGAAATCAACATGAAGAAAAGGAGATGTCTTTAACAACTCAAGGATTAAAATTGCACAATACACTACCACCTGGGGAAGGAAAATAAGGTGGCGGGTGCTGTGAGCAGAAAGGATCTTGGAGTTCTGAACAAGATGAGAGTTAAAATGGATCCTATGTTTATGGATCTAGTAAATATTGATATGGGAATAATCATGGAAGGCGAAACATCAATACTTTTTCAAATGGTTACCAAACCATATTTACTATAAAGGATAAAAATTTCTTAGACTGATCTTGAGAAGTTATAAAAGAAAATTATAGCTGTGAATGATGGGAGATTTATTGAATTCATATATGATGATGGAATTTTGAATTTTGGGAAGAGGATTTGTGTTCCCGATATACCTGATCTATGAAGGGAGTTGTTGTATGATGCTCATAGCTCCAATTTCTCTATACGCCCTGATAGCACTAAGATGTATAGAGGTATAAAGGGGCATTTTTTTGGGACAACATGAAGAGGTATATTTCTGAATATGTATCAAGATGTATGGTTTGTCAATAGGTGAAGGCTAGAAGACAACATCCAATAGGAGTCATGAAACCTCTTCCCATACCTGAGTGGAAATGGGGTGATATTACAATGGACTTTGTCATTGGGATACCAAATACTCTTATAAAGAATGGTGTAATATGGGTCATTATTGATCGTCATACAATGTCAGCACATTTTCTTGCAATAAGAGAAGATTTACCACTTGAACGTTTATAAAGACTATATATTACTAATGTTTTAAGACTTGATGGTGTACCTCTATCAATTGTTTCTGTTCATGATCCATGTTTTACATCAAGATCTTGGAAAAGTATTCAGAAATCCCTAGATAGTGAACTTCGTTTGAGCACTGCATACCACCCCCAAACTGATGGACAATCAGAATGGAATATTCAAACCGTAGAAGACTTGTTGAGATCTCTCTCACTTGAATTTCAATATATGTGGGATTATTATTTACCTCTGGTAGAATTTTCCTATAACAATAGCTTTCATTCAAGTATTCAGATGACACCATATGAAGCGTTATATAGAAAGAGATGTCACACACCAACTTGTTTGGATGATGTTGGTGAAAAGAACTCATAGTCCCATAACATGTTGAGGAAACAGTGGAAAAGGTGAAGATTGTTCAAACCCACATCAAAGCAGCTCGAAGTAGGCAAAAGATCTATGTAGATTTTTGAAGGAAGCATTTGTAATTTCATGTAGGATATCACGTTTTCTTGATAGAATCTTCATGGAAGGGTGTTATATGTTTTAGTGATAAGGGTAAATTAAGTCCCAAGTACATCAGACCTTTTGAAATTCTAGAATGAATTGGAGTTTTAGCTTACTGTTTGGGAATGTCGTCATGTATCTCCAAAGTTCATGATGTGTTTCACGTATCACTGTTAAGAAAATACATGCCTGACCCAAAGAATGTACTCACCTATGAAGAAATAGAACTAAAAGCAGATCTTTCTTATTGTGAAGATCCTATCAGGATTCTTGATACTAGAGAACAAGTGTTGAGAAACCAGAGGACTCATCCAGTAAAAGTTCTTTGGAGAAACCATAAAATAGAAGAGGCAACGTGGGAACTTGAGGAACTTATGATAAAGAACCACCCGAATCTTTTTATGTAGTAATATTCTAGAAATTTCAAGGAAAAAATTATTTTATGAGGGAAGAATGTAACCCCCCAAGATTCTATGACACTCTTCTCTTTGAATAATACAATAACTTGTGTTCTACGCAACATCGAGTTCTAGCACACCACGACCGATCATACTAGCCATTTAAAAAGATGTAGTAAATACTAATACCAACAATATTAAATTATATTAATCTTATTTTTCATAATGGACTTCATTTTTGGGTTTGGAATATCAAAATTATATTAGGTTGAATTTTTGGTATTTTCCTGAAAACATTCAATTTTTGATGAATAGTGAAAAACACTGCGTTATTGTTTAAAACCGAATTTTTATTTAAATATTTTTTTTGATTTAAATTTATTTTAGAGTCAAAATAGATACCAAATACCTATATTAGTCCAATGTAATTCATTGGAGTCATTTTATAATAATATTAGATGTATAAAATTTTATTGAACAATTTAACGTCTTTTACCTACCTTTTAGGCACTTTTGCACATTTGCATAAAACCTAATATTACCACATCTGTGAATTGAATTTCAAAAATCTGACAGACATGGTTGTCATTGGTAAGTAAAATTTGGTTCAATAGGATGAAAATAATTTTTTGGTGAATATTAACTTTTGAATTTTATTTACGGCGGTTAAAAGTAAATAGGGTAATTAAAGGTAAACATAATATTATAATAACCCCAACACATGTCCTAAATATATTGTAGAAGTTTATTTTGATCTAAATCAAAATTATGAAAAAAAATATGATCCTTTTTGATCCACAAGGATTATATTAGGACATTTATTATATTTTATTTAAAGAAGAGTTAAAAGTGTTAAATTAAAATTTTAATAACAAAACCATTTATAATATAGGGTTATACAAATGATAAATTAGACTATAAATATTTATTATATATCTAAAAAGATTTCCTAAATCATGTTATTTAATATATATTTTTTAGACATTAAATAATTAAATTTATTTATGACATAATGATGATGTAGTAATTACCTTATTAATGAAAGATTAGATAATTGGTATTATAAATATTAAAATAAATGTAAACTGAAAATTTTGATGCCATCAATGAATTTTTTAGGTTAATATGACTTTTTATTGTTGATTCAATTTATTTTTGGCTAATTAATCATGTTTTCATGACTTTCACAAAAACCAAATACTAAATAGTGTCAAAATTGACATAAATGAGTTTCTAAAACAAATACTAGTTTATTAAATTATATAATATTTTTAAAAATATAAGGCTAGAAAAAAGGAATTATACATGGTTAAATATGTCATTTATAAAATATTTTAGGCTATCTTGACATTTTATAGTATGTATATTAACCATATAGTGTAAGAATAGAAGAAGACATGATAAGAGTTAAACTATTTAACTAAGAGTTAAATCTAAAAGATAAGGTTAATATGGTGACCTAAACTTTTATATAACCTATTGGTTGATAGTATTACCACCCATACCTACCTTATCCTCTAAATAAATCCTTTTGGAGTTATTAGAAACCTAAATTTACCTTATAATAAATTAATATTTCATGCTCTTCCTAAAGTGCCCCTCGCCTCTCTTATAAAGGGGTACTTCCCTTATCTCAAATTCACACCACCAAAGCACTTTTTATTGGCCAAAACCTACTCTAATCTCCTCAAAAATACCCTAAATTAAACCTAGATTCCTTAATTTGATCATAAATCCAACTAACGGAGCTCTTTTATTCAAATCAAAGGGAAGCACCTGAAGAAGAGGTAATTATTTTATAACCTCTTTCAAAGTGATTTTCTTCTTCCACTTATTCTTTCTTTGTTTTTTCCATAATAAAATAATAAATCTAATACATTATATATATTTTGATGTTATTGTAAATATTATAAAACCATATTCATTATTCTATCCATCCTATGAATGATAAATCCACCATACATGTGTACGTACGAATTACCGTCTCCGCGTCATGGTGTAGTTTGTTATTCAACACTTCATTATTTGGATCGGTATATTCATTATATTAATTGATATAAATAATAAATAAAACATGTAAATTATTATTTATATGTAATATAACATTCAACTACATATTATTTCACCATCAATAGAATGATATTGTCGCTCGTGTGTATGTATGGCTTACTGTCTCAAGGACACGATGTGATTTCATTCCCCATCATAACCATTAAAGAATAATTTTTATTTGATGATTAAAAATAATGTTTAAGAACATAATATTATTATTCAAATCAATCAAATACATCTTGTCCATAACAAATATGAATTAAGTAACAAAACATATAAAGTTAAATTAATCAATTAACACCTGAAACAATGATACTACTGAAATATTTTTAACAAAGCAATATTAGAGGATCATATATGATATCATATTTATGTATGTAGTTAATTGATAATTTAATAATGATTATTTATCCACTATACGGGATTTTAATGTACCATTGACTAAGGAAATTTACAAGGTATGGGTTAATTTTACAATCTATTTATTATCTGAGGTTGTTTATACGTAAGTATCTATTGGGACCTCTTTATCATCCATATCTGTGTTTATTAAAAAGGTATTTCAATTTTTTTTACTATTTCATAGACTATGGGTTAAAATCATTTATAACCTAGTTTGATTTTTTATAAGATGTATGGAAATGAATCTTTCTGTCTTTTTCCAAACAAGGTATTTTATGACCTTTTCGACCAATTAAGGAAATAATGTTTTTTAACTTATACGATGGGGGCGGCTATTTTTCGCCATTATGACACCTTAAAAGATTACCTTACATGATTATAACAAAATTTTTTAAATAATGTTTTCATTTATAATAATGTGACTTTTAAAAAATTTCAAAGTAGAAAGAGATATTTTACTCAAATAGTATTTGGATTGATTTCATATATGTCGACATTCTTTGTTGGATTTTACACTTGGTTGAAGTTGATTTATTATGATACAATCATCCATGTTGTATTGAAGATCTTGTGATATGTTTGATTATGGATGTGCTATTTTATACCATTCATGGTATATGGTTAAAGTATTAACAATTTGTATGTTAGTTTAATACGAATGTTTATGTTATGTTTTACCTTTTTCATATGAGGAACGCATTAGACATAGTAAGTGATGAGTGGGGACCACTATATCCCCTCGATGCAACGGTAGGTCTCATGAGAAAAAGTATTGTCTTGGAACAAGGCCTTGAAAAATTTTATAATTAGGGTCTTGGCACGAGGCCTTAGCTATGTGGTTATAATATCCAGCATTATGCATTTCATCATTATAAAATTAGTTGTTGAGGTAATATGTGATTATTCAACTACAAGAATATCTGTGTGAATATTAAAATGGAATTATTTGATTTATCATTTCAATATTATGCTTAATTTTAACTGTAAAAGTCTTGTGTTTTAGTCTTATACATTCCCTTAAATCTTTATGCTTATTTATGATAGATTCTGTTATATTTTTATCCTTACTGAGCATCTGAGATCACCCCTTTTGTTTTATTTTTCACAGGATGCAAAGAAGTGTATTATTATTGAACTTTATGGAAATGCTAAGGGATATGAGTGTTTCCATAGTAGAAAAAATGTTGTTTTTTTCATTTCATATTATATTGTAAAACTTATGTATGTATCTAGTACTTTCAAGGTTAGTAAACTGGTCGTTCTTTCAGGAATTGATATCTTGTGATCATGCCAATGTTATGTAATAATTCACCAACTCTAGGTAACAAGGGTTGGGGCATTATATTTTATTATATTTTTTATTAAATGGACACATATACCATTGATGCTTCATAATAAATTAACATCATTATTTAATTATTAAAAAATAGAAAAAATATATCACAAAAATAATTTTATTAATATCAAAATAAACACTTATATTCAATCATAACATAATTTTTTCTTTATGTGGATGCATAAAGAATATTAAAAACAAAGAGTGTGACATTTTGTAACATTATTTGATTTAAATAATATAAAATCCATTTTCAGGGAATGGTTTCCAATAAACTACTTAATTTATTGAATAATATGTTAAAGGTCTAATTAAATTCATCCAATAAGAATTTTGATGAATAATTATGTTCTTTTCACTTATTTTTAATCAATATTTATGTGATTTACCCTTTCATGAGCTGATAAATTTTACCATAGTTACTATTCATATTTACCAAAAATAAAAGGGGTGTAATTACCAAATTTTAACTTCCTTAATATAAATATGTAATTAATTTTTTCTAACTCAATACCTATAAATGTAGGAAATTAATTTTAAATTAAGGGCATAAAATGTGACAAAACTACTTTTCAGACAAAAAATACATTTTTAAACATAAAATTTGATGTATTCATTATCATATTCCTAAAAAATATATTTTTTTATATTAAAACATTTCATCAAGTATATAATATATAAATTCCATTAAAATAATTAACCAATAAGTATTAATTTTATTTATAATGATAAAAAACAATAGCACATAAAAACTATTTTTGATAAAAAAAGATTATTTTCCTTTCAAATGATTTCTATTTTCATTTATAATAATTTGAAAAAAATGAATTAATTTTTTACATATATACAAATTAATTTTTCATAATTTATTTAATATTATTCATACCCACCAATTAAATATCTTATTTACAACTACCATTTTAAATAATAATATTTTGATAATATATCGGTGTTCACTTAAACTAGGTGTTTCATGTAATGCAAGCTATCGAAATAATAAACATATTTAATAATAAATATTTTAAAAAAATACTTTGGTGTCATAAAACCCAACATATGAAAAACGTATGTTTTTATTGGGCCACACTTTTCATGATATCATTTCCCAAATCAAAGGGTCGTATCCACTCTAGATAATTACCTTATCATCCTTATTTGAAACATATTCCCTATGAGACAGTGGGTGGGATATATAACTACCGAATAATATGACTATCTATATCACAAGTCTATATTTTTTTAGACTAAAACCTACTCTCATTGGGCAACATTCCATTCAATACCAATTTAAAAGGGAACCTCATGTACACACATTGTAATGAACTAGGTTGGGTCATCCTCTGAACTGACACCTAACTCGGTTCATGGCAAGGCCCAAAGGGCGTTCTTGATCCCCATAGGCTGGAACAAGTTCCCAGGTATTAATAACAAAATGTGGGAACAATTTTCCTGAACGTACAAGTTTAAAACAATTAACATTTTAAGAGAAAAAGAACTGATAATCATAAAAAACATTCCTTTAACCAAAATCTAGATTAGAGTTACAAGATTAATGAAAAAAACAAAATAGGATACTACCAAAAAGGGACCAAAATCACAAAAACTACCACAAGAAAGGTGACGAAAACCCAGCTCAAAAACTACCACACAGAAAGATGACACCACCCTAAATCCATCTCCACAACACATCCCATGAAAGATTGCTAACAACAAGAACTGCCATCTCCATAAGCTTTACCGTTACCTGTATCAAACATTATCAAATATACTTACACCTAAATGTGTAAGTATGGTGTGAGATAACACTCAGAATGATTCCTGCCAAGAAAATATTTCTTGATATAAACATTATAAGACAAATACCATGCATGTTTTCATAAAAAGGAAATTCTAGTAATTATTTTAAGGAAAGAAACATTGAATGATAAATAGTTTTTAAGAAATAAATTTTAAAGAGGAAACAAATTTTTAAGGAAGAATACATACTTCTGAAATTACCAAACAAACATATTTTATACCGATAATAAGTGTGATATAATAATGAGAACTAGTCACATGAAGTATCTCTTGGAACTAGCTAATAATGGGACACTAGGCACCATGTATCTTATTGAAATGTGGTATAGAAACCATGAACAACAGTGTTCCCATGAACAAGACACAAGAGAGGAGCAACATCCAAAATTAAAGTGGTCTCAAATCATAGCAATTATCTATTTAGTGTTGTAGCATTGTAACGACCCAAAATTTTGAATAATATTAGTTTCTTAAATTTCTGAGTTATTTTATTTTACACTGGAAAAAAACGATATCCTTTAACTAATGAAGTGAGTATATTTAAAATGAGACCATTGGATTTTGACAGTTATATGATTGTTGGTCAATATGACCATTGGGAACTAAACTCTTTACATTATGATTATTGTATATAAATACATGTGGTCTTGGTTAATTAATATAGAAAGAAAAGTTGATGGCCTCATTTGGTAGACTCGGTCCATACGAAGCCCATCTGTCAGAGCTTGGAAAAGAGGTTGCATCACTCAGCTTTGCTCTAGACCAAGCCCAAGCTGAACTCCAACATGTGAAGCTTGAATGGAATCACCTATGGGAAAAGACCGAGCGGATAGAAATCACCACTCGGGAAATGTTTTCATAGCCTCCCCAATATTTTATCACCATAGCAGACCTTACACTTAGGTCTTATGCAGGTTTTATAAGGGGTTATGTAATGCGACCTTAGTTACTTGTGTAAACCTTTTGTATAAATAAAATTTTTATTTCTTATTATGGGAAATTTGGTGAATATAAAATATCTAGATAAATGTAGGATGGATTTATAGTTCCATGCTACTAATGAATTTTGAAAAAAAAATGGTATTTTAAAATATTTATGTAAACATTAAATAATTAATAAAGTGAAATGATTTTCAAAAAATGGTCTTCTGCAGTTGTGACCTGTAAGAGATTTAGATTCTTATAAGATCAACATATTTTTTAGTGAATAGTAAAGTATAAATAGTAATATTACCCTTATGAATAGTAAAACATTGAAAAAAAAACTTCACCCATGAATGTATAAATGTAATTTAGACGTCTTAAAAGTTAAACAATGGTCATAATATAAGTATTGGTATTTTTGTATGTCATAAATATTTAAATTATAATTTTATGATTAATTTAATAATTTTAAATGTAAATAAATTTTTATAAAATGTAATAATAAATTATTAGTTTATTGTCTTAAGGTTATAAAATAATTTTATGTGACCATTATTAATTTCTCAAGGTGTTATAAAACAAGTTATAGTTTTAAATTTGTGGTTTTTAAATAAATTAAAATTTTATTTAAAAATTTAATTAAAAATATTTACAAAATTATTTACATAAAATGGAGTTCACTCAGGAATTTAGTGCATCGATTTTAGGTTAGGGTGAATTTATGAGATTTTTATAAAAAGTTTTGTTTTTCAATGAATAGTAAAAATACAGTTTTGTGTTTTGGGTGATTAAAGACATCATTAATGATGTAATAATGATGTAATCATTCTGGTAGACTTATAAATTGTAATATATTCTCTTAGGTGTCCCAATTATCCAATACCATATGCAAATACCCTGGGCAAGCCCATGGTTTTGGAAATACCACCGATGAGGTGTCCCTTGGAAATTAATTAAATATTCCCTCACATTGGCTAAAAATATCAAGACCTCCCCTCATTAAATTCATTAAAAAACACTACTAACTGAATATATGGTATTTTTACCTCCCAAGGATCCCTCAATCCCTCCAAGGTACCAACCTTCGAGCTTTCGAAGTTACTTTTCAAGGTAAGAGAACCTTTCACCCTCCTCTTTTATGTCCTGACTTCCTTTCTGTTATGTCTTTTAGTTTCCATTTTTTTATGTGGGGGTATGTTCTTATATATATTTATTATTTTCCATTTCATTTCCAAATTATGAGAGACCCTTTCCCCTCTCATCAATTTATTTTCTGAATTTTTATGTGACGTCATTATGCTGCTGAATTTTCGTAAAAGAAATTACATTTTCTCTTTTCTGTCAAGTTTCCTTTTCATGCGGTATTTCATTCCACACCATGATCTTGTTTCTATTTTTTTCTTTCCCACTACTATAAAATGATTGAGTTATGTATTGGAGACCCTTTTCCCCTCTCTTTTTATTGTTATCCAAAACCATGTTATATAGCCGTTATACTGCATAATTTTCATCTCTAAATCTCTCTCTTTTTTCTCAAGAACTTCTCTTGTATTATTAATTTGAATACCCAAATCTATTTTAATTTCTATAGGTATTCATCAATACATAAAATTGATCTATTTTATTGTGTAATTTACATACATATAAACCCCACTATATTTCTATGGGTTATAAATGACATAACGAACATGTTTTTAAGAACATTTAAAACGTCTCGATTTTGAAATGAAACCCATTTATTTTATTATATATGGGTTATTTATTAAATGTATGATTATGATCTATGTGGATCACATGAAAATAAATACATAATAAGGGTGTTCCTTTATAGCGCTCAAATTCATTAGGTAAATAATTTAATCTCTAGAGATGACAAGTTTCCCAATACCTTGGTGAATAACCATAGAAATTTTTATGACACCTTGGGGATGAAACATGGTGATATGTTCATGAATGTTTAAATTAAATGTTTTATCCACATATTCGAGTTATGATTAAAGTTATTTTCATTATGATATGCCCCTACTTCCATTTCTCATGTCTTATGTTTTTTATCATGTTCTTATTGATATCACAAGTCAACTAATTCTCTTGCTTTCATTATTGGGCCTTATGCTCACCCTTTAATTTGATGTATGTATCCAGGTTATGAGATGCAGTATTTGTACATAAGATGAACCTATGAATAATCCTTACAAGTGAATTAGAATAATGTTTAATTTTTTCATGTATTTTGTTCTTGATTTCCAAGGCACTAGACTTTAAAGATCTTATGTTTGTCAAATGTAATGAAAAGTAATGAAATAAAAGGTGTGATGCCATAGTTGGTATCAAAGGATAGTTTAGTTATTTATTAAAATTAGTATATGAAAAATTTATGAATAACCCTATAGAAAACTTTAAATTTAGTAATAATTCTTGGTATTTTGGTTGAATATTAAGTAAGTTGTTTCCGAACGAATAAATCCATGCCTAGATACGAAGAAGTGGATGTGGCTCTGGCACAGATGTACCTAGGACTGAAAACTCTGACAAAGAGTTTTGAGCCTGAACCAGGGTATCTTGGTAAACAACAACGGGCATTTCTGCACTTCTGGTTTGACACTCCCTGGGGATATGTTTGGTTAATTATAAGCTTTTTTATGAATCATTATGAAGGATTTATAGAGAAATGTAATTGTTTAAGCATGAAGTTTTAAGACATAAAATCCTTTATATTTGAATGATTCATAAATGAAATAAGCTTCTCACTAATGTTTTTTTATTTTTGAAAATGGTTGGAAATAGGAGGAACCGTGCAAATGGTGACTACAATGGACCATGCACTGACGTGCCTCTGATGGAAGTCGGAATGGAAACTTTTATGAGAATGTTGAACCAACTAACTCAAGTTATGGGAAATAACTTTAATCAATATGAGTGACCGAGTTCACCATGAAGTGAACAACATTATATTTAGTCCTTTATGCATCAATGACCACAAAACATCAGTGGATCTACTGACCCATTGATTACTAAATAGTAGGCCAACTCTATAGAGAAGATCTTTTCTGTTCTCCACTATTCAGAGCAAGATAATGTCACCCATACTATCTATATCTTAGAGGGAGAAGCTAATCAGTGGTTGAAACTAATTAAAAACACATGGAGAAGAGAAAAGATTGAAGGTATGGAGTGGGAAGAGTTCATAAGAGTCTTATTCAATAATTATTTCCCTCGATTGATGAGAACAAGACTGGAGAAGGAGTTTCTTGAGCTTTAGAAGAAGGATAACGAATCTGTGGGAAGCTACGAGATGAAATTCACATGTTTTTCACGTTATAACTCAAGATTTGTCATGGATCCTAGTGGGAAGGTTGATATATTATTTGATGGACTAAGACCTCATCTGTGGAAGAATATACCCAACCGAGACTACGACATCTATGATGAGATCATGCGGAGTGCGATGAAAGTCGAACCAGAGTTTGGTGAGATGTAGTGGTCTCAAAAATCCAATGAAAAGAAGAGATTGATGGAGCCAACCATAAGGAGGAGCTTTGATCTGGTAAGAGGAGGCAATAAAGTGCAACATCTCATGTGTAATAAATGTGAGAAGAAGCATTCAGCTGAGGGAACTGCCTTCTTAGGAGCGGTATGTGCTACAAGTGTGGGAGAGATGGTCATATTGCGCAGAATTATCATTGTGAGGTGAAGCCTCAACTTCCCAATACTAACGAAAAGGGTAATATGGTGCAGGCCCTACCTGATTTCCAATGTTATATGTGTGGACAACATGGGAACTTTTCCAATCATTGTCCAAATATGAAGGCACCATAGGGGAATCACCATTAGCCTTAGCAAAGGCCAAATGAGAAAGGTCATACTTTTTCAGTCACTACATCTAAAGTTGAATCCCTAAATGATATGGTAGCAAGTACTCTTGTTGTTCTATAAAAGCTAGAAGGTACTTGGTTTCATTCGGGTTCTACGCATTCCTTTATTTCTTCCAAGTTTGCAATGAATTTAGAATAAACTCTTGAATTGTTAAATGCAGAGTTATCAATCAAGACTCCTGGTGGGATTATCCAAGCATTGTCAGTGTTTAGAAAATATAGTATATACTTTAGTGAGAAAAATATTATTTCAAATATATTAGTCATTCCCATGTTAGAATTAGACATTATACTAGGGATGGACTGGCTCTCAAAGTATAATGCTAAGATCAAATGTAGAGGCAAAGAAATATCAGTAGTCTTGAATGAAAAACCTACAGTTATCTTACAATGAGATATATCCCAACCTGATCTTTGTTTAGAATAACCTCATATATCCTTATTTATGGAGTTGGTCGGTGAAAAAGAAGAATGAAATCAGAGTATAAGGATAGAAAATGTCCCCATAGTCTAGGAATACATTGAAGTATTTCTTGAGGAGTAACCCAAACCTCCCCTAGAAAGAGGTAGAGTTCTCCATTGAACTCATACCTGGATCCCATCCGATATCAAAGACCCTGTATAGGATGGAAAATGTGGAGCTAGAGAAATTAAAGAAACAACTCCAAGATCTTTTGGAGAAGGGGTTTATCTGACCGATTGTGTCTCCTTGGGGAGAACCTATTCTATTTGTGAAGAAGATGGATGGATCAATGCAGTTATTTATTGATTATAGAGAACTGAATGGGATCACAGTGAAGAACAAATACCCTATTCCAAGAATTTATGACTTATTTGACCAACTTCTTGGGACTCAACTCTTCTCTAATATTTATCTTCGATCTAGTTATCATTTATTAAGGGTGAAGAAAAAATATATTCCAAAAATTGTCTTCCGATCAAGATATGGGCATTATGAGTTTGTCGTTATGCCCTTCAGAATAAATAATGCACCTTTTATTTGTATTCACTTGATAATAGAGTCTTCAAGGACTACCTTGATAACTTTGTGGTAGTTTTTATTGATGATATTTTTATATATTCCAAAAGTCATGAGGAGCATGAGGATAATCTAAGGTTTATTTTGAAAACTCTATAGAAGGAGAGGATTTTTGGAATGTTTAGAAAATTTGAATTATGGTTACAAAAATTTTCTTTCTTGGGGGCACATTGTTCTTAATGAATGAATCACAGTTGATCGTGCAAAGACAAAAGTTATAGAGGAGTGGAATTAGCCTACAAAAATAACTGAGATTTTTAGTTTCCTTGGATTAGAGGGATATTTTTGGAGGTTTGTGAAAAACGTTTTATGACTTTCAAATCCATTAACCAAGTTAACTTGAAAAGGGGTCAAGTTCATCTGGACAAAGAAGTGTGAGGAAAGTCTCTAAGAGCTGAAGAAGATATTGGTCACCGCACCCATCCTAAATTTTCCCTCAAGTGGAGAAGGATTCGATATATTTAGTGATGAATCTCTGAAATAGATTGGGTGTGTCCTCATGAAAAATGAAAAAGTCATTGATTATGAATCTCGATAGATGAAGACTCATGAGCAGAACTATCCTACGTTTGATCTGGAGCTAGTTTTGGTTGTCTTTCCCTTGAAGATATAGAGGCACTATCTTTATGGGGAGAAATGTGATATATAAATAGACCATCAAAGTCTGAAGTATATTTTCACACAAAAAGAATTTAAAATGAGACAAAGGAGATGGTTGTAACTTCTTAAATTCTTTGATTTTTCAATTCATTATCATCCCAGAAGAGCAAACAAAGTTGATGATGCATTAATTATGAAAGACCCAGTTGTTCTTTCCATGATGAGGATTCAAAGAGAACCTTTGATCAATGACCTAGTAAATCTAGACATGGGAATTATGATGGAAGGGACATCATCAACCATAACCCAAATGAATTCTTAACCGTCATTACTAGAGAAGATCAAAAAATCTCGGAAAGAATATCCTTTATTATAAAAGAAGTTTGAAGATGTGAAAGATGGGAAGTTTCCTAACTTCAATATTGATCAATAAGGTGTACTAAAATTTCAAAAAAAGACTGTGTGTTCCATCTATTCTAGAAATAAATAAGGAGCTGATTGATAAAGCTGATACATCTACTTTATATATACATCCTGGAAGCACAAAAATGTATAGGGACCTTCGTGATCATTATTGGTGGGATAATATTAAAAGGGATATTTCTAACTACACATCATGGTGCCTGGTATGTCATCAAGTGAAGGAAAAGTGAAAACTACATAAATGGTTATTGCAACCATTACCCATAACAACATAGAAGTGGGATAATATCACTACGGACTTCGTCACTGGTCTCCCGAGAAATTCCAAAAGAAGCAATGTGATATGGTTTATTATGGACCGTCTCACCAAGACTTCCCATTTTATCTACATTCGGGAATATTTCTCTCTTGATAAAATTTCTAAGATTAACGTGAATGTAGTGGTAAGGTTTCATGGAGTTCCACATTCTATTGTATCTGACTATGATCCAAGGTTCACATCAAAATTCTGGAGAAGTATTCAACATTCTATGATCACTGAATTGAATTTTAGTAGGGACTATCACCCCAAAACTGATGGCCAATATAAAAGGACTATTCAAACACTCGAGGATATTCTAAGAACATGATAAATGTAATTTAAAGGTGGATGGGGTCAACAAGTCCCTTTAGTTGAGTTATCTTACGACAACAACTTCCACTCGAGCATTCAAATGGAACCATATGAAGCTCTATATGGGAAGTGTTCTAGAACTCCTACTTAATGGGATTAAGAAACTGAGAGAAAGATTCTTGGGCCTGACCTTGTGCCAAAGATAACAGAAAAATATCATGCCATCCGGCAACACATTAAGGCTTCTAAAATTTGGCCAATGATCTATGATAAAAACCATTGAAGTGACTTGGAGTTTGATGTTGGTGATAATTTATTTCTTTGAATTTCATCTTTGAAGAGAGTCATGAGGTTTGTAAAGAAAGATAAGCTCATCACTAGGAACATTGGCCCCTATAATATAATTGGTCGCATGGGAGAAAAGGCCTATCATCTTGCACTTCCACCAAATCTAGAAAAAGCTCATGATGTCTTCCATGTATCCCTCTTGAGGAAGTACATACTTGACCCTTCACATAAACTAAATCCATAGGTGGTACAACTGGAACATGAACTCTCTTATGAGGAGCATCTAGTGGATATCTTGGATCATAGGGACAATGTTCTACAAAAAAAAGACTACCCACCTTGTTAAGGTGTTATAGAGGAACCACAAATGTGAAGAAGCCACATGGGAACCAGAGGAGTCTATAAGGTACAAGTACCCACAACAATTCTCTTATGAGGTTATGAGTTGAAATTTAAGGGAAAAAATTATTTAAGGGGGAAAGAATGTAACGGCATGATCTTTTGAATAATATTAGTTTCCAGAATTTGTGTGTTATTTTATTTTACACTCAACAAAACTATATCCTTTAATTAATGAAGTGAGTATAATTAAAATGAGACTATTGGGTTTTGATTTTTATATGATTGTTGGTCAATATTACTGTTGGAAACTAAAATTTTAACGTTACGATTATTATATATAAATACAAGTGTTCATGGTTAATTAATACAGAAAGAATATTTGATGGTCTCATCGAGTAGACTCGGGCCATACAAAGCCCATCTGTTAGAGCATGGAAAGGAGGTTGCATCACTGAGATTTGCTCTTGACCAATCCCAAGATGAACTCCAACATGTGAAGCTTGAATAGAATCACATACAGGAGAAGTTCAAGCTGATAGAAATCACCACTACGTCAATGTTTTCTGAGCCGCCCCAAGACTCTATCACCATAGCACACCTTACACTTAAGTCCTATGCTAGTGTTATAAGGGGTTATGTAACGCGACCTTAGTTACTTTTGAAAACCTTTTGTATAAATAAAATTGTTATTTCATATAATGGAAAAGTTGTTGAATTTGAAATATCTAGAAAATGGTAGAATGAATTTATAGTTCCATATTACTAATGAATTTTGGAAAAAAGTGTATTTTATAATATTTATGTAAACTTTAAATAATTAATAATGTGAAATGATTTTCAAAAAATGGTCTTCTATAGTTATAACAAGTAATAAATTTAGTATATAATAAGATCAACTTTATTTCTAGTGAAAAGTAAAGTATGAATAGTAATATTACCCTTATGAATGGTAGTGAATAGAAAATCTACCAAAAAAATAGACACTTCACCCATGAATGTATAAATATAATTTAGATATCTTAAAAGTGAAAAATATTCATAATAAAAGTATTGATATTTTTGTTTGTCATAAATATTTTAATTAAAATTTTATGATTAATTTAATAATTTAAAAAGGAAATGTATTTTCATAAAATGTAATCATAAATTATTACTTTATTGTCTTATGGTTATAATATAATTTTATGTGACCATTATTAATTTCTCACGGTGTAATAAAATGAGTCGTAGTTTTAAAGTAGTTTTTTAAATAAATTATGATTTTATTTAAAATTTAAATTAAAAATATTTCGAAAATTATTTTCAGAAAATAGAGTTCATTTTTTAATTCAGAGTATCTATTTTAGGTTAGGGTGGATTTAGGGGATTTTTATAAAATGTTTTGTTTTTTAGCGAATAGTAAAAATACAATTTTGAGTTCCATGTGTTTAATGACATCATTAATGATGTAATAATGATGTAATCATTTTGGTCAACTTGTGAATAGTAATATATTCTATGAGGTTTCTTAAGTGTCTAATACCATTGGCTAATTCCATTGGAAATCCCCTGGTTTTGCAAATACAACCGATGAGATACCCCTTGAAAAATAATTAAATATTCCCTCACTTTTTCTATAAATACCAATCCCTTCTCTCATTACATTAATTCAAAAATACTTATCAATGAATATCTTGTCTTTTTAACTCCCATTGATTCCTCCCAAGGCTCCCTCAACCCCCCCAAGGTCCCAACTTTTGATCTTTCAAATTTACTTTTCATGGTATGGGAACCTTTCACCCTCCTCTTTTAAGTCAGGACTTCCTTTCTGTTATGTCTTTTAGTTTCCATTTTATTATGTGGGGTTATGTTATTATATATATATTTATTACATTCCATTTCATGTTAAAATGATGAGATACCCTTTCCTCTCTCATTAATTTATTTTCTTAATTTTTGTGTGATGTCATTAGGCTGCCGAATTTTCGTAAAAGAAATTGCATTTTCCCTTTTCTTTCAAGTTTCCCTTTCATGTGATATGTCATTACACACCATGATATTATTTCTATTTTTTTCTTCCATATACTGTTAAATGATTTATTTATGGATGTTATACACTTGTCCCCTCTCTTTTTATTGTTATCTAAAACCATGTTATATAGTCGTTATGCTGCATAATTTCCGTCTCAAAATATCGTTCTTTTTTCTCAAGAAATCCTCTTGTATTATTTATTTGAATACAAAAATATATTTTCATCAATATATGTATTCATCAATATATAAAATTTATCTACTTTATTCTTTAATTGACATACATATAACCCTCACTCTTTTTCCATGGGTTATAAATGACATAATGATCCAGTTTTTAAGAACTTTTAAAACGTTGCGATTTTGAAATGAAACCCATTTATTTTTTTCTATATGGGTTATTTATGAAATTTTTGATTATGATATATGTGGATCACATGAAAATAAATACATATTAAGGGTTCCCCATGATATCACTCTAATTCATTGGGTAAAGAATTTAATATTTAGAGATGAAAAGTTTAACGATACCTTGGAGAATAACCATGGTAATTTTTATGACACCTTGGGGTTGAACTATGGTGATATGTTTATGAATTTATAAATTAAATGTTTTAGCAACATATTCAATTTATGATTCATGTTATTTCCATTCTTATATGCCTCTACTTCTATTTCTCATGTCTTATGTTTTTTATAATGTTTTTATAGATAACACAAGTAAACTGATTCCCTTGCTTTCTTTACTAGGCCTTATGCTCACCCTTTCCTTTGATATATGTCCCTAGGTTATGAGATGTTGTATTTATACATAGGATAACCCTTTTATGAAGCCTTACATGTGTATTAGAATAATGTTTAATGTTTTTATGTATTTTGTTTCTGATTTCCCGGACACTAGACTTTAAAGATCCTTTGTTTGTAAAATGTAATGAAAAGTTATGAAATAAAAAGGCAGGATGCCATAGGTATCAATCCTGCTAGACCACAATTCATATTTTTTTTGTATTTTCTAATGAAAATTTTAAGGGAAAGTGGGAACCCTAACATAAACCCCCACATTCAATATTCAACCCATCAAGAAAATAAAATTCATCACCTACCCACATTTCAAGAATCGAGACTGTGAATGTTCAAAATTCAAAATCAAAAACCAAACGGATATCGACCCACGTGTTGCGGTGTGCCGCCCAAGAAACCAACCATCAGTCAACTCACCTCCATCAGAACATCGCCGAAAAAACATCGTCATCGCCATCACATCGTCACGTTACCAAGGGCATCACCCTCATCAGCTCGTCACTGTCGGCCTCTCTGACATCCACCGCCTGCAACGCCATCGTCGCCTGAACTAGAAACTGTCGTCACCGTCGTCCACCACCTGCAACACCATCACTGCCTAAACCAGAAACCATCGTCATCGTGTTTAAATCCCACATCAAGACTGTCGTCAACTCCAAACTTCCATCACAAACATCATCACCATTCAAACACCATTGAGCAAGGATCGCGACTCCTGGAATGTTGAACCCACTCGAACAACACCTCCCAAAGAATATTTGAAAACACCTATCTTGACAGACTCGGGGAGGAGAGATGGACACAGAGCCAGATCAGAGTAAGAGTAGAGAGGAGACTTCACAGAGAGTCGTGATCTTCATCGACACCGCCCAATCAAACTGAGAACCTATCGTCTCCCGAACGCAGGTCGGGCCACCTAGAACCCCCCACTGTAATGTACAACCCAACCTAGAGCCTCTTAGAATCCAACGCAACCAACCGACTAGGAAGAGTGCAATGGACCCGGAGGCCAGAGAAGATTACGAGTGAATGGAACCTCCAAATTGAGCTGCGACCAAGAAAGCACCAACATACTCACCAAAAAACAGCATCAATGAACCTTCACTAGAAAAACTCACCGCACCATCTAAATCTCTAGCATAAACATATCTATAGCTCAAAACCACCATAGAATGAGGAAGAATAAAACGGTATTGCAACCCTAAACGATCACAGGACAGAAACCCTAGGAAGCAAAGGTGAAAGGAAAAATCGAAGAACGGCTGGGGATGAAACCCTAAAAAAAAGGAAACAACAGCGAGGGAATTAAACCCTAGGAAGAGGAAATAATAACATGGAATCCGAGAGGGAACATCGGGGAATGGAACCCTAGGAAGAAGGAAGGAGATTTCCCCAGGGATCTCATCGGTAGAATAGATGTTGGAATATCACTCCATCGTCAAAGGAGGAAGCTGAGTAAGAAGAGAGAATCACGCTCGGGAGAGCGCTCCAGGTGAGAACAGGGCCATGCCCTTTGGAGAGAGAATACTCACCTCAATAAATCCTGCAAGACAAAACTAGAATGAACCACTTATGAATAATCTCGTATACTAGTCCTAGTCTACCCATCTAAGTACCCAAGGAATCAATTTTATTCTCAATCAAGTTCCACATGTCATATAATACCACTTGCACATCAAAATTCCATTTAAACATCATACGCACACCAAAAAAATATCCAAATATGTTTCACACATTTTATATAATTTAATAAACCATTTTAAAATTTTATAAAACACTTCCAAAAAATATTTCATGTCTTTACACACAAAAACCCCCTCAAAATACACTTTTTGAATTAATCACACACAAACACCATACCAAAACATCATACGTGGCCCTTGTAAATTTTAACAAACCAATTTCATAATGTATAAAACACTCTTAAATGAAATATTAAGGGTTTGTACAAAAAGCACACCCCATTTCCTATAAATATGAGACTTTAAAATCCATAACATGTTAAATCCTACCAAAAATCACTTTCACACCACACATAATAAACAAGGAACATGATAAAATAATGTTACAAGAAAAATAAATTCATCACATAATGATTATTCATGGAACCACCTACCTTTGATGTCAAAATCCCCAAAAATTGATGCAAACCTTCAACCGCACCTAATCCACACCACAAAAAATCCAATTGAACCCTAAATTAAGATATCAAACCAATATTATCAATATCGGACCCTAAAAAATGGATCCCTAAAACAAAACCCTAAAGAAGAGGGAAGAAGCTTACCCGGGGTAGAACAAACCTGCAGCGGATGGAGAGGATGAGTGGAAAGGGGCACGAGAGGCTTCATGTGTAAGGAGGGGGTTTATGAAATGTATTTTTTCACTAGTGGGGTTGACGGAAGGTTCTGGCTAAGAAGGGGGTGGCGCTAGGGTGGCATGAGGGGAGCAGTGCTGCATAAGGTAGGTCGGGGAACCTGGGCGAGGTTGTCAGAGGAGAAGTAGGGCGCCAGACAAGGGTGAGCAGCCAAGGTGGGAGGAGCATCGTGGACCAGGTGGGAAGGGGTTAAGGCATCGCGATGCAATAAGAGAGGGGGGTAAGTGGAGGGGAAAGAAGAAAAAAAGGGAAAGGCAAGGAAAAAAAGAAAAAAAAAACTCAAAAAAATGAAACTAAAATATATAAATACAATAATAATAATAATAATAACTGATAATAATAATAATAATTAATGATTAATGGTAATAATATTAATAACAATATTAATAATATTAATAAAAATTTAATAATAATAATAATAATAACTTAATAAAATATTAGCAATAATAATATTAATAATAATAACTTAATTTAAATATTAACAATAAAAAAATAATCTTAAATAATATAATCATATTTATTAATGATAAAACAATTAATAATTTGTTATATTTTTCTTATTTTATTTTTTTCACTTTATTATTCATCTTATTAATTAATTATTATTATTTTTGAACACCGGATAGGCCGCATGGTGACCTGGGTGAAGCTGCATAGCTTCGACCTTACTCCGCCCACGCACCGGATGCTGTCAAGACGAAAACATTCATTTTTAAGGAAAAATGAAAAATACCAAACAGTTCTTAGACCGAGCGTCAAAAAAATATTCAAATCTAGATAAAATAATAAAAATAAAAATTATTTCAAGAGTCAAGTGTTCCAATTCTCCCCACCATGAAAACTTTTCACCCTCAAAAAGTCAACTCCAATCTTGATCGGAGAATAAACATGGATACTCTTGCTCAACCCATGACTTCCACTCCCAAGTATCTTTCTCATCATTCCCATGCTACCAAAGGACATGGAAAAGAAGATTAGACTTACCATGAATCATTTTCTCTTACAAATCCACTATCTACACTGGCCTTTCAAACACTGATAAATTCGTCTCTATCTCCAACTCTTCTCAATTCAACACATGGGACGGGTAAAAATTATACTTATTAAATTTGGAAACAAGATATATTTTGTGAATAAATTTCAACTAAGAAGGTAAATCTAACTTTTATTCCATATTTCCAATACTCTCAGTGATTTCAAAAGGTCTGACATACCTCAGTGTTAGCTTTCCCTATTTTCCCAAACGACAATGAACCAAACGATGGGCCACCTTCAGGAACACCCCATAACCCACAAAAAAACTCATGATATCAGTGTAGCTAATAATCATATTATTTTTAATGACTATGATCTATCAACAACTACTACCTACTCAACTTTATTTTCTCATATGTATCTTGAACAAGACTCGGTCCCAAAAAGGAGGCCTCTCCTACCACAGCCCAACTTAAAGGGGGACGACATGTCTAACCATAAAGAACCTCAAAAGGAGCCATTTGAATCAAGGATTGGAAACTGTTATTATAAGATAACATGGCCAATCCTAGATGGCTTTCATACAATTATCCTAAATCCAAAACACATGAACAATGCATGTCCTCCGTAATATAATTTTTCCACTCCATCTGACCATACATTCGAGGAAGGTATGTTGTGCTCATATTCATATACAACCCAAATTCCCTTTAAATTCCTTACAAAAAACCAGAGGTAATGTGGGGGTCTCAAAAATAAATAATCTCAGATAGAAAAACATTAATTCTGACCACTTCCTAAATGTACAGTCGGCCCAACTCATCCACCTTCACTGAATCTCTGATCAGAATTAAATGGTCTGGCTTGTTTAAATGGAAAATCACTACCCAAATAGTGTTCCTACCCCATTTTGTATGAGGAAATCCAATAATAAAATCTATGGTGACCTCATCCCACTTTTAGGTAATAATGGGTAATGGCTAAAGAAAACTATAGGGCCTTTGATGCTCTGTCATTGCCTACTGATTGGTATACAATATCGATATGAATTCAGGTATGTCTCACCTCATACCTGGCCACCAGAAACACCAAAAAACATCATAATACATTTTGGTGGATCCAGGATGAATGAACCATGGATATTACTGGCTATCCTTTATAACCACCTTCTTTAAATACAATGACACCACTGAACAACCCTTAAATAACAAGATCCCTTCAGAAGATGAAGACCAATCACAAGATGTATCCCCACCATGAAGGAACTAAATGAACCATGGACACGACTCATCACTAGGATTCTCCCACTGAATCAAATCTATAAGATAATGAGTCAATTAAATTCATTCCAATAACACACCCATATTGTGCTCCTTGGTCTCTAAGTGCATCTGGGAAAACATCCCCATCATGTTCCATTCATCACTCTACATCCTCAAATCCTACATGATAACTTTTTTACTCAAGGCGTCAGCCACCACATTACTCTTACGCAGGGTATAGATAAAATCAAAGTTTAACCCCTACAAATACTTGATCCAATATTATTACCTCATGTTCAAATGTTTTTGGGACAAGATGTAGGCTAAGATTTTATTGTTAGAATAGACAAAATATTTCTCCCTACAAAGATAATTATGTCAAGTATTTAGGGAATGCATCATTGATGCTAATTCCAATTCATGGGTTCGTTAATTCTTCTAATACGGTTAGAGTTTTCCAGAACCATAAGACATTGCATGATTATCTTGCATGAGCACACACCCAAGGACCATACCTAAAGCATCGCAATAAACCATGTAGACCTTCCCATACTTGGGTAAGATCAACACAAGTGATATAGTCAACCTCTTCTTCAACTCCTCAAATAATGCCTGAAATTTTTGGCTCCATTCAAACTTCACCTGTTTTTGAGTAAGTGTCATTATAGAGGAAGTGAGACGTGAGAAATCCTAAAAAAAAGCAAGTAATAACCTGGCAGGCCTTGAAAACATTTAATCTTGAACACATTATTTAAATATTCCCATGAAATAACTACACTGGTTTTCTTGGGGTCCACTAAGACCCCTTTCTCTCAAATAACATGGCCTAGAAAATTCACATCCCTAATACATAAGGTTCACTATAAAAGTTTCTCATAATGGAGATGATCCCACAGAGTTCCAAACATGAACCAAAAATGATGCCCATGATCTTCCTTAGATCCTAAGTAAACTAGGATTTCATCAACAAATACCACAACAAAAGAGTCGGGATACTGGTGGAACAACCTATTCATGGGTTCTATGAAATCTTTTGGAGCATTCGTGAATCAAACCAAACACTCAAAGTGGTTGTACCTGCATCGGAAATTTGTCTTTGGTATGTTTTCTTCTCTCGCACTGACTTGGTGGTAATTTGAATGCAATATATCTTAGAAAACTACTTTCCCACCTTCATCTATTAAAAAAAGTCATAAATTAAGTACAAATGGTATTTATTATTATTTATTACCTTATTTAGCTTCCAATAATCGATGCACAACCGGAGATATCTTCCGGCCTTCTTTGTGGATAAAAAAGGAGAGGCCCAAGGAGAGACACTTGGGTGAATGATACCATTGGATTCAAAATTTTCCAACAGTATATTTAATTCCCTAAATTCGGTGGGGCCCATGTGATATGAGGGAAGAGATATAGGTTGTGTTCTTATTTCCAAATCAGTCTAGAACTCCATATCCCTCTCTAAGAATAAGCCCAAAAAATTCTCAAGTAATACCTCTGGGAACTCATCCACTACATGAGTTAATACACCCTCAAAAAAACCACCACCGTCCTCTAGTGTCATCAATGATAACTGAAAGGCAATACTTTCTAACTCTGGTAGTAGAGGTCCCACATGACTAGATGGAGGGTCATATTCCCCAAGAAATACCTAAATACTCTAATCAGGTTCCATGAAACTTACCAATCACCTACATTAATCGATATGCTCTTCGAAGCGCACTAGAAAATCCATGTCAAGGATTACATCGAAAATGTCCATATCCAAGACCAAAAAATCCCACTCCATCTCAACCCCTGACATGAAGAGTTCCCAATATGGGAACCTGAGACCTTTCTCATTTATCTTACCCAATGGTGTTTCCAAATCCATTGCAAAAAACATTACCTAAGTTGGTAAGTTCATTAGATTCACAAGATAGGAATAGATAAAAAAGACGCAACAGTATCAAATAAAAAAATGTAATAGAAGATTCAATCAGGGTGGTACCACAAACTATCAAAGTTCCTAAATCCAATCCCACTAGTCCCTAGTTTGCAGCATATAGATGCATGGTCCTTGCCTAAGAATGACCACTCTCTTGTAGCTCTACCCTTATTTGGATCTGCCCAGAAGATGATCTGGTCCTTCCACCATGACCACCAAACTGAGATCCCACCATTTTGGATGGATTCGACTGGACTAACACTCCCCAGGAAGACATATATCTTTCCCCTCTCTGGTAATGGTGTGTGGTATTGAAAAAATGCTACAAGTTCCCCATAACTCCACATCAATGAAAAATTCTAGGAGGAAAAGTAAATGTATTTCATACATGCACTGACCTCCCGCACTAATAGAACACTACAAACACTGCACCATTATCCATAGATGAAGTGTTCCTATAAGGATGGCCTGAACTACCACCTCCCTTCTTCCCTTTATCATATCACTTCCTCTTCTTGTTAGATGAAATGTTGCTACCCAATACTGACATAGCCCCAAAGGAACCATACCATCCCTTATGCTCAATATCCACCATAAAATCTTTATCAACTACCATAGAATAGGTCTTCAACTTGAGTAGGAATACCTGAGAATATATCTATGGTCGAAAACCCCTTTTGAGCCTTTGAGCCTTTATCTTCTCATTGGAGACTATTTCAAGTGCATATCGGACTAGCTTGGAAAATCGGTTGGCATATTCCATCATTGTGTGGTCCCCTTAAACAAGATCCATGAACTCTTGGGATCGAGAATAATCGAAGACCATAGGATAGTACTAGTCATTGAATATCACCTTGATTCCCTTCTAACTCATCTACTCATGCTTCCCAGTATGAAGCACTGAGTCCCAGAACCTTCAATTATCACCCTCTAGCAAGAATGAGGCGCATTCCACTATGAATTCTTCATGAGTATCAAGAAACTAAAATGTGAACTCAATATTCTCAAGAAACTCCTCGTCTTTCTGAGGCTTTGTGCTACCATGGAATGAAGGGGGTTTTTTATTGATAAAATCACGGTATTTTTCTTTACTAGGGCCATACTTATCATCCCTAACCGGAGTAGAAGTAGTAGAAAGAGTCTCTACCTTCCCTAAAGCCTGAATATCCTAGACTAAAGCTTCCACCAACCTCTGAAGAAGTGGTGAGGGGGAACTCTCTTAGGCTTCCTCTAGTGGTCGCAAAGGAGCTATTTAGGGAGGCATCTTGCTTCAAAATGCAATAGTCTCAAGAAAAATAATTAGTACAACTAGTTTGAAAAAGCTAAGTAATAACTTCAAATTTAAATGAATAAAAAATTTCACGACATGAAAAGACTAAAACCACTTCACCTACAACCATTTTCCATGTGGAGTATGTATCCGTCATGTCCCACCTAGAAGTGAAGTTAAACAAAGATCCCAACTTCCAATGTCCACTCAAGGTCTCTCATAAGGTGTGCTAGCCAGGCACCCTACTCGTAACAAGAACTTCAACCCTTGAAAATCCTATCTCAAGTCTAACCAGACTCATCCCAAATAAAATGACTCAAAGAGATTAACCTAGCTTTGATACCATTTCCCCATGAACTAGGATAGGTATTCATTCGAATTGATGCCTGACCCAGTTAGGGGAATGTCCTGAAGGGAATTTCTGATCCCCATAAACTGGAACAAGTGTCCAGGTATTAATAAAAATAGTTGGTAATAATTTACCCAAACTTGCTAGTGTAAAAAAATTAAAATTTTAAGAAAAAAGAAACTAAGAATAAAAAATAAAAGTATTTAACCAAAATCAATATTTTATTTACAAGATTAATACAAAAAAACAAAATGGGATACTACCAAAAAAGAACCAAAATCCCAAAACTACCACATGAAAGGTGACCAAAAACCATCTAAAAACCCACCACATGGAAATAGGAAACCACCCTCAATCAATCTCCACAACATCACCCATAAAATATAGCTTGAAACCCAAACCGCCATATCCATAAGCTTTACCCTTACCTATATCCGACAATATCTAATCTACTTACACCCAAAGGTCTAAGTAGAGTGTGAGATAACACCCAACAGGATGCCACCCAAGAAAATATTCCATTTTATAAACATTATAAGACAAATATCTTTCAAGTTTTCATAAAAAGGAAATTATAGTAATAATTTTAAGGAATAAAACTTGGAATGAGAAACTATTTTTAAGAAAGAAATTTTAAAGAGGAAAAAATATTGAAAGAGAGAACACATGTAGTTGAAATTACCTTCCAAACATATTGTATGTCAAAGGTAAGTGGGATATACTAATGAGCATGATTCACAAGAAGTACTTCTACGAACTAGCTAGCAATGGAAGACCGGGCACCTCGTATCTCAGTGGAATATGTCATAGAAACCATGACCAATAATTTTCTCATTCATTATCCACTAGAGAGGAGAAACATCCAAAATTATAGTGGTCTCTAATCATCACAATTGTTTAGTTAGTGTTGGAGCATTAATACTTCTTGACTATACTAGAACAAACCACTTCTAAAGCATCTAGTGTACTAGTCCTTGTTTACCCACCTAGGTACACATGGTTTTCCTTTTGTGCGCATTCAAGTTCCAAATTTCATATAATACCTCTTGCACATCCAAATTCCATTTAAACATCATACACACACAAAAATAGTCTCCAATAATGTTTCACACCTTTTATATAATTTAATAATTTAGAATTATTGGGTTCCCTAGACCCAAATATTTGGTTCTTTTGATTACCATATCGTGTATACGGTTATCTATACATGATTTTTGCTTACCACTATAGTGTAGAATATTCTACATCAACTATTGAAATGGTAATGACCATAGATTAATTTTCGTATCAAAAGTTTTGGGTAGACCTAGTCAATAATGAGAACCTAGATATACTATGAAATTAATCTTAAACAAAGGTCTTATGGTAAAGATACATCTTATTTACTAGACATAGTAGATGTATGAATATCAGGTCTTATGGGCTCATAATCATTGAGACATCTTCTCATGAAGTATTCACATGGTGATATCTAGTAGTGAGATCATAAATACAAACCCTCCAATGGGAACACCACACATTTTGAGTGTCATTGGATGTTTCTATCTATGATAATGAGTAATGGTCTCAGGACTTGAGATCATTACCAACATATGCACTTTGATTGCATACTTTGATACTAGACGAAAACCATGATATTGAAATCCTGGCAAGGTAGGGTGTGTTGGTGCGTCATTGGTAGCATGACATTGGTTGAATGGTCAAGAACGGATTTGTCGCTTCCAGGTGAAGGAATATATATATCTCTGGCCATGTTGATAAGGATGGTAGTACCTTCATAAGACCATGGCCATGGAAGTTAAGGGTAAATCCATCCAATTGGATCAACAAACAATAGATAAAGAAAAGGATGATGACATGAGTGTGTGTCAGGCTTTATGAGATATTTAATGAAATGGAGATTATATTACACAGTACGTGTTCGTAGGTTTGTTGTCACTATAGTGACAATCCTTATCTCTTTAGAGGCTATGATGGGTTACTAGATACCTATCTTGGTCTATGAATATGATTCAATCATATCAAGATAAGGTCCTCGAGGGTCACACACAATAAAGTATTCAAGAATCTTCACAATTTAGTAGAATATGAGTTTTGGACATGGTGGGCCCCACCACTAGGGCCTCATATTTTTTCAAATAGATATGATCACCAATACAATAAATAAATTCACATTTTTCAAGTTAATAATATTGAGCATTGAATTTATTTATTAAATGTATTTATGAGTTTTTATTTAAATTCACAAAAAATATTATTTGAACAAATATTGAAATATTCATGGTTCAATTAATATTTTTTGGAATGACTAGTCAGGATAATGATTAATTTATTATCATGTAATATATTTAATATATTGTAGGAAAGTTATAATAATATATATGACTCAGATTAGTAGTCATAACATGTCGTTTATAGTGCATTAAGTATTCATGGTCTGGAGAGGCAATAATAGGTATTTTAATTACACATTATATATAGAAGAGGAGAGCCTCTAAACAGTGACTATTCCTGGGATTTATCTCTCATATACTTTCTCACATGTTTTAGAGAGAGAGGATCTTGATCCAAGGAGCACAAATCAATCTCTATCTTAAGCATCACAAGAAGTGCGATGTACTGATTTTTGGAGCATCGATGGTGTTGTCGGAACTCTGTGCTAACACCTGGATCTCGGCAATCAGGACTCTCGCAGATTTTTGAAGTGTGTGTGAAAAATCTAGAGGAATTCAGATTTAGATTAAATGAATTTTGATCACCAACGGTGAGCAGATATCATGCACCACTTTCGATTTAAACAATGTATTTCATGGTTTAATTTTGTTATCAAATTCTTTATTTCATGATCTTGAGGATGTCATCAGGCATAGATTCACTGACATTTACATGTTCCTGTTGATATTTAGTGAAAAATTTTAAAATCACACTTTTGGGGATTCCACTACATGCCTGGTTTCTACAGGTGGAATCAGAGGCTCGCTAGAATAATTTTAAGCCAAAACAAATTAAATCTGCATCAATAAATTAATAGGTTTTCATTACGATCCCAACACTGTTGGAGAATTATAAATGGAACATCAGATGCCCATTTTGATACCATCTGAAGTTTTATTTTCTATTGAAGTAATTTATGCAAGTTGAATTTTTTGAAGAATGTTTTGATAAATTCATACAATTCTGACCGGACCGATGACTGAATAGTATTTTATGGTGAGGATTAATAATAATTATTATGATACTAATTTAATTATGATAATAATATTTTTATTATAAAAATAGTTTAAATATTATAATACTTTTATTATAATAACATTTTAGTATTATAATATATTTATTATTTTCCTAATCCTATATAGGATTTAGGAAAATTTTAAAAGGGGTTAGAATTTTGTTGGTTGGATGTGTGGAAAAGAAATAAAAAATGGAATGAGGACTTTTCCACCTCCCTATTGGACATCAAGGGTTGAGACCCCCACCTACCCCGAGATGCCTCCTCCCTGCATCAGGATACACCGATAACCATGCACAACCTCACCAGTCGACTTCTCCCCTGTCAAGTCGTGCCTCCCTCCCTGTTCAGACCGATCCAAGTGACTGCTACCCCTTAGAAGCAGCTGACCCACCTTTCACTTAGCTAAGTACCACCTTGTTGAGAGTGACCTAGACTAGGCTAGCCACCCCTCTCCAAGATACGCCACCCTAGACCAGCCCCATCCCATCCATCCATCTATTGGAACGTGGGTTGTTGTCGCTACCTTCCACCTCGCCCATACACGAGGTCGGCCCCCTTATGTTATGAGATCCACTGGAGTTGTACCCCATTCATTGTGTCTACTTGAATCCATCACCCCTATGTTGGGAAATACGGGAAAGCGACGAACGCACAAAGATTGACACCAGAAATTTTTACGTGGAAAACCCAAATGGAAAAAAAACCACGAGACCTAGTCCAGAAATAGGAATCCACTAAAATAAAGAAGTACATGGTAGATAATCCCCAAAAATAGAAGGTATCTTAAAAATAATACTCTCCAATGCAGAGGAAAAATGATCTTTGATGAAACACAGTCACCAAATTGGCTCTGCTCTTGATATTTTGGATGTCCTGTAAAAGCATTCTCATTTCCTCCTTTTATAGCAAACAATCAGCATGAATATGTGTCGCCACATCAAAAACGCATCTCCATGTTAATTAATTCACGTGGTCTTGACCTGTATTTAAAACACCTCATTAATAGAAAAACCATGTGGTGCTCCAATTGAGGAGGTGTTACACAGTGCGCCAACCAAGAAGGCGCCCAAAAAACTACCCCTTCGACTCAATTGGGGATCATTGCCAACCTTTTTTCACTTCTGATAAAAAAAAATAGCAGCCTCCCCTGCAAAAAGAAATCCAAAATTCAAACTCTGACTGTTATCAACAATGGAACATGCCTCATAACTCTTTCTAGTCAATCAGACTTTTGATATCCCAGAAACACCTTTGGTACCACTACTGTCTTCTAATAACGTCCTTAGAGTCCTTCAAGAACTGCTCCACTTAATGTATGCCATTGTATTCTACAACTGAGGACTTCAACCAATCCCTCTGATACCAGATGACGGGAAAGACGGGAAACTGACGAATGCACAAACAATTGAAAAGCGAACGCGCAGCGGAAATAAAATCTTTCCCCCCAAATAAAGCCTGTAAAACAAAATTGTATGCGCATCGACCAAAATTAAATGTGTCGAATGTAAAATATTGACACCAGAAATTTTTACATGGAAACCCCAAAAGAGAAAAATTATGGGACCTAGTCCAGAAAGAGGAATCCACTAAATTAAATAAGTACCCAGAAGAGACTCCCCAAAAATAGAAGGGATCTCAAATATAATACTCTCCAATGCAGAGGAAAAATGATCGTCGATGAAAGGAGGTCACCAAATTGGCTCTACTCTTGATATTGTGGTTTTCCTATAAAAGATTTCCCATTTCCTCCTTTTATAGAAAACAATCAGTGTGAATATGTGTCGCCACATCAAAAATGCAACTTCGTGTTAATTAATTCACGTGGTTTTAACCCGCTTTAAAAACATCTCATTAATAGAGAAACTACCTGGTGATCCAATTGAGGAGGCGTTACACAGTGCACCAACCAGGAAGGCACCCAACACCCTCCTATGTGTCGCTTGGAATTGCCCGATCTAGCCGAACCCCTTCCTCACTGCGGGGCAGCAGTGCTTCACCTCCAGTGTCTGGAAAACCCCACCAAGTTTAGCCCTAGCTGGACCCAACCAAGTCTCGAACACCACACCCTTCTCTGCATCCTCTCATACCGTCGGTTCTTTTCTAGACCAACTTCTTCGGGCGACCTGCCTCCCACCCTGGTGGGTCTTCTCCCGCAACGTATCCCCGACCGAATGAGTGAGATCCTCCTCCACTGCAGTCTGCCTCAAGAGACTCCTGGTACTATTAGTTCTCCTATGACTTCCACCACTGTCAGGTCTTATACATAGTAGAGCTTCACCACAAGTCACCCAGTTGGTCATTCTCTCACCTAGCCACCAGCGCAGTCCATTGGCTCAGATTCAGCCATCCGTGGGTGTTGATCAGCCATAGTGGAAAACTGGTAACCCTTCTAGTTTCAGTCAGACCTGAATTACCCCAAAACTGGTCTGATCCGGTCTGCCCTTCCCTGAATAGGCTTGGGCAAACAATCCTAGTATAGATCACCCCTGCATAGTTTCATACCAACCCACACAGTCCCTGATAAGGGTTTCGAAGGCTGGGGTAATTTTAATTTAATCAAAAATTAATTGAAATAATTAATTTAATTTCAGCTATTAATTCAATTAAGTAAATATTATTTTTTATTTAATAATTAATGTAGATTAAATTAAATTAATTTTGTGTTTAATTTAATTAATTAATTAATTTAATTTTTATTTTTAAAATAAAATTAATTAATGTGGGACTAAACGACATGGTAATTGAATGAATAATAAGAGTAAAATTTTTAATTCTATTAAGTGATTGTGAATTTATTTTAATGAATGTTTAATTGATTTCTACATTTTTTTAAATACAGGAGTTGATGCATATTGACTGATCATGAGCCCAAGACCATCCATTGTATGTTTGGTGAGTTTTTATTTAATTTATTTATTTTAATTATTTTACTTTTATGTGGTCTTGTAATAATTAGTTTAATTGATAAATGACGATATGCGTATCGTCTCTGAGTCATTATATGTATAAGGGTCTTCACATCCACTTCTGAGTTGTATATTTAATCCCTAGTTCCCCTCACATATGATCAAGTATTTTCGTATAATGAAGAGATGACTACTGGTGCATATCGTTCCGAGTTATAGCGATGCACCAGATAGGACCATGATGCATTGGATGGACAGTTACTACAATCCAAGTTGCAAGTGAAGAGACTCAGGGTATTACCCCTAGGATATAGGTTGGACAATTATTCACTCAATGGATCAACCATTAGTTCCAGATCCTGATCATTTCGTCACTTTATTTTTCCATGGTTTATTATTTTTTTGTATGTGTAGTTAATGCACGAACACATAGAGTAATAATAAACAAGAATGCACGTATAAAATGAACATGTGACACAATGAATACTTCTATTTCATCCATAGTTAGTTGTCAGTGCGATCACATAGTACGTGCTAATTAAAATAGAAATTCATTTCTTTAATCACATTAAAATATAAAACCCTCAAATATATAGTAACTCATTACCACCTTCCATCATTCGAATTTGCACAAACCAGCTATTTGGGGTGTCGGTCATGCCCAAGATGAGGGTGTCTCTTACTATTGAGATGTTCATATAAGAGTGGTGGGTTTACTTTTCTAAAATTATAATAAGTAAATATCCAAATATATCTTGTTTTAATTCTATATGTAAGTGTTGTGTAAATCATGTAAAGAATTAAGAAGCTGGGACTTCACTCAATGGATCAAGGAAGCATGAGTTCCAGTTGTTGGCTAACCAAAATTCCACCTTAAACCCTCCATGTAGTGGCATATCTAAGGATTATAGTCTATATGCGGTGGTTCATGGATCCTTTCCACTATAATACTCAATCCACAGAGTATTCCATTTCTAGCACAAAAGGATCCTAGAATTTGATAAAATAGTGGGACACATTTAATGATTAAATTAATTAATTAAAATGTCTAAATCAGTAATTTAGATAAAATTACCAATCTACTAAAATTTATTTTGTATAAAAAATGGAATGTTTTAAAAAATGTTTAAAAAACTTTGATAGATAATGGACAAAGTAAATGTACACATCGACACGAGTATCCAAGAATAGTACAGTCCTTTGTGCCCAATACTATTTGAAACTCAAGGTTATAGTGTCCCTACACCTGCTAAACTACCTCAGGAAGTGAGGAGGAAATTTCTTAGAGGAGACTAATGTATATATTATAGTATTGTTATTTAATTATTCTTTCATCAACATCTGATTTTATTTGTAGTCGCAACATTAGTACATGTATGATATAATAATTATTCTCATCTCTGAGAGTTTTTCAAGGAGAAATAGATGGAAGGATATGAATAGTTGTTGGTTACACTGGATCAGTATGAATTAAAAGTTGGGTTATGATATTTCAATACATCCTATTCTAATATCATTTTCACCCCTTTTCTCACATCACATTTTAAGTTACATAATGAAAAAATATGGATTAAACACTTTCGTACTTTTTAGGTAAGGTTTACTAAGTGGAAAAGAATATTAAAGATAGTTTCACCTTTAATTATTACAGTGAGGAAATTTTAAGACAAACTGAAAAGTCCAATGAAATGTTTCACCAAAATCACATTCATAATTTCTTTCAATCAATGAAGTATCAACTAGAAGTTATTGAAATTTCATATTATGATATAATAATATGGAAGTTTAAATTCTAAACTAAATTAAAAAAGCAAGTACCCGCTTATTCTTTAGGTTTATTCATCAAATTAAATTATAATGCTTTAATTTTACTACTTGGGTATTAAATACAATATGTATTTCACATATGTGTATTAAAATAAAGTAACCAAGTGAGTACATAAATATTACTAGATGTTAGGTGTATTCTCTATGTAGCTAATAAATGGTGATACCTAGGCTAGTGGTGAGAAGTACATGACTTCATTATTTCCAAGTGAAAGATTCATGTAGAAGTATTATAAAGTATAACCACAAAAATTATTCTCATGTGTCCTTTTGGACATAAGGATACATTATTCCATGTTCTGGAATGAATGTTTTTTGTGGTGTATCATGCTCAACAAATAGTTCATTGATACATGAATCATATAAAATAAGTGATGAATTTAAAAATGAAATACCTATACCTAGTTGTGGAGATATAATTCTTTGGAAAGTAAAACTAAAAGTGAATGTGAATTTTAAACCAAGTATGGTATTTAGGATTCGTAAAGCTAAAAACCTTTGGTATTATTGATGTCTTTAGTTTGGAAAAAGAAACCTTTAGAAATAAAGGTATGCCACAATGATTTTGGAATTAGTTTAGCAAGAGAGTGTGAACTATTAAAAGAATAAACTAGAGGTATATATTTACTTTATATGATTCCTTTATGTAATTGAGGAATTGTAAAGAGAAGTAATGTCATGGTAAGAAGATATGAGTTTCTTCGAGCCGACATGCCTAGGAATATCTTGATTGTGCATTCATCATGATAATGTTGTGTGGAGTAATTTCTAAATGCACATTACCTCATCTACATCACGATGTTGATGTTAATGAGGATGATCAATAATGAAGTCTTACATGTCAAAATTGATAAAAAAATGTTTCATGATAAATTTTTAAATGAAGATTTTATACATCAGAGTTATGATGTAAGGAGTATTGATGTTGCAACTTGAAGAAATTTCGATAATATTTTAAGACATTCTTCATAAATAATGATGATATCTTATAACTATAAGTTAACTACAGTTAAAAATGGATATCATACAAGTCATAGTATGATGGAAATCCCTTATGTCATAAGGACATGTGTGTGGATGAAAATAGTTTGTCAGCACATAAAAAAACATGAATCAAGAACAAACACATCATGCATCTATAAAACTTATCCTAATAGTTGTTTATGATATTACATAAATCCTAAAGATAGAAAAGTTGTAGTCAAGTGATAGAATAAAGTTCTATAAAAGGGTGAAATTATCTATTAGAAATTGTGGGAGAATGATTGGATTGAGCTTAGTCAATTCTAAATATGCACAAATAGTTGGTATAGGAACAAGTTCCAAAAGTACATATGGAAGAGGAATGTTCAAGAGACACATACTGTGTATGAAGAATAAAACCATGGTGATGGTTTTTATTAACCACCATTAGTGATCTATTATTCTTTGAGAATAATAATTCTTAAAAGTAAATAGTATATGAAAACTATGTAAGATTGAAAAGATCAATTAAAATTCAATTATGGATTCCATGTATCAAATTACAAAGGGGATTAGTTCCAATAAGGCTCGATTGGTTTGAACAGTTTATTATTCCTAAATCTATTGTAATTTTACTTATCCTAGATAATTTCTATGATCATATTAATAAGAATTTGATATAATAACCTTCTATCAGGGATGGTGTATATAAGACACAACCAGAAATAGATGTTCATGACCCAGAATGCTAATAAATGTTGCAAATTACTAAAATTTGGTTTTGGATTTAAGTAAGAAAAGGGATCATATAATATTCATTTGGAATGAATATTTTACATGTGTCTAATAAAGGTTAGTGGGATCACCAAGGTTTTCCATGAAAAATATGTTCGGCAACATATGGAAAATAGATATTTGTCTTCATGTTATTTAAGACCAGGATGAAATTGATTCTCCGGTGATTGAATAAAAGTATCAACCTTTGTTCTGGGGAAAATTATCTATTTAGGTCAATATAAAGGTTTCTTGGACCTAGTCAATCATACATATAGAGAAATTGTATTGAAAAAATACGTTTTGGAAAAATTAAAGAGATGGATTTTTTCTAATTCCATGTTGAATTATCTCTCAAGGTTCACATGTCTGAGACATGAGAGGAGATTAATTTAATAATTTAAAATTTATACGGTTAAATGATGGATTAATCATGTATACCATTATATGTACAAAGAACTGAAATTTCTAGGATATAATTTATAATAGAAAAATATTAGTTATATCCATGAGCCTTGTAAGGGAATTAGTCATAACAATCTAATTGCACTTTAGAAAGTACAAAATATATATACCTGGTATGTAGAGAAGAAAAGAAACTAGTATGGAGGGAACAGAAACTAATATTCCGTATATCAATGAGATATAATATCACAGTTATGCTAATTTTATGATTGAGACAAGATCATATATGCCAGTGATATCCATACCTATAGATACGCATTACGTTGCAGCTTCTGGGGTAGTTAAGAAGAAGTTAAATGAAACTATTTGTTCTAGTTATTCAAATATCACCTAGTAAGAAAAGAATTATTATAATGTAAATTATAATATTCTTACTAAGACAATATGTAAAATTGTGATTGTGGAAAAAAGGTATACACTCAGGGATACCATATCTTGAGTAGTTTTAATCAGGGAGATAAGGTTGTAAATAGAAAATAGTCATGTAGCGTAATAATTGAAGGCCTAGCAGCTAAAGTCTAGACTCATTGGAAGCATTATTTTTTATCATGTGAGTAGCTAACAAGTTTGGTTGGAAAGTTTTCTCTAGTGAAAGTGGGAGTGTTGAAATAGTGGGTGCCCTAGACCCAACTATTCAGTGCTCTTGATTAACATATCTTGTATACAGTTATCAATATATGATGTTTTCTTACCATTGTAGTATAGACTATTTTTCATCCACTATTGAAATGGTAATGTCTATATATTAATTGTCGTATTGAAAAGTTATAGAAGATCCCAATCTATAATGAGAACATCGAGATAATATGACATTAATCATAAAAAAGGACTTATGGTCTAGATATATCTTACTAACAGGGTGTATTATATGTCTGAATATCAGGTGTTAGGGTCTCATAATATTGATACATCCTCTGATGAATTTCGCACTTGGTGAACTTTAATAGTGAGATCATGAGTAAATACATTCCAATAGGAACACAATATGTTTTGGGTGTCATTATATATTCCTATCTATGATCTAGTGTAATGGTCTCCTGACTTGATATCATTACCAATGTATTCCATTTGATTGCATACTTTGATGAAATAAGAAAATCATGATATCGAAATCATGGAAAGGTAGTTTGTGTTGGGTGTGTCATTGGTGGCATGACATTGGGTGAATGGTCAAGAAAGGATTTTTTGCTTCTAGGTGAAGGAAGTTATATATCTTAGGCCATGTTGATAAGGATAGTAGTACCTTCATAAGACCACATCCATGGAAGTCAAGGGTAAATACATTCAGTTAGATCAACAAACAATAAATCAAGAAAAGGAAAATAAAACTTATGTGCATCCTTCTTTATGATATATTTAATGACAAAGAGATTATATTACACAGTATGTGTTCGTAGATTGGTTGTCATTGTTGTGACCATTCTTATATCTTTAGAGGCCATGATGGGTTTCTAGATCCTACTCCTGGTATATAAATATTATTCACTACTATCAAGATAAGGTCTTAAGGGGTCACTCACAATAGCGTATTTGAGAATCATCCCTATTCTGTTGAATAGGAATTTTGGACATAGTGGGGCCCACCACTGGGGTCCAGGATTTGTCTAAGGAGACATGATCATCAATTCAATAAATAAATTAATATTATTCTAGTTAAGAATAATGAGAATAGAATTTATCTATTAAATTTATTTACAAGTTTTTATGTTAATACATAAAAAATATTATTTGAACGAATATTAAAATATTCAATATTCAATTAATATTTGTGGGAATGATGAATCGAGTTAATGAATGTTTTATTAACATGTAATGTATTTAATATATTATAGTAAATTAATAATAATATATATGACCCATATTAGTATTAATAACATGTCATTTATATTTTGTTAAGTATTAGGTGGTCGAAGAGGCAATACCGGGTATTTTAATTACACACTATATATATTAGAGGAGAGAATCCCACCAATTACTATTCATGGGATTTCTCTCTCCTCTCCACTTTCCTATATTTTAGAGAGAGAAGCTCTATATCCATGGAACATGGATCAATATCTCTCTCAGGCTTCACAAGAAAAGTTATGCGGTGATCGTCGAAGTGTCGATGCTGTCATCTGAACTCTGTGCTAGCACCCAGATTTCAATTATCGGTGCTCTCATAGATTTTTGAAGTGTGTGTGGATGATCTAGAGAAATTAGGATTTATATTATTTGAGAAGTGATCACGAATGATGAAAAAACATCATGCACGACTTCAAATTTACATCTTTTATTTTACGGTTTAATTTTGTGCTTAACTTCTTTCATGTGTGATTCTGAGGAAGTCATTGGGAATTGATTCACCAATGTCAATAAGTTCATGTTGATCATTGGTGAAAAAAATTAAAATCACACTTTTGGGTCTTCTGTTGCATTCATGGTTCCTATAAATAAACAATCAAAAAAAATTATAAAATATTTCCAAAAACTATTGCATGGATTTACACACAAAACCCCACTCAATACCCCATTTTTGAATTAATCACCCTAAAAAACCATACCAAAACATAATATTCAGACCTTGTAAAATTTAATAAATCAATTTCATAATATATAAAACACTCCCAAGTGACATAACAACAGTTTTCACTAAAAACGCACCTCATTTCATATAAACATGCCACTTTAAAATCAAACTCATATTAAATCATACCAAAAATCTCATTCAAACCACACACAATAAATAAGGAACATTCTAAAATAATCATGAAATACAAATAAATTCATCACATAATGATTATACATGGAACCACATATGTCTGATGTAAAAAACCCAGAACAAATTGATGTGAACCTTCAACCGCACCTAATTTGCACCACAAAAAACCCAATTAAACCCTATATCAAGAGAATGAACCAATATTATCAAGATCGGAGGCAAAACAATGGAATGCTAAATCAAAATTCTAAGGAAGAAGGTATAATATTACTCGGGGTAGAATACATCTACAGCGAAGTGAGAGGAGGAGCGGAAAGGGGTCTAGGAGGCTTATCGCGTGAGGAGGGGTTACCAGAAGGGATATGTGCGCTAGGGGTTTTTTAAAAGATTCTAAAAGGGAAGGGGGGTAGTGTGAGGGTAGTGTGAGGGGAGTAGGATGACGCGAGGTAGGTTGAGGCACCAGAGAAAGGCCACCAAACTGGGGAGTAGGGTGCCCAACAAGGGTGACTTGCCAATGGTAGGAGGAGCAGCGTGCACCAGGTGGGAAGGGGGTAGGGTAGTGAGATGCAAGAAGAGAGTGGGGAGGAACAGGAGAAGAATAAAGGGAAAAAAGAAAGAAAATAAAAGGGAAAAATAAACTAAAATATATAAATACAATAATAATAATAATAATAATTAATGATAATAATAATAATAATTAATGATTAATGGTAATAATAATAATAATAATTTAATAATAATAATAATAACTTAATAAACTATTAACGATAATTATAATATTAATAATAATATTAATAATAATAATAATAACTTAATTAAAATATTAAGAATAATAATAGTAATAATATACAAAAATAATATTATATTTATTATTATTAAAACAATTATTAATTGATTTTATTTTGTTTTAACTTTATTATTCATCTTATTAATTAATTAATTTTTTTAGCATTGGGCAAGTCGCAATGTGACCTGGGAAATGTCGCACAGCTTCGACTATGCTCTGCCTATTTGTCGGATGTTTTCAAGCCCAAAACATTCATTTGTTAGTAAAAATGAAAAATACCAACAGGGGATCAGCCCGAACCTCGAAAAAATATTCTAATTCATCTAAAATAACAAAATAAAAATTATTTAAATAGTTGGCTTGTGACACATACCATACTAAAAATTATTGGGTATTGTTCACCTAGAAGTCCACTCATAATGATATTGAACTTTATGGAATCTATCCTTATCACATGACCTTAAAAGCTATGGAGTTACCTATTAAGTAGCACAAAACAACATGGGTTTTGATTCTCTTTATTTGGATATGTAGGAATCCCATTCGATGGGGATGATCCTAACTCCCCAACAATAATCACCTCCCCAGATGGAAATAATTATCAGAGTGACCAATTGTGGTTCTGTAAACTATAGATAGAAAATTTAATATAAAGAAACTTTAATACATATACATGTTTATATTAGTGAATTATTTTGATCCAATATTGGAATTGGGTAATAATTCACACACTAAGATTTAGGAAGGCTTTACAAACCTAACATAAATCTCTTATTCATCCCTATAGTATAAAAAATTTACCCCCAAAGGGTGATATGAGTCTTTCCTGCCATCCTCTCAACCAATGTTCATTCTAAAGCATCACCATTCAAAATCCATAATAATTAAATGCCATTGGAAATAAGGTTTTCAATAAATCTCATATATAAACATCCCAGATCTAGGAATCATATTGTATGATTCCATTTAAAACATACAAAGAGCCTTTTTATTCCAATGTTAGTCACTCTATTCAGGGTTTAGTCATGCATAAAACCCAAAATCTAAAATTGTTTCATACATATATTTGGATTTTAATATTTAATAATGTATATGTATTCAAATAAACACTATCCTTATCTAAATAACTCAAAAAATTTCAATACTCTTATAGATAAGAATTTAAAAACAATGAAAAAAATATAAATCTAATTATTTTTGGAAATTTAATTTGAAAATATATAATTCAATGAAAAAATCAATTGCCTCATACTTTTCTACACTTCTTTGAATTAACTATAATATTCATTGTTCATTTACTACTTCTCAATCGATGTATCATCTTATTAATCTAATATTTCCTCTAACAACTCAATAAAAATCTGTCAAATTCTTCAGTAGAGACATATTATTAAACAATAGAAATGCTTTTTGGAACATTTAGTCACCTTATTCATCCTTTTACACATATTAGTGAATCTATAATAACATATTTTATGGTTGAAACTATTATGAGCACTTAAAAACATTAAACATCAAGGTATTCTATTATCTTCAACATATATTTACTTCTTTTATTGGGTTCTTTTATCTATATCAACTCAATACACATTCTTAGGAACATTACTCTTCTTCCAATCTTTTCCTCTCAAGACATATTAAAATCAATGATTATTAAAAAAATACAACACAAAACCAATTGGTCCAACATTTAATAGATTTACCTATAGTGAAATAGGAATAGTAATATTAGTGGATTTTTTAAAGGTTCATCAGTGTACAATGATCTTCTAAAATATGATTCCACTCGATTAGTGAAGGTTGTGAAACAATAAGGAGAAACTCAATAATCATCAAGGTTATTAGTGAAAATCAAGATGAAAATTATTGTATACCCTATTATGGTTGACAATATAAATGAGAGGCCAAATTCTATATATAAGTGAAGACACTATAAATGATGGGTATATTAACCTAACGACTACCCAAGCTACTTTATACAACCACTATCTTGGGTTTTATTAGTTTGTCTTTCCAATTTAATGTTATTGGTGGTCATAGTTGATTGTTCTTATATTGAAATTTATTAATAAAGAAAACATATCCATTAGAGGAATTCATTCTATTTATTTCTCCATTAACTAAAAAACTAAAAAAATAAATTAATAAGGTCATATAGGATGATTGGAATTATCATTTCGATACCAATTGGTTGTTTTTTATGGTTTTATATTTATGTCCTTAATTTTAATGTCAATGAATTGAAAATAAAGGTTGAGTCTCTTGATGAGGAGGTGATTTTTCATATATGTAAATTTAAATTTAAAATGAAAAATGAGTAGTCTAAATAATAATCCATATTTTGGGATTTTCTCTAATGGGAAACTAGAGGGAAGGGACTAATAAAGAAAATTATGTATTGAATAAACAAATTCTATATTACATGGTAAAAATTGTACTTGGATTCAAAGATAAAGCATCAATATTTTGGAAAACAATTATAAAGAACAAATCAATGTATATGGGTAGATATAATACATGAAATTTAATGATTTATTAAATATCAAATCATAATTAGGAACCAAAAAAATAGATATAAAGTAGTGAAAGAATATGTCCCCATATAAAGTTTTATTTATGCATCAACATAGGAAACATGATTATATATTTTGATGAGGTGGAGAATTACTTTAAATAAGAGGAATATAGAATCAAAAAATAAATATGCAGACATACTATACAATTTAATGTCCAAATTATTTTTATGGGTATCTCTATTACTGTTTAAAATATGTTAATGAATTTTTTATTATAAGAAAATTTGAAGTGTAAATTAAATCCATGAAATTTAAATAAGTATGGATCCAAGGAAACCAAAAATGATTCCATAAGGTAGTGTATTATCTATATTAGAGGAAGAGAAGTATTAATGTCTTTCTTATGCTGAAGAGAATGAGAAGAAACAATCACATGTCTCAATTTAACTTGGTAATTCAACAAGGGAATACAAGACTTAATAAAATTTTATTCTAGAAAAGGATACCTTTATGGAGAAAAATAATAGTATCTCACTAGATTCAGAAAGGTTGGTGTTTATCCTATATTACTGGTAATATGAACATGTTGAATAATGTGAAAGGTTTTGTTATTGGCATGGTTCAGTTAGAAATGATGATTCTTTAAAGATCAAATGAAGTGTAAAAACATGGCTAGTTGGAAATTCATTAAAGAATACATAATTTCCTTATATGGATGGACTACAATACAACCTTTTGAGTTTGATTATACTATGTGACTTGGGACTTGAAGTCACATTCAACCAAAAGGGTTACCAAATCATAGGTAAGGTTATAAATTATATGATAAAATTCTGGATAATAAACAAAAGTCTATATTAAGTGTACATAAAGGAGAATACATGTCTTATTGTAGTGTAAGGTGAGAATAACTTATAACATTGGATGATCAAGACATACATAAATAATGAATAAAGAATTTATAAAAGTTAAATGTTGTTGTTTTCATTACTCACTTGAATTGGGATAGAGAAAAGACTTGTGATTATTGTATAAGAGGGAAGGTTATGAAAAATTACTATTAAATAGAGAAGAAAATGGAATCAAAATTACTATATCTAGTTCACAATAATGTGTGCGGTCTAATGAAACATCCTAGATAATAAATTTAAATTTATTTCATTTTACTTACTAATAGTTTTAGTATAATGGGTTTTTCATTTTTATAGATACTATGAAGGAAGTTGTGGAGTCTATTAAAAATTTCAAAAGGTGAGATAAAAATAAAATTTTATGAACATTCAAGATTTCAATATCATACAATGACATTGAATATAACTCTTATGAGGTGGAAAATTACATTGAAATTTGTGGAAGTATCATTCATTAGGTTTCTATACCATAATAGCCTAAGAGAAAAGTTGAAATAAATAGTGAATAATATGTAAAATACCCTACTCATAAATATTTTTATCTTGAGGAATTATTTTAAAGAAGCAATTAAAGTGGTTGATTACAAAGAAAACCAATATTTTTATGTCTTATAGAGAATAATAAACCATAAAATATGTATCATATAAGGTAGTTAACACCTAAAGACTTCATATTTTTTGAAATAATTTTTTATATTTGGAATAAGGAATCCCGGGAAAGTATGGATGAAAAAAATGAAGGTATATTCTTAGGCAACACAACTAAATTTAAATCTAGTAAATATTTTTAAAAAGGGTTGAAAATATTTTGGAATGTTATGAAGTGAATTTGATTGAATACTCATATGAAAACAAATATATAATTACTTTTAGGAAGATATTTGTGACAAAGAATATGATATCAACTCAAATTTTAGAGGGATTAAAGGTCCCACACAAGAAGGGTTTTCCAATACCAAGTTAGAAGGACAAAAATTTACCAAAGATGGTTGATAACTGACTAAAAATACAAATTCTAAAGCTGATATTGATGAATCAAGAATAAATATTGACCAGTATTCTCTAATAAAAACCGAGAGGTTGATGATTATATATAACATTTCTCTATTATCTCAAGTATTGGTAACATCATTTTACAAATCATTAATATAATAATCATGATTCAAGTATGTGAATGCAGAAGTAAACTAAATAGAGAAGAATCTATCTTGAGATATTTTAAAGTGGATGGTTAATAAGAACATTATCATAACCAAATAGTTTTCCAAAAGAATATAATGAGTTGGTAAACATGATGTGAAATAATGCAAGGTTTTTTTTTCAATTTCTATAAACATTTTGAAGGAATATATAAGGAATAACCATTATAGTGGTTAAAAAGATAGAATCAATAAGACAATTCCTCTCTATATAAATTCAAATACATTTCAATGTTTATCAACTGGATATAAAGATACAATTCGTGGAAGGGTAGCTCAAAAATGATGTGAATATTTAATAATTGGAGGTATTTCTAATTGTTCATAAAAATAAAAGTTATTTTGATTTAAGATGGTATTTTATAGCTTGATAAAGGCACATTATTTTTAGTACGCTTCTTTTTAAATGAACTTGAAGAAGCTAAAATTTAAGTGAGGTGGAGTTGATCAAAAACTCAATGTAACGTCAACCAAAAATAAGTAATTTATGGTGATCATTTATGTTAATTTTATTAAATAATTTTTCATATAGTTGGAATTGGTTGGGGATTTTGTGACATTAATGAGCTTAATTCTTGAGATATCAATGAATAGGGATATTTCATACATTATTAGGTTTCAACTGAATCAAAATGAGGGATACAACTTTATTTATTATGATAAATTGTTAATATATCTATTGATAATTTTTAATATGAATGAAAGAAATTGGTTCAAACACTTATTATTCTTATAATAAAAAATGAAAATCATGAAAGAGTAAGATATATTAACCAATAATTATACTAAAAAACTATTTTAAGATTTTTTTATCTATAAAGAAAGTGATAGGGTATCATATTTGATAAATTCTTAGAAGTGTGATTTCATTGTATTTTGATGTAATAATTCCTCACTACTGTGATAATATTTTTGAGATCAATCCACAAAAAATAATATTATGGTTTAGTTTATTTTATAGTGAATAATCAATATATGTATATTTGATTTTATATTTGGATAGAGAAGTTGTGTATAGAAAATCCATAAGAACCCAGATCTTCATTTCATGTACGGACCTTTATTCCAGATTATTTTTAGGAAAAAAGAAGAAATGAGAATTTTCTAAGTACACTCTGTGTACTTATGAGTACACACCGTGTACTCGGGTACCGAGTACAACCACATACAGGTTGTGTAATGGCCGAGTACATTGCTGTGTAGGTGACCTAGCAGACCGCTTAAGTTGGGGGTCAGTTAAAGATACTACACAACATTTAAATTTTATAAACACACTGTGTAGTTTTCTATATATTTGATAAATTTAATTGGGGACACATCTCATCCTCAGAAACGTTTTCTTCTCCCCCTTGGTTCGTATAGAAGAGTAACGGAAGGGATGACGAACTCTGAACCCCTCCTGATTTTTTATCCGACCTCTGATTGAGATGTCATCGGGTGTGTTCCAATCTTACCAGTGAGTTCTCCAACCCCCAAGATCCTTTCTTCTGAATTCTTCTTCTCTCGCGAGTTATTCAAGGTTGAACATTTTTCACCTTCTTGTAGATCTACTCCATTCTAGGCCGATTCAAGGGCCAAAGTTCAAGAGTTTTGATCATACAATTTCAAGGTAGGTGGTTTATGCCTTTTTTCTATTTTATTTTTATTATGTGTGATTAATGTGATTCATACCCACATTTAGGGTATTGCATGTTTTGGAATTAAACCCTATTTATTACCTGTTATGGTTTGATTGATTGATAAAGGGTTGTTGATTATGTGAGAGGTTAGATACTTTGTTAATGGGACACCATTTGGGTGTGTTTCCTTTGTTTGATTTATTATGGTTGTTTGGTCCATTATGACTATTAGTATTCACTTTTTTTCCATGCCTTGTGTTGTTAGGATAAAGTTACTGACTGTTAAATATTCTTTTGATATGTATTGTGGAAGTTTGACCAATGAAAATTTGACTATGAGTGCTTCCCGAGGTAGGGTCATGTATGTACAAAATTTTTTATGTTAGACTAGAGGGTTTAGACCATGAGAGCTACCCATTGGGTCATTATTAAATGAATTTATACTAATTTGACCAAGGGGTATTGATCATGTGAGCTTCTCAGGTGGTGGTTTATAATTTACTGATTATATGTTGACTAAGGGGTATTGGCCAAGTGAACTGCCCAGGTGGTCATTTGTAAATGATTAGTGATATGTTATACCAGAGGGGTTAGGCCATGAGAGATACCCATAGAATCCTTATTTAAATGAATTGTTGATATGTTTAACTAGAGGGATTTTACTATGAGAACTTTCCCAAAAGGGTCATCATTGAATAATTGAATTATGGTGATGAGTCTGCCAAGCCAAAGCACAAGATTGGACTTTGTCTTTCTTGATTGTTTAGATAGTATTCTAAGACATTTGGCACTATTATAACATAAGGGATATAGAGATTAGGCTAGATTACAAGGTTCACATGATTCAACGTATGAATAATGAATGTTAAATGAATGTAATTGAAAACTGTAGGACTATTTACTTTTAATTAATTCTTAGTTTATTTCTTAATTTCTGCATATTACCTGACAAATATATTCACTAATAGTTATGCATAGATATTTTTGTATTTACCTACTAGGATTCATATCACATCCTATTTGTGTCAAGTTATTGGACCCGAAATGATTATATGGTTGCAGGTATATATAAGGGTAAGTTTCCTTCTTCATCAGGTACTTGATTGATGTTGGAGCTGGAGAGCATGGGACCAAGCTGAGGCTGGCGATGTTGTTGGAGTTTATTTCTTTTCTACACATTGATTTTAGAATTATATTTCAAGAATTGTGACTTGTTTGTATTCTTTCATAGAAACATGTTACATGAATCATTTATATATTATTTAGTTGTTATATCCTTATCCGTCTTCTGCAGTTTACTTTTGTTGAATGGTATAACTGCTTCCGATATTGTTTACTATTTTTTTGTTGTGTATAATCTTCCAATGAGGGAATAGTTTCCCCATTATCACATTGTGGCCCTCTCTACTAGTGAGCAGCCTCTAGAATTTGGGGAAATGTTCTTGAGGTCATGTGACCAACCGGGTTAATGTCACCTTTAGGTGGCACTCGGAACCGGGATGTTACAAAATCCAAATGAAAAAGATCCTTCTTTATCTAGATAAAATGTATAAAATGAATTAAAGATATGAAAGTGAGTGTACATATTACTATGGAATATGTACAGTAAATTTCATCCATAAATGCATATATAAAACTATATAGATGATGTAATAATTGGTGGATCTTTGTGAATAAGTTGATATTTCTATGCTAACTCATTGTGATGACAAGAGTGAAATTGAAATAGTGAAGGATCTGATAAAACATTCTCATGTGAAACAAATTTATATCATATATAAATTCATCAAAGTGAAGTTATAGGAAGTAATTAATAGTATAAAACATGTTGGAGTGAATAAAAATGAGAAAAATATGTCCAAATTTTTTTTAACCACACTGTTTTCTAAAAGGAAATAGTAGAACCTTGGTTTTTATTGTATTTTGTTAACTTGAAGAGTTTTGAGAATCTCCAATACCCTTATATTGTAATTCCTAATATTTTTATTACATTTTATTATAGAACATTACCCTTTGGGTTTATTGTCAAAATGAGATAAATAAAGAACATGAAATTTAAGAATCTATTTGAAATTTTGGGGGACTGTTCTTGATTATTATGGTGAACTTAGTGTATAAATTCCTACCTTAAGTGGGATGGATTTCCCTTTAGGGTGTACTTGGTATTTATTAAAGGGGGTATAAAATCCATAGATATATGTTGTAGTGTACGAATGAATAAAGGTATAGTTTTATAAATCCTAAAAATTACATAATTAGTGGTTAAGTGAATTGTAAAGATAAATATTACTAGTGAGCATCTATTAGATTTGAGTATAGAATTATCACTTGGTCCAATATTTTCTATATTGAGAATTTATATTGTATACTTTCAGTGATGAATGAGATATTCTATTAATTTTATATATTTATTGAATTTGAATTTCCCTCAATATTATTTGGATTTCCAATAAAACTAATGATGTATAATATTAGAACATCGGTTTCCAATGTTTAAGGTTACTATTATTATGATATAATATTGAATGTATAGTATTTTTTTGTTATAAATAATTAATTAATTTCCATGGATATTTTTATTTTCATATACAACATACAAATCTTAGAGAATACAAGATAAAGATTGATAAATATGGAACGATTTTTTTAGTGAAGTATGATCTCACCACACATCAAATTTGTGTATATGCCATAGTGGAGTTAGAAAATATAGAGTGAATTATATCCATTGTCATGTTAGATCTTGTGGTGGTAGGTTTAACTCTATAAATAAATAGTAATTTCAATTATTTCATAGTGTTATGTGTTTTTTAAATATAAAATAGGGGTAATCCATTTGAGAGAGAACTAGTGAACTTGTACTTTGAGTTTGGAAGGTGAAATAGGGCTACTAAAACAACTGTTATATAAGGAGCACTAATAATAATGGCCCAAGACTGTGTTATGGAAATAGGGATATCATGTGTTTTGTAATACATTATATGAAAAAGTTTGTAATGATTTAATATAAATGTTATGTTGATTTAAACTATATGATTGTGCAATGAGTTTTAAGTTCCAAAAATTTTCTATATGAAATAGGGATGCATAAAATGGTAATAGAAGATATCTTAGTTGATTTTACATTGAATAAAAAAAATAAGATCAAAATCAATATATTCTATGTTCTATAGAATTTATCATATTGATATTTCTCGAACTATTATAGAAATGTTTTCAGGACATGGTGACGGGAATTTCACAAGAAGTTTTGGACATTAAATTTTATAGATTCTATTGGAAGTGAGAAACATGTGGAAAGTGAATCAATGTAACAATTATTTATATATATATATATATATATATATATTAATTATTTTTTATTTAAAATATCACTACATCATGATTTAATAAAAATTGAAATTCAAAATGCCTAATTTTATTAGGTGTTAAATGTCAACATGTCGTGGTCTTTTAATGTCATGGGATGAGTTAAACATCATCACACCTATTTTGAGTCACATACATGTTATGTTTCATGTATATTTATATAAAATTTAAAATTTAAGAGGATTTTATTATTGACCTCAAATGGATTAAAATGGTATTTAAATTTATTTAGTTATGAATAAATTTATAGTACAATCAATAGATAACACATAAAATTTGATGTTGTAAGAATTTGGATGATAAAATGGGAGATTTATTAAGGGGAATTTATATATATTGTTTTGATATCTAGATTAGAGGTAGGAAAACTTTTTCGTCTGATATTAAAAAAAAAAATTTACTATTATGAATAAATTAAAGATTTTTTTTCAACAAAATAAATTTTATCACAAAAATAAATCTACACTTATTTGTTTTTTGTTCTTTTTTATGCAATTCATGAGATAAATTACATTATAGTGTGTTTTTATTATATTTTTTCCTTAAATAAGTGAGTGAATGAGGATAAATAGACAATTTTCCATGGATTGATAGTTCATGTTTCATAAACTGGTAATATTTTTTGTCATGTTCAGATAACCTATGGTATGTCAACTTTGTAGAACCAAAGATGTCTCTTTAATTTTTAAAATTATTTTTTCATATTTATCTCTTTATTTATTTATTTTTATGGTTCCTTCATGTTATGTGGTCTTGGGATGGTTTTAGATCACATCATGGATGAGGAGAATCATACACTGATGGTTTTTATGAAATTTGTTTCTAGAATAATTTACATTGTGGGATAGGGATATTACAATGTGAAGGGTTGGAAGTAATTAATTAGGTTATGGTTGATCACTTATCATTTCATGTATAATATGAATGATGGAATGATGGGTTTTGGGAAGTCAAAAAAATGAAATGTCTTGAATGTAATATTCCCCCATCAATAAAATTTTACTTTTACATATGGGTATCCTCTTATATTAGAGTTATATACATAATGAAAAATGGGGTTCGGAGGAGGGAGTTTTGTTTTGGTGATGGGAGGCCACACCATGACCATAATAAATTACAATACTCTTATAAGGATAATATTATATAAGATATTAGACATTATGAAAATATAGTGGTGGAGAGGTCACACCATGACTAGTGTGAATTTCACCTTGTTGGGGATGTCATGCGTGAGAGCCCCACCATGGATTACTACTTGTGTTGGGCCATCATTTCATGAGGATAGATTCACTCTATGTAATTAACCTGGGTAGTTGATTTGAAATTTTATTTGATTCAGGATAGGTGTGTCACTTTTTCATGAGGTTAGGTCACATCATGACAAACCATTCCAAATATATTTAAAATAATGCATTATTTATATAATTAAATATAAATTGGGTCTTGTTATTTTATTCATATGTACAGTGGATAATCCCTAACTCTCCTCTCCCCCTCTCCAATCATAATTTATAAACTCTGGATATCAATCCTATCATTTATCCTCCCCTCCCACCTAATTCTCATGGCATCTCTATCAAGGTATTTCATTAAATCATCAATTCTTTTATTCACCTCCTTTTGATTATTTTCACTGATATAAATTTGTTTCATTTGTTTAAGTTATGTGGTTCTATAAATTTACTTTATTTGAAGAACCATGGATTCTTCAATTTCTAGAATGGGGATTCATCTAATAAAAATTATATTATAGAATCCTTAAGTACTATTATATGTTATTTAACAAATTCATGTATTCTTCGTTTTATATGAGTAATGAATGTGATTTTAAAAAATATTATATATAAAATTTAATGTTACCTATCATATGCTTGGTGAAATGTATCTTATTATGGAAATGGTTTTTTGGTAAACTGATAATCCTTATAAATTATTATGCATCATGGGAACATGGGGTTCATTATTAGTAATTATAGGGTATGTACCTTCTATATAATTTTTCCACTATAAATAGGATATAAACCCAAGTAATTATTTAACATATGCTAGACGGGATTTTACTAGTTTAGTGTGACACTATTTTTAGAATCTTTCCTAAAGACTAAGATATTGAATATGAATTAATACAAGGTTCCATATACATTTTTACCATACTGACCCTATAATACATCCCATAATTCCTGGATTGAATTTCGTGTTTATTTAACAATTTATTATTATTCTTAGTTTTTAGAGAATGTTGTTTTTTATTTAATTTAAATGTGTATATTTATATATTTAAATTTGAAATAACATGATTGGATTATCTAAAAAAGTTTTCTCATGGAGAATTTTATGAGATCCTATTGGTATTCTTATGATAACACCCCACACATACCCATTTGGTGTATACAAAACAATTTTTAAATGGTATAGGTAAAGGTAAGGTATGAGTTAGATGTGGAAAGTTTCCATGTTAGCTATGTTTTGGATCAGTTAAGGTGAAAAGGTGGGAGTGAGCCCTCGTGACACATGGAGATTTGTAGTGACTTTTTTTTAGTTTCAGTTTTTATTTTAGACACATTCATCATATCCCCTTGTAAAATTTCAATATCATTATCTTTCTTCTCTTTTCTAGTATTGTCATATATATTTACTAGTGGTTTCTGATTATATTAAATGTTTTGGATGTTTTCTTATATTGTTTTGGTTATTATTTCCTAACTTATTTGAGTGCATGAATTGTCAATACATAGAGAGTTCGTGCAAGGTTGTTGGTTAGTTACATTTTCATGTATTGATTTGGAAAATAATTCCTAAAACGAATGTACAGATGCCTATGCACTAGTTTATACCTCATGGTGGTTAGGATTTCACTTCATGCCTTGCCATGGGCCATCTAGAGTACCGGTTTGGATTATCCAACTTGGTTTATGAAAAATATTATCAGAACCTACTTTTTATTAAATGAGTTAAGGTAGATATGAGGTATAATTTTATGAAAACACATGTTAAGTGTGAAGTAATGCCTTGAAAACACTTTTTGTACAAGACCTTTAGTTTCTAGGGTTTGTTTGGAATATTTAATTATAGCTCCATATTTCATTTTTCCTTCCTTAATGGATACAATTCCAAATATTATGGAAGTTTTAAAGGGAAATAGTGAGATGTGTGTGTAGGGTTCACATGATACAGACTACATACATAGGTTTTACAGCTTTGATTGATGTGATTTTGGTGTGTTTACCCTTTAAATTTTATTCATATTTATGATCTATATTTTTTATATTTGTTTATGGTTTGAATTAATTTCATTTGACTATTTTAATAGTTTTTATTTTTTTTAGATGACATCATTTTGAATCATTACCCCATAAAGACCACATAAAATTATTGGAGTCAGATACAGATAATTTCTCAAGATACAAAACCCATCTGGGTAAAAATATTATCAATAGTTTTGTCGGAGAACATTGATATTGGGATTATGGAGTGGTCCTTGGCTAAGCATCGGATACGGATGAAGGTATGGGTCTAAGTTAGAATAAGTTCCTTTCTCAAGAATTTATTCTAAATCATCCTCTATTATTTTGAGGGATAAAAAATACTCAAAAGTTATATGATTTGTTAGAAAATATTAATAGGATTTTTCTAATTCCACACGAGTCTATAATTGATTAAGTTGAAGTGTACCAATTTTTCCCATGAATATCCTAATGGTAAATGGTGGGAGTCCATTAGTAATTCCATGCTACATGATAACCTAGAGGATAAGTACTTTAATGTGATTTTCACTCATTAGTTCATCCCATATACGATAGCTTTATAAAATTATTAGGAGATTGCGTGACTTTAATTGGGAAATATGATTTTTATAGAGTATGAAAACTATTTTTCTAATATCATTCATTTCACTCATAATATAGTTTCAAATTACAGGTCGAATTCCTAGTGATTTGAAATTATCCAATGGCATGGTATTCAATGACATGATTTTCTAATGAAATTATGAAACTATGAAAAAGCGGTTTAATGAACCTTGATTAAGGAGATGTATCAAGATGTTATTTTAGGTTTAATTGATTCTATTTATATGAATATAGGCAATGATGTCATATTTTTGGAAAATAAAAAATTAAATCATGATAAACCTAAAAGGGGTAGAATTAGTGGCTCTAAAAATATATCACAAGTATTTTCCCCCACCCTAATGGAGAGTATAATATTTTTTCATTAGTAAAAAAATTCTTAACAATATTAGACTAGCTAACTCATAGGCCCTAAATACTTTTCATGTTTGTGGGTACATGGTACATATTTTAATGTTTTATAGATCAAACCCCTCTTTTAGAAGTTGGTTAGACTCATCAACTCCAATGGGATATACGTTTTAGTCTAAATATTACAAAGAAATGAGGTCCCAAATTCATCGGTATAGATTCCAAACAGGTTCATCTTATAGGAAGAGTTAGTTGAGGGATGGTCCAAAGGTTAGTAGTAATCCCCTAGAACTTTCATAATAAAGGTAATTACATACAGTAGAGAAATTGAATATATAATTTGACATGATACCTATGAAAATGTGACGTAAAATTATTATTATATTATCTATGATTAATGATTTACTTGATATATGTTTCTATCAATCATTTATATCTACCCAAATTGTGGATTTTTTGAATTTTTTTCGTTATCATATTTCATATGTAATGGAAATATCCACACCTTTTGGTAAGAGGAAGGATTATGGTTTGGATTCAACTATCTTATATATATTATCTTCATATTAGATTTGGATTTATCTAAGGATTTGATTCGTATTGTGATGTATCTCTTTGATATTATTCTTTTTATGGATTATAGGACTTTATTAAATGTCTATATTGAATTTTAGAATTAGAAGATAGAATTTATTACCCCCAATGGGAGCAATTATTTATTTTAAGAAGAATTAGACCCATGATATATTCGATTATGACCTATGCTTCCCAATATTGACTGGTTTATATTCTATGTATCATCTATTCTGGTAGATACTAGTGAATGTACTTTTGAGAGTGAGCTTCCACATGTGGTCGTGTTGATTTTAGTAGTGATCTGAGATTACTTGTTTGGTTTATATTCTATGTGTGAATTTGAATTTTCAATTGAAAAAAAATGGGATGAAGCCAATCCCATTTACTTCATAACAAATCTAACTAGTGGAAATAAAGAAGCATAATATCCAACTAGATTATTTGGAATACAGAGGATTTACTTACACTAGTGTTCCACCTTGGGATGCTTCTGTATGATTTTTAAATAAAGAAAATGGGACTCTTCACTTCTACATTGATTATATAAAGTTAAATCTTGTGATTATAATGAATACGTACCCCTTTTACTATATTTATAGAGTCTTTGATAATTTTAAAAGATATAATGTGGTTCATATAGATAGACATATAGTCAAAATATCACCAAATAAGGGTGAAGAAACCAGATATTCCCAAGACTACATTTAGATGTAGGTGTGGAAATTAAAAATATTTGGTAATGTAATTCAGTTTAACTAATACTTTATTTTTATTTATGTATCTTTTAAAATATATAATCCATTGGTATTAGAACTCTATCATCATGGTATTCATGGTTCACTTCATGGTCTATTCCAAAATTGAATAGAAGCATGAGCATCACTTAGATTTTCTCTAGGAACTCTCTCTGATCACCAACTCTATGAAAATTTATAAAAGTATAAGATTTGGATCTAGGAATTCATGTTCATGGGACATGTAGTCATGGAAAAAGTAATTTCATTTCATCCAAATAAGTGTAAGGCTATTATATCATGGGAATAATAAAATAATATCTTCAAGATATATAGTTTATTGGATCTATTATGTTACTCTTGTATATTTATAAACTATTTCCTTAAGAATACATCTCATTTAATCTCTATCACTTTTAAAGGGATGAAGTTTATATGGAACTCCAAATTTGAACCAAATTTTTCTGATTTGGATCATCTCTTTAAAATGGTTATAGTTTTTTTATAATTAAGTATAAACACGTCTATGTCATTTATTATGATGTTTCATGTTAGGGAATGGGTTTTGTTCTTATCTAAGGTTTCTATGTGGTTGTGTATGGTTATTATAAATTATACCAAAATTAAAAATATTACCTATCTTATGACATTGATCTATTAGTGGATATGTATACTCTCAATTTTTGGGTGTACTATTTTTTCAATTAGAAATTAATTGTGTATAGTAATCATAAAATCTTGATCTAAATTATCTCTCAAAATTAATTGAATCTTAGGAAAATAATATGATATAAATAAGTTTAAAAATTATATTTTTACATTTACTATATACATTGAAATTGTAGTTTAGTCTTTAGCACTCTAAATAGGAAGCTACAGTCGCAATACTTGGAAGAATATAGTGACAATTGGAACTTAGTAAGCCTCTTTGTCGAGATGCATTTATAGATGGAGGAAGACATACAGAATTTTTTTTTAGATAATATTCAATTGAAAACTTTTCTTCCAGAATTTATTCATTAGGGAAAACCAATATATGAGTAGTGTTAGTGTATTGGGAATACTTTATATGGTAGGTATGTTACTATTGAGTTGTATATATCACATAAATACACTATGTATTTCAGAATCCATTGTATGGTTCCATTATCCACAAGATTATTTTCATCAAACTTAATGGGAATTCCACCCAGGATCCACCAAGTTTTATAATGACATGAGAAATAAATATCGGCATCCATCTATGTGGTGATACATGGTATATTTCATATCATGGTGTTATACTTCTTAGTATTTTAAAGAAGATAATAAAAAACATACCATTTTCCTTAACCACATTCTCTCCTATCCTGGAAATAGGATGAGATATTTATGAATTTTATTTTTGATTTACCTCATACACATCAATTAAAAACTCTATTTGGTTTGTGATTGACTAAAAAATTTAATTTTTTTATTTCATTCTGATTAATGTGATAATGAAGGTCTAGGATCATAGGAAATTATATGTTTTGGAGATTTTGAAATTACAAAGAATGAATTATTTTTTCATTTTAATACAAATCCATGTTTTACCTATTAAATTTATAATGGACTTAAATAGGTTATGGGAACCTAATTAAGGTTGATTTTAACCTTTCATATGTAAATGAGTTAGAAAATTAGAGTGTGTGATTCAGATTCCAAAGGACATGCTTCATGCATGTGTCATAGATTTCAAAGGATTACTGGATAAAAATATATCATTTTATTAATTTTTTATAATAATATAGATTGATCAGTTATCTGGGTGGTTTTTTGTACTTATATAGTCGATCATGTCAGGATTATATCTATTGGAATAAGGGGGTCAAGACTTCACCAGTGGGACCAATCATTGTTCCACAGGAAATTAATAAGATTCAGAGTATCTGATGATGACTGGTGATGGTTCAAAGTCTCCATAAATGTTACTTGAATCCTTATAAATGTTCATTGTATTTATCATTTAGTGACCTTGTATTTTTAAAGAAATTTATTCACATTGTATATCGATGACTGGGTAAGCAAGGGAAGCTCACATAGAGATATGTGTGACCCTTTGAGATCATAGAAAATATTAGGACGTTTCTATCATTTGGAATTAACTTATTACATGGTGTCAATTCATAAAATCATACATGCATCATAGTTAAAGAAATATCATCTTGGTACTTCCCATGTATTTACCTATAGAAAATTAGATCCCGAGATGAATTTTTTAGTAAATGATAAAAAAAATTATTATCCCTCAAATTAAGGTGTTATGTGATAAATATATTTCACTTTTTTAGGTATCATGGAAGTAAGTGATTGACTCTCACAAGACATGGAGTTAGTAATATTTTATGAAGGATCAGTTTCCATTAATTCCCTCTAATCAAGATCTTGATTGAAATTCTTGGTGAATAATGTGATATAGTGGGGATAATTATAACCCTCACAGTTTCATTTTTTGGTATGAAATTTTAGGTTTATAATTTTTTCACAATTTATTTATTTCATTATTTTTTTATTGAATTGGGTTATTCTTTACATATTGGGTTGACTATATTTCTTTCCCTATCTGAGGGGAAAATGCCATAATGGATTGTATAAATTTTGGGTCTAAAATAAGTCACGATATGGATTAGGGAAATCACAATATAAATGGTTGGAGGTGGTTTTTTGGGTTGAGGGTGATTGAGGATAAATTCATGGCCAAGAGGCATCACATCATGATTGGTGTTGAGGATTTAGATAATGAATAAATATTTAATGTAAGATTCTCTCATATATAGAAGCTGGTTATTTTGAAATGAAAAAAGTTGGTGATTAGTGGAGGATAATGTGGTTTTTATAGAAAATTCACCTGAATCTGAAAATTTTGATTAATGTTGTGGTTCTCTCTAGAATAAATAGTACTTCCATATTGTTGGGGAAAGTGAAAGAGGGGTATTTTTTCTATGAGTATTGTAGAAGTATGATATATTATTTAAATAGTGTGGAGTCCATCAAGGGGTGGTCTGTTTGGGAAGAATCATTCCATTGTTTTATCAAATGGATTTATTTTTCTATAAATAATATTAATTGTATTTCATATATTATTTATAACTCCCCATATTAGGTCACCTGAATAGTGACCATGACAGGTGGATTCTCGTGAGTTACCTTGTGTATGCTATATGATTCTAACTAGCATAGATAGTTTATATCAAACTTTAGGGTGAGTATTCAATTCATATAAAAATATAAAATAGTAGAAATTTTATATAAAATCATAGTATGCACAAGGAGTTACAACTAATAGATAAGTAATATAAGTGAACTTTCAAATGCTATAAAAAATTGAGATATCATATGTATATACATAAAAAAAGGAATCACACAATACACCAATCATAGTCATAAGTAATCTAAAAATTTGTGTATAAAGGAAAAATAACAAATATCTATAGTCTTTCCTCATTCCTAACTATACTACCAATAAAACTACTCTAGTATAACATTTTCATGTCCCTTTCTAATAATCATGAACTTTTCGTGTCCATTATATTGAATGTGTGTATTATTGAACCAAATTTTCATTTATTTCATTTTTTATTAATAATAATTAATTCAAGGAGTATGATGTTAATATTTTTTGATATGGGAAGATTAGAAGAAGTTGGCATAACCAGGAAGATTTAATGTAATTCACAAGTAATCTATGATCAACGCATGGGAATATATGAACCACCTTGAATCTTGGAAGTGATCTTTTGAAACTATTTTTATAAAAAAGATACAACTAAACTATAAAGGATTAATTGATTGAGTTGATGTCATTGATTATATGGAAAAAATGTTAATATAATTTTATCATGGGATATTAATGGGGATCTTTTTAAAATGGAAAATTACAATGATATATATTTGGGTTACTACTAATAGTTAATGCATTTTACTGATCTATTAAGGATTATAAATTATAGTTGAAGATAATGTGGATGTTTTTTTGGAGCATGAAGATATTCTTTATACTTATAGTGAAGAATTAATGTGGTATATTTTTTCATTCAATATAATTGAGAAGAGTGTCATGTAGTGTATAGATTAAGAACCATTCTCTCAATATTAAGAAAATGGTTTAAAGTATGTCTCTTGATATTATATGTAGTGATTTTATTTAAAAAGATTTAATGAATATGAGAAAACAATATTCCATGGTGTTTATTGATAGTTGAATATAGTATCTCAATGAGAAATATTACTGAGAAGCTACATCCCTGTATTTATGAAGATTAAAAATGGATGATGAATAGGTTGTTTTATGGTAAAGATAATGTTGGTTGATACAATACAGGTTGTAAATATTTTTAGGAGAAATTATAAATTATATAAGATTTAAAATTATTCTGGTGCTGATTTTAGACTATTTGAAATTATTAAAATGTAATTTTGAAGTGTTTTAGATGAATTGGGGTGAATGATGTGGATTTGAGATTATTTAAAAAAGTTTTTATTTTAAACAATGGATTATAGAATATTTATTTAGTGGTAGAAAATTATAAAATTCACTCTTATATAAGAGTCTTAATGTGATGGAGGTAACTAAAAATGGAAAATTATTTGATTCATAAAATTAAGGTTGAGTGTTTACTCCATATATAAAAGTGACATTGGAGTAGAACTAAAGAATCTTGTAATGGAACAACATGTATAATATTCTATTATAGAAATTTAAAATGTTACTCTGGAGAATAGAAAATAATAAATAAAAGTGTTAGAGAAACATTGAGAAGCATAAATGTAAATTTTATTTGAATATAAATATTTTAAAATGTTTTTGGATCTACACTGAGGTACATAAGCATAAAAATTAAAAATCCATCCATGGGATTTTTGTAATCATGAAGAGGGGGGATAAATCAGTGATACATAGTTTTTATGTTTTTCCATTAACAACCTTCATCACTTATTAAAGAGTCATGAATTAACTATAAATACATACAAATAGCTACACACAAAGAACATTATATATTTAACATGGCTCATTTCTCAAAAGGCATAGTTAATCCTTATCATGATCTGGAAACAATACAAGATAACACCATCCACAAGAAAACAATCATGTGCACTACTACAAGCATGTTATAACCATTAATTATGTTACACTATAGTCTCTTGAAATTTTATGCACATAATATTTATTTTTAATGATTTCTAGATTATCTATAACCACAATAATTATTTAACTCCTTCAGAATTCATGTTTCCAGTGTGTTTCTTCCTTTTTCTAAGCTAAACTGTTATATGTCTTCTCTTTTTCCTCTTCCATTCCACGCATATAAGGGAGAAAGAACTTATTATTCATCATTATTCCCTTATATCTATATATATCCAATACAACATATGTTCAATTTTTTTTATTAATTTATATAATGATTTCTCAACAACCCTTTCTTATTTATTTTTAGCCCTTTTTATTCACTAAATATTATTGAATATTATTTCTAAAATTAATTTTCAAAATTTCAAGAACATTGACTCACTGCTATTCATGGGTAAACTACTCTTGAATATTTATCTATAAATTTATATTATTTTAATTCAAAATAATTTTATTTAAAATTCCCTTATGAATTTTCTATAATCTTCTTGTCCATTTATTCAAAAAATCACTTCTCATAATTTTATTTAATCCTCCAAAAAGGATGCTTTATATATTTAAATTATTTCATCTTTAACATATCCATGTAAGCATTAAAAATTAAATGTGTAATGTACTTTTATAACAAGAAATTAATTAATACCAACATGAATTATAATCCTTCATAATTGTGTTGTAGTTTGTCAAATAGATAATCATAATTCATCATATAATTGAAAGATTTCTTCAAAATGATTATATTTGGGAAAATCGAACTACCAATATATAAAATTCTCTAAAAAATAACTATATGTATGTACATAACTAAATAATATTATAATTACATAGACCAAAAATAATTATTACACATAACATCATCAATATGTACCTTTAATTCATCAATATGTCGAAGGATGCATGCTTACACAGATACAAATTATTCTTAAGTAAAGATGGAATCATCTTTATTTAGTTATAAATAAACATTAAATACATTGTATATATAATTTATAGTCATATTATCTATATGGAAACTAAAATTAATTTTTTATAGGTCATTTGATACATATAAAAACTAAAAATCATGCATTCAAAGGTTATAAAATGACCTTGGTGATTTTAATTTTCACATGATTTAATAAATAATCATTGTTACCTACTCTTAGATTAATACAGATTTTATAAAATAACTCCAAATTATATATTTTCCTATAATGAACACAAAATGTCGTCCAAAACATAAAACCACTTCCAATTTCTCACAAATACCTCACCTCACACACCAAAAATAATATAATTTTTTTTGTAAAATGATTCATATATTAAAAAATCCATCACATCAACCACATAAATATAAAATATATCTACAAAACTTCTCAAGATAAATTCCCTAATATAAGTGGGATTTATAAATTTCTAATCAAATAAAATTCTTATTTGGAATTTAATAAATTCACCTTGGTTAATATTTTTCTCAAATATAATCAATTAATTACTTTTTTTCAACAAAAATATCTTATATAAAGCTCATAAATTTTCAAAAATATGAGAGAGTAACTAAAATAAAAAATGTTACAATGATTATACTGTTATTCAAGTTACAAATATCATGGTACGGTTCTTAGGACATAATTCAATCCATAAAATGAGGATAAAAAATAATAAGATGTAATCACGTCATGAATGTGAGAACCACTCTATGAAATTGTCGAAGGAAGAATGAACATATGAAGTAAGATTCAATCATTTATATTTATATATTAAATCAGGATATTTTTAAATTTTAGTGTGGGATGTATTATATTTCACTGTATAGATACACATCATGATTTCATTATGTGGTAGTTTTTTATAGTACTGAAATGAGTCAGAAGAGTCTTATATGGCCATGAAAATAGATTCTAGGACACTATAATTATGAAACAAAATAATTCTCATTATGAGAGGTTAATTAATTAACATGACTATCACACTTCATAATTTCATATATACATAGATTTCATAGTGAGATAATTTTTTATGGATGTTTAAAAGGAATTATATATTTAAATTTTAAGCAGATCATAAGGATTAAATTTCCCATAATCATAATGGAAATTTTGGAGTGAGAAAACTATGATTATTCAATATTTCATGTGATGTTTAAATATAGATATTATTGGTGATCTGTTATATGATTTTTATTGACTAATAATAATGGAGAGTATAAGTGATTAGTATTATATAAATTATATTCCAATGATTCTATGAATAAAAACAGATATAGAATGAGAATGAGGGTGTAATCAAATAGAAAGATAATTGATATTACATTTTTTGAGAGACTCTAGGTACTGAAGATAGAGAACCAACATTTTTTAATCGAAGATGTTTATTGTGTGAAATAATTAAGATAACCAAATTTGTTGTCAGGGTTTATCATGTGTATTGTATTGAAGGAGGGTACGGAAGTGAGAATCCAATGTTACTACTACTGATCATTCCAAGCATCAAAGAAAAATGAGAATATTGGCCTAGAATATCTCTATTTTAAATACATTAAAAAGGAGAAGAGGTAGCCTCTTAGATTTTTATACATTTAAGGATTGTTATTGGATCCTAATTTTAAAATAAGTGAAATATTTTTCACTACTATAAATCATACATTGAGGTGATATGAGTTGAATATAGTATTTTAGGAGCTATAATTAGGTGCATGCATTATACCAAGTTGATACCAGGGTAATAGAACCATGAATATACCCTTTATTAAGTTTTATCTTGATAATAAATGGAGAACTATGTGTTTGGGATAAAAAACCATACAAAAATGAATTATTCATCCATCTTAGAAGAAAAACGCATTAAAAAATCCTATATACTTTTTTGTTCTAACTCCCTACTTATTTTATATGCATCATTTAAGGTGAGAAGAGATATATATATCTATTCTATAAATATGAGTAAATTTAAAGAAGTTAAAATTTTTATATTAGATAAAAATACACAATCATGGATTCACCTCCCCCCCCCCCCCCTCAATGTTGGTCATATCCTATGTGATCTAGAAAAATGGTGCAAGCCTAAATCTTATAGGCCTCCAATAATGCTCCCCAAATATATTCCAAACATATAAGTTGTATAAATGTTTGAAAAAATGAATAAAAAATAGTAAAAATAATAAAATTTATCACATTGGTTTATCTTATGCTATCCTGTAACACCCTAATATTTTATGAAATATTTGTGTTCCACACAACACTGAGTTTTGCTAAATCACAATATACTATTATTATTATTATTTAAACATGACCATTATAACCTATCCATTAAATTTAGTGGTATAAATTTGAATAAACAAAAAAATAAAATTTTTTAAATTTTTTTATATAAACAAAACATATTCATAAAAATTACTTCATTTTTAGTAATGCCGTTATATGCTTCAAAAATAATTTTTCTCAAAAAAATTGTTTTTATTGATTTCTGTGAATAAATAATAAATGTAATTTTGGAAACTTTTTGTGAATTTATTTTAAAAAATGAACTTAATTTTTTAAAATCAAAACATAAAAATAACATAGGATTTTTCCTTTTAGGATTATCTAAAAATATTAATTTTTTGATGAATAGTGAAATATACTGCTTTTTATTAAAAATTACATTTTCTTTTAAAGAATATACATGATTAATTATTGTTTTATATAGTTATAAAAGTAAAAATAGTTCAATTATATTATTAATAATATAATTTAGGTTATTTTAAACAATTTTGTTGTTTAATTTTCCTATAAAAACATCTTACACTTATGAAAATGTTTTCTTTGAAAATCCATTTTTCATTGCAACTATGGGGTTAATTTTAAATTAAATTCTACTTATTCTATGAATTGAATTTGGAAAAATGGATATAATATTATAAATATTCATAATTATTATTATATAATATTATAAAATATATTTTAGAAAATAATTTATAGTAAAAACAGTAAAAATCAATTACTATGGTTAAGGTTAAAACAGGTTTACTAGGGGTTAAACTAAAAAGATAAGGGTAAAAATGACCTAAAAACTTTTAAAAAAAAAAATTTGGACCTATTTAAACCTTATATCGGTTTTTGATAAATAATCATCCTTTTTTATTCTTTTTTCATGTTTAAAACTTGGTTATAAATTTTTCTTTTCAAAAATTTCATGTGCCACCTCTTCCCCTTATAAAAGGGAACCCCCCTCCTCTCATATTCATAATTCCAAATCCTTTTTTTTGTACGTGACATGAAAAAATATATTCCATAATACCTCACATATAGACCATATATTAATTATATAGATCATGATACCCTCAAAATAATATTTTTTGTGCAAACCTAAGGAGGTTGTCTAGAGAAGAGATATCATTTTTAACAGAGTGTTTTGGTTTTATTTTCTTCTTCCACCTCTATAAAATCTTATTAAAATATTATGATATATAAAAATAAGTATAAACCATATAAATAGGTTATATTATGTTATGTTAATAACCTATATTCAAATCCTCCTCTATCGAATGGGAAATGAAATCGTTGATCGTGTGTTTGGCGGACTACCGTCTGACGAACCGATGTAATTCATTTTCCATCACCGCCTCTCACAGCTATAGATAATATGGATTTTATATATATATATGATATATATGAAATATTTGTACTCCTTTAATTATAATATCTTATTATACTTATTAACTTCCAATCCATTGGAAAATGATAACTTTTCTCATGCGTACATGTAGACTACCTCCTCTACGAAGGGATGTGATTCGTTTTTCACTTTATTTTTTTAATGATAGAAATAAGGATAGATTTAATGAATATATATGTTATATATTAAATAAAAATTATTATTTAAATTTGAAATATTATTTTCTTTACTTTTGTTCCATCCATTGTGAAAATGGAAACGACATTCAAGCGTTTGTACGGCCTACCATCTCAGTGAACAGCGCATTCCTTTTTCATATATATAAGACTTTAAAAATGTATATAATGAGTATATATGATATTTATATAAATATTAAAATTATTTATATTATATAACCATAATTAATATGCAAGTAAAAAATTACTAATCAAAAACATATATGAAATACAAAGCAATTATTACTCGAAATAGTGATTTTAACAAACAAATGTCAATAAATAGTTGATAAAAGGATATATATAAATATATTATGTTATGATATATATTTTAATTTATATGTAATATATTTATAATAAATATATGTTTAATATAAATTCGGTTTGAATGTGTGTGAATAAAGTTTATACTTGAGGTAATGGAATTTCACCTCAATTTTATTTTCATGGGATACATGTCATATTCATCTATTGAATATTTTTATAGTTTTTATACTACAAATAAATTTATTTTATAAATATTATCTTGAAAAATATGGGATATAAATATCCATATAATGTTTTTTCTTTCATATAGCTTATTATTCAAGCATTAATAAAGTGGTAAAGGTTTTATGTTACAATCTCATTGTTTATCGAGATTATTTATGATTAAACTTATAATAATGGAATAGTATGGTATACCTCTTATGAAACCTCATGAATATTCTTACCCTCTTTCTATTTTTAGATAATACGTTTTTTATTTTTATTTTTATATATTTAATAACTAAAGATACTAAAATAGTGCATTAATGAAAAAATGAATTTATTTTTCAATTTTGTCAAAAAAACATTTATGTTCCACGTCCATGTTTTCTATAAATATGATTTAAAAAATGCTTTTAATATTCTTTAAATATTTTTAAAATTAAATTTTAACCTTGTTTTATTTTTTATAAAAAAAATAAAGGGAAAATTCTCATAATTATTTGAAACAACATACTTTTGACTTTTTACCAAAAATTAGAAATGAATATTTGTTTTAATGTGTATGGAATGAATGATAATTTTACTCAATATGACTTAAAATATATATAATTAATACCTTAAAATATTATAAGGTTGTTTTTAATGAAAATTTTTTCTTTAAAATTTGATTAAATTTTAGGTTTTAATGAAGTGATTCCAAAATGGAAGGAATATTTTCCTCAAAAATGTTTTAATGATATTTGTATGGAACTAATATCAATCAACGACAAAAGAATTTTGTTTATTATGTTTTACTAGGGATATTATCCAATGGTAAATCCTTATTCTTTTTCTTGATGGTTTATAATTAGGATGACAATATTTTATGGAAACCCATTTCTTTCTCATGGGTTATACTATGATGAAATGTTTTTGAAACCAGTTTATTTTTCATAGGTTATGATATGATAATTTTTTTTGATCTTATTGCCCAAAAATGTATATATTATGTGATGGTTAACAGTGATATCTCCCTCTAATGAATTGGGTATTTATAAATTTTTTATGATCTAAAAGTGTGCTTGTGAGGTTATCTGATGCCCGAAATATAGTACAGAGGAGGTTATCCCAAGACCAAAAGAGATTACATGGGAGATTATTCCAAGCATAAAAGTGGTTACATGAGATTTTATCCCAATATTGAATTAGGTACATGTGTGTTTATCCCAAGACAAACATGTAATTAATTTCTTTGTGGATATCTTTGATATATATTTTCTATGATTACGTGTATTCCACAAATCTATGCCTTATGACATTCTTATGGGCTCGTGGATCATGTTTATTGATTTCAATATGATTTGGGTCTTATGAATAACCAATATGTATGAATTTTATGAATTTTATTATCTATGACATAAAGTGTATAGTTTATAAATGTTGTTTTGATGTTCGTATACCATTATGTTCATGTTATGTTGATTTATCTTTTATTTACCCTTATTGAGAATCTGAGCTCATCCATCCTTATGTTTCCTTTCCCAGGATTTTCAAGAGAGGTATTATGTATGATATTTATAAAAATGGTTCTAGTTATAAAGAATATAGTGTGAGATTATTTACTACTCCTATGAACTAGTTGTTTATGTATCCATGTTTCTAAAGACAATAATCCTTTATAGACCTCGTGCATGATTTTGTAAAATGAATTGAATATTTATCTATTAATATGTAACATATATTTATTAAAATAATGGTTCATTATAGTTGGTATTATAGTAAATGGAGGAAATTTATCCAATATAACTCTCATTTTTGAGAGTTGGGTGAAGCTTGGCTCACCACCTAAGTGATTTATGAGTAAAGGGATACCACTAAGGATGGTGGTAAGAGTCTCACCTAAGAGATGTAGCCACCCATGTAGTTCTCTGATAATTATCATTTATATCCCACTAAATAAATCCATACCACACTATTTAGTATCAAACAAAAGGTTTTCTTAAACTTTTGAACTAGTATTAGAAAAAAAATCGTGAGAACACTAGGGATAAGTCTAATGATATGTCAAAGTATAAGATAATGTCCTAAAATTTTGGTGAAGGTTAGAGAAAATGATTTATAAGAACTTAAAACTAAATCTGAATACAATAAGTGGATGACTATTTAGAATAGTTGTACTTAGGGGTAATATCCATGAAAAGGGTGTATTGGGATTTGAATTGATCATCACCAGGTGTATGCCAATGGTCCTTATAGCACACCTAGTTTAAAATTCTCAAGGTATAGGTTTTGTAAATTCATAAACACTTTATGAATGATTTTGTATGATTTTAATAGATAATTACCATGAATGACATATTTTAAACCTAAGATTTAAAAGAATGTGTTGTGATTTATATAACCAGTAAGCGATTTTTCTTGATTATGGGGTTTCCCATAATTATTATTATTTCTCACACTATACTTTTTTGGTTTTAGTCAATGGACGAAACGTAAAAAAACTATTTTAATGTTGAATGAAACTAATAAGGAAATGATTTAACTCCTAATAAACCAAATGTTATGGAAGAGGGAATGAAAAATATATTTTCTATGATCAGAAAAATTTATTAGGATATGAGTCAAGATAAACCTATAAATAGGAGAAGGAGGAAAAAATTTTCTATTAATTCCTTTATGAAAAAATATACACCATATTTTAGTTGTTCTTATAATCCACTAGTTACTGAGAATTGGATTGATTCCACTAAAAATATATTTTATATTATTCAGTGTTTGGATCATGAAAAATCTTTTTTGTTGTCTATATTTTAAAAGGAAAATCGGATCAATGGTGTAAAATTATCAATAATACAAGGAAATAGGATGAAATTGACTCCATCGAGTAGTGTGAGCTTAAGAGCCTATTTTTCAATAAATAATTTCCTCGTATTCATTGTAAAAAAAGAACAAATTACTTGATCTAAATAAAAAGGATGATTAATATATTGGTATATATATATGGAAAATTTTACTATACTTTTTAGGTACACATCTGGTATTTCATCCAACCAAAAATTAAGGTTGTTCGATTCTTTAGGGGCTTAAAACTATGTCTTGTAAGGGTTTTAGCCATAAGGGACTTCAAAATAAATGAATAATTCATTCTATGTGATATAAAAGTGGAAATATATATTAGATTTACTCATAATTCTCATGGTTTTGATAAAACAAATAAACATAGAATTTAAAGGAAACTCTAAAAACCATGTAGTGAAGAAGATGGGATTTCCTTTATTCTCAAAGTGTGGAAGGAAACATGAAATAAATTTTTTTAGGGGTACTATTAAATGTTTATGTTTCGAAAGGATATTCATAGAGTAGAATAATATTTAAGTTATTAAATGAAGTTAGCTAATGATCCAAATAGATAGAAATATCTACAGAATTCACCACACACACTCCAGTGTTTTAAGTGTAAAAAAATATGGTAATTATTATAACGAATTATAAAATATGGGTAATGATTATTATCAACATAAAAATCCTCTTATGCTAAGGGATTAATGGAAATCTCATGTGATCACTATTTTTTATGCGGGGTGTGAAAAATACATGGTGGAAGGTACACATATCGTCCACTCTAAAATTTAAAATGTCTTATTTGACATTGGATTTACACTCTATTTTATATGTGAAAAATTTTATGAGGTTATCATAATTCCATCCAAACTATTAGGTGGTTAATTTAATGTGAAAACCCCTAAGGGTTTTATGATTTCATTTCAATTCTATGATACTTCTTCAGTTAAATTTTATGGGAATTTGATTATGAAAAATCTTATTATTCTCCCTCTAGTTAAATATGATGTTATATTAGGAATGTATTTAATTTCTCAACATATATACCACATCAATTTCTAAGCAAAGAAATTCAGGTTTTATATTCTGAACCAACCTATTATCTTATACTATTATGATGATAAATATAAAATTCCAATGGAAATTGTACCCATTTTATGGGGAATCATTCTTATTAAAAATAGAAGTTCATCTTAGTTTTTTAGGTAGAAACTCAAAATAAATGATATTTTGACTGTAAGGGAGTATTATAAAGTCTTTTCAAAGGAGTTTCATATTATTTCACTAAATAGTGTTGTTGAGTTCTCAAAAAAATTGATACCTGGTGCTATTCCTATTTCAAATAATCCCTACAGAATAGACCTCATTGAGTTCCAATAATTAAAGAAGAAACTCCATGAGAATATTAATAAGGTATTTCTTAAACCAAGTGTGTCACATTGTGGTGTTACTATTATTTTTTTTAATAAGGAATATAGATTGATGCAAATATTTATTAATTATTGGGAAATAAAAAAGATTACAATGAATAAATTATATCCTCTACCCCATATTGATGACTTTTTTGATCAAATACATAGAGTTAAATAATTTTACATGATTTAGATTCATTCTCGATATCATCAAATAAGGTTTAAGAATATTTTTATTCCCAATATATCATTTCTTACAAGGTATGGACACTGTGAATAAACAGTGATGCCATTTGATCTTATTAATTCCCCAGATATTTTCATGGATTTTATGAAAAGAATCTTTATAGATTACCTTGATCATTTTATGATTGTATTAATAAAATTAATTATTATATATTAAAAACTAAATGAATAAAATGAAGATCACTTGATAATTATGGTGATGACCCTGAGGAAAGAGAATTTTTATGAAAAATTTATCAAGTGTTAATTTTAGCTAACTTTTGTTTATTTCTGGTTCATATAATCTCAAGGGAGGGTATATATGTGGATCCATCAAAGACTGAATTCAGTGAATATTTTCCCATACTAAAACATTTGACTAGGATCTGATGTTTTCTTTATTTGGTTGGGTTTTATCAGTAGTTTTTATAAAATTTACCATTATTATCTAATCCACTCACCAATTTAACATATAAGGGTGCAGGTTCCTTTGGATAGAGAAATTTAAGGAAAATTTTAGTGAAATGATGTCAAGATTAGTCAATTCACCTATGATTACAATACCCTATTATGGAGAAGGTCTTGTAACCTATAGTGATCCATAAAAGAAGGTATTGGGTATAATTCTCATGTAGAATGATATACTGAAAGATTATATCTCACGAAAATTGAATTCTTATGAGAAAAACTACCCAACTCATGATTTGGAGTTAGATATGGAAAATTTTTCCTTTTAATATATAGAGGTATTATATTTATGTATAAAGTTTTTATATATATACATATCATAATATTTTTAAGTACATTTTCATATGGAATAGAATGAATATGTTCCATATAAGATAGTTGGAATTGATTAAAGATTACGAATTATCAATACATTACCACCCTAGGAATGAAAAAAAGATTGCTGATGCTTTGACTCAATATGATCATTATATATTAAATATGATGAGGATAAAAAATCCAATATTTATGTATTTTCAAAACATAGATCTAGAAATATTAAATGAAGGGGACAAATCTTATCTTTCACAAATTATTTTTCAACCACCAATACAAGTAATTATTACAAAGGAGAAGATGGATGATATAGAGATATAGAAGATGGTGATAAATGTTTTTGAGTTTAACCTTCATTATGATGGAATTATAAGGTTAAAAACTATATATGTATTCCATATATACAGTATTTGAGTAAGGAGATGTTGTATGAGGCTCATATTTATTCATTATATATGTATCCATGAAGTAGAAAGATGTATAGATATTTGAAATAGTATTTCTGGTTAGATGGAATGAAAAAAGATATAGTATATTTTGCATCTCTATGTTTGGAATGTTAGTATGTTAATGTTAAAATACAAAAGTTTAAAGGGATGTTACAACCATTATCCATACCATAATGGGGATGCAGAAACATTACCATGAATTTTATTTCTGGACTCCCCAAAATATCTAAAGAACTTAATTCTATATGGGTTTCACTTGATTGTCTTACCAAGTCATCACACTTCATAACTATCATAGATTATTTATCTCTAGATCATCTTTCTAGGATATACATTAATGATGTGGTAAGGGTTCATGGATTATAATATTCTATGGTGTCTGATCGAGATATTAGGTTTACCTCAATGTTCAGGGAAATTATTCAATGGGAACTAGATATAGATATATGTTTCATAACTAAAAATCATACATAGATAGATGGTCATTTTGGGAGAACCAAAAAACCAAAAGGATATTCTAAGATCATTTTATATGGATTTTGAAGATGGTTGGGATCAACAGTATTCTCTATTTTATTTTTCTTACAAAATTAACATTCACCCAAGCATTCAGATAGTTCCTTTTAAATCCCTATTTGGAAATAAGTGTAGAAATAAAATATGTTAGGATGAAGTTGGAGAAACAAATCTATTGGTACTTGATATAAGTAAATAAATGTAATAGAAGGTTAGATAAATTCAGCAACATATAAGGGAAATAAAAAGTTGACAGAAATGTTATGCTGACAGTCATCGATGGGATCTGGAATTTGAAGTTGGTGACATAGTATTTCTATGAATTTTATGATGGAAGAAGATTATGAAACTAAAAAATAAAGGAAATATAATACATGGGTATATTTTCCCCTTCAATATTCTTGATTGAGTAAGGAAGGTAGCTTATCTCTTGATGCTTCCACCAACCCTCTCTCAAGTATATAATGTGTTCCATGTATCTCTCTAAAGGAATTAAATACCTGATCCTTCACATGTACTAAACTCATAGGTTATACCATAAGATCATGAAATTAAAAATAAAGAATAAAATGTGTATATTTTGGATCATATAGGGAATGTTCTATAAAAAAATACAACTCACCTGGTCAATATTATGAGGTGAAACCACCAATTTGAGGAAGCTATGTGGGAACATAAGGTTATAATGATGCATAAGTATCCAAAGTTTTGTGTATCAAGGTGATGTAATTTAAAGGGTGAATTTTTTTTAGTGATGTATAATGTAACATTCAAATATTTAATGAAATAAATTTTTTTCAAATAAATTTAATTTCCTTGATAGCTTGTGTTACATGCAATACTTTGTTTTAATGAACAATAATATACCATTAATTTTATAATTTAAACATGACCATTATAACATAGATATAAAATTTGGTGGCATGAATATGAATAAAAACATTTTTAGAATTATGTTTAATGGTTTTATATAAATAAAACATATTGATAAATATTATTTATTTTTTATTAAATCATTTATATGCTTCAAAAATAATTTTCTCAAAAAAACTGTTTTTACTTTCTTTGTGAAAATTAATAAAAGTAATTTTTTCCCCATTTAAGAAATTTATTTGAAAAAAAAGAACTTAATTTTTTTTAATTCATCATGTCAAAATTATATTGGATTTAATTTTTTAGTATTTTAAAAAAACATAAGTCTTTTAATGGATAGTGAAAAATACTAATTATTATTAAAAGCTTCCTTTTCTATTAAAGAATTTAAATTTTAAATTTTATTTTAAGATTATTTTTAATGTAAAATTAGTTCAAATATATTAGTATTAATCCAATTTATTATATTTTAATCAATTTTATGTTAAATTTCTATTAAAAAAATCTTAGACATATGATAACGTTTTCAATGAAAACATTCTTTTTTGTCACTTCTGTGTGTTTAATTTTAAATCAAACTCATCCACTTCAATGATTTAAATTTGTAAATAAGGATTATGTTTATTTAATTAGAAATATTATTATTATATAATATTTTCAACTTAATTTTCTCCCTAATTAATAGTAAAACCATTAAAAATTAATTACCATAATTAATGTTAAAATGGATTTATTAAGGGTGAGACTAAATACGTAATGGTTAAAATGACCTAAAATTTTGTCAGAAAATAATTGTATGACCATATTAAGAAATTATATCCTCTTAAATTTTATAATTATAAATTTTTTATCCTTTATCTTGTTTAAAATGGTGATATAAAATTTTTATTTTTAAAAATTCCATGTGTTTCATCTCCCCAACTTAAAAAAGGGTACCCCCTCTCTCCTCTACTACACACATAAAATCCTTTTTGGTTCAACCAGAAACTAAAAAGAAATCTTCATTAATTCCCTAAAAATTATCAAGAGGACATATTTTTATTGGTAATCTCTCCTAATATGGCATTTTTTACAAACCTAAGGAATGTTTCTGAAGAATATGTATAGTTCTTAACCGAGAAATTTTGTATCATTTATTCTTACACAACATTAAAATATTCTTCATCTTTTTAATATAATAATTCTAGTACCTCCTATATACATATATATTATTATGTTAATTTAATAACATATATTAATCTCCTCCTCCATAAAATGGGAAACAAAAATGTTGATCGTGTGTATGGTAGACTACCGTCTCGCGAACCAATGTAATTCGTTTTCCGTCAAGACATATCAGGGTTATAGATAATGATGTATTTAATGTTAATATATTATATTTATAAAATATTTATACTCCTTTAATTTCAATATCACATATACTTTCTTACCTTCTAATCTGTTGGAAAATGATAATTCCGCTCGTGTGTATGTGTGGACTACCACTTCCGCAAAGTGATGTGATTTGTTTTTCATTTTATTTTCACATGGATTGTAATAAGGATATATTTAATGAATATATAATATAAAAATGAAATATAATTTATTCTTAAATTATTATATATTATTTACCTTTATTTTATTACATCCATCGATAAAATGGAAGCAACATTTATGCATATGTACGACATATCTCTCCATGAACAGTGAAATCCATTTTTCTATCTCAACATTTTATGGATGAATATAAAAATGTATATAATTATTATATATTATATTAATATAATTATTACCATTATTGATATTATTTAATCATAATCAATGTTCAAGGACCAAAACAAGAAAACAAAAACATACATGAAAAAACAAAGTAGTTATTACCCGAAATAGTGATTTTAACAAAAAATAATAATAATCCAGTGATAAAAGGTTATAATAAAATAATATATGGTATTATATATATGTGGGTTATTAGGTAATATATTTATAATAATTATATATTTATCATAAAAGAGTTTTGAACAAGTATTAATAAAGTCGATACTTGAGTTAATAGATTTTTGTCTAACTTTTATTTTTGTGGGACACATGTCATATTCACAACTTATTTATTTTATATACTATATATACTACCCCATAATGTATTTTATTTTTATTAGAATTAAAATTATTTTATATTCATATCCATATAAGTTTATTTATTTCATGGGTCTAACGATTAAAACATTACCAAATTGGTAAAGGTTTTTTGTAACAATCTCATTGTTTATCGTGATTATTTATAGTTATGTTTTTTATGATGAAATATTATGATCTAACTCTCATGAAAACTCATGAATAATATTAATATTTACTTATTTCTGTAGATTAAATTTTTTACTATAATTTTACTCTCTTTATGAACCAAATATACCAAAATAATGTTTTTAAGAAAAATTAACTTTATTTCTATCTTCAGTCCAAAATAATTTTTCTTCCAAGTCCATATTTTCTATAAAAATGTTTTAAGGATTTTTTTTAATATTATAAAACTATATTTTAATGTCATTTTTTAACCATTTATTACTTTTAAAGAAAATAAATAGAATCTTTTTCATTTTCTAATATTTTTTACTTTTGACTTTTTTGGAAATATGTGAAAGAAATATTTGTTTTAACATGAATAGTAATTTTTTCCATCATAACATCTAAATGATTTAAGTATTCCCTTAAATTTTTCCAAGTATATTTTAAAATAAAATTCCTTGTTTAATATTTGGGAAATATTAGTTTTTAATTAAGTTGTTTCAAAATAGAAAGGTTATTTTCTTCATGAATCTTTTAATAATCTATTTATGGAATTTCAATTCATCATTGATAATAACATCAGTATTGTCTATGTTTTACTAGGGATATTATCTAATGGGACTATCCTTATTTTTTATTTGGATGTTTTATGATTATGATGATAATATTTTCAAGAAAACCATTTATTTTCCATGGGTTATACTATGATAATATGATTATGAAACTCATTTCCTATTCATGGTTTATGCTATGATGAATGTTTTGTGATATTGTAGAAAAAAAATATGTGGATTATGTGATGGTTAGAACCTGTATATATCTCTATATATTTGGGTAATTATTAATCTTTAATGATATCAAAGGTTACATGGGACATTATCCCATGATCGGAATAGAGTACATGGGAGATTATACCAAGGCTGAAAGAGGGTATAGAAATGTTTATCCCATGCCAGGAAGAGAGTAAAAGGGAGGTTCTCCCAAGCCCAAAGTAGGTTAATTGGTCATTATCACATTCCAAAAATGTTATGATTGTATTGTTGTATATCCTTATCATAATATTTTCTATTTTTATGTGTATTCAAAAGAATCAATGTCTTATGCCAATGTTATGGTCTCATGGATTGTGTTTATTGATTCTATTAAAATTCATGTATAATGAACTCCCATGATTTATTTCATGACTCAAATTTATCATCTATGATATAAAAGTAATGTTTTTAAATATTATTATCATTTTCTCATAACCTTATGCTCATGTTATGTTGACATATCTTTTGTTTACCCTTACTATGAATTTGACCTCACCCATTCTTATGTTTCATTTTTATGGGTTATTAAGAAAGGTATTATATATGATATGGATAAAAAGGTTTTTAGTTATGAATAAAATAGTTGGGGTGATTTAATACTCTTATAAAGTAGTTTTTTTATGTATCCAAGTTCCCAAATACACTAAAAAATTGAAGTCCTCATGAATTTGTTTGGAAGATGAATTGAATATTATTCTGTTAAGATGTAATATCTATTTATGAAAATCATGGGTCGTTATGTAGACAAGATACCATAATACCCAACCCCTCCTAAATCACCCAATGATAGTGTTCAAATATGTTATACTCTCTGTAGAACTTGGTATAAATCTTTCAATTCTAGCCTCTCATATGGGAACTACGTCATAGAAAAGGTATAACATAGATAGTCTAATGGAAGTAAAAAACACATCTTGGAATGTTTTAAAATAAAATAACTCATATAAATAAGAAATTAATCTTTTAATGGTTTTAAAAATAAAAAACATCATATATATGATAAACATGTCTAGAAAATATATAACATATACATACCAATGAAATTGAGCATGTAGGGGCTCGATCACAACATCAATATACCCAAAACACCAAAAAATAAACCTCTGGGTATTTTAATACAACACCCTAATTTCAAAGAATTCAAATACTTGGTCACCTAAATTGATATTGGATTTATATTCGCCTTCATCTAAAAAATATACTCTTTAGTCCAATGAATATATTCTATATTCTTAAAATTAATATAGAAGTAATTAAATATTAAAAAACTCACATTGAAATATAATATAAATCCATTCTCTTTGTAAGTTGCATTCCATATATGAGGTCTATATTAGAATCCCCCATCCAATCAAAACTAAATCCTGACTCACATAGCCTCATTCAGTGGTCCGTTCCATAGAATGTATTTATATAAAAACCCCTCAAAAAATCCAACTGGATATAACACATTTAATAACCTCAATTAACATTTCATATGAAGATAAAACATTTAACTATACCAATACTACAAAAATATTCCCTATTTGGTTATTAAGGGACCTTATTTAGTTTCCTCATAGATCATACATTCAAAAAGCAATCACCCCATATTGATTAAATCACTCTCAAGAAGTACTCCAATTTTCAATCATTCTTTAAGTATATAGAATATCCCAAGTAATAAACAACATAATAGACTATTTTACAACACACTCCATGATAATAAACAATCCTTATAAGAATTACTATCCTAGGAATATTCCTTAACACTTCTCAAAACCTACCTCAGGTTAAGTCATATCCCTAATAAAAACCTAATATTTAAACCCTAACTCCAAGTTTATATGACCCAATAATAATAAGTGTTCAATTCATCAAAAAACTCCCATCCAAAATACTAATAGGACACATAAATATTATATATATATAGTTAAAATATACTCCTCTTACAAACATCATCTAACCACACCTATTAGGGTGTAAAAAATTATATAAACCATTTCCCCTCTTTACCCAACAGTTGACCTAGCCAATCTTTGGGAAAACTGATCACTAATGGGATTACCCATATGATTCCCCCATAAAGATCTCATAAAGTCTAATTTATATCCATTTATAATTTACCTTGTCCTAAATGAACATGTTTTGGTCCAGTTCATAACATTATTTCCCATTCCCCATGATGATATACATTTTGGGCATTCCAAAAATAATAAATATTTATAAAAATTCATGTTTAGACTAGTGAGGCTTTACCCAGGCTAACTCACAATTAAAAGAATATTTATAAATTTTTTTAATCCTAAATCCCAAATAATTCCGAAAAGTCACACTTAAATACACATAAAAAATAGCTCAACATCAAAGGGAAAAATTTCATCAAGATTAGAGTTACCCCTTCATTAGTCGTGCTCACCCATTCATGTCTAAAAACTGATCTATTCAATATCGATAACTTGAAACCATTTATAAATTCACAATCCACACACTATTAATTATAATAATTAATTTATCCATAAAATATTAAATCTCACCCTATGGAATGATTATAGTGAAACTATGACCAATAATGTGTGAAAGGTCCATGGCACATATCAAGAATTGTTTACATACAAAATACCTATCATCAAACACTTAGTTAATCATCATTTTTTAATGAAATCATTGAATAAACTAATAAAACTAAATAAGTGATCTACCTCTATCAAAGTAATTAAAAATAGGTTGTGTTATCCCACTATTAAAACCCTTATGAAATTACACTAAGAACCCACGTAGTTTGGGATGGATTACACAATGGTCTATTGAGATTTGTGATTCATTGTAAAACCAAACACCAAAATGTAAATATAAAATTAAGGATATGAATAATATAGGAAGAAAAATAAGGATAACAATGGTTTTTCATAATCAAATTAGATTAATTAAACTTTTATTAATTCAGGAAAATTGTTAAGAAGTATAGATAAAGGAGGACACCCTTCTCTTGGTTCAGATAGCTAGTGAAGAAGAACTCCAAGTGAGTTCATTTATTTGGTTATGTAAAAAACTCTAAATTTACACATTATAATAAAATTATGGGTGAAAATTGGGTAAAAATATAATTTAAAATGGGAAATTGGAGTCCTGAAAAATTACATATTTAGATCTATTTAACTTTCAAGGGATCATCTAGGGTTTTATAACCCTTATACTGATATCTAGTTCTTGGATCCTCACTATAGAGTACCTAGTGGTGTTTATTTGACATAAAAGAAGAATTATATTCTGATAAACTAATCATTACATCATTCACCTCATATTTACCCAACCCTAGACAAATTTATTCTCAAATTTCTACCCAAACACTATAAATTCAATTTGAATTCAAATCATCAAAACAAACTGACTTTAGTTCCACTAGAGTATAGTTCCTCTTTGGTTTTACTAACCCATAATGATTTTGAACATTATAAAATTTCCACTATAAATCTTTTCATCACTAGGAATAATTTAAGAATATCATTAGTGAATAACTCCATCCATTAAAACTAAAGTTTTTACTCTACATAAAAAAATTCTATATACAATATACTCCAATGACACCCAACCCACTGAAACATTGTCTTTTTTCAAAACACTTCACTATAATTTGTTTAAAAACTAGTTATCTCCAAAATTATCTATATAAATAGAATTAAATATCAAAATTATTGATCACCATAGAAATAACTAGTTTTTACACCACTTTTTAAACTAATTTTAAATACTATCTAGGTAAAAAACAATAGCGGAAACAACTAATACCTCTAATTTATAAAAATACCCACCACTACAATTTTTCTAAAAGAATATCATTAGGAGTGATAACTCAAAAAATTGAAATTATATACTAATTAAAGGATGATACATGTGCTAAGTATTCTAACCTTGGCCTACTAAAAATCATCACTCTATCATTAGTTTTCCAATATGGACTTGGTCTACCACAATAAAATACCCAGTTAAAAAAACTCTTTTCCATACCCTCCTCTTGAATATTGATATCCTTATCCACAAGATCCACAATATAAATTCAAAAAAAAATATCTCATTGAATTATATATTTTAGGATTTTACATGAAATTTGTGTACATTTTCAAATCAGGTGCATCCTCAAGAAGAAGATATAATTTACCCATCCTACCATCAAACCTATCATGATACCCAAATCTAAACCATCTACCATGATCTTTAATGAATCAATAGTTTTTTTAAAGCATCAGCAAGGTTATATGATAATTAGTTAAAAGAGTTATCCCCTTGGTAGGATTTCCCATATCATTGTCTAACTAATACAACCTTAAATGAATTATAAAAAATTTTTTGTACCAAAAGTCATGATATTTTCTCATAAAAACTCACTAATTAGGAACTATAATCCATGACTTAACACCACTAACCCCACAACATTCAATGAAAACTCTCAAGAAGATTTTTCAATGTTCCAAATCACCAATTTATAATTTCATTAATTATTATATTAAATTTTAGTAGTAATTCATATTAAAAAATCCTTACTTATCAATTCCTATTATCCTATGTGTTTTTCATATATATTATAAAACTAATCTTCTAAACCATGGTTTGAATATTCCAATCCATTTTGAGCAACATATATTCCACTAATGATTTAAGAAGAAATATTTTTAAATATTAACCAACACCATCCACGTTTACTCTCCATTTATGTATTCTCTACCAAATACTTTAAAGATATGAAGCATTCCCAAACCAATGTGTGTTGCACATGGTTACTACCCAACACAAACACTCCCAATATTCACTTGTTTCCCTATGAGTAGCTTTATACTAGACATAACTCATCAACACCAAGATACTCACTTGAGTGTTATTTCCTAATGAAATTTACACCATAAACCTTACCTATATAATTTCCAATCCATGTGTTTCAATCTGCAATGCCTCTTGGTTTTATCCTCTTATAAAAGTTTTTTTAAAACAAATTTAGGGTCTTACCTCCTTTATTGAAAAGAAAACATGAAATTATCTTTTGAAATATGGGGTTAGGTAACCCATTACAAAAACAAATGAAAATTCCAGTAATGACAAACCTGATGCAAGAACAATGTGGTCGATGGATAGAAAAATAGAAAATAAGTTAAAGAAAGAATTTCATCCTCCACCCCTCCTTGAATGAAAATGTAACAGTGAGAATGGTCATGAGAGAGTGTCACTCCTACCAAGAAGTCACACCATGATGGAATCATATGTAGGTAGATCACCCCTCCCACACACATAAAAATTCATAGAGAGGGTTGGAAGATAGATGCCAGCACAACTATCCCTCTTTCAAGCCACCTGCCTAATGATTCTTGTTAAGATATCAAAGCATTACAAGATAATGTAACACAAATCAAGACCCAAATCACTATACAAGATTAAATTAGGGTACCCATGCATCCAATAAGAAGGACAGGTGGCTGAAGATGGGTGTCAACACACCCATCCTTTTTTCGAGGCCGCCCACCCACTAGGGCGGGCAAAAAGAAGCACTGACAATCAAATGAAATGAAAAAAACATAAAAACCCATATATAAATCTACAACCCATTGATCAACCAGTTTAATTGAAATCAAACCAAATGGTCGATAAGAAAAAACAAAAAACCCATAACCCACACAAATCATTATTCATCTGCTTCGATGTCCGTCAACCAAGCCAAACTGACCAGTAAGTTAGTCACCAATATTACTATAGAGGCAGTTAAAAGTCCACCAATGCAGCCCGAAAGCATCTTGAAGATCTCTAGACAAAATCACAGGAAGTAACCAATCCACTTCCAAAACTCCATCTTCATCATTAATTGAATTCACTGGATGAACACCTTGCATCAAATAACCAACACCTGAAACGAATTTCCATCCAACACAACAAGCAGCGCATAAACATCAAATCATAAAGGGGTTCCCAAATTTGTAAGGAACCAATGAAGATGAATCTTGCTGAATCCACACATGAATTTCAAGCTATTGTTCCACCTACAAGATCACGGGATGAAATAAACCCCTCCCACAACCATCAAATTCCACTATAGGACTCATATATAGAAAGATCTGAGAGAAATGAGGAAAAAACCACCAATACATTGAAAAAATAAAATAATCACATGGAAAGGGATTAGATGCACTAAATTGAAAGGCATGTGGATGGGGAAGGCAAAAAAGAATCTAAAACAAAAGGAAGAATAGATAATCAGGAAGTTGAGAAATAATAGAATCAGAAAACCCTAGGAGGATAAGAACCATGTACAGGGATGGAAGTAAGGAATGATGAAAACCCTAAATGAAGATAATTGTGCTTAGGGTTTGGATTTAGGAGATAAAGGATCCAAATTTTATTATAAGGCATAGAATTCATTTAATTCCCAAACGTATTTACTAAGTTTAAATCATGTTCCATTCCACATGATTCATCTATTTTTAAGACTATTAATATATAATGAAAATCATTGAGAACACTACTAGATTTTATAGTTTATCTTTTTATTCCACATACCAAATTTGTCAATGAACCATTTACTCTATTTCCTCTAGTACAAGGGAGAACCAACTTACCTAAACTAACTCCAAAACCTTGATTCTTACTAATATTTGAGTAAACAAATCTACCCATCCCTATCATACCTGAATCATGATATCATGTGTCATATCACACCTTAAATAGGATAACTCATATAAATAACCCATCTAATATCCAAAAAATATCACTTGTAACCCACACATTCATACCCTATAAAGCATTAACTATCCTAGTATTCCCATACATACCCAAGGAATATCATATAAACCAATATTTATAATCTATGGATTTAAATGTATCTAACATTTCATGACCCCATCATCCCATATTCTTAGCTATAATATATCTAACACTCCATAACCCAGACCTAGATTATATGTCTTGGACCCTGACCGAGATATAATAAGCCTCTAATAAACCATACCTAAGGAATAAAATTACCTTCCCACCCATTAAAGGGTTTTCTCTACACTATTTTAAAAAGTGTGTTCCCTATACCCAAATTAATTTATTATTTTCTATAACTATATAATTTTTATAAAGAGTTATACATGATTTTTTCATACCAAAATAGTTTTATTACATTACCATTGACTATATATATGGTATTTTCCATGTATTGTTTTATATTAAAAGGTTGTGGTAGTTCCCAACTATAATAAGAACCTTATAATCATATGAAAATAATAATAAATGTATGAAATATTTTTTGGATACATTAAATTGATGAGATATAAATAATTTTTTAATATTGATGAATAAGGCTCATAATCATTTAGACTTCTTCTCATGAAGTTCGCACTTGGTGATCTCGGGTAGAGGATTTTATGAAAACTAAACTACCAAGGGGAAAACAACATATTTTTAGAGAATTTTTTTTTACTATAAATGGTCATGTTTACGGGTATATAAAATTGAGAAAATAATTATTTTGTATCATTTGAACATGTACTTTAATGTAAGCTGAACACAATGACCTTTATGTTTTCCAGTGGGGTATGTAACACCCCAAAATTATAAAAGAATAAAAAAATAGCATGTATGAAACAAAAAACAAAGAATATAAGGGAATATAAGATCCCAAGAAATTATAATATATTTACTATTCTAAGTAAATTTAATATATTCTATAGTTTTTAATGCATGAAACAATGACTTTCTTCGATGGCTTGTATTACATGCAAGATTGAGTTTTGAAGAATACTATTAATATTATTATTTAAAATGATAGTTACCTCATATACATTAAATTGGAGGTTAAAATAGGAATAAATAAATTATATATGGTTTAATTCATTGGTTACCAATTAATTAAGAATGTATATAAAAAACAATTGAATATAAAGGAAATGTTTTTATAAAAAAAACTATTTTTATACCCGAAAGGTGTTTTATTTTAATAAATCATATTAATCACTATTAATGGATGATATTAATAAAATTTTTATATTATATATTCAATAAAATATTTTTACATTAATCCAATATATTTTATAGGCATACGATAAGATCAAATCCAATTTTTCATATAAAAAACATTATTTTTCTAATGTCATTTTTTTTGCTTTTTAATGTCGCACTTGTTTTAAAAATAAATTTTGTACTTTTATAAAATTTATTTGAAAAAATTAACACAATTTTTTAAAAAATAATTCTAAAACTACCTTATGGTAATTTTATTTTATTTTTCGGATAAGTTTCATTTTTGATGAATAGTGAAAATACTGATTTTTAATTGAAAATTGACATTTCATCTAAACAATTTATAATATTAAATTGTATTTTAAATTGGTTTTAAAGTAAAATTATATAAATAAGAAATATATTTATCTAATGTATTTCATTTTAATAATTTTTATATTTAATTTAGATATAAAAACTTTATAAACTTTTTAACATTTTCACTTTAAAAACTCACTTTCTCATCCCATCTATGGGATTAATTTTAAATTAATTACTTCCAATTATGTGATTTGATTTTGGAGAAATAATTCCATACTTTTAATCAGAATAATTTATAATTTATAATAATTTAAACTTAATTTTTTTACCAAAATGATTAGTAAAATAAGTTAAAATTAATTATTGTGATTAAGAGAAAAACGGGTTTACTTAGTGGTTAAACTTAGAATATAAGCTGTAACAATGACCAAAAACTTTTCAGAAAACACATTTAATTTCCATATTTATACAATTAAACCTATGGTATCTAATTTTTTTGTATTATTTAATCCTATGGTTAGGTAAAAAAATGTTGGTATACCTAACTTCTTTTCAAAAATCTCATGTGTGCCCTCTCCCCCACTTATAAATGGGCATCCCCTCTCCCCCTTATTCACACTTCTAAAACCACTTTTTTCTAATACCTAACCAAATAACTCCACAAATTCCCACCCCTCATTTAATAAGAATTATCTTGGGCATAAATCCAACATAAGAAATAATTAGTGCAAACCAAAGGAGGATAACTCAAGAAGAGGTAATGTTTTTCTAAAATCATTTTTATGTTATTTTCTTCTCCACATCCTTCAATTATTATTATATATTTATTATATAATAACATAACAATATTAAATATAATTATATTTTTTATGTAAATAGATGTGACATCCGAGGTAAATAAAGAATATGACTTTTTCATATTTATTAATTTTTTAATTAAATATTAATTTTACTTTAAAAGGGTTTCTATGTTCAATAGCGTACCTGATACGCAATAATGGGTTTCTTTGAAATCTTATGTTGCACACTAATAATATATTATTATTTTAAACGGTAGTTAACTCCAAGTCATTGTATTGGCGGGAATGAATGAAACTAACTAAAATATGATTATACATGTTTGTTAAATGTATTTAGATTTATCCAATAAATGTTAGAGGCATAAAAAGTTAATTAATGTAATTTTAAGCATAATTTACATTAAAAGGCCGATTTATCACCTTTTAATGGCGAACCCTTTTTAAATCTCATTTTGTTCACTTTAATACATTCTATATGACCAAATAAAATCCTTCTTTAGAATGGGGACATCAAAATTTACTTTGTGTAAATTTTTTGAATTTTTCCGATAAAGTTCATTTTTTAATGAATAGTGAAAAATATTGTATTTTAATTCAAAAGTGCCTTTTAATATAATTTATTTATATGGTCAGATTATCTTTTTAATTGGTTTTAAAGTTAAATTAAAAAATATTTTTACCATTCAATCCAATGATGGTCATTTTAATTAATTTCACTTTGAAATTGGACATAAACGAGTATCAATCTTTTGATAGTTATTGTTTCTTAAAAACATGCTATTTGTTTTGAAAGGAGGAATTAATTTTAAAATTAATTAATAACAATTATATGTTTTGAATTTGAAAAAATTGACATCATTTTTTAATTCAGAATATCAAATATAGCTTAGGCTGAATTTTTGGTATTTTTCGAAAAAACTTTAATTTTTGATGAATAGTGAAACCACTTAGTGGTAGTTAAAAAAACTGACTTTTTCATTTAAATGAAATTTTACCACTTCTGTGAATTGAATTTTGAAAATCCTACATACATGGTTGTTATCAAGAAGTAATATATGGTTCAATAAGATGAAAATAATTTTTGACGAATAGTAATTTTTGACTTTTATTTACCGTAGTTAAAGGTAAATAAGGTAATTCAAGGTAAAAAGAATATTACAATAATTCAAAATTACATTAACACATGTCCAAACCTTATTGGTTGAGTCATTTAAAACCATGGGCATCTTTGGGTCGATTTTGGGACCCCATTGAGCCACTTGGGAGTGATAATGACAATTTAGATTAATTAACATAAAGTAAAGGTAACAATGACAAAAGCAAATCTCTTTTAGTAAATTAATTTTTATATTTTGTAATATAAGTCATATTTTAAACTATAAAAATAATTTATAAATATAAAAATATTTCCTATATGGTATTATTTTTTTTATAATTTTTAGACATCAAATAATTTAAATTATTTATGACACAATAATGATGCAGTGTTTACCACATTAATAAATCATTTAAATAAATAAAATTATAATGATTAAAATATTATCCAAAACCAGTCTAATTTATATTGGATGATTTTATTTTGACCTTGAGTCATCTTGTCTTCTACTATAATGTTATTTGAACCATTAGAAACTGAATATCAATATATAATAAAATAATGTGTTCACACTTTCTTAAAGAGCCCCTCCTCTCCCTTATAAAAGGAGTCCACTTCTAACCAATTCCACACACCTCTCAAGCCTTTTGGATCGTCCAAACTCTGGCCAATTAATATCCTAACATCCCTATCCTCCTCCTAGAAGCCTTACCTTAGTCAGAATGCACTTGAAGAATTCTTTTGGTTCAAACCAAAGGGAGTTACCGAAATTAAAGGTAACAGTTTCTCTTAATTTGTTTTCTTTTATTTTACTTCTCCAGCCCCTAAACTCTTTTATTCCTTTCTTTTGTAACTACACCAGTATCATCAATATACTAGGATGTTGTTAGGATAAGTATTTTAACTACACTTACACACACCTCCATCTAATGGATGAAGAACATAATGTTTCTATGGATGGAAAACTAACACCTCACGAAATGATGATTGTTCAAATATCTCCAACCGCCTCTCATGGTGGCCATTATGATGGCACTGTATTTAAATATTATATATATAATGTTTATGTTTTCTTTATAATTCTGTATTTTTTTATAGAATGATTTTATGGTTTCTATAGTGGGTAAATACGATATTCTCATTTGAGGAAGCGCGGACTACCGCCCCCTCAAAGTGATGTGACTCGTTAATGCCTTATGTGGGATGTATAAAGGATAGAGTTAATGATATTATATATGATATTATACTGGATTATAATATAACTTTGTATAATTATGTTTTAATTCCATTAAAATAATAAATATAAATGAAACTAGCGTTCATGCGTACGTACGGCTTACCGTCTCCATGAACGGTGCATTTCATTTCTTACCTATAAATGTTATGTACTATTATAAATACATTTATATACTGGATATATATGATATATATGATTTATAAATCATGAATATAATTCTGGATATAATAAACCTTTGACCACATGAACAACATGTAATTATAAGAAGTCCATTTTTGACTCAAGTACCAAATATCGACAAAACTATCATTATTAACTAAAATGATTTCATAATGTTTATAACATTGTAATAAGTGATATAAAAGGAATAATAAACTTGAAAATGGTTTTTAAGAAAGTATAAATTAACTTCATTATATTATTTAGGATATTAAATAACGATTGAGTCAAGTGGGATACGAGGTAAGGGATTTCTTATCTCACTTTTAATTCCGTGAGATTTCCAATGTTCGCCACTTATTTATTGCATGTGGTTTAATGTGTACTTACATTGATATATATTATAATTATTATCTTTATATTCATGTTATTATGTGATTCGTTTTTTGTTCATTAACTTTTGGTCATATGACTCGATTTGATTACAATGAAGTAAGAGTTTTTTATCTCACTTTTTATTCTCATGAGATTCATTCTATATTTGCTACTATTTCCATTTGTGTGGTGTATGTACTGCCCATGATTGTACTCTTTGTGTAATATACTTTCATTTATGAGTATTTACTTCTTCATTTTATGATCCTTCTTCATGTGGCGTATGTTTTGCACGTTTCCAAATCGGTAAGGGAACCTTTCACCTTCCTCTATTTAAAAGACTTCTTTTTATTATGACTTTTAATTTACAACATATTATGTTGGGATATGTTCTTTTTTATCCCCATTGATGTAAACTTTATGTCCAAGTGATGAGATACCCTTTTTATCTTATCAACTCATTTTATGAATTTTAAAGTGACGTCGTTAGGCTGTCAAATTTTTACAAGGGAACTTCTTAACCCAATTTCAATTCTTTGGGTTCAACTTATACTTATTGAATATGTCATCCAATGAATATGTTTTAATGACCTCTAATTTTTTTACACTTAATATCCACTTATATTGGGGGTAATTATATTTTTCACACATGATTATGTGATTTATTTATCCTTAATTTAAGGATACCATCTTTATAATGGATTTCATCTCAATTTACATTTCCATTGAGAATTAATTGTTGTTATTCACCAATTCACTCTTATATGGTGTATATACTATACTTTGACATTTTATATCATGAATACCTTTATTCCCATGATATTATAAAGTTCTGATTAAATGTTCTTCCTCAATTATTTGTACTCAAGTGTCTCTATTTTTGTTAAAAAAACACTTTAACTAAAATATCATTTTAAATGTTTTAAAGATTTATTCTTATAAATATTTCTCATTAATATCCATGTTTTCAAAATGGGTATTAGGATTTATTTATATGGACATTAATGTTTTCAAATGATAATTCATTTAAAAGCTTCAAAGTGGTATGAGACACTTTGATTCAAAAATATCTTTTTAAAAGGTTTTGAAAATGATTTGATAAAACATTGTTTATTTCAATATCTTTATTTGAAATATTGGAATGTGGAAATGTTATATTTCCTTTATACATGTGTTTTATGATATTATTATGTTGTGGTTATTGATCATTGTTTACATATACGGGTGGTTCCGTGATAAACCTAGGGTGTGTCAGCCCGAGATATCTCTCCAATGCATTGGGTAACGTGATGGAGGTAAATGTGATATTTCTCCTAAGAGATTTAGGTAATATATTATGATGGGTATTTCAAGTGTAACTCCCTACGTAGCTGTGATAGCTATAATGTATGTTTGATATGGATTCCATAAGTAACCTTTATGATTTATGATTTGTGTGTGTTATTCATAAAATCTTATGATTTCATTAGGTATGTTATGATTGAAAATTATGTTTTCATGGATTTGTATTTATTGTTTGGGATAATGTTTTCCTTCCTTATTTTATAACCCTTACTGAGCTTTTTATGCTCATCCCAAGTTTTTGAATTTTTTTCCATAGGACTTAAAGATTAATAGGTTCAAGGATGGGATCAAGGAAAATTTATGCAACCTAAAACATGGAACTAGACATGTGTCTTTTTAAGAGTTTTTATTTTAGGAAAAAATTGGATACCGATTAGTAGTGTCTACTTGTAATATTCAAGTTGTCATGTAGTAGTTATGGCCTAATTCTCTTAACTCTAAACCTGAAAAGATCCCCAATGTGGATTATTCATTTAATTCAAGATAATGTAATGTTTAAGGCTGGGTCCTTATAGTTGGTATCAGAGGTCGGTTTAGATAACTTTAGAGGTTAGGGAATTCTTTAAGCATAAGTGACATTACCATAATGGTTAGGATTTCATAAAGAGTCGTAGTTGTTTTTAGATAAAGTGAATGAGTTTAATATAACATGAATAACTATATCTTAGTGTTTACCATCCTCATAAGATATTATATGATGATTTTACTGATATACTCACACTGACCTTTTTTGTTTTAGTAAATGGATGGATCTAGCAGGCACCAAAGTAATAGTGGATGTGAAGAAAACTGTGATGGTTTTTTGAATGGGCAACTGAATGATATGGGAGCTTCAATTAGAACACATGTGGTTATTCTCAACCAACTATCTGGAGTCATGATTGACCACCTGAACCTTAGTGATCTTTATAAGGCATCATATATGCGAGAAACAAATCCCTACGTAAGTTCATGTAATAATCATAAAGGTAAGTGTGTTCAAAAACCTATGTGTCAAATATGTGGAAAGAAACACTTAGAAAAATCTTTCAAAGGGACATAAAGATGTTATAGATGTAGAAATGAAGGTTATAAAGCAAGAACCTTTCATGGAAAAAGATAGCATCTAGTTGACTTAAGGAAAGGGAAAGAAGTCCTTTCCAAGGGATCAATTGAATGTTTTAAATGTGGTGTGGATGGTCATTATGAAGACACATGTCCTACGAAGAAGTTTTTAGAATGGGATCACCAGGATCATACAAATTCATTTACCAATACATAATGTCATTCTGATTGAGGATGAAGAAACTGACAATGACCAATGAAAGGTATGGATTATTTCTTAACATATGTTTTCCTATTATTGAAATCATAGGATATGATTCATGATTTTGTTTGTAGGAAAGAATTATTTCAGAATAAGTTGGAAATGAATGGTTAATGAATCATGAATAATGTTGATTGAGTAAGAAGTCAACATATAAGGGATTCAAGAGTTATGGTAGAATTTAAGATGGTGAAATGCTTAAAAGTATTAAGGCTCTTCTGATGATGGGATTACATTAGAAGACTTTTTATAGTATGTGTAGCCCTGATGTTTTATATAGGAAAATTTTATTCAAGAAATAATTATATTCTCTTTTGTGGATATAGTTATAAATAACCCTTTGGGTTTATATGATCCTTGAATTTGAAGCAATTACCGGTTAATGCATTTTGGGATGAAAAACGAAAGTTATTAGATAACCTTTTTGGTTAAAATATGTTGTGGTTATTTTTGATGAATTTATCCCTTTTTGGGAATGATATAAAATTATGTAGTTTTTGAAAAGGGACAACACACAAACCGTGTGACAACCAGTCGCGTCGGACGAAGCTCTGAGAATCAAACTCACAACCAAAGTGCGACTGGTATTTATCACCTACCACTGGACTACATGAAGTCCCTGGTTAGTATGACTTATTATTTTTATTTAGATGATCTTATGAATCAGGAATAAGTTGATTTTGGGTTATCTATGGAAATGATTAACCTATCATGGAGGATATGTGATTAGGTTAATTACTTTTCTGTATGAGACTTTTATAGTAAATGTTGTTATTTGGAGATAAATGTTAAGATTTAACTTGGAAGAATATGTGATTAAATCCTTTAGTGATTTTGGTTTCAATCTTAGTTTGGATTAATTTTAATAATTTTAAGGATAACTATTTATTTAATGGTCTTTATTAAACCTTGGGTTGTTTTTGTTGAATTTTTTATATTAAGAGTATTATTTATTTTTATAAAGGATTATCCTTTTGGTGATTATCTGATCTTGCTAACAATTTTGGTTTTATTTGATGTCTAAATACAAGATAAATAGATAGTTCTCCTTTTGTGGATTATTTTATTCTCTTGAAGATGATTCTTGTGCTTTTTATGTGACCAAGTCTTTTTGAATGCTCATCGTTTAGAGAAATGATTAGTTTTGGTAGAAACTTATTAAAATATGAAACTTTACTTAAAGGTAAGTATATTTCCTTATGTTTTTATTCTATGAAGAATATGAATTCCCCAAAATTATGAAAGGGAAGATAAAACAAAAATTTTGTTGGCTTAAGTTTCCTACTGGGTAATCAAAGACCGTTTACACACATCATAAGTTTGTGATTTTCTTGTGGTTAACTTTCTCCTAATCATGTATCCTATCAATCTCCATAAGAACGTGACCCTTTGTTTTCTCCTCTATATCCATGTTTTCATGGAATCTTTGTATGGGTTAACTCGGGTGACCATTGTACTTCTCTTTCTTTATTTTAAAGTGATATTTTTACTGGAGTGTTGCGCCTCGCATAGGCACACAAGCACACGCAAGCTGATTACTGCAGTATCGGGGAATTACCTCTCCAATGTGTTGTAACACCTATAAAAATAAGAAAAACACAAAACACTAATTCCCAATAATCCAACCAAGAAGCAGCACAAAATTCACCTCTACGCAGAGTCGCGCTTGACCAATAGGGTCGCAAAAAAGGGAGAATAGTTGGATACAGTGTCGTGGTGTACTGGGAAGGTCACCAACATCGTCAACGGTGTAACGAAGGATGTCGTGGTTGACAGCGGAGTTTGTCAAAGAATCTGGGTAGGGTATCAATGCACCATTCAATTACCGGGGGATGTAAAAGGGTCATTTAGGAACTGCGTGGTTGAGCGACAAGTTTGTGGGGCAACGCACTGCCGAGCTAGAGGCGTGTCGGGCTAGAGATGTGTGAGGCGATCGAAAATGAGGTTGTGCAGCCAACGTGAGGTGTGGAAGGAATATCAGCTAGTGGGTGAACTTCTAGGGTATCCAGTAAGAAGCAGAGGTAGTGACAAAGCATGTCAGAAAGCGTGATGTGGCTGAAAAGGGAGGCTACTGTCAGTCGGTGTGCGGTGGATAGTGTGGTGTCGGAAGGAGGGTGGATGGAGGACGCTGGAAGGATGTGTGTGACTATTGAAGTGAAGGGGGGGGAGTGTCAGGTTGTCAGGCCACTACTGGCCAGACGACTCAAGGGCATTGTGTCGTTGTTGGCTGGCCTGAATAGGGATGGGGGCTGGCAGAAGGTCGGTGCAGCGAAGGGGGAAGGTCATCGGGGGTTTCCGAGCACACAAGAGAGGACCCGGCATGGTGGAGCTGATCGGATGAGGGTGGTGTTTTGTTCTGTTCAGGTGGGGCGCTGGAGTAGGATGGTCGGCAGTTGGGTGGCACAGGGAGAAGAGGAGGTGGAGGTGACTAGCAGCGCGACGTCGGAGGTGTAGGACAGGAACGGCTGATGAGAGGCTAGTGTAGCACATGAACCATGCGGGAGGATAGCTAAGTGTTGAGCATGTACAATAGGTGCAGGGGTGTGAGGTCGGTGAGTGCGATGGGCATAGGAAGGCCAGACCATGGGAGTCAAGAAGGCGGTTGGGGGTGTGTTGCGCAGTGAGTGAGAGGTGCAGATTGCAGCGCGTAGAGAGAGTTAGGGTTAGGGGAAATAAAGGAAAATAAAAAGAAAGAAATTCAAATAAAAAAATACAAAAATACAAATATTAATATCAATATTAATAATAATAATGAACATAATAATAAAAAATAATAATAATAATCAAAAAAATATAAAAATAATAATTTTAATAATGAAATTTTTTTAATGATAACATAATATTATTATACATGAACAAAATAATATTATCATTACTATGGTGAGTTATTTATTTAACTAAATTTTTTATTTTTCAAAACATTTAATTCATTTTTATTTGGCCGATTCAAAAACCTTAATTGCACCGTACTCGGTCTGACTGTCGAGCATCCGCTAGCCCTGCGGTTCCCACACACTAGCTTAAAATAATAATAATAATAAATTTCATTTATAATAATAATAATAATGCCTTATTATTAATAATACACTAATAAGAATAATAATAATAATAATAATACCGATTAAAATATAAATAATAAAAATATTCAGTTCACTTTAAAAATAATAAATAAATTATTAACAGACAATAAAAAAAATTACATAACACAATAAATTAAAAAAGTTTCTTATTTTAATTTTTCTAAGATAGGCAGATCATGCTGCTTCTTGGGAAAAGCTGCGTGGGGTTTCAAAAATGCACTCCACCCATGTTCCCAACGATGTCAACTCAAAAACACGTACATTTTGACAACACTAAAAAAAATTCATCTGGGACTCAACTCAAACCCCATCAAAATTTATCTAATGACAAAAAAATAATGAAATAAAATAATTTATTAGATCAGGGTGTGACAATTCCCCCCCCCCCCCATAATTATTACTGCCCCTAGAAAGCCACAACAATACCTAGACCCAAAGATAAAGCTCTTTAAGTGTCACCCACCTCCAAAAGTTTAAGTTCCTCCAGTTGATCGAACCAAACAGACACTAAAAACCCATGACACGTAACTCATCCTTAAAACATGATCACCTTAACCATCACCAAAAAGAACCCAATCCACCCATTTCAACCAAATAATGAACCTGAACCACTTCAGAGGTTTATTCCCATAATCTTAGTCCAACAGAACCATTGGGTGTACTCCAATCCCAAATTTTACTCAAGAGGAAGAACTTAGGATTCGGTGGTTCTACATGAGACCACCCACCACAAAATGATACATGAAAAGAAACTTTTATACTGACTTGGGAAGGCCCAAACAGACTCCCCACCATAAAAATTGGGCTAACACTAAGTTACTTTGAGCATAACTCTGTGAGACCCATTATGGGTCTCCCCACCATAAGAACTGACGAGGTTACCTGAACTTGAAAACTTCCCACACGGACCAAAAACCCCCCACCATGAGGGGGGGGGGGAGGGACCCAACTGATAGAGCATCAAAATTATCTTCATCACTCTACCAACAAATTCACACCCTTGGAAGAACTAAAATCATTCCTCACTAAATAAAAAGATTATAAAAATGTCTTTTTACACCATTTCGGTTCTTCTGACTATGAACCAGCTTCACTCTTGGGCCAATGGATGGAGCACCGATAATTGAAGCATCTCTTACCACGCAGTTAGGCTTGAAAATTCCCAAACATAACACACAAACCAGAATTTAACCAAGAAAACTTCCATTAAAATAAAGGTTTCAAGGAGGTTTAACAAAACCATTCTTATAACTAAAGGGAAAGAACACCACAAAATGCTACAAGAGACAACTACTACATCCAAAGAACACAACAAATAAAAAACCACAAACAGATCCCAAACATTGTCTTACTCCTGCTGATGGGTTTAGGTGACCTTTGACGAGCAAGGTCTAGCTTTAGTGTGCTTATCGAAAACACCTATAAAGAATCACTAAAAGTGACCCAAGCTCCCACATGTGTGGTAGGGTTTCAGAACAGTCAAAAACATCGGCCTCTTGTGTTCCCGCTTAACAAAATGGTGATAAATCAAGGCATTACACTGTGAGGAAGATGACTGAATGTCTGAAGGCCACTTGATTCTTCTACTAGATCCACCAGCACTAGTTCGCTTCACATTCTTCATATCACCATCCTCTACACTTCTTCCCAAGGCTATTGGAGGATTCACCACCTCATGTCCTCCTATTAACACAGCTTGGGCCAGAAAGGATTTCCCCAAAAAATCCAAAAAGGTGGTTAGGTTGAGCTCTGCCACTATTGACTATAGTTTAGTTCATCATCCAGACTCAAATTTCTAAGCCTTTTTGGGATCATTTGCAAAAAACCATTGGTTGTACGGAACTAGGTCCAAGAAACATCGATAGAATTCTAGTACTGATTCAACGCCCTGCTGAACACAAATAAAACTTTAACCTCTTCCTCGGCTTCATAAAATCAGGGAAGTATTGTTGGATGAATGAAGACTTGAAGAATTACCAAGTGATATCTTATTGAGGAATTCTTTGAGACACAGACTTCCACCATTTCTAGGTTGGACCTTCAAGAATAAAGGTATCCAATTTCACCTTCAATGACTCAGGAAACCCAATGAAACTTAAGTTCCTCTCAATATTCTGCAACTATTTCTTCCCCTTAATAGGATTTCTTGTCCATAAAAGAGAGGAGGGTTCAATTTCTAAAACATGAGGATGTAATCTATGGGGTGATCAACTGGACAATTTTCTAAGGGCGCACCACCCCAAGCTGCACCTTGGAATTCATCAAACCTTCATGGGGGAGAACACTATGGGACATGGAAACAAAGAACCTAATCAAAACATGTCCATCGCCATTCCAAATTAAACTTTCTACCATTTCCAAAATAATACTTTACAAAACAATTCTTAGAAGTAAATAAGACCCAAACATCCCACAAGGAGAACTAGTTCTGATGAGTGATTTGGACATATGGTTGGCGGCCAAACGCCAGTCACACCACCATCATGGAGATAAATCTAGGGAAATTCCCCCATATCCACATGGATTTCTAGGACCTGTTAGCTCATGGGGATAATTTTCCAACTCCCTTTTCATTTCCCAACATAAAACAATTCAAAGGAATCAAAAAGACACCCATAACCCAGACATCCCATGGTAACCCGATGTGCGGAATGAGCAAGGGTTCATGAAGTCCTTCTCGTCCATATGACTCGAGTCCCAACAATTATACTCCTTCTACCATGACAACCAAAAATAGAAAATGGAGCTTGAAAACCAATGTCCTCTAAGAGCCAACCAGCCTTTGATACCATTTTGTCATGAACCAACCTGGGTCGACCCTGAACTGGTCACCCGAGTCGATCTGCGACAAGGCAAGTGAGGTGTTCCCAATCTGTTTGGCTGGAAACAAGCACCGGGGCATCAATAATGAACAAAAAGGGAATGATCATTCCCAATAAAAGTGAACTATGTAGAAGAAATAAAATAGAACAACACAAAATAAATAAATGACATGAAAGAGAAAGAATGACCAACAACACATACTAACCTAGCCACGTCTAAAACTTCTCATGACCCTAAGAGTCGCTCACCAATCCACAAACAACTCTTTCCCATAGTGAGAAAGCTCGAGTCAAACCTGCAACAGAAACTAAAACTAAGAAAACACTATATGCATGAGTATTAAAACTCAGTAGGCATTCCCAACAATCTATTCTCAAAGCACTGTCTTTAATAAAATAATTTACAAATTTCAGTTTTGAACTAAACTATATAAAATTAGGTTTTCCACATACACTTAAATTTCCAAAACAATTAATATTCCATTACCCTCTATTATTTAAAAAAACAAGTTTAATGTTTGATGGGAGAATGTTCATTACATTTTAAAAAAATTATCACAAACAATTTAAAAATAAAAATTTTAGTTTTTATTCAAGAGTAAAACCACACACAACACACAACACACAATAAGGGAAATGGGAAAGTAGAAAACAATGAAACTCAACCAAATTATGCCTCTCAATCATCTGCCACATGCAAATAAATACTAAAGAAAACATGGGTTGAACTTAGGAACTCGTGAACAATCCATAATGTACTATACGTGTGACTCGTCTTGAAGTCATTCTATACTTAGTGGCATCATAATTCCCAAATGCTCGATGTTTCCCAACATGTCCTAACCGAGGGGCCCAATTCCCTAGCAAAGCAAAGTCCGTACTAAGGGCCACTTCCCAGTGAGTAATATAAACTAGTGCAGAAATCATTATCAGAAGATTCACTTAATATGCTGGGTTCTCATGTCGAGTACTAAATGAACATAGGGGTGAGTAAAAAATGTTAAACAAGCAACTAATCATCGTGAAATAACATCACACTTAACAACTCACACCAACAACGTACACTGCAAGATCACCCCTAAGTCACCCCAAAGAGAGTTTTCAAAATAATTTATTTTATTAAAGTTCCAAATGGGCCTTAACCAAATTTAAAGAGAAACACCATTTGTCAAGAGAAACCAAAACATTTTTCACACATCATAAGATAACATTTGATATCAAACCAATACCACACTTTAAAGTTCATGAATTATGTTCAAAGGCCAAATGGGAATTCTTTCACTATTATGTGTCAATTCCTCAAGAAAATAATTCATGTGCCATGCATAAAATAAACAGATTTGTTTACATAAAGTATTTATTAAAAAAAATTATCCAATATTATTTCTAATTTTTCAAAAATCAATGAAATATCAAGAAATTCATAAATTCATAATTTAAAGGCGATTGTAGTGGGGGACCTACCTCAAATCACAGCTCGAACACACTGGCACGGCACGCCTCAAATAGGTACAAAAGCACATGTAATCCAAAGATTGTAGTATCGATAAAATTACCTCATCAATGCACTACAACACCCGCAAAAATAAGTAAAAACACAAAAATATTAATTCAAAATAATCCAATGAGCAAGCAGCACAAATGTCTTCTCAAAGTGGAGGCACGCTTGACCAACGGGGTCGCACAAAAGTGTGAATGGTTGGAAGTGGTGTCGCGGTGCACTGGGAAGGTCACTAACATCATCAACGGCGGTGAGAAAGATGGCTTGGTTGACATAGGAGATGGTTGAAGCAGTTGGGGAGGGTCGCAATGCATCATGCAATGACTGGGGGACAAGAAAGGGTTCAGGTAAGAGCTATGTGACCGGGTGACAAGTTTTTTGGGAAATGCATTGCTGAGCCGGAGGCGCCTTGGGCTAGAGACGTGCATGACGGCTGGAAAAGAGGGTGTGTGGCCAACATGAGAGACGGAAGGCATTTCATCTAGTGGGTGCGCAGCTGGGGGTCGTCAGCAAGAATTGAACGTGGCGACGAGGCGGGTCAAAAGGCATGTGGGGGCTGGAAAGGGATGTTACTGCTAGTGGGTGCATGTTGGACGTTGTGGTGCCAGAAGGAGGGCAGATGGAGGATGCCAACAAGAGGAACGCAGCTAATGTAGTGAAGGGGGAGAGTTTCAGGGTGTCGTGCCACAACTGGATAGAAGAGGCAGGGGCATTGCGCCACTGTTGGCCAACCAGAATTGGGAAGGGGGCCGACGGAAGGTCTATGAAGTGAAGGGGGAATATCACTGGGGGTCGCACGATGCACAGGAGAGGCATCAGTGTAGTGGAGCTGCTCGGATGAGGGGGGTGTTTCACATTGTTCAAGTGGGGGGTGAAGTAGGATGGCCAGTAGCTGGGTGGCATGAAGAGGAGGAGGTTGCATCGAAAGGATGGGAGGAGGAGGAAGAGGCGGCTGGCAGTGCGGTGTCGGAGGTGCAGGACAACAATGACAGACAGGTGGTTGGTGTCGCGCAGGTGCCATGGAGGAGGCTGGCTGAGTGTAGAGCGCGGACATCAGGTGCAGGGGTGTGAGGCCAGTGGGTGTGATGGTCGGAGGAAGGCCATACCATGGGAGGGAGGGAGATGGTTGGGGGCATGTTGTGTAGTGAGGGAGAGGTGCAGATGGCAGCGCACAGAGAGAGTTAGGTTTAGAGGGAAAGAGAGGAAAATAAAAAAGAAAAAATAAATATAAATATAAATAAAAATAAAAAAATATTAATATTAATAACAAAATTAATAATAATAATACACATAATTCTAATAAGAACAACTTTAATAATAATCTAAAAATGATAAAAATAATATTTTTAATAATGAAAATTATTTAATAATAACATAAAATTATTGTATATGACCAAAATAATATTGTCATTACTAAGGTGAGTTATCTATTTAAATAAATTTTTAAATTTTCAACCCATTTAATTCATTTTTATTTGGCTGATTCAAATACTGTAACCGCGCGGTACCCGAGCTAACCACGAGGCTTCTACTAGTCGTACGGTGCCTACGCACCGACCTAAAATAATAATAATAATAATAATAATAACTTTAATTGATAATAATAATAACAATAAGTCCTTATTAATAATAACAATAATAAGAATTATAATAATCATACTGATTAAAATATAAATAATAAAAATATTCAGTTTACTTTAACAATAATAATAAAATTATTAACAACAATAAAAAAAATTAAATAACACAATAAATTACAAAAGTTTCTCATTTTTATTTTACAAAGATAGGTGGATCATGTAGATTCTTGGGCAAAGTCATGCGGGGTTTCCAAAATGCGTTCTGCCCATGTTCCCAATGATGTCAACTCAAAAATGCGTACTTTTTCACAACACTCAAAAGTTTTTTGTCTGGGACTCAACCCGAACCCTAACAAAATTTATCTGAGGCCAAAGAAAATAATGACATAAAATAATTGATTAGGTCGGAGTGTGAAATACACTGAGGAAAATATATAGTTAAATGTAATGGAAATAAGTAAATCAACATAGCATGTCAACAAAATTTATGAAATATTGATTTATGTTAACATCAATGATGATCAAAGTTCATGGGTCAATATTCAAGATTAAATTTTGATTCATGGATTCAATGATGGCAAGATCAATATTGAAGGGAACATTAATAATTCTAAAAAATTATATTTCTCTTTGAGGAAATTATTAAAGATGAACCATAGAGGATAGGGTTTCACATTAATTGGATCTTACATAGGGTGTATGGAACTAATTTAATTAATTTTTTTCTGGAATGATGTGGTGATGACTTATGAATATTATCCCCTTTGTTTGGTTGTTTTATGTTTGGTTTCTCACTCAAACCCTAAAATTTTCTTTTTCCATTGTAAAATATTTAAATTTATATCAATCATTTATCATATAAGAATATAATAAGTGGTACATAAGAAAAACATGGGAAAAGTTTATATATTAAAAAATGTATTCCATGAATCGAAGTCAAATTACATTTTTGTAATTTCTCAACTTTATATATATCCCGCAATGTCATAAATGATATATATATAAGAGAGAGTTAATCATTTATGTTAATTTGATTTCCTATAAAGAAATATTAGTTTTTAAAGTCTAAATAATATTTATGTATTTATTGTGTCAAAACATTTTCACCAATACATATATAGAAATCCATTTTAATTCAAATTTTCATATTAGGTAAAATGATTATTATAATGATAAAATTATCCATTTATGGATCATGGCATGGATTAAATTAAAGAATAATTATTTTTCTTGGTTTTTATAAGAGGTTAGTGTGAGAAGTGTAGTTTCTTATATAAAATATTCTGATAGCATATGGAAAATAGATATTTTACTTATAATTAGTTATGACTTAGTTGAAAATATTTTTCCATATATTATCTTACAGTATTAACAAAATTTTTAATGAAAAATGTGTAATGATATTAATCTATGGGTATCTTGGATGAAGTTAAGGTATATAAATTTATAAGTTATTGAAAATAAGGGTTGTAATAATTCATGGGATAATTACTTTCTATGTATCATAGCATAAATCTCTCTAAGAAGAAAAGTTGAAGAAATAATACTAGATTAATATGGTGAAAAAAAATCAATATGATTTAGGGATGGATATATCAAATATTTCCTAATATGTATCATATTTTATAATGAAAATTTATATTATGGTGTAAAAATATCAAATAAATCTTGGAGAACTGCATAGGTAGCTGTTAGAACTATCAAATTATACTATAGAAATTATGGGGGTTATTGTGACAACCCAACCTACTAGGGTCCGCCTAGCTGGTGGAAGGTCAGGTGGGAAAACACCAATCCCACCTCAAATAGGATAGGGACTAGATACAAGCACTGAGGAAAGATAACTGAAATAGGATAACTTTTCCTAATGTACCTGTATGAACACACAGAACTATCTCTATGTGAATGTACAGAGTAATATAAAAAAATAATATAACATATAGAGTGTAAACATTCCTGCAATAACCTCTTGGGGATACATCATGGTACCATAGTATAAACCAAATAATAAAGGTAAAAATACACACACATCTATAAATGAAGTCCAAAACTAAAAATAATTGGAAAAGAAGAAAACTAATAGAGTCCATCTCCTGATATCTAAGTCTAACCAATGTATATGGAAAATTCACCCAAGGATCACTATTCTATACAGATGTCACCGCTGAACTTCTAATCATCTACATAAGAAATGACGTTTTTAGGAAAATCTCATATATAGGTGAGTATATACATACCTAATAGGATTCCTAAAAATCAAAAATGGAGCAATAGAATGATACAATATAAGTCATCTCAACCCACTAAAATATGAAAATGATAACACACTACATGTATACATGATCAAAAAGAAACCAAGTAGATAGAGAAAGGGTATATCCATCTCACATCCCATCCAAAGTCAATGAATATTACTTTGGCCCCATGTAAAACCTCACAAGAATCTATATTGAGTGGCCCACCCCTCGTCGCTATGCGTCATAGTTGAGTGAACCATGACTCTTGAAGAGGAAATTTTCCCTATTGGAGCTCAAATACGGGGGAGTACCACTTCATATATAGAGGTCTCATGCCCTATTATAGGGGAGTACTAACTATACTAATGTAAAGAGTATGTGGGTCCTGATCCCTAGTGTGATAGGGGAGTATCATCTCCAGTATCACACTGATAATACTTCTCTGATCACTACAATCATTGAACATAATCTGTAGAAGTTTCACACTCAGAACATCTCACATCATATCTCATATGCCAAAATGAATTCCATCATCATTTTCTATGTGGAAAAACACTCAATATAAGATACTAGTAGGCCAAAATCCAATTCATGGAAAATATGATACTAGAGGAAGATGTTTCTATGGGAAATATACAATGTTTATGGGGTCCACATAGTGTGAGACCTTGCCTCACCCCCTGGACGTGTTCTCCCCTGGATAGGGATTGAAAACCCATATCTAAATACATGGTATGTACTGGATGTACAATGTATGTATTATACACTCAAATCATGTTCGTGCTCTTTAGACTATCTCTATGCACATCAACCCATGCCCATTTACATGGTTGTGTCCTGGTATCTGGGTCTTGTCTGAGTACACGGTCATTCCCGTATACTATGGTCGTGCTCATGGGCTTGACTGTGTTTGTTATTGTTTACTCCTAGAGTACACCCTAATCCAACATCTTAGTGTAATATAGCATGTGGTGGGTTCACTTCATGTGTGGTATTCTTCTCTTCATGAAACCCTATCAATTATATACAGGGCACTACAAGGCTTGTGTTCTTCATAATACATGTTGTCTTGTTGAGTTTTTTATAAAAAAACTATTTCATCCTATGAATCTGTATTTTTCTTCATCATGATGAGATCCACCATTTGACCACTCTAAATCAAAGGTTAATGCCTCTGTTCTTTGATTTCCATATTTGGGTGGCTGGAAATCAATAATCCAATCATCTACTTTTGGGATGACATGTGTCTTAGGTGCCTTCTGTCACTTTTCACCACTCTAGATCCTAGATCAACAAAGCATCGCCCATATTCAAACTCAATACATCTGAAAATTTCCATCTCATTTGTTTTTCTCCTAGTCACTGTGAATTTTTGGGTTCGATCACACTCAAACCCACCCGGGCAATGTCAGAATGTGACCTCGTGTTGTAGTAGTAAAGAACACAACAAACGGTGGGTAGAAATGTACAAGAAAAGAGTAAATCATTTGTTGTATAAGAATTATTTTCTAATCGTTACATAAATATGTATATCAAGGAGTAAACCATGGAATAACATAATTAAATTAGAATCAGCAATTCAATTTTTTTAAACAGATTCAAGAGAGAATAGAAAAAAATGAAAATCAAAGAAGATAATGAATCCATGATTGATTAAATAAAATAGTATTAAATACATAAATAATATAAATTACCTTGATTTATTAATGATAATTGGTGAAGAATATATTATTTAGTGATAAAGAATACATTCTTTAGGGATAAATAATATCTAATGAGTTCTCTACCTCTCAATCCACCTTAAATTGATCACCATTTGTCAGCCGATCACAATCTGCCAATGATGAATGCCTATTTTCCTCCTCTCAAATCGTCATAGGGTTATGCAGCTAACCATGAAAATGCATTATTATTGAATATTTATGGACATTTAGATTTACTTCATTTAGTAAAAATAAATAAATATATTTTTTTATTTATTTAAATGCAACCACCTAGAGTTTATCTCCCTAAGAACATCTGAGGCAAACTAACCTTAGGTCACGCCTAGGTAAACCACATATTTTAGACTCAATTATTGTCTCAGATTCCCCATATAAGGTCCTGAATAATGGGAAAACTAATTAAACCAAATTGATACATGTTAGGGCATTAAAATATATTAATATTATTAATATATTATTTTTGGGGTCCTAAGACACCCAAACACCATGCCCCCTTAGAGGATAAATCTGAATATCTATGTAGAAATATTCAAAGGACCAATCCATTGAAACCAGAGTCCTGGTATTCATCCCTTCTTCTGGGATTTTCACCTCAAAATGAACAAGATACACAAATAGGTGGTGGTATAGATTCTTTATTTGACTCTATCACTCCAAAGAGATCTCCTGGATACTCTTATGCTTCCACATTACATAAACCAAGGGATTAGTCCAGTATTTCAGGATCCTCTCCTATCAATCCTTGATCACCACTGGGTACTCCATGAAGGTGTATCCATCTTAAATTTCCATCTCAAATCAGTCAATAATGTGCCTGGGGTCATGCGTAAATATCTTTAACTATGATTCATGGACAATTTCATACACTTGATACAATAGTGGGGGAAAGATTAGGAGGTAATAAACCTCACCAACCCTATATAAGATCTCAAATGTCCTAATGAACCTTAGGTGTAGATTTACTCCTTAATTTAATCCCCATAATCCTCTTCATGGGGAGAATCTCAAGAAAACACAGTCACCTTGCTCAAACTCAAGGGACCTATGTTGTTGATTTTTATAAGATTTCAATCTTATATAGGTTATCCCCATATGCCCATGGGTCAGCTGAACCTTCCCTATCATCGACTTCACCATCTCTATCCCAATAACAGATTTCACACTCATTATAGTATAAGGGTGACCTAAATGGTCTCCCATACTGAGCCTTTAATGGGTTCAGTCCAATAGTGGAGTGATATATATTATTATAAGAAAACTCTACCAATGAAAAGTGATCCTCCCAACTCCATATAAAGTATAATGCACATCCCCTCAACATATCCTTCAATACATTTATAGTTTAATTGATCTGGTCATCCTTCTATGGAAAAAATGTTTCACTGAAATGAAACTAAGTCCCAAAAGCATCCTATAAACCTCTATACAAACATGATATAAATTGAGTATCATGGTTAGAGATTATTGTCGAGGGTACCCCAAGATTCCTAATGATCTTCAACATATACAAATAACCCAAACTCTTAGACAAACTATTCTCTTAGATGTAAATGAAGTGTGTCGACTTAGTGATTCAGTCAAAAATTGACCAAATAGCATCGTTACCTTTCTCTACCCCTGGAATCTCTATTATAAAGACCATATATATATAATCTCATTTTCATTATTGAATCTCAAGAGGTTGTGACAAACCTATTGGAACTTGGTCCTCAGGTCTTGCCTTTTAACATGTGATATACTGAGAGATGAACTCAATAATTCTCTACCACATTATATCCCACCAAAACTACCGTTGAATGTCCTTGTACATATTTTCTCCACTGTGATGTAAACCCAAGAGGTATTTGTGAAGCTACCTCATCAACTCCTCATGTAAAATAACTAGAACTATCATACGCCACTAGAAAAATATTAAATGATCCCCTATATCATAAATTCCATATGGTGTATCTTTTGAGGATACATGGTCACATAGAACCTTATAGTCTATGTATCCCAAATGAGCCTCTCACACATACATCAGAATTGGGGGTGTCACCACCATTAATAGAATAAAATTTTCACCCCTCTCCCCTATCAGGGTTAGACGTAAATAAACTAACTATTTATATTCCTTCTCAACCATTTGAGAATGTGAATTCCTACTATGGGAATCTATCATTGTATTTACTTCCTCATGAGTATAGAATATCTCGAAGACATAGTTATACAGGAACTCTAACTAATGCCTCTATCTCTAGTAAATATCTCTATGAGTGAGGATATACCTGAGGCTCTTGTGGTATGAGTACACAGCAAAGTGCTCACCCAAAAGATAGTACCTCCACATATCTACAGTAAATACTACCATGAACAACTCTAGGTCATGAGACGCATAGTTTTATTGTTCAGTCTAAACTACCATGACCCATAATCTATCATTTCCTACCACTGTATCAACACAAAATCATTCCCATATCCAAATGCATTGAATAACAATACATACTCCACACCCTCCTCTAGTTGTATCAACACATGAGTATGATTCATTCTTATCCTTGTCACCTTAAAGGATCTTTTACACTACTCATTCTAGATAAAAATCTATAGTTTTCATGTCAAGGTGGTCAAGGGGTATACAATATTAGAAATGTTCTCCATGAACCTCCTGTAGTACCCCTCCAATCCAAGAAACCTCTACTCCACTAACACAAAAAATGGGAGGATCCCAAGAAAGCACTGCATCAATATTTGTCGGGTTAAAAGCTAAAACATTCTTAGAAATGACATTCCCTAGAAATTGAACCTCGCATATCAAGAACTGGCAATTTGAGAGATTACTGTAAAACTAGTTCTCCTAGTGTAAGTCTAGGATCATCCTCAAATGCTCTGTATGTTCGTCCTCCAACCCGGAATAAATGAGTATTCCATTATTGAATATAACCACAAATCAGTCCATGTATGGCTATAAGATCCAATTTATAAGATTTGTAATCATACTGGGGAGTTTAATCACACCTAAAGAAATCACTAGGAACTCATAGTGTTTATAGTGACATAATAATTCTATCTTTGGAAATCATCCTTTTAAACCCTCAACTAGTTGTAGTTGGACATGAGATCAATCTTTGAGAACAAAATTTAACCTACCAAATGGTCCATGAGGTTATAAATCCTCAGTAAGGGGTGATTTTTATTTTTAATTAGTTTATTAAAGTGATAATAGTTAACACAAATCCTCAATATCATGTCTGCATTTTTTATGAAAACACTAGAGTTTCCCAGGGGGACACATTTGGTCTAGTGAAACCCTACTCCCAAAGGTCCTCCAACTACACTCTCATATCCCAAAAATATTTTAGGGATATATGATAATTCATAAAATATATTGTTGTGGTCCTGAGGTGAAAGTAAATGATGATGTCCATCTCCCACATTGGACGTAGTCCTGGAATGCCTATGGGGAAGATTCCCATAAATTTTTTCAATACAGAAGGAATCAAGATACCTAAATTTACAACTAAGATAAGGGATAAAATCATCAACTAATGGGTGATGGGTTGCAGCTTGATGCCCACATGACCTACTTTCCTAGTAATGAGATATCTCTCTCCCTTAAAGGAGAATCATGTCCCATCTATCCAAAGTCATCTAAATTGTCTACAATGATATCCAATCTGGGCCAAAAATGTTGAAAATTGGTCTATCCCAATATGACATCATAAGGTTTTATTGTTTTGAATAGGAGGTCCCATGAGAAACTCTCTCCACCAAGTTCCATCTCTCACTCTCAAGAGATGAGTGATATTTAAGAGTCACTCCATTTAGAAAATTTTAGTCCTAACTATTTGGACAGAGTCTCAACTAGAAGATCCATCTCCCACAAAATGTATAAGTTGTGAAAGTAATGACTCACAGTTGTATTTAATTGTACTAGTGGAAGAGTAAAAAATAAAAAAATAATACCTCCAATCATCTCATGCACATACTATTCATAGCCCTCCATGGTTGGTAGTTGTACATGGCCTCAACTACCAGCTCTATAATACAGATGTGGGCCAACTAATGGTGGTGGGGGAATACGATAATAGTGTTTCCCTCTACCAGTAACTCCTTTTTCTGGAGCTCCACCTACTCTTCTCTCTACACTACCTCCTAGAAGGCTGCCCTAAATATGCAAAGGATATCCCTAATCACAATGGTACCTCTACAATTGTGGTCCATCCACTATCACCCTACCCTGATTGAAATGAAAAGTTGGGTAATCACATTCCTTGTTTCCCCTCCCATAATGCTCATATATTCATCCCTCACCTAGATGGTTGTATCCTCTATGTGATCCTTAATCCATGGATTAACATAATTTCATCCAAGAATGATAATGATACCTCTGTCGAGGCCTTGATAACTGATGCCTATTAAATACTATTGTCAACTCAATGATATGGTTACCAATGCTAGCTCCAACCTCCTGATTTCATTATATTATAAATATCTTAATCAATAGAGCCAGATCTAGCACTCTAGTATAGGTCAAAAGGAATAATGAGATTACACTATCAAGAATGTATTTATGGATACCCTACTCAAACTTGTATTCCATGAATAAACTATCCAACACCATATATAGGGAGTAATTTTTTAATTCATTTATCCTCATAGTTTATTATAAACCTATCATATCACCTTGATATATATCAATAATCTCCTGAATCTATATAGAGTACAAGCATTAGGTTCGGTCCTTTTCATGAATCAGATGCTGGAAATATAACCATGAGATAATAATCTCGTTATGGGAATGTGTCATTAGACTCCACAATTTCCATACTACTCCATGAAAAATAATGGATACTAATGAAACCATATGATCAGTCAGGGTCCATCCAAGTCTATAGACTTGGATCCCTGACTCAAGAAAATATTCCACCGCCAGAATATCTGGCTCACTATGGGACCTCAGTGGTCTCTAATGTTGGAACTCATAGAGCATGTTAAGACTATTAAAATCATAAAACTACCCTACTTGTAATAATTTCTACTCAATGGGTGTGGCACTAGTCCTATCACTCCTATAGAAATAACCTCATGAGATGACCCCTGAATTGAGGACTCATCACTCCACAGGTCATCATCATCTGATAAAGGGATCCTAGCTTATTATCTTCATGGAGGCATCCTGAAATTGATCAAGATGTACCATGAATATATGAGAATATATATTTAAGGGTAGTTGAATCAAGAATGAGATTCAAAGACTCAATCATATATGATTCATGTATTATTGTTCCCTGAAACGAATGTATGGGTATTCCAAGTCTACAATAAAGTAGTTAGAGTCCTTGTGAATGAGTATGTTGACTACTGCACCAATACTAGATTCCCTATCTGAAAATCCACCTTCAATAAACTCTAAAACCATTTCCCTAATTTTGATACCAATACTCATCATGGAACCCACTATAAAACTAATCATAGGATGAACTCCTCTGATACCACTCTGTTATGACTCGACCCACTAGGTCTCGCCTGGCGAGAAAAAGACTTAGTGAGATATCCCCAAGCCCTCATCCAACCGGCTAGGGGTTAGAAAAAATATTTGATAAGAATAACTAAAATGGGGGGGGGGTTGTAATGTACCAAGTGTCTTCTACACAACCATATCTTTGTGAAATTTCAAAGGAATATAAATAAAATGCATTAACATATAGTGTAAAATATGTATGTAATAACCTCTAGGGAATAAAATAGAGTATAATAGTGTAAACCATAGTGTAAAATGGAAAAATAAATTCACATCCATAAATGAAGTCCCAACTATACAATAACTCAAAAAGAGTACAAATGAGAAAATTTGACACCTGATCTCCATGTATGACCACCATATGTGGCCAATGCACCCAAGAATTCCTATGATCCACCAATGTCACGTCTTACCTACCATTTTTCTATATAAGAAAAAACACATGAAGGAAAATACCATGTAGGTGTGAGTATATACATACCCATTTGGACACCCCAAAAGCAAAAAGGTAAAAATGGAAAGATACAATAAAGGACATCTCAACCCACAACAAGAGGGAAATGAAAAACCACTATATACATATATATGCGCAAAAAGAAACCCAAAAGAGAGAGAGATAATATCCATTCAAAGACCATACAAAGTCATTAATTCTACCTATATCACCCAAAAATTTCATCTTTAATGATCATCATCATGTGTAAACTCATAATAATTTATGTGGAAAGTCCCAACCCTCACAGTTGTTCTCGATAACTAAGAGAGACAAAACTCTGATGGAGTACCCTCTCCTTGTTGGAGCTCAAAGATGGGGGAGTACCACTCCATATATAGAGGAACCATGTATTACTATAGGAGAGTAATGAATATACCTATGTAAAGATTATGTGGGACCTGGTCTCTAGTGGGATAGGAGAGTACTAACCTCGACATCCCTTCGAAGATCCTACCATGTTCACTGTCATCATCAAGAATATCCTCAAGAATTTTCATTCTGGTAAGACATCACATAATATCTAATCTTCAATAATGGAGGCCACCATCGCATTCTACATGCAAAAAAAACTTAGAATAGGATACTCATGGGCCATAATATGAGTCTTAAAGAAGGAGATACAAGATGAAGAAGTTTATTAGGATAAATACATGGCATGTATAGTGGTATACATAGTGTATGACATGGAATCTCCACCTAGCCATCTTGTCACCTAGGTAAGGTTTTTAAAGCCATTTCTCACTATAAGGAATTTACTAGTTGTGAAATCTGGGTCTCTGCCACTCGGGGTTTCTCGTCCTCTTCCATTTTTTCCCATGTACACCGGCTAGTGTATGTGTTCATGGTCATGTCTAGGTATTATAATTGTTTCTAAAAACACATGTAACACCCCGAGCTTCCATGATACGCTTCACTTTCATTAATGCAATAGCTTGCGTTGTACGCAAGTTCGAGTTCTAACACACTAAGACTAATCAAAGTAGCCATTATGAATAGTAATACCTAATTTTTAAAATTATAGAAATTTTATATTTCAAAATGGAATTCATTTTTTTATTCTTAATATCGAAATTATCCTAAGTTAAATTTTTTGTAAATTTCTGAGAACTTCCAATTTTTTTTGAATAGTGAAAAATACTTAAAACAACTTTTTAAATAAAAATAATTTATAGTGATAAATTATAATATTGAGTGGTTTTAAAGTATAATTATAATATATTTTTCCCATTTTATCCAATGGTGTTCATTAGAATTAATTTCACTTTGAAATTGGACATAAACAATTGTCAATCTTTTGATATATATTGTTTCTTAAAAACACGCTATTTGTTGTGACAGAGGGAATTAGTTATAAAATTAATTAATGCAACTTATATATTTGGAATTTTGTAAAATAAACATCATTATTGAATTCGGAATATCAATTATATATTAGGGTGAAATTTTGGCATTGTTCTGAAAAACTTCAATTTTTGATGAATAGTGAAACCACTAAGTGGTAGTTAAAAAACTGATTTTTCGTTTAAATGAAACATTACCAATTTTGTGATTTGATTTTAAAAAGTCCAACATAAATGTTTGTCATTATAAATTAAAATGTGGTTCAATGGGATTAAAATAATTTTTTGGTGAATAGTAACTTTTAAGTTTAATTAATCGCAATTAAAGGTAATTAGTGAAATTTAAGGTAAAAATGATATTATAAAAATATTAAAATACCTTTACACTTGTCCTAACCCTATTTTATGAGTCCTAGAAGACCAATAAAATCCATGGGTCAACTTGGGGACCCCATGGAGCCACTTTGGTTGGAAAATGATATTAAAAACTTTTTATTTAATGTTAAAATAAAAATGTCACAAACATGAGTTGTTTTACTAAAATAATTTTTAAATGGGGTTATACAAGTCATATTTTTTACTATAAATATTAATTAGAAATATAAAAAGATTTCCTAAATCATTATATTTTTTTTATAGTTTTTAGACATTAAATAAATTAAATTATTTATGACACCATGATGATGTAGTGATTACCTCATTAATTAACGATTTAAAGAAAATAAAAAGATAGTGTAAACTCTAAGACTTACACTTGTCAAAAACATATTGGATGAGTATATTTTGTACCCTTATCACATTATCCTTGAAATATATATGTGTGGGAACTTTAAAATCCGAAACTCATTATATAATAAAGTAACATTTCATGACATTCCAAGAGTGCCCCTCCGCTCCTCTTATAAAAGGACCCCACCACTGCCACCTTACTCATACCTTCCAAGCCTTTTGGATCGGCCAACCTCTGCCCAAATACTTTCTCAACTTCCCTCTCTTACTCCTAGAAGCCTCACTTTGGTCAGAATTCTTCCCAAGGAAGCCTTTGTCTCAATCAAAAAAGAGTTACCCGATTTTAAGGTAATGTCTCCTCTTATGTTATTTTGTATTATTTTGCTTATACAACCCCTTAAACTCTTTTTATTCATTTATTTTGTAACAAAACCAGTATATTAAATATACTAGGATGTTGTTATAATAATGATTCGAGCTACACTTACACACACCTACATCTAATGGTTAAAGAACATAATGTTTCTGTGGATGGAAAATTTCTGCCTCACAAAATGATTATTGTTCAACACTCATATAACACCTTAAAAGGTGTCCATTAAGATGTAACTATATTTATATATGATATATAATATTTTTATGTTTTCCTTAAGCTTATTTATTTTTCATTTATGGCATACCTTAATGGTTTCTATTATGGGTAAACGCGATATTTTTATTTTAGGAAGTGCGGACTACCGCCCCCTCAAAGTGATTTGAATCGTTAATTCCATATGTGGGATGTATAAAGGATGGAGTAAATGGTATTAAACATTATATTATACTGTAATTATATTATACCTTTATATAATTATAACTTCATTCCCTTAAATACGAAATAGAAATGAAAGTAGCGTTCATGCGTACGTACGACTTACCGTCTCCATGAACGGTGCATTTCATTTCTTACCTCTAAATGTTATGTAATGTTATAAATGAATTTATATACTGGATATATATGATGTATACGATATCTATATCATGAATATAATTATAGATATAATGGATATTTTACCACATGAAAAATGTGTAATTATAAGAAGTTTATTTTTGACTCAAGTACCTAAGATCGACAAAACGACCGTTATTAACTTAAATAATTACATAATGTTCATAACATGGTAATAAGTGATATAAAATTAATAATGAACTTAAAAAAGGTTCTTAAGCAGGTAGAGATTAACTCTAGTTTATTATTCAGGAGGTTGAAGAGCGGTTGAGTCAAGTCGGACACGAGGTAAAGGAACTTCTTAACCCAATTTCTATTCTTTGGGTTAATCTCCTACTTTCAAATTATGTCATGATATTATTATGTTCTATCTTATATTTGTACTTACATTTTGTGTACCTATAGTGAATAAAAATAATATAAATTTTTTATTTAAAAAATGATCTTTGTAAGGGACTTCGTCTCAATCTCCATTCATTGAGGCATATTTTGTTTTATACACAAATTCCTTCTATACGATGTATAAACCCCTTTGACTTTTACGTTTATTCAAAAGGAATATTTTTTATACGAAGAATTTTACTAAACGACAAAAAGGAATGTTTTTATTGTCATACGTATGCGGCGAAAACGACTTCTCTGCCTCCGTGAGCACTATTTGAGTTTCGGATTCCTCTACAGGCCATAACTTTTTTTAAAAGAAAAATAAATACCATGTTTTACTTTTCTTTTATTTTGGTATTGAAAATGGTTTTGATAAAGTTTTTATTATATCAATGTGTTTTATTGATATCTTGTGATTGAAGTGTGGAAATATTATGTTTCCTTTATGCATGTTTTATGTGATATGATTATGTTATGTTTTATGATATGTTTAAACCTATTCATATGAGGAATGCATTGAACTTAATAAGTGACGGGTGGAGCCCGCTATAGCTCCTCGATGCATCGGTAGGTATCATGAGACAAACTAGTGTCTTGGCACGAGGCCTTGACAAAATATTATTTTTAGTCTTGGCGCGAGACCTTGGCTATGTGGTTATGATAGTCTGGCATTATGCATTCCATTATTATGAAAGTGGTTATTGATATTGCATGTGATTATTCGACTAGTAGAATATCCATGTGAGTAAGTAAATGGCATTATTTAATTTTATTTTTTCCATATTACGTTGAAGTTCAAGTTTAAAAAGGATTTTGTTTTAGTTATACATTGCCTTAAATGTTAATGTTTATTTATGAAATCTTCTGCAATATTGTTATCCTTACTGAGCATCTGAGTTCACCCCTTTCAATGTTTTAATATTTTACAGGATGTGAAGAAGTATTTTATGAATGACCTACAGGGATAGTCAGAAGAGGATATGAGTGTGGACTATAGAGACTTTGTTATTGTAGTTTTTCACTTTATGATGTAATGTAACATTTATGAATGTATCTAGTGTTACCAAGTATACTAAACTAATCGGTCTTTCGAGACATGATCATTTGTGAACATGCCAATGTTACGCAATAATTCACCGAATCTGGGTAACTAGGGTCGGGGCGTTACAGTTGGTATAAGAGGAAGTTTAGTACTAACCTTGGAAGCTAGATTTAGATAAACTCTGATTAGAGCACATATCCCTAAGGTAGACTTTGAGGATTAGTATAGAATAACTTCCTAGAATTTTGGTATTATAGAGATTTTGTGATTTTTCCGAGAAATACATCACTGTCTGGATACGAGCAGGTAGAGGCGGCTCTGGCACAGATGTACCTAGGGGTAAAACCCAAAAACACCGCTTTGAGCTAGACTCGAACGGAAACTGGTGCAAGACAACGGGCTTTGCTGCACTCTTAGTTACGACACTCTCGGGGGATATGCTTAGGATAATTCTCATTTTCTTTACAAAACACTATGAAGGGTTATGAGTATATAATTCCTCAAAGAAAACATTTTAATGATTATGGATTATATCCATAAATAGTTCAATTTATGTTAAGTATTTTACAAGTATAGAATTATGTATTTTGATTCATAAACTAATCTAGTTTATGCCATTGTTTAGAATGGCGCCTAGTGGAAGGAATGGAAACCATATCAATGCATGCACTCCGTGTAGGGATTTCCCTCCTACTCAAGATAATTATTGTGGATCTGGAGATACAACTGCTGCTGATCAACTTATTACCATACTGGGACAACTCACTTAGGTTATGAATAATAACCTTACTCGTATAGAGCACCCTGATCCGCAACATGAAAAATCAATGTTAGACCGCTTCATGAGGAAACAACCGCCAACATTTAATGGGGGTAAAAATCCATTAGTAGCTGAGAAATGGATGTACTCCTTAGAGAAAATATTCCATGCCTTGGGGAGTAGCGAAAGGGAGAAGGTTGTCATGGCAGTCTACCGCCTCACTGGAGATTCCGATCAATGGTGGCCGCTGATTCAAAATAAAATGGAAGATGAAAAAGTATCAAGTATGGAATGGAGGGAGTTTAAGGAAATTTTCTTAGAAAAATACTTTCCACATGACCATCGAGCAGATATGGAAAGGAAATTTCTGAGTCTGAGGTAGAAGGAGGATGATAATGTCGCAAAGTATGAGGCTAACTTTACAAGGTTAGCGAGGCATGCTGTAGATTATATACGTAACCCAAGAAGTAAGATTGATTGTTTCTTTTATGGGTTAAACCATTTCTCCATCGAGCATTAGTCTCAAAAACCTTCTTGTCGTACGAAGATATTGTCTCGTGTTCTATCAAGACGGAAAATGAATTCTCTAAGTCTTATGACTTTAAAGAAAAGAAAGAAAAGAAGAGATATTCTGATCAATCTATAAATGGAAATAAGGGGAAGAAGGGAAAAGTTGAATATCATTCCTGCAGTAAATGTGGGAAGAAACACCCTGATACTTGCTTGAAGGGAATGGGAGTCTGTTACAAGTGTGGTGAAAAAGGCCACCAAGCTCATGATTGCAAGGGAAAGAAAGTTTCTGTCAATATGGAATGCTATAATTGTAGAGAGATGGGACATTATGCAAATGAATGTCCTAAGCATCAGGGGAAATTACCTCAGAAGAGCCCAAGGGATCAAGGCTAAGCTTATGCTATCACTACTGCTGAGGTTGAAGCTCTGAAAGATGTGTTGGCAGGTAATTTAATGGTTTCCTCAAGTTTAGAAAATGAATTATTTGATTCTGGATCATTGCATTGTTTCATATCTTCCCAGTTTGCTAAGAAAATTAGATATTTCCAATTTGATTTAACAAGATAATTGTCAGTCAAAACACCTAAGGGATGTATTATTGCAACAAAGTTTTGTGAATTAGTCCCCATTAGAGCACATAACTTTTCTTTATCCACTGATCTCATTGTGATTCCTATGATTGAGTTTAATATAATCCTCGGTATGGATTGGATTTTGGACTATGATGCAAAGATTTATTGTAAGAAGAAGTAGGTTACGATTTTTTATGATGGTGATAAGGAACACCTTATTTTTAGAGCATAATCGTCACCACCTAATTCTTATTTAGATCCACCCCCAGTAGCTCAACTAAATTCAATTATTGGGGAGGAAGAGAATGAAATGACTAATGGAGAGGAAAGGAATGTTCAAATAGAGGATTTACCTGTTGTGAAAGAATATGTAGATGTGTTTTCGGAAGATTTACCCGGACATCCTCCCGAACGAGAAGTTGAGTTTTCTATTGATTTAATTCCTGGATCAAGGCCCATATCGAAGACCCCGTATAGGATGGCCACCATGGAATTAGTTGAACTAAAGAAACAACTAGAGGAATTGAGTAATACGGGATTTATTCACCCTAGTGTTTCTCCATGGGGATCCCCTATTCTTTTTGTTAAGAAGAAAGATGGATCTATGAGGTTGTGCGTTGACTACAGGGAGATCAATGCTATAACAATAAAGAACAAGTATCCCCTAACTCACATTGATGATTTATATGACCAATTTGCGTGGAGCTCAATACTTTTCAAAGATTGAACTTCGATCTGGATACCATCAGTTGTGTGTGAATAAGGAAGACATTCCGAATATAGCATTTCGAACAAGATACGGGTATTACGAGTTTACAGTAATGCCTTTCGGATTGACTAATTCACCCGATGTATTCATGGATCTAATGAATAGAGTTTTCAAGGAATATCTTGATGATTTTTTGGTGGTATTTATTGATGTTATCTTGTTATACTCCAAAACCTATGAAGATCATAAAAATCACTTGCGCATTATCTTGAAGACTCTTAGAAGGCATGAATTATATGGGAAGTTTAGCAAGTGTGAATTCTGGCTTCAAGAGATTTCTTTTCTTGGCCATATTGTCTCTAAGGATGGAATTTCCATTGATACTTCTAAGACCAAGGCAATCAAAGAATGGCCAGAACCGACAAATATAACTGAGGTACGCAGCTTTATTGGTTTGGCAGGTTATTATCGACGTTTTGTCCTGAATTTTGCCCGATTGGCTACCCCATTAACGAAACTCACACGTAAAGGGGTTAAATTTTTCTGGACAAAAGAGTGTGAATAATGTTTTGAAGAACTAAAGAGAATATTAGTCAACGCTCCTATATTGACTCTACCATCAGGGAATGATGTGTTCGTTATTTATAGTGATGCATCAATGAAAGGACTTGGTTGTGTCCTTATGCAGAATGATAGGGTTATTTCCTATACATCACGACAGCTAAAAATTCATGAGCAGAACTATCCGACTCATGATGTCGAGTTAGCTACTGTAATATATGACTTTAAGATATGGATACATTATCGCTATGGTGAAAAATGTGAGATATATACCGATCACAAGAGTTTGAAATATATTTTCTCACAAAAAGAACTCAACATGAGGCAAAGGAGATGGCTTGAACTACTCAAGGAATATGATTGCACGATACACTACCACCCAGGGAAGGAAAATAAGGTTGCAGATTCTTTGAGTAGAAAAGATCATGGAGTTTTGAACATGATGAGAGTGGAAAGGGATCCTATTTTCATGGATCTAGTAAAGATGGATATGAGAATCACCATGGAGGGTGAAACATCAAAAATTTATCAAATGGTTTCCAAACCATCTTTACTAGAAAGGATAAAGTGTTCTCAGGCCAATGATGAAGGGTTGAAAAAGAATATTAAAGCTGTGAATGATGGGCAATTGAGTGACTTTGTGTATAAAGATGGAATTTTGAAATTTGGGGGGAGACTTTGTGTTCCCGATATACCTGATTTAAAGAGGGAATTGTTGGATGATTCTCATAGTTCCAATTTCTCTATACACTCTGGGAGCACCAAAATGTATAGAGATTTAAAGGGACATTTTTTGTGGGACAACATGAAGAGGGAGATTGCTGATTTTGTGTCAAGATGTATGGTTTTTCAACAAGTGAAAGCTGGAAGACAACTTCCTGGTGGATTATTGCAACCTATTCCCATACCTGAGTGGAAATGGGTTAATGTTATGATGGATTTTGTCATGGGACTACCAAATACACCTAGAAGGAATGATGCAATATGGGTCATTGTTGATCGCCTCGTGAAGTCATCACATTTTCTTGCTATAAGGGAAGATCTACCACTTGAACGTCTAGCAAGACTATATATTAATGAAGTTGTGAGACATCATGGAGTACCTCTGTCGATTGTCTTGGATCGTGATCCCTGTTTTACATCAAGATTCTGGAAAAGTATTCAGAAGGCCTTGGATACTGAACTTCGTTTGAGCACTGCTTACCACCCTCAAACAGATGGACAATCAGAAATAACTATTCAAACCTTAGAAGACATGTTGAGATCATGCTCACTTGAATTTCAAGGAATGTGGGATAAATATTTACCTCTGGTATAATTTTCCTATAACAATAGCTTCCATTTAAGTATTCATATGGCACCATATGAAGCATTATATGGAAAGAGATGTCGCACACCAACCTGTTGGGATGACGTTGGTGAAAGAAAACTTATAGGCCCAGAACTGGTGGAGGAAATGATGGAAAAGGTGAAAGTAATCCAAACCCACATCAAAGCAGCTCAAAGTAGGCAGAAGAGCTATGCCGACAACCGAAGGAAGGATTTGGAATTTTATGTAGGAGATCATGTTTTCTTGAAGGTATCTCCATCGAAGGGAGTTATACATTTCGGTAAGAAGGGTAAATTAAGTCCCAGGTATATCAGACCCTTCGAAATTCTAGAACGAATTGGGGCTGTAGCTTACCGTTTGGAAATTTCGCCAAGTCTCTCCAATGTTCATGATGTATTCCATATATCACTGTTGAGAAAATACATGCCTGACCCAACGCATGTACTCACCTATGAGGAATTAGAACTGGAACCCGATCTGTCTTATTGCGAAGAGCCCATCAAGATTCTTGATACAAGAGAACAAGTGCTGAGAAACCGGACGACTCGTCTGGTAAAAGTTCTATGGAGAAACCATAAGATGGAGGAGGCAACGTGGGAACCCGAGGACCTTATGATGAAGAATAACCCGAGTCTTTTTATACATTGATATTATATGAAATTTCGAGGATGAAATTATTTGAAGGAGGGTAGAATGTAACACCCTGAGCTTCCACGATACGCTTCTCTTTCATTAATGCAATAGCTTGCGTTGTATGCAAGTTCGAGTTCTAACACACCGCGACTAATCAAAGTAGCTGTTATGAATAGTAATACCTACTTTTTAAAATTATAGAAAATTTATATTTCAAAATGGACTTCATTTTTGTATTCGTAATATTGAAATTATCCTAAGTTAAATTTTTTGTAATTTTCTGAGAACATCAAAAAAATTTTGAATAGTGAAAAATACTTAAAACAAATTTTTTAATCAAAATAATTTATATTGATAAATTATACTATTGAGTGGTTTTAAAGTATAATTAGAATATATTTTTACCATTTTATCCAATGGTGTTCATTATAATTAATTTCACTTTGAAATTGAACATAAACAATTGGCAATCTTTTGATATATATTGTTTCTTAAAAACACGCTATTTGTTGTGACAGTAGGAATTAGTTATAAAATTAATTAATGCAACTTATATGTTTGGAATTTTGTAAAATAAAAATCATTTTTGACTTCGGAATATCAATTATAGCTTAGGGAGAAATTTTGGCATTGTTCTGAAAAACATCAATTTTTGATGAATAGTGAAACCACTAAGTGGTAGTTAAAAAACTGATTTTTCGTTTAAATGAAACATTACCAATTATGTGATTTGATTTTAAAAACTCCGACATACATGGTTGTCATTAGGAAGTAAATTGTGGTTCAATGGGATTAAAATAATTTTTTGGTGAATAGTAACTTTTAAGTTTAATTAATCGCGATTAAAGGTAATTAGTGAAATTTAAGGTAAAAATGATATTATAAAAATATGAAAATACCTTTACACTTGTCCTAACCCTATTGGATGAGTCATGGCCGACCCAGAAAATACATGGGTCAACTTGGGGTCCCCATGGAGCCACTTTGTAAGGAACATGACATAAAAAACTTTTTATTTAATGTTAAAATAAAAATGTCACAAACATGAGTTGTTTTACTAAAACAATTTTTAAATTGGGTTATACAAGTCATATATTTTAATATAATATTCATTAGAAAGATAAAAATATTTCCTACATCATGATATATTTTTTTTATAATTTTTAGACATTAAATTAATTAAATTATTTATGACACCATGATGATGCAGCGATTACCTCATTAATTAACGATTTAAATAAAATAAAAAGATAATGTAAAATCTAAGACTTACACTTGTCAAAAACCTATTGTATGAGTATATTTCGAACCCTTATCACCTTATCCTCGAAATATATAAGTTTGGTACCTTTAAAATCTGAAACTCATTATATAATAAAGTAACATTTCATGACTTTCCAAGAGTGCCCCTCTTCTGCTCTTATAAAAGGCCCCCACCACTACCACCTTACTCACACCTTCAAAGCCTTTTGGATCGGCCAAACTCTGCCCAAATACTCTATCAACTTATTTCTCTTACTCCTAGAAGCCTCACTTTGGGCATAATTCTTCCCAAGTAAGCCTTTGGCTCAATCAAAAAAGAGTTTCCCGATTTTAAGGTAATGTCTCCTCTTATGTTATTTTGTTTTATTTTGCTTCTCCAACCCCTTAAACTCTTTTTATTCCTTTCTTTTGTAACAAAACCAGTATCTTCAATATACTAGGATGTTTTTATAAGAATTATTCGAGCTACACTTACACACACCTACATCTAATGGTTAAATAACATACTGTTTCTGTGGATGGAAAAGTTTTGCCTCACGAAACGATGATTGTTCAACACTCATATAACACCTTCAAAGGTGTCCATTAAGATGTCACTATATTTATATATGATATATAATATGTTTATGTTTTCTTTAAGCTTCTGTATTTTTCATTTATGTCATACCTTTATGGTTTCCATTATGGGTAAACGCGATTTTTTCATTTTAGGATGTGCGGACTACCGCCCCCTCAAAGTGATTTGAATCGTTAATGCCATATGTGAGATGTATAAAGGATGGATTAAATGGTATTATACATTATATTATACTGGAATTATATTATACCTTTATATAATTATAACTTCATTCGATTAAATACGAAATAGAAATGAAAGTAGCGTTCATGCGTACGTACGGCTTACCGTCTCCATGGATGGTGCATTTCATTTCTTACCTCTAAATGTTATGTAATATTATAAATGAATGTATATACTGGATATATATGATGTATATGATATCTAAATCATGAATATAATTATGGATATAATGTATATTTTTCCACATTAACAAAGTGTAATTATAAGAAGTTTATTTTTGACTCAAGTACCTAAGATCAACAAAACGACCGTTATTAACTTAAATAATTACATAATGTTCATAAATTAATAATAAGTGAAATAAAAGGAATAATGAACTTGAAAAAGGTTCTTAAATAGGTAGATATTAACTCTAGTTTATTATTCAGGAGGTTAAAGAGCGGTCGAGTCAAGTCGGACACGAGGTAAGGGAACTTCTTAACCCAATTTCTATTCTTTGGGTTAATCTCCTACTTTCAAATTATGTCATGATTTTATTATGGTCTATATTATATTTGTACTTACATTACGTGTACCTATAGTGAATACACATAATATATCTATTTTATTTAAAAAATGATCTTTGTCAGGGACTTCGTCTCAATCTCCATTCATTGAGGCATATTTTGTTTTATACACGAATTCCTCCTATACGGTGTATAAACCCCTTTGACTTTTATGTTTATTCAAAAGGAATCTTTTTTATACGAAGCATTTTACTAAACAAAAAAAAAGATTTTTTTTGTCGTACGTATGCGGCGACAATGACTTCTCCGCCTCCGTGAGCACTATTTTAGTTTCGGCTTCCTCTACAAGCCATAACTTTTTTTAAAAGAAAAATAAATACCATGTTTTACTTTTCTTTTATTTTGGTATTGAAAATGGTTTTGATAAATTTTTTATTACATCAATGTGTTGTATTGATATCTTGTGATTGAAGTGTGGAAATCTTATGTTTCCTTTATGAATTTTTTATGTGATATGATTATGTTATGATTTATGATATGATTAAACATGTTAATATAAGGAATGCATTGGACTTAATAAGTGACGGGTGGAGCCCGCTATAGCTCCTCGATGCATCGGTAGGTCTCATTAGACAAACTATTGTCTTGGCACGAGGCCTTGACAAAATCTTATTTGTAATCTTGGCATGAGGCCTTGGCTACGTGGTTATGATAGTCCGGCATTATGCATTCCATCATTATGAAAGTGATTATTGATATTTCATGTGATTATTCGACTAGTAGAATATCCATTTGAATAAGTAAATGGAATTATTTAATTTTATTTTTTCCATATTATGTTGAATATCAAGTTTAAAAATGATTTTGTTTTAGTTATACATTGCCTTAAATGTTAATGTTTAATTATGGAAGCTTCTGCAATATTGTTATCCTTACTGAGCATTTGAGCTCTCCCCTTTCAATATTTTAATATTTTACAGGATGTGAAGAAGTATTTTATGAATGACCTGCAAGGATAGTTAGAAGAGGATATGAGTGTGGACTATGGAGACTTTGTTATTTTAGTTTTTCACTTTATGATGTAATGTAATATTTATGAATGTATCTAGTGTCACCAAGGATACTAAACTAATCGGTCTTTCGAGAATTAATCTTTTGTGATCATGCCAATGTTACGCAATAATGCATCGACTCTGGGTAACTGGGGTCGGGGTGTTACAACACAAAAGTTCTCATGTAATTTATCCATGCCCTTGTACCTAGACATGTTAATTCTTGTGTACTCCTAGAGTAAAATTTGATCCTCCAGTATAGGTTCACATGGAATGTAATGTATCTACATGGAATGTGATATTTTTCTTTACTCAAAACCCTAGCAGTCATGGCCAAGATGTTACATGGCTTGTGTTATTAACATTACATAATGTGTAGATGAGTTTTTCATTGAAATATCCATTTTTTACTGAAAATATAGATCCACCTTAACTTACATGAGTTCCAACATTTTAACACCTGAAATCAAAGGGTAACGCCATTGGCCATCGATTCCTAGCATTAAGTGGCCGGAAATAGAAAATCCAAACATCTTCAGATGACCCGTCACATGTCATGTGAACCTACAATCTCCCATAACCATTCTAGATACCAGAATCACATATAATCTCTCAATATATACCCCAATACATTCTCATTTTACCATTGGGTTCATTGTTCTCACAGCTGCCATGAATCTGGGAGTTCAATCGCATTCGAACTTTACTTGGAAATGATGAACCATAACCCCATCAACCAATAATGAAGAACACAAATAACAGTGTAGATAAATTCAAAATAAAAAATTAAATACTTCACTATATAAAAATCCATGGCCAATGATCACATAAATGAGGATATCCAAGGGTGAATAATTATATAACAAAAATAAATTGGAATCTAAAATTCAATTTATTTAAATGGGATCATGCGAGAATCAGATATTTCAAAAATAAAAGAATATTTTGAATAAATTTTTGATTAAATAAAATAGTTAGTAAATCCAGAAATAGAATTCCTTATCTCGATTGTGGATAAATCATTGGTGAAGAATTTTTTCTCTAATAATGAAAAAGATCTAATATGTTCACTGAATCTCGATCCACCTTGAACTAATCATCAATCATCATCTAATCCCGATCCTCCAATGAAGAATGCCCATGTTCTTCTTATCCAATCATCCCAGTGTCATGTGGCTAATCCTAGAGATTTTTTATAATAGGATATTTATAGAGGTTTAGATGTAGGTCATTTAATAAACATAATTAGATAAAATTATTTATTTTATTAAACATACCATCTAATGGTCACCACCCTTAGGATGTCCAAATTTGACCAACCTTAGGTTCCGATTAAGGTAAAACCCATATTCCATAATCATCTATGGTCTTTTATTTCCCATGTGATGTACTAATTAATGGAAAACCCAATTAAACTAAACTATTGCAAGCGCATACATTATAATACAGTAATATTTTTACTATATTAAATATGGGGTCTAGAGACACCCAAATATTATTCTGACTTAGAGGATAAATCTAGATATATATATATAAATATCCAAATGAAAAATACAATAAATATTTTTCTCTACAAATAGATATCTAGTATATAGAGAAGAATTAAATCTTGTTTTAAATGGGATATAAAATTGTTTTTGGATTGATCAATGGATCTCATATCATAGTTAGGTTAAGTAAATGATTAACAGAATATCATTGATTCTAGTGGTAACTATATCTAAAAATACCTAGTATGTTGTAACTTATGATATAGCTAAATAAATAGTATAAATATTCATCAATTTATTCCATTTATCTGAATCTTTCCAAAAAAGTAAAGTATTTTAATAATATAACATATGATAATCATAGTTCAATGGTATGATCTAGGAATTAAATGTTATAATAGAGGAAAAAATAGTTAAACTCATGAATATATTCTCTTTATGGATTTTACTCATGGAGATAAAGTTGAAGATAGGAGAGTATCCATATAAGAAAATGTGGTAAGATCAATTAATAATGTTATAACTTAATATAAGTATGATCATACCATGTGACAGTTAATAGGTTGATCGTTAAAAGGTTTTTTTCTAATGGAAGTGTGGGTATTGAAAAACTGGGTTCTAGAGACCCTACTTGAGAAGTAGTTTATGATTACCATATAATGTATATATAGGGCCATACCTGATTTATTCATTCCATAAAAATATTATTAATTTTTTATATACTATATATATGGTAATTTCCTTGGAATATTTTTTATATCAAAATGTTTTAATAGTTACAAACTATAATGATAACCCTCATATACTATGTTAGTAATATAAAATATTTGTCATATAGTCTTGATAAATCATACTAATAGGACACAAATCATGTTTGAATATCCATTAAGGAGGGGTCTCATAAGAATTGAGATTTATTCTCATCATGTACAAACATTGTGATCTAGAGTAGAAGAGATCATAAGGACAAGCCTTCCAATAGGAAGATCACATGTTTTGGGTGTCATTGGATATTCTTATCTATGAGAGTTTGTATTTTTTTCTCGAATTTTTATCATTATCAATCTATAACATTTGATCATGTACTTTGATACAATATTAAAACCATGAAATGTATATTTTTTGTAAGGTATACATTATCATGTGTATCATTAGTGGTATGGCATTGATTAAATAATCAATATAGGATGTATCACTTTTGAAAGGAAGAAGAAATATTTGGTCACTTGAGTATGATAGTAGTACATTGACTAAATTCATTTCCATGGTAGATGAAGTAACTTCAATATAATACAGTCAAAAAAAGATAAATAAAACATTATAATATGAGGATATAAATTATGCATCTTGGTTTAGGAGATATTATAAGACAAAAATATTACATTATGTGGTGCATGTTAGAAGAAGGTTGTTATAAATATAACTTAACATTATCTCATTAGGGTACATGATGTATTTCTAGATACCACTCTTGTTTTATGAGGATGAATCACTCATATTGAGATAATATCCTAGAGGTTCAAACACAATGTGTGTCCACAAGCTCTGTGAATTGGGATGCATTTGAGTCGAGGACAATGTGGCCCCAAGTATGAGGGTCAAAGAACATGTAAGAGTTAAAAATCACAAGTTAATTAATATAATTTTATTATTTTATTTTAAAGTGATAATAATTGAATTTATTTATAAATTTATTCATAAATTATTTAATTATAAATATTAATATTGGAAAATATTATTTTTAAAATTAACATTTAACATTATTTGTTTATGAAATAATTTTGGGAGGAAGAATTTGAGTTAGAGACACAAATTTCAAATTGTGGAATTATAAAATTCAAAAATATATGGTGAAATATTAATGAAATTTAAAAACTATTTATTTAGTCATTCATTCTAGTTTAGGCTATTATAAAAGTTTACACTTTTATGAGGGAATAAGTGAAATTTTATAGAGTTAAACCTAATTATTTAATCTATTTTTAGATATGTAAATTGTATAAAAACCTCATTTAATAATTTTTCATTCTCTTATACCTTATATCATGGTTTATAATGTTTTAGTGGTTTGAAGAACATAGTTAGATCGATCTCATCATCTTGGATTGAGTCTGCATTCTTTAGGAAATCATATGCCCATCATAAAGATCTTGGTTATCTCCTAATATCATTTGAATTATAGTGACCCGGTATTTTCTTATCCAGTTATTACATATTTTTATATTATTATTCAATACATTACACAAAAAAAAATCTAATAACCATAATCATTTAGTGCCTTTGGAGACTAGTTTTGTATTCCTTTAATCTTGGGAAAGATCTTCAACATCTCCCATAAAGTTCTTCTCCTATAGTACTCTTTACAAACATATCCTACTTAAAACCTTTATTCATGATCTAGGGGAAGGAAACATAAGAAAGGGTGAGCTCAGATGCTCATTAATGGTAAACAAGGTAGATATGTAAGAATAACATGAACATAAGGGTATGAGAACATGATCATAACATATGATAACCATAACCTAAATATCTATGATAATAATCTTTATTCTTGGAATAAATATCAATAGTTCATAAGATATGAATCAAAATTAAATTGAATAACATGATCCATGATAGAATAACATTTTTATAATACATAGAATTATGGCATACACATAAGAATATATAATATTATGTAAAGGATACCCATGAAGACATTCATAACACGTTAAGATTGGGATAAACATACATGTACATGATTTAAGCTTGGGATGACCTCCCATATACCCTCTTTTAGTTTTGGGATAACCTCTCATGTAACCTCTTCTACGATTGGGATAACCTCACATGTTCCCTCTGAGCTCATATTACAGTAATCATTACCCAATGAATTGGAGTGATATATAGGTTTCACCCATCACATAATCTATGAATTTATGTTCCATAATATCATAGAACATTCATCATATTAGAACCCATGAAATGAAATGGGTTTTATAAAACATTTCATCATATCATAACCCATGGAAAAGAAATGGGTATCATAATCATTTCATCATTTCATCATAACATAACCCATGGAACATATGGTTTTAATAAAAAATTCATCATATAATAACTTATGTAAGAGATAAAGGTTTCATAATCATTTCAGTATCTCATAAAAAAATACCTATGGAAAAATAAATTGGTTTCATAATCATTTGGTCATGTTATAACCCATGAAACAGAAACTGGTTTTTATAAACATATTTTAAACCTAAACCATTTAGACAAAAAAAATAATGTTATCCTTGGTTCATATCCCCAATAAATTATATTTTTACATCAAATGATGTTATCTTAGATGGAAAATGATTTTGTAAGATAAGTCACTTTGAATTTTTCTTAAGGAATATAACTTTTCTTTAAAAATCACATTTTGAAAATAAAAAATCATAAGATATTCTAGAAATAATTTTCTATGAAAATATACTTGGAAACATATAAAGGATGGTTCAGAAAAAAAAAATCAAGGATGAAGAAAAATATTTTCATGTCGTACATGGTAAAACAAATATTTCATTCAAAATTTCAATAAAATCCAAACATGTGTTGTTTGAAAAAATACATGAATATTTATTTCAAAACATTTTTAAAAAATTAAAACAAGGCTAAATATTTCATTAATAAATAAATTTAAGAATGATAAAAATATTTTTGAAAACATTTTTAGAAAACATGGTTTTCAAAGAAAATAGGTTTTTGACCAAAGAGAGAAATAAAGATTTTTTTAAACATTATTTTAAAATCTTAAGTACATAAAGAGGGGGAACTGAAAGGAAAACACATATTCTCATGACATAAGTAGAGGAGAATAAAGTTAATGAGTTTATTGATAGATATATCATAATATTTCATCCTTAGCATCATGATAATAAACAATCATGATAAATTATGAGATTATATCATAACACCATTACCACTTTGGTAACAACGAATCATATTCCCCGTGACAGAAGAACATTAATTGATAAGTATAATATCATGAGAATAAATAAATTCATGATATTACATATCAAAGGGGATTTTTATACACCAAATAAAAGATGAAAAGTGAATAACATAACATATGTATAATGGGATCTATTGTAGTAACATTGTTTTGATCGCATCCCATGACATAACATATGTCTCAATGAAGGTAAATTGTGAAAAAGTCGATTATCACTTTGGTAAATTTTGAAATGTAAAACTTTTGAAAGAGTGGTCCTAAAATGGATATGAAAATAAACATACATTTTAGGAGAATAATAAAAAAATAAATTAATGGTCATTATTTACACCATATAAAAGAAATAAGTTTTGGATATGGAATGTGTCACATAGAAGTAAAAAAGTGAGATGGAAATACCTTACAGCTTTAGTAATCTTTTGAATGATTATCCCAAATATACCATAAAATAAAATTAAACTTTTAACATCATTAAAATGAGGATATTAATGATATAACCTACCAAAGGGGAAGTATATTTACCACAAAAAATAAACTAATAGTGAATTTTCAAATGTCTCTCAGAAATAGAAGAGATAATAGAAATCTCTTACCATAAGTCTCTTCTTCCTTTGTAAACGTTCAAACCTTCTATATAGTAAATATAATTTTATTATAAATATATTATAGAACCATAATTGTATATATTATATCATATATTATTTACTTATGACCATTTATTACCTGTTTATTACCAATTCATTTTTAAAATCATGTTTCGGGTAATAACCACATTATTTTTCATATATGTTTTGATTTGTTATTTTCATCCCTGTTACTTTGATAATCGTTAAATAATATCCTGAATAATAATTACATAATTATAATATTTATAAATTAATTATAATTTTAATACCAATAAATAAATATGGTTTTTATAAATAAATTATGTTATGATCATCGAGATGGTATGTCGTGCATACGAATAAATAACATTTCCATTTTAAAATGATCATTATGGAAAGAAAGTAAGAAATATTTTATCTTTATATAATGATAATAATATAAAAATATTACATATTATTCCTTTAAATATACTTATAAATATCATCCATGTGGTTTGGTGATGAAAAGAGAGAGTCACATCTATTTGTGAAGGTGGTAGTCCGTATGTACCTGAATGATGTTATCATCATTCATTGGGTGAAAAGGTAAGAAATAAAATTATATATTATCTTATTATAATGATAAATATGTTATTAATATAAAAATTATTTCATTTATATCACTTTTATTCACTAAATGTATCCTTATTACCTTCCATGTAAAGTGTTAGTGAAAATTAATCACATAACTTCGTCAGGCAGTAGTTCATCGTACACACGAGCGATGATATTGTATACCCTACGGAATGGAAATTTAAAATGTTATATATGATGTAATGAATATATATTTATAATTATTTTATAAATATAATATATATACTTCATATACATTATCATACCCAACTATTATGTGTGGTAAAAGAAAACAATGACATTGGTTCATGAGGCGGCAGTTCGTCGTACACACGAATAATGATTCTGTAACCCATTTAATGATATTGGATATGGTAATAGGTCATTATATTATCATAAAAACCACTAATTATATTGAATATATTTATTTAATCATAAAATCATAGTTTAATAATAATTTCATGAGGTAAAGAAGAAATAAAATAAAAACATTTGTTTGAAGAACGTTGTCGCTTCTTCGGGTATCCTCCTTTGGTTTGCACCAAATGCCACCCTAGTCTGGATTTATGATCAAAATACGGATTATTAGATTATATAAGGGAATTTTTTAAGTTTTTTTTCATTTATTGGATGAATCAAAAGGGTTTTAAGGAGTTAATAACCGAGGAGAGATGGTGGCCTTTTATAAGTGGGGTGAGTGGCACACATTTATTGTTTTTGAAATGAAAAAGGGAACCCTTGTTTTTATCATGAAAAAAGGAACAGAAATGGATTATTATAGATAATTATAAATTATAGGGTATAAATATTTCTATCACAAATATTTTAGAAAAGTTTTTATTTCATTTTATTCTTTATTGTTTTAGTTTACCCCCCCCCCCCCCCCGATAAACCTATTTTTACTTTATCTATTGTAATTAATTATTAACAATTTCACTTTTAATTTTGGTAAAATAATAAGTTTACCTTATTTGATAATATAAATTATTATTATTCCCAATATATAATCCATATTTTCTAAATCCATTCACATAAGTGTCAAAATTTAATTTAAAATTAGTCACACAAACACGGTGAGAAACCAGGTTTTAAAAGAGAGAATGTTCAAAGGTTTACAAGGATTTTAGGTAAAAAATAAATATTAAAATGATTAAAATGAACGAAATTTTATTCATATATATATAATTGAATTAATTTTACTTTAAAAATAATTTAATATATAATTTGGCTTTATATAATTTTTTTTAAAAAAGCAGTTTTCAATTAAAATTCAATATTTCTCACTATTAATAAAAAAGTATTTTTTTTATAAAAAAAAAATTAACTTTTAAATTTTTTTTGATATTATTATTCAAAACAATGATTTTTATTTCAGAAAAATTTAATAAAGTTTCAAAATTTAGGTTCAAAATAATTGGGAATTAGGTGACAAATTGTTTTATGAAAATAGAGTTTTTAAGCATAAAATGGGATTTATTCATATCTCTTATATAGAAACCCCATAAGATGGATTTTAATTAGTTGATTGGATATATAATATATTAATTTCAATTAAAATAATTAAAAAAAAATTAATTTATTGAGGTAGAACGTGTTTTTTTCATAAAAATAGTTATTGAGAAAAATATTTCCTTTACTTTCAAATAGTTTTGATTTTTATTTTTTAATTAATTAGAAAAAATAGAATTAATTTTATATACATGTTTAAGGAATATATTTTTATAACTTAGTTTATACTATTAATACTCACCATAATAATGGTTTTGTGATAACTATCATGTTAAATTATAATATTTTAATAATAAGTCTCATTTCCTTTAAAATCAGTGTTGTGTATAACACAAGCTAAAATCAGTGTTGCTTGTCACACATGCTAAAATAATTATTTCATATAATTAAAATTATAGATAATATTAAATTTATTTGAAAAAAAATCACAAAATCTTAGGGTGTTACATGAATACCATTGACTAATGAACCAATATATGAAATTTTATATGTATACAATCTTGAGGGATCCTAAATTGGATTTTCCAATGTTGTGATGTCCTGGAAATGATTGATACAGAAATATATTGAATTCATGGATGATATATTTTTCATTTAATATGAAATACATAAATTTAATTGTGTGAAATCTCCGGGGGTGAATTTAGGAATTTTTATTCCAGATCTAGTGCTTCAACAAAAATCCAAACCAAAAAAATTAAAATAACAATTTCTAAACTTATTTAATTTCTTGGGTTCCTCACACATTACATATTCACACGTACAGTCCTCAACAAGTGGAAACATCAAAAAAAATATACACTTAATGTTTAGGTAATTAACATACCAGCAATAAATTATCTGAAAAAATTGAATAATTTATTATTTTTTTAATTAACATACCCTTTATCCAAAATAAATTTGCGAAATATTTTATTTCATAATATTTCACCCAATAACAATTTTAAAAAATAAATTTTCCAAATCCCATATAAACCAGTGCATGTCCATGTGAATCCCACATATTGAGTATAGTACATGAACACACATTCTCTTTCCACCTAATGTAAATATTAAATACAAATAAATATATAAAATATATACATTAATAAAAAATAACTAAACTATAATATTCAAAAGAATTAACAATAATTCCACCACCCTAGTGACTTAAACTCTACCATACGAGTGTGCATGATACATATGGATGGTATCCATCCAAAGTCAAGTTAAAATAATTCATCGATACCATACCCCATCTTGAGTTTCTCAAACATTGATATATGTGGGTTGTGTTGCATCAACTCAAGTGCACCTCCCTATATTACAGAGACTAATAACTATTAATAAGGCACTATAAAAAATGTATTTTAAACTATAATATTAGTCTAAAAATATAAAATAACAAATAAAATACTAGAAACATCATATAATATCATAGAGAACATATGTAGTTATATCAATGAGATAATAATGAACAAAACAATGAACATCCTCATGTTATAAAAAAATCCATAATGGAAAAATATTCATAAATCCAAAGGAATCGCCCACTGAGTTGTTCAAATATAAATTAAATTTGTGAAACAAAATATAATGGATATATAATAAAAAAAATTCTATCCTTAGTCCCATCTCCACCACCTATCAATTTACTATATTTTATTCCACAATATAACATGTTCATATCCCTATAAAATATACATGTATGTTTTCCATTCATAAAAGTGCATGAGCAGTGTGTAAGTATAAAACATATTAGGAATCCATAAGTGGTACCCCTTATATATACCACAATATATACAGTGTATGTATTTATGAAAATATGAATAAAAATTAAAATTTTCTATCAATTATGTTGGGTATTTTTGTGTTAACAAGGACACCACAACACCATAACCCACTAGCTTCGACCAATTCTAGTGATCGCGTCTGTCATACTATTAAAAAATAATAGGATTTGGGTCTTTTTCATGGCCACATATATAGTTACCAAATCATAGAAAAGGTATAACATATCCAATCCCATGAAAGTAGGAAACACATCTAGGAAAGTAATAACATTTCCAAAACCAAATACATAGGTAATTTAAATAGGAAAGGCATATCATAGCCAGAATTTCTACATTTGAAATACATATGATAAATAAACAACACATCAAAACTCATTTATATAAAATATATATCTAGAGAAGGAAAAAATATTACTATAGTTATAAAAATTTTCATCAAGGGGTTGTACCACAGTGAATTAATACACTAAAAACACTATAAAAGAGGTCCTTTAAGTGGCGTAACACAACAGTATCATACAAAAAAACTCTAATTATTTGTCACATGATAAAATGGTGGGCCAAGATCTATAATAATCTCTAAACTATAAATTGTGTTCCTAGGAATAGCATCAATCAATTTTTGTAATTTATAGAACCTAGTTAGAATGAAATAGATAATCACAATTAAACATGAACCTAGTCCTAAATAAATATAGTAACAAAAACATTCCTAGTTATTCTCTATGATATCTAATAAATTTTTACACAAAAAATTAACTCACATATCATGAGTCATCTATCCTTTTTGTAGCCTATATTTATTTCTAGAAGCCCTAAAACCATAAATCCCACCAATCCTAAAAATATTGATATCCATGATTCACTTGTCTTATTGAGAAATAATAATTATATATACCAATACTATAAAATATAACTCTCTATAGGTCTCAAAAAAGCTACCTTAATTTCCTCTTAGACTATTTATTCTAAATCAATCATTGTGTCTTTATTAAATTACTCACAATCCTTACTATGACATCTAATAGTGCTTAAATAATGTGTAAGAACCCATTAAATAACCAATACCCTCAACCCTTATGCATAAAACTCTCTAATAGTAAAAAATAATATAAGACTTATAATCTATGCTTAATGCTTAAACACATATCAAACCATAAAATAAGAGTTCTCAATGTGCCAAAAATAAACCATTTCCCCATAACCTTACTCCTAGTTCTATAAGACAAACCCATAATTAGTGTTCTAACAAAAAAACCCATTATAATATAAAATATTATTTGAACATGTAATTTCTATATGGATAGCTACAATCAGCTCATCTTACAATAATGTTATGACCTCTCTATGTGAGTTTCAACATCTATAACAATAATTCAATAGCTTAATTAGCATCAAAACTGATCATTAATGGGTATTCCTATATAAGAACCTCAAAAAGATTTCATAAAGACTAATAACTATATATCTAAAATTTATCTGATGCTTGAAGACTATTTTGGGGTTTTGTTCATAAAATTATAACCCTTTCCCAAAGGAGACATAGTCACAAAGCATTAATAAAATCAACAAATCATATATGGAACACCCGTTTCAACAATTAGAATCTATTATTAGATTTTTTTCCATATAAATAGATTACTTTGTACTTTATATTACAATGATATTAATAAAAATATTATTAAATTATATTTGTTCTATTATGTTAAAATAATCTGATAATTTTATTTGATTATTTGGTGTAATAAAAAGTTATAGCAGTTCTACTCTATAATGAGAAACTAGAGATTTTATGAAAATATTCTTAACAATATTTCTTATGTTCTAGATAGCATATGTTTGATTAGACATAAATAATATTTGAATATCAAGTTCCTATGTCTCATAAGACATGGGGACTTCTTCTCCTGAAATTTTCATATTGTGGACTACAACCAAGGAAGTAATGAGGAACAACTCTCTCATAGTAATTCCACATGTTAATGTGTTATTAGATATCCATATAAATTAATGTTTTTATTTATCCATAGATTAGAAAAAAATTTAATGAGTAACATGAATCCTCTACATTGATTTATGGATGATCCTTGTATCAATATTAACTCAAGATAAGGTAGCATATATTGGGGGAGTCATAACTGATATTGAATTAATTTAATGATTCAATAAATGATTTTTATCATATATATGAATAGAATAAGTTATCTTTAGCCCTTTCTTAAAATGGAATAGTTTTATTAAATCTATTTCCATTGTAGTTCTTCTATAATTTCATTTCTTAAATTCAAAGAAATATAATTTAATCATATAGGTTGATGACATAAGTATCAATCATTCTTCATGAGATATCTAGAAAACAAGATTATACTAAATAGTAACATCTGTAGGAAGTTAATTTACAATGTGAAATTAACTACTTTTTATAAGGATACCAAGATGTTTTTCTTGATTATAATATTTTAATTTTGTTAATATTGTCTAATTCTACTGAGAATGATGTTTATATGTTCACACACTATGTGTATCTAGAATTTCAATAATTTATTTGTTTTAACATGATGGTGTTGAGGCCCATTATTTTTAATAAAAGGAAACACATATTCAATTCTTGGTATCATGAATACCATACATGGATTATAATCCCAAATCCACCATATCCCAAAGAATATGTCCCTACAGGCACAAAAACAAGACTTAAGGCCCCTAAAACAAGCTTTAAGTCCCATGGCCCATAAGCCCTTGAAGGCATTCTAAAAGGCCCTTAGCCAATGGGGTGAAGAATAGGCTTAAAGGCCCAATACCATTCCCAGACCCAGCTCATGGCCTACAACTGCACCTAGTACAGCTGACGCTCACCCGGTCCATCATTGCTTCCCAACTCTACCTGCACACACCCGTTCCTGCTCCACTAATGTCCAAGGTCACTGCCCGATTGGACAAACAATTTCTAGAGGTCTCAACCACCCTTTTCTCCATCACTGTCTCTCAACTACTTTTAGATGTCGCTACCCACTATATCCATCATGCTCTACCACCATGAACTTTTTCATCCAACGTACATAAGCACAAAAGAAAATACACCATACTCAAAAATGGGGGGAATAAATGTGGTGCAAACAGTATATGATCATCAGCCTCCTGGGTGTGGTGTAGTAGTTGAGTACCACTTAACTATGGTGATATACAAAAAAAACATGTATTGAGTAACACTCAAATATCAGTGTGGGGCCAGATAAAGCCCAAATCATGTCATGCATTTTCTAGTTAGGTAATTACATTGAATCGAACTATTAATAATGCAAATAGTGTTCAAGTTTGGATGGAATCAAGCCTATATATGTTCCACCAATGTAGTGAGAAGGTACAACTCGACTAAATCCCTAGTAGGTCTCACTAAATTATATTAAATTTGATATTAATAATAAATATTATTCTCTATTAATGGAATAAAATTTATTCATGTGTAGATGGTTGTAAAATTTCAATTATGATATATCCCAGTTCAGAATATATTAGTTTAATTCTATATATTTCTTATTAATAATAAGCTAGTAAATATATATATATATATATATATATTCCCTAGTTTATTGAATATATTATTATGTAAATAGTTAATTTTTTATTTATTAAAATAAATATTTATTCATGAGTTTAGTCAATATAATATTTATTTATTTATCAAATTAATAAAATTTATTTGAATAAACATTTTATTATTTATGTTTTCATAATTTTTTGGGCAGATGAATAGGATGTGTTAATATTCTATTGGGAAAGATATATTTTTTTTAATATTATTTAAATAAATATCAATTTATTTATTTTAGGAAATATATTTAAATAAACTCATTTCATGGGATATATTATTATTATTATTTAACATAGGGATTACTTAAAATAAAAAATTTGATAAAAGTACATTTTCCAATTATAAATTGTTTAACACTAAGTATAAAATATCAATTATGTCATTTTAGAGGTAGAGACCTATTGTGAACAATGTAAATATCTATAAAAATATATTAATCCATAGAGTGAATAAAACTCCCAACCTCTCTCTGAAGAACATAGATAGTACAAGATAACTCTTTGTTGCAAGTAATGATGAATTAAGTGAAGTTAAAGGTTCCTCTTATCTAGAACCCAAAATATCATAAATGTTGTTCAAATATTCATGGAACCCATGTGGATTCATTCCGAAGAATTTATACTTAGATTTCCCATATAAATGATGGTATGAAATGCATGGAAAAAATATTGATCAAGAAAATTATTGTGATTGAGTTAATTCTTATTCTAAATTTGTTATAAATTAAATGTGAAAGATCATATCTATGAGATTTTTAGAGTTTAATTCAATAAAAATTCATATTTATCTATTGAAACCAATAAAACCCAAAATCATTAACCCACCCATTGCTTCTTTTGTACCCCATAACCTTCATCATTACAAATCCTAACTCACAATTCTTAGCCTTTAGACCAATATTTAGGTTTTTTAAACACAAACACCCATGAATGTACACATATCATACACAAATACATATGATATATTAGTAAATATCATTAGGACCACCTACATCATGATCATAGTTACCCCTCTTTTATCTATGCTCACCCATCCATGTTCAAATCTACTCCATCAAATCTTAAACACCCCAACCCCAATACTATGACTTAATACACAAATGGTTATTTTTTTATCATCAATAACTAATTTTAAATAATTATAAATTTAGTCATAAACCTTTAAAAACACATCTAGTGGCATTGTGTTATTAGAACTATAACTAATGATGTAAAAAATACCCATGTCATGTCTCCTATACTCCTACAAAAAAATTATATCATCTAATTCTTAACTGATTGTAAATTTTATGAAAACAAAATTAAAAAAAACCTAAAATCTCCTAGAGTGATTTATCTTCATCAAAAAAATTATTTATGTAGTGTGTTTTTCTTATTTACACATCCTACTAACCCTAAAATAAGAATCCTCATCCTTTCAGATCAAATTAACCATTATATGGAGAAATATATTTTACATATCTACCAAATAAACCATCCAATATGAATAGATAAAATATTAAGAACAATAAAGGGAGAAAAAGATGGATTAAAACCAATGAAATCAATTAAAATATAATAAAATATCATATCTATTAGATTTTAGGGTTTCGTTCAATTTTTTTTTTGAGATTTACCTATTGAAACCAATGAAACCCCAAAATTTCTCACCCACCCATTGCTTCTGCTATACCCCATCACTTTCATATTTATAATGATAACTTTAAATTATGGGCCTGTAGGCCCGTATTTAGGTTTTTTGAACCTAAACACCCATGAATGCATATTATACACAAATACGTAGGATATATTAGTCAATATCATAGGGACTTACTACATCATGATTAGAGTTACCCTTATTTTATTTATTCTCACCCATCCATGTTAAAATTTACTCCAGTGAATCTTAATCACCTAAACCCCTATCATATTCTTTAATATATGCATAATTAATTATTAAAAACAATAAAAAATTTATCATAATTATACATTTAATCATACACCTTTAAAACCACATCTAGTGGAATTGTGTCATTGGAACTGTATGTAAGGATGTGAAAAAAACCCATGTAGTGTCTCTTTTAATCCTAAAAAATCATATCATCTAATTCTTACCTTATCATAAATTTTATTAAAAAATTCAAAAATTACCCCTAGAAACTCCTAAAGCAATTTATATTCATGAAAACAATTAGTGATGGGGTGTGTTTTTCTAATTTATACATCCTCTTGACCCCAAAATATAAAACACCATTATTGGTGATAGAATTCACCATTATAGGGTAGAATATATTTTCCATATCTACCATAGAAACCATCCATCTGATGAGATCAAAGAGGAAGAATAATATAGGGAGAATAAGAAGAATTGATGCTGTTTTTCTTGTTCCATCTAAATTGGTGAAACAACACTAAGAGAGGGGTGTATAAGTGTGGGTGAATGTTTTAAAAAATTAATATTTTTACATATTCATATATTAAATGAATATATATCTTTCTCTATTCTCAAAATTTTTATATCAATATTGCAATAGTAAATAAGAAAAAAACAAAAAAATAGTATTAATAAATTTTTTAATGAGGATCGCATTTTATTTAGATAACTAAATCTCTGGGGTATAATGGTTATACACACAACTTATCTTTTATTATCATGAATATTTACATACAATGGTGTATCCACGAACTGAAAATATCAGAACCAACCATGTTACACAAAAAGAACTAACATTATATTTTCAAGACCTATCAACAACCAGGTATTTCCCTTATAATAATATATTATGTTAGATTCTTTGAAGTTTGATGATTTCTTTATGAAAAATAATTCACTATAATGAATAAATATGATCTCCTTACTCAATATGAATCCATCATAAGAATTTACCACTTTGTTTCCATTGCACAACATCATTTGAGGTTGTCTTGGTCTTATTTATTTAGCCCTTATGATATAGATGAATCATAGTGTGGGTATATCAATACTATTTTGGGATTAATATATTTTGAAGAAGGGGAATCAGCCACATTATATTTAATGGTGTCCTAGTTTGACTTGGGTTGGGGTTGAGAAAAGTTTCCACCCTGGACATTAAAATGTGGTTAGGTTGGGTCTGATCAGATCATAAACATTTTTTTAATCACCTAATATGACCTAACCCAAGGTGGTCGGGATGGGTCAAGTCTGTTCTAGTCGATCATGTAAAGAAACATGATAGGAATGAAAAACAAGAGGAACTATAAAAATATTAATTATATTAAAACTATAAAAAATAGAAAATTTGAAATCTTCTAAATAAAAACTGACCAACAATCTCCCTTAAGTTCAATTTAAAATTATATATAATTTTTCTTCAAAAAAATGAAATAAATAATCACATGTATCACCCAAACTAGTTTTATTGGCCAAAAACATTTACATGTAATATACAAATAAATTATTTATGTCATATAAAATGACTTATATATTGTTTCAACTAATAAAATATATATATATATATATTCAAATAAAAATGCATCTAAAAAATAATTAAATAATTATATCTGCTAAAAAATTCTAATATAAAAATTCAATGAACATTTCCTAAATTTATAATGAAATTAAATGTATTTTAGTTGGATATTTTATAGTTCATTGAATAAAAAACATTATAGATAACTATTAAATTTAATCAACATTACATTTAATGTTCAAAATATTACTATCTTATAAAAAACATTCTTATAAAATTAACCTATAAAATTCACTAAAATAATAACTATTAAACTTAATAAAAATTACACTATGAAAACATATAAATAAAAATTATTGTTAAGTCCTATAAAATAAATGAATATATAGTAAAAAATAAAACGTTCCCACAAAAAAAATAATGTGGTTGCAGCACCCTGAGAGTCTTACCAGAATGTGAAGATATTATTTTGAAATCTAAAATTCATGAAGTATGAGTAAGTATGTTAGAATATACCACCACTACTACAAAATAGGGTTTATCCAATGCTTGGGAATTAAAATCTCTAAATAAAAACTTTGTTAAAGAGCCCCTTTGTTAGCGCTAAAAAAGCGCTGTTAAAGGGGGTCTTTAATAGCATTAAAAAAAGTGTTGTTAAAGGGAGAACTTTTTCATCACTTTTTTACAAACACTGATAAAGGGGGGTTTTATAATCTCTTTTATAGAAGCGCTGATAAACACCCCTTTATCATCATTTTTTTACAAGCATTGATAAAAGTATACTTCAAAAAAAATATTTCATGAAAAATAATATTTAAATGTATAAATATCATTATATTGATATGAATATAATATATTTTTTGTAAATTTGTTTTTGATAAGGTAAATAGGTATCTACACTTAAAATATAAGATATTTAGTGAAAAGGTCTTATAAAATAACTAAAAATATTTTTAATTAATAATTTTCTTATTATTACCAAGTAATGGTCATTTAATATCAATTTTAAGATAAAAATCAAAATAAATAATAAAAGATACCAAGTAAGTTAAAAACGTAACCCAAACTTTGAACGACTATAAATTTTGATCTGGGAGTCTGTTTGGTCTCTACCACATATCAAAGTAAAGCCTGTGATGTTCTCTATGTCTTAATGACCAAGGGTACCCATGTAACTATTTTTTCAAGGCCAAAAATGCCTAGAAGTCCTCCAAAACTAAGTTTTTTGTTGGGGTACCCAAATTTTATAACTTTGGATGTATTTTAAGACTCATTTATGGGGGTCTTTTTTCCCTTTTTCAGTGGGAACTAAATTTATTCCCTGGTTTAACATTCATATTGATATTATGAATTTTAAATTTTGTCATTTTTCAAAACATAATTTTACTTGTAATCGAATATATAATAATATATACATATTTTTTATATATTCATGCCTAAAATTTTAATTTCATAATATATGAAAAAATATATAATAATATATATAAACTTATATGTAAATATATGGATAAAAAATGTGATGAAATATATATATATATATATATATCATAAAATGTAAAAAAAAATATAGTAGTTGTAATGGAACTATATGTATAAGTAGGAGGTCTTAGGTTCAAAAATAACTGGATTCAGGGGTGTGTACAGAAGGCTAGGATTATCTAAATCACTGATAAATGGGTGGGTGGGTGGGAAGTGCTGAAAAAGGTAGGGTGGGCTAGGCTTGGGAAAAATTTTATATACCATTTATTAGCAAAGCCTTTATCAGTGTTTTTTTAGTTCTGTTAAAGACCCCCTTTAACTGCACTAAAAAATCACTGATAAAGGGGTCCTTTAACAGTGAAAAAAATAGTGTTGTTAAAGGACCCTTTTAATAGTTCTTTTTTAGCATTATTAAAGGGGGCCTTTAACATCGCTTTTTGCGCTGATAATAGTTTCGGGCTTCTAATTGCACTTTGATTATCATCATTTTTTATCACTAATAAAGGCCCTTTCTAACGTTATTGAAGGTTGATTTTGTTGTATTGAACACACACAAAACCTGATTAATTTCTCTCAATAGATCATAATCAAATAATTTGTTTCAACTAGATCACAATAATACATAAACAAGACAATTTCAATATAGTGTTCTGAGTTACTAATGTTTCTAATGAATAATGCTGATAATAAAAACTTACAATAATCATCAAAGTAAGAGACAAACACATTAAACTAAACAATATTTTTAATTAGACTAAAATAAGAAGAATCAACTCTGAATAAAACACTACCCTTGTAGGGTTGTATAATTTATTCTAATAAATTTGTAGATCACAATCAATAATATATACCAAATATTTTCCTTCAATGTGATTAAATTAATATTACAACATAAATGGATTCATATATCTAAAGAACATTTATCTAATAATCATGAAGGTAAAGGGGTATAAAGAGGAATACCTTCCAATAAAATTTTTTATTAATAAAAATGGTTGAAGTGAATCATTGGAAATAAAAAATATAGAGTGAAGATCCCATTTCATAGTGTGATTTGTGTGGCTAGTTATGGCCCCCTATGCTGAGATTATACATAGGATTAATTGAAAGAAGAAAAATAATAGATGAGAGGGTAATTTATAGAGTAGGTATGATTGATCATTATTGAATAGAGATGATATGGATGACAGTTGGGTATATGTGGTACTATGAAATAGAAGGAATAAATAAATTAAGATTTTCACTGATTTATCTGAGGGGGGAAGAATAATTTATGGATCATATTGATAAACTAATGATTGGAGACACAGTGTACGCAACACTAATCGTTTGAAGGAGTTTATTGTTTTTGATGGACTGGTGGAGAGAGGAAGAATAAATTGATGGACTGGAAAAAAATAAATTGTTTGTTGTCCTTGAAGTGATAAGTGGGAAGTATATCTTCTAACCCCCAAAGTAAATAAATTAGGTATTGGTTGGCTTAGTCATGTTCGTTTGGTTCATTAATTTTATAACCCATAAACCAAGCCATACTGAACCCAACCCTACCCAAATTAACCCAACCCATCCATATCCTATGTTTAAACAAAAAAAATTGATCCATCCATGTTGGGTAGGTTCTGGTTGAATGGGTTGGGTTGGGTTTGAAAATCTCTCTTCTTTATATTCTCTTGTTATTATTCTATAATTCCCAAAGATGATATTTTTTTATGTGGTGCCATATTTTTATCTTTTCTTCTATACACATGATCATTAAGATAATCATGGTGTTAATTTCTCACCCATTACTCAGATTCCCCTTATTTTTTTCATTTTTATATTCCAATAATAATAATTCCATAATTTAGATATTTTAATATTTTAATACATAAATGATTAACATTTATAGTATCACAATTTACTCAATCAATCCTCAATATAGGTATTTATTTCTCTTTAAATTATTCCACAATCCTTGGCCCATTATTATTCTTAATACTTCATCATTATTCACCTTTTTATTTTCTTAATTAATGAAGATTATTCTCTAATTGATTCTCCACTAAAATATCATGTACCTTAAACTGCGTGTCTGGATGAAAATATGCATTGATACTTATTCTTATGTAACAAAATGGAATTTGTCTTCATAGTTCCCTTAATTTATCGTCTTTGATCTCAATAACTAATTTGATTGAGTCATGATTATAATATAATTGATAATATTTAAATCACCAAATTAAAAATAAATATTCATTTTTAAAATATTATGTTTCATCAACAAAATCATACATGTCACGTATGATTATCCTAATCTTAAGTTCCATATACAAGATCCTACGTATCTCCATGATTCTAAATACTTTTCCTTTTTTCACTCTATATGATTTAGAAATATCTTATTTATATTTTTATGATAATTACATGAGATTTATAATCTGCTCAAGTTAATATAATATGATATCATATTCAATCTGAAGTTTCTCTATTTCCAAAATAATTAACCATATAGAGCTATGGGTATTTAGAAACTAATCTGATGTTATCTCAGATCATTCATTTTTATCACCTCATTTCCTTCAATTGTAGTGCCTGATTATTCCTACACAACTCCTTTTTTATCTATTTAATCATAAAAAATATGTCTTCAATGGGATTAATCTCACACAAGTTTAAATCAATTCTTAAAAGATCCTTCACTGTAGCATGATGTATATATAGCATGAGAATCGAATGTTATTCATAAGTGAACTGTGAAACCTCTCGATTAATATCATGTGTGAATTAAGAATTCCATAATATATATCTATACTTTTTAGATTGAATCCAAAACTTGAAATCAACTTTAATTACTATTAGCCACATCAAATCACTTCAATATAGTTTAGAATATTTTAAAACCTCCTTTACCCAACTCATCTCTATTCCAAAATTCACCTAAAACATTATAACATCACAAATACATAAAATTACTTTTTAAAACTTAAAATAAACTTCATTAATCACAATAATTTTTCCAAATCATATATATCTAGTAAATAATTCTTATTGTATAACAAAGGTTCTTACACTAGCTCAATAAATTCATATCTTTTATAAACTACCCTTGTTTAACATTAATTTATCCCACCTGTCAAGTATTGTTACCATGTAAATAGATCTATAATACAATATACCATAGTTTTACATCAATTTATTCATCCCTATTATTAAATAACTTCATTTTTATGAATTAAATCACAATAACTTAAAACCTCAAGTTTCATGGTGTTCTCCAATCTTCTCAAATTTAACACATATTGAAACATATTCTTGAGAAATAAATTCTTATTCAAACACTCTCATATCATGTTCTTGGAATTTATTCATCCAAAATTATCTACTCAATATATGTTTACATGATGTTTGTTGATAAAAAATACAACTTACCAATATGGGGGTTCAATAATATCCCATTTTTATTTGTTTTAAATACACATATAGAAAATACATGTCAATGTGTCTTCATTAGTTTAATTATTATTTCCTTATTATTGATAATAAATATAGTGGATTTCCAATAAAGGTGGTCTCATTTCACTTGAATCCATGTTATACCAATTATTCCTCTCTATGTCTATGTAATTAATACTTTGTGTAGAAAAGAGGAGGGACTAACTTAGACCATACTATTTTCCATAAACAAATTAGAATATGATACTAACTCAAAATTCTTTACTCAGGGGTTCTTCAAATATACATTCAAGATTATATAAATTATTTAATATATTATCATGATATTTTCATCCCAAATTACTACACTCATTTCAAAATTTTAACAAAAACATTAAAATAAACTAATAGGTTTGTTTTAGAAACCATCCCTTATATTTCTAAAAAACTATTCATTTTTTATCTTGAAAACTAGAAAAAAACAATATTAATTATATAATAGATTAATAAAAATTAATGGAATAATGAAAATAATACCTCAAATTAATCAATTTTCAAAAAAATCTTGAAATTATCGATTCACTCAAGAAAAATGGTTTTGGAAGCTTCATTAGATACTTCTCCCCAATAATGGATACACCCTAAAATATTATTTATCAATGCTTACTTATCTAAATTAAATTATTGGCATTAAAAATAATGTTCTTAATAATTGAAAAAAAATATATAATAATAAGCAGTTCTATTCAAGATGTTGAATTTTAATAATTTTGGGATATTTACTCTATATTGCCCAATTTTTTAGTTCTCCCCTATAAAATAATAACCTTGAATTCCATATAATTAAATAAAAAATATCATATATTGTAATAAGTTCCATTTTATAAAGCTCATTAGTGAGAGCTATAGGGTTAAGGTTTTTTTTCTCAACCAAAAAACATTATTCTTTACAGATTCATTTTTTAATGACTCTTCATGAATTCTCCCATTGTATTCCAGGTAGAAATTTTGAAAAATATTAACTTCTTAATTTTTTTTAAAACCTATTTTTTTGGAATTTTCTACTTTATATAATTCATCAAGGCATATCATTATCTTCATGCCAAATTAATCTAAATTTTAATCTTCGTCTGGGATGGTATCATGACCAAAAAGTCCTTACAATTATGTCCAGCCTCTTTACACCTTCCTCAATGGTTCTTAAGAACTCTTGGATCATCACCATTTCAAAACCTCCCACGTAATTCTATTTCTTCTTAATGTGGATTTTCCTGCTTTCCGATAGAACTTGTATTCACTTTTGATTCATCCATTTGTCTTTTTATTTAAAATTATTCTAGAAAAATAATCATACACTCTTTAGGAAAATGGATATCATTATTGGATTTTCCATAGGGTTCCTCGTGTACTCTCATATCATCATTTTTATAAAAAGTCTCATGAAATTTGGGTTCTCGTTAAATTTTAGTGATGTCTTCTTCCAAACCAATACTTGTTTTTCACTCTTTTCTTGATTCTCCCATTTATTATAGCTTGTTTCTATCCATACTAACACTCATGGATTGTTTTAAAAAGTTAATGGTGTGAACATATCTTCTATAATAGATTCAGATTTTTCTTCTAAGTGTAGAATCCTTCTTGTTCTTATTTGGTGTATATTTTACAACATATATATTTTGTTTATTGACCAAGGAAAACTCACTTTTATTATATTGACTTTATTTCATTACCATTTGTGTTTTTATTTCATCATAAACATATTTGAAATTCTTGTTTGTTTTATACCATCAAGCTTCTTCACTATGACCACTTTCATAGAAATTTCCATAAACTCCCCAAGACTCCAAAACTTTTTTGAAATAAATATATTTTTATCCTTCTTATGCATGGTTTTCTCTGATTTATATAATTTCCCATTATTTTAGGATGAATTTTCTTCTATATATTGACTTATTAGTCTAATTAACAAGTTCCTTATGCCCAAACATTCCAAATCACCAAAAATGGTCAGTGAACCATGGTTTTAGTATTTGAATAGCAAGCTGATCAGATTTGATTTTATGTTATTTTATTGCATTTATCCTTTACTTAAGATTATTTTGAATAATAACTTCTCTTAATTATTCTTTCACTAATCATTTATTTAATGGTGTGTTTATAATAAATTTTATTCACCTATATTTTTCCATATTTTTATTCGAAACATAGTTGTTCTAAAAAAATATTATTAGATCAGTCATAATTTTCTTGTGTCAATAGAACCTCTTTCTTTACGTATGTAGTGGGTTCATTAGATAATAATTTCATGAAATTTTTTATATTTGTTATAGTATTTAAACAAAATAATACTAATTAATGGTATTTATATAAGTAACCATTTTATCAGAAGTTCATAAAAACAATGATTTTTTCATTTTTAGATTTAATATATTTTCATCCAACTTAAGACACATCATATTAAAGAAATTATTCTTGTCCTAAATTGAAATTATTTAGTCTTAGCATACCTTATTATTCATCTCAACATGAAACAAATGATCTTCATTCTTTTTTCTCTTTTAATACATTTTTATCTTGTTTAATGTAATTTGATTTGACATGGAGTTATGCATTCATGACATCAATGCAAGAATTTTTTCATCTAATTCATATAAAGTTTATTCCACCACATTCAAGTATTCTTCCATTTTTAATTTTTTTATAAAATTCATTAACAGTTTTTTAGTATAAATCTACAAACATTAAAGTTGTAGAACATTTTTCATCAACTAGTTATGTGAGTTTAACACATGTCAATGTCCTTTGTTCTAGTGGTTCCTCCATTATTTTCATATCATTATCAAGATGGATGATATCTTTTTAAAAGTTACTAAAAGAGATAAAGATAAAAGTGTCTACATATTTGGGAAACTACTGCAAGATATTCGTCAAATAAACATGTGAATCAATATATTCTTTATTAAATGATTCGTTGGGGATGTAATCATCCCCACTTTTTATTGGTTCATTAATAGAAAAATATTGAAAAGGGATTAAAATTAACACATCCCCATATAATATCATAAAATCTTATTATTTGGACTTATTTTCCATATCCTTGGAAGTTTATTTAACCAATGATTCATATTCCATGATAGATCTATCATTGCCAATATTTCACCTTGTGAAAACAAATTTTTCTTCCTATTTAAATAAAAGGGATTACCAATTTATCTTTTTTATATCATTATTACTTCTTTTATTCATATACATAGAAGTTATATAATTCTAATAATAAATAGAAATATCTTCTACATGTTTTCAATTACCCAAGAATTTAGATAGAAAACTCAAAAACACCAAAAGCATTAAATTTTTAATTTTTTGAGAATCTTATCACAGGTGGCAACATAGATTTATTTATAATTATTGTTCCACTAAGGTCAATAGAACCACATTGGGAGGGGGAATTAGCATGGGTTACTATTTAAATAGTTAAAATATATTTACCTTTTAACATATTTAGTCAATGGATATCTCTCTTTACTCACACTTTGTCTACAAGCATAAAGCAGTAAACATAAAAGAAAAAAACAAGAGAAACATGAATTTTTAATTAGGTTTAACTCTAATATAGATGATTGTGTACATAGTTTAGGGTGTTTTGTATCCCACAAACTTAACCTCTCATTAATTATTAATAATAATCATAGATAATGGTATATCCTTAAACCTGTATTCCCCGCACCAATGAGGTTATACATAATCACCAACATGAAACAATAAGACTCTATCTCCATCTAGGTCTTCCTCTTTAAATAAATGATTAAGGTAGATTCTTTGGATTATGATAAAAAATGTATTAAAAAGTATCCACTTGACTAAATGAAACTAATTTCATTACTCATTAATATAGAAATCATAATAGAATACATATTCTATTTCTTCACAATAATTTTCAAGGAAGTCTCAATCTTCTTTCTTCAGTCCTTACGATATAGTTGAGTCACGGGTTAGTACTCTAATTATTCTTCAATGGTTAAGATATTTTGATGTAGTGGTATCATTATCTTCTTATTTTTCTTCTTCTTCTTCTCATCATTTTCTTCTTTAATAAAAAAATATGATCCCTTTATTAATAATGCTAGATCTATTTAATTTATTTCACACATAAAAAATTCAAGATAATCACATCATTTTTTTCTCAACCTTTTTCCTTCTTCTCCTACTCTATTAATTTTAATATAATCATAATAATTCCATAATTAATATATTCAAATTTTAAAATAAGTAAATCCTCATGATTTAAAATATTGTACTTTACTCATTCAACCACCAATCTTATTATTTTGTTCTATTTTAATTATTCCAAAATACTAAACTCATTATTCTTCTTAATAAATGTTTTTTATTCTCTTATTTATTTCCGTACAATTTAAAATTACTAAAAATCATCAAATTATCTATAAAAACTACAAAAACATTGAACTATATGTCCGTATGAAAATATAAAATGATACCCATTTTCGTACAATAGCAAATAATTATTATTCAAATATCAAATCATTCATATACTTCAATTATCTTCAATGAATGGATTAAATATTGATTATAATATTATTTATGATATTTAAATCATTGAATAATATAAAAAGAATTGTCTAGACTAAATTTCACCTCTTTAAATCACATTCTGAATTATCTGTTGAAATCTCACATTTAAAAAAACAACTATTTCTTTCATATAACTTAAAAAATAACTTATATCATTTTAAAAATAATATGTTTCATCTATAAAATCATACATGTCATGTATCATTCTTCAAAATTTTACATTTCATCTATAAAATCTTATGTATCATATATAATATTCAAAATCGTACATTAAGTCTAAAAATATTACATATCTCTCTGATTACCAATACATTGTAATTTGTTGTTCTCTATTTTTATGAAATATATTAAAGAACTTCTAATATATCTTACTTAATCTTGAAAAGTTCCTAATTTTAATTTATTATGTGATCATATTCAATCTGATGTGGATATATATCCAAAATATATTAATCACCCAAAAAATTGGATCATCTAAAATTAATCTATTATAAGATCATATAATTTATGTGTATCCCCTTAAATGATTCATCTTTAGCACCTAATTATCCCTATGAATCTCGTTTTAATCATGTTTAAACCTACATGATCCCATTTTCATGGTTTTAATCCCATGTATGTTTTAATTTATTCTTAAGAAGCTTCTCTAATATGACATGACTCGTATAATGTTTCATAAAATAAAAATTATTCATATTTTAATTTTAAAACCTTCTATTTATTCTCATACATGAATTAAAATTCAGGAATACTTATATAAATATTCCAAATTAACTACAAACTTTTCAAAATCAACTATATGTATTCTTATCCACCCCAAATAACTTCAAAAATTTATATAATATTATAAATTCTCTTCTATCTTACTCAAATATATTACAGATATATCCAATAACATTAAAATATCTCAAACAATTCAAATTATAATATAATAACATCAAATCATCCTTATTCATCATAGGAATAATTCAAAATCTTATAAATCATGTAAATAAATCTTATAATATTTTAATGGATATTTGATTCCCTTGGTAATTCTATAGTTTTCTAGTACTATATCCATTACTATTTATCATTCCCAAATTTTCAAGCACCTTTTCCATGTGAATAGATATTTAAAATAATATTCAATAGAAGTACCATGATTTTTTCTTCCCCTAATCAAGGCACAAATTTTCAGCTTTTGTTCTATCATTTTAAAGAATTTTCAACTTTATTTAATTGTAATTCAGAATAAATGGATTGAATCTTATAATATAATTTATATTCATAGATTATTTTAAATAAGTCTATATTCATTAGAATTAAAAGATTTAACAATCATTTAATTAATTTGAATTTATCCAAAACTAGGTTTTTTACTTCAATGGTTTTCAGGTAATTTCTTAGAGCTACGAGAGGATTAGAAATGAAAAAAAAATCATACCTATTGATATATAACATTATTTACTACAGAAATTAAAAATTCAATAAAGTGAAGTTATATAATTTTATACGTAATATTTTTGAGCTGGATAAGAATATATGTATCATCCTGAACATTTTCAAAATTAGAGAAGTCATCGGATGCATAATACTTTTAGAAAACACTAAAGATACATAGCATTTTTTACATTATGAGATTTTAGAGAAGTTGTCTGTATAATATAATTTACCCTAGTGAAGGAAATATGTGAAATTATTTACTTAGTGAATCTGTTGATATAATGCTTGATACATAGTATTTTCTATATTAAAAAAAGGGTATGTAACATTTTAAACTATAGTAAATTAGTAAATTTTGCAATGGAGGTTTATACATAAGATATTTTTTCCTTAAGTATAATGATACATGATATATTATAAAGTTGATATATAATTTTTTTATAGTTACTAGGATAATACCTAAAATTTCATCATTTGTAAAATTCAGAGAAGAAACATCTATAACATATTTTCTAAAGAGATAGGTTATTATATAATATATTTTTTATTTTGAAATTGGGAGGAGATGAATAAGAAATAAATTTTTTGTAATGTTGAAGAGGCATAAAATTATGAACCTATAAAATTTTTAAGAATAAAAATCTTGCATAGTGTATGATTGATCTACAATAAAATGATTCATAGTTCTACTTCTTGAGGAATGGAATGACATATTCTCATATGATGGGATGATTATCTAAAAAGAAAGGTGTTAAACTTGGGATAAATTTTCCTCAACTCTTGTGGGAGAACTCTCAAGGAATCATGACTCTTACATCATCACCAATACACATGGATCTTGTCAAAGGTACGAAGAAATTAATAAAAAACTAAATTCTTGATACTAGACCAAATCAGTTACATTATGGATGAAAACTCATGGGAGGTGTGTGATCCATGTGAGGAAGAGTAAATATATTGGGATTAAGTGAGAAAACAATTCATCAAAGAAAGAATATGAAATTATGTTCCATTCAAGTGTAGGATATTGATAATAAAAAACTCATATAAGTACCTTAAAAGAAATAGAAATAATAGAACATTCATTTTCCCTATTAAAGTGGATGAAACTCACTATCAAGAATTGACAATATTGGATGGTGTATTGTTTCATTAATTTACTACTCCATGATTCTCCAATTTTTTCACAATAAACTCATAGTGTTCATTCTGGGGAAATTTTCCCCACCCCTATTAATGTATTCTTGAAATTAATTATTCAATCATTTTCTAGTAAATCATAAAAAAATGGTTATTTGATATATATAGTAGTAGATCTCACACTACTTATTAAATTTAATTATTTTTCATCTTCTACTCTGGTTCCACACAGAGCCCTTGGATTTTTATCATGTTTTATATGATTGAAGTAAGTGTTAGGAACATGAACCCATCATCAATTCATTGGATGTAGGGTGAATGGATGTAGGTTTTTCAGACATTCGAATGTTGAATGATGGGATCATCCATGTGATTAATCTAGTGGATATAAACTCTTTAATGAACAGTTTGAGGATTTGAAGATAAGAATATTTGATGGAATTATTCATAAGAAGAGGTCATGAAAAATGTATATTGGATATAATATGAATAATGTAACTTGGAATGTTCACATAGAAAATTGGTTATGTTTTATAGGGTTATTGGAGTCTACCATCACCATTCTAAATGGATATACCTCCAGAAATGTAGATGGTTAGTGAAACATTTATTACTAGATGGAAACTTTTATAAAAGTTATTTGGGGACTTCATGTATTGAAATCTTACAATCAATGTAATTATAGAAGAATAATATCTATAATTATTCATTACTGGTAGGTTTTTTTATGTTTAGATCCTTGGATATTCCAATTCTAAGGAATGAAGTTATGGTTTTCTAAGATATATATGTCACATTTTCCAAAAAACATAATTTCTTATTTCCTTTCCTCTATTAATTTTATATAGAAATCTTGTGAGGTTGTGAGTTCTCTTTTGTTACTTGTGAGGATCCTATTTTTTTGTGAGTATGGTATGAGGCTTCTTATATTTCAGTACACTCAGTCAAGGGATTCTTTTTATATGACTGGAGTTTTTTTAATGGATGTATCAACGAGAGGTGTAACATATTGGGGGTAAATTCCATGAATTGGCTATTGTGGATATAGTTATTCCTAAAAAAATTATCAAAGCTTCTGGTTTAGTCTTCTCTCAATAACACACTTAGAGGTAGTTTTGTTTTTTTCACACAATCTTACCATTGACATTTTTAGTGGTATTTTTCTTACAATATTTGGTATTTTATTAGAAAAAGTAAAGGTATGGGTATATAAGTCTTATGGAATAGAATTTTTATTTTAGATAATATATATGGATGATCATCTACTTCAAAAGAACATAGATATTCTACTAATATGATTTAATCTTGAGAAAATTGAAAATGCGGAATGGGAATGATTGGATAGGAAGGTATGTGGGTTGGTATGAATTTCATAGTCTTAGAATGTATCATTTAATATTTATAAAGTTAATACCTCAGTGTATATCATTAAATACTCGTAGTATATGTACAAGAAACCAATGTTTCTTCATAATTTGTTCATGATGTGGAGGTTATTTAGTGTAAGGTTATCAAAAGAAATACTATTATAAGATCATGTGAATGGTTTCAATATGATCTTATAGTAGATAAAATCTGTGAAATTGAAATTCACAAATGATGTTTGGTTACTTATACTATTATCATTACTACTATAAACTTGAGATTTGATGGTAATATAAATAGGTAATTCATTTGGGAACAAATATTTAGTGATTGAGAATGTAATGAACATGATCCTCAATGAATAAATCAATAGAAGGAAAGATCAATCACCATAATTTAAAACTATTAATGATTAAAATTAAGGAAGGTCACGAGAAAGAGTAATTTAGCTAAATTCCCAATATATTATATCTTAAGAGATAATTTAAGGAAAATCGGCTGGTCTAGGTTCAATATATTAGATTTTTGAGAATAAAGGACACCTAAATAAATTTTATGAGTTTTAAAGAAAACTCTAAAAGAGTATGAACTTCTTAAAGTTCAAATTTTATGAGTATTAAATATTTGAACAATACATTATTTCTTAGTGTAAATGTTTCATTTTTTTCATGGGTTCTTGGCTAGGTAGAACAATTTTATAGTACGGTAAATAAGGGACACTTGGAAAATTATGTGTCTGAAAGGTGTGAATGTTACATTTGGATAATGATAAAGCTCTATATATTATACGTTAAGGGATATGTTAATGCATGAATGAATAATGAGATATTATTAATGAAAAAGTAGATTAGATTTATCTTCAATATTTATAGGAACTTAATTTCTTTAAGATAACTTGATAAGTTAGGATATGAAACAAGATTCACTAATAGAGTTTAGAATGTTACTTGAAGTTCTATATTGGTTACATAAATAAAAAATTATGGGACACAATATCTAATTGATAGATAATATGGAAATATAATTTTCATTGTTTCAATGTTTGATAGATCGGAGTTTTGTTATTCTAGACTTTGATATCTTAGTGAAAATAATATAATGGTTCTAATGGAAAAGGGGAAGATAAAGCTGGATCACACTATCATTGGAAGGTGTAAAGAAAATTGGTGAAAAATATGAGGGTTTCAATCAAATTTATTGGATGGAATCCCAAATATAAGTAATTATAACTAGTTCACATTGAGTTTTGGGACCTTCCCCTATCCATTCACTTGATTAGATGCCTTAATTTGTAACATTTATTGATGATTCCACTAGGAAAACCTATGTAGAGTTTATAAGGAAAATTTTCAATGTTTTTTATACATTTTTTAATATAAATACATGTTGAAGAGGTAATATAGTCCAAATATAAAATTATTATGGTCTAAAAATAGTAGTCAACAACATAAACACAACTTTTATATCTTATATCAAGATAGATAAGATCATGAATAGAACATTGTAGCAGAATGATGTAGATGATAGAATGAATAAGAAATAAACTAAGGAGGAATGACATAGGAAGTTCCACTTGGAAATACCTAAGTGGATTTGGGTGGAATAATTTAACACAATAATTTATCTTGTCAATAGGAGTCCAACATTATCGGTTATGAAATAACTTCCAGAGGAGCTATAGTCTGGTAAATGTTTGGATATCAACCATCTAAATTTCTTTTCAATCTAGAATTTATTATAATTTATTATAAGGAATTACATAATCTAGAGGTGAATTCCAAGGAATAATTTTTTTTGGGATATGATGATCAAAATTTTGAATTTTTCTATAAGATGATGATAAGAGACAATTTATTTAGAGTTGAGATGTTACCTTCAATGAAAAAGTTCTATATATGGATTAGAAATTAGAGGATAAATAAGTTAAATGTATAGAATAAATATTTTTAGTCGAAGTTGATCTTAGTAAGGAAGAAAAATGGATACAAGTTTTAAATAATATATGTGGTGGCACAAAAATTTTGGATGTTATACTAATAGAAGATATGTATGAATATTCATGGGTTGTTAAAGCTCAATAGGGAGCACTAGATGATAGGAATTATATAAAAAGAGAACCAAAATGTGAATAGTTTAATAGAGTAGATCAAGTGGTTTAGTTGAGGTGATCAACAAGAGTCATAAATTTGATTAAATGGTTTTGAGATTACATGAAATTTCTTCAACTAATGAATAATTGAGAACCATAGAAATACAAAATCCATCCACATTTCGTGACTCTCATAAAAATAAGTTATATATGGATGATGATATTTATTTATTAAAATCTAATGGATCATGGGATCTAAATGAGTTACCACATAAGAAAAGTAAATTTAAAATAATAATGTTTTCTATTACAAATATGAGTCTAATGGAAATAAGAGATTCAAATTATGTTTTGTTATGAATATATTTCAATTAAATGAATGTATTAATCTCTCATATTTAATCATGAAACTTACCATATGTTGTTTAACATGGTATAAATGAACAATTTATACTTATAATAGATGGATACAAAGACAACATTCCATCATTTGGATTTAAATGAAGATTTATATATAAAATAATTAATTGAATTTATAGTCGATGGGAATCTATAAACATGTTTATATCATGAAGTAAGTTTTGAGACAATGGAATAAAAAATTTAATACATTTTTAGTGGATGAAGGATTCCCACAATAAAATTAATACCACTATTTATTTTTATAAGGTTTGGGATAATGGTTCATACATCATTATTCTACTCTACATGGATTATTTGTTTCTTTTTAGATAATATGTTGAAAGGATTCATAAGATAAATATTGACATTTCCAGAAAAAATGAAATAAAGGATAGTAGATATGAAAATAATATTTTGGAGATATATATCAAGAGATGCTGGAGAGTCAAAACATTGGTTCTATCTCACAGTGAATACGTATATAAGTTCAATGAACAATTTTTAATTACTAGATGTAAACTAATATAAACACCATTAATTGGAAAATAAAATTATCCTAAAATAAATCCCCTAAAACTAATGATGATGTGATTTTCATGGAAAATGTTTGGTTTATATTAACAATATGAAGTTTGATTTATGTGATGATTTTATCATGATCACAAATTTCATTTATAGTGGGAGTTATAATATGATTCATTCCATGTTTCGGAATGTAAAATTGGTGTTAATAAATTGGATAATATATTATTTTAATGGAATGAAAGATACAACCTTGTTCTTTAAAATAGAGTATCTATTGCACTGATATATTGATTATAACTTTATTGGTGATTCATATACCTAAAATATCATAATAAAATTTGTATTTTCCTATGGAGGGATGAAGAACCATAGGATTTCATTTCTATAATGCATTGTTTCTCTGAGTACAGCGGATGATGAGTGTGTGGTAGTAATGGAAGTAGTGGGTAAAATGGTTTGCTTGATGTAGTTGTTTAAATATCTCATATTAAGTCATGAAGGTGGAGTTATGTTCTAATATAATCAAAGTGTGATTCACTTGGATTAAAATTTGGTGTTATGTGAATGTATAAATAATATTGACATGATATGCCATGGAATCAAAAACTTTTTGGGGGCTTAAGATATAAATCTATGAAAGATAACTTGAAGCTAAAATCACACTTGCTTATTCCCTAAGAATCTAGTCCAAGAAATTATGGGTTATAATTATTATTTAGTGGTACTTTGAATAATATATAGAGATTATAAAAAAACTGGTTAATGAGGACAGATGGTGGATTTTGATTTTATATAAAGTGTTCAATAAATAATAAAGTGTTTCTGGAAGAATTCCTAAAGGGTGTAACTGTTTGGAATTTGAAGCTATCATCGACTCATCAGTCCAAGGTGATCAACTGAAAGATGGTTAGAAATTTGATATCTCGAGGATGGAACCATCATATAGACTAAGGAATGTAAATAAAAATTCAATAAGACGATAGGAATATTAGACAATGGGACTATTTGTAGAATTATGCACAAGAATAGGTATGGACAAAATGATTACAAATGTCCAATGATAGAATATAACATGGAATTCTCAATGGGAAAATAGGTCATGTTTTAGAAGGAAACTAGATATATGTGGTCTCCATCCTAAATGGTGGTATATCCATAAATATAAGAGATTATTGTGACTTAGATGATAGGCTCGAAAGTTATATAAAAGGGAGTGGGTACCTATATGCATAGTAATAATGAAATCAAGGTAATTAACAAATTATTACATTTATAATTAATCCTTACTGACTAGTTTTTTTAATAAAAGTGAAAATACTTGTATCATACAATTATAATGAAAGTTATTGTGTTTCCCCTATGGATGTAGGACACATTGACTTAACCAAATCACTTCCTTTATCATTTTTTTCTTGGATGATTCTAAGGCTGTGATTTTTCATGAGTTGTTTGTAAGGTTGAAAATTATGTAATGATTTGGGTGTGATGATTCTAATATTCTAGCACACTTAGGGTATTTTCCTTAGATGGTTAATGGTTTTCCACTTCTTATGTCATTTGAATGTGTGATGTTTAGCGATCTGTTTCCTGAAATCGAATTTTTATAATGTGGTTATTCCAATATAAGAAGTGGTTTGATCTAGGAGTGATATAGATATTTCAAATTACCAGGATGGGTAAGAGTGGGGAGTGCATTGATCATTACACATCCTAGTTTAAACCAAAACAAATCATGATATGATAGTTTATTTATGATTCATCTAGTTAGTGAGATAGTAAGATATTTTAAATTAAATGAACCATTATTTAGAAGGTAATGTGAGGTATTATGCAAGGGGAAACCATTCTCATTAAAAAAAATCAAACACCCTTATACTATAATCTAAACATGCACAATTATTTTTTGTTTTCCAATAAAATTCAATCCAACACACAAAAAAATGGTCACACTAAAAATTCTACCCCTATGAATACAACTTGATTCATATTATAATACATTTAAACATAATTTCTTTTTTTGAATACTAACCCAAAACAACCATGATGTGTCACTCTTTTATTGATAAAAGTATTTATCAAGAATAAAATCTAAGGGAACATCAATCCTCAAGTTTTAATTTGTTTTTAAATCTACTCCACATCAACACAAATTGACACCAAGAGAAAAGGGTAGGGGAAGGGTGGAGATTTCTTCTCTGTGTGCAACAAACCGGGTCATTCACTGGAAGCTTGCCGACAAGGTTCTCAGGCCAAGGGAGGGATGGAGGAGGACACCAATGCCAAGACCGCAGTTGGAGGGGATAATTATGGTTCATTCCAATCGTACAATGGTGTTGTTGGGAGAGATCAGGGGCTGCAATGGTCATGAAAGGAGGAGGGAAAACAAAAAGTATTTGGTTCCAACGTTTTTATTGCAGTGTCTAAGGAGACGTTTGGCGATGATTGGATGAGGAAGGGATCGACCTAAATCAACCCGCTGGTGTCAGAGGTGTTCTCTAGACTAAGGAAGGATCTGTCTCAACCATCTATGGATGGCCTTTTGGTGGAGCTAGATGTTTCTCGTATGGTTAGAGGGAATAGGGATCATAAGTTGGATGAAGAGAAGGAGGCTACGATTGTTTTAGCAGATGAGGATCCAAGGTCGGGAAGAAAGGATAAGGATAAGGTGAGGAAGGGGATGGAAATGGTGGAAGCAGCTCCACCCAGTGGGAAGGAAGGTGGTACGGCTCTAATTCAGAACCCAGTGCATTTGTGAAATAGGTTTGACAGCCTCTCAGAAGCAAATATGAGTTTCGAACCTAATTCCTTAGGAGAGGGAGTAGGGCCTGACGTGGAGATGACCAAGGGGACCGATCACAGTCACTCGGCTGATGATGGGACAAACTGGAAGAGAAACAGGGGCCTAATGAGGAGGAGGGGGAGGAAGGACTATTCCTTTCTACCTCCACCATTGGAGACTCGATCGTCAAAGAATGAAACCGCTAAGAGGATGGTTTTGGGGACCCATATCCACCAAAAGGTAGGAGATCAGGGTGACCCCTTGGTTCTGCTTATATCCTCTGAAAGGGAAGGGACCGAACAGGTCCTGTTGATCAATGCATCAGAGGAAGAAGTGGCTAAGATGATGGGAAGGTCTCTAGAGGTGTCTCTCAATGAGGAACAATATGTATGGATTGACAATTAGGACCTAATCCTGGTTAGTGGTTTCAACAAAGGGAACCTCAGTGTTGAGTAGTACGTCCAGGTCTGGGACCAGCTGTCGTATGGGTTTGAGAGGATGTTGATGGAGGTAACTGATCTGCAGGTTTCATCCTTATCATGGAAATTATTCAAGGATACAGAATCAGGTGAGTTATAGTTTTCTTACAATCACTATGTTTAATTTGGTGGTTGGGTGGTTGGTTTGAAAGGACTTCTTGGGAATTCCTTGCTGCATTTGGATCTTTGTGGTTTTGTTTTCTTGTGTTGTTTTTTTTTCAGCATACTACTTGGGTTCACTCTGGAAGGGGATCAGAGCATGAAGCCTTCACCTCCACTGGCCTTTTGAATCTGGATGCTTGAGAGGGTATGGCTTATCCATCGGTTCCATGCCCGTGCAACTCTGCAAGGGACTGCTTGACGAATAGTCATGGTTTGGGGAAGGCTTGGGGTCATGATATACTTGCTATGGTGGGGCAGACTCGGTGGTTTATTCTGGGCTTGTTTTTGTTTTGGTGTTTGGTGGTTGTATTATTGTTCCACGGTTTCTCAATTTTCCTTTAAAAAGTGTTTTTGAAATAAAGAAACAACTTTCAGTCGTATTTACTTTTAGATAACTGTAGAAGAAAACCCTCATGAAGGTATTTTAATAATTTTTTAGAAAAAACAACAAAAATATTCACTTTAAAAAACACTGGTTTCCACCACAGTGTACCCAGAGGAATTACACTAGGTTCCTAATGGCCTACGGACCAAATGGTCTAGAGCCACAATCCCACCAAAGGTACATTCAAGGGTTTTACAATACTTTAAATTCCATGGGGTACTCAATGCCTCACCATTATATACCAAGTTTTGTTTATTATAAAATGGACACATCACCATGATCCTGAATTAATTTATGAAAGTTATAAATTATTTTTTAATAAAAATTCCTTTGAATTTTTGTGACAACTCATATATTTAGGACTAATCTCATTTTTATGTTCATTGTGTCAAATTGAAATTATTTTTAAATATCAAAGAAAATGTACTTTTATGATTAAAATATTATTATTCCTGAATTTTTCATAGTTATATTTTGTTGAACACATTATTAATGTGACTTATACTAATTAAATATTAAATTTTCCATGTGTAACTGTACTAATTTAAAAAAAATTGCAATTAAATAATGTAATTTTTAATTATTGTGTAATTGGAAATAATTTCTAAGAATGAGTTTTAATTATTTCAAACTATTATTAAATTTTAATGACATTTTTTAAATAATAAAATATTTTTGTTCATATTTTCTATATAAAGTGAAATTTTTTTGGTATTTTCAAATAAACATTCTTTGAACTATAAAATACTGGTGTATTTTTTTGAAATTCATTTGATTTGTTATATTTTAAATTAATTGATCTACCTGGTATTTTTTTGGGAATTTCTTAATGGTTTCAAATTATAAAATTTCACATGGAATTGTTTAGAGTATAAAATGACATAAAAAGTTTCTTAAACAAATTTTAAAAATACATGTTAATATTTTTTCTAGATCATTTAAATGGGAAAAATGGTTCTTGTGTATACAAAACTAATTATAATAATTAAAATTCTGTACTAATTTTGTTGTGTTTAATTAATTATTTTGAAATTTTATTTTAGGTATTTCATGAATTATAATTTCATTTAGAAAATAAAAATTTTCTTCTAATAAATTTGTTCCTTAAAATTTGTTTTTTTTTGAAATAAACTCATTCATTATTTTTTGAAGGAAGGGATATTCTTCTGGAAAAATGTTATGAATCGGTGGATTGGATTCTTGACCATCCCTCTTATAGATGAACCTAATCAATGTAAAAACCTCTATAGGTTATATTTTTGACCACCAAGAATCACCAATAGGAAGTATATTCTTCATAGATCAGTTAGAATGTTTATACCAACCAATTATCCCCCTTTCAATACCTCTTCTATACTGAAACATTTGTAAGGACTTATTTTATATATCTTCTCAAACCTCAAATAAAATGAAAATCACCACACATGATTCAATGTATATACTTAATTTAAATATCATTGTTCTATTTTACACTTAAGATTATAATTCTTAGTGTTTCACTTGAATATGTAGGTTCATTCTATAAATTTTTTCAATTAATCAAAACATTTTTTACATGAAAAAAGTTTATTAATTTATCCAAGTGTACTAGAAATTCTAACATCGAAACATTTTGAGGATAATTCTTAATTTCATTCTCTATATCTATTTGGTTAAATTTTAATTAGTAATAGGTCTTGTTTCTTAACAACGGTCATGGATATATAATGATAGGATGATTACTATCAAAAAAAATCTCCAACACCTTTTCAATGTCTTGTTTATTTCATAGATAATTAATTCATAATAAAAAAAATACTAAAAAAACCCACATCAAATAATGTCTTTTTAACATTATCTCACTGATTTATATCACGTTTTCATTATTTATTTCACTCACTCACTATTTTTTCTCTTATACTCATTTTTCCCACCTGGCCATTTTATCATACACTCACTAACACATACAATTATAATTTTTTAACAATTTTTTGTGATTTTCATCTATTTCGATACCTGTTCCAAATTCACAATAAATTTTCACACATTTTTATCACTATTTTTCATCTTCATTATCATACCTAAACCCCCACTCACATGTTCATCAATTCACGTGTACTTTTTTACACAAAAATACTATTGTGCATCACTAGATTCAGTTTATATATGACACTCCTCACGACTTTACTTGATACCAAGTTAAAAAATTATAAATAATTTTATTAAAAAGTATTTTTAGCCAGACCTCAGTGATATATAGTATCCAAAATATATCCCTATTTTTGGAGATGGACATGACCATTACTGTTATTTTAATTTATTATTCAATGAAATAATGAATAATTTCATAAAAAAATAAAATAATATAAGAAAAATTTTGAAAAAAAATCTTTTTCGAAAAATTTTATCAATCGTTTTTATCTTAAAAACTGCTTGAAAATTGGTTCTCTAAAGACGGAAGATATCTTTGAAACTTGTATTCTCAAAAAATGACTTGTAAAATCATTAAAACTTGAATATATCTTGGATATATTTCATTGATATGTAGCTATATTTTAGTAAAACTGGTTTTTTATTGTATTTGAGTGTACTAGTTTTGCAAAATGTATCTTGAGGGTTTATACACACTCTAAAGTTGGGGGATTTGGTTTCAAATTTTAAATCCTATAACTTAAGAAACGTTGTACTAACCATAGTAAAAAACATAAGAAAACAAATAAGAATAGGTAGTTTCAAATATCAAACAACCCCTTGTAAAAATGGAAATAACACTAATAGAACTGTGATTAGATAATTCTAGTTGACAATAATTTATGAAATTATAAATTATATCTAGTTTTCCCAATAAGTAAATATCTTTTAGTTGAAATATTCATATTTTTCTTTTTTATTTAATTTAATGAAATTCAAAATAAGGATTATACACTATTCTTTTAGGCCTTTTATAAAAATGTAATGTTTCTTCCTCTACAGAGACTAATCGGAGACAATCATAGGGTGAGATACTTTGTATTTAAACTTTTAAAAATTATCATAATTATTTATTTTGATATGATGAATATATTTTCAAAACACGGTATTAATCATAAAATTCCTTGGTTATGAAAAAGTATCCCAAATGGTTGACTTAGGATTTGTGATAAAATCCCATGGTTCATATAAAATGAAGGGGAATAGTTTCATGGGTCATGAGATCAATTTATGGAATTAGAAAATAAATTTCCCTATTGATAAATTCAATTAAATCTCTTCATATACTCCATATATGAGAGTCTCATCTCTTTATGTCATAACCAGGTGAATCAAGAAACCATATGAATATACGCCAACCAAACTGATGTAGAAATCAAATAGATTTATAAAACAATTGTCCAAAATAACCAATAGAAGTCAAGTAGGAGGAGGAGATTTCATAAAAATAAAATAGAAAATGATTTCTCCCAATAAACCAAAGCACAACTCAATAAAATTTAAGAACATCTCTAAACCTTAATTTATCAAAATTTGAGACAACTCTCAATTCAAAATCAATAATATTAAAATAGGTAGAAATTCATGCATTGTGGGATTTATAGGCACACCAAAGAATTTTTTCCCGTAATTTACAAACCATACAACCCCTATAAAATGATAATTTTTCTATTATAGGTGGTAAATAATAATAAAAACATTAACCCCTTTTTCAAATAAATACATCTCAAAATATAAAAAACACACAAATTTCTCATGGAAATATTAAAAATTTATTCAACCAAATTTTTTCCTTAGTTTTCAAACTTATAGAAGCCCAAAAACTAAAACGAGTCTAGAAACTCCAACTCTTATATGAGCTTATAGGGGTATTCAAATAGTTTATTTCCAAACTAGAATCCAAATAAGAAATTTATCATAATTTATAGTTTTAATTGGGTCAATTGGATAATAAAATGAATGAGAGAGAGAAATTTAAACTTATTATAATGATAGGACTCAAACATAGGAAAAAATTTTATGGATTTCACCACTAAAGGTGGGATAAAACTCAATAAAATTTCAAAACTAATCCTAGTATTGTCAAAAGTGATATTTTGGGTGATTTTAGAAATAGAAACCTAGTTAAGCAAGGGTATTTTACTATATACAACAAGCCTCATGGTGAGAAGATATCACTTTCTCCACTATAAAGTCACCAATGAAGGTAAATTAAATGGAATAGTACTAAGGAGAAAGAAATATCGAAGCAATAGAATGATATAATTTCAAATAATTAGTGGAATTTTCCTAATCTATCTCATTCACTCAAAGAGTCAAAATAATGAAGAATAAATTAAATATTCTCAAATTTCATATATAGTTCAAAAATATTTAGGTGAATATTCCATTCAATGATTATTTTTCCCAAATCCTCTCATACTCAAAATTTTTTAAATGAATCATCTCAAAAAATAATTGTTTTAAAAAAATAAACTATTTTTTATAACAAAGTCAATGATTCAATTTTAAAAGAAAATGGTCCCTATAAGATTATAAGACTTGAGAATATTTATAATTATTCTTCCAATTGTGATTACTAGGTAATAAAATTTCCTTTATTAATTAGAGGATAGAATCATTCTGAACTCATTCTTACTATTTCAGTAGTTTATAATTGATGACATTAATCCCACTAAAATTTCCTTACAACTAATCCATTAGTCAATAACTCACCCTTTGTGGCAGTTTTATGACTTATTGGTTTGAGTTAGAAAATTATTATTTCTCACTTGTTTCATGATTTTGACTTTTATTTTGATAAAGAGGAACTCATCATTCTAGGGAGACCTTTTCTTAAAATTGGAGGGGATATTATTTATGTTTCCAAAGGGGTTCTAATCATTACTATTTGGGAATAAAATAAGGAATTAAAAAATTTTACATATATCATGAAACACACATAAGAAAATGATTTCTTGAAACTATATGGTTTTTTAGGGGATAAATCCTTGCATCACATGGTGGGAGAGTTTTTGGTAATCATAGAAGAATTAACACAAAAATGCATCTTCAAAATATATCTGGAAGATGAAATTTAAGGGAAATCCATGTTAAATAGTAATGAAGAAATTTTCTATATCTCCTATTGATTCTAAAATTTTCTTATTGAGAAAAGTGGGCCTATTTTACCTAAAATTCATCCATATTCATAGAAAAAATATTTTTTAAAGTAAATAATTTCCAATATGCTTGAAATAATTATTTTTCTGTAAGGGAGATACACTTATTATCATCATTTTATCTTAGTTGGAAAATAACCTGGGGGTTATTATGGTTTTGGGTGAGTATAAGATTTTAATAGCTAGGAGAAACACTAATATAATAGTGATATGTACCTATTTAACAAAAATTATATTTCAAAGGAACTAGCACATAATCTTAGAGTGGAGACGCTATAAAAAATGTAGCAGTGGAAGCTATTTCATGAACTAGTGGTGGTTTAAACCATTGCCAAATAATATAGTGTTGGTTATCAAAATCGATGTGTATTGCGTAGTTACTAGTAATTTAGTGGTGGATTCTTTAATGTCATGGAGGTTTTGGTATGTGTCATTTATTGATCATTTAGTGGCAGTTTCATTTTTATTTAACTGTGTTTTTTTTAAATAATTCCCAAGAAAAAAATAAATTACTTTAACCTAACTGTTTATAAATATATTAGCAATGATTAGGTTTAGTAGTGGTTACCCTTGACGACACTAAACATAATTTTAATTAATATACTTAGCATTGATTACTAAAAACTGCTTCTAAATATTAAAATTATAATTTTTATTATAAAATATTTAGTAAAAATGAAAATATAAAAAAAATCTAGACATGAAATAAACTAAAACATAAATTTATGATAAACCCATCATTAATATGTCATACATCCACAGACATATATACAAACATCCACAGTCAGCATAACCTCTCTCTCAATCAACCCATACATCATTCAACCAATACCTTAGTCATCAATATATATAAATAGAATATTTCCAACAACAAACCATGCCCAATATACATCCATGTAATAACCTAAAATACATTTTTTTACCTCTACATCATCTTATCAACTGAAACCAACCACATCAACTCTTCAACTATAATAATAAAGAAAATAGAAATAAAAATGAAACATAATACATCATAATTACTGTATAATAATTGATAAAATTCTAACATACTATGGAAACTAAGAACTATCATGACTACTTTCTAAATAATTTCATGGATAAAAATTGTAAACCTCCTTACAACTACTGACATCTATCACCTATAATGAAAACTATAACATTAAAGAAAAGAAATGTAAAAGAGAAAAGATAGATAATATATTTAGAATTTTTCACATAAAATTTCATATTTTGTTAATAAAATGGAATAAATTTTAACATAAAACAAATAAGATATCATAAAAAACACTTTGAAAACATAAACCTACCTATTTAAGATATGATTCAACACTTGAAACTGAAAAGGGATAAGTAAATATTCTAATTAATTTTTAAATTGACTTATGGTGTGCTTGAATTTTACAAAATAAAAAAAAATTGAAGACATTGAAATGATTTCATTTCCAATTTTTTAAAAATAACAGAATGGTGGTTTTCTTGTGATTCCATGTCAATCTAAGGTTTTTTTCTATGGTTTTGAGCATTACACACATGCTTTAGTGTTTTAAAACACTAAAAATATTTTTAAAATCATCTTGATAAGACCATAACTCAAAATGATGTAATATAAGTTTATATATTTCATATTTAAATATATGATCATTTTCCTCTGATTTCACAGAAATCTAATGTCATTTTTTGGGTATCAACCCATTGAACATGTTTTTAAAGGCTTTTATACCATTAAGAAGTGTTTACTAAGTCATTACGACCACACTACAAGTCATATTGACATGTTGTCTATGCATACACATCAAAAATAACACAAAGGTGGTTTTCCCATGATTCCACATAAATTTGAGTTTGTTTTCTATGGTTTTACATTCAACTCTGGTTTTAGTGTTTTAAAACACTGAAAATGTTTAAAATCATACTGGGAAAACAGAAACTTTGAATGATGTTTCATCAGTTCAAGAATTTCAAAATTAAACCTATGGTTTTTTTCCTTTGATTTTATGGAAATACAACATCATTTTCCTGGTTTTGACCCCCCCCCCCAAATACATATTTTTAATGGTTTTTATACCTTTAAAAAGTGTTTTCTATGTCATTCTGACCACACTGCACATCATATTAATATGTTTTCTATGATTTCATGTCAAAAATAAAATAATGGTGTTTTTCCCATGATTCCACATCAATAAGAGGTTATTTTATATGGTTTTTACCATTCCACGCATGTTTAACTTTTTCAAAAAAAACTAAAAATGTGTTTATGATCATCCCAGGAAAATCTTACCTCGGAATGACATGTCACCAGTTCCTATAATTAAAAATTCAATCTAATATCATTTTCCTATTATTTCAGGGAAATTAAACATTGTTTTCTTGGTTTCAAACCCCCAACGCATGTTTTTACGGGCTTTGTACCTTTAATATGTATTAAATTAATCATTCTGATTACACTGCATGTGGAATTGACATTTTATCTATGTGTACACACACAAAATAATTCAACAGTGGTTTTTTCAAGATTAAACATCAATTTATGGTCTATTCTATTGTTTTTACCTTTCCACCAATGTTTTAGTGTTTTAAAACACTAAAAACGTGTTTACTGGTATCCTGGGTAAACCGTAACTCAGAATGACATGTTGTTAGTTCCTATATTTTGAAAATCAATCTATGGTCATTATCCTTGATTTCAAGGAAATCTATCATTTTTTACCTAGTTGTGACCCCTTGACATGTGTTTTTAAAGGCCTTGGTACCTTTATGAACTGTTTACCAAATCATTATGACCACACCACATGTTAGATTGACATTTTCTCTACACATACATGTCAAAAATTACAAAAATGTGATTTTACCATGAGTTTATAACAATATGAAGTCTTTTTATGGTTTTGACCACTCCACGATCATTTTCATGTTTTAAAACACTAAAAACATGTTTATCTTCATCCAAGGAAATTAGTAACTAAGAATTATTTTCTTCTGGTTCTTACATTTCAAAATAAAATCTATGGTCATTTTTCTTTGATTTCAAGGAAATCTGATTTTTTTTGATCCCCCGAAACATTTTTTAAAATGTTTTTATGCCATTAAGAGGTGTTTATTGAGTAATTCCAACTACAACACATGCCTAATTGAAATTTTTCAATGAGTACACATCTAAAATAACTTAGAATTGATTTCCCCTTTATTTTATATCATTATGATGTTGTTTTATATGGTTTTGACCATTCTATGCATGTTTTGGTGTTTTAAAACACAAAAAATATGTTTACAACCATCATAGGAAAACTGTAACTCAAAATGACGTGTCATAAATTTCTACATTTCAAAATTTATTCTATGTCCATTATCCTTTGATTTTAGGGAAATCCAACATCGTTTTCCTAGTTTTGACCCCTCTTCACATGTTTTTAAAGTATTCTACACATTTAAGAAGTGTTTATCGAGTCATTATGTCCATATTTCATGTCAAATTGTTATTTTTTCTATTAATACACATATAAAATAAATAAACAGTGGTTTTACCATTATTTATCATCAATATGATGTCATTATCTATGCTTTTGACCATTATGTGAACATTTTAGTGTTTTAAAACACTAAAAAGATGTTTATGTCCATCACGGGCAGACCATAACTAAGAATGGAATTTTCTCAGTTCTTAAATCTTAAAATTAAATATATAGTAATTTTATGATGATTTCATCGAAATTCAACATTTTTTTCCTGACTTTCACCCTCCAATGCATGTTTTTATAGACTTTGGTACCCTTTAAGAAGTGTTAACTAAGTCATTATGGCCACATAGCATGTCAGATTAATGTGTTTCCTATGATTAAATATATAAATAACTTAAAAGTTATTTTACCATGATTTCACATTAATCTGAGGTCATTTTCAATCATTTTTACCACTTCACTCATGCTTTACTATTTTAAAACACTGAAACATGTTTACAGTCATACCGAGAAAACCATAACTCAGAATGATGTAACGTTGAATCTAATATTTCCAAATTCAATATTTAGTCTTTCTTCTCCAATTTTAGGGTAATCTGATGTTTTTTTCTAGTTTTGACCCCTTAGCACGTGTTTTTAAAGGCTTTTATACCTTTAAGAAGTGTTTACGAGTCATTTCGACCACACTACATTTTAGATTGATGTTTTTTCTGTGCGTACACATATAAAATAACTCATAACTTTTTTTCTCGTGTTTACACATCGATCTAAGGTTATTATTTATGTTTTGTCCATTCCAAGCATTTTTTATTGTTTTAAAGCACTAAATATGTGTTTATAGCTATATTGAGAAAACCATAACTCAGAATGATGTGGCATTAGTTCTTAAATTTCAAAATTCAATCTATGTTCTTTGTCCAATTATTTCATGGTAATTCAAACTTGTTTTCCTAGTTTTGACCCTTTGTCACATGTTTTTAGTGGCTTTTATACCATTAATAAGTGTTTCTCAAGTCATTTTGACCACACTATACATCAGATTGATGTGTTTTATGTGAATACACATATAAAATAACTTATCAGTGGTTTCAACATGATTTCATGTCAATATATGGTTTTTTTCTATGGTTTTTACCTTTTCATGCACATTTCAGCTTTTTGAAATAATAAAAATGCATTTATAGGCATCATAAGAAAAATGTAACTCAGAATAATGTGACATTAGTTCCCACATTTCAAAATTCAAAATTTGGTGAGTTTTCTATGATTTTAGAGAATTCCAACATCGTTTTCTTGGTTTTAACCCCCTAACACACTTTTTAATGGCTTTTGTACCTTTTAAGATATTTATTAAGCCTTTTAAGCACTCCTCACATAGGATTTACATGTTTTCAATTCTTACATGTAAATAATATCTTATTGGTTGTTTTCCCAGGAATTTCTGTCAATATGAGGTTGTTTTTTATGATTTTAACCTTTCCACACACGTTTTAGTGTTTTAAAACACTAAAAATGTATTTACATCTATCTCAAGAAAACTATAACTTGAAATGACATGTCTTTAGTTCCTATATTTCAAAATTCAATATACGTTCATTTACCTCTAATTTTATGGAAATATGACATCTTTTTACTAGTTTTTACCCCCCAACACACATTTTTAAAGGCTTATGTAACTTAAAGAAGAATATACCAAGTCAAAACTGATCAAAAATATCATATTGCTTTAAAACTTATAGATAATGATCTATAGTTCATTTTTTATGTATAAGAATCAACCAAACATCAATCCAGAACAAGATGTTTTAAGAATCACTCTAAATGTGGGTTTTCTATATAAAAGTGTCATTTTAGTTTTATTTAAGGAAGATATATGTGTTCTTTGAAAATGTGTGAATGATCTATGAAATTTATAATTTACCTCAGTGTGATGAGCTGTAAGGTTGGAAATTTCCTCTAGGATTATTCTGGTAATCTACTAAAATGCATAAATGAAAGCATTTTTAATTATTGACCATCATTGATCATGTGTTTTCCTATAAGAGTCTTGTTATTGAACTTTTTCTTTCAATATTATAATTTCTCTTTGTGAATCTAGATTAATAGAACTATTAGATTCCCCATAGGTTGTATTAGTAACATATGATGACTCCCAACTGAATACAACTAATAGAGTAAGCCCATAACTTATCCCTCATACACATTCAGGATTCTCCTTCCCTAAAATGATTCTAACTACATCATTCCGGGAAATCGATGATGATTATTAAGGGTCAACATCCCATAATTCTAGAATTTTAACATGTTAATATAAAAATATTAATAATGATTTTTTAAAATACCTTAACTTCATAATATTATCTAATTAATAAATTTGTCATTGCTGTTTATTTTTATTTCTGTTACTATAAAAACATTAAAAATTAAAATAAATTATAGTAATAAATAAGACATAATCCTAATTAATTAGGGCTAGCTAGATGTATCAAATGAACCCAAATTAGAATATTTTGTTCCATGAAACTTGTCCCATTTAATTAGATTTAAATATTGTTAGTTTTAATAATATATTCTCTAATTTTAGGATTTTTATCGTAATGAAATAACATAAAATGGTAATGAAAAGTACTTACTCCAACATATTTCGTGGGTTTATTTAAAAAACTTTCATCAGGTTTCCTATTCACTAAAACGGAATCTCTATTTAGAAAAAAGGGTGACCTAATTCATTATCCTTTATAAAAAATATAAGAAAGTTATAAAAAACATGACTTATAATAAAATTTTATAAATAATAATAAATAAAATAAAACCCAAAATTGTTATTTGTATTTGAAATACTCTAAGACCCAGGGATATGAGGAATGACTTCATTCTCACGATTTATGATATTTTTTTAGATAATTCCTAAAAAATATAAACATTAATAAAATTATAATTTTATTCTATTTATGTTATTAAGATAATTTAAAATATGAAATTACCTCAGGAGATGAATCTTTGTTAATATTTACAAAGAGCATCCATTTCTCATTATAAATTCTTTTAGAAACATTCTTATACATCTGTCATGAGATAAAATATATTTCATTAAAAAAAATTTATAATATCCATTTAAAATTTATCCATTTCTTGTACAAATATTTCATAGTTGTGAAATGAATTTAGGGACATCAAAGTGGAAAAGAATACTTTGAAATAAAAAAAATAACACTTTATAAGTATATTACTAAATTTTTCTCATGTATTTTAAATTTTTTATCAAGGAATATTAAATTAATATTACATTTACTTGAGTATCAAAGACATAATTTTTCTAAGTTTCAGTAATATTCCTCTAATCTTTATAATTAATAGGAAATCTCATTGTCTACTAAAAAAGGTGCCCAAGAATCAGCCCATAGATTTCAGTAGTGTCATAGTTAGGCACCCCAAACTCATAAAATAGAATGATAATCTTTAATTACTGCATGTCCCCTACATCTTCTGTTTTCATATTAGTATCCCTTCTCTGTTTGTATTTATCTATTTGAAAAATTCATTAAAAATTTAATAAAATATATAGTTTTTTTTTTTGAAAAATTAAATACATACCAATAAAAGTAACTCGAAAATATCACGTAGATGGAGGGGTGAAAAACTTCTCCATCACAGGAGGTGAATTGGGTGGTGGGATACCAATGAAATTTGGGGAAATAGTTGTCTCTCTAGTAGTCTCAGGTACAACAGAATCACTCTGATCCAAAAAAGCTGATGGTAATGGTGGCATGCTTTGAGATGCAGATCAGTTGGGATCCTAAATTTTTTTTTATAGCATTCCTAAAATTCAAGTGTTTTAGTTATATTAAATGTATAAAAAACAGAAAAATAAAAGTTTTTCAAAAAAACTGAAATAATATATATATATATATATATTAAACACTTATAAATGAGAACTTATAATATATTTGCATTACCAATTTATACATTAAATTATCTTTAGATTCATTTTCTTTATTATTATCAACCTCCAATGTGATGATTTATTCATTTTCACCCTCTCATGAAAGTTCTACTATTTTATATTATCAGGAAAAAGCTATTAAATATTTTTTGGTTGATGATTTTCACTATCACAAAGTACCAATTGATCTTAATCACCCATATTATATAATTATCTCTGTTTTAAGTGTACAATGACACTCTAAACTTCATATATTTCATAATACACATAATAAATCATCTTTTCTTATGAAACCAATATAAATGGATCATGATTTTCATGCCCACCAATATGGAATAAAATATGATGATGAATTATTCAAATAAAGGAGAACACCCTTGGGGGAACCTTGTGAGGAATATAGAGAGGGGAGGGAAGAGTAAGGAAATTATCCAAATAGTTTTAGTGAAGATAAATGGGAATTTTGGTGGGTTTCTTAAGGAAATGATTGGTGATTTCTTTATTATTTCTCAAACTTTGGTTTTGGACTCTATATAATAAAATAACCAAAACCACAAACCTTACAATGGTTTTTTCCCATAATTTCAGCCAAATGTTATTATTTACCATTATTTTATATTTTAAAGATCCGAAATTTAATAAATAATACCCTTTCTTATGTGGAAGTGAGGAAAACTCTTAAAGTAATGGTTTTAAAACCATAGAATATATTAATAGTTTTGAGGATTAGAAAATTATTTTCTAACATTAATAAAATAAAAATAAAATCGAATTATTTTAAATTAAAAACATATATTTTGTCATTTATCCTCTTTATAGTATTTATTACATTACTTTTCGGTCATTATGATGTCATAATACACAAGGTATATTTACACGGTATTTAATTTTTACCTGAAAATTTGACTGCCTTAGAAAATTAATAAAAATTCACCATTGAATAATTTCGATGTTTTGATTCCAAAAATTCCAATAAACTTATCAGAATAATTTTATAACATTGTTTATTTTAACTTTTAAAATAAAAATTAATATTTATTGAGAAATGATGGGTTTTTTGACAATAACAGTTTTCGAACCCTCATAAAAATTACATTTAACTTCATAAAAATAATATGATCATTTATATTTAATAAATATTATTTAATAACAATATTTTATTAAAATATTACTTATTTCAAAAATCCATTACTTCATAAAAATAAATTCCTTAATTTAATTTGAATACCATCCAAATATAATATTTATGTTTTATTGTATAAAAATAAAATCATTTATAAGTAACAATAATAGGATGAAAATGTATCCATTATTCTATAAAAAATAATTTATCTTCTAATATCTCTAGTTTATTGATACATAACCCTTTAATACACCCATAAACTCCCTAAGAGTAAGGTGCGCAGTGGTGAGACTTTCATGGGGTGGTTCGGCATACATGGTCTGAGTCATGATCTCGATCAGTTTGAACTTGTCCCATAAACAGTTTCTCTCATGCTTAAATTTTTGGATGTAATCTTATTCTTGGTCAATGGAAAATCCTAGATATGTTATCTCCCTCATAAACTTTGATAAATTGGACTCATAGGGTATGATGATATTGGTTGAAGTCATCACTTCCTTTGTTTGTTTCAATTGGATTGGTTAAAACAATATATTTATACAAACCATGTGATCATTATTCAGTAGCTATGTTATAAATGGTAATGATACTTTAATGGTCTTTTTAAATATGACATAAAATAATAAAACCAAACAAGTGAGTTTATTTTATATAACCATATTACATAATGAGACATTTAATTAAAATCATAAAGGAAATATTATTTATAATTGTTGTGGTCGTTACAATATTACACCCTTAAAAAATTACACCCTAAAAAGTTTCTTTCTCCACACTAAAACAGATGAGGTTAACTCTTTTTCATAACTTCCTCTAGTTCCCATGTTTCTTCTTCATACTTTTGGTTTCTTTACAACACTTTGACCAGGTGCATTGTCTTATTTCGTAGAACTTTTTCTCTATGATCGAAGATCTTCACTGGATGATCCTCATGGAAATTTTCATTCTCCAATGGTACCACCTCTTGATTAGGTACATGTGAGGGGTATAGTATGTACTTTCTCAAAAGTGATGCAGGGAATACATCATGTACTTGAGATAGGTTAGGTGGGAGTACTAGTCAGTAAGCCACCACTTCAATGCGATCAAGGACCTCAAAGGGGCTGATGTATCTTAGACTAATATTTCCCTTCTTCCTAAACCTCATCACTTTATTTCATGGATATATATATAGGAATACCATGTCTCAAATATCAAACTCTAGGTCTCATTAATGGTTGTCATTATAGCTCTTCTTTCGACTCAGAGTGGCCTTGATGTGTTGTTGAATGGTCTTAATCTTTTCCACCATTTCCTGAACTATTTAAGGACCTAGAAGTTTTTTCCCCAACTACATCCAATCATGTAGGTGTTATTCACCTATTCCCATAAAGGGATTCATAGGGATCCATTTCAATTCTTGAATGGAAACTGTTGTTTTAAGAGAACTCAACCATAGGAAGATGTTGGTCCCATCCTCCTTTGAAGTCAATTGAGAATGCTATCAACATGTCCTCAAGTGTATGGATATTCCACTCAAATTGTCCATTAGTTTGAGGGTGATGATTCATGATAAAGTTTAACTCAGTGATTAGATAATTTATAATACTTTTCTAGAACATGGAGGCAAATCTAGGATCTCGATCTAATACAATTGATAGTGGTACTCCATGCAGCCCCAGCAATTATCTAATGTATATCCATAGAATGTTATCCAGAGAGAAGTCCTATCGAATCTCAATGAAGTGTGAAATATTTGTAAGATGATCCACCAAAAACCAGATATCATTTCTTCCCTTGGATGTATTCGGAATTCTAATAACAAAATCCATGCTCATGTTTTCTCATTTCCATGTTGGTATGGGTAATGGTTTCATAATCCCCTTATATTGTTTCCTTTCCACTTTTACTTTATGACATACAAGATATCTTGATGTATATACCATGATATTATTTATTTATTGTCCCACCAATATAATTCTTAGAGATCAAAATACATATCTTTTCTTCCTGTGTGGATAGAGAAAGATGATCTATGTGCATCATCCAATAGCTCCTTTAACTCATGGTTTGATGGTTCACATAGTCTTGACCCAAATATCACAACGTATTCTTAATTAACATGAAACTCTGAGGATTTAACCCTCCCTATAGATTCCCCTTCCTTTTAAATTCCCACATAATTTCTTTGAGCATCCATTATCTTCTTTATAAGGGATGATTGAATAACTCATTTTTGAGAAGATTGATGGTGTTCCATACTTTATGATTCCATTGTCCATACTTTCCAAATCTAAGAAGATTGGATCCCTCTCAATTCTCATAAATTATAGAATCACTAGATCATTTCAACTAAGATCATCCGTTATTTTATTCACTTTACCAGGATGGTAGTGGATTGAGAATTCATTGTCCTTGATTAGCTCCAACCATTGTCACTAGAAAATATTCATCTCTTTCTATGTGAATATATACTTGAGGATTTTGTGATCCATATATATCTCACACTTCTCCCCAATGAGATAATTCTAAAAAAAATTCAATGCAATGATTACTGAATCTAACTCTAGATCATGTGTTGGGTAGTTCTATTCATGGACTTTCAAATGTCTTGAATAATAGTCTATGAATTTTTCATTCTATATTAACACACAACCCAATTACTTCTTTTAATCAACATTGAATACCATGAAAATTTCTCCACTTGTGGGTAGTGTGAGCACATGGGCAGTGATAATCCTATTTTTCAACTCCATGAAGCTCTCTTTATATCCATCATTCCAAGAAAACTTGACTCCCTTATGTGTTATCTTGGTTAGAAAGTTTTAAAATCATGATAAATTTTGAACAAATACATGATAATACCCATATAATCTAAGGAAAATATAGATATCTATCACATATGTTGGCCCCATCCATCCTTCAATTGCTTCTATTTTTGAAGGGTTCATAGATATCTCATTTCTTGTGATGATATTCCCCCAAGAATGTGATTTCCTTCAACTAGAACTCACATTTTCTATACTTAGAATAATTCTTCTCATTTTATAAGGTCTTTATCATAGTTCTCAGATGCTCCTCATGCTCCTCCTTGGTTTTGGAGAATATTAGAATATCATCTATAAAGACTACCAAATTTTTGTCAAGGTAATATCTAAAGACTCTATTTATCAAGTCTATGAAGATTTTAGGAGCATTATTGAGTCCAGATGACATTACTATGAACTCATAATCCTCATACCTTGTACAAAAACTAGTCTTGGGGATATCCTCCTTCACTCTAACTTGGTAATATCCTAACCGAAAATCCACCTAAGAGAATTATTGTGCTCCACGTAGATGATTGAAAAATTCATCAATACGTGGAAGTGGATAATTTTTTTATCATTATCTTGTTAAGATCATGATAATTACTGTAAAAGTGCATTGGCCCATACTTCTTCTTGATGAAGAGGACTAGTGCACCCCATGGTAAAGCACTTGGGCATATGAACCCCTTATCCATATTCTCCTATAGTTTTTTCTTCAACTCCTTAAGTTCCACAACATCCATTCTATATGGATCCTTGGATAATGTTAATTCCCCAGGTATAATATCGATTAAAAATCAAACCTACTCTCAAGGAGGAAGACTAGTAAGTTCCTTGGGAAACACATTAGCATATTCCCTCATAATAGGCTTGTCTTCAAGGATTGTTCTTTCCTTAGAATCAATCATTTTATCTAGATATGGTTGTCTGTAGTGAAATAATATCCATGCTTGAGATGTTGGTACTAAATAAGATTCATCCTCCTCCTTTCACTTGTACATATTTGGGGGTTTAATAACAATACAAATATTGATTCCCTTTTCACAGAAATTTATATTTTATCTATACAGGGAAAGCCAATCCATTCCCATAATTGCATCAAATTCCACAAAAGGTATTATGACAAGGTTCACTCGGAATTTCAGCCTACAAATTGTGATAGTGGGAGTTATATACTTGGTATGAAATAATTTTCCCATTTTTCATTTTCATCAATAGCTCTACTTCCATGATTTTTGGTGGTGTTTGAATAGTTCTACTAAACTTTCATGATATAAAGAAATACATATAACCATAATCCAAAAGTACATTATCTATTCTTGGATGAATAACTAGAATATCTATCACTGCTTCATTATTGGTATCCACCTTAGTAATTGTGATGAAAAAAGCTCACCCTTTATACCATGGATTTTTTTGGTTATCTACAAAAATCCTTGGCTTAGGGCATTGGTTTGAAAATTTTTATGGTTCTTTATAGTTAAGGTAATGAATAATGCACTGAGAATTGATTGGATCATTCCTTTATTCCGTTGTATCATTTCTTTTCTCATGTATTTAATACCTATCTTTGTTCCTTTCCTTCCCGCACCTAAATCATTTCCCTATCCCCCTTAAGAAATTTATGGGATGCTTCTTTTTCACCTTATACAAGTGGGATGTTGAAATTAATTGACACCATTATATTTCTCCAAGGGACTACTATAATTTATCTCCACTTTCCTCTTCTTATCCTTGTGATATCCTTTATATTTTCCGATATCCATCTTGGCTTTGAGGGCATGTCATACAATTTCCTTATAGCTATAAAAGTATCGGATATCCAATGCTTTTCATAGACTATGTTTAATCCCACCAAAGAAGCGGTAAACCTTGCATTCAAGGGTAATGAAAAATTTGTAGGTGTGTTGTGAATATATTTTAAATATTAGGTTGTACTTTCTGATAGATTTGTTGTCCTTCTACTTGAGGGAAAGGAAATCCATTTCCATTTTAAGTCAAGGAGTGTGAGGAAATTATTTATCAAAAAACATTTTATGTAATTTGTTCCACCTCATCCCGTAGATCACTTCCTTAGTATTATTATTCTTGATCAATGTTTATTATTGATCATATTCTCACTCCATATGAAAAACATCCAGTAGAATCTTCTCTCGATCAAAAACTATAAGGATAGAGAATACTTTCTCAATGGAATTGATCTATTGTTCCACAATTAAGTGGTCAAATTATCCATTTAAATTCAAAGGATTTTATCGCATAAAGGACTCAATAAAAACTTGTTCTTTATTATGGAGATTTGGGTGCTCCACCTGAAATATGTTTTTATTCATAACTTGATTCATCTGACATAGTATTATCAAAACTTTTGTGGTTCTTACACCCATTGGGTTGGGAATCTCGTTGGGGTAGTCATCACATTTCCTGTCACATTGAATGTTTACCTAATTCCTCCTAATTCCATCCATTAGATAGAATAAAGGTAAAATTAGGGATGAGTTTTTTTAAATATTAAACACATAAATGGTAATTTAATGGAGTTAAAGGGATAACGTATAAATTAAATTTATTTCCTTAGCTTATGAATTTCTAGGATTCAATCTATGGTATCCGTGGTCTATTTCTTAAAATATATTCTTATGAGAATTTTTGTGTTCCCTTAATAATGTTTCATAATGATATTATAAATTTACCAAATAATATACCTCAGGAGTGTCAAACTAGGTGCATAGTAAGTCCAATTTTTGTGTACCGGGTTATGCTGAGTCAGGCTCGATGAACCTTGTTGGAGTTGTTACCCCTAGGTACATCTATACAAAAACCACATCCACTTGTAGTATCTAGATAAGGATTAATTTTATTGATAGACAATTTAATATATGATTACAAAAATATAGGTATGTTTTCTTATAATTATTTTTATCTCTAAGTCTTTTTCTAGAGTTTTATAATCATAATCCCAAAAATAACTAAACTTTTCCTCTAATACCAACTATAAAAACCTTAATATTTATTTCACATTAATACATGATTTATTATATAATATTTCACATAATAAAACATAAAATATCAATAATTATAGTATATTTTTGGAATTATATACATTAAATAACAACTTAAAATAGGAAATACATCAGCTTTATTAAAAACTTCCTTAATATGATCATAATATTCCATGAATTTTAAAACTGCACGGGATAAACTGGGAACATAAATAAGAAATGGGTGATCTATAAATCCTAGTAATGGAATAATCATTGAATAAGGTAAAACATGTTATACAATAATCATGTAAATGGGTTATAAAAGTAACATGAACAATAAGGTGTGATATAGCATGAAAATAATAAAATGGGAAATTTGACAACATCTTAAAACACTCCATCATAAACATAGGTCGAGGATAACTACCAAGACATAATGATGGAAAAATCCCATAAAGGAATAAAGTTCAATCCCTATCCCAACATGAATTCTCTTGATACTAAACATTACCCAATACATTGGATCACTATATAATTTTGGGTGGACCCGTCACTTTCACTTCATTCTCATGATTAAGTGTGCCACAAAGATCATACAACATGGATTTATTCATCATTATATTTTATTCCAAGATCAAGTATTATCGAATATATAAAATTAATTCCCAATTCAAATAATTATAAGAGTATAAAGGTTAACTCCCTTAAAAGTAAATGGGTAAGGTATTCACTATGCAATTTTTTTGGCATAGAAAGTCACGATGAAATTTCGACAACATAACGGCGATATTTAAATATTCATAAAATGGGTTAATGAGATAAAAATTGTTCTATAATAATTTGGACATAAAATTTTTAGTAATAGGGACATGTAAATACATTTACCATCATTAGGAATGGTAAATAGAATATTTATGATAATAAAAAAATTTGAATAAAGAAGAGAAGGTGAGGATCCCTTACTTGAGTGTGTAAATCCAAATTCTTGGGAGGAGCTTCTTGTGAGCTTTAGGGAACATTTTAAGGACTTTATAGAGGGTAGGGATGAGTAAGGACATGATCCATAGAGTTTAAATTAATATAAATGGGATCTTGGGTGTTTTATATAGTAAATGAGTGGATATTTTATTATTATTTCTCAAACTTGGGTTTTGAACTCTATGTAATAAAATAACCAAAACCACAAACCTTCCCATGGGTTTTACCCAAGTTTTCTTTCCAATGGGAGTGTTTTACATTATTTTATAATTTAAATTTCCTACGTGAATAAATAATACCCTTTCTTATGTTGAAGTGAGTCATACTATTAAATATTTTATTTTAAAACCATAAAATATATTAATGGATTTGGAGGATACACAATGGATTTTCAAAAATTAATAAAATAAACATAAAATAGCATAATTTTAAAGTAAAAAACATATATTTGGTCATGGATCTACTTTATAGTATTTATTACGTCACTTTTGGGTCATTATGATGACATAATACACAAGTTATATTTATATGGAATTTAATTTATACTAGAAAATTCAACTATCTCGTAAAATTATGAAAAATTAATTGTTAGATAATTTATACATTTAGATTAAAAAATAAACTTAATTTTATTAAAATAATTTTCTAAATATGTTTATTTTCTCTTTTAAAATAAAAAACAGCATTTATGGAGAAATTATGGGTTTCTTAACAATAATAGTTTTCCAACCCTTATAAAAATTATATTTGAATTAACAAAAACTATATGATCATTTATATATAATAAAAATTATTTAATAAAAAAAATTATAAAATTTTTATTTATTTAAAAAATCCATTAATTCTTAAATACAAATTCCTTAACTAAATTTGAATGTTACCAAGAAATACTATTTATGTTTTATTGTATCAAAATAAAAATCATTTATAAGTAACAATAATAGAATAAAAATATATCCATTATTCTATATAAAATAATGTAAATACTCATATCACTAGGTTCTTGATACATATCCCTTTAATACACCCATAAAACCCTAAGACTAAGGTGTGTGACGGTGAGACTTTCATGGGGTAGTTCAACATACATGGTTTGATTCGTTATCTTGATGAGCTTGAACTTATCCCGTAAATGGTTTCCCTCATGCTTAAGTTATTGGATCTCATCTTGGGTTTGGTTTAGAGAAAAAACTAGTGATATTATCTTCCTCATAAGCTCCGATAAATGGGCTTCATAGGGTATTATCCTACTATTTTAGGTCATCACTTCCTTTTTCTATGTTAATTGGATTTGTTAAAACCCTATATTTATATTAACCATATGATCATTGTTCAATGTCTATATAATAAACGGTAATGATAATTTAATGGTCTTTTTAAATTTTATAAGAAATAATTAAACTAAATAAGTGAATGTGTTTTTATAACCATATTGCATAATAATACATTTAATTAAAATAAAAAGGGAAATTTATTTATAATAGCTCTGTTTATTTCATTTTGAGCTCAACTCCTTCTTCACATTTTGGTTTTCAGTCATAATTCTTCAATAAATGGATATAAAATAAAACTATCGAGCAGAACAAATATATGTGATTTTAAAAACTCTAATTTAGTTATTGTAAAATTTTACCCCTTTCAAATTGTTCATCTAATAGTTAGAAATACCAATGACTAGTTTTATGACTGACAATTAGCGGAGATTTATTCAACACATCCAATATGAATGAATCTTGTATGAATCCCATTCAAATACATAAAATAGAAGTCCAGGTACTCTTTAGCTACATAACCTTCAGCAATAGAGCCTTCTGTTTGAGATTTATTCCTCACATATGATTTCAAATGTCTTAATTACATGATGAAAAAAATAAGAAACATATTAAAAAAAATTATGAAATGATTTGATAAAATAAAATTACCCAATGAAAATATAAATAATATTAGTGTACCTATCAATTGGATACATCCATTGATAGTGTACCAGTCTACAAATTCCAGCTTCTTCAACCAAATGAACAGTCAAATAAATCATGATGGTGAAGAATGAAGGGGGAAATAACATATCCAAATGAAAAAGAGTAAAAATAATTCTTTCATGAATTTTATCAAGCTATGTTATATTTATAGTTTTCTCACAAATCTCTTTAATAAATGTAAAAAACTCAACTAAAATTTCAGTTCCTTTTTTAAGTAATGTATTATACACACAACTAAAGATGTACCCATTAACATCCCGCAAAAGGCTATTAACAGTGCTAAAAAAGTAATGTTATCTTCAACATTGATAAAGGAAACTCTTTATTTTCACTTTTTTTAACACTGATAAAGTCCCCCTTTATCAGTATTATTTCCAACATTGATAAAGGCCCTCATTTATTAGTACTTTCAATAGTACTGATAAAGGCTCATCTTGTTTCACTGTGTTGTTTATATAACATCATGCCTAGAAAAAACTTGTAACCTGTGTATGAAAAATATATAATTTAATTGAAATAAATTTGAAACCATGAATATAGAAAAAACACTACTATATACATTTCATACAATTTTTTATATAATTAAATTTATAATTATACACAAACATTTAAAAGCATTATTGTTTCATCTTTTGGTGCAAGTGATCCCCTCTCAAAAATGTTTTCCCATGGTATCAGTTACTAAGAAATCAAATAAAACCAATAAAAATAATCCACTTATTTAATAAAACAAATTATATTTTAGTATTTCTCTAAAGAAATAAATTAAGGATTAATATGAAAGAATACATTAATAAAATGTCAATTTTTAATAAAAAGACACACTTAGAGTTATATCAGTCACACTATACATCATATTGAGGTTTTTTTGATTCCTAAATGTCAAAAATAAGTTATTGACTGTTTTCCAAAAGTATCAAAACAATCTAAATGAATTTACTCGGTTTTGAGTATGTCTCTTGTTCTTTTTACTAAAATTAATGATAATTTTAAATAATGACACACTTTGAGTTATACCAATCACACCATTCATCAGATTGAGTTGAATCTGATTCATACACATCAAAAGTTACTTATGGATCATTCTCCAAAAGTATTAAAACATTATAATTTTTTTCTTAGTTTTTAGTATGGTAGTTCTGTTTTTTTTTACTAAAATTTCATTTCAAACTAGGAACAGACACTTTGAGTCACACAGGTTGCATCATGTATTGGTTTGATGTGAGTATACTTCATACGCATCATGAATGACTTATAAATCATTGTCTTAAATTATCAAGATAATCATAGCATGTTTTCTTAGTTTTTAGTTAGTGACACACATTTTGAACTAAAATGTTAATTTTAAACTAATAACGGACACTTTGAGTCATACTAGTCTCACTGTACATCAAATTTAGGAGAGGTCTATTTCTACAGATCAAAAATTACAAATGAATCATTTTCTTAAAGTTTACAAATAATAAAAATTCATTTTCTAGTTTTTTAGTATGTTACTTGTTATTTTTACTAAATTAATGTCAATTTTAAATAAAAATACACACTTTGAGTCATATCAATCACACTGTGCAGTAGATTTAGTTGTGGTTTAATCCTACACATCAAAAATGAATTATGGATCATTTTTCTAAATTATCAAAATAATATGAATATGTTTTCTTAGTTTTAAGTATGTCACTTATTCTTTTTACTAAAATTAATGTCAATTTTACATAAAAATAGAAACATTGAGTTTAACAGATCACACCATACATCATATTGAGGTGTGTTTGACTCCTACACATCACAAATGAATTATGGATCATTTTCCTAAAGTATCAAAACAATTAAAATGTTTTTTCTTGATTTTCAGTATGTCACTTGTTCTTTTTACTAAAATTAATTTTAATTTAAAATAAAAAAACACACTTAGATTTATTATAGTCACACTATGCATCAAATAAAAGTGAGGTTAGTTCCTACATGTTATAAATGAATTATTAATTTTATTACAAAAGTATCAAAATAACCTGAATGTATTTTATTGGTTTTTAGTTTATCACCAATTTGTTTACTAAAATTAATATCAATTTTAAATAAATAGACACACTTGGAATTATACTAGTCACACAGTGCATCAGATTGAGGTGAGGCTAATTTCTACATATAAAAAATGACTTATGGATCATTTTCCTAAAGTATAAAAACAATCCTAATTTCTTTTTTTGATTTTCAGAATGTCACTTTTGTTTTCTATTATAATATTATTTGAAACTAGAAACATTCACTTTGAGTAATACTGATCAAATAGTGTGTCAGTTTGATGTGAGACTACTTTCCACACATCAAAGATGACTTATTAATCATTTTCCTAAATTATCAATATAGTTGGAGTGAGTTTTCTTGGTTTTTAGTGAGTGAAACTTATTGAACTAAAATTTCAATTTTAAACTGATAACACAAACATTGAGTCATATCGGGCACATCATGTATATAATTAAGGTGAGGCTGATTTCAACACATAATAAATTCTTATGGATCATTTTCCTAAATTATAAAAACAATATGAATTCGTTTTCTTGGTTTTCAGTGTGTTAGTTGTTTGTTTTTCTAAAATCAATGTCATTTTTTTAAAGAAGATGCACTTGGATTCATATCGATCACACCACACGTAGGAGTGAGGTTTGGACAATTCCTACATATCCCAAATGACTTATGTATTATTTTACTAAATTATTAAATCAATCTGATTTTTCCTTGGTTTTGAGTTCATTGCTTGTCTCTTTTAATAAAATGTCATTTTAAACTCACAACATGTACTTTGAGTCATATTGGTCACATATTGTGTCGGTTTGACATGAGACTAATTCATACATGTCACAAATGAATTATGAATCAGGGTCCTAAATTATCAATGAAATAATAGTGTTTTTTCTTGGTTTTTAGTGAGTGTCACTTTTCGAACTAAAATGCTAATTTTAAACAGATAACGAACACTTTTCATAATATCGGGCACATCGTGTATCGTATTGAGGTTTGACTGATTATTACACATAAATAATGACTTATGTATCATTTTACTAAATTATTGAAACAATATTAATGTGTTGTATTGGTTTTGAGTAGGTAAATTGTCATTTTTACTAAAATTGATTTCGGTTTTAAATAAAAAGATGCACTTTGAGCCATATCGGTCACACCATGTGTTAGATTGAGGTGAGTCTAATTCCTAAATGCCTTTAATGAAATAGAGATCATTTTCCTTAAGTATCAAAAAAAATATGAATCAATTTTATTATTTTTGAGTATGTCACTTATATTTTTTATGAAAATGTCATCTTAAACTAAAAATGCACAATTTGACTCATATTGAGAACATCGTGTATTTTTTTAAGTGATAATAATTCATACACATCACAAATGACTTTGGAATCATTGTCATAAATTATGAAGAAAATATGAAAATATTTTAACTATTCTCAGTGAATGACTCTTTTTGAACAAAAATGTCGATTTTAAACTGATAATAGATACTTTCAGTCATACCAGGAACACTATCTATTAGATTGAGGTGGGGATGATTCATATATGTCAAAAATGAATTATGGAACAATTTATTAGTATCAAAAGAATCTGAATAGTTTTGATCAATTTTGAGTATGTTAGTTGTCTTTTTTATGAAAATTTAAGTCAATTTTAAATAAAAATAAGCACTTTGAGTCATACCAGTCACATTGTGTGTCAGATTGATTTATGGTTGATTCCTACACATCCCAAAGTCTCAAAACAATCATAACTCCCAATTTTATCATGATTTCCATTTTCTTTTATTTATTGAACTTCCAAAACTTCATATTAACATGATGTTTTTAGCCAAAAACCCTTTCTCATTGTTGAAAGCTAGGATAGTAGAGGAAGATCATGTGCCTATTATATCACAAGAAGTCATCACAATGAGCACATGTGTTTTCTATACTCTTATCACTTTCAACAAGAAAGGTTTTTTGGCTAAGAATGTCGACCCAATATGCAGTGTTGGCAACTCAACAAAGAAAATAAATGGAAAGCATAAAGATCTATAAAAAACTAAATAAGTATTAGATAAAAATGATTAGAAAAATAACTTAAAATACTAGATAAAATGATGAAAATATTAATTAAGTATGTTGTAGGAATTAAACTATTCATGATGGTTGTATAAATTCTTAACCCATTTCCTTGTTATCATTATCTTAGTTGCAGCCTCAAAGTATAATATATCACAATCATGAGAAACTTTATACAAACCACCCTAACTCAAATAAAGGATTCCACCTATATAAGAAAACAATTATTATGTGAGTAATACTAAAAATAAATAAATAAAATATAAATATTAAACAATACATTACTTATATAGAAGTCACATCTTCATGTTATTTGTGTACATTATTCTATCAGGTATATTTCCTAATCATTTCTAAGAAAATTTATATCATCTTGTGAATATGGTTTTTTTCTGCAGTTATAGAATTATTGTAAAAATATAAATACAAAAAATATTAATAAATATTTCAAATGAAATATTAATTATCTTTTAAAATACTGCTTCAAGGATGCTATTTTATTTATGAAATACATTCTATCTCATAAATTTACAAACATAATAACCACAATCCTTTCTATTTGTTTGTTTTAGACAATATAGATACATTGAGAAAAATAATTATTTTTTTGATATGTGTTTATATAGTGAAATATTATTATATATACCCTGGTAATTTTCTAGTTGTATAACTTTACAGGGTCCTTGTGTGCATTAGTTGTCCTCATTCCATGATTTTCATGATATTTATACACTGGCCTATCATATCAAAATTCTCATTTAAACATAATATAAAATATATAAATTGAAGTTTAGTTATAAAATGTTTTATGTTTTTTATTAAAAATTATAAAATTTCATCTTTTGTGGTTAGTTTTTTTGGTTATTCATTTATTGAATCCAGGAAATACATCTTTGGAGTATTCAAATTGGCCGAATTGAGAATAAAATGTTTCATAAAAACACAAAAAGGAATAAGTAATTAAGGAAATGGAAATATATTTTATATGATTAAATTTTATATTTTTACCCCTAAATCATTGTTATTAAGAAGATTCTGTCATTTAAAAGTTTTCTTTTAAAAAATTAGGCCAATTTTCTCACCATTTCATTCATTTTTTGGGATTCTATTTCCTTTTGTTATATAGAGGTTATGTGAGGAATAATGAGTCCAAATTTATTTTCTTGGGGTGATCCCTTCATTTGGTATTAATATATATGCCTATAAAAATATGAAATGTATTTAGTCATAATTAACATAGTATATCAACTTTTAGAAAAACAAATCATGAAAATATACCTCATGTATACTTTTAAAATTGAGTATCTTATCCATTCATGGATGAGTATTTTATTTACATTATCAAGAGTAATGTAGTCTCAACTTTTATCTTTCTACATTTTTTCTTCAAAATAAACAATGTGACTACTACCATTTTGTTACTTTTTATCTGTATGAACCTTCAATGTTAGTAAATGAAGATATTTAATGGGTGGGGTAAAACTGATTTCAGAATATCTTTTTGATCTATAGGTTGATCCTTTAGATGGTTTTGAGTCTAACTTTCATTTCAAATCCATCCCTTTATTTTTTTGTAATAACATTCATCATTTCAAACCTTTTTTCATTAATTATTAATGGATTATCCTGAAAAATAAATTTTAAATGAATACCTCCTTATCAACATATGTTTTTATAAGACCTAATGGCCATGAAAAAAATGTTCCAATAACTTGGTCAATTGTATGAATATCTTCATCATCAAGTGGAACTAATAGATCATAACTTAGCTAATAAGCTACACTAATTGTCACTCTTAGATGACCTATTAGAAGTGGTATATATTGTATCTTTTCATCTTGGATGTTGAAAACCATATCCCTTGATACAAGGTGATGGGTGGGTGTTGATGGATATAAATCAAAGTAATTTTCACCCTATAGAATATCTGTACTAGAAAGGTATCAATGACAGCCTATTTCAAATTTCACATAAAAAATTATCATAAAATTTATTACCTCAACTAAGACAGCTCTTTGAGGGGAACGACTCACCTCAAAGTTGGTGGGGTGGGTTAGGTTATTCACGCAATGGTTGTTATTGACTTTTTTCTTCTATTTAATTCCCTCACCCCCATAATAGTTTCTAGCAACTCAGTCTCCCAATTAAATTGTTCTTCAAGGGAAATTAATCTTGTCTTCATCTCTTCCATTTATTTATCTTCATACTCCTGTTTTTTTTTCAAAATATGTTTGGGGTATCACCCCAAAACATAGACCTTAGATGTGTCCATACTTTTATAGTTTCTTTAAAGCCACTGATAGTAGGTGTTCATCTGGTATATGTATTAATGATTCTTGTGACTAACTCGTATAGAAAATATATGAAAATAAGTAATAATTGTTATGTAATAGTGATTTAAAATAAAACGAATTTTTATTATGTCAAACTTAAAAGTGTTTTCTACACCTTTTATGTGTTTTCATCTATTAGTATCCCATATTTATTTGCATGTGCTTCCTTCCATAGCACATGGCGTGGAATGGAAGTGGATTTGGATTTGGATTCATCAATATTTTTATAAACAGAGGAACATAATTATATTGTTGTTTATTTTCATATAAAATTATTATGGTATAATTAAAATATATAACTTTTTTAGGTGAATAATTCCTCAACCTTGATTTATGGTAGGGGTACATTGGTTTTCTTTCCTGGTCCTTATTTTCAGTACTTAGTTTTTGTTTCATAAATAAAATTTTCAAACAAATTTATGAATAAATGTATTATCAAACAATGTATTACCATTCAAAATGTACCTAAAAAGGAATCCTCACACGATGGCCATTAAATGAATCCCATGCTTTTAAGGTTATCTGGTGTTCATGCATTAGTGGTGGGTGAGGGTTTATTTTCCCTTCAACATCTTTAAGGTGAAATCTCATTATAATTGTGCTAAAGACTCTATATATACTTCCAATAAACATTAATACATATTTTTTATGGGATTCATCGACTATAAATTCACTCTATAAGGGATGGTAAAGATTAATTCAATGTTTCAGTATTTTATTTTTTATTAAAATTAAGAAAGTATATCATAATGTTACTATAATCTCTTCTCACATCAGTGCATTAAGTGTGGGAACAACATGCTTCCATGAATATATATCAATTGGAACACATTGTTGAGTGATGAGTCTAATATAACTACTGAACATGGTCCATTTAGGGTTAGCATGTTGGCCCCATGCATTCCATCCAACCAAAAATTTGATGCTTTTCTTTTCTCCTTAATTATTTTTTCTAACACCATCTCACAACGACGCTCCTATTTTTATACATCATTAATCCTTCATCTCCTACCATTTCCCCTATTTCAAAATTTTAAATATATTATTCCTCTAGATCAGTAGAATCAACATGTGCAGAACTTCATTGTACCTATATATTTGGAGCAGCAATAGGTTGAGAAATATGTTGTTCCTCAGGCTTGGGAGCACCATCACAAGGAGAAGATCATTGTTCCTCTGCTTTGGGAGCAGCAGTGGGTCAAGAGACCCATTGTTACTTAGTATTTGGAGCACCAACGCATGTATAAGTCATCATCTACATAAGTGGTTTAACATTTAATTTAGATTTCATAAATATAGAAATAAAAAGATAATAACATGAGGTAACACAATTTATATTACAAAAAATATATAACATGATTATTGAACTCTATTTTTTAAAGGATGAAATAATTTTACCCCTCTATTGAGTATCCAAGTCCCTTCATTATAGTCTCCTCTAACATAAAAACCCTCATCTATATTAGGACCACTGCGAAATGATTGCGATATCCCAATAAAAGGTTCATCCTCAGTTGAATTTTCATATGACCCTTTGGTGGTTTTGGTCGATAATAAAATAATTTATTGCTTTCAGTTTGTAGGATATGGATCATAAAATACTTGTAATGCCTATGATTCCATTATAATCAGTTCTTCTTTATACCCTTCCTTCCATAAATCTACGTTAATGAATCTGAATTCATGTATTGTAAAATAACTCATGTTATCAACCCACTTTCTTTGAAAAAACGGCACTTGGGATATTGTATTATCCAACTCCCATATTTTTTTATGATGGAAAAGTATGACATATTCACATAAATTGTAATTCTATCCTTAGTATCAGAAACATCCACCACTTTAGGCACAAGTGTAACTCCACTATTTTTTATGGTGTTTTCTTCATCATGTTCATTTGTATAGAATTTATAACCATTAATTACATAACCATTGAAAGATAATATAAAAAAACATGGCCCTCTAGTTATCAATCAAATTCACTCTAAAATTCAATTTTTATTTTTATCTGACTCCCTAAAAATAGGGTCTCAGAACCATCCTATAAATTTTTGATTATCTGTATTTGATATCCATCTTTCATACATTAATGGATTAAAATGATTAATAATTTCTTTATGGGTTTCAAAATATGGGGAAACCTCTAAATTATTGTGAAAAATGTAGAGGTGAGCCTGATCCTAATCTGTAATATTGATCATGACAATATCTCATCCAGAAATTTCTTCACCCATAAGCTTCCCAGTGTGATGAGATTTTGGTAGACTAATGCTTTCCAAATCGAACATGTAGTTGGTAATGAATTTAATGGCTTCCTCAATAATATATAGGTCTACAATAAAACCCTTTATCCAACTTCAATTTTTGAAATACCCTTTCAAAATATTCATATACCATTCAATGGGGTAAATCCATATATAGTGTATAGAACCACATAGTTGAATCTATCTCGCCAATTGAACCATAAAGTGAATCATCATATCAAAGAATATTAGTGGGAAAAACATTTCCAATTCACATAATATGATGGAAATTTTCCTTTCAAAATTCAAAAATTTCACCATGTCTATAACTTTTCTGGATATATCTTTGAAAAATAAATAGAGCTTGGGTAATTTATAGCTGACATTCTTGGGGAAAATGAAGCATAAATATACAGAAATTATATCTTACATTAAAACATGGAAGTCATGTTATATTAGACCCTTTAACTTTAAATCAGTCATTGAAACAATATTATTTATATTCAATGAATACCCCTCTGGAACCTTTACTTCATTCAAGATGTTCAAAAACTGATATCTCTCCTACTTGTAAATACTATAGGAAGCTAGAGGACGAAAATTTTGTTTTTCACCCTTCATTGGTGCCAACTCTTCCCATATTCCCATGTCAACCATGTCCAACCTAGACTTAATTCCATGCATTTTTTGGTCGGGTGCATTTAGTAATATGTTGATGACACTATCAAATAAATTTTTTTTCAACATGCATAACATCAAGAAGATGTCTAATGTATAGAAAATTCTAGTATTTTAATTCAAAAAAATGAACTCTTTTTCCAACTAGTTTTCATAACATTTTTTTAAAATAGTGTACCAATAACAATGTCCACGTATTTTAATTTCTCAAGAAGATGATAACCTATTAGTAGATATGGTGTTTTATATTATTTTGAACTACCATCAAATGATGTCACCCAAGATCGGTACTTATTCCATCGGGGTATAAATCTGTGATGCCCAAGATTCATAGTCTTCTATGAATCTTTCAACCTAATTGATTGTGTACCTTGTTCGCAAATGGGACATCCTTGAGTTCCTTTAATTCTATATTCTGAAAAATTTCCATAAGCAGAAATGTTGTTTATCACCCCATACAATAGGGATCTCAAGGTGAAATATTCATTTTTTTAAGAATCATACAATGTAACACATAAATCCCAAAATAATTTCAAATCCTTGATCATTGGATCCAAATTAACATCAATATCATTACCTGATTTTTTTCCTGATACAAGCATAGATAACATGATTTATTTTCATTTCATGCATAACCATGGTGAAAAGTTATAATTTTTTCAACATATAAAGACATGTACTGTGAGTGGTTATTTGAAAACCAAAATGATTCACTACTTCTATAAATAATTAAAGATGAAGGTTTTTCATATCGTTTCCAAATTTATGATACTCATGATCAATTTTCTTCCACTTAGGAGAGTGCGTCAGGTGATGTAGTTTCCATTCATTATTTCTTGTATCTTCATTCCATTTCAATTTCCCTTTAGTCTCATCACTTCCATATAGGAACCTAAACCTTGGAATTATTGGAATGTACCATACAACTTTTTTAGGACCTGGTTCAACTTTCTTGTATTGATAAGCACCACACTTTGAGAATTCTTTACGTGATTTTTGGTCTTTGTGAAATAGTATGCAGTCATTTGGGCTGGCATATATTCTTTTAGAGATCATACCAATCAAACATAGCATTCCTTTGGCATTATATCTTCAACTAATGAGCTCATTGTCTTTTTGGATAAAATTATTTAATATAGAAATTAGTTCAGTAAAATCGGAACCACTCCATATTTGGGATACTTTTAAATTATATAGCTTTAGTGTGGATGAAAAAGTTGTATATTTAGTGAAAAAAACATACAATACAGTATTTTCATAACTCTTTAACCTCTCAAACAATTTTGGGAAATCACGTAGTTCATCTTCAACTATCCTTGTAATTTCATAAATATTATCTTCATTATTATTCATACCTATAATCACATCCTTTATATACTCTTCTTCATTGTAAAAACTTTTAATTATATCATATGATCCATAAAACACAGTGTTATCCCAGTCACTAGCTGCATTTGATTTTTCCCTATGTCTATTCTAACTTTTATAACTCCGATCAATCATGTGATAGATCAAGTGTTCTTATAACTCCTCTAGACTAATTAGTCTTTAATAACAACATAAACGTGGAAAAAGGATTTGAGAAGAGTCGTATTTATGATCTCTTTAAAACTTGATAAACTCTTTCACTCCATCTTCATACTCTTTTGTCATACAATTGGAATCCATTCATTCTTTATTCATATCCATCCTATTTGATTCATTAATATTAATATTTAACAAAATAAACACACAAAAGGGGTCTTTAAAATAAGGGGAACCCAATATTTGAATGATAGTTATTGTTACATTTTTTCCCTGAGACTCATACCTTTAGAAACTAACTCCAAACCATAGAGAATATTTAGTTTTAGTAGACTCCCCTAATTTAAAACGTGTAGGTGATGTTGGATGAAAAGTAGGTTTAGGAGTTAAAATGGGGATAAACATTAATTCACCTTTTACGGAAGTGAGGTTATGATGGATATCCTATGGGTTGGATAGAGTTAGTGGCATTCCCTTTCCATGGGGTTATTATCAATCTATATTATATAGATGGTGATGATAGTGCTAATTGAAGGATAAGGTTTCCAATGTTGGATTATGATCACCTAAGATGGATCATTTCAATAAGGGATTTGTGTGAGTCTGATGAATCACGAGGAATGAAAAAAGTTTCCATGTGCTTTTATAAAATTGTAAAAAAAGTACATATATGTTATAAAATCGTACATAAATTAAAGAAGTATATAGTTTTAAAAATTTATAAAGGTTTAAAATTATAATATATGGAAGTAGAATTTATGGATGTATAATAATTTATAAGGAATAAAACTATAATTTTATATTAATTTAAAAATATAGAAAACTATAAAATCATAAATAATTAATAAAAATTTATATTTAAAATATATATGTTAATATGATATACTATAAAAATTATAAAAGTATATAATTTTAAAAATGAGTAAAACTATAAAATTATAAATATTTAATAAAAAATATTATTAAATTATATTATTATAATACAATATATTATAAAATTTATAAAGGTATAGTAATTTAAAATCATATAAAATTATAAAATTATAAACTTGAAACACTTTAATATGTCAAAATACATTTGAATTCCATGCATTTTTAGTGCTTCCTATAATTTTTTTAATAAAAAAAATTGATAGAGGGTCCATAAACAAATTATTAATTTTTTTCCTTATAAAATGCATATTAAATACTTTCAAAGAAAACTGGTATTTGTGAAAAATTAGTTTACTTAATTAACAATTATTTTTCTATGAATTATTGATAATTAAAATATATTCATTATAATTGAACATAATATCTTTAATAAAAAAATATAATATAATAATATTATATATATTTAATTTCTATCATTCAAAATATCTATGAAATACACTTCTATGGTGAGAATGATATTTTTAATTAACTATATAAAATATATTAGTGTATTATAAATTATATTATAAATTATTTTTTTAATGATTTTCATTATTGAAATTTCATATTTAGATTTATTGGGTTATCCCAAGCCATTTAAACATTATTAACCAATTATTACATCACTAAACAGGATCAAGAAAAACACAAACCTTATCATCTCATCAACCACATAACATTAAAGGCACATAATCATTATCAATGGAAGAATATTTTAACATTCCAATTATCACATAACTATGTTGTGTGGCCGAAGAATGTTTCTTCTTATGGTAGAAGGGAATAATCACAAATCCTTTGTGTAATTAAGTGTGTCATGGTCAACCATTCCAAGTCATAGTGGACATAAAAGAATTCAGATATAGTGAAATTATTAAATAACTCCTATAAAAAATAATAATTTAATTTCCCCTAACTAAAAAATTAATGCTAAAAAAATTAATATAATCCCATATAAACTGAATATATATATATATATATGAATGTAATGAATAAATAGAATTATAAAATTCAAAGTCTTCAAGATTTCACAAAAAAAACATTGTTTCCTGAAAAAATAGAGAATCATTTTGGATAAAAATTGAGATATTAAAACACCAAAATACCCCTTTTAAATAAGATATTGAATGAATACTATTTTCATCAATCATTTAGAAAATAAAAAAAAAATCACTATTAAAAAATTTCATAATAAAAACATTATTATTTTATAAAAAGTGATGTAGAAAAATTCTTAAAACATAGGCTATATAAAAAATATTTAGAGACCAATGTATAAGTTGGAATTATATTTAATTTAATATTATTGAATAATATTTTAAATGTGATATCACATCACCACACCATATAATGATCATAGACCAACCATATCATTGCCTCCCCAAAATGCACATTGTCTCCCCATGGATAACTCATCAACTCACACTAAATCCATGTATCATCAAAATGTAGACCAACTCAAACAGAAAACAAAAAGTGTACCATCGTTGTGGATAATAGGGAGAATAATATATGAAAACAATTGAGTAGAATATATATTCTTACCATCAGTTTCCAATAGGCATCCATAAGAACCAATAGGTCGAAGCTAGGGTTCCAAGAAAGCAAAGAAAAGAGTAATAGGACTAAGACACACATACATACAAAAGTACAAGAGTTCGGTTCGTCGAGAAAAATTGAATCGTGAGAATGAAATTTTGGAATAAAAAATGTGAAAATAATATAACATACCATAGATTTGTAGGTTCGATGGTGGTAGTATGTTCTAGTGGTGGGGGCAGTGGGAGTGGAGGCAGCGGTAGCGGCAGCAGAGGTAGTGGCAGCGGAGGCAGCAGCAGTGGAGGCAGCGGCAGCAGCAGTGGAGGCAAGGGCAACGAAAGTGGAGGTGGTGGTGGAGGCAGCGGCAGTAGAGTCTAGTAGTGAGGGAAGTAGTAGTGGAGGCAGTGGAAGAAGTAGCAGCAAAAGAGGAAGTGGCGGTGATGGAAAAGTTATGGTTCCGTGAAATCTTGAGGCACGAGCAGTGTCAGGGTTCTGATAGGGTTCTATTTATAAAAACATGAGAGTTTTTTATCTGTACTTTTTGTAAAGTGCTGGTAAAGTTCCCCTTTATCAGAATTTTAATAGAAAGCACTGATAAATCTTACCTTTATCAGCACTTAAAAGATACTGATAAAACATGTCTTTATCTGTGTAAAAATTAAAACATTGATAAATATCTTGTTAATAATTTATTTATATTATTATATATATTTATAAACTTATATATATAATAAATATATATATTTATAAAATTATATATAGAATAAATATATATATATAATTATATATATAATAAATATATAATTATATAATTATATAATTATAACCAAATAGTGCGAACCATGGGTAAAATCCATGGTCGAAGAAATATTTTGATAAAAAAAAGTACAAGTGCAAGAGGATGGAAGCTATGAAATTTCAATGAAACATAAATATCACCAAAGTAAGAAATCTAACAAGTATCAACCTCTTTTGTGTCTATCACCTATTCCTCATGAACCCCCCTAACTTCTTGGATGTATTTATTTTTTCCATTACTTAGGGTTTTTCAAAACTTTGATCAGATAATCCATTCCTGACGATTCCTCTTCCACCACATGGGACCCCGTGTCTTGATTTCCAATGAAATCATTTTTTGATACCAAAACAGAATTGTCCTACATATTATCAAACTCTCCATGAAACACATCTCATCTTTGAGATATATTTAGAATATCAGTCAAGTTAACTCTATAATCATTTGTATCAAAGGCTAGCGGGGTAGCATTCACTACAATTTATAACACAGTCTCATTGTGCACCTACACCTTTTCACAAATGTTAAGCAAACCATATTTCATGGGCAATACCAACTAAAAACCTTCATCATCAACAATATTCAGTTTACCCTATATATAAATTGTATCCTCATTACCCCTAAATGTTGCATATATTGCATCATTTCTAGGGGTGAAGCGGCATCAACCTCATCCATTCTTGTCTCCCCCTAGGCAGTGACATCCTGGTCATCTCTGACTATTGTAGGATTCTCTACAAGCATAAGGTCTTCAGAATGATCATAAACCTCCCCCATCACTGAAAAAGGTGCCAATCCTTACCATTCAATCTAGGAATTCATACCTCACTTATTTAATAGAGGGAGATCCACCCTTTAAACCCCTTTACTTCCATTAATTCTACCAGTATTAAAGTAAGATTACTCATGTAATTCAGCTGAGTCTAAATTGTTTTCATTGTGTGAGGAATACTCTTCCTTTTCATTGATGTTTTCATAATTTCATCAAATAGCATCAGCCACAACATTGGTGCTCTTATCAGGCTCTACCTGAGAAGAACCTAAAATAGTAGGTTCTTCTTTCTGCAATTGGTGACCACCCACAGCCCCCTCCTCATGTACTAGATTTCTCAAGTCCTCACTAAGGTTCCCCTCACCCCCATCAGGGCCCATGGCCTCCATTTTTTCCTACATCACATGATTCCCTTCGTGGTCTATGTTTGGATTAGAGTACTCATCCCTCCTGCATTTATAAACAGTGTACCCCTTTATCCCATAAGTATTGCACACTATCCTCTTCCAACATCTTGGAAAATAGTGTCCAATATTGCTACAACCTTGGCAGAACTCAGGCACATTTTCATATTTAATAGATAAATAAAATCTATAATCATCAGCAGATAACACTATAGTTTTAGTCAGATGATGCACAAGATCAATATTCATAAGTATACTATAAAAGTTATCATAGATTTCCCTTTTTTTTCCTTATCCATCTTTATCGGGGCACCAATGGACAAAATCAATATCCCATAAAATCTATGGATGCCAGAGGAACTGACTCAACCCATGGATCTGAATCCAAGCCTGGGTGAGTGAATTATTTACATTTAATGGGTTAAAGGTAGGATCACAATATTGAATTCTAATAAAACCAGGATTCAAATTAATGAGACCAAAGCCCCATTCTTTACTTTCATATCATCATCCAGAAAGACCACATGAAAGAAGCCCCTTCCAAGAGAGGCAATTCACCCGCCATCAAATCCCCAAATAGAAATTAAGATATTCCTAATCTCAGATAAACCCCATTGATACTCCTTCACCACTATAGATAATTGAGAAATAATAGAGACATTACATTATTTGATCTTGTCAGCAATAATCCCATGATTGGCTTCGACAAATGCCATCTCACCCTTCTATATAATTTTCTAAGCAACTGGATTGGCCAGCCTAAGTGCCTCAAATGATCTGCTATTCAAGGGAACAACCAAACATGATTCCACTGGACCGATTGCATCAGCTGCAACAGCAGGGCCACCATCTCCCAAAATATAGTTTGAGACCCCTAGAAGCAACGGACAATAGGTACCACCCACCACTTGTGCAAAGGACTGAGAAGGATCTTGTATGCTAGCTCTAATTGTGTCAGTTGCAAACCCAGAACCCTTGAGCATGTTCATTACAGTGGGATAATTTCCCAAATTTTGTAGCTCCTAAGAAAGGATGAAGATCCACTTCCACATCTTCCACCATCGAGACAACAGAGAATTGAACAACAGGGAAGAGGAACTTTAGGAGCCACCACTCATCAAATCTTCCGGAAACCCACGCCATTGCTACTGAGATCTGATTCCATATGATCGGAGAGGAAACTGACTACTGAATCTAGGTACACTCCCTTGAATCAATCCTAACAGTGTTTCCAGATCCACCAGTGTCACAGATCTACAGTCTTCGAGATCTTCTACCACCAGATCTACCACCTTGCTCAAGCCACCCACTGAAGAACCTTGAGTCGACATAGATATTTATTTGTATTTATAATTATAAATAAATATAGATATATTTAAATAATTATAAAAATATAATAAATATATTTATTATATTTATAATTTTGTAAATATATATAATTAATATACTTATTATAATTTTATAATTATTTAAATATATCTATATCTATTTATAATTATAATTATAAATAGCTGTATATATTAATAAATATATTTATATAATTATATATATTTATGAAATTATAAATATAATAAATATATTTATTATAATTTTCTAATTATTTAAATATATATTTATTTATTTATAATTTAAAAAAAATAAAAATATTTACAAATATTTCTATATAATTATAAATATATTTATATATATGTGTTAATATATAAATATATATTTATAAAATTATAATAAATGTATTTTTTATAATATTATAATTATTTATATTTATTGTAATTTTATAAGTATTTATGAGAACATAATAGGTTCATGGATATAACATGAATGAATCATATTCCTGGTGAAGTATAGATCATAAAAAACCAATGTATAAATGAACATTCATGATAAATATATAAGATATTCATGTGTCGTCATAGTATAGGTAATCTTAACATTTAACAACCCATAATCATGTCAATAAATAAACTTATGATCATATAGTGCCAATTATACTCACGGATCAATACTTGAACATAAATAATGGTAATTGTGACCATGAATATCATCATTATCTCATGATATATATTTATTTATTTACTTATAGACCATATTCATTAGAGACGTATATTTCTATATTTATATTTATAATAATAAATAAATTTATTTAAAAAGTATTTATAATTGTAAATATAAATATATTTATTATTTAAAAAAATATTGTAATATTATAATTATTTAAATACATATTTATTAAATTATAATCTTATAAATAATTTTTTAAAATATTATTTTTAAATTTTAATTATTATAAAATATATATTAATATATCATATTTATATTAATTATAAACATGTGTTTTTTAATAAATGTATATAAATAAACATTATTTTTTAATATAAATATAATAATTATATATAAATTAAAAATAATTCTTATTAAAAAAATTTATCATCACTTTTTTAACTCTGAAAAAAGTGACATTTATTAGCACTTTTAGCTAATGATGATAATGATGAGTCTTTTATCAGTGCTTTCATCTTAGCACTAATAAAAGCATGCGCTTACCTTTCCCGATATGTGGTAGTGGTAATACCAATGACAACAACTACTCCATCATATTAAGTGTGTCATGAATTTTCAATCCATGTAACTTTTGATGTTTAAAGTCAACGCACCATGATATGTTTCTTCAATATCCATTTGGCACTTTTACATTCTTTAAAGTTTGAAGGAATGCATCTTTCTCAGGATTTTTCATTTTAAAAATAATCGAAGGATACTTTTCATTCTCATTTTTCCACAAACCATGCTTTATATTCATTGAATCCAAATCCTTATAAGCATTACAGTGACCCTTCGATTTACCCTACTCATTAAGCAATGTAAAAATTGCATTTTCACAAAAGTTCTTCTCAATATGAATTATGTCATGATTATGACATATCAAATTAAACTCCCAATAAAGCATTTTAAAAAAAATACTCTTTTTATTCCATTTTGTGTTATAGCTTCTTCAAATACTGTACCTTGTACCATTTTCCCCCTTCTTTAAACTGATGAAAATTTCCAAATTCTTCAATGAAATTCATAAATTTTCCCAATATTTCTAAACCAGATAATACATTCAGTGACTTTCTCAATTAAATATCTCCATTGAATTATGTCTCATTAAACCTGAATTTATGATAAGAATCAAGAAATAGATGATGACACATAAAACCCCATTTCTACTCTAAGGTAATCGTTGAGATTCAAATTCAAAATTACAAACTGGACAAGATAAACTAGTAGGACTGTTCCAAACAGATAAATTTCCTAGTCCAATAAAATCACAAATTGTCTACATTAAAGGATATTTCATTTTGAATAGTTATAAGGCCCCAGCCTTAAACATTACTTAATCTTGAATTATTACAAGATTACACATTAAGGATCTTTTCAGGTTTAGATTTTTAGAGAATTAGATCATAAAACTTTCATTACATTCCACATTTAAACAAAGTGGTTACATAAAAGATAGTATTCATTTTTCCCATCAATGGAAGCATATTTAAAATAAAACATGGATTCTTTCTTGACACTTCCTTGACACTATCATCATATCATGTACCATTCCCTTGACCTGTGAAAAGTATTTCAAAAACTTGGGATGAGCATAAAAATCTCAGTAAGGGTTATAAAAAGTATAGAAAGGAAACATGAGTACATATATACATAAGAATGAAATCATACTTTACCCATAAAACATAAGCACTTTAACATACCTCATAAAATCATGAATAAATCATAGAAATCATAAGAAATAAAGGTAACTTGAGGAATTCATAACATTCTTACATAGGGAGTAACCCTCTTGGTTACGTTTGGAATACCCATCACAGTATATTCCCTAAATCTCTTCGGAGAAACCTTAACGTTTAACTCCTTCGCGTTACCCAATGCATTGGAGAGCTATATCGGGCTCACCCACCCTTAGTTTATAACAGAACCACCCGTCTTCATAACAATTCCCAAGAACCATAACATAATAATAGCACATAACTTAAGTATAAATTAAATATAACATTCCCACATTGCAATAACAATATAACATTTTAAGATATTGAAATAATGAATTCATTCTAAAAACCATTTTCAAAACCATTTAAAACATTTAATAAAGATATTTTTAAATCAACGTGTCCCATACCACATTGAATCTTTTAACATTTTAAACCATTAATATCCATATAAATAAGTCCTTAAAACCATTTTGAAAACATGGATATAAATTAGAAATCTTTATAAGAATAAATCATTAAAAATGTTAAAATGATATTTTAGTTAAAGGGTTTTTAACAAAATGAGAGACACTTGAATACAATAATTGAGGAATAAAATTTAATCAAAAATTTATAATATCATGAGAATAAAGGGATTCGTGATATAATATTCCAAAGGACAGTATGTACACCATATAAGATTGAACTAGTGCATAACAACAATGAAGTCTCAATAGAAATGTAAAATGAGATGAAATCCATTATAAAGAAGGTATCCTTAAATTAAGGATAAATAAATATCATAACTATGTGTGAAAAATGTTAATACACCCAATATAAGTGGATATTAAGTGTAAAATAATCAAAGTTCATTCACACATATTCATTGGATGACATATTCAATAACTACATGTTGAACCCAAAGAAATCGAAATTGGGTTAAGAAGTTCCCTTGACAGCCTAACGGTGTCACATCAAATTTTAGAAAAAGAATTGATGAGAGAGATAAAGGGTATATCATCACTTGGAAATAAAATTTATGGCAATAAGGATATATAAGAACATATCCCCACATAATAAGATGAAAATTAAAATACATAACAAAAGAAGTCTTTTAAAAAAAGGAGGGTGAAAGGTTCCCTTACAGATTTGGGTAACTTGCGAAACGTACACCCCATGAAAGAAGGACTATACAATATTGATGTAAATCCTCATAAACGAAATTATGTTACACAAAGAGTAGAATAATGGACAGTACATACACCACTCAAAAGGAAATATTGCCAAATGTAGCATGAATCTCACGAAAACACAAAGTGAGATAAAAAGCCCCTTACGAAATTTCAGCAGTCTAACGGCGCCAATTAAAACTTCCAAAAATGGATTTATGAGATAAAATAGGGTCTCTCATAATATGAACATAAAAATTACAGAATTAGGAATATAAAATAATATCCCCAAACATAATAAAGATGAGCTTAAAAGAAATGACATAAAAGAGAGTACTTAAAAAGAAAGAGAGAGGTAGGATCCCTTACCTTGGGTCCGACTTGACTCGATCGTTCTTTAACCTCTTGAATATTAAACTTGAGTTAATTTATACTTGATTAATAACCTTTTTCAAGTTCATTATTCCTTTTATATCGCTTATTACCATGCTATTAACACTATGTAATTATTTATGTTAATAATTGTCGTTTTGTATATCATTGCTACTTGAGTCAAAAATAAACTCTTTATAAATAAAGGTTGTTCATGTGGTAAAATATATATTATATAAAGAATTATATTCATTATTTAGATATCATATATATCATATATATCCATTATATACATGCATTTATAATATTTCATAACATTTAGAGGTAATAAATGAAATGCATCGTTCATGGAGACGGTAAGTCGTACGTACGCATGAACGCTACTTCCATTTCTATTTCTTATTTAATGGAATTAAAACATAATGATACATAATAATATTATAATTAAAGTATGTTATCATATATAATATCATTAAATCTATCCTTTATACGTACCATATATGGTATTAATGAATCAAATCACTTTGATGGGGCGGTAGTCCGCACTTCCTAAAATGAAGATATCGCGTTTAACCATAATGGAAACCATAAAGGTATTCCATAAATGAAAAATAAATAAGATTAAGTAAAACATAAACATATTATATATAATATATAAATATAGTGACATCTTAATGGACACCTTTGAGGGTGTTAAAAGAATATTGAACAATCATCGTTTCGTGAGGCAGAAATTCACCATCCACAGAAACAGTATGTTCTTTAACCATTAGATGTAGGTGTGTGTAAGTGTAGCTAGAATAATTCTTATAACAACATACTAGTATATTTAAGATACTGGATTTTTTACAAAAGAAATGAATAAGAATATTTTAGGGGGTTGGAGAAGCAAAATAAAAGAAAAACAACACAAGTGAAGACATTACCTTAAAATCGGGTAACTCTCTTTGATTTGAGCTCAAAGGATTCCTTGGGAAGACTTCTGCCCAAATTGAGGATTCTAGGAGTAAGAGAGGGATGTGGAGAGACAAAATGAGCATGGGTTGTCCAAGCCAAAGGCTTGATAGGTGTGGGTGAGGTGGTAGAGGTGGGGGCCTTTTATAAGAGGAGAAGAGGGGCACTCTTGGAAAGGTATAAAATGTTACTTTATTTTCAAATGAGTTTCAAATTTCAAAGGTCCCACATTGATGTATTTCTAGGATAAGGTGGTAAAGGGTCTAAATATACTCATCCAATAGGTCTTTTACAAGTGTAATTTATAGTTTTAACATTATCTTTTCATTTTATTTAAATCCTTTATTAATGAGGTAATCGCTGCATCATCATGATGTCATAAATAATTTAATTTATTTAATGTCTAAAAATTACAAAAAAAATATGATGTAGGAAATAGTTTTATCTTTTCAATTACAATTTATAGTCCAATAGATCATTTATTTAGACAAAATTAAAAATGTTTTACTCAGGTGATACATTCTTTGTTATATTTAACTTTCTTTAAAAATTAAAAGATAAAAAGTCATTATCACACAAAAGTGATTCCATGGGGTCCCCAAGTTTGGCACAAGGAATCCCATGGTCGTCCATGAAACAACCAGTATTATTAGGACACATTTTGGTGTAATTTTTTATTATTATGATATTATTTTATTATCCTTAACTACCTGATTACTAATTAATCAAGATAATTAAAGATAATTACCGTTGTTACTATTCATAATGTCCAAAAACAAGAGTATTGATTACATAATTTGGACCTTCTGATTCCAAATATGTAATCCATTTTACCAAATTCCAAACACATAAATTTCAATAATTAATTTAAAAATAATTCCCGTTGTCAAAACAAATAGCGGGTTTTTTTGAAACAATATTTATGAAAAGTTTGGCATTAGTTTATTCCCAATTCAAAAGTGAAATTAATACTAATTACCACCATTGGATTAAATATTAAAAATATATTCAAATTACACTTTAAGACCAATTAAAATGATAATCTAACTATATAATTAAATTATATGAAAAAGCAGTTTTGATGTAAAATGCAGTATTTTTCACTATTCATTAAAAAAATGAACATTGTCAGAAAAATACCAAAAATTTATCCAATGTAAATTTCAATGTCCCAATAATAAATAATATGTTTATTTTGAAAAAAATATCTTATAAAATTGTAAAAATCTAGATTTAAAAAAGTTTCGCCAACAAAAGGCGGTAAAACAATCTTTTAAAAATATTAGAGTATTTATTCTTAAAATAGGATTCATTTGGATTTTAAGACTCTAACATTTATTGGATAAATGTAAAAATATTTAACAAACATATTTAATCATTTTGTAGTTATTTATTTTCATTCCCTCTATTACAACGGCTAAGCGTTAACTATTATAATACTATTATATTATTAGTGTGCAACGTAAGATTTTAAAGAAACTCGTTGTTGCGTATTGGGTACGCCATCGAGCATAGCATCCCCTTTAAAGTAGTATTAACATTTATTCACAAATATTGATAAACCTTAGAATGTAATATTATTTATTTACCTGGGATGTTACATCCTTCCACCCTTCTGGGAATTGTGTCCTCGTAATTTCAAAATTGGGCTTGGAATCTTCATTGAAAGTCCCACATAAAAACAAGAGTCAGTAAAACTATCACTTTAAAAGAAAGGGGGAGAAGTACAAAGGTCACCTGAGTTAACCCATACTAGGATTCCAAGTATTAAAATATGGATATGGAGGAGAAAACAAAGGGTCGTGTTCTGATGGAGAGTGATAGTAAACATGTCTAGGAGAAAGTTAACCACAAGAAAATCACAAACTTGTGATGGGATAAATGGTATTCGATTCCCCGGTAGGAAAAATTAACAGACAACATTTTTTTTAAGTTACTTTTCATTGAGGAATTTATTTTGGAGCTTAACTAAATCATAATGAAACATACTTACTTTTCACGTAGACTTTCAACTTTTACTAGATTCCTTAATCAAACTCATATTTTCTCCAAAAGATGAGTATTTAGGAAGACTTGTTCGCATTAAGAGTACTATAATAAAATTCTTGAGAATGACCTAATCCACAAAAGAGAACTATATATTTCCCATGTCTTTAGATCTCAACCAAAGCCAAACCAAAAATTTTAGTACGAGATCAGATAATACCCAAAGAGGATTTTTTTTTACGAAAAGAAAAACTACTCCTAATCTCCAAAATTTTTCAAACAAAACCCAAAGTTCAACAAAGACCATTCAATAAACATCTATACATAAAATTATTAAAAGTAAACCAAAATAATATTGAAACCCAAATCTCTGAAGGATTTAATCACATAATATCCTAAGATAAATTTTAAAATTTTTCTCTAAAATAACATCAGTTACTCTTACAGTCTCATACTAAAAAGTAATTAACCTAATCACATATCCTCCATGATAGGCTAATCATTTCCATTGATAACCAAAAATCAACTTACTCTTAATTCATAAAATCATATAACTAAAAAGAATCATTCAAACTAACCAGTGACTTCACATAGTCCAGTGGTAATTGAAAAATACCAGTTGCACTTTGGTTGTGGGTTCGATTCCCGCAGCTTCGTCCGACGCGACGGGTTGTCACACGGTCTGTGTGTTGTCCTTTTTCAAAAACTATATAATTCTTAAAACATCCCTCCAAAAAGAGATAAAATCTTCAAAAAATAACCATAACATATTTTAACCACAAAGGATATCTAATAACTTCTATTTTTCAACCCAAAATGTATTAACTAGTAATTGCCTCAAATTCAAGGATCATATAAACCCAAATGGTTCTTTATAAATATATCCACAAAATAAAGGATAATTATTCCTTGAATAAAATTTTCATATATCAAAAATCAGGGTTACTATAAAAAGTCTTCTAATGTAACCCCATCATCAAAATAGACTTAATACATCTAAGAATTTCACCATCCAAAAATCTACCATAACTCTTGAATCCCTTATATAATGACTTCTTACTCATTCAAAATTCTTCATGATCCATTAGCCATTACTTTTCAACTTATTCTGAAATACTTATTTCCTACAAACAAAATCATGAATCATATCCTAAGATTCCAATAATAGGAAAACATATGTTAAGATATAATCCATACCTTTCATTCTTTATTGTCAGTTTCTTCATCCTCAATCGGAATGGCATTAAGTATTGGTAAATGAATATTTGTACGATCTTGGTGACCCCATTCCCGAAACTTCTTCGTAGGACATGTGTTTGCATAATGACCATGCACACCACATTTAAAACATTCAATTGATCCTTCATAAATAACTTCTTTACCTTTCCTATAGTCAACTAGATGCTTCCATTTTCCATGGCAGGTTCTTGATTTATGACCTTCATTTCCACATCTATAGCATCTTTCTGTCCCTTTGAAACATTTTCCTATGTGTTTCTTTCCACATATTTGACACATAGGTTTTTGAACATACTTACTTTTATGATTATTACCTGAACTTCTGTAGGGATTTGTTTCTCGCATATACGATGCCTTATAAAAATCACTAAGGTTTAGGTGGTCAATCATGACTCGAGATAGTTGGTTGAGGATAACCACAAGATTTCTCATTGCAGCTCCCATATCATTCAGTTGTTCTATCATAAAATCGTCACAGTTTTCTTCAAATCCACTATTACTTTGGTTCCTGCTAGATCCAGTCATTTACTAAAACCAAAAAGCTCAGTGTGAGTATATCAGTAAAATAATCAAATAATAAAGAGGAAGATAAACACCAAGATATACTTATACAAGATATCTCAAAATCATTATAACTTTCAAAAATCAATGACTCCATCTAATATACTAACCATTGTGGTTATACACAACTTGTCACTTTTTCTTAAACAACACTCTAACCTCTAAAGTTATCTAAACTGACCTCTGATACCAACTATAAGGCCCCAACCTTAAACCTTACTTAATCTTGAGTTATTACAAGATTACACATTGAGGATCTTTTCAGGTTTAGAGTTTTAGAGAATTATATCATAAAACTTGCATTACATTCCACATTTAAACAAAGTGGTTACATAAAAGATAGTATTCATTTTTTTCTCATCAACGGAAACATATTTAAAATAAAACATGGATTCTTTCTTGACACTTCCTTGACACTATCATCATATCATGTACCATTCCCTTGACCTGTGAAAAGCTTTTCAAAAACTTGGGATGAGCATAAAATGCTTGGTAAGGGTTATAAAAATTATGTAAAGGAAACATGAGTACATATATACATAAGAATGAAATAATACTTTACCCATAAAACATAAGCACTTTAACATACCTCATAAAATCATGAATAAATCATAGAAATCATAAGACATAAAGCTAACTTGAGTCATTCATAACATTCTTAATTAGGGAGTAACCCTCTTGGTTACGTTTGGAATACCCATCATAGTATATTCCCTAAATCTCTTCAGAGGCGTTACCCAATGCATTGGAGAGCTATATCAGGCTCACCCGCCCTTAGTTTATCACGGAACCACCCGTCTTCATAACAATTCCCAATAACCATAACATAATCATATCACATAACTTAAGCATAAATAAAATATAACATTCCCATATTGAAATAACAATATAACATATTAATATATTGAAATAATGAATCCATTCTAAAAACCATTTTCAAAACCATTTAAAACATTTAATAAAGAGATTTTTAAATCAAAGTGTCCCATACCACATTGAATATTTCAACATTTTAAACCATTAATATCCATATAAATAAATCCTTAAAACCATTTTGAAAACATGGATATTAATGAGCAATATTTATAAGAATAAATCATTAAAACATTTAAAACGATATCTTAGTTAAAGGGTTTTTAACAAAATGAGAGACACTTGAATACAATAATTGAGGAATAACATTTAATCAAAACTTTATAATATCATGAGAATAAAGGGATTCATGATATAATATTCCAAAGGACAGTATATACACCATATAAGAGTGAACTGGTGCATAACAACAATGAAGTCTCAATAGAAACGTAAAATGAGATGAAATCCATTATAAAGAAGGTATCCTTAAATTAAGGATAAATAAATCTCATAACTATGTGTGAAAAATATAAATACACCCAATATAATTGGATATTAAGTGTAAAATAATCAAAGGTCATTCACACATATTTAGTAGATGACATATTCAATAACTACATGTTGAACCCAAAGAAATCGAAATTGGGTTAAGAAGTTCCCTTGACAACCTAACGGCGTCACATCAAATTTTAGAAAAAGAGTTGATGAGAGAGATAAAGGGTATATCATCACTTGTAAATAATATTTATGGAAATAAGGATATATAATAACATATCCTCACATAATAAGATGAAAATTAAATGACATAACAAAAGAAGTCTTTTAAAAAGAGGAGGGTGAAAGATTCCCTTACCGATTTGGGTAACTTTCGAAACGTACACCCCATGAAAGAAGGACTATAAAACATTTATGTAAATACTCATAAAAGAAATTATGTTACAAAAAGAGTAGAATAATGGACAGTAAATACACCACTCAAAAGGAAATATTGGCAAATGCAGCATGAATCTCACGAAAACACAAAGTGAGATAAAAAGCCCCTTACGAAATTTCGGCAGCCTAACGGCGCCAATTAAAACTTCCAAAAATGGATTTATGAGATCAAATAGGGTCTCTCATAATATGAACATAAAAATTACAGAATGAGAAATTTAAAATAACATCCCCAAACATAATAAAGATGATCTTAAAATAAATGACATAAAAGAGAGTACTTAAAAGAAAGAGAGAGGTAGGATCCCTTACCTCGGGTCCGACTTGACTCGATCGTCCTTTAACCTCTTGAATAATAAACTTGAGTTAATTTCTACTTACTTAAGAACATTTTTAAAGTTCATTATTCCTTTTATATCACTTATTACCATGCTATGAACACTATGTAATTATTTAAGTTAATAATGGCCGTTTTGTAGCTCATTGCTACTTGAGTCAAAAATAAACTCTTTATAATTACAAGTTGTTCATGTGGTAAAATATATATTATATCTAGAATTATATTCATTATGTATAAATCATATATATCAAATATATACATTATAAACATGCATTTATAATATTACATAATATTTAGAGGTAAGAAATGAAATGCACCATTCATGGAGACGGTAAGCCGTACGTACGCATGAACGCTACTTCCATTTCTATTTCTTATTTAATGGAATTAAAACATACTGATACATAATAGTACTATAATTCCAGTATGGTATCATATATAATATCATTAAATATATACTTTATACGTACCACATATGGTATTAACGAATCAAATCACTTTGAGGAGGTGGTAGTCCGCACTTCCTAAAATGAAGATATCGCGTTTAACCATAATGAAAACCATAAAGGTATGAAATAAATGAAAAATAAAGAATATTAAGTAAAACATAAAAATATTATATATAATATATAAATATAGTGACATCTTAATGTCCACCTTTGAGGGTGTTACAAGAATATTGAACAGTCATCATTTCGTGAGGCAGAAATTCACCGTCCACAGAAACAGTATGTTCTTTAACCATTAGATGTAGGTGTGTGTAAGTGTAGCTAGAATAATTCTTATAAAAACATCCTAGTATATTTAATATACTTTAGTTGTTACAAAATAAATTAAGAAAAAGAGTTTAGGGGGTTGGAGAAGAAAAATAAAACAAAAAAACACAAGTGAAGACATTACCGTAAAATCGGGTAACTCTCTTTGATTTGAGCTCAAAGGCTTCCTTGGGAAGACTTCTGACCAAAGTGAGGCTTATAGGAGTAATATAAGGATGTGGAGAAGCAAAATGATCAGGGTTTTGCCGAGCCAAAGGCTTGAGAGGTGTGGGTAAGGTGGTAGAGGTGGGGGCCTTTTATAAGAGGAGAGGAGGGGCACTCTTGGAAAGGTATAAAATGTTACTTTATTTTCAAATGAGTTTCGGATTTGAAAGGTCCCACATTAATGTATTTCTAGGATAATGTGGTAAGGTTTCTAAATATACTCATACAATAGGTCTTTGACAAGTGTAATTTATAGTTTTAACATTATCTTTTCATTTTATTTAAATCCTTTATTAATGAGGTAATCGTTGCATCATCATGATGTCATAAATAATTTAATTTATTTAATGTCTAAAAATTACAAAAAAATACTATGATGTATAAAATCTTTTTATCTTTCCAGTGACTATTTATAGTCCAATATATAATTTATTTTGACAAAATTAAAATTTTTTTACTCAGGTGATACATTCTTTGTTATATTTAACTTTCTTTAAAATTTAATTGATAAAAAGTCATTATCACACAAAAGTGATTCCATGGGGTCCCCAAGTTTGGCACAAGGAATCCCATGGTCGAACATGACACAACCATTATTATTAGGACACATTTTGGGGTCATTTTGTTTATTATGATATTATATTATTATCTTTAACTACCCGATTACTAATTAATCAAGATAATTAAAGATAATTACCGTCATTACTATTCATAATGTCCAAAAACAAAAGAGTCTTGATTAAATAATTTGGACCTTCTGATTAAAAATATTTAATCCATTTTACCAAATTCCAAACCTATAAATTGCAATAATTAATTAAAAAATAATTCCTGTTGTCAAAACAAATAGCGGGTTTTTTTGAAACAATATCTATGAAAAGTTTGGCATTAGTTTATGCCCAGTTCAAAAGTGAAATTAATCCTAATGACCACCATTGGATTAAATGATAAAAATATATTCAAATTACACTTTAATACCAATTAAAAATATAATCTAACCATATAATTAAATTAGATGAAAAAGCAATTTTGATGTAAAATGCAGTATTTTTCACTATTGATTAAAAAAATGAACATTGTCAGAAAAATACCAAAAATTTATCCAATGTAAATTTCAATGTCCCAATCATAAATAATATGTTTATTTTGACAAAAAAAGTTTATAAAATTGTCAAAAGTTATATTTAGAAAAGGTTCTCCATCAAAAGGCGGTAAAATAATCTTTTAAAAATATTAGATTATTTATTCTTAAAATTGGATTCATTTGGATTTTAAGCCTCTAACATTTATTGGATAAATGTAAAAATATTTAACAAACATATGTAATCATTTTGTAATTATTTCTGTTCATTCCCTCCATTACAACGTCTAGGTGTTAACTATTATAATATTATTATATTATTAGTGTGTGACGTAAGATTTTAAAGAAACTCATTGTTGTGTATTGGGTACGCCATTGAGCATAGCATTCCCTTTAAAGTAATATTAACATTTATTCACAAATATTGATAAACCCTAGAATGTAATATTATTTATTTACGTGGGATGTTACAATAGTTGTCTCATTGAAGCGTCATATGTTTCCATGCCATTATCCCACAATCCTTGCAATTATTTGATTAGAGGTTGAAGGTATAAATCAATTTTATTTCCAATCATTTTCTTTCTAGGAATAATTATCGAAATAATGAAAGAAGTTTTCTTCATAAACATACAGGGAGGTAGATTATAGACGATCAAAACAATAGGCCAAATGTTATAATTATTAGTTGAAGTAACAAAAGGGTTACAACCATTAGAAGCCAATCTCAAATGTATATTCCTAAAATATAAAGAAAAATATAGATATATCAAATCAAAAATATTCTATTATATTTAATATTTTGGATGTCTCCTCAATCCATCGTTATTATCCTGATCATGCCACTTCATGTTGTTTGTAGTCTTAGAAGACATGAATAGTCTTTTCAATCATGATTTCAGAGAAAAGTAACACAATACCTTTTCAAGATTTTTATTTTTATTTTCCTTCCTAGGGTTACATTGATTTATACTCTCATTTTATTTCATTGCCTTCCATATTCTTGTATGAAATCTTATTCATTCTTCTTTATCAAAATCATATTCCCAATAAAGCATGAAATCATTATGGAATGCAGGTATCTTCTTATAATCAAGTCCAAGTCTTTTGATGACTTTGTTCATCTAATAGAATGATGATGGGATCTTAGCTTCACTAAATACATCATAAAGAAAATATAAAATCATGAACTTTGTTTTTTGAGTAATTCCACAAATAAAATTTATATGATACAACATAAGTATAAAAGACAACTTAAAATACTTGGCACACCCTTTATACAGTTATTCTTCTTCATCTTCAACTAATTCATAAAACTCATTTTTTGGTCATTGAAATTCTGAGAAATATTAACCTACTCAGGATCAACTGAAAGCTTTGTTGGTCTATTAAAATCTTGGAAATTTTATTCTAAAAAACCAAATGCATCATTTAAAAAATTCTAAACTAAATTCTCCTCTTCCTGGTCACTTTGTGTTCTATTGAAAGTATTTTCATTATTTTGACCTTCCATAACATTTGATTCACCATGCCAAATCCAACATACATATTAAGAAATAATCTATTTCAATATCAAATTCTTATATACATAATTTTTATCCTACCATTTCTTGAATTTACAACCAAGACAAGACATTTTATTCTACCATCCACTAATCGATTTTCAATTTCATAATCTAAACAATCTTTCAAACCCTTAGCATACCAAGGTGTGTTTTGAGGTAAATTAATTCAACTTTGATTCATAGGTATTGGATTGTATTCTCCCTATACAGTTATATATAAAGATATAAATTTTTAATCAAATGGGTACAATCAAAATTAAACATCACCCAACTTCGTTATTAACTAGGGAAGGGCCTTGATTCAACATAACACAAATTCAACATCAGAATGATACAATCCAATTTTAATAAAATCAACAACAATCAATAACATAGAACATTATATAATCTAAATAATAATCTAAGAAAAAATCAATAAATCAAACCTTCAATGATTTTAGGTAGGGGATTTGGTGTATTTGGGGTCATAAGAGCTGTCGTTAGGGGGTTTAGGGTCATGGCGGTCACTGAAAAAGGGGATCGGGGTCAGAGTAGTAGTCGATAGGGGGGGTTGGGGTCATAGAGGTCACTTGAAGCAATGTAAGGGTCACAAATGTAGATAGAAGGGAGGTTCTGGTTCATGGTGGTCACTAGTAGGGGTTAAAGTCATGGTGGTTATTGATAAGGAGGTCGGGGTTACGGGAATAACTGACATGGGTGTCGAGTCACGGCAGTCACCGCACTACTACAGATCGTCCCATTAACAGCACACAAAAAGGGATTTAAAATTTCTAAAAAGAATTGTTATTCTCAATACTATTAAAATGGTGTCCCTTTTATCAACGCTAAAAAAAGCGTTGATAAAGGACCCTTTTATTAGTTAAAAAAATGCTCATAAAATTCAAAAAATTTAAAATAAATCAGTAAATAAGAGGGTGGACTATCTATTTTTATCAATTCTTGATCCCCCCTTTTAACAGCACTCATATTTCCTCTCCACTCCTTTAACAATGGTAGGAAGTTCCTCCCTCCTTTAAAAAGGATAGGCAGTTGTGTCACCCACCCGCATGTGTGCCTGCCTTTGCTGGGTTTTGAACCTGAGACCTTCCTCTCATACTCTAGAGCCTTTTCCACTCCAATATATTTTCTTTTCAGTATTTTATGATATATCTATATAGTTATATACATTTCATTTCATTTTTTATCAATTTATTTATTTATTTATTTATTTACTATTTTATTTATTTATTTATATATACATATATAAAATATGTTTTGTGTGTGCGTGTTTATACAAACAGACATGTATTTATTTATATATATGTGTGCATCTATAAATACCATTATATATATTTTTATTTATTTATATATATTATATGTCAATATTTATATACATATATTATAATATATAGATAAATATATATATGTTCGTCAATAGACACGCACAAATATATTTATATATATATACACACACACATTATATATAAATTAATTGTATATGTATATAAATATTCAAACATTTTTATTTTAAATAAAATGGATTTATTTTTTATTTAGACAAGGTTTATATATTTAGAAAGATATTTTATATGTAAATATATTTACATATATATTTATAAAATTAAATTTTTATGTGCGAATATATACAAAATATGTATATATTTTTATATACTTCATTATAAATAATAGTAAAATATGATAAACGATAAAATTCTATAACCATAATATCAATATGAATGTAATCCGTGGGAATAAATTCATTCCTCGCTAAAAACGGGAAAAACGACCCCCTTAAATGAGGCTGAAATTCCATCAAATGTTAAAAAAATTGGGGTACCCCAACTTAAACTCAGTTTTAGAGGCCTTATGTGCCATTTTTTTCCTCAAAAAACTTGAAAGGGGTTTTCTAAATGTCATTAGGTCATAGATCTTGTCGCAGTATTCGATTTGATATGTGGTAGAGCCCAAACGGACACATGGGTCAAAAGTTATGACTGTTTGAAGTCTGAGTTACGTTTTCAACTTATTTTCGATATTTTAATTTTATTTTTATTTTTTTATATTCAAATTGTTATTAAATGACTATTACTCAATAATAATTACAAAATAATTAATTTTAAAAAAATATTTCTAATTATTTTATAATTCATTTTCATTAATTATATTATATATTAACTGTAAATGTCTATTCAGATTTATATAAAACATATTTAAAATATATATTATATAAATATAAATATATTTACATTTATATAAAAATATATTATTTTTAATGAAATATATATATATTTTTGAAATATACCATTTATCAGTGCTAGTAAAAAATCACTGATAAAGGGGGTCCCTTTAACAGTGCTAAAAAAGAACTCATAAAGGGGATACCATTTTCAATGCTAAAAAAGTGTTGATAAAGGGGTATTTTTTACAACGCTTTTTTTAGGGCTCTTAGAAGCATCTTTTATTATCACTTTTTTTAGCATTGATTAAGGTACTCCTTTATTAGATGATTTTTTAGCACTGTTAAAGCATGGAACTACCTAATTACATTTGTGTGGTAGTGTTGGTAGGGGGTCGAGGTCAGGACAGTTGCCGACAGGGGGGGTCGGGGTCATAGCGGTCGTCGAGGGAAGCAGGAGGTGGGGGTGGGGGTCACCGTCGAGGAGAGTAAGAGGTGGGGAGTGGGGTCGGGGGATCGAGATGTGAGGGTGTCACCATTGAGGGGAGAGTGAGGTGGGGGTCGAGGGTCACCGTCGATGAGGCACTACCATAGATCTGTGCAAGGGTAGCACTAAACATTATCAGCGCTAAGAAAAGTGTGCTAATAAAAGGGGGGAATTTATCTGTGTTATCTAAAAGAACTGACAAATCTACCCTTTATTAGCACTATTATTAGCACTAATAAAAGTTTTTAATAAAAAATATTATTAATTTATATATAATTATAATATTTATATTCCAAAATAAGGTTTATTTATACACATTAAATAAAAAACACGTGTTTATAATTAATTTTTTTTAATAATTCAAATATATATATAATGTTTTAAAAAAGTATTTATATGATTATAAATATATATTTAAAATATTATACGATTATAAAAAATTTTGTTAAATAATAAATATATTTATTATATTTATAATTATATATTTATAATTATATATTTATAATTATATATTTATAATTATAAATTTGTAATTATATATTTATAATTATATATTTATAATTATATATAAATGCTTTTTAAATATATATAATTATTTATAAATACTTTTTAAATATATATAATTATAATTAAATATATGTTTTCAATGAATTTGGTCAATAAATATATTGATGTGTGAGTATAATTGACGTGTATATGTTATGTATTCATTATGAATTAATTATCATATGTACATTACACCCTTATTATTATCATCATAAATATATATATATATATATATAATTATAAAATTAAAATACATCATGTTCACCTATTTTAGAATTTGACATAACTTTAGACATGTGACTTACATCATCATTCAGAGAATCAAGTATCTCAAAACCGTTAACATCCGTGACAATTGATCGTTTATATTCATAAACTTTAGGAGATTCATACTGAAATCCAATTTTCCTTGAAATCATTTGAAGCCCTTCATTATCAACTTTTTTCCTTTATGACTCTCATCATCCATGGATTGCATAACTACTACCCTCTCAATGAGTTTTAATATTTCTAATAGAGCAGATACATCCATAACACTGGTTTTTTGAACATTTTGTGTTTGTATCAAAGAATCCTCACTTTCATTGAGTTCTTTACCAGTAATAATGTCCGATCAGAGTTTCTTCTTATCTAAATGCTACATAGATGATGTGTTAGTGCCTCCAGGATTCTGCTCTAGAAAAAAAAAATTCTTGCACTCCCCATCTTCCCAAAAGGCATGCCTTCATTGTTTTTAACAGACAAATCATTTTTTTCTGGATTGGAATCTTCATGTACTGCTTCATCTTCAATATTCTACTAAGGTTTATGCTGAGAAATTTCATTCATTTCATTAGAAACAGCAGGTTCAATTACCAGCTTCATAGAGGTACTGTCCAAAACAGTGGCCTGCACAACTTCATATGCATTATTCTGCTCAGATGTATGCTGATCAATTACATTATCTTCATTAGAAACAACATGTAAAGTATCCAGAACAATCACTCTACCTACAGAACTAGGATTATATGACTTAATACCATTCTTCACACATGTATTTTTATCATTCCCACTATCAAGGCACAATTCACATACTATTAGTCTCCTATAACTTCTCTCTTCATGACCGATTACCCTACATTCCAAACAAGATTTTGTAATTCATTCATAAACAATATTTAATTCGTAATCTTCATTTTCAGTACATAATAATACTCGATCAACCTTTATTGAACTCAATTTAATTTCTTTCAAAAACCTAGAAAAATTCTTATATCTTGCATCCTCATTTACTTTATCCATCTTTATGGGTAATCCAAGCAACATTGCAACATCATAAAGGATTTTTGGATGCCAAAGCATCCAATGTAATCCATAAACTCTAACCCAAACCTACATAGAGGAATTACTTTCACTCAAAGGGTCGAAACTTCAGTCCCATTATTTAACATGAAGAAATCTTAGTTTCAAGGAGATGGATACAAGTCCCCAAGCTCACGATTATAAATCTTTAGAGGGAAACAAAATATGAAAGAATCATAGACCCAACGACACACATCACCAATCATAGAAACCTCAAATTTTCACCAATCGGCCGACTAACTCATCAATCTTCAATAGAATATATCCCTAAGGCATGATGAGTCGAGAAATTATCGAGTTCTTACCAGATTAAATTCTCTCAGACACTACAGCCTAATCCCTCTTAACATGAGAAATGGAACTTTTGTGACGAATGTTGAAAGTAGACAAACCTTTGAAGAAAGAAAAGGAATGTTCGGCAGCACTCTCATCACCCTCGGATGAATCTTTGCGATTCTATTTCCTTGAAGTCAAGCCATCTTTTCAAAGCATGTAAGCATCAAATCGATATTACTTGAGAAATATATCTACCATCGAACAGGAAGCAGCGTGAATCAACAACCCAATGGAAGTTTGATCTCATCTTTCTTCTAATGTACTTGTTTTTTTTTCTTCAATTTTAATAAATGGTCAGGAGCTTCAACTTCTGGCTAGACCTGCTTCATATAAAATTACAATCGATATATCTATTATAATTTTTAATATATATGTGTGTGTGAGTGTTTATAATAATATACAAATATTTATAAATATATTTACTTATAGTAATAATTATAAATATATATTTACATATGTAAATAATTGTAAAATTATAATAAATATATTCATTTAACTTATAAAGTTATAAATATATATAACTAAATAAATATATTTATAAATATATACAAATATTTATAATTATAATTCAAAATAAATATAGATATATTTAAATAACTATAAAATTATAATAAATATATTGATCATATATGTTTATAAAATTATAAATATAATAAATATATTTGTTACGTTTTTATAATTATTTTAATATATATATATATAACTATAAATAAATATATATTTATATAATTTTTTAAATACAAATAAATATTTATTTATTTATAGTTATAATTATAAAGAAATATAAATTTATTTAAATAATTATAAAATTAAAAAAAGATATTTATTATTCGTATAATATTATAAATATACATAATTAAATAAGTATATTTATAAATATATAAAAATATTTATAATTATAATTATAAATAAATACATATATATTTAAATAATTATAAAATTATAATAAATATATTAATTATATATATTAATAAAATTATAAATATAATAAATATATTTGTTATAATTTTATAATTATTTATATATATATATATAATTATAACTATAAATAAATATATACTTAATATTATTTTTTAAATATAAATAATTATTTATTTATTTATACTTATAATTGTAAATATATATATATATATATATATAATTAAATAATTATAAAATTATAATAAATATATTTATTATAATTATAATGTTAAAAATATATATATAATTAAATAATTATATTTATAAATATATAAATATATTTATAAATAAATACAAATATTTATAATTATAATTTTAAATATATATATATTTAAATAATTATAAAATTATAATAAATATATTTATAATATATATTTATAAAATTATAAGTATAATAAATATAGTTCTTAAAAATTTATAGTTATTTGTATATATTTATATTTATAACTATAAATAAATAAATATTTATTATAATTTTTTAAATATATATTTATATAAATATAAGAAATACAGTTGTTATTATTTTATAGTAATTTAAATAAATATATATTAATTTATAGTTATAAATATAAATATATATATATTTATAATTATATATAGCAAATATATTTATTATATATATTTATTATATATAATTATAAATATAATAAATATATTTATTGTAATTTTAAAATTATAAATAAATATTTAATTATTTATAATTTTATAATTTCATAATTTTATAAATATATATAATTATATAAATATATTTATTATATATAAATATTTATATTTATTATATATAAATATTTATATTTATATTTATATTTATAGCTATAATTATAAATATATATATATATATATTATTTTATAAATATATATAATAATATAAATAAATTATTAACATTATAGCTTTATCAGCGCTATAAAAGCACCGATAAAGACATGTTTTATCAGTGCTTTCTATTTTAGCACTAATAAAAGTTTTACCTGATATTATAAATGAACCCTAAGAGTCGGCTTATTCTCTCTCACACCTCAAACTCTCGTAGAAGCCGACCCCTCCTCTACCGTTGACCACTCCTCTGCCCCGACCCCTCCTCTTCTGCCATGAATCCCTCCTCCAACATCGTGAATCCCTCCTCCAATGTGAGCCCCACCTCCACTGTGTGCCAAACCCCACCTCCATTGTGAACCCCTCCTCTATCGTGAACTCACCTCTGTCGTGAACCCCACCTCCACCACTGAACCCCACCTTCACTATAAACCCCTCCTTTACCACGAACCCACCTCCTACATGAACCCCACATCCACCATTTAAACCCCACCTCTACCACAAACCTCTCCTCCTCTATGAACCCACCTCATTCATGAACCCCACCTCTATCGTGAACCCCTCCTCGGCCTCAACTGTCACCTTCGCCGCCACCTACCTCGACTCCGCCACTGCCAGACCCTAATATTTCCGCCATACCTCAAAATTTAAGTTATGTTTTTATTTGATTTGTAATGCTTAGATAGTAAAATATTAATTGTAGATTTTTCCAGTTTGAAATATTTTTTATTTATAAATTATGTGTTTGGTTTGATTTATTAGTGTGAGACAATGGTTTTTTCATTAGTAAAGTGTTTGATTGGTTTTTTGTCCATATTCTATGAAGCTTTTGATAATTTTCTATATATAATTATTTAGGACTTTGGTACAATTAAAATTAAAGAATTTGGATTGATCTAAATATCATAACATGTTTAGATTAAGTGGTTTGATATATGAGAGACATTATAGGGATTATTTTAGGTGAAAAGTATCATGAATGGTATTATAGTGGAGTGATTATGGTGAGTATTTTGGATAAAATATAATTTTTTCAATGGATAAATAAGATAAAACAATTTTGAGTTGGAACATATAGTGAAAGTGGGATCTATGTTTGGGTTTTGATTAACATTTGATGATTGATTTGAGATGAATCTAGGTGTTTTCTATGTATGGTTTTCTAATATATATTTAAAATTTTATCATTTTTAATTAAGGGTGTTTATGTGTAATTTTATGCTTCAATGGATTTTATACCATGTTGACATGATAGTTTTATAAATCTGTTTCATCGATTATTAGTGTTGGGATTTTAAAAAAAACATCATGGGAGTATTTAGGTATAGATGTGGGAATTCTATAGACATGAGTTATAATATTGTGGCCACACATTTATAGTACCCCTATCTTAGGTCTCACACCCGCTACTGGAATTTCCTTCTCGATGAGGCCATTAATGGTTAGTTGATTGTGTTGCATTTGTATTGCAACAATATTTTAGTGTGATTATTCCCCTAATTTTTTAATTTATATTATATCTTTAGGCCTTTGTTAGGAACCCCTTAATGGCTTATGCTTAATGTTTTATTATTATTCTATATTATGGTTATATTTTGTTAAATTATATTTTCTTTAAAATTAAAATATGTGTTTTGTTAGTTTTATTTACTCAACCCTATGTAATAAAATTATTTTCATTATTTTCCATAAAACTAGACTTTTTTTGGTTTGTCTTAAAAATGAATGGTATAAAATCTTTGATGATGTCCTACTAGGCTATTTTCTCACACCATACATATACACATAGGTGCATATATAGACTCAATTATATATGATACACATAAAATGAGAGGGTCACACTTTTATAGTGGGGTTCCATATACACTTGTTAAATATATAATGATAATGGGATGTAGAGGTCCTCATAGCGAATAAAGAGACAATATTCATTTTGTGTTATTTTAATATATTTATTATAAAGTGACTCCCTTGAAAATAAATTTACTTTTGGTATAACTTTATATTTTGGATCATGTGTAAACCTTTTATAGGATTATATTTTATAAAATGTTAGTTATTTTTTATTCATGTATCTTTTATAAAGTGGATCTCTTGGGATTTATTTCTTTTTGAAAACTCTTAAGTTTCTCTATTAAAATTATTCAAGTGTTTTGAAATGTTTCTTCAAAATTATATGTATCCAACATACCCTTTTTGGTTTTTAATAGCTTTAAAATTATTTAAACACTTGGCATGGACTTAGGTTGCATTAAAAGTGTTTTTCTACTCTCCCTATTGAATTTCATAAAGGGATGTGAATGTTTTGAAAGTGTATTTGATGATGGTTTCATTTTAACAAGGGTTATGTCATGTTTTAAATGAAAATTTGTAAAATATAGAGGGTTTTTTTCTCATTTTTAATGATTAATATGGTTATTTCGTGAATTTTTCTTCAATGTTTTAAAAAAGGAATGGTGGTTTTGTGAAACAGTTCTTGGAATTTATTAGTTGATTTTAAAAATGGTGTGTTCTTTTAAAGAATAATTTGTGTAAATGGTTGGTTCTTTTAATGGAATTTCTAGTGTGGTTTTATAAATAGTTTTCAAAAAACACATAAAATGTAGTTTTCTATAATATTTTAATTTTAGATTTTTATATAATTAGTAAAATCATTAAATTATATAGGGAAGATAAGTAGATTGATAATAACACCAAATAAAGGGAATATCATTAACTCTATCCAATCCATATGATATCCATCATGACCTCACTCCCTAAAAAGGTGAATTAATTTTTAACCCCATTACAACTCCTAAAACTAATTTTCATCCAACATCACCTGTATGGTTTAAATTAAGGGAGTCCTCTACAATTACATCTTCTTTCTGGTTTGGTGTTAACTTTTTAGGGGATGAGTCTCAGACAAAAAAATGAAATAATAACTATCATTAAAATGTTGAGTTCTCATTATATGAAAGGCACCGTTTTTTTATTTATTTTGTTAAATATTAAGATTAGAATATCAAATATAGTGGAAACGAATAAAGAATGGATGGATACCAATCATCTCACAAAAGAGTATGAATATGGAGTGAAAGAGTTCATCAAGTTTGTAATAGATCATACATATGGACCTTCTCAAATCATTTGTTTTTGTTTACATAATTATTATTCAAGACTAATTAGTCCATAGGAGTTAGAAGAAAATTTGATCTATCATGGAATAAATCAGAGTTATAAATGTTGGAATTAATATAGGGAAAAGAGAATATAGCTCATGGTTGGGATAGAACTGCATTTTTTGGATCATCTTATATGATTACAAGTGTGGAAAATTAAAAAGATTGTATCAAGGATGTGATTACATATGTGAATGATGATGAAGATTGTATTGAGGAAATGAGAAGGATAGTCGAAGATGAATTTCATGATTGCACAAATTTGTTTGAGGAGTTACATAGTTGTGAAAAGAAGCCATTGTATGTTGGTTGCACAAATATACAACATTTTCAGTCGTACTAAAGCTATATAATTTGAAATAAAGAAATATATGGAGTGATACCAATTTTATAGAACTACTTTCACTCTTGAATGGCATTATTCTAGAAGATAATGAGCTCTAGAGCCGAACATATGGCATCAAATGAATGCTATGCTCGATGGTTATGGTCTCTAAAAGAATATATGTATGTCCGAATGACTGTATACTATTTCATAAGGACAAAAAATCACTTACATAATTCCCAAAGTGTGGTGCTTCTTGATACAAGAAAGATGAATCAGGTCCTATGAAAGTTGTATGGTAATTTCCAATCATTCAAAGGTTTAGGATACTATATAGAAGTGAGGATACTACAGGAAAATTGACATGGCATAAAGATACAAGAATTAAATATGGGGAAATACATCACCTTATAGACTCTCCTCAGTTGAAGATAATTGATCATGAGTATCCTAAATTTGGAAATGATTTGGGAAACCTTCATATTGTGTTATCTATAATTGGAGTGAATCCTTTTGTTTTTTAAAGAAACACTCATAGTATATGGTTGGTTATGTTGGTAAATTATAACTTACCACCATAGTTATGCATGAAACTAAAATACATCATGTTATTTATACTTATATCTGAAAAAAAAACAATTAAGTAATGATATTGATGTTTATTTGGCTCCAATGATTGAGAATTTGTAATTATTATGGGATTCAGGTGTTATGTTCTATGATTCTTATAGAAATGAAGATTTCATGTTGAGAGCAATATTTTATGGGATGATAAATGACTTTCCTACTTATGAAAATTTTTCAAGATATAGTATTAAAGGAACTCAAGGGTGTATCATTTGCGAACAAGGTATATAGTCCATCAAGTCGAAACATTCATTGAAAACCGTGTTTTTAGGACATCGTAGATTTCTACCCCGATGACACAAGTAAAAATCTTGGATGACATAATTCGATGGAAGTTCAAAATAACATATAGCACAGTCTCCACTAAAAGGTGATCAACTTTTCGATAAACTAAAACATGTGAACACTGCTTTTGGTAAACCTTTTTTAAAAAACCCTTACAAAAATTAGTTGGAAAAAGAGATCAGTTTTTTTAATTACCATAATATAATTATTTGTACATCATACATTTTCTTGATATGATTCATTTTGAAAAAAATAAATATGATAGTTTCATCAACTCATTTCTAAATTCACTTGACAAAACAAAGGATGGAATTAAGGCTAGGTTGGACATGGTTGACATGGGAATACAAGAATATTTAGCACCAGTAAAGGGTGAAAATGAACTTATCTTCCTCCAAATTATTACACTCTTTCCAAGTATAATAGATATTAGTTTTGAAACCTCTTGAATGATGTAAAGGTTCTAAATGGGTGTTTCTTGAATATCAAGAACATTTTGTCAATGATCGATTTAAAGTTAAAGGTTCTTAAATCACATGACTATCATGTTTTGATGCAAGATATAGTTTCTATATAAATATGTTGAATTTTTTCCAATAATTTCCTTCATACATTAACCAAGATATGTTTCTTCTTAAAATATATATGCAGAAAAGTTATAAACCTAGTGAAATTACTGACTATGGAAAAATAAATTGAAGTCATGTTATTTGAATTGGAAATGTTATTCTTGACAACATTCTATGATATGGTGTTTCATAGTATGGTTTACATAGTGAGAGATATTTGACTATGTGGTCTTGTATACTATAGATAGATGTACCACATTGAACGGTATATGAAGATTTTGAAAGGGAGTGTCAAAAATCAAAGTTGGCCATAGTGTTGTATTTTGGAATAATATATTGTTCAGGAAGTCATTGAATTCTCTAACGAATACATGTCTGGTGTGGAAATAATTAGTCTATCGAATATCATAACATTGGGAAGCTTGTGGGTGATGTAACTTTTGAAAGAGATGTTGTTATAATCAATATTACAAATTGGGTGAAGGACTAACTTTAAGTTTTGCATAATAGTTTGGAAGTTTCCCCATATGCTGAAACCCAAAAATAAATTCTTTGTAATTTTAATCCATAAAGTGATGAAATATGGATATAAAATACACATAATAAATAGTTTATAGAATGGTTTTGAGACTATATTTTAAAGGCATATGATGAAAATCTAGATTCAATTTCAGAACGACTTTGATGGATAGCTAGAGGACCATGTGTGTATGTATTATCTTGAAATGGTTATGTAATTATTGGTTATACATTCTATAAAAATGAACATGATGAAAATATTACCATGAAAAATAGTGGAGTTGCACTTTTGGCTGAAGCGATGCATTTTTCATGTACTAAGGACATAAATATAATTTACATAAATATGTCATAATTTGGCATCATCAAACAAATATGGGAGTTGGATTATATTACATTCCATGTGATGATTTTTCAATTAAAGCGGGCTGATAATAGGAGTGTTGTTAAAATAGATGAATTGGGATTCATGAAAGTTGATTTCATTAAGGAAGGGTATAAAGAAGAATCGTTTATAATGGAACCATAGGTAGTACAAGTATTTTATGTTCTAGATCCCACAAATTGAAAGTGTTAAATTAATCTATTATGAATAAATTACACTAAAGGGTTAGATAAAAATTCAATTGAGGATGACTCTTTCATTGGGATGTTGAAATCATCTCACAAAGTTCCTAATATAGATTGTGTTTTTTATGTTATAGGAGACTACAATGATAGGATTTTGATAGTAGATAGAGGGGTAAAATACCTTCATCCTTTAAAAAAATAGATTTTAATAATCATGTTATTTTTTGTAATATACATCATGTTACCTCATGTTATTATCCATTCATTGTTGTATTTATGTACTCTAAATTAAATGTCGAATCACTTTTGTGGATAATGTCTTACACATGTGATAGTGCTCCCAATCCCAAGAAACAATATGTATCTCAACCTACTGTTTCTCACAGTGTATATTAACAATAACCTTCTGCACATGCTAGTGCTCAAAATCCTTGGGGAATAACAGGTTTCTCGACCTGTTGTTTCTCCCAATGTAGAGTTAAAATGACCATCTACATATGTTGATGCTACATATCCAGAGGAACATATTGATGATGCTGAATTTGAGGAAATGGTAGGAGATGAAGTATTGACGGTGCGAAAAAATAGATGTGTCATAGTTTTATGGTGTTAAAAAAATCATTAAGGTAGAAATCAAAGGTATAAAATACGGGTTTGTATGGAATGTGTGGGGACAGTATGTTAACCCCAATAAGTCCATGTTCTGTAGTTACATTGGAATCTTCACTCGGTAACATGTGCTAATTGGTGTAGATTTGTGGCACCATGTTGCATCTGGGATTAAAACCCAGATGTGTGAATAGATTATGGTGAAATTATGATATCATTTTATTATGTTACTAATAAATAAAATAATGAAACATTGATTTAATCTTCATCATCCATTGAAAAGTGAATTTATAGTAGATAAATCTCATAAGAAATATGTAGTAATTATTTTTGGAAATATTCACAAAGTATTTTGAAAAATTCTAATGAGACATCATCTTAAAGATGTGGAAGGAAAAATAAATCTGCACCCACTGCTTAACTATGTGCACTTTTTAACCTAAGAAGTGTGGGATACATTTACTGGTCGTCATGTGGATATGTCTTTTTAGGTTTATTGTGGCTAGTAATATGTTATTTAATGATACATATATTCATCACTTTTATTGAAAATATTTATTTATAAAATAGAAACTAAGTGCTAAAAATAATAAATAGGCAGCAAAACCAACATACCTCTACCGTAAAGCAAGAATGTTGTATGATTCACTTGAAAAAAGAATGGTACATATTTTAAATCTATCATAATACTTTTATGTGATATGATACAATAACATAATTATGTTCCTCTATTTATATGTTGATTGATGACTCCAAATCTAAAGTCACTTCCATCCCATGACATGTGTTATAGAAGGAGGAATGTGTAAATAAAGATGGTATTATAATAGATAAAAACATAAAAAAGTGTGGGAAACAAGTATAAGTATGAAATAATAAAAAAAAATTCTTTAAATATCTAGTACCCAATAATTATTACTTATTTTCCTATATTTTGTATCATACATAGTCACGAGAATCAAAAACACCAGTACTAGAAGAACACATACTATCGGTGGCTTTGAAGCGGCCAGAACAGTATGGTCATGATAGAGGTGTGGGTTTTGGGGTGACACCCCAAACATATTTTAATGGAAAAAACAAGAGTATGATCAAGGTGAAGAAGTGAAATAGTTTAGAGAAACACTATCTACCCTTGAAAAACAATTATAATGGAAAAAAGATATGCTAGAAACTTTTTGGGGTGATAAAAGAGAATAAACAACTCAATAACAACCATTTTTTCACAATCCCCCCCCCCCCACACCCCCACTATAATTAAGGCAAGTCATTCCCCTCAAAGATCCGTCCTAGTCATGGTAATCAATGTTCTAATAATTGTTTCTATGAAATATGAATCATATAGATACGGATACCTTTCCTATACTAATATTCTATAGAGTTATAATGACTGTGATTTATATCTATAAAAATCCACCCATTTCCTTATAGCAAGGGATATAGTGTTCAATGTAAAAAATGTTATGCTACACAACAGACCACTTCTAATAAGTCGTGTGAGAGTGTCAATTAGTGTAGCATGTGATCTGAGCATCAAGCTACCTATTCCAATTGATGAGAAAGATATTCACAAGGTCGAATAAGCTATTGGAACACTCATCACATGGTAGAAACATCTTGTAAAAAACATGTCAATAAGAAGGTATTAATTTCTATTTTTTTCAACCTAAACCTTTAACAATTAATGAAAAAAAGTCTGAAATAATGAATTTTATTAAAGACGAACAAAGGGAAGAGGGTGAAATGAAAGACCGACTCAAAAACATCTAAATTATCGAACAACCAATCGAAAAGATCTATCAAAATCACCTTTATATCATTCTTTCTATATCTATATTTACTATCATTGAAATTTCATGTGAATACAAAGTTAAAAAATGGTTGTAGTCAAATAGTTGATTTTGAAGAAAATTTATACAAAGAGGAAGTTCAAGACTTCATTGTTGTTGAGAATGTAAGTGATATCCTTGACTATTATTGTCTAGTCACCTCAGTTGTAAATGTATACATGAGGTATATTTTCATGAATTGATTTTCCAAAAGTTGATATACTTTGTTAATTATTGCTATATTCATTTCATATTTTGGGCAGTCATATATATCAAAAACAGTTTAAGGAATTTCCCCATGAAAGAAATTTGGACTCATTAGTCCTCACTCTTCTAAAGAACAGCCAAAAATAAAATAAAAAAGGATGAAATAGTGGAAGGCCTAGTCAAACAATTTGAAATAAAACTTTCAAATGACATACTCTTTTTAATACCAATGATGTGAGGAAAAAACTCTACAATTTAATCATATCAAATATTTTTTCATTTCTTTCATTACTTATTCCTTTTTTATGCATCATTAGATGATCATTACTGTCAATTTGGATACTCTAAAGATTTATTTCCTAGATTCAATGCATGGATATCCAAAAAACCAACCACACGTGATGGTGTTTTTCAATTTTTAATAAACTATATTCAAGGTTTTAGAACAAAATATTAGGTAATTTAATTTAGATTATGTTTTAATGATTATTCTCTTATGATAGGTAGATCCATCAATATCATGAAAAACAAGGAATGAGGACAGGGGCTAAGCATGAGGACCATAAAAAGTTCTACAAATAGACAATTATCAGGGTATATATAATAAGATTTTACTATCTAAACATTTATCCAAACAAATTACTTATTCTCCTTTATGTTTTTGCTGTGTCTAAAACAAACAAATGGAAAAGATTTGGTTATTATGTTTGTAAATCTATGAGATAGTTCATATTCAATCAATAAACTAACATCCCTGGAGAGTTATTTTTGAATATAATTAATATTTCCTTTAAAATATTTAGTAATCCTTTGTGTATTTATATTTTTCCAGTACTACTATGACTATTGAAAAAATCATACTCACAAAATGATATAGATTTTATTAGAAAATAATGGGCAACATACATGATGGAAGAATGTACTCAAATAGCACGAACACGTGGCTTCTATAGAAGTAGGTAATTACTTCATATTTATGTTTAATTTAATTATTTTTAATATTACTTACATAAAAATTGTTTTATTGTATAGTTGGATTCCTTTTTTTGAGTTAGTGTTGTTTTTTTGATACTTCTCATGCTCGTGAGAGATTAGGTTTCACGGCTGCAACTCAAAATTCAAAGAGAATGTAATGTTGTTTTTAAAATACTATGTTTTTTCTCATAATATTGTTGGTTATATATTGTATTAACATAATATATATTAAATATATGGTGCACAATGGGACCAGTATGACTCAAAATGCATGTTTTTAGTTTGAAATGACATTTTAATAAAAAAACACAACTAGCATACTAAAAACCAAGAAAATGCATTTGGATTGTTTTGATACTTTATGAAAACGATATATAAGTATTTTTTATGTGTATTAATTATCCTCACCTAAATATTATGCACGGTGTGGATGGTATAACTTAAAGTGTCATTTTTTATTTAAAATTGACATTAATTTTAGTAAAAAGAAAAATTGACATACTAAATAATGAGAAAATGCATTAAAATTATTTTATATTTTAGGAAAATGATCCATGATTAATTTTTGATGTGTAAGAGTTAACTTCACCTCAATATGATGCATTGTGTGACTGGTATGACTCCAAGTGTGTCTTTTTATTTAAACTTAACATTAATTTAAGTAAAAAGAACAAGTGACATACTTAAAACTAATAAAACACATTTGTAATATTTTGATACTTTAGGAAAATAATATATGAGTCAATTTTTACATGTAAGAATAATCTACACCTCAATATTACACACGGTGTGACCAGTATGACACAAAGTGTCTGTTATCAATTTAAAATTGACATTTTATTTAAAAACATTTCCCTCATATAAATCAAAATAAAACATGCTCTGATTATATTGATAATTTATGAAAGTGATTCATAAATAATTTTTGATGTGTACGAAGCAGTCTCACATAAAAATGGTGCATGATGCAACTGGTATGATGCAAAATGCGTGTTTTGGGTTTGAAATGACATTTTAATAAAAAAAATAGAACTAGCATACTAAAAACCAAGGAAAAACATTCAGATTTTTTTTGTACTTTATGAAAATGATATATAAGTCATTTTTGATGTGTAGGAATAAACCAAACCTCAATATGATGCATGGTATGGCTATTATAACTCAAAGTATCTCTTTTTATTTAAAAATGACATTAATTTTAGTAAAAAGAACAAGTGACATACTGAAAACTAAGAAAACACATTAATATTGTTTTGATATTTTAGGACAATGATCCATGAGTCATTTTTGATATGTATGAGTCAACCACACCTCAATATGATGCATGGTGTGACCCGTATGACTCTAAGTGTGTCTTTTATTTAAAATCGACACTAATTTATGTAAAAAATAACAATTGACACACTAAAAAATGAGTGAACTCATTCAGATTATTTTGATTCGTTAAGAAAATGATTCATGAGTCATTTATGATGTGTAAGAATCAACCACACCTCAATCTGATTCATGGTGCAACAAGTATGCCTCAAAGTGTCAGTTATTAGTTTTAAATTAACATTTTAGTTAAAAACATGTCCCTCACTGAAAACCTAGAAAACACACTCTTATTATCTTTATAATTTAGGAAAACAATTTATAAGTCATTTTTTGACTTTTATGAAGTAGTATCACATAAAACAGATGTAATATGCGACTGATATGACTCAAAATGTGTGAATCTAGTTTGAAATGACATTTTAATAAAAAAAAATACATCTTGCATACTGAAAACAGAGTGAAGAAATTTATATTGTTTTGAAAATTTAGTAAAATGGTCTATAAGTCATTTTTTACATGTAGGAATTAACTGAACCTCAATATGATGCATGGTGTGGCCGGTATAACTCAAAGTGTATCTTTTTATTAAAAATTGACATTAATTTTAGTAAAAAGAATAAGTGACATATTGAAAACTGAGAAAATGCATTTGGATTGTTTTGATATTTAAGTACAATTACCCATGAGTCATTTTTGATGTGTACGAGTCAACCGCACCTTAATACGACAAATGGTGTGACCGATATGACTCCAAGTGTGTCTTTTTATTTAAAATTGACATAATTTTAAGTAAAAATATCTAGTGAAATACTGAAAACCAAAAAAACACATTTGTATTATTTTGATACTTTAGGTAAATGATCCACGAGTAATTTTTGATTTGTAAGAATCAACCACACCTTAATCTGATACTTGGTGTGATCAGTATGACTCAAAGTGTCCATTATCAGTTTAAAATTGACATTTTTGTTCAAAATGTGTCCCTCACTAAAACCCAATAAAATACACTCTGATTGTATTGATAATTTAGGACATTGATTCATAAGTCATTTTTGATGTGTATGAAGCAGTATCACATCAAAATGATGCATGATGCGGCCGGTATGACTGAAAATGCGTGTTTCCAGTTTGAAATGACATTTTAGTGAAAAAAATTGCAATTGAAATACTGAAAACTGAACAAACACATTCAGGTGGATTTCATACTTTAGTAAAATGATCCATTAATAATTTTTGACGATTAGGAAATAGTTTCACCATAATCTAACACATGGTGTAGTTGGTATAACTCCTAATGTTTTATTATTTAAAATTGGTATTAATTTTAGTAAAAGAAAAAGTGAATTACTGAAAACTGAGTAACCACATTCATATTGTTTTGATATTTTATGACAATGATCCATAACTCATTTTTGACATATAGGAATCAACCTTACCTCAATACGATGCATGGTGTTTCCGTTATCACTCCAAATGTGTATTTTTTGTAAATATTAACATTTCATTAAGGTATTCATTCATATTAATGTTTAATTTATTTATTTATAGTAATACTAACATAATATTTGTTTTCTTATATAGGTGGAAACTTTTTCTTGGGTTGAGATGATTTTTTCAATAAATAATAACATGGGTGGAAATTTCTGATAGGGGATTACAGACTTCAAAAGATGAAATATTAATGTTTTTAAATGTTTCTTGAATAATTTTAAATTTAATTATATAAAACATTGTTTGAAATGTATATAGCAGTTTTATTGTATATACTATGGGTGGACATTTTTTTATTCATTATGTTAATTAAATGTATATAGCATTGTTTGAAATTATAAAAAAAAATTCAGGTGTGATATTATATTAACAGCACATTGCAACCTACTAGGGCTTTATTAGTTTTGTAATTAACATCACTTTTTTAGATCTGTTAAAAGCCTTTTTGTGTACTATTAAAGGTAATATGTATAGTAGTGAGTTGATAGTGGGAAGGAGGTTGGAGAGGGTTGAGGATATCCATCGATGAGGGGAGAGAGAGAGGTATCAAAGGGGGTCGGGGGTCGCCACTAATGAGGGGAGAGGGAGTTCGGAAGTTTGGAAGGTCATGGGATACCGTTGAGGAGGGGAGAGGGAGGTCAGAGGGGGAGGGAGGGGGTTTCTGTCAAGGTGGGGGTTGAGGCCACTATTGAGGAGGTGAGAGGGAGGTTAGATTTGGGGTGGGGGTCAGGTTTGGTGTTATAGAGGGGAGTGGGGTGAATTATTTAGTGGTGGTTAAATTGAAACCACTGTTAGTTGTTAAAAAAAATATTAGCATATTAATAAAACTTTCATTATATTATAATTTTTTTATAAAATTTATTTAATTGTGTTTAATAGAACTGCTGATTATAAACCACCGGTAACAACTATTTTTTAGTGAGATTTAATGGAGACTCAATCCAAACATAAACGAGGTAGTTTTGAAAGAGGTGATCATGATTTTTTAGTGTTGGAGTGATTTATCTGGTCTTTAATAGCCCTTTGGTGAGTTTGGAATAACCTTTTTCTTATAAAGGAGGTGTCACGGTGGATGACAATGAAAATAACCCCCACTATAAAAGAGAAAAAATAGAAGGTGTTCATTAAATATAAGAATTTTAACATAACTACATTAAATGACTATTTTTTAATGAAAAATTCATTGGATCGTTGTAGTATCCTAGATGTTTCATGATGGAGACTAAGCTCATTTTTGAGTTTTAGAGTCCTAGTACATAAATAGTGGGTTAACAATAAATTTATCCAAGAATAATATCTTAGGAAAATTTTCTAATATTTCCATTAATATTGAGATACAATTTTTACCGACCGGCCATTTTTTGGTGCATTTTAGATCATATTAAATTTTAAGGGGATGTTTAATATTTATTTGTTAAATTAATAAGTATATTTTTGGTGAATTTTGACATCTTAGCAACCCAAGATCTTTTATTTTGAGACTTATAAATTTTTCCATAATATTAATGAGGTTTTTTCCTGGATCTTTTTGGTGTTTTGAGCACCATAGTAGCTAATAAATAATATATTATTTTATAGTTTGCATCAACATATTTGTAATTAATTTCCTGTATCTCTAAAATAGGGAATCAGATGTAAAAACAAATGATACATATCATTAATACTAGGGGGTTTACCCTAGAGTGGATGTAATTTCTGTTTCCACCCTATATGCCTATAATGGGTTGTCACAAGTATTGTTTATTTTAGGATATCACTACTAAAAAATAGGGTTTTATCAGTTCTAAATAAATCCTTTATCAGCACGAAAAAATCATTGATAACTGGGGAACTATTAAAAGGGGGTCCCTTTTATTAGCACTGATAAAAGTAAAAAAATTAAAAAAAATTAAAAAAAATTGTACATCAGAGGGTAGACCCACCCCCCTTTTAACAGTGCTTGACCCCCTTACAAAAATGCTAGGAATCCATGCCCGCGAGTGCCCTCACCTTTGCTTGGATTCGAACCCATAACCTCTTCTTTGTGCACATGCACCTTCATCCATCTTGTTTTTTTCCCATTTAATGATATATCTATTTATTTATATATATATTATTATATAATTATATTTATTCATATATTAATATAGATTTATATTAATATACATAGTTATATTAATATATATATATATATATTCAGAAATTAATATATATATAGTTATTTATATTTATATATTTATATATTTATTCATATATTAATATGTATTTATATCTATTTATTTTTATATATAATTTTTTATATTTTTTTATCCGTATATTTATTCGTAAATTAATATATATTTATAAGATTGGTTTTAAATAAATTTATAAAATATGTTTTTTGTGTGTTTATAAATAAATAAATATATACAAACATATATACAACATATATAGACACATATATATATTATATGTATGTGTATCTAGAATTATGATTATACATATTTATATATATTTATATATATTTACATATATTATATATTAATATTTATATACATATGTTAGAATATATAGATAAAATATATCAGTTTGTTAATACAGACACACACTAATACACACACACGCGTGCATTATATAGACATATAAATATTCATATATTTTTATTTCAAATAAAATGGATATTATTTTTTATTTAGATAAGGCTTATATATTGAGAAATATATTTTATATGTAAATATGTTTAATTATTTGTTAATAAAATTAAATTTTTAGGTGTAATTATATAAAAAATATGTATATATTGTTAAATATATGATTATAAATTACAGTACATTGTAAAAAAATGATAAAACATAAAATTCATAATATTAATATGAATGTAATCCCTGAGAATAAATTCAGTCACAACTGAAAAAGGGAAAAACACCCCCTTAAACAAGGATGAAATTCCATCGAATGTTAAAAAAAATTGGGTATCCCAACTCAAAACTCTGTTTTGGAAGCATTTTGGGCTGTTTTTGGCCTTGAAAAGTGTGACAGAGGGTTTCCCTATTTCACTAGTGCATAGATATCATCGTAGAATTTTATTTGATATGTGTTATAGCTCAAATGGACACCCAGATCAAAAGTTAGAGTTGTTTGAAGTTTGAGTTACATTTTCAACTTATTTTAGATCTTTTATTAATTTTTTGATTTTTTTGTGTCTTCAAATTGTTATTAAATGATTATTACTCAATAATAATTAGAAAATTATTAATTAATAAAATTTTAAAAATATTTTATAATTCATTTTCACTAAATATTTTTTATATTAAGTGTAAATGTATATTTATACTTATCTATAACATAATTAAAAAATATATATTATATTTATATAAATATATTTATATTTATATATTTATATATTAATATATTATTTTTAATGATTTTTTTAAATATACCATTTATCAGTGCTAGTAAAAAAGCACTAATAAAGACCCTCTTTTATCAACGCTACAAAAAACGTTGATAAAGGGGGACCCTTTAACAGTGCTAAAAAAATCGTTGATAAAGGAAGTACCTTTATCATAGCTAACAAAACACTGATAAATAGTTACTTTTAACAGTGCTTTTTTTAGCATTATTAAAATCACCTTTTATCATCACTTTTTCTTAGTGATGATAAAATTATCCCTTTTATCATTGCTTTTGTTAGCGTTGTTAAAGAGTGGTGTTGCATAAATCTATTTATGTGGTAGTATATTTAATTTACTATGATTTTTTGGTAGAGAGAACCCTAAAAAACACCGTATTAAACCTACCTTATTATTTCTCTCTATGGTTAGATTTATTTTACATCTACAAAATTTTAGATAGAGTGTGTGTGAAAGGAATGGATAGACCTATGATTGGGTACGAATCTCTAACAACATTGATTATTGAATTTCTCAATAACAATGAACAAAATCATGGTGTAAAAAATGTATTGATGAAAAAACAATTTTCCATTTAGGAAAAACACATTATTTGATTGTTTTCTCTATTATTAATTTTCATCATAAAATAATTTTCATTCTTGATTTATTGTTTTTTAAAACATTCCCCTATAATTTTATTGATTTTTATTATTAATTTTAGACTCCTCTTTCAAGCGTTCTTTATCATTAGACAAAAAATGGTGGATTTGATCCTTGCACTGACCACTGATGATCCCATAAATATTTATTCCTATTTATTTCCCCCATAATTTATCTATGTTTCCTCTACTAACCCTCAGTAAGGATAGGTATTGGTGGTTCTTATCCTGGACTAGTAAACCAATCTAATCTGGTACTGCTATTAATGTATTTGGACAAGATAATGAATATTAGAGAGAATTCAAAATAGATGATGAGAAATGGTGGATAGATTAGTGTAGAATAATGTATCAAGACTTCATGGCATGGAAATATGGCCTGGCTAGGCTGTGCGTGAAGGGTGTAGCAGGGCCACGATAAAGGAGATGGTGCAATGGTGGAGGTTAGCTGCATCAGCAGCCGACGGCCCAAGTGGATATCAGTCTTAGTGCATCCCAAGGGAGTTAATAAGAGACTTAGTCACCACCCCCAACCATTTTATCCTCCAAGATCAGATTCCTTCCTCGCTACTATGTAGTGAAGGGGTCAGCTGGGCTGAGTGGAGAATAGGTATAACCAACAGTGTGGTCCTTTGGGTCATCGTGTGTTTGTTTTCTGAAAAATAAATACCCCATACAAAATTTTATTTTCATATAGATTGCAAAAGTGTGGTCCTTTGGGTCATCTTAGACTATTTACTTGGTGGTATTTTAAGTTTCTTTGTTATTTTACTATGTGGATTTATACTGGTATTTGTCTCATGCATATGTTGTGTATAATATATATATATATATATATATATATATTGGTGTTGTTGTTAGATATTTTATATATGTCTGGTGTAGGATGAGATAGGATGTGGGCTCCAATATTATGTGATATGTCGATTTGGAGGTAGTCGTCATCCCATGGCTTATTTGAGGTGGTTTAAGGGTAAAACACTCAGCTTACTGTCGGCCCTAGAGGGGCCTCGATGGGATAGGTCATGTTAGAGTGATATCAAAGTAGTAGAGTCCTAGAGAATGGGTTTGGAGTTAGGTTTCAAGTGAGGGATGGTTTGGGAATTTATGGAAATGATGTTAATGAGGTATTGAGTTCAATTATCATAATTGGGAGACCAACATAGGTGAAGTGGCCAATATATCAATTCTATCAGAATTTAAGAACATATTAGTCAACCTTTATCTCTAATACACTACTGGAAAATGGGGTTTTTGAGGTCCCTGACATAGGAGAACTCCATAGGTAGTCGCAACGATTCCTGAAAAAAAACTCTTTGGTGCCTCCCCCCCCCCCTCGCACTCTCCTGATATTCCAAAACCCTATGCCACCTCCCATATCCTCCCTCATTGCACTGCCTCTACCTCCAACTCCCCACCACACGTCCCCTCCCTCACTATACCACCTCCGCCTCTGGATCCCCTCCACTGCCCCTCCTCTCCCTCACCAGACCACCTCCATCTCCCCTCCCTTCTGGAATTTCTGCACTATCAGGTATTCCCTAATTTCCATTTTTAGGGTTTTTATTTTGGTCACTTCCATCACAAATTAAAAATTCCATCACAATTTGATTTTGGTCACTTTGATCACAAATTATATTTGTTGATTTATTGGTAGGGATTAACTTAGTCGCTAAGTTTGGTAGTTCAAGATTGTTATTTGGTTATTTTTTTCATGTACCATATACGCATGCAGGTTATTATGTTTTGTTTTATATTTTTGATTTACCATTTGACTTTCTATATTTATAGTTTCTTTATATTTTTTGATTATAGTGTATCAAAATTTATGCATTATGATATTAGTGGACCACAGATTCCTTATTGTCCACGTTGGTTTTCTATTTTATAGTATACCCAATAAAATATATTTTGTTTCTTAACTAATCGAATCCTCTACCCATATGATCAAATGAGTTAAGTAATATCATTATATATGGTCTATGATCTATAAAAATCCATATTATGAAGAAAAATATATTGATGGGAACCAATGATCAAGTTTATAAGAGGACAATATGATAAGTGTGAGTCATTTTATGGAAACACATTTGATAATCAAACCTAAAATTCACGGCTCAATGCTGACAAGCTTATTGTGGATGACCTAATCGGTTAACTGAGGATAAAATTAGCCAATGACTATGAAAAATTAGACATTTGTGAAGAAAAATTAGTATACCAAATGTTTGAATAATCAGCTGCCATAGTTTTAATATTCTTTTATTAAAAAATGTTTACTCTATGGAATTATAGAACAAATTCATTCTCAATAAAGTTTCTTCATTATACATATTTTCAACCAATATTTCAAGAGTTATGAAATATTTCATTTCATTTTTTTTAATTATTAATCAAAATATGATTAGGGACTCTTTAATATAGATTCATCATAAGATTTATCATACCAACATGGTGACAATGACATAGGATTTCACTTCCATTCCAATATCTATTCTCCTATTTATTATTCAAAGATATAAATTGTTTATTTTATCAATGGTCCACATGAAATTGGTCAGACTTTATTTTAAATATATTTTTTTATATGAAAAAAAAACTAATATGAATTCTTGTGTAATTTTTTTTATACAGATATTAATATCCATAAGAGTTGGATTGATCTTCCAAATCGAATGTCTAGAGAATATTTCAAGGAAATTATGTAGTTTATTGAGTTAACTAGAGGATTTAAAAGTGATTATATTAGTTATCCATGAAGAAAATGTTCAAACAGATTCCAATTCACACGAGATACCGTGAGGGAGCACCTATTCTTGAACAGATTTATGAAAAATTATAAGAGTTGGAATCATCACGGGGAATAATATATTCATTTTCAAAATACAGATACAATTCATATGGATGTTAATGTGAGGATGAATGATCCAATGCATGAAATAATTACTGAAATAGTATATGGGTTGGCTCTTGAAGGCATTGACATCTAGAATTTTGAGACCGGTGAGATAAATATGCACTCTGGTGCAGATCATGATTCAAGGGGGTTTTATGAAGTACTTGATAGTGCTAAATTTTAATTATATTATGTATGTATTTCTTACAATAAATTTTTTTTATCATGAGGTTTATACATTTGAAGACTTTGAATCAGTGGTTAGACACATCATTCAACATGATGTTGGTGTTATTGAAAAAGGTACTTCCTATTGATGCTAAGATTTCTGAGTCGTATTACCATTCTTGTAAGTTGAAAAAGAACATAATTTTTACATATCAGACCATAGATGCATGTGAAAACAATTTTATGTTGTTTAGAAAGGAAACTTCCCATTTGAATATTTGTAAGGTCTGTGGCACTTCTAGGTGAAATGATAATAGGGGGAATCATACTCATCAAAGTCAGACTGCAAAATAGGGAAAACCAATTGTCATAAATCAAATGTGTTACATTCCCCTAAATTTGGGGTCAAAAATATTTTTTATTTCATCTAAAGTTTCTAAATTAATGATATGGAATGTGGAAATAAATTTGGAAAGTGATAGCTAACCCACCTGAAAAACTCTTGTGCATGGAAGGATTTTGATTAGAGATGCCCCAACATTTCTAAAGATGGTCATAATGTCCGATTGGGGTTAGAAGTAAATGGTTTCAATCCATTCAATTCTATGGTTGGTGAAACTCAAGGAACATGGCCCATGGTGTTGGTTCCATATAATCTTCCTCTATTGATTTTTATGAATCAATAGTTTATATTACTTTCCACTCTTATTGATGGACCAAGAAGTCTGGGGGATAAGATTGATGTTTACCTTCAGCCATTGATTGGTGAGTTGAATGAATTTTGGGGAGATGGTGTGATGACTTATAACTGTGAAACAAATGAAATGTTCAAACTATAGGCTAATTTATTATGTACAATCAACAACTTCCCAACTTATGCAAAATTTATCAAGATGGAGTATGAAAGGGAAGATTTCTTGCCCTTGTTTCAATAAAAGTAAAAAAAAATTTATGGATTAAAAATTCCAAAAAATGGGAATACATGGGTCACAGACATTTTCTCCCCCCCCCCCCCCCATCATTACAGGTTCATAAAGGACATAGTGGCATTTCATGGTTCTATAGAGTTCACCCTAACACCAAAGATGATTACATGAGTAGAAATATTATCACAGATTGAGGAAAAAAACATCTGCATGATATATGAATTCTAGGATTTGGTGGCTCATCCATTACCTATTATTTATGGTGCGGGTAGACAGAAAAATCACAATTGGAAAAAGAAAATTACTTTTTACAATCTCCCATACTAGAAAATGAACATGCTAAGGCATAATTTGGATGTCATGCATATTGAAAAAATATGTTTCTGATATTATATTGGGGACCATTTTAGGTGTTAGTGGAAAATAAAAGGACCATGTTAATACATGTCGTGATTTGGAAGAAAGGGGTTTAAGAAAATAGTTTAATTTGCAGTTAGATGAGGGAAAAGGCATATATGCCTTCTAAAAATTATATGATGACTAAAAAGAAGAAAGAGACATTTCGTACCATTTTTGAAGAAGTTGAAGGTACCTGATGGTTACTCTTATAATATTTCAAAGTGTGTGAATCTGATGAGTAGAACATTGCAAGGGTTGAAAATTCATGATAATTGCATACTACTTCATCTATTGATTCCAATCGCAGTTTGTGATTGTTTATCCTCTAATGTTGTTCAATCATTGATTGAGATGAGTAATTTTTTTTAGAAAACGTTTTTTAAGAAATCAAAAAATGAGTGATTTAAAAATTTTGCAGGACCGAATTGTACTTACACTTTGTCACTTTGAGAAACTATTTTCCCCCTCAATTTTTGATGTTATGGTTCACTTGAAAGTTTACCTAACTAAGGAATTAATGGCTAGTATTCCAATTCAATTCAGGTGGATGTATCTTATTGAGTGGTATTTGAATACATTGAAATGATTTGTACGAAATAAAGGTCATTCGGAATCATAAATAGCCAATAGTTATTTGATGGATGAGTGTATTACTTTTTGTGCAGAATATCTTATGTATGTTTAAACAAAATTGGATAATCCTTCTTGGATTCATGATGGTCTAGTTGGAGAAGGAACTATATTTGATATGGATGACATCAAGTGGATACAAGCTCATCGATATATCTTATTCAATAATCCATCAGTTGCACCATTAATGCAGTAAGTGTATTATCACTTTTATTTTTTTAACATTTACATTTTTTTACATATATAAAGTTGATCATTTAAACATCGCATTATTATTTGTAGGAAACACATTAATGTGATAAAAGAAGCGATGCCTTGTGTGACTGAGTATCAAATTCAACAATATCATTATGCATCATTTCATTATTGGTTCAACAATTTTGTAGGTATAAATTGATTTTCATTATGAGTGAAGTATAATACTAATTTATTTCTACCGAAATAATTATTGAATTCTATGAATTATGTAGGTTTATAACCTGAGGGAGTTCGGTGACCCTACACTAACTGAAGAATTTGACCAACAAGATGAGGGCTCATCTATAACGGCTCATCGTTATAAAGATATAGATGCTAATGGATTTTGATTTAGCATTAAAGATGTTGATAACCAAATATAAACACAAAATAGTGGAATTGATTTTTCAACTGTCGATTCTGGTTATTACTATGGTCAATTAACATACATCATTGAATTTGTATATGAACACGGGTTGAAATACATATTGTTAAAGTGTAATTAGGTTGATTCAGTGTGTGGAAGTAAAGTAGATCAATATCAGTTTACATTGGTGAATTTTAAAAATATTTTATACAGAAATGAATGGGTTTGTAATGAACCGTTCATTTTAATATCACAAACAGAAAAAAATTTATTCGTAACCTTGCCATCGAATCCTAGTTGGAAAGTTGACATGAAAAGGTACTAGAGAGGAGTGTTTTTATTTGAATGAGATGAACCCGAGACTATTACCTTTATTTCACAACATCTTGATCAACATATTGTAGTTCAATGTGAAGAATATATTTATTGGGTTATAGTGGCTATTTAAGGAGAAAAAATTGATTTTCATGTTTAATGAAATGTATAATTTTTTCCCCACTCATCAGTTTAAAGCATTTTTTTTAAAAAATTAGCCGTTTATGAACTATTTAACCTTTTTTTAATTTTTTAACATAGTTGTATTCAATAAATATTAAAAAAATCAATATGGTTGGATAATTTTCAATAGAATAATTTTTAAATAATTTATTGAATAAAAAAACAAAAAATAGATTATATCACTCTAATCATCTTTTTACTATTTCATCAGGAATAGGATTTCCCATATTTGAATATGAAATGGTGTGCTTTGATATTCTTGGGATATATTTATTTGGTTATATTTTATTTGTGTTGTTTATATTGGTTTATACATATAGACATTGTAATAGGAAATGAATCCTTTCCTTACTAATGTTTTCTATGACTGCAAGAATGTTAGGGGAAAAGGCACAAGATCCACAACATTCACTAGATCCATCTATGTCACAGGGTTGACATATTTATGAATGTAATTATGTTTATTTTTTTAAATAATTTTTAAACATATATATATATATATATATGCACATCTATCTAATTATTTATAAACTTGTTTTCAATAGGATTAGACTTGACTGCTTCTTCCTCTCATTGGAGAGGCCCTGGACATGGAATTTCATCTTGGAATTCTGACATGACCTTAGATGTATCATTTAATGATAGATTTCATCCTGTGGGAGTGACTTCCCTAGCAATTATTTTTCATTTGGGTCATATCATATGCGGCCCACACTGATTTCCATTGACCACACATAACTGGAATTCATTCTTTCATGATACATTTGATTGAATATTGAGGAATGTTCAGGTAAGAGGACCATTTTAGTTTCTTCTCTATGTCTAAAAAATACTAACATGTGTGATTTTGTTTTCCTAAATAGAATAATCTGAATGTGTGCCCCGATGAGTTTCGTCCAGAATTGGTACATGGATCATATACCTGAATTGCTCAATATGATCAAAAGTGGCATTTTCCCCTCATATTAGGAGTAAATTGATAAATCACATAAAACATGTCAATACCAACCTAATGTTATTGGGATTTCATGAAATCATAGGAGAAAAATTATCGAGACATTTTGGATATGTAGGAATCTACACTGCATCAATCAAAAGCTTGTGTCTCCCGGTATGATTAAAAATAATAAGTAACATTTCTTAGTGTTATTAAAGTGACACATCTCTCGTGAAGGGGTCAAAAAGTGAAAACAGCTTCTAATTGACATGAAAATGTAGGAGAACATTCCTTAAATCATTTTTGGTCTATTAAAATCAACTGCATGTCAATCTGATGCACGGATTGATCAGTGAAATTAAATGTTATTTTTCAAAAATGTTATCATTTCTGTAATAATGAGAAAATCATGTGTGTAGGAGACAAAAACAACCAAACAAGCATCGATTGACATTAAATATAAGGACAATGATATCTAAGACAATTATATTCAACACGAAGAATCGGTATGTGGATCAGAAACCTGAATTTCGTAGTATGATCAAAAGTGTTATTTGCCCCTCAGATTAAGAGTTAACTGATAAATCATGTAAAATATGTCAATACCAACCTAATGTGCTTTGTTTGTCATGAAATAACGGAATAAAAATTATCGGGACATTTTGGATATGTAGGAATCAATGTTGCATCAATCAGATGCTCATGTCGACTGATATGATTAAAAACAATAAGTGATGTTATGTAGTATTATTAAAACGACACATCTCTCATGAAGGGGTAAAAAAATGAAAAAAACATCTAATTGGTGTTAAAAGGTAAGATAACATTCCTCAAATCATTTTTGGTCTATTGAAATCAATCATGCATCAATCTGATGTGCGGATTGATCGGTACAATTAAAATTCATTTTCATATATATTATCATTGTTGTAATAATGAGAAAATCATGTGTGTAGGGTTCAAACCCAACCAAACAGGCACTAATTGACATGAAATATTAGGATAATGATATTTAATACATTTATATTCTACAGGAAGAATCATTATGTGAATCGAATACTTGAATTTCTCAGTATGATCAAAAGTGGTGTTTGCCCCTCATATTAGGAGTTAACAGATAAATCACATAAAAGATGTTAATACCAACCTAATTCATTTGGGTTATCATGAAATAATGGGAGAAAAATCATTGGTACATTTTTTATATGTAGGAATCAACACGGAATCAATCAGATGCTCGTGTCGCTCGGAATGATTGAAAATAATAAGTAACATTGCTTAGTGTTATTAAAATGAAACATCTCCCATGAAGGTGTCAAAACAAGAAAACAGATTCTATTTGATGTGAAAAGGTATGATAACATTCCTCAAAGCATTGTTGGACTATTTAAATCAACCATTCATCAATATAATTTGTGGATTGATCGGTATAATTAAAAGTTAATTTTCATAACTATTATCATTGTTGTAATAATAAGAAAATCGTGTGTATAGGGGTCAAAACCAACCAAACGAGCACTGATTGACATGAAATATTAGGAAAATGATATTTAATACATTTATATTATGTATTAAGAATTGGTACATGGATTGGATACTTGAATTGCTTAGTATGATCAAAATTGATGTTTTCCCCTCAGATTAGGAGTTAATTGACAAATTACATAAAAGATTTCAAAACCAACCTAATGGCCTTGGGTTTTCATGAAACCAGGGGAGAAAATTATCAAGAAATTTTGGATATATAAGAATCAACACCACATCAATCAGATTCTTGTGTCACCCGATATGATTAAAAATAATAAGTAATGCTTCTTAGTGTTATTAAAATGACACATCTCCCATGAAGGGGTCAAAAAAATAAAATGACTTCTGATTGACATGAAAAGGTAAGAGAAAATTCCTCAATGAATTTTTCGTCTATTGAAATCAATCATGTGTCTATCCAATGTGTGGTTTTATCGGTACAATTAAAATTTCATTTTGACATCTATTATCATTATTGTAATAATGAGAAAATCATGTGTCTAGGGGTTGAAACCAACCAAATGAGCACCGATTGACATGAAATCATAGGAGAATAGTATTTAAGACATTTATATTCTGTAGTAAGAATCATTACAAGGATTGGATACTTTAATTTCTCAGTATGATCAAAAGTGGTTTTTCCCCTCAAATTAGAAGTTAACTAATAAATCAAGTAAAAGATTTCAATACCAACCTAATACTCTTGGTTTGTTATGAAATCATTGGATAAAAATCATTGGTAAATTTTGGATATATAGGAATCAACTCCATATCAGTCATATGCTTGTGTCACTCGGACAGATTAATAATAATAAGTAATGTTTCTTAGTGTTATTAAAATGACACATCTTCTAGGAATAGGTCAAAATATGAAAATTATTTATATTTGACATGAAAATGTATTAGAACATTCCTCAAAGAATTTTTAGTCTATTGAAATAAATCGTGCATCAATCCGATGTGTGGATTGATCGGTACAATTAAAATTTCATTTTCAAAACTATTATCATTGTCGTAATAGTGAGAAAATCATGGGTATAGGGGTCAAAACTAACCAAATGAGCACTGGTTGACATTAAATCTTATAAAAATTATATTTAAGTAATTTATAATTTTCAGTAAGAATTGGTACATGGATTGAATACCTAAATTTCTCGGATTGATCAGTATATGGTAACTTGATTTACTTTTAAAAGTCGTTGTTTAACTATAAGTGTTGTAAAAAGATATTTGGTGTCATATTTTGACTCATTTCTATCATTAATAAAATATAAACTATTTTGATTATCCTATATATATATACTAACTGAAAAAATATGACCAATTTGTATTTGTTTTGTTTTGTTTTTTCTTTTGTATCTTATTGTAGGTTTATTGAAACAGATGATTGGAATGGATTGGAGCTGTTTAGATTGTCAGATATGTGACGAAGTTTGGTTCTCATTTATTGTTTTTGAGGATAATTGTTGTTTATGTTTTTTGGGATTTTTTTTATTTTTGGACCTATTTCCGTTGTTATGGGAATCCAAACTAGAATTTTTTTTAAAAAAATACAGGTTAGCGATTTCCTATGGTGGTCGTTAATAGTTATGTTTTTTTACCTACAGCAACCACCACAAGCGGCTTCTAGTAGTTTTTTTAGCTACAAAAACTACTATAAGTGGTCGTTGAAGGTTTGAATGTTCATGACCTATAAAGACCAACTTTAGTGATCGCTATAGGTGAACCAATAGTGGTTTCCAGACTACTATGCGGCAGAGGAGCTATAGCGACTGCCATTGGCGGTCGCTAAAGACCTTCACCATCATGAAAACTACGACTGCCATTGGTAGACTGTAAGTGGTCTGCAAATAGAATTACCAACCTATTTTGGCGATTGCTAATGGGAGTATTTCTAGTAGTGAGACATCATGACAATTTATATGAAATTGTGTATATGAATCATATGTCAATTAGTTATGATCTTTCTTTTCCTTCTTATGTCAGCACATTTATATTTTCTCTAACCCTTGTGGGTTAATCCAATCAAATAAATGGTGTCACCCACTAAATGCTATCATGTGTGTAGAGGTATTGTCGTGAAGGGATTCCTCTTGGAATTGGACCTCTAGAAATTAATTTGTAAGATATGAGACATTGTATTTTGAGTCTCACTTGAGAGTATTCTTGAAGTGTGATTTATGTTAGTTCATATCCCCTTGTCACTTAGTTCAAATCTTTCTTGTATCATAGATATTAGTCCCCGCTGAGTTGTAAAAGACTACCCCTAGGCTAGATATGTTGTGTGTGTTGCAACAACAGATGTAACACCCCGTCCCAACTCACATTGAACAGCAGTCGGGCTGATTTTCCACATGATCTCAAGCGTACCTCCCCAAACACGAGGGGTTGTCGACTAGTAGGGGGTCCAAGGAGGTGTTGGGGTGGTCATACCTCATACATTAGAGTGCACAACCACTATCATAGATATGTCCTTTAAAATTTCACAAAAAGGTCATTTACAGAGCTAATAAAACACTGATAATTGAATAGCCATTAAAAGGGGTCCCTTTTATCAGTGCTAAAAAAGTGCTCATAAAGGGCCCTTTTATCATCTCTTTTTTAGCATTGAAAAAAGACCATTTTTTCTTCAAATTCGAAGGGTGCCCCCCCCCCCCTATCAAAATTCATTACAATAAAATTGGGTTTCTATAGTTCCACCCTTTAATAGTCATAAAAAAAGCATTGATAAAGGGTACTTTTAACAGTGCTAAAAAACACGATGTTAAAGGTACCCCTTTATCAGTGCTTTTTTTAGCACTGATAAGGATACGCCCTTTATCAGTGCTTTTTTTAGCATTGTTAAAGGGGTCCCCTTTATCAGTTCTTTTTTTACTGGCATTTTTTAAGGGTATATTTCAAAAAAAATCCTTAAAAATAATATATAAATATATAAATATATAAATATATTTATATTGATATAAATATAATATATATTTTTTAAATACATTTTAGATAATTATAAATAGACATTTAAATTTATTATATAATAAAATTAGTGAAAATGGATTAAAAATATTTTAAAAAATATTATTAATTAATAATTTTTAAATTGTCATCCACTAATAATAATTTAATAACAATTTAAAGACAAAAAAATCAAAAAATTAAGAAAATATCTAAAATAAGTTGAAAACATAACTAAAACTTCAAATGACCATAACTTTTAATCTGTATGATCATCAGAGCTCTACAGCATATCAAATTTAATCATGCGACAATCTTTACATGCTAGTGACAAAATGAAACCTTCTATCACATTTTTCGAGGCCAAAAAGGCCATAAGTCCTCCAAAACTGAGTTTTTAGTCAGGATATCCAAATTTTTTAATATTTGATGGAATTTCAGAATCATTTAAGGGGGTCCTTTTTCCCTTTTTCAGTGGGGACTAAATTTATTCTGAGGGATTACATTCATATTGATATTAAGGATTTGAAATTTTATCATTTTTTAGAATGTAATGTTATTTATAGTCAAGTATATAACAATATATGCATATTTGTTTTATATATTCACACATAAAAATTTAATTTTATAAATAAATAATTAAACATGTTTACATATAAAGTATATTTCTCAATATATAATCCTTACAATATCCATTTTATTTGAAATACAAATATATGTATATTTATATACCAATGTAGTGTGTGTGTGTGTGTGTTAGTGTGTGTCTATATTAACAAACTGATATATATTATCTATATATTATAACAAATGAATATATAATATATAATATATGTAAATATATATAAATATGTATAATTATACTTATAGATTCACACGTATATATAAAATATATACAAGTGTATGTATGTAGTATTTATGTTGTATATATGTATGTATGTATGTATTTATGTATTCATAAAAATGAACGAAATTATATTTTATAAATGTATTTAAAACTTATATTATAAATATATATTAATATACGAGTAAATATACAGATAAAAAAATATAAATATATATATATATATAAATAAATAGATATAAATATATATTAATATACAAATAAATATATATTAATATAACTAAATATACATATCTATATTAATATAAATCTATATAAATATACGAATAAATATAATTATATATATATGTATAAATAGATATATCATTAAATGGAGAAAAAAGAAACATGGGGGTGGTAAAGGGTCCAGGCGCATTGGGGAGAGGTCTCGAGTTCGAATCTTAGGGGAGGAAGAGGCATTCGGGTGGGTGCAGGGTGTGAGGATAGCACTGTTAAAAGGGGGTGTCTGGGGCACGGGTTAGTGCAGGTGGGGGATATCACTATTAAAGGAGTGTTAAGAACTATTAAAAGTTGTCTCTAATTCAGATATTTTTTTGACTTTTATCAGCATTAAAAAAGTGCTAACAAATAATCCTTTTATCAGCGATTTTTTTAGCATTGATAAAAGACACATTTTATCAACACTTTTTTTAGAACTGATAAAAGGGGGTGTTTATCAGTGCTTTTTTGAGTGCTGATAAAAGGGACCCCCTTTATTTTCGATGAGATTAACATCTCCTTTTAGCGTTGTAAATTACATTTTCTATCACTTTTAAAGGCCATATTTGTAGTAGTGACCCCCCCCCCCAACAACTCTTGTCTAGGATCCCACCCCCTTCTAAAATGCTAGAAATCCCCCCGCACCCACCCATTTAATAGTGTTATGCATTTTACTCAACTGCCCATTTGTTCCCCTGCCTTTGGTGAGTTTTGAACCTAAGTCCTTCCCCTCATAATCTTACATCTTTTACACTAACCTATATTGTTTTGTTTTCTATTTTATATATATCTATATATTTATATATATTTAGTTACATTTTTTTATCCATATATATGTTGAAATACATATATATAATATGCTTTCTGTGTGTGTGTGTTTGTAAATACATACACACATACATACATAATATATTTATATATATGTGTGTGTCTATAAATATAATTATACATGTTTTTATTTATTTCCATATATTATATATTTATATTTATATAAATATATTAGAATATATAGATAAATATATATTTGTTTGTCAATACTCACACACACACACACATTATATATAGATTAATTGTATAGGTATATAAATATTCATACATTTGTATTTTAAATAAAATGGATATTAGTTTTTATTTTTATAAATTTTATATATTGAGAAATATATTTTATATGTAAATATGTTTAACTAATTATTCATATAATTAAACCTTTATGTGTGAATATATAAAAATATGTATATTTTGTTATATATTTGACTATAAATAAAAGTACATTGCGAAAAATGATAAAATTTCAAATCCATAATATCAATATTAATGTAATAACTGGGAATAAATTTAGTATCAACTAAAAAGGGGAAAAAATACCCCCTTAAACGAGGATGAAATCCATTGAATGTTAAAAATATTGGGTACCCCAACTAAAAACTCAGTTTTGGAGGCCTTCTTGGACTTTTTGGTGATCTAAAGTTTGGAAAAAGCTCATAGGGCTCAGTCCAAACCTCTACGATATAGAGATCATCACAAGTGTTGATTTGATATGTGTTAGAGCCTAAACGGACACCCAGATCAAAAGTTATGGTCATTTGATGTTTGAGTTGTGTTTTCAACTTATTTTAGACTTTTTATTAATTTTTTTATTTTTTTATCTTAAAATTATTGTTAAATTACTATTAATCAATAATAATTAACAAATATTTTAATTTAAAATATTTTTTAAATTATTTTATAAGTAATTTCCACTAAATATCTTATATATTATGTGTAAATTCCTATTTATCCTTATCTAAAACATATTTGAAAAATATATATATTATATTTATATCAATATATTTATATTTATATATTAATATATTATTTTTAATGAAATATAATTTTTTGAAATATTTCCTTTTTCAACACTAGTAAAAAAACACAGATAAAGGGTGACACCCCATAAAGTTGTTTCTGTGGTAGTGAACAATAATGAAATAACCAATAAAAATACACATCCATCACAACATAGTATGCATAAATAATAATTAAAATGAACATACTATAAAAAAGAAAATGATGAAATACAAGCACTCAATATTTATTTCCTATTGGGATGATCACATATACAGGGTAAAATAGACACAAGAATAAAGATGCAAGGTTATGCTACTTCTCTGAGCCACGACTTATCTCTATCTCCAAAGCATTCAAGCTATTATACTCAACCATTCCATATTGGTCCTCATACCAACCATAAATTGCAACTAGTTTGATGGATACCTGAGTAGGTTTATGAGTAAATAAGTCAGTATGGCACCACCAACCTGGCCCCATATTATCCTGGAAATGAAGGGATATGTACATGTGTCATGATTAAAATAACTAAAGTATAAGAAACAAAAAATAAATAAAACCATCATCAATACCTACTTTGGTCCATTTTTATAGGGTCATTGGGCACATCATGGGGACCATTCCAACCACAACATCACAACTTCCCCATGGGCATATACATATATCTAGGACCAAACACAATAACCATTATTGATCCTCTAGTTCATGACCCTGATCGACGATACCTACTTTTTTTTATGTTGTAATGTCTTTGAGAATGAGAATTGCCTCATGGAGACTTATATACACACCATGGGGATCCCATTCTCACACCTCCACCAATAAGTAACAGGCTCTAGGGCATCATTAGGAATCCCTCATCCTCTAGCCCTCTAGCAGAACCCCATGGTAGTACTTGGAAATTCATTTCTGTTAGGATGATATATGATTCCAAGGGGGACTAGTAAATCCTATATGTCTAGGAATGATTGATTCCTAGGATACTCAAGCAATATAATGAAATATCCTCATGGATCTCGTGGACACTCACATGGGAATCCAATTCTCATTGCTTCTAAACCAAACCATCATGAGTACATCCACCATATCCTTAGAGGTATCATATGCATCAATTGAAGGGATCCAAAAATATTCCTCAGGGTTTACAATATCTATGCTCGGGGATATATACCCACATGACACATCATGCTGCCATTTGAATCCCTAAGGTTTTAGGAATTCACAATGGTCTGATTGTATCTCCATTTGAATCCAAACCACCCCAGGAATTTATATTGGTACCACTATATCAATGGAATCCCCAGTATCACTGGAACTGCTAAATACATTGTATCATATACTCTGATGTTGGATCTTAGTAACCACCACTATGTGTCCACTGTTGTATCACCCATAATTGATGTTAGTCAAACTACTCATATTCTCCTCAAATACTATGAGATTGTATCCAAGACATCTCAGGAATCATGAGGTTTTATCCTTCTCAATAGGTGATTCACAATCATCCCATGAAAGAATAATAATGATAATCCCAATAGTCGATTCCTAAACATCCTTGGAAATCACAATAACATATAAAATATCAAAAAACATAAGAAGGTATTTTTTAATCCCCAAGACCATCCTCATCCTTGTATCCTCTTCAGTCTTATAATTTGGTTCAAGTTCTAGGTGACACCCACAACCATCTCTACCCATATCCACATGCACCCACTCATGGTAATCTCTTAATGGGGTACCCATTGGGGTCCCCTGGAAAATTACTAATATGGAGGCATCCCACTTAGGATCCTCAATCAGAACTAGTTCCTTGGGAAAACACACGATTCTTACTGGACATCTCATCCCTAAGCATCATCAAATTCATTAACCAAATTCATAGGCCTCAAGGGTGTGTGTCACGACCCGTCCTCGGGGCCCGTGTTGTGACTACTCCAAGCCTGCCTTCCATAGGCCAGGGGATGGCGACTAGCACCAAAGGCGTAAATCCCGATAACTGGGAAGGCATTGCCTTTATAAAAGTAAACAAACACACAGATTAAAAGCGGAAGTTATACACTAAGAACAAAAGAAAGTGATGAAAAGTAAGTGGGCTAGAATACAAACCCAATCGAAAGTACAGCTACAACTGAAAAAAAGTACAACAGAAAAAGACAACAGTTGGAAGAGAGGAAGCAGCTCCTGGGTCGTCCTCCTTGGATCCCACTTGAAGGGTAGGTACAGATAGCCTCCACAACGCTCTTTCCCGTCAACCTCCTCCGAGTATCGTCTCGCCGTGAAGTCCGCCTACTGTTATTGACTCGTCGTGAGGTCCACCTCTAGATATTGTCTAGTCTTCGAACACTCAGCCTCCGTCAGCACTGCCTGTCGTCTACAACCAACACAACGAGGTGTGGGCATAGCCCGTGCATGGGTGAGTATAACGATACTCAATAGGGACCCTGAGACCCTCAAGGTCTCACTAAAATCAACAAGGATAACCACAAAGAAGATATCAACAGATAAACTATACTTAGGTATATGCCATACATATACATAAGTTATCAATTAACCCATCTCAATCATGAGGAAACACAAAGATTATGAAATCAACGGATAACCACTACCCAAGTATATGCCCATACATATACCTAAGTTTTCAAGTGACTCATCTCAATCATGAGGTAAACACAAAGGTCATAGACTCAGCTCAAACCAGGATTTTCATTATCGAAATCGTAAGTGCTGAAGAGCCCCGTCTCTGGAGTGTACAGTGGTCATGTCATGACTCTGAGGTACTACTCACTAACCTAAGACTATTGAGGTACTCCTCCTGTTGAGTACCGCGGGTCAGCCGCCCAAACACAGTAGTGCTCCCCACCGGGGTATGCCACCCAAACACAGTAGTGCATTCCCGCTAATAGCCTGCAGAGGTACTCTCCGGACGAGTACCGCGGGTCTACACCCAAACTCAATAGTGCTCCGTCTGCCATGGGTCTGCACCCAAACAAAGTAGTGCTCCGTCCACTAGGCTAGTCGACTCACTCCAAGTCGAGTCGGTCAAGCAGTTGTCAAGTCTCAGCCGGTTACACGGTCTCCATACTCCGCATGCTCATCTCCGGGAGGGTCCGCTCCACGAGCTACTGGTCGATACTCTAATTTTCAAAAAGTCCCATGAAGAAGTATCTCAAAGAACTGCCTCGTCATAGGGGTCTCAACGCAACAGACGGCGCGTCAATCGGACGCTCAGTCTGTGAGTTATTAGCATTTTCGTCCCAGGGGCCCGGTTGGTTTCGTGTGCGAACCAACCAGGCCGTATCTCAACTGTACCCCAAACTCTCATAGGGTATTCTCATAGGTACTGTTTCTCAACGTGATCACCAACGCCGCTGACGGTTCGTCAAACGGACTTCCGATCTGAAAGTTATCATCTTTTCCGTTCCAGGGGTCCGGTTGGATTTCGGGTACAATCCAACCCGGCCATACTCCAACTGCATCCAAACCTCAGGAGAAGTATTCCAAAAGTTCTGTCTCATCAAGAGGAATACAAAAAAGTCGATGGCACGTCAATCGGACGCCCGAAACTCAAGTTATAAGCGTTTCCGCTCCAAGGGCTCGGTTGGTTTTGTGTTCTAACCAACCCGGCCAAACCCATAGTTCTCCAAAACCTTTACTGTGATATACCGAAACGACCGTCTCAATCCAAGGATCGTATCTCAACTAACGGTGCATCGATTGGAGGTCCGTAGCCCAAGTTATGGGCAAAATACCAAAAGATGTCCGGAAGTGGGAGTTTCGGGCCCGGACCGACCCGGCCCGAGACCCCCTGGGTCGGCCTGAACTGGGTCGACCCGAACCGAGTCCGGGTCCGGCCCGGCCCGGCGCGCTGGCACGGCCAGCGGCCCGGTGGCTCGGCCGAAACGGCCGAGTGGTGAGGGGGGGGGGGCGCTACCCCCCTGTTTCGTAACCGCGGCCCCCATGTGGGGGGCCGCTCTTGTCCAGCCAGTCAAGGGTCGTAACCCTCGGCTCCTCCCTTGACCGGACGGCCCGATCCAACCGGCTGGCTGCTACCGCCACGGGACCGGCATGGGCCGGTCCCCCTACTCCGACGCCGGCAGCCCGGAACCGGTCGCCGGTCCCTGCTCCGCCGTGACCTCAGCCGCGGCCTTGGTCCGTCCGGTGCCGCGCGACGGCGCCGCGCCCCTCCGCTGCGGCCCCGCTCCGGCCGCGGTGTCTTCGAGGTTCTTTCGAGGTTCTCCAGCGCGGCACGACAGCGCTGCGCCTTTGTTCGACTTCAACGGCGCGGCGCAATGATGCCGCACACCCTTGTCGTATGATCCCGTGCGGTGTCGTTGCACTGCGCCGCTTTCCTTTGAACCGCATCAACACAACTTACAAGGGAGGAGGGTCGGCCATGTTTGTGCGGTCCGGCCCCCTCCCGTTAATTGATAGAAAGCAGAAAAGTTTCACGACGAACGGAAATGGAAGAATCACGTATAACAACAACAATAAAACCCTACCTCAAGCGTTGTCGCCGAACGAGATTTGTCGCGGAAAGGGACATCGCGGATTTGATCGTCGCAGAAGAATAGGATCGTCGCGTCGCAGAGGGACGGTGTCTCCCTTCCTTTGACGCGGAAAGAAGGAACGAGGAGATTTGCGTCAGGTCGTCGATCTCCGAGGAAGGCGTCTTTCACCGTCGTCAGTCGTCGGAGGTCGGCGTTCTTCGCATTCTTCATTTGAGGAGGAAGAACATCAAGACTCCCCTTTTCCTCCCAAAAACTCAACACAACAAGCCCAACCATAATAAAATAAGACTTTCCTTATTTTATTAACACACAATCCAACGTCTTTGAAATTCAAAATTGAAACCGCCCAATTAATAGAGGCGTTTAATATTTAAATAAATGCACGAGTTGACTTTCCTTAATTGGGGGGGGGGGGTGCGAGTGCGTTACTAAAATAAAGGAGGGGTTGAGGAAGTTGAAAGGGTGGGGCTCGTGTGGGCCCCACCCCACTAATATCCTACCTAGTGGATAAGTTAGGATGTGGGTCCCACTCAGGCACATCGGGCCTCGGAATCAGGCGCCGTCAAAAACTGCGTTCTTGTAAAATTCCAAATAAAATTAAGAGAAAAAAAATCCCTTGAATTTTATGGGTCTTTACATTACTCCCACCTCAGGGCTTTATGTCCTCGTATAGCTTTAACACAAAATATGGATACAAAAGTGGTACTGAGCACGCATTTTAGCCTTCCGCTCCCATGTACTCACCTGGAGGTTCCCGTGCTTCCAATGAAAGCACACAAGAGGAATCGTCCGTCCTCGTAGGACCGCTCCTGTCGATCCTCAACTCCTATTGAAACCCCGCAAAAGTCACCCCATCGCCAACGTCCCGCTCCTCATGGTCGATGATATGCGAAGGGTCATGCTCGTATCTTCTCAGTTGAGATATATGGAAGTCATCATGCACCTGGTGCAACTAAAGTGGATGGGTCAAATGGTAAGCCACCTCCCCAACACTGCTAAGGACCTGAAAAGGTCCACTGAACCTCGAAGATAACTTGCCACCTTGGCCACATCTCCATAAACCTCGTTGAGGTGAGACCCGTATAAGGACGTGATCATCATCCTCGAACTCAAGAGGCCTCCAATTCATATTTAGAACTGAAACTCAAAACTTTTGTTGCCACGAGGGTAAGGTTGACCGACTCAAGAGTGATCGGCCCCACCCTCCTATGCATGAGTTATCTGGTGCTTCCTGGGGTTTCCTTTTCGCCGACCAAGGAAAACTCATTCCGACGTTGTAGTTAAACCACAACCTTTTTGCCTAATACCATCAATTTGTGTATGAACTGTGATTGCCCAGTCCATACTCAAACCAACATCTTAAGGCCTCGACGCTGCCACCAAGAGGTTCCAACCGAAACTCTCGCCTCGAGGGTCTGACCACACTATCAGCGTAAGTGTGATTATCGAGTCTTCTCCAAAGGTATCTCTAGATGTGAGGGTCAAGTCTACGGCTTACCGGAAACTATAGGTCTGGGACAAGATTTGTGAAAGGAAGGAATGATTCATATCGACATCTGTTACTACGGCAACTAGTAGTGGACATAGACTGTCCCTTGAATCATTTTTTTAGAGCCATTGGGTCACACTCCTTGACCGCATGCAGCCGCACTCTTCCTCCGCCCTCCAGCTCCCTGAGCCTGGTGGGGACAACTAAAGCGGGTGGTTGTAGCATATTAAAATGTACACCACCTCATTCTTCTCTCCTAGCTCTGCCTCCATGTCTGCTACTTCGCAGACTCATCTCTCCTTGAATCTTCCTCTTCTTGAAACATTTAACATGCCCGAGTCTCTAAGACTGGCGCCAGTTTCCTGTTTCTTACTGCACTGTGTAGTCTTCATCCGCTCCCGGATGATCTGCACCTTCTTTGCCTATGATCTGTAAGAGATGCTATGATTCTCCTTTGCCGAAAGGAGAAACTTAGTCTATTACCCTTGATGAACCACACCCTTTACCTAATACAGTCAATCCTGACATGAATGATGCATTCATGCCATGGATGATGTCGTAAGGCCTCGACACTACTACCAAGAGATCCAACCGTCACTCTCGCCTCCAAGGGCCGAGTCACACTGTCGGCATCAGTGTGAGGTCACTGGGTCTCCTCCAGTAGAAATATCGATAGCGAGGGTCAAGTCAACAGTTTAAACCAGGAACTCTCAGTATCAACCAAACAAAAGGATAGGAAAGAAAACATCACAAAGATAAGTGTCTTTTCTTATTCCAGCTCATAGTACAAAGACACAAAAGCAACAACAACAACATGGAACTATAAGTACCAAGAACAAGAAGGTATCCACTAGTTCCGCTCCTGTCCACCTGCTTCCGGAGCTCAACTTCCTTGTCCACTGCTTGGCTGTTGCTCAAGAACCCACCGCTACTTCTGTCTTGGTGGCTCCTACAACGCCTGCGGATCAACTGCCTGGGGAGTCGGACAGTCACGTGCCATGTGCCCCTTCCTGTCACAGGAGTAACACTATCCGTTTCTGGAATTCCTGGCTCTGACCCCACCCCGGGTGCCCCACACAACCGATCCTAAAACCCGAGATCACCCAACTACTGTTCTGGTCCTCCTGGACCTCTGCATCATCTGTCTACTGCCTACAGATGACTCGGCTACTGATGGAAAAACACGCGGCAAAGGCATAATCTCATGAACACACTCGGGGTGTAGAGTCAATGGTATGGAATCCACCCTGAAGAAGGTCAAAGTCTTCCCAAGTGAAGGTCATACCGTCGCAAAACTGGAAAAAGTGGCTCCACCATCTCTCAGCTGCTGCCTGAAGGAAGATGGCAGCAAAGATCAAAATGAAGTCCGCTGGTGTACCCACTATCCTGAAAAACTCCCACCACAGCCTCCATCCAATCCTCAGCCACCTGCAGGTCCATCTCTCCCCTGAACCTGGGTGTCCTCTGGCACTGGAACTCGTGCAGTGCGCTCAAGCGGCGTGCACTCTCTGCTGGTGGGGATGGTGGCATCGGTGTCCCAACGTATGGTAGTACCGCTGGTGCCTCCGCTGGTGCCTCAACTGCAAGAGGGCCCTATACTGAAGCCTCATCGCTCGGCAGGCTGTCAGTACGTACATCTCCCGAGGCTCTAGCTGATTGTCCGTGGAAAGGCATCCTGAAAGAAATATATGTGACACGGTCAAACGATTATACCTGGTGAGCTGACCTGGTTTGAGCTGTTTTAAGGGAAAACCTTTTGAAAACTCACATGCAATTAGTGTTTTTGTGCACAAAGTCAGAAATTAGTTGTCAGGGTCCTGGTGTATGGATACGTCGGCCGCCCGCACCAACACTGGACTCCCTGAACTGAAAACCACACTCGGTAGCCTTAACACTATTACTTCACAGAAAGAAAATATCATAGTTATAAGTTCTGCGGTAGAACCGACTCCTCTGATACCAATTTGTCACGACCCGTCCTTGGGGCCCGTGTCGTGACTACACCAAGCTCGCCTTCCATAGGCCAGGGGCTGGAGACTAGCACCAAAGGCGTAAATCCCAATAACTGGGAAGGCATTGTCTTTATAAAAGCAAACAAACACACAGAGTACAAGCAAAAGTAATACACTAAGAACAAAACAAAGTGTTGAAAAGTAAGTGCGCCAGAATACAAACCCAATCGAAAGTACAGCTACAACAGAACAAAATTACAACAGAAAAAGACAACAGCTGGAAGGGAGGAAGCAGCTCCTGGGTCTTCCTCCTCGGATCCCACCTGAAGGGTAGGTACAGATAGCCTCCACAACGCTCTTTCCCATCAACCTCCTCCGATTATCATCTCTCTATGAAGTCCACCTCCTGTTACTGACTCGTCATGAGGTCCACCTCCGGGTATCGTCCAGTCTTCGAGCACTCGGCCTCCGTCAGGACTGCCCGTCATCTGCAATCAACATAACGAGGTGCAGGCATAGCCCGTGAAGGGGTGAGTATAACGATACTCAGTAGGGACCCTGAGGCCCTCAAGGTCTCACTAAAATCAACAAGGATAACCACAAAGAAGATCTCAACAGATAACCTCTACTTAGGTATATTCCATATATACACCTATGTTATCAAGTAACCCATCTCAATCATGAGGAAACACAAAGATTATGAAATAAACAGATAACCACTACCCAGGTATATGCCCATACATATACCTAAGTTTTCAAGTGACCCATCTCAATCATGAGGTAAACACAAAGGTCATAGACTCAGCTCAAACCAAGATTTTCATTATCAAAACCGTAACTGCTGAAGAGCCTCGTATCTGGAGTGTACAGTATTCCTGTCATGACTCTGAGGTACTGCTCACTAACCTAAGACTATTGAGGTACTCCTCCTGTCGAGTACCGTGGGTCAGCCACCCAAACACAGTAGTGCTCCCCGCTGGGGTCTACCACCCAAACACAATAGTGCATTCCCCCTAATAGCCTGTAGTGGTACTCTCCGGATGAGTACCGCGGGTCTGCACCCAAACTCAGTAGTGCTCCGTCCGCCATGGGTTTTCACCCAAACAAAGTAGTGCTCCATCCACTGGGCTAGTCGACTCACTCCAAGTTGAGTCGGTCAAGCAGTCGTTAGGTCTCATCCAGCGACACGGTCTCTGTACTCCGCACGCTCGTCTCCGGGAGGGTCCGCTCCACGAGCTACTGTTCGATACTCCAAGTATCACAAATTCCCACGAAGAAGTATCTCAAAGGACCGCCTTGTCATAGGGGTCTCAACGCAACAGACGGCGCGTCAATCGGACGCCCGGTCTGTGAGTTATTAGCCTTTTCGTCCCAGGGGCCCGGTTGGTTTCAGGTGCGAACCAACCAGGTAATATCTCAATTGTACCCTGAAATATCATAGGGTATTCTCATAGGGACCGTTTCTCAAGGTGATCACCAACGCTGCTGACGGTTCGTCAAACGGACGTCCGATCTGAAAGTTATCAGCTTTTCCGTTCTAGGGGTCCGGTTGGATTTCAGGTACAATCCAGCCCGGCCATACTCCAACTACGTCCAAACCTCAGGAAACGTATTCCAAAAGTTCCATCTCATCAAGAGGAATCCAACAAAGTCGACGGCACGTCAATCGGACGTTTGGAACTCAATTTATAAGCGTTTCTACTCCGAGGGACCGGTTGGTTTTGTGTTCGAACCAACCCAGCCGAACCCAAAGTTCTATGAAGACTTTAGTTTAATATTCCAAAACGGCCGTCTCGATCCAAGGATCGCATCGCAACTGACGGTGCGTCGATCGGAGGTCCGTAGCCCAAGTTATGGGAAAAAGAACGAAAGAGGTCCGGAAGTGGGGGTTTCGGGCCCGGACCGACCCGGCCCGAGACCCCCTTGGTCGGCCTGAACCAGGTCCGGGTCCGGCCCGCTTGGGCGCGCCCCAGCCCGGTGCGGTGGCGCGGCCAGCGGCCACGTGGCTCGGCAGAAACGACCGAGCGGTGAGGGGGGGCGCTGCCCCCCTGTTTCGTAACCGCGGCCCCCATGTGGGGGGCCGCTCTTGTCCATCCAGCCGGGGGTCGTAACCCCCGGCTCCTCCTTTGACCGGTCGGCCCGCTCCGGCCGGCCGGCTGCTGCCGCCTCGAGACCGGCATGGGCCGATCCCCCTGCTTCGCTACCGGCGGCCCAGAACCGGCTGCCGGCCCCTGCTCTGCCGCGGCCAAAGTTGCGGCCTTGGTCCATCCGGCGCGGCACGACGGTGCCACGCCCCTCCTCCGCGGCCTCGCTCCGGTCGCGGTGTCTTCGAGGTTCCTTCGAGGTTCTCCAGAACGGCGCGATGGCGCCACGCCTTTGTTCGACTTCAATGGCGCGGCGCGACAACGCCGTGCACCCTTGCCGTATGATCCTGCGCAGCGCCGTTGCAGCGCACCGCGTTCCTTCGAACCGCATCAACACAACTTACAAGGGAGGAGGGTTGGCCGTGTTTGTGTGGTCCGGCCCTCTCCCGTTAATCGATAGAAAGAGGAAAAGTTTCACGAAAAATGGAAATGGAAGAATCACGTATAACAACAACAATAAACCGCTACCTCAAGCGTTGTCGCCGAACGAGATTTGTCGCAGAAAGGAACGTCGCAGATTTGATCGTCGCGGAAGAAGAGGATCATCGCGTCGCAGAGGGACGGTGTCTCCCTTCCTTTGACGTAGAAAGAAGGAACGAGGAGATGCGCGTCGGGTCGTCGATCTCTGAGGAAGGCGTCTCTCACCGTTGTCCGTCGTCGGAGGTCGGCGTTCTTCGCGTTCTTCGTTTGAGGAGGAAGAACTTCAAGACTCCCCTTTTTCTCCCAAAAACTCAACACAACAAGCCCAACCATAATAAAATAAGACTTGTCTTATTTTATTAACACACAAGACAACGTCTTTGAAATTCAAAATTGAATCAACCAATTAATTGAATTTAATTGCAACGTTTAAACCGCCCAATTAATAGAGGCGTTTAATATTTAAATAAACGCACGAGTTGACTTTCCTTAATTGGGGGGGTGCGGGTGCATTACTGAAATAAAGGAGGGGTTGAGGAAGTTGAAACGGTGGGGCTTGTGTGGGCCCCACCCCACTAATATCCTACCTAGTGGATAAGTTAGGATGTGGGTCCCACTCAACCACTTAGCTTAGGTTAACACTTCTTTAAATAAAATAAAATTGGTTGCACCACTTTTATTTTATTCCTTTACTTAACCCAAAAAATTTAATAACCACACCCGAGAAAACGCAACTCCAGAAAAGGTGTTTCTAAGAAATTATCGGCGCTGCGATTCTATTGGTGCCCTCGGATTTCGATTCCGAGCACCGGTTCAAAAGTTAGAGAAACTCTCTCGTTCGTTCACTGAACGTACCCGAGCCAAACTTCAGAAAATGATTCCGGGCACACCGGGCCTCAGAATCATGCGCCGTCAGAAACTGCGTTCTTGTAAAATTCCAAAGAAAATTAAAAAAAATACCTTGAATTTTACGGGTCTTTACAGTGTGCCATATTGGAGACAGTTTCAAGAGACAGCTAAAGGGCCATCTCTATATCAAAGGTCACTCCCAAATATTCAACCCACCCAATATGTATCTAACCTACCTATGTTATGTTCCCCTAGGACTAACACATCTCATGGCTCCTCATCGGGTCTACTAGGGTGGTCCAACTTGAGTCACGTCACCCACCCCCCCTCTTAGAGCTGGCTAGGTGATGTGTATTCTCTTTGTCCAAGTCTCATTAATTGGCATTCGAGGCAATAAGATATTTAAAAAAGGTACCCAGTGGCCTTGGAATTTTATTTATTTTACCCCATTCTTTTTATATTGGTTAAAAAAATAAATTAAATTATGATTTTATTTAAATTTACAAAAAAAATAAAAATAACATTTAATTTTAAATAAACATGACATCACCCTAGATAGAACATCCATACATCACACGCATCATAAAAACTGTAATAATGGCTTAGGGAAATTACCAAGTACCACATACCACATAGTTAATCCAAAAACCTTAGTAATGCCTCTTTATAGAAGCTCCACCTAATCTTATCGAGTCTCGTTCGAGCCCATCCAAGCTCAAAAATCCCCCAAAAATACATGTAAGGCCCTAATGCATTCTAAACAACCCATATTAATTAATTATAATCACATTATAATTACAAAAAAACAACTAGATTTAATTCTTTACAATTTTATTTTAATTATAATAACCACCAAAAACTCACCAGAGAGCCTCATCACCTCAGAACCATGACCATCGACATACAAATAACCTATGGAATACTCTCAAATTTGATCCAAATAATATCCCTAATGTGATGATAAAAAAATTATCAATTTAAATTAAATTTAAGTAAAAACTTTAAATAAATATGTGGTAGATGGAACCCTTACCAAAATAATGAACGAAAGTGGGTGGACATTGTCTCGAGAAATCCACTAGTAAGGATGCATGAAACCCCCCTCGAAAATGGGTGATTTCACCATCCTTTGGCTAAATCACTCTTTTTTCACTAAACTAATCATTTATGAAATCCATAAAAAAGGAGGAAAGTAATATGAGGGGAGAGGAGTGGAAGATCTTACCTATAAATTTCATTAAATTTCACCTAGAATCACCCTAAAAGAGTGTAAGAGGGGTGGGGGAGATTCAAATCAGACTCTCTCTGTGTGCACTCTCTGTTAGAAAAAATAGAAAAGGTGGCTGATTCCCCTTTTTTATTTTATTTTTAAAAAAAATACATGGGAATGTTTCACGACGTGAAAAAATGTGTTACATAGTGATTTTTTGGTCTCTGTTCCTAGAACAATCTAAAATCTATATTTTATGATATGGATCAACATGATTTACCCCATGAATCATATTCATGGTTTGATTGATCTATTCATACTATGAATGGCCTATAACAACACTTTTTAGTAGCTCGGTCCATCAAACACTCCTCCAGCACTCACTTGAATCCTAAATACATACACCAAACCCTAAACCACTTCTAAAAACATATTTTATGGATTCACAAACTATTGTAACCTTGTTCTGAGTATTATTTCTCAAAATGAACCATCCACGATATCAAAACTAAAATTTCCCCTAGAATTATAAAATCTATCTGAACACGAGGTATTACAATATCCCCACCATAAAAATATGTATCCCCAATAAGTCTTGATGACCATTGAACCAATAAACCCAACCTACTCAGGTCTCCAAACTATGCTTAATTAGTAGTGTTCTAATCAGTAATTCCAAATGATATTTTGATATGAAACTCCAAACTCAAGACACATAATTCATAAAAAACCCATGCTATCACTCGAAGCCATAAACAAAACCTCTAGATGACTTTCCATGATGTATGTATATCCCGATAAACTATTATGTCATCAACCAACTCATCAACTGGCTTATGGTTCTCTCCATCATAATATATGAATCATTACAGTCGATTATCATCCATGGTGCTCCTCACCATTAAAATCTTATATGGAAATGTGTCCTTTAGTTGTCCAACGACCTAGAAACTATTTCCCACATGATTCTCCTAAAACAGTTTCTGTCGCACCTTGTCTAACATCAAGTACAACACTAGTCAAACCTCATTCGTCTGATTATACTCAAAATTCTCAGTTTCACCCATCTATTCTTCTTCAAAAGAAACGTCTACCTCTAACCCAATATTTTTAGTAACGACCCCCTCATGAAAGGTATATATTATTCTCTAAGCCATGAAACCAAATATGTATTCTTCCTAAGTATTTCCATCTCAAAGTGAAACCTCGCTACATTTCATTACATGATTCACCACCTAAAACATGTCATGAATCAATGGTTCTCCCCCTGAACCACATGAAAAAATAGGTCCACCCCTAAATTGTGTCATGAATCACTAGTTTACACCAGGAACCATGGTACAAAATAGGTTCACCCTCTAAACCATGTTATAAATCATAGTTCACCTCAAAAGTATCTATTAGATCATACAAAAACTATCTCGATTATAATTCCAAAGTATCGACTCATCTGATATCTCACACAAATATCAAATATGGAATTTATATTAGGATCTAATAAAATCATATCCACATAATTATATTGATAATATAACAACTGATATTATCACACCTCTGACCTTCCATATTGAGGTTTCTCTATCATGAATCATACTCCATACACCACTGCATGTAATATCTAGATGTGTCTATATAATCAATACCTGAGTGCTAACATGAAACATAAATTTTTACACATTTATAGATCATTAAATTTCATCCTTGGAAACCACCAAATTTTCAAATCAAAACGATAGTCAAACACATAAATTATCAATGGTTCACTCCCCAACATATATCTTAACATATACCACTCCTAGATCACCACCTCAATAGGTTCCATCACTACACATGTATTAGTCATCCTGATTCATGATCATCTATCCCAAGAAATACCTATATAGGATCAATTTGTATTTTTCGTTCCAACTACCCATGATCCACTTATAGTGTATCATCAACCATATATGGACATTTCTCATTTCATCATAATTCTATAGAAACCGATCTTGGAGAATATAATCAAAACCACTGGCCCTTGTCTTGAACACAACCTCTCACTAATTCCAAACTCAATATCACCACATGTATATAGTTCCTAGTACCTTGATCTCATCAAAACCCAAGGGTTTTTCTCACTCACTTTGATTGATCAAAAACTCGACTCTTGAATTTTTTATTCCCATTCCATCAAACCAAGGATAAAAATCTTAAAAACTGACCATGATTCATATAATATTAGTTATATCTAACTACATCACCCACAATAATCATCTTCATAACTAGGAACCTCACCTATGCCAATATTAACCACATTCTTAGTCACCACCCAACACCTTTCCAAGTCATTATAACTTATCGATGCCAATACCACACTACTAATGTGTATGAAATTAAATAGTTTCAAGAACCCAAATGATCCTACCTATCAAATCCAGTCTTGGTACCAAAATCACTAGCACTTAAAGTGCTCATCACACAAAAGTAAATTAAGGATTCATCATTCCTAAACCACAACCACGATATCAGCACCTATACATTGACCCCTAAACCAAGGAATATACTCATGAAATTATGATTTTAGGGAACAAAATTTCTTAAGATAACCCCTATCATGGGTTACCCCTACATGTAGTTAGTCACCAACTCATGGAATATAAATTCTCATCTCTAGGAACTCTAGGTCTCCCACCATGTTATATAGTCAGGTCTCCCAAAACCATAAACTACAGGGCATCAACCATGATCTTATCTCAAATATTAATTAGCATCTATCATTCCCAATTCCCTATCCAGGGTCTTATATACACATCAATCAGCACCTCATGCCAAATAATTAGCCTGTTAGGGAACTGATTCTCACTAAGAATCCATATAGGGAATTTTTCCCTCGAGAATCACAACTCATTGGTCACCACTATCATAGAAAATATCATAATCCTAGATGATCCTTAAAAATTAATCCAAAACATGAGGGTATATAATGACCCATACTTTTCATAAATATATATTATATATTTTTAGATGAATATCCAATACATAACATAATTATCTATGATAAAATCATAAAATTATAGTATATTTAGAAACTTGGACACATAAAAAACTAGTTTATAAAGGAACTACAACATTTTTTACTTATTTATTCATAACTATCACCCATATTAGACATATCATACCTAAAATATTTCTTTATAACATTGGGAAAGGAAATAAAATAAATAGAAATCTCACATGCTAATTAAGGGTTGATAAGGGAGATATCAATGATCAATAAGCATAACATTATCATAAGGGTATGGGAACATGAAATTAAAATTTTAAAACCATACTCAACATATCATAGATCATAATCTTGATTCATGGCGTAAATCATGAATGTTTATAAGATAGTAATCCTGAAGAAATAAAAAAACAGGATTCATGATAGTATAACACTAGCATAAGATATAGAAATGTGACATACACATAAGAATAGAAACTTTTTTCCTTAGTAGTAATGGATCACTTATAATACTATCATAGTTGATTCAGTTCACTCCCCAAACCATAATAGTAGTAAAGGTTCACTCCCAAGACTATTATAGTACACTAGGATCACTCTTCAAGCCATCATATTATTCAAGATTTACTCTTAATACTATCATAGTAGACATAGTCCCTTACTAAACTGGGTTAACTCATTATTCTAGTTCAATTTATCTCAAGATATACTAATATTTAACCAATTAAATGGAAGTAAATATAATTCCCATCTATTATAAAATGAAAATCATAAATATTTCTACAATAATATCATAAAACATTCATCATATCATAACCTATGAAAATAAATAGATTTCATAAACATCATTTCATCATAAACATAAACCATCAAAAGAAAGAATAATGATGGAATCATTAGATTATATCCCCATTAAATCATTAGTAACATCAAAAGATATTATCATAGATGAAAAATTTCTTGAAAGGATCAGAGTTAAGTTTCTTGATGAAAATATTATTCCAAATTTGAAAATCACTTTTCAAAAAATAAAAATTCACAAAATATTTTCAAAACCCATTTCATTGAAAATATCCTTATAAAATTATAAATGAATCTTTATAATATTTATTGGTCATTATAGTGGTAAATTCGTTTCATTCTATATAATTTAGAAGAAAACATTCTTTTCATGTTTTTGATAAAATTTAAAAAGTGCCCAATTTGAAAAACCACATGAAGATTCATTTTAAACCATTTTTTAAAAAGTGAAACATGGGTAAAAATAATTTTAGAAAAATACTATAATAGTAAGAACCTTCTTTAAAACATTTTTAGAAAACATGGATATGGAAAAAAAAAATTTCCACCAAAGAGAGAACTAAAGTTGATTTTCCTTAAAAATGTATTTTTTATCTTGATTACTTAAGGTGAGGATGAAAGGAAAACATGTATTTTAATAAAATAACCATAGTATAATAAAATTAATGAGTTTCTTCAAAGGTAGATCATAAAAATTAATCATCATAAACATAATCATAAATAATCCTAATAAACAATAAGATTGTAACATAAAACCCTTTATCTATTTGGTAAGATTTGAATCATAATCCCCATGAAAGAAAGAACCTTAGTTGGATATATAAATCCCCATAACATTCATAATAGTAATCATAAAAGTAATTCATGTGTGTTATATAAACCACATAAAAGAAATAAGAGGTGAATATGGAATGTGTCTTATATAAATATAATTGAGACGAAAATCCCTTACCCTGGGTCTGACTTCCTTCATACGTATTTGAACCACTACTCATTTTAAAGAACTCCTTTATATATACACTTAAGGATAATAGGGTTGGTATTTTTGGAATACCATCACCTCTAGAATTTTTTAAGGAATATGATAAGGTATTATGACAGGGGGATGATCTAGCTAGAAGGCTCCAAATGTGTGAAGAAGTGAGGGGAAGAGGTTCCCTTTTATAATTTATGTAAGAGGAACTTTTGGAAATTCATAAATGATTAAAATATAATAAATTAATTATCTATCCAAAATAACTCCAAGAGGCTTGGTATTTGAACCAAATATTTGATGGTTTTGAAATTATATCAACCAATAAAATATTGATAGGTTTAGGTGGTGTTTTAAACCTTATCTTTTGGTTCATCTCTTTAGTTAACCCATTCTAATAATAATTGTGGTAACATCATTTTCATTCTTAAAGGGATATAATTTTATATATAAGGTGATGTATATCTCATAAATGGACAAGGTATGAAATTTTTAACCATATATTTTCCTTTGTTCCTCTTATAATATTTTTATGACTTTTAAATAATTTAATAAATTATCATTTTAATTAAATATCATTAATTCTAATTTTCCTTTAAATATTTTATAAGTCATTTTCATGTAAAATTTTCCATTGAAAACTAAATTTTAATCCTAAGGTAACAATCATGAAATTCCCTTCATCCAATGAGAATTTGGACGTAAAATTTTGTCCTTATCACTTATTTTTTACCTAAATTTTCCTGATTTACCTTTTACTAGGGTGATGAATTTTACCATGGTTAGTATTCATCTTGACCAAAAATAAAATGGACCTATTTACCAAATTTTAAGAATTTGATTCCAAATATGGAATCTATTTTATCAAATTAAATTTTTATTAATGGAAAAAATTAATTTTAAAATAAGCACACAACACGTGATGAAAACTACTTTTTAGAAAAATACATTTTTAAGCATAAAACATGGTTTATTCTTATCTCATTACTAGAAAATATTAAATTAACTATAATAAATATATATATATATATCATTAAAATCATTCACCAATAGTGAATAAATTAATTTATTAAGATATAAAATACAGTGTTCGTATAAAAACAGTTTTTTAGAAAAAAAATATCACTTTTACATTCAAGTGATTTTTTATTTTTTATTTATAATTAATTATTACCCAAATAATTCATTTATACTTATGTAACATGAAATTTTTTATAATTTAGTTATTCATATTCATACCTACTAATCCAATGGCTAGGTGAGAACTATCATATAATAATATTTTAATAGTATCTCGTCGTTTGTTTAAACTCGTTGTTGTGTGTAATGAAATATATCAAAAAAATAAAATTCATTTGAGAAAAAAAATATTTCATAAAATCTTGGGGTGTCACATTCTACCTTCCTTGAAATTAATTTTTACCTTTAAATTCATCACTTTGATATGAACAAATGAGAATACCTTTATTTCATAACATCCTCAGGTTCCCATGTAGCTTCTTCGAATTTTTGATTCATACAGAGATATTTCACCATATGAGTAGTCTTGTTCCATAGAACTTTATCTATATGATCAAAGATGTATACATTTTTTCACCATGAGAAATATCATTTTCTAGTGGTATAACTTTTTTTCTATATGAGATGGATTTGGTATGTACTTCCTTGGGTGAGATACATGGAACACATTGTGAACTTGAGAGATCTTTGGTGGATGCCCTAAGTGATAAGTTACCACTCCTACTCATTCAAGAATATATAAAGGGATAATATATATAGGGTGAAACTTTATCTTATTTAAAAATCTCATTACCTTATCCCATGGAAAAAATATCAGAAAAACCTTCTCACCAACATCAAATCTAGGTCACACCGACCATTTCAAGCATAACTTTTCTATCAACTCTGAGCTACCTTATTGTGCTACAAAATGGATCTGATATTCTCTTTAATTTAATTAGATATATTAGATCTTAATATCTTTCATTCTCTAACCTCATCCAAGTATGTTGTATTTCAACACTACTTTCTAAAGAGATATTCATAAGGATCCATCTAAATGAATGAGTAAAATCTATTGTTGTTAGAAAACTCAACTAGAGGAAGGTGTTGATCCCAAAAACAATTAAAATCTATAAAACAAGATCTCAACATATCCTCTAGTTTTTTAATTGTTATCTCAGGTTGGAAACCTTTCTAAATATGATAAGTATTATGAAAACTCAACTCTGTATCCAAATCCTACTATAAACATCACCAGAACTACAAGGTAAACCTCATATCCCGATCATATACAATAGAATTTGGTCCACCATGAAACCTTACCACTTCTTTAATAGAAATTATAGAAAGATGATCCAAATATAAATATTCTCTAATTTAAATAAAGTGTGTTTACTTTATAAGTCAATTGATTATAACCCATATAGCATTATTCCCTTTAGATGTTTTGGGGAGTCCGAAAACAAAATCTATGTTGATGTTTTCCCATTTCTATTCTGGAATAAGTAATGGTTATAACATCCCATTAGACTTCTATATCTGAGCATTAAATTTTTTGAAATACCAATAACCAATATACATACTCATAAATACCTCTCTTTATGTTTTCCAATTATAAATACTCTTTCATATCTCTATATAAATTTTTACTTCTATGACAAATAGAGATTGATGTACTATGAGCCACATCCAACTTCTCCTTGTTCAAATATAGTACAGAATAAATACATAAATGGGTATTGAACCATATCATACCGTAAAAATCAAAGATAAATTTAGGAACATTTATCACAAACTAATGTAGATCTATATTTTACTTTTGTACCTCTTTAATATTCACTTGGATAGATAGTTGAACACTCATTTGAGAAATATAAGATTTCACCCCTTAATTCAATATTTCAAGATCCATCCTTTATAAATCCAAAAATATTAAATATTATGTGACCCCCATCATAGATAATATATCATGAAACTTTCAAATCAGAGCATCTACCACCATATTTACTTTCCCATGGTGGTAATGTATTGAGAAATCATGGTATTTAATCAACTCAAATCATATTCTCTGGAACATATTCAACTCTTTCTATGTGAAAATATACTTTAAACATCTATGATCAGTATATATATCACAAATTTATCCATAAATATAGTGTCTCTATATCTTTAATGAAAAAATTACCACATCTAAATCCAAATCATGAGTTGAATTATTTTTCTCATGAACCTTAAATTTTCATGAGGCGCAAGCTATCACATATAATTATTCAAGATAATGAATCCAAACCCCTTAAATTATTCATCAATATAGAATAAAAGCATTTCTCCACTGTAGGTTAAAGTAAGTATAGGTTCAATAACTAACCTTATCTTTAGTTCCTTGAAATTTTCTTCACATTTACATGTCCAAATGTAGTTATCTCCCTTTAGAGTTGAATTGGTGAGTGGATTATAAATCCATGAGAAATTATCTAAAAATCCTCGATAATATCCAGTCAAGGAAAGAAAAGTTTGGATATCATTCATAATGTTCGATATGGAAAAATGGTTGATAAATTATATCTTCAAAGGATCTACTGATATACCCTCAATTTATATTATATGACCCAAGAATAAAACTTTATGAAGGCATAATTTACACTTGGTAAATTTTTCATAAATATTATCCTTAGGTTTTTCAAAACAATCCTTAAATGATCTTCATGATCTTCCTTTATCTTCAAATACATAAAAATACCATGTATAAAAACTACCCAAATTTGATAAAGGTAATCTCTAAATACTCTAGTCATTAAATCCTTGACGATATTAGGGGGATTTATAAGATCAAATGGCATCACTATAAACTCATAGTGTCCATACCTTATACAGAATGTTGTATGGGGTATATACTCCTTCTTAATTCTTAATTTATGATATCTAGAATGAAGATAAATCTTGGAAAATAATTGAGATCCATGAATTATATTAAATAAGTCATAAATATGGGGTATAGGGTAGTTGTTCTTGATATTGATCTTCTTATGTTCTCGATAATCAATTCATAGTCACATTGATCTATCTTTCTTCTTAACAAAAATAACTATTGCAACCCATGGTGACACACTTTTCCAAATGAATCCATTTTCAAGATTCTCATAGAGTTTCTTCTTTAATTGTTGCAACTCAATCGGGGATATTCTATATAGAGTATTTAAAATTTTTGTATAACCAGGTATGAGTTATATCGAGAACATAACTTCATGATTTTGTGGATGATAATTAAATGTTTACAAAAATACACAAAAAATTCCTGAAAATAGGAATATATTTGTTGTTGAGTTTCTCACCGACCATCTAAGATAAACACCCCTTTTGAATAGGAATCATGACCCATACAATGTATGTAGTTTCAATCAGAAGTTCATATTTATCATCACACAGATTGATGATCATAGGATGATTCAGAATATAAAATGTGAATTCCCTTCCTTAGAAATCGATGCGAGATTTATAAAATGAAATCCAATCCATGCCTATGATTATATTAGATTTAATTATGGGGATAATAATAATATTTGTAGGAATCACATTCCTGCAAACCTCAATCATAGAAGAATCATAGAATTGTTATGTGATCATAATACCATTAAGGGTTTTTATTGATAAATAAAAATAGAATATATTTTTTGGTACTATGATACCATTAGAAAATTATTCTAATATAAAAGATTTGATGGATGCATAATCGAATAAGACATTGGCAGTTCTAGAGTGGATTGTAATTGTATCTTTCACTACTTCATTATCATACTCCACATCACCAATAGTGATCCCATGATATTTCCCTATGTCTATTAGATTAAGAGGTTATTATAATCTATCATCATAATTAACATTAATGTATGATCATTGGTTATAATAATTCTCATACTTCTTATATTTGAAGAGTTGTGGTGTGGTTAGTGCATTATGCGAAGCTTTCTATCTATTCACACCATTAGATAATTTCTTCACATCACTTCAGAATTAGATTACCCAATGACCTTCCTTTTCACACTTAAAACATTTAATAGTACCATTAATACAATTTCAACCATGTATCTTTCCACAAATTTAGAATAAGGAGAATCTTATCTTCTTTTCTCCATGGTTTTTAGGAATTCCTTAGACATCTATATTTCTTTTCTTATCAATACCATGAGATTTATAGATAACTTCAATATCTATTTCCACCTTGATAGATCATTGAAAAATTTCGTCATATATAATTAATTATCTTATGTTTAATTCCATTAAAATACTTGGTTTTGATACATTGAAGAATCGATCAACCTTACTTTCAGGTTGAGTGATAATACTATAAGTGTACTTGGAAATTTTTTGTAAACTTTTCCACATAGGTACCAAGAGATTCATCGTCATTATTATTTAGATCAAGGAATTAATTCTCCATTTTTATGTGTAGAATAAGAGAAAATTACTTATTTAAAAGTAATCTCATAAACTCATCCCACTTCATCAAGTCAATTTCTTCTTGTTTCTTCATGTTTTTTATAAGAGTCCACCAATGATCTGTTGTTACTTCCAAATGATAGAAAACCAAAATTACCTTTTTCATGTTATGAAAACTAGATAATATAAAATATATTTTCATTGGTAATAATCCTATACTCAGAAACTATTGGATTAGTGGAACCACTAAAAGAAGGTGAACATTGCCTCACGAAGGACTCAACAGAATGTTGTTCCCTATTTTACTCATTCAGATGTTCTACATTATTTATATCTTGAGAAAGTTTTTTTATTATAGAAATAATATTTTAAATACTATATCCTATAACATATGGTTTATTGGGAGTAAAATAATTTCATTTTTCATGACAATCATCATTAACATGATTCATTTTAGTTCCAACCATTGACTAAAACCAAAAATCATAGTTTGATCAATAAGAATCATAGAGGAAAACCACATAATCATGAAAAAATATTTATATAATGTCTAAATCAAGAAAAAAATCAATTTAGGAAAAAATAGGTTTAACCTAGTCCATCGATAATCATTACTAAAAAATTGAATGTTATCCCATACTTATACTTGTCTCTCGGGTTCTCACTAATTTTTCCTCATCTTAGTTGTAAAGTACTGAGTTCTATCAAAGGTACGGACTATTATTTTTTATTTAATTACTTATTTTGGACCTTGTGATATTAAATAATGGATTCATGGAAGTTAGGAGGATGTATGGATCTTTTTAGGATTCTAGAGTTCTGAATTTTGGAGAAACAGGCTAGGTCGCATGGTTAGGAGAACCCCCCCCCCCCCAGATGGCATAGTTTACGTAACTATGTGGGGTTGTACCAATAGGGAGAATGGTTCCACAATATTATAAAAAAAAAATTAATACAAGGTGCATTCCTATTAAGGTGGTGCTATCATTTTTGAAAGTTGATTCTACATGGATAGCACACAGATATCTAAACCATGCACCTAGCCCGTGCGAGCTTCCCCTTTGAGAAGAATCGGGTGCACGGTTGGCACACAGTTTGGACAACCATGCAATAAAATCATGTGGCCTATTAATTAATGGTTAAATGATACTTTTTCCACTAAAATGTTTGTAATCCCCCATTTTCCTTCTCCCCTATCATTCTTAATAGCAGCAGCTGCCCGATAGCTCTCCTCCACCTCTCCTTGGGCATTTTGATCCCTCTCTCACATGATATACAAATCCTTAACTATTAGATGAATTGGAAACCTAAAGGTAATATCTATTATCATATTACTTCCTTTTCTAGTTTCTATTTTCCTATTTTATCCATATTTAGGTGCCACCTCATTTTCCCCATTTTCAGGGAATTTGATGATTCTTCTCGTATCTTTCATTATAGGTTGATTCAATGGTTGACAATGGAAAAGTGGTATTCTAGGAGCCTAAGGTAGGTGGTCCAGTTTCCTTCCACAAGATTTTATGAATTTTATAACATACACCATTATTCCACACTCCATACCCTTCCAGAGATGCCTCTAATTTGTTAAATAAATTAAATGGACTGTTTAACCATGTCTGGTATGACTCTAATGAGTAGTAAATAAACCTTTGGTTGATCTCCTTGATCCAAGCCACCCCTTATAGTGTGAATTACCTTTATTTACTAGTTTCCCTTTCATCATAACTTATTAAATACCCTTTTAGGTATGCCTTAGACTATTAAGAAATGTTGTGGACCTATTATAAATGGTAGGTCAAGTATTTAATCCTTATTCCTTATTCCCTATTTCCCTATGACTTGCCTTATGTCATTGATGGATTGTGGAATTAAATTATATGTCCAAATTGTTAATCAATTTATCAATGATTATCCTTTCTAAATGGCATGGTATTAGTAAGCTATATCTTTATGCTGAGGGAAAAACAAGGTTCCCAACTTAAGGATGCCTTGGTTGGGCTCTAGTGCCTTGTACTTAGTTTGTTAATGAATTTTCCAATATATTAGGGGTGACACTAGATAATCTTGGGATGGGCTCACTTTGTATTTTCCTTTTTACCTTCAGATGAGTGATATTGGTTCCCTAAATGAGAATATGTGGATGGGATCAGTGGTGAGATGGTTGTACTATTCCATGAAAGAGACTCTGACCACAATGTGAGATACCAAGGATGAACTTGGAGATTTGTTATTGTTTTTTTTATATCATGAAAAGAGTGTCACTTGGTATATAATTCATGGTTCACCTTGGATGGACTCCCATGGATTTGGACATATACAGAGCCCCTAGAGTGATACTTAGGATTCACTTAGGATTTCCTTGGATAGGATTAGGTTGACTCTTAATAATTTATAATGATGTTAATTAAATTAAAGAGTATAAATATGGACTTGAAACTCCAAAGATGTGCCCGCCAAGCCAAATCACATTCTTGGGGATGGTTCATCCATTGAAACTTTACTTATAGTAGTTATTACCATGTTTCACACCTATGTAGATTACCTCATAATAGAGACATATGGATTAGGATGAAGTAGGTAGAGTTGGATGGGTGTCCCAAGAGAAACCCATCCCATTGTACTTTATTTATTTAATGCTTTGAACTTATTATTTTTGGAACACTTCTCATTTTATATGCATGTACTGGATTGATCTAGACACCATTGGTGGTGGAATACTTAGTATATATTACACCCTATTTAGTATGTCTTTATTACCCAAGAAAACTTCATGGTTATAGGTACTGTTAAAGGGATTCAACCAACTTCTGATTTTATATTCTAGTGGTAGGATGGAGTATGGGAGTAAGGGACCAAACCTATGCTCGTGATGCTATTTATAGCTTCTTTTTGGGTTTTTTGTATTTTTTTAGCATGTGGTATATGAATGTATCCCCTATTTCCCTATGTACTCTTTTATAGCTACATGATCATCATCCTTATTTTATATCTATTTATTATTCAGATTCTTCCTGTTCATTATTATTCTTCTATTGTTTATTTATTTTGTTTCCATTGATTATATTATTTAACTACCATTATGATACACACTGACCTATGAGGGCATAGTCTCCCCACGAACACACCCTAGGCCCTCACTACTAGTCGGAAGCCTTTGGAATGTGGGGAGGCATGCTTGTGGTTTTATGGCCACTATCTCAGGGCATAGTTAAGTGGATTCTGAGGTAAGAATCTAAAAAGTGGTATCAAATCCACCTTTTAATTTTTTATTTCTATTTGGATATTATAAAGGAGACTAGAAGTATTTGAATTTTCTAATGAAAATTTTCCTGAGAGTAGCTAAGACATGTACTAGAGAAACCCAAATTTCTTAGGATAGGTTATTTCCATTCTATTTCACACTTTTTATAGTTTCATGGATTTCATCATTGGGTGATGCACGTTTTTTTGTTATTTCTTTTAAAGATAATTTTATTATGGTTTTATTTACCCTAGCCTAATGATATAAGAAAATATTAATTCATGCATCATACTATGAACCATAGGACTTAAATACCATGTATTATCCCATTTCATATCCACTTTCCTGTGTGCATTTCCTATATTTAATGTGTTTTTTGTGGTGTTTTTTTTTTGTTATGTATTGTAGGGTGCTAGTATTTTTGCAGGAATGAAATAATTGTTCTAATTTAAGTTCAAAAATCAATATATATAGTTTCTTCCCACATATATTGATGATGATACCTTAATTAACCAATTATTACACATTAGTTGTTTTTATTGATGAATGAAAAAAACTTATGAATCAGGTACTTATATAAATTGTAAGTGATAGTTAATTTAATAAAATCACTATATATATCCTGATAACAGATGTAAAGGTTAGATCGTAGTTACTTGACATGCCAATTTAAATTTATAAAGAGTATGTGCCTTTATAAATTTGAAATTAGTGATGAAATTAACTAGACTGAGATATCAATAACCAAATAAATGAGAAAAATTTTAATAAATTAATTCCTTAAAATAAAAAGGTTATCAATAAATGGGGCTTCCAAAATGAAAAGTAAATTTTATTTTCCTCTATATCTTGAATCTTCCACTCCATATATCAGAATCTATGTTTTGCCTTATGAGACCTTGACCCTGTCCCAACCTTAGTAGTGGGTAGTATGTTGTGTCTCTTGTGATCCTTTTGTGACTTTTCATTATCACCTAGACCTGGATCTAGGAGAAGGTTGAGGGTTGTGACTTGCTTATAGGAAGGCATTGTTCATGTTCCTTCCTTTATAATTTCCCTTATCTTTTATAAATCATATCTAAGTCATGTTCTTAGAAATTTTAGAGTTATTCCACAGCAACAACCTTATATCATATGCCAAGAACTTGGCTAAGAGTATGCTCTAGAGTTGGTGGGCCATGAGCCACCCATTGTACCTCTTATAGCTCCACCTAAGTTACCTCTTATAGATCTTCCACTGGGTGCTGATTCTCAGTTCTATGATAGATTATTTCATTTCATGAAATCATTGTAGAGTGTTCCTTGAACTACCTCTAACATGGAAGAGCTGACCCATGAGTTCTAGTGGCAGCATCCTCTCACCTTCTTAGGAGATGATGAACCTCATGATTCCAAGTTATGGATAGAGTTCATGTTATTAGTATTTTATCATATCAATAATCCTCCGGAGTAGAGGGTAAAGCTCTCCACCTATATTTTTTGTGAATCTTTCAATATTTGGTGGTATGTCCTCATTTAGGTTGGTCGACATCAAGGAATGGTCTGGGCAGAATTCTAGAGATCATTTTTTGAATTATTCATTCCTCAAATATTGTGATCAGATCATTCTTGAGAGTCCATGAAACTAAATTAAGGTGACATGTTAGTGATGGATTATTCAAATAGATTCACCAAATTACAGTGTTTTTCACCAACCTTGACTAGTGATGAGTTGATGAATACGAGACGGTTTGAGGATGGGCTTTTATACATCATCTGATCATAATTGAACAGCTCTTGTCTGATCACTTTTTATGAGATAGTAAACTAGACCCTCATCACTAATAAAAACCTGAGGTAATTTGATAATGTGAGAAAAAGAGGTTCATCTTCTAGGCAGGGAAGTGGTTTATCTAGTAGTAGGAAACGTCTTTTCTAGGGTACACCCAGAGGAAGTACCATCTAGGTGGAACACACTGAAAAATATGTGGTGTTTCACTATTTTGGAAGGTTATTCCATAAGAAGACCCATTTTATGAGTAACCTGTTTGAGTGTTGAGCTTGCGGTATAATGGGTTCACTTCAGTACTTCTAAAAATATTTTACTCCATCATCTAGTGAAAGGGGATCTATACCAACACCTCTTTTAGGTACATGATCTGAGACTCCACGTTAGGCTGGGAGTTGGCCTTCTACCGGCTGATCTAGGTGAGGTGGTGTCTGTGGAGGAGGTATTAAATCCTCATAGGCTCATCTCTAGTACCGCGGACCTACTCAGGTCAGACAGGTTGTATCTCAGGGTCATGGTTCATGCCATATATATTCAGTACATCCTACACTATAGGAGTAGAGTCCAAGGAAATATGTGGTTAGTGTTACTATTTTGGTACCCTCTCATTTATTTTCTCCCTTATTTGATATAGGTGCATCACACTCCTATATATATACTAAAATTATGGAAATTTTGGGCCTACTGATATAGTTCTTTAGTGGAGTTATGAATCTTAACACACCTTTGGGAGTTCGATCAGAGAATGTGTGCCAGTACTAGGAGTGACCCCTTGAGATAGGTGGGTATTATTTCCTATGGAATTTATTAATCCATGATATGACTGGATTTGATGTCATTCTTGGTATGTGGATTGACTTGTTTCTTATCATGCCTATATTGATTTCTATCTCCAGTACGTGTCCTTTTACATCACCTGGGGGGAGTAGGTATCTTTATAAGGGAGAATGGTATATCCAAGCTAGTCAATCTAGACCTAAACATAAAGGAAAAGAAAAGTGGAATCCCATATGGTGAGTATTTTTTTGAGTGATCATTGAAGGAAACTTATGGAATTCCCTCCAGTTGTGGATCATTTAAGGGATGTCTTCCCTAACAATTTCTCTAGTTTACCTCATATGAGAGAGTTTGAGTTAACTACCGATCTAGTGAAAGGTGTGGAACAAATTTCCATTCCTCTCTATAGTATAGAACCTACAGAGCTATAATAACTAAATAATAATCTTTAATATCTATAGGAAAAGGGTTTTATCTAACCCAACATGTCACCATGGTATTTACAGATCATTTTTCCCAAGAAGTAGAATGGTACCCTCAGAAAGTGGATAGATTATAGACAGTTGAACTAGCTTATGATGAAAACCTGATATCCACATCCTTATATAGAATACCTCTTCAACTATATCAGAGGAGAACTAGTTTTCTCCAATATCGATTTGATTTAGGTCTAACATATGGTGCATGTGAGACCATTAGGCATACCTCATTCAACATTCCAAAGCATGTATGACTTGTACGGGTATTTTGTTAAGTCATTCAGTCTTACGAACATACTGATAGTATTTATAGCTCTAATGAATTGGGTTTTCTTTATGTACTTGGATTCATTTGTGGTGGTCTCTATGAATGAAATCTTAGTATATTCTCACACCATAAAGGACCATTCCAACCATCTTGATATCATGCTGAATACACTAAGAGAGCACCATATATATGAAAAACTCAAAAAATTACACTTCTTGATCAATAATGTTCACTTCTTGGGTCATATCATTTCAGAGGCAGGTGAATCTATGACCCATAAAAGGTGAAAATCGTGGTTTCTTGGGATAATCCCAAGAATATGTTTGATATAGGACGTTTATTATGGATGGAAGACTATTATAGGTGATTCATTTAGGATTTCTCCCACTTAGCACCACCTTTTATGGGCCTAACTAAGAAGAGTGTGAAATTCATATGGTCTAAAACATGGGAGACATCCTTTCAGGATTTGAAAGGAAGACTGACTATAGATATGATCCTGATTATGCCAGATCCAATAAGATACTATACTATTTATTGTGATTCTTTAGGAATCAAAATTGGAGAATTATTTAATCAAGGTGATTGGGTTGTAGAATACGAGTCCTTATAGATGAGACCTCATGAGAAAAATTTCTTTATGCACAACCTCATGCTAGTATCCATGGTTCATTCTATGATCTTTTGGAGGAAATATCTTTTGGGTGAGTGATTCATTGTTTACATGGATCATAAAATCCTAAAATGCATCTTTACATAGTGATAATTGAATGTGAGGTAGTGTAGGTGGGATGAATACCTAAAGTCGTTTGATTTTGAGCTTTCTTATACACCAAGAAATGGAAATTTCATAGCTATTGACTTGAGATGAAAGACTCTGACACAGGCCATCCAAGAGGCCAGAAGTGAGTGGAAGTTGATGGCTATGTTTTCTGAGATGCACCTGGAGGTTCAAAAATAACATGGGAATCCTTTTTTTGAATATCTAGTTGTGAAATATTCTCTTATGTATTGTGTGAGAATGGGACAACTTTCAGATCCCAAGGGACTTGATCTGAGGGGAGGTGTCTCGGGTGAGAACCCACCACCTAGTTGTGTTTTTTATGAGAATGATATCCTTATTTTATGTTGGTGTGTCTGGGTTCCTTCTTACATTTGAGAAGAGCTGATATAGTAATATCATTAATCTATTTGGGTAGTTAATTCTGGTCTTACCAAGATGTATAAAATGTACATTTCCAGTATTGATGGACAGGTATGAAAAGGCATATTACAGGTTTCATCATGAGTTGTTCCACCTATCAGAAGGTGAAGATAAAACACCAGTAACCTATTAGACTTTTATAGCCTCTATCTATTCTTGAGTGGAAATGGAATGATGTCAGCATGGATTTCATGATTGGATTACCAAGATCCACTTGAGGAAGTGATGTGGTATGGATGATCATCATCTGGTTGACCAAGGCCACACACTTCCTACCTATCTAAGAGACCTTCTCATTTGATGATCTATGAAGGATTTACATTATTAATATTGTGCACCTTCATGATGTTCCTCTTTCTATCATTATAGACCAAGATTCATGGTTTATCTCGTGGTTCTGTAAATGGTTAGAGAAGGAACTAGGTTTATAGGTTCTATTGAGTACACCTTATCACCCTTATACTAATAGGCTATCTAAATAGATGATACTGGTGTTGGAGGAAATTATCTGAGCATGTATACTTGATTTTGGATGTTTGTGGGAGAAACATATAACTCTTATGAAGTTTTCCAATAGTAACAGTTTTTAGGTAATGATTCATGTGGCTCCATATGAGGCCCTTTATGGTGGTTTGTTTTTTCACCTCTATGATGATTAGAGGAAGGTGAGACAGTGATAATGGGGCCTTATTTCATGTAGGAGACTTCAGAGAAAGTGCAACTGATTCATAAACATATGGTTATAGCTCAATCCAAGAAGAAACCTTATACCGATAGTCATCATCGCCTGCTAGAGTTCTGGGTGGGACGTCAAGTATTTATATTATTATCACCTAGATTAGGTCATATATGGATTTAGAGATGTGGAAAGTTGTCACCTTTTTCTGTCAGGCCTTTTGAGATCATGGAGAGAGTCAGGTTAGTAGACTATCGGTTACAGTTACCTCATAGTTATTATTCCATGCATGATGTCTTCCACATAACCCAACATTGATGATATCATTTTAACCCATCTCATTCATTTAACCCTGAGGATATTAAGATGTTGGAAGATGAATCCTTTAAGGAGCATCTGATATATATCATTGATAAGAGCAAAAAATTTCTATGAGGTAGGTTAGTTCCACTGGTTCAGGTGCTATGGAACCACATATGTCTTTAGGATGAGACATAGGAGTAGGAAGCTAATGTATGTGAATATTGGTCAAAACTCTTCTTAGATGACGTCTTACCACCCTTGGAAGGAAAACTCGGGGATAAAGTAGGGTAGGTTGTAACACATCATCTTTTTTCAAATGTATGGTACATTGTTTTTTTCAACTTTAACTCCTTGTTTTGGACTTTTTAATGTTACCTAATAAAGTCAAGGAGGTCATGAGGGTGTCTAAGAATTTTTTGGAGCCTAAAGCACTGAATTTTAGAGAAATAGGCTAGGCCGCACGGTTATGAGAAACTATGTAGCACAGACCACATGGATTCCCTAACCATATGAGGGTGTGACAACAGGGAGCAGGGGTCCACACAATTTTATAAAACCATGCAATTGGTGTTGTCATTTTGTTCATTGGGTTTCGCATGGCTAGTGCACAATTTTTCAAACTATGCATCTAGTCTTTGAGAGGTACCCCTTTAAGAAGAATGGGGTTTATGGTTGGCACATGGTGTGTCCAACCATGTGGACCAGTAATTAAAGGGGAAATGGAACTTTTTCCCCTAAAACATTTTTAATCCCTCATTTTCCTTCTCCCCTCTCATTTTCTCCAGTAGAAACTTCCTGAGAGCTCTCCTCCTCCTCTCCTTAGGTATTCTGATCCCTCCCTCATACAACCTTCAAATAATTCACTATCAGATGCATTAGAAAGCATGAGGTAAGCTCAATAATCATGTTCCTTAACTTTCTAGTTTATCTTCTCATCTATTTTTCTATTTGGGAGTGACCTCATTTTTCTTATTTCTGGGTCTTTTGAAAATTATTTTGGTATCTTCTGTTCTAGAATAGTTTAAGGATTGATGGTAGATAAGTGGTCTTTTATGAGCCTATAATAGGTGGTCTAGTTTCTTTCCCCATGTTTTGATGAATTTTATAACATGAATCATTATTTCATGTGATTTACCTTTCTAGTGACACCTCTAAATTGTTAAATAAATTTAATGGAATTATTTACCATACTTGGTAATACTCTATTGAGTGGAAAATCAACATTTGGTTGATCTCCTTGATTTAAGCCATCCATTATGGTGTGCCTTACCTTGATGGCCTAGTTTTTCATTCATCATATCCAATTAAATCACCTTTGAGGTATTTCTTAGTCTAGTAATAAATTTTGTTGACCTATTATAAATAGTAGGTCAAGTATTTAATACTTATACCTTATGCCCTATTTCTCTATGCCTTTCCTTATGCCATTGATAGATTGTGTAATTAAATGAGATAACCAAATTGTTAATCACTATATCAATGATTCTCCAAACTAAATGGTGGGATCTTAGTAAGTTATATCCTTAAGCTGAGAGTGACACAAGGATCCCAAATTAAGGACACCTTGGATGGTATCAACGTGCCTTATAGATAGTTTGTTAAATAATTTTAATTCAAGGGAGACACCAGCTAACCCAATAATGATCTCACCATGTGTTTTCCTTTTTACCTCCAGACGAGTGATATCAGTTACCTAGGGGAGACCCCATGGATGGGCTTGTTGGAAATATTATTGTACCATTCCACGAGAGAGACTCAGACCAATATGTGAGATAATAGGGATGAACTTGAAGATTGTTTCTTGTTTTTTTCACACCATTCCATGAGTGAAACTTGGGATCCCATCTATAGATCATCTTGGATGGACTCCCATGGATTTTCACATATAAAGATCCTATAGAGAGATACATGGGATTCCCTTAGGATCACCTTGGATGGGCTCATGGTGACTCTTAATAACTTATAATGATGTCAATTAAATTAAAGAGTATATACATGGACTTGAAAATCCTAGGATGTTGCCACCAAGACAAATAATATGCATAGGGATAGTCCATTCGTTGACACTTTACTTATAGCAGTTCTTACTATGTTTCACACTTGTGAAAGTTACCTAGATTAGAGAAATCAGACTTAGGCTAAAGCATGTAGAGTTGAATGGGTTTCCCAAAGTGTCTCTGAACACATTGTAGGTACTATTCCAACCATATCACCAAAAATTGACCATGGTAATATACATATAACTAGGTCCATACCCAACGACCATCTTCAAACCTCAATTCTGTAACACCTTTCGACCATTCCTTCTTTGATCTATGCCATAATTTCTCTGAGCATGATCATCGCATCATAAGGAACTATTTACACACTATGGGGATCATATTCTCACACATCCATCAACAAATAATGGACCCTAGGGTGTCACCTTTCATCCCTCATCATCAATCCCCCAGGATAAACCTCAGGGTGGTACTGAGGCATCCATCTTTATCAGACTGATGTTTGATTCCTATGATGGGTATACCCAAGTAAATCCTATATATCTAAGAAATATTTATTATTGGGAGACCTAGGAAATCAAATGGAATACCCTCTAGGATTTTTTGGTCACTCTCTTTGGTATCCATATCTCATGGATCCTCATCTGAACCATCATTGTTGCATCCACCCAATCCTAGTGGTATACTAGGAATCGATCGATGGGATCCAAAAGTCACCCTCAAGATGTAAAACATCCATTATCAAGGATATATGTCCACCCATAACATTATACCACCATTTGAATCTTAGAGGTTCTAATTATTTATAATGCTTTGATGGAATCTCTATCCAAATCTCATCCTCCCTAGGAATTCACATTGGTATCACTATATCAATGGAATAATGGGAATCATAGGTATTCCAACATGCATTATATCATATAATCTAGTGTTGGATCCTAGAAACCACCACTAGGAATCCAATATTGTATCACCATTAATGGATGATTATCGAACTAGGAATCCACCACAAAAACAATGTAAGATAATATCCCAGAAATCTTAAGCATCCCGGGGTCTCATCTATATTAACAGGTGATTCATGGGAATCCTGGGAAGTCATAGTAAAGCTAATACTAATGGATGATTCCCAAGAATCATGTGAAGTCATAATAAAATATCTAAAAAATATAGCATAGGCTAGCCAAATTCCCAAGATCATCCCCATCATCACAAATCTATACCCATAGCCACATACATAGAATCAGGGTTATCTCTTAAAGTGAAACCCACAGGGGTCCCCTAGATCATTATTACATCTAAGGCATCATACTTTGAATCTGCAATCATAACTAGTCTCTTGGGCCAATGCCCGATTCTCGGGGTACATACCATCCATCATAACCATAAAAGTCATCAACCATTCCTATAGTCATCAAGGGTATACCTCACTATAGATAGTATCAATAGATGGATAAAGGACCATATCAATGTCTAGGGCCACTCCAAACTAGTCACCCCACCCAATCTATCTCTAATATTCCAAGGCTTTTCCCCTGAGGCCTAACACATATCAAGGCTCCTCAACCATCTTAAAAGGTTCATCCAACTCAAGTCATGTAACACCCCCTATTAGAGTTATACTGGTTTCTAAGTATTATCTTAGTATGGGGCTTGGCTATCAATAGTTGAGGTGTCAAGGAAATTAAAATGGTCTTCAGTGGACTTGTCACTTTACTCATTTAATCCTAGGAATTTTACCTAGGGTAAAAAATTAAAACTAATTTAATAGTTTACTTAAATGAAACAATAATTTTTAAATTTTATAGTTCATTTTAACTAAATAAGACAATTCCCTAGTAGAATGTCATCAAATCACCTGCATGATAAAAAAATGTAATGATTCTATAAGGAAAGCACCAAGGACCACATACCTCATGGTTAATCCAAAACATATTGTAATGTACTAGTCCAGAAGATCTTCCTAGGATTTTTTAGACCTATCCAAACAATTATGTGCTCAACCAGCCACCAATAATCCATGTGATGTCTTAAATCATGCCAAAAGGATAATATTAATTAATTATAATCACATTATGATTACATAAACAATTACATTACTTATTTTCAAATTTATTTGAATGGGAATAACTATATAAAACTCACTAGAGAGCCTCATTGACTTGAAAACATGACCAATGGAATTCCAACATCCTACAAAATGATTCTAAATTTGATCCAGCTAAGATACCTTACATGAAATAGTGAAATAATTATCAATATAAATTAAATTTAAGGGAACCCCTTAAATAAATCTATATTTTGATGCACCATTGTCAAAAAAACAAATAATAGTGGGAGGAAATTGTCTCAGGATGTCCTTAAGCTCAGTTATATGAAAAAACCAATTGAAAATAAGTTATTTCACCACCATCCATTAAAATCACCATTTTCCCCTAAATCAAACAATATTGAAATCAATGGAAAACAAGGGCAAGGAAGATGGAGGGATATAAGTGGGAGATATTACCTAGAAAATTTATTTGATCACACCTAGAATCACCCTAAATGGATGGAAAAAGGGGTAAGGAGAGATCCAACTGAGACCCTGCTTGAGTGCACTCTCCACTTCCCAAAAGGTAAAAGGGTGTTGAGCCCCCTTTTAATTGTTTTTTAACTATATAGAAATATGTTGGTCCATGACCATATGTTTCATGGCATGAAATTTTGGGCAGTGTTCCTGGACCACTCATTAATCCCTATTTCATGAGCAAGTCCCCATGGAACACCCCATGAATCATATCAATATAGATAAATTTCTATTCACACATTGAATGGACTAAAACTGCACTTCTTATAAATCTAGGGCCCTGGACACTCTTCTAACACTCACCCAAACCCTCAATACGTCCATTAGACATTAATCCACATTTATAAACATAATTTATGGATTTTCACATTCTAGTTACCTCATTATGAGCCTTGATTCTAAAAACAAACTATCCACTATATCGAAATTTTAAATTCCTTCAAAATTATACAACTCATCTTAACAAGTCATATTACAATAGAGGCCTCATCGGTTTATGTTAAGAACTAAATCATTAAGTGATAAATGTTTGGTTGGAGTCTAAGGCTCATGGTTCTTTCTAAGATGAACACTCACTTGAAAATGAGGAGTCTTATAGATATTTCTCTCCACATATTATTGAATTATCAGTGGATGATAGTTTTTCTCAAAATCATAATTGGACAGATCTATCATGGTTAGAGTTTGGGCCCTTATTTTGGATGGGTTATTATCCAAGGATATTATACCCTATACAGGGTAGTAAAAACATGTTTGAGTATGAAACAATTCATGTGTACCTTCTAAGGTGTTCCCTTTACTTGTTTCTTAATTTAATATTTTAAGCTTGGTGGTTTAGATAAAGAATTTAGGGAAAGTGTAATCGATTTGTGTCTGTACATTCATGTTACACCACCAATATCGATGACCTAGAGTGAGCATTGGAAGATCAAGGATTATTGATAGTGATAAACCTTGGATTTTGGAATATATTTATACTTATACAGGGATAGTGATAGAAATATCATGGATGTATCTAATTGTTAAAGATAGTTCTAAAATCGATGGTTTTCCTTTTCATGGTTGTGACCCAGTAGGGGGTCATGACTCATGTGTGGATGGAAATTATTAAGTGATAGGACATAAAGGGTTTTATTATGTGTGGGTAGTGTAACACCCAATGATTTTATGGAAAAATATTTTAAAATAAATTTAATTTCATCAATACCTTGTGTTACCCAAAACATGGATTTTTAACAAAACGCGATATAATATTAATATTATTCAAACATGACCATTATAAACTAGCCATTAAATATGGTGGTTTAAATAAGAAAAAAAATTAAAAATTAATTATAAAGTATTTAGTTAAATAAAATATATTGATAAATATTTACTTAATTTCTAATTATGACTTTATATACTTTAAAAATTCGTTTTTTCCTAAAAAATGTTTTTTATTATTTTTTGTTGAAAAAATTAAAAAATTATTTTTCTTTAATTTTTGGAAAATTTATTTAAAAAAATTAAGTTCATTTTGTATATCAAAATTTCTATATTATATTATGGTTAGGTTTTTTTAATTTTCTGATAAGATTAATTTTTTGAAGAATAGTGAAAAAAATAATTTTCATTGAAAATGACCAATTCATTTGAAGAATTTTTAAGGTTAAATTTTATTTTAAAATGGTTTTAAAAGTTAAATTAGTTCAATAATATTATTAATAATCTAATTTATACTATTGGAATCAATTTTATGTTTAGTTTTTAAATAAAAACTTTTTATACTTATGCAAACCTTTTTTTCGAAAACTTTTTTTTCTTTATGTCAACATCTTTAATTTTAAATTAAATTATTATAATTTTGTGAATTAAAATTTTGAAAATGGATTTAATATTTAACATTTTCATAATTAATATTATATAAAAATTTAAAATTAATTTTGGGTCATAATTAATAATAAAAACAATAAAAATTAATTACTTCGGTTAAGGTTAAAATGGGTTTACCGAGGTTGAAACTAAAAAGATAAAGATTAAAATGACCAAAAAACTTGTTAAATTCCTATTTTTCAGCCGTATTTCAACCCTATATCATCTTTTTTTAATGATCCATTTCTGTAGACTTTCAAACAAGATAGTGACTTGGAATTATTGGATAACTTTGAAACATTACAAGTGTGTCACTCAACCCAATTATAAAATGTCACCCCATATCCTCTCCTATACACACATTAAAATAATTTTGGTTCAGCAAAACCCTAACCAAATCCATTACTTATTCCTTACCCATGTATTAAATGTTTTATTTTTATTAGGAAACCCTCCTAAGAAGGTTTGGTAAAAGCTGAAAAAGGTTCTCCAAAGAGTAGGTATAGTTTATAACCATGCATTTTTGTTTTATTTATTATTAAACCTCCATTAATTATTATTAAAATATGATGATATAAAAAATAATTATATCATATATACTAATATTTTATGATTTTAGTTTGATAACATAAATATATCTTCTCTTCCATCAAATGTGAAATAAAACCATCGATCCTGTGTATGGTGGACTATCACCTCGTGAACTGATGTAAATCATTTTCCATCACCATATAATGATGTATTTAACAGATTTATATGATAAAATTAAAATATTTATAATTTTTGAATTATAATATCATATATACTTTCTTACCGTACAATCCTTTGGAAAACGATAGCATCACTCCTGTGTATGTGTAGACTACTGCCTCTGCAAAGCGATGTGAAATGTTTTGCATTTTATTTTGAAATAGATAGTAATAAGGATATATTTAATGAATATATATGATATATATTATTTAAAAATGATTCTTTAAAGTTTAATTAATATTTACATTTCTTTTATTCCATCTGTTGAAAAAATGGAAACAATACCCATGAATATGTATGACCTACCATCTCCATGAACGGTGTAAGTCATTTCCTTATCTCTAAAATTAATGGATGAAACTAAATATATATAAAATGAATAAATATGATATTTATATTATCATTAAAATTATTTATAGGATGTAACTGTGACCAATATATAGGGACCAAAATAGAAAAACCAAAACATACATGAAAAACATAGTTAATACACAAAACATTAATTTTAACAATAAATTGTTAATAAATGAGAGACATAAGGTAATAAATAAATAATATATAGTTTCATAAATATGTGTATATTTCTATAATATATTTATAATAAACCTATATTTATTATACTTTAGGTTCAAACATTTATGATGAAATTCAACACTTGAGGTAAGGTATTTCCATCTCAATATTATTTCTATGGGACACATGCCTTATACACCAATTTTTATTTTTTTTGCGGTGTATATAACTCCCATGAATGTAATTTATGATTAAACTAATGAATATTATGATATGTAAATATCCATATAATGTTATTTCTTTCATGGGTATTACAATTCAAATGTTAACAAATTTGTAAGGGTTTTATGTTATAATCTCATTGTTTATTGAGATTTATTATGATTATTATTATAATAATGAAATATTATGATATATCTCTTAAGAAACTCATAAATTTTATTCTATTATAGTTATTTATTGAAACTTAATGTTTTCATATCATTTTCCTCTCTTTATATACTTAAGATACCAAAATATTGTTTTTAAGGAAAATCAACTTCACTTCTCTCTTTGGTCGAAAATCCTTTCTCTTCCATGTGCATATTTTATAAAAAATTAATTTTTCTTAATATTCCTATATTATTATTAAAATTAATTATTACCCATGTTTTATGTTTTATAAAATGGTTTAAAATTAATCTTATATTCTCTTTATGAAATGAGGTACATTTGAATTTTTACTAAAAATGTTAAAGGAATCTTTGTTTTAACATGTACAACACAAATGATATTTCCCTTCATCATGATAACTCAAAAATTTAAAGCTTAAATTAAAATTTTCCATGGTAAATTTTAAAGATAACTTTTTGTTTAATATTTGTTAAATTTTAAGTTTTTTTATAAATAATTTCAAAGTAGAAGGATATTTTCATCACTAAATATTCCAACTGATCATTCAAAATCATTTTCCATCTAAGATAACATACTTTTATTTTAATTTATTATTAATGTGGATATGATATAATGATACAATAAATATTATTTCTCCAGATGGTTTATTCTTATGATGATAATATGCTTATGAAACCCACTTCTTTTTCATGGGTTATGCTATGATGAAATGTTTATTAAACCCATTTTATTTCTATGGGTTATGTTGGGATAAATGTTTTATAACCCTATGGCACACATATGTATGATTTTAATTATGTTTTGGGTGATCCTAGAATTATATATCCCACTAATTCATTGGGTGAAGATTAATGTTCTAGGATTTCAAAGGGTACATGGGAGGTTATCCCAAGCCCAAAAAAAGGGTACATAGAAGGATATCCCAAACCCAAAAAAGAGGGTACATGGGAGGTTATCCCAATATAGAATCAGGTAAAAGGGTAGTTATCCTAGGCCTAAAATGTTATGAATGTATTATGGGTATCCTTGACATAAGTTTTTCTATGTTTATCTGTATGTGAAAAATCTATGTCTTATGCCAATATTATGTTTTCAGGGATCATGCTTTTTTAATCCATTATGATTTATGTATTATAAACTTCAAATATTAATTCCATGTCTCAATATTATGATCTTTGAAATACATGGTATAGTTTTCAAATATTAAGATCATTTTCTCACACCCTTATTCCCATGTTATTCTTATGTGATCATTGATATCTCCATTCATTACCCTTACTGAGCATTTAATCCCACCCTTTCTTATGTTTCATTTACTCAGGTCATGAAGAATGTTATTAGGTATGATATGTTTAAGAATGAATCTATTTATAAATAAATTAGTGGTAGATGATCTAGTTCACTTATGAACTAGTTTTTTATATATCCAAGATTCAAAATACACTAAACTTTTGTGTTCTACATGTATGTTTTTATAATATGAAATGAATATACATCTATAAATTTTTAATATCTATGTATGGAGATTTTGGGTCATTATAGTTGGTATCATAGGACAGTTTTAGTTAAAATTTGGAACTAGGACGAGAAAACATTAGTAAGAACCATAGGGATACATCTATAGATAATTCTAAGAATATGATAATATTCTAGGATTTTTGTAGAGGATAGAGAAATTTGTTTCCAAGAAATTAAATCCATTTCGGGATACTACAAGTGTACGTATATTTGACACAGTTATACCTTAGGGTAATAGTTCTAAAAAACATGTATTGGTATTTGCCTCTATCATCACCTGGCACATGAAAATAGTCCTTACTGCACACTTGGTTCAAATTTCCAATGTGATATATTTTTTAAATTCATAAAATCCTTACAAACCATCATAAAGGATTTTAATAAAGTTCATGAATAACCTAGGTAAAACCTAAGGTGTCAAAGATTTAAAATGAGTTTTAATGATTTAAACATCCTATAATTTATTTTTTGTGATTATTTGGTGTCCCACTATGATTATTGTTGCTTACACAATGTTTTTTTGTTTTAGTCAATGGTTGGAACTCAAAATAACCATGTTAATGTTGAATGAGATGGAAAATTAAATGATTTTACTCCTTATAAACCAAATTTTATGGGATCTAGAATGAAAAATATCATTGATATTCTCACAAAACATTCTCAATATATGAATCATTATAAGATTAAAAATAAAAAAAGGAGGAAAATGTTCTTTTGAGTCCTTCATGAGTCAAATTTCATTTTATTTTAGTAGTTCCATTGATCCATTAGTTATCGAGCAATGGATTTTTACAATTGAAAATATATTTTCCATTCTCTAGTTTATATAGCATGAAAAATCCAATTTGGATATCTATCTTTTAGGAGTGGAAGATTAATAGTAGAGTACTCTTATTAATAATAAAAGGAAAAATAAAGAAATTGAATCCATGGAGTGGGATAAGTTTAAGAGCTTATTTTTAAACAATTAATTTTTTCATAATCTTCATATAAAAATTGAGAAGGAATTCCTTGAGATAAAGTAGAAGGATTGTGAATACATTGGTACTTATAAGGAAAGTTTTACAAGTCTTGTAAGGTATGCTTCTATTATTATCATATAACCTGAAATTAAGTTTGATTCAGTCTTTAGTGGCTTAAAACCATGTCTCTGAAGGAATTTAGCCATAACATACTTTATTATCTATGAAAAAAACATTCAATGTGCTATCAAGGTGTAAACGGATATTGAAGTTACCCATCAATGTTGTGGATTTGATAAGAAAAGAAAAATGAAATGCAAAGGTAACTTTAAAAAACATGGATATAGGATGATGATATTTCATTTATGATCTAAGTGTGGAAGGAAACATGAAAAAAAAGTATTAAAGGGACTAGTAAATGTTTTAATTTTGGAAAGGAAGGTCATAAAGAGGTTGAATACCAAAGTGATGGAAATAAGGTATCTAATTATAAAAATAAATAAATATATATATAAAATACACCACCCACACTTGAGTGTTCAAAATTCAAGGAGTTTGGTCATTATGCTAACAATTTAAAAAATAAGAAGGTTAATGAATATGATCAATGTCAGTAACCTATTAAGCCCAAAGATAAAGGGAAATACAATATTATCTATTTTTTCTATGGAGGGGTACAATACTGACATGGTGAAAGGTACATTTATCATCCACTTTATAACTTTTAATGTCTTATTGTACTCTATATCTACCAACTATTTTGTATCTGGAAAATTTTATAATATTATAACAATACCACCTCAACTATAATTTGTTGAATTAGCAGTGAAAAAACCTAATGGTTTGATGAATTCATCTCAAGTATATTATTCTTCTCATGTTGATGTTTTTGGGAATGTACTTCTTATAAATATCATTATTCTCCCTATGGTTGAATTTGATGTTATCTTAGGCATGTATTGGATTTCTCTTCATAAATCCCACATAAAGTTTTAGGGAAGGGAACTTACATTCGATATTCTAAACTAACCTATGATCGTCTATTAGTGTGATAATTAATATGAACATTCAATGGAAATAAAATTTATTGTATAGGTCTTGATTCCTATTAAAAATAGATGTTTATCTCATATAGTTTGGGAAAAACTCAACATCAAATATATGCCTATTGTGTGTGAGTTTTTTAATGTCTTTCTAAAATAATATCCAAGTCTTCTATTAAATCATGAAGTAGAGTTTTTAATATAACTCATACCTGGTGCTACACCAATTTCAAGCCATCCCTATAGAAAGGCCCTAATTGAGTTATAGGAATTCAAGAAGTAACTCTGGGATAATCTTGACAAGGGATTCATTTGGCTAAGTGTGTAACCATAGGGTGAAACTATTATTTTAGTTAAAAATAAATATGGATCAATGTGAATCTTTATTGATTATTGGGAATTTAACAAGATCACAATCAATAACTAGTATCTTATAACCCATATTGATAACTTGTTTGATCAACTACATGGATCACAATATTTTTAAAATATTTACACTAATTCTACATATCAATAGTTGATGGTCAAGGAATATTATACACCCAATAAAACATTTCATATATGTTATTGACATTATGAATATATAGTGATTCCATTTGGTCTTACTAATCCCCCTAATATCTTCATGGATTTAATGAATAGAGTCTTTTGAGATTACCCTGATCAGTTTGTGGGAGTCTTTATAGATGATATTATTATATATTTAAAGAGAAAGTAAGATCGTAAAGGTTACTAGATGATTTTGTTAGAAACCCTAAGTAAGGAGAAATTGAATGAAAAATTTACCAAGTGTGAATTTTGGCTACAAAAGGTTTCATTTTTGGTTCATATAATCTCAAGAGATGTTATATTAGTGGATTTATAAAAACAAAGGATAATAAACTTTTTCCTAGACCAACTATAGTGACTGAGATCCATATTTTTCTTGTATTGACTGGATATTATCAACACTTTGTGGAAAATTTATCATGGCTGTCCAATCCACTCACAAAGTTAACTCAGAATGGAGCCAAGTTCCATTAGATAAATTAATGTGATGAAATTTTCAAGGAACCAAAGAGAAGGTTTTTTAGTTTTTTATACATACATTACCCTATAGTGTATAAGGTTTTGTAATTTATAGTGGTTTATCGATGAATGGATTGAGATGTGTTCTCTTGTAAAATTATATGGTAATAGCTTATGCCTTGTGATAATTGAATATTTATGAGGAAAATTACCCAAATCATAATTTGGATTAAGCTATAGTAATTGTTACATTAAAGATATGGAGGCATCATATTTATGGAGAGATATGTGATATATATACTTATTATAAAATGTTATAGTATATATTCACTCAAAAAGAGTTGAATATCAACCACAGAATATGGTTTGAGTTGATTAAAGATTATGACTTCTTAATAAATTACCACCATGGGAATGAGAACAGGGTTTCTGATTCTTTGAGTAGAAAAGATCATGCTAGCTTATCCATGATGAGGATAAAAAATGATCCAATATTTTTAGATTTTAAAAGGATGGATCTAAAAATCATTAAATATGGGGTGGAATATTATCTTTCTTAAATGAGTTCCCAATCACCAATCCAATTTAAGATTAATGAGGAATAGAAAATAGATGTGGAACTATAGAAGAAGGTGAGAAATGTTCCTAGGTTTAACCTTGATTATAATAGAATGATAAGGTTTAGGAACCGTGTATGTCTTCCTTCCATACCCGATTTGAATAAGGATCTTTTATAGGAATCTCATAGTTCTTCATTCTTTATTCAACTTATAAGTACAATGATGTAAAAAGATCTAAAAGAGAATTTATAGTGGGATGGAATTAAGAGATATATTTTAGAGTTTTTTACTTCTTCCTTGGTATTTTAGCAAGTTAAGGAATAGAGACAAAATTCTAAAGGTATGTTTCAAACATTACCTGTACTAGAATAGAAATGGAAAAAAATAACCATGGATTTTTTCATTGAACTCTCCAAAACATTTAAAGGGGGTAATTCTATATGGGTTATAGTTGATTAACTTATAAAGTAAGAAAACTTAATTACCATTAGATAAGATTTATATCTTGATCATATTTATAGAATATACATTAAAAAATTGGTAAGGTTGAATGTAGTACCACAATCTATTGTATTTGATCAAGATCTAAGAGTTACCTTGAAGTATTAGTGAAGTTTTCAATAGGCTCTGGATATAGAGTTGAGTTTCATAACATTGCACTATCCCCAGATAAATGGTATTTCTGAGAAAACCATTCAAACCCTATATGATATATTGTGATATTCTTATACATATTTCAAAGGTGGTTGGGAACAACACCTTCTTCTAGTCTATTTTTCACACAATAACAGCTTTTACTCAAGAATTAATGTAGATTATTATGAATCCCTATAATTAAATTAGTTGATAACTCCAACATGTTGGTTTAAATTTAGATACAGAAAGATATTTGGACCTGAGATAACTAATTAAATAGAGTAGTTTGTTAGATCCATCCAGTAACACATAAGGACAGCTCAAAGTCAGCAAAAAATTTATGCTGGAAAATGTCACCATGATTTGGAATTTGAAGTCGATGAGAAGGTATATCTGAAAATTTCTCCATAGAATAAGTTTATGGTATTTTGGAAGAATATAAATACAATACCTAGTCATATTTACCAATTTTATATTATTTATTGAATAGGTATGGTAGCTTATCACTTGGTTCTTACACCAAACCTCTCTCAGATTCATGATGTGTTCCGTGTATCTATCCTGAGGAAGTGAATACTTGTCTATACCATGTACAAAACTTGGAGATTATACCATTAGAGAATTATATTTCCTATAAAGAAAAAAAATTAAAAATTATATTCATAGATATAAATTGATACTGAAAAAGACTACTCATTTGGTTAAAGTTATCTAGAGGAATTAGAAATTCAATGTACCAATGTGGGAACCTGATGATGTGATATGAAAGAAGTGTCCTTATTTTTTTATATCTAAGTGATGAAATTTCAAGGGATAAACTCATTTTAAGGGTTTTATAACGTGACACCTAGAGATTTTATGAATTTTTTTCTAATAAATTTAATTTCTTTGATATCTTGTGTTACACGCAATACCAATTTTTAACGAACCACAAAATACAATTAATATTATTTAAACATGACTATTAAAACCTATCCAATAAATTGGGTGATATGAATAATAATAACAACATTGTAAAAATTAAGTATAATAGTTTTAGATGAATAAAATTATTGATAAATAATAACATAATTTTTAAAAAATTCTTTGTAGGCTTTAAAACTAATTATATTCCTCAAAATTTATTTGTTTTTTTTTTGTTTTTTTTTTGAAATAATGATAATAAAAAAAATTACATTTTTCAAAAATTTATTTGAACAAGGTAATTTTATTATTTAAATAAAAATTTCAATATTATTTTAGATTTATGTTTTTTTTTTAATATTAATTTTTCAATGAATAATGAAGAATATTGATTTTTATTAAAATATGTCATTTCATTTAAAATTTTATGAGTTTACATTTTGTTTTAAAATGGTATAAAAAATTTAATTAGTTGTAATATATTATTATTAATCCAATTTATATAATTTTAATCAATTTAATATGGAATTTTGATATATAAAGATTATATAATTAGGAAAACCTTTTCTTTGGAGAACTGTTTTTCATCAAGTGTGTGGGTTTTATTTTAGATTAATTTCTGAAACTTATGTTAATTGAACTTATAAAAATGGATTATATATTTTTAAATATAATAATTAATATTATATAACAAGTTCAACTAGTTTTTTATATATAATTAATATTAAAAAAAAATAAAAATTAATTACCAAGGTTAAGGTTAAAACGGGTTTACTATGGGTAAAAATAAAAAGATAAGGGTTAAAATAACCTAAAAACATGTCTAATATCTATTTTCTAGAAATATTTAAACATATATAATTTATGTTTTTATGATAAGTAATTTTGGATCCTTGGGACCAAGAAATATACATAGCATTATTGGAAAACATTGAACAATTACAAGTGTGCCACTCACCTCACTTATAAAAGGGAACCCCCTATCCTATCCTATTTACACTATGAAATAATTTTTCATGGACAATAACTTAAAAAATACTATCCTTAATTCCCTCCCCAAGTCTTATAGAAATTATTTTTATTATGAAACCTCTTATTAAGGATTTATGTATAAACCTAAAGAGGTTCTCTAAAGAAGAGGTATAGTTCTTAACCATGCTTTTTTATTTTATTTTTTTTCCACATCCTTAAAATTTTATTAAAATATGATGATATAATAACATAAATATATATCATATACTTATATTTTATTATTTTATTTTCATAAACTATATCTATCTTTTATTCCATAAAATGGGAAAGAAGTCATTGATTGTGTGTACAGAGGACTACCGCCTCACTAACCGATGTGATTTGGCTTCCATCACCACATCTCATGGATGGATATAATGATGGATTTAACATATTTATATGATATTTATGACATAATTATAATTATTTAATTATAATATCACATATATTATCTTGTATTTTAATCCATTAGAAAAATATAACACTACTTCTATATACGTGTGGACTACAGCCTCTATGAAGCGATGTGATACATTTTCATTTAATTTTGACATGAAGGAAAATAAGGATAGATTTAATGAATATATATTATATCTATGATATAAAAATTATTTTTAAAGTTGAATTAATATTTTAATTTCTTTTGTTCCATCTGGTTAGAAAATAGATTTAGTGTTCATGCTTATGTAAGGCCTACCATCTCCATGAACGATGTAATTCATTTATTCATCTCTAAATTTTATAGATTTCTATAAATATATATATAATAATAAATATATATGATATTTATATCATTATTAAAATTATATAGATTATGGAACCATTATCAAATTATAGGGACCAAAACTACAAAACCAAAACATACATGAAAAAATGAAGTTATTACCCGAAACAATGATTTTAAAAGAGAATATTTAATAAACGTGTGATAGAAGGTAATAATAAAATCATATATGGTATAATAAATATTAGTATAGGTTTGTAATATATTCATAATAATTCTATATTTATTATATATGAGGTTCAAATGTGTACAAAGAATGTTGAGACTTGAGGTAAGGTATTTTTTCTCACTTTTATTTATGCGGGACACATGCCTTATACACCATTTTTTTATTTTTGTAGAGTATATAAATCCCATGAATTTATTTTATTATTAATATCATTAAAATTATGGGATATACATTTCTATATAAGTTTATTTACTTAATATATATTACAATTCAAATGTTACCAAAGTGGTAAGAGTTTTATATTGTTGTCTCATTGTTTATTGAGATTTTTTGTGATTATGCTTTCAATGATAAAATATTATGATCTATATCTCAATAAACGTATTAATTTTATTCACTTTATGTTATTTATATAAATTATATTTTCCCTCTCATTTACCTATCTTTATGTATCTAAGAGACCAAAATAATGTTTTCAAATAAAATCGACTTTATTTCTCTCTTCAGTTGAAAATCCTCTCTCTTCCATGTGCATGTTTTGTAAAAAAATGTTTTAAAAAAATGTTTTTACTATTACTCTATGTTTTTTAAAATTCATTAATATCCATGTTCTATTTTTTACAAAAAAAAATTAAAGTAATATTCTTATTCTTTCTAAAACAAGGTACTTTTCACTTTTTACCAAAAATATGAATGGAATCATTATTTTAATATCTAAAACATGAATGATATTTCATTCCTTAATGACCACTTAATGAAATAAATCTTACATTAATATTTTTAATGTTATATTTAATGTAAATGTTTTATTTAAAATTTGGAAAAAATTAATATTTTAAATAAGTGATTTCAAAGTGGAAAGGATATTTTCCTCATAAAATATTCCAAGTGATCTTTAAAAATCATTTGGAATCTAACATTACATAATTTTATGTTACTGAATATTTTTTGAGGATAAAATAAAAATATATAATCCCTATTCTTTTTATAGTTTTTTTATGATTATGATGAAAAGATTCTTATGAAACCTGGTTTTTTCCAAGTGTTATTCTATGAAGAAATGTTTATGAAATACATTTAATTTTTATGGATTATGATATTATGAATGTTTTATGATATTGTGGAACACATATGAGTGATTTTAATTATGTTATGGGTAGGGATAGAATTATAAATCCCAACCCATCGGTTAAATATTAATGTTCTATGAGATTAATGGGTACACATGAAGTCATCCCAAGTCCTTAAAAAAGGGTTCACTGGAGGTTATCCCATGTCTGAAAAAAAGAGGGTACATGGGAGTTTATCCCATCACTGAAGTAGGTACATGGGTGTTTTTACCAAGCCTATTAATTTATGAATGTATTAGTGGGTATCCTTGACATAATTTTTTCTATTCTTATGTGTATGACACAAATATATGTCTTATGCCAATGTTATGTTCTCAGGGATCATGTTATTTGATTCTATTATGGTTCCTATTTTGTAAACTACCCTGATTTATGATATGTATCAAGATTATGATCTTTTTTATGTTCCTTATAGTATTCAAATTTTAATCTCATTCTCATATACCCTTATAACTATGTTATACTTATGTGATCATTGATTTATCAATTTTTTACCCTTACTTATAATCTGAGCTCACCTATTCTTATATTCCATTTCTTAAGGTTATAAATAAGGTTATTAAGGATGAAATGTATAAGAATGGTGATATTTATGAAGAACCTATTGGGAGATGATTTAGTTCACTTATGAACCAGTTGTTCCTGTATTCAAGTTTTCAAAGACACTAAACCTTTATGGTCATCATGTGTGTTTCTATAAGTTGAAATGAATATTAATATATTAAGATATGATATATTTTTATGAAAAGTGTGGATCTTTATATGAATCATATAAAAATATTCCCCAATAATATTTCTGGTTATTTATTTATGTTTTTATTAAATTTCAAGATGGGAATCTCAAGTAGAGACTGATCTAGTGGTGGGTGTCCATCAATATAGTATTTCTAGAAAATATCTTTTGGTTTACACCTTACATTGAAATTCTTGTTATATGCTAAAGGGGGTGGTTTTACCTAGTGAATGAGGTTCTTGATTAATTTAGTTTGGTGAGTTTTATCTTGGGGTCTATATCTAATAGATTAGGGTTATATTAATGATCTCTATGGTTCTCTTCATAGTATGTTTTATTGGGCCCCCAAAAAGAAGTGGTGTGATGTTGAGTGGTTTTATAATGTTTGTGTCATTCTTAATGTACTCATATATAGCTTTTGTTAAGTAATGAAGACAACATAACTATAATATCTTTGATATTGGAAAAAAATAGGTTGGATATTGGGATGATGATGGATGGTTAATATAGATGTTAAGGTTTGAAAATGAGTTTTGTGTTGATCTAATTACATGAGTTAATGACATTGGTGCTTGTGCCTTACTATAATGGGATGGTAGATAAGTTAACATTAGTTCAAATAATCATGTTTATTTGAAATTATTTGGGTATAATTATTAAAACATTGTAAAGTTCTCAATGGTGGAGTGTGTCATAGATGGGTTGGTCTCACATGAAAACCGTCAACATCACACTTTAAAGGGATGAGTGGATCACTACCACTAAATATAACCTTGTAAATGAACCATTTCAAGTTTGATTTCAGTTTTTAATGGATTAAATTCATCCCATGTGATTGTGAAATCATTGTATGAGGAAAGGTTTTGGGTAAGAGTGATTATAAAGGCTCACATAGAGATGATGTGTGTTCTGCTAAGGTTTTTCTTCAAGATGAGCTATAGAAGATGATCTTAGTGATGAAAGATGTTTTATTCCTTATTATAGGTGTAAAGGGTGTATTTAGTACTCATACATCTAAAGAAGAAGAATTATTTGTGTGAAAAGGTGGGTTTGTTTCAGATGGGATTGTTTCATGAGAATCCTTGGTTAGTAGCTCTAGTTGTATTCTTTTTTGAGAGTGAAATTCTAAAAATATAGATAGGATGTTGTGACCCATATTTTCTTGGTTAATATTTTTCTCAATTTTCATTTTTTTAGTCCTAATACCTCTCTACTTGTAAAATAGTAAAATTACCATAGTATATGACCTTATAAAAAAATTAATGGTTTAATTACTTTCATAATGAAATATTTAACCCTAGGATGAGTTTTGATAAATTTCCAAGCATATTGAATTATATATGGAGTTTTAATAATTATTAATTAAATTAATATACGTATCATATAAAAATGGTTATGTATTAGTTACCATAGAAAATTCATTTTGATACTTTAGAATATATTTAACATATGTTTGAGGTTATTCACTATGTCAGTTTTGAATTTCAAGCATTGTAGTGGCTCAAGAAAATATATCTAAAATAATATATTATTTTTATTCCATATTCATGTGTTTTTGGAGAATAAATTATATCTCCTTAATAAAGAATTTTATGGAAAAACAATTATTTAGTTTATTATGAAATCAAGGGCTTACCCTATGGAGGGTGTAATTTTAGTTTTCACCTAGGGTCCTTAGGATAAGCGGTCTCAAGTGTCATTATTTAATGATTTTTAATTTGATGTTATTTTTTGGTTGTTAAAACCCTAAAATAACACTCCAAAAACTCCTTAAAATTTTTATCTTGGTTGGGGTACATTTTACATTGACATAACACTAGATAGATAGAGATATATAGAGAGAGTGATAGTGTGTGTTGGTGTATATGCTGGTGTGTGTGTGTGTGTGTCTATGTCAATGTGAGGAAGATGAAATCCATCAATGGTGAAAATGGATCTACTTGGGATTAAGACAAAATCCAAAATAACATCCATGATTGAATTTAAAAATGATGATGAAAAAACCTAAAGTCAATAATGGATTGAAGTGATGATAATTATCCATTAAGGTAGGGAATATTATTTGATTTTTTTCCTTCATTTTTTTCTTTATAAAAGAATTATATTTCTTTTTTTATAGTTATATAAATCATTTCACTTCAGTTTTATTGATTTTTATTATCGATTTTGAAACCCACATTCCTTTGATCATTATTGTTGGTGCTACTAACCATGGATTCTCATAAAACAACTGAATATCTATTACCCTCATCCTTGACTATTAATATTTTCCCCCATTAAATTTATTCATGTTTTCACCATTAAACCTCACTATGGTTGAGTTTTGATATTTCATCGCCCATATCGATGTGTGAATGGAATCTAGGTCTACAATCATTGTATTTGTACATGAAATGGAGATTTAGTAATGCATAATATATGATAGGAGATGGTGGAGTGATTAGAGGCATGGGACATCATGGAACATGGCCTACCTAAGGGCTTCCATGTGAACCTCTTTTCTATTCTGGGATGTTTTCATGAAATCTATACCATATTATGGTTTCATTAAAATGAATAACCTATTCTAAGTTTTTTCAGCATAGATCGTGATGGTATGGTCTATTGGGCCACCTGAGACTATTTTTGAGATGAGATTGGTAGTTATTTTAGTATTTTTCTAAGTGGTGTTGTACTTGTGTTTGATGCCTCGTGAATGTGTTTTATACATTTAGTTATAAATATAAATATATATATATTTCTATTTTTCTATTTTTCTATTTTTTTTGGTTTTTATTAATTGGTGATATGTGTCTATTGTAGGTTGATATAGGATATAAACTCCAATATTGTGTGATATGCATACTCAAGACTATTCAAAATCCCCTAGCTAATTTGAGGTGGGATTCGGGTGTAAAACTTGTCTTACTTTCAGCCCAAGTGGGGACTTAGTGGGTCGGATCATGTTAATAATTAAATATTTTGATGTAAAAAAGTGACATATTCTATGGTTATAATATCCTTCCAAAGGTCACTTACTTTTGAATTAATGTTCAATAATAGTGAGACTTATTTTGGGGCTATACTGGGATTGTGGAAGGATAGGAAACATCATGTGATGTACTATACTATATGGTTTCTAGATGAATCTCAAAAAAATTATAGAATAAGTGAAAAAAGAACTCTTGATGGTGGTTTTTTTCTTTTTGAAAAATTCTATAAGCACCTCATTGGTTCTAAATTCATTGTATTCTCTAACCATGATTTATTTAAATATATTTTCCCCAAAATATTCCAAGAAATGGTTAGTAATATGGATCTATATACATCAATAGTTATCCCGGGAAATAATGAATAAGAAGGAGATAAAATAGGGTTACTAGAAAATTTCCTAGGTTATCCAATATTTAAAATGGAAACCCAAGAGAGGTAAATTAATAATGTTTTAATAAAAAACTACTTGTTATATCATCTAAGTAATCCCCCACCCCCCCCCCCGCATTTAACTAGTTCATTGAATTATTTATCTTATTTAATGGTCCCTTTTGGCCTCAATCTTGACCAAAAGAGGAAATTTTATTCATATTTATACAATTACTTTTGGGTCGACCCTTTTCTATTTAAAAGGTGTAGTAATGGAATGGTCAGGAGGAATTTTATTAAATAAGAGACAATACCCATTCATGGGAGTTGTCACTCTTCACTTTGGGGAGTGACATATAGACCTATCATGTGGTCTATACTAATAGAATATTTTATGATAAAAATGGATGAAACCTAGTGGTATACCATAGGTTGTTTCTTGAAATAATCACTTTAATCAGTTGTTTGAACATTACATAGGCCTCATTCATTCCTATAGGCTCAGATAAATACTTAAATTTATAATATTTATCAACACTATACTAACTACAATATTGTATATAAGGAATTTATAGATCATCTAAAGGGGATGAATTGTGAGACTTTGGAGTTGATTATTTTAGATATTGACTCGATCAATATATCATAGGATCATGTTACATAAGAAGACACTAATTTATGATAATTAAAAAAATCATAAAAATAGAGTCTTATGATCAAGTTCAAAGTAATTCCAAAAACAAATTATCACTTTTCTTACTCCAAGATTAATTGAATCATTTAGCCAAAAATTCATTAAAATATCATCAAACTTTTATGTCCAAATTAGTTAATCCTACCAAGGTTTATGAAAATCCCTTGGTTTAAATAAATTTTCTAACCTAGATGAATTATAGTAAACTCTTAATATGGAAGAAAATTATGATTTATTGATCTTAACTCAATTCTCTCAATTAACCAGGTGTTCCTCCCAGTAAATTTCTCAAGTATATATTTACATAAAGGTATTAGATTTAGATAAGTTTCAAAGGTAGTTCTTAGTCAATACAACTTAACATGATTGATAATAATGATTCATTATGTTTCCATCCTTCTACACTTGATCCCTTATACCTTAAGTGTTATATCCACACATAAAAGTTGAAAACACCATCATATATAAAAAACATATTAAGGAATGAATTCATGGTAATAAAATTGAAATCCATTTCATGATTAATGAGGAAATAATTAAACTTACTTTTATTATGAAAACCCATTAAACAAGACCACTTAAGTAAAGTAAAATTAACCATATCAATGAAATTAGATAAAAACAAGTGAAAAATATCTAATTAAAAAGTCGAACCCCTCAAACTCTCAACAATATTTTCTATAAATACTAATTCTCTAATTGTTTTTTGAATTTAGGCATCTCAATATGAAGTTACGGGACATATATTCTTTAATTATTCCCTAATAATATTTTTATCATGACCATAGGCTTTATGGAATGTAAAATTATTTCCTCTATTTTAACTAGAATCTCCCCTATAGATTTCAGCCTAAGATCTATGGGTAATTAGCTAATATTCCCTCCTTTGAACCATTACAAAAACATATCACAGTGTGAAGGCCCTAGTTATGGTGGTCCAAACACATTGTAACTTTCCAAATTTTTTTAATAAAATCATGGTGTCATGCATCATCTCATAGAATTATGAGAGCAATGTTTTGTCTCACATTAGAAAACCACTTGTTAAGTCTATCCATTAAATATTGGAATGTGTATTCAACCACTTGATATAATACTTTAGGGAAATATCTATCCTAGTGGGTCCTCATTCCACCTCATCCTTGTTCATAGAAACTTAAATGTAAGTGTCGACCCATGTTGGCCTTGAACACTACTCCACTCTCTTTTACACTTCCCTATCTAGTTCATGTGGTCAGTGATTGGATAGCTTTTTAGCTAGCTTTATCTCTCATGGTTACTTGTTATGGATGGATTTCTTATTTTATCTCTAAATTCTTAGGTTTTACCGTCAAAATGATTTGAAAACAATAATAATTTTTGGTTGGTCATGAAACTTCGAGAATGTATGACCTACAATATCTATGAAAAGCATTTTAAGTCCCTCTTAAAAATTTTGGGACTAAGATATTTTAACAAAACTTTTATGTGTTTGTTATGAAGAATGTGTTGTTGCATGAATCTATGTTATCTTCCATATGGGTCCTCTGCCTAAAATATTTAATGAATCCAACCCTTATGTTCATTGCATAAATTATTTAAATCCAAAGACTTAATTTTGTTTAAAACCATTCGCATTATGACCGAAGGATTAAAGGTCTCAATTAATTATAATTTCTTTAATTCTCCTCTTAGGTATTAGAAAAATTATATAATATTCAAAAAAAAGATAATCAAAATATTACCACATTATAGAAAATTTGGCCCAATAATTACTATTAAAAATATAAAAAAACATGAATTGTTATTATAGTATTCTCTCACACTTGAAATATAGTGACCCAAATTTCTCTTACATGACTATTACATAATTTTTTTGAAAAATAACATAATAGTAATACATTCACGGATCATTGGGTTTAATATATTGGGAAAATTATGTTCATTAAACACTTAAACACTATTTAAAACCTTCTCTTTTATCCTCATAAAATATTTCATGTTGTCCTTAGTACATGTAATCACCAAAGGATATGCATAAAATAAAGGAAACAGATAAAATCCCTGTAAGGGGAGGAATAATATGGGAGGAATAAAGAAAATGAATCAACAGAACATGGGTGAGTATAATCAACATCATCAAATAATAATCATATGACCATCATAATAATTATGAGGGAAGATTTTTATAAAGTCATGGAACATGGTATTTTCATAATAATGATATATCATAACATAGTGGTCAAATAATACACATAGTTGTGAAAAAAAAAGATAAAATCGTGTTCTTTCATTATATATGTTCATAAATCATAACATCATAATTGTGAAAAATAAAGAATAATATTCATGCATATTACATATAATATCATAATACATATTTCATTAACCAATTAATTATAGGAATAAATAATTCTGTTCAAACTTATCACATCATAAAATGTTTATAATCATGTACACCACATGGAAAGGAAACATATAATAATACTATTTATGAAATAAATCCATGGAAAGGAATAGGATTCATAAAGTAATTTAAAAAGAATACATTCATGAGTATCATTTTGTTTTCCAAGATGAATAAGGTAAATCATATTTTAGCATAAAATATCATCATTCTTGAGTGGAATAAAAATAGATCAAGAGGAGTAGGTGTATTGTTTTCAAAAATAAATCCTCTTTAAAAAATAATTTTATTTGGATTATAAATCATTTCTAAAAGGTGAAAACATGTATATCCCAAAAATTATAAATAAATAAATATTGAATATAATTTTTATGGATATTATAAGAAAACACTTATAGAAAACATCATTAAATATGTAATATCTGAAAAGGAAGAGTTGGGTTCTAGAATACCCTTACCTTAAATCCCGATTTATTTCATCATTTTATAGCCACCTAAATAATAAAATTAGGTTTATTAAAACATAAATATATAAGTGAATTGTTTTTATTTTTTCACTCTTGATCCGTTATAATCATTGTATTATATTCCCTAATTCCATTTTTTAGAGTTAAAATGTTTTAATATCATATTTTCTTAAAATATATCATCTTTATTTAATTTAATGATATTAAATTATTTATGTTTATAAATTATTAATATTAACTCCAAAATATTATAAATACATATATTTATACATTTTTTATTATAAATAATTTATTATAATTATCCATAATTATTTCATAATTATAGAGTTGGAAATGTCCTCGTGGGCAGTTAACTGATCATTGATAGGATATTTTCAAAAGAGGGGGAAAGAGAAGTATGACATATTAATATTTCATAAATATAATAATTGAAGAAGGATAACATCATTAAAATAATATTAACATACAGATCAATAAAACTTTGATGATTTGGGTTTGAAAGGGATAGAGAAAAATAGGAATAGAAGAAAAACATGAGAGAAAGATTTGATGAAAACTTACCCTCTTTTATGGTGTTGCTTTTTTTCAATGACACTAAACTACTTAAATGCTTGGAATTGAGTGAAAAATATCCAAAGGATTCTAAGGGGATTTAGGAAAATTTTTGGTTTGTTAAGTGGAATGTAAGTGGTTTTACAAGGGAAGTGTGAGGGGTTATTTATACTTGATGTGAGGATTATTTTTAGGATAAAATATCGATTAAAATATAATTTCCATGGTAAAAATTTTAATAGGGATATTATTGAAATTTTAAGTAATATTTGATTAAAATAAAATGATTTTATGAGTTTTAAGGCTTTCAAAAACCAAATTATTTATTTTATTTAAAAGGAATGTGGAAAAATGAAAAAAAATGTTAATTTAATGGAATACTTTAGACTTTAGACTTTGTAAATTAATTTTTAGATCATGAAAAAAAATATTGTATTTAAATGAATCATTTGTATAATTATATTTATTTTTGGTAAAACCAATATTTATAAATATTATTAGGTCTTTATTACACCATGAATGATATAATTTAAAATACCCTGGGTACGAAAAAATTATATTTTTACTATTCACCAAAAATTGATGTATTTTAGAAAATTACCAAAAAAAATTAAAAATAAACAATTTAGATATTCTCAATATAAAAATTACATTCATATTATAAAAATAATTTTATATCATATTTAATTTTAATTTTTAATATGAGAAATTGTGATTTTTATAAAATACATTAAAATAAAGTTCATTAAAATGAACTTATTGTTCCTTTGAGTTTTTAATGCTGATATTTATTTTATAGAATTATAATATTTATATTTTCTTAAATTACTCATGATAAATACTATTTACATAACATTTTATTATTTTGAGTTCAAATTACTATTCCAACGGTCATGTTATTATTCCCAACAGTTAGGTTACTATTCCTAACAATCAAGATACTATTCACAATGGTCACATTAATATTCCAACAATTATATTACCTCGTATAAATACTTCTTCATTAATTCATAAATAATTCACAATAATACCTCATCGGTTCCATATTTTTATTTTCTAAAATATCAATTAGTTTACTAATATTTTATTTCTTTTCCATAGTGTTGTTTGTGGGGGATATGATTCTAGAAGATTAGGATGGTCCAAATTTTACCATTAATGTATTTTTAATTTCTAGTTTTTTATCTAGACTAATATATTTAATTTTAATGGGCTTAGTTTTTTATTAATATAGCGATCTCCACTAATATGTTTTCCATTTTTCTATATATTTTATGTTTTTAATACTATATAATATAATATAAAAAACATTTATTTAGGAAATAAATATTATTTATAAAGTCTAGGTAATTGCATTCTTCCCCCATTTATAAATTTTTTCCTAAAATTTAAACTCATATTATCATTTGAGAATAGATTAGGATGCTTTTATTTCATTGTTTCCTCAGGTTCCCAGGTAATCTCCTCATATTTATTATTTCGTCAAAGCACTTCGACAAGGTGATATGTATTGTTCCGTTGAACTTTTTCTCTGGAGTCTAATATATTCATTGGATAGTCCTCATAAGATAGTTCATGCTCAATTTGTACCACCTCAAAATTTAGTACATGTGATGGATCAGTAATTTTCTTTCTAATTAGTGATACATATAACACATCAGGATCTTAGGCTAGGTTTAGTGGGAATTCTAAATGATATTCCACTTTCCTATGCAATCAAGTATTTCAATGGGTCCAATGTATCTAGTTCTTTAAAAAACACATTAATCTCTTTTATAGTTATATCTAAAGGAAAACATTGTCTTTAAATTCAATATCAAAGTCCCTTCGATGGTTGTTAGCTAAAACCCCAATGAGAATTTTAGATTTTTCTTGATTGGTTGAATATTTTATATCATTTCTTATGAAATATCAGGTTCAAGTAGCTTCTTGTCACTAAATTTATCCCAAAAAGTGGGATTTATACATTTCTTCCCATATAGAGTTGAATATATGTACATTTGATTACTAAATTGGATGTTATTGGTGTATGAGAACTAAACTAATGGAAGCTTTTTATTCTATCCTTATTTAAATTCCATTAAGTAAGATCTCAATATTTCCTTCAGTATTATAATTTTCCTTAGAGATTGGACATCATTTTGGTCATGATAGGCCATAATGAAATTCAATTCAGTATTAAAATAATGTTGAAGACTTCTCATGAATTTAGAGGTAAACCACAGATCATGATAAGAAAATAATAGAACGTGGTTCCCTATGTAGCCTTACCACATCCTTTACATATATCATGGTAAGTTTTTGATGAGAGAAATATTTCTAAATAGAGACTAAGTGGGCAGTATTAGTGAGTCAATCCACCAGAACCCATATTTAATTGCTTCCCTTATATATCTTCAGGAGGCCACTTACAATGTCATTGGAGATGTTCTACCATTTTAATGTGGGTACGGGAAATGGTAACATCATCAACTTAGGCTTAAATCACTCTTCTTTAATTTATCCAAATACCAAGAACTTGGAGGTGTACTCAGTGATATCATTTTCCATGTTTCACTTCTAGAAGATCTATCGAATACCACAGTATATCGTGGTACTTCTAGGATAAATAAATAAAGGTGGTCATTTCACATTATCTGATAGATAATTATTTTTCTCGGGTGATTAAGGCACACAATGTCGAGTTACAAAATGAATTAAACCATGTTCATCAATTTGGAATTTAGGATGCTTCTTTTACTTTATTATTTTTACTATATTTTGAAAATCAAAATAATCCCTTTGTTCCTACTTAATATTCTCTTAGATTTATGATTGGGAAATCATTTTGTAATGGAAGAATGTATTCACTACCATTATTATCTCTAGATCAATCCTTTATATATCCATTAAGTTAGGGTCTTTCTCAATCTACATCATGGATAGAGTCACATTTTCCTTTATTCTAAGAGCATCAGTTGCCTTATTCATCCTTTTGGGATGGTAGTTAATAGATCAATTGTAGTCCTTGATCAACTCTAACAATTTTTTATGTGTGTTCATCTCTTTATATGTGAATATATACTGTATACTCTTATGATCTGTGTATAATACACACTTCTCACTATAGAGGTAGTGTTTCTAAATCATCAATTTGAATATCATAGTTTCTAACTATTTCTCAAAGTAGGACACTCAAGAGGGGAGTTAATTAGGTTCCTATAAAAATTTATATCAAAAATATTTATTTAAAAGTCCCCCAATTTTGAAATACAAAATATCCCAATTAACCAAAGTAGCATATTTATAAAAGTTTTGATCTTTTAAAATATTTCTCAAAGAGTAATTAGTTCTTAGTTGAAATAATAACAATTGTTATTTTTACTTTTGAAATAAATTTAATAAACCAAATTCTAATATAAACACTATATAATATTAACTATCAAAGTGAAAGAAATATTTTCTTCTATGAAAAGATAAAACAGTGAAAACATAACTTTGAAAGGAACTACTGAAATAACAACTAAAGGTTCAGTCTTAAGCTAAGACTTAGTTCTCTCCACTTGGTGATCATCTTCCACAAATTAGTTTATATAAATAAACTTTGATCCATACCCTAGATCAGGGTAAAAAATAGTATACACAACTTTCCAGGTTAACTAGACCTCTTCCACAATTTTTATGGGAGTGAAAAAAAAATAGGCCATGCAAGGACCTCTTCCACTATTATCTGTGGGAGTGTATGATGTAAAAGATGGTTTGTGAATATATCTATGTATCTTATATTTTTTTCACAAGATTCGGTGTGTGTTAATAAAACATAGATACACACACTATTCATAATGTAAAAATAGTACAAAAGTAGAAAAAAATATAGAGAATATAGTTATAAGGCTCTGTGTGATTGGAAATGCAACTTTCTACTCTTGGAAGATGTCTTGAAATGCAGATTGAGTCAAGTTCCATAAAAATATAGAAAAATAGAGTGTTGTAAGAGCTTCTGTATTCTGTTTCTAGTGATTTATATATGTGCTTGATGAGTTTTTTTCCTTTATTAGTTTGTTGTTGTAAAGTGTTATTTGATTTGAGTTCTCAGTAGTTCATCCAAAGCTAACAGTTCTCGAGTTTTTCTTAGGCGCACGACTTCTCCACACACTTTTTCTTTTTAATCAGGTATTATCTTTATACACTTTAGCTAACAAGAAGCATGATCTCTATCACATATAGGTACCTCATACCTTGTACTATAGTCTGACATTAATTTAAAGTTTGTCTACAAAAGATAGAAAAATTCATTAATATAAATAGAATTACTAAGTTTCAAAAATATGACGATTATAATTAAATTTGAATTTAAATTATAAATTAAGAAGTGATGGTGTCTCTGAATGGTGACTTGCAATGGTAACTTAGGATCAGTGTCAACGAATAGTGTCTTAGGAATGTTGTCTCATACTTAACACATTCTAAAATCAAGAATGGTTATTCAAGAATTAGTGACTTAATATCATTAAGTCCAGAAGTGATAGGTCACTCCAATGGTAGGTCCTCCTGATGGTAGGTTGCACGGAAGATAGGTTAACTTGATGGTGAATCATTCTATTGGTAGCTTATACTTTGTGAAGATTTTGGATATCGATAAGTCATTCTATCGATATCTTATTATGATGGTGACTCATCCTTTGTGAAAATTATGAGTCAAGTCTATAAGTAGTTTTATGCGTTGGTGACTCATAATTACAAATAACTCATACTTACAGTGAGTCTATCGGTAGCTCAATGTGATGGTGACTGATGGAACAGTGTCTTGTCCTTTATCAGAATTCAACATATGTGTTGATGGTGAGACAAATAATAGTGAGGCATCTTATCGATAAGTTCATATCAAAATTAGCTCATACTTAGCCAATTTTATGTCATTGGTATGTTGTCCAATAGTGAGTCTGGCCTAACGGTGTCTCAGCCTGAACAGTGATATTGAGTCCACCTTAATGGTGAATCATAATTAGTCAAATTTTGACTACTAGTATTATGATTTAAAGTACTAACATAATAGATTATGATTATATGTTAATAATAGTAAACATAATTAAACATGATATAAATATAATTTAACTTGATTTAACTTGATAAATCATTATTAATCATGATTTTTGAGCATTAAAACTAGAGGAGGCCAACAATATCTCCCTTTTTTATGATAACAAATCATGGAATTATACAACATAATAGGTTATTCATAATGATCAAAGTACAATAGATAATTTTTCTGTTTAACATGTCATACATCTCATGAGAGATTAAATTATAAGATAAACATAATCAAATATAATTAAATACCATAATTAATCTCATTATCAAATTAAATTTCATACTCATTCTCCTTTTAATTCAATATGATTTATCCCCCTTTTGGGATTATCAAAAATAGAACAAACAACAAGAGATAAAGAACATAAAATAGAGGAAAAGAGATAATTCATTTCATGAGTAAAAGTATAATACATGGGATGATAAAAAGTTCAAAAATAAATACCTATTAAAGAAAAATAAAAAATCAATTCTTCTATAAGGAATAATCCATGACTGTTTTTCCCTTATAAATAGAAGAGGATGGAGGAATAGGAGGTGCAGAAGGAGAAGAGGTAAATAACTAATGAATGGGAACTTCATAAGGTAAAATAAAGGTAATACTTTGAGTAGAATAGGTAGGTGTTGTAAGTTATCGATAATTAAAAAGTCTCAGATGACTAAGAGTATGAGATAGAGACATTATAAATAGTTGAAGGGTTGTAAGAAGGGGAGAAAATGGGTTTCTAGTGATAGAAACTCTGAACTGAGGATCAACTGACTGATATATTGAACTTGAAGGAAAATTCTTAATCACTGGTTGAATTAGTAATGTCTATAGTGCTACAATATCTATACTCTGAATGTGAAAGTAGGGATTTAGAATATTGATAAAATAAATTATTATATTCCCAATTTTCTCCATCACTTTGGTAAAATCATCCTTATTTCCATGAACATATGAAGTTCAAGAGTTAACTCCTTGAGTTGTTTCACTTGTTCCTTGAATGCTTGGGTAACAGGAGGTATCCTCAAATTCTAAACCAAATATTTGAAATGATTATCCAACTGATGTTTAGTATAAATACTTTTAGAGAACAAATATACTTTTTTGGTGATCTTTTCCTGAGAAGCAGTGTCCCCTTTCATGTAAAACCTTACCATATCATGTGCATTATTTTTATTCTATTTAATTTTTCTTAAGATCTCCTGATCTGAACTACCCATCATAGTATATGGTTCTTCTATGATAATAGATCTGATAATATCACTATCATAAGGTTGATCAGGAGAATCATAGGTTAATGCATCATTGAAAATATCCTTGACAACTAATCTTAAGATATCCAGATCAATATTTGGAGGTGGAGGAGTATCATCCTCAGAAGATATATCTTCAATAGTTTTTGCATCTTTTTTCAAAGATGTTATATACTCAGATTAAATGCCTTTAAAAATAGTATCAGGTCATCCATATCATCACTAAATCTCTTATTTTCTATCCTTAATTCCTAAATCATAGATACCATTTGAGGTTTAATTTGAGAAACAACCTTTTCTGAGAGTATGACAGCATCGATTTCACTGAGACTTACCACCGGTGCTGGTTGAGGTTGGATAATTTCATTAACAACTAATAAAAACTCTTCTTTAAAAACTTTGAGATCATTATTAATCACATAGTTAGTAGGAACAAGTTAAAATGAAGGAGAAGGAGTAGGAGCAGGATCTGTTTTAATAAGAAATGGTTGAGCATGATCCAAATCTTCAATCAATTATCCCTTAGGATGAGAAGCCTCTTCATTTGAATATAGATAGTCCAAACCCAAAGTGACATATCCATAGTATTTTTTCCATTCAGCTACTACAGCCCAATCACAAGGAGTAATAGTAGCCACTATAACTCTTTGAGTCGGTTTCTCCCCCTCAACAGGTGCTTCCCTCTCAATAGGTGATTTCTTTATATCATAAACTTGTTCTTTCACTTGAGTAACTAGAGCTTCTTATTAAACTAGAACTAACACAGGATCCTTTTGAGGTTCAAAATTCGGTTCCTTTTCCACTAAAACATTTTCAAAAAGATCAATAGGTTCTACAATAGGACCTTGATCTCTATTAGTAGGATTAGTTTTATCACTGTTTTTTGCCATCATTTTTACCACTTTATTCTTTTTCTTCTTTTTCATCATCTGTATCACTTTCTTCTTCTTCACTTAACTCTTCTTCTTCCTTTTTTGCCTTAGCTTCCTCATTCTCATTTTCTTCCTCTTCTTAATTGTCATCTTCTTCCTCTTCACTTCCACTTCTATTAGAATATAAAAAATTATTATACTCTTCTATTTCCTCATCATCATCATCATTTAGGATAGGTTCTCTTATAGGAATATGTTTCGGAGGGATAAGATATACATAAGTAATTCCTTCTGGGATTCCTTCAATATTTGGATCACTTCTATTATAAACAGTATATTACTTTCCTTTATGTATATCAACTTCATTCTCCTCATCATCTGAGTACTCTACATCTTCATCTAGTCCTAAACCAAGATCAGCTATATCCTTTGGTCTTGAAGGGTGTTGCACAAGATCGAATTCGTCATAAAGTTTCTCATTATATTCCACCCACTTTCTCTTATAGGGATTCCAACTTATCCTCTTCCTTTTTCATATATATTTTCAGATGTAAAATCCACCACAATAGATTATAATTTATTTATCTTCATTCACCACTCCTTTAGATTTCAGCATTATAGAAAACATCTTTGAATAAAATAGAGAGTTTGAATTAGAGTGAGGCTTTATCATATTACTAATATGAACCATGAGGTATTAGTAGAGGTTGATCTTGTGTCATTTCATCAGATATAACAAATAAACTTCTTGATATTTTAAGGAAAAAAAGTCCCCTTTCCTTGGACATAATTAATGCTGAACAAAACTTAAACAATAACCTGTATTATCCATCTAACTCAATTTCTATAGGTCTTTTGGTAATTCCATCACTGGTCCACTCATTCAATGCTATTTCATAACTATAAATGTCACTAACAGGAGGATCACTATCTTGATAATCTTCAAAAGTTCCTTGATGAGGTACATTTATACATTCATCCCACTAATTAGAAGAAAAAGAAACCATTTTTTAATCTATTCTTAAATTGATCCAAAACACATCTATTCCCACAAGAATAAACTATTAATAAAGGTGAAACTCATGAACTAGCTTCAGATAAATTGGTTGTATGTTTTTGGTTAACCACTCTAACCAACGTTTTACATAAAATACTTTTAGAACAAGTGACTTACTTGACAAGATCCAATCTGCATGCACTTACTTCTCTAGAATGATTATTTTTTTTTTTGGAAAGATCAGGGTTAATAGGTTTGTGTTTAGTATCACCCAATTTACCCATTTTCTTATTTTAATGATGAGACTTGTCTAGAGATGCCTCAGACAAGCACTTCACTCAAGCCATTATGAAGGGTATGGTTTAAAGAAATTAGGCTATAGAGGTTTGAGAGAGCAAGGTTTGGATTTAAGAGATAATTAAGTTATAATTGATTCATATATAGTCAATTTTTATCATTTAGGGATTTCAATAAACAAAATTCCAAAATAAATTATAAAATAAATCTAAATAAACAAAGTATTGATTTTAAGTTCGAGTAGAAAAATGACTAAATAAAGACTGGTAAGTCATAATGGTGATTCTTAATGGTGATTTATCAATGATGAGTCATTAATGGTGAGTCATCAATGGTGTGTCATCAACGATGGGTCATCAAGGGTGAGTCATCAATGGTGATTCATAAATGGTGAGTCCCAATGGTGATTCACAATGGTGATTCATCAATGATGAGTCCCAATGGTGAGTTATCAATGGTGAGTCGCAACGGTTAGTCATCAATGATGAGTCCCAATGGTGATTCACTCATATTTTATCATCCTCAAATCATTTATTATGTAACTCATTCTCTCATAATTTAATGTCTTAGTAAAAATATCTGTAAGATGATGTTCAGCACCAATGAATTCAAGAGTTCTATCATCTTTTTGATAATGAACTCTCAAAAAGTGATGTCTTACATTAATATTATTTTTTCTTGAATGACAAATTGGGTTATTTGAAATTTTAATAGCAATTACATTGTCACATTTTATTGGGACATGTCTAAATTGATATCTATAATCTACTAATGTGTGGTATATCTACAAAATTTTAGCACAACAACTACCAGAATCTATATATTCATATTCAGAAGTAGATAATGCAATAGAGTTTTATTTCTTACTACACCATGAAACTAGAGACTTTCCCAAAAAGTGACATGTTCCATAGGTGATTTTTATATCTAACTTGTTACAACCAAAGTCAGCATCAGAATAACTAAGTCAAATGGTTGTCCTCTATGATAAAACAGTTCTAAATGGTAGTATATTTTAGGTATTTGAAAATTCTTTTAATTGCAAATAGATGTGACTCTTTAGGATTTCCTTGAAAATAAGCACACATACACACACTAAACATAATATCAATTAGGCTATCAATCAAGTAAAGAAGACTTCCAATCATACCTATTTAATTGGTTTGATCCACTGATTTCTTATCTTTATTGAGATCCAATTTACAGGTTGTACTCATATGAGTATCACTAATTTTAGTTCTATCTAGATTAAAACGTTTTAAAATATCTTTAGTATATTTACTTTGATTTAAAATAATACCTTCATTATTTTGAAAATTTTTAAATTCAAGGAAGAATTTGAGTTCACCCATAAAACTCATTTCAAACTCATTTTGCATCATTTTTGAAAAGTCAATACATTAATATTTTTTGGAAGATCCAAAAATAATATCATCAATATATATTTGAATAACTAAAATATCATTAGAGATTATTTTTATGAAATGATTCAGATCAGATATACCATTCTAAAAACCTTTATAAATAAGAAAAAATTTGAGCTTATCATACCAAGCTCTCTAAGATTTTTTTAAACCATAAAAATATTTTTTTAATTTAAAAACATGATTTGGAATATGAGTATTTGTAAAATTGGGATGGGGGTTGTTCAATAAAAACATCTTCAACTATATAAATATTCAAGAATTCACTTTTGAAATCCATTTGATAATGTTTGAAATTAAGATGTACTACATAAGCTAGCAGTATTATAATGGCTTCAAGTCAGGCCACAGGTGCAAAGGTTTCTTCATATTCTATTCCTTCCTCTTGACTATAACCATGTGCAACTAGTTTAGATTTATTTATTACTATAATGCCAGCTTCATTCACTTTGTTTCTAAACACCCACTTAGTGCCTATGATCAAGGTATCTTTGGGTATATCAACAAGTTTCCATAATTTGTTTCTTTCAAAATGATTTAGTTATTCTTGCATATCCATTATCAAAAATTCATCATTGATTGAATAATTGATGTTATTAGGTTCAAGTTGTGACAAAAACACTTGATGTTCAAACTGGTTCCTTAGAAAAGCATTATTATATGTTCCTTTGTCTAAGTCTCCAACTTTAGCATCTAAAAGATAGTTTTTAAGAGTCCTAACAGTTCTAGAGAAAGAAGGGTTGGTCGCTTAGGGTTCATCTATAGGTTTTAGTTCCATTTGGTTAGAATATATAGATTTTCAATAACTGTATTTTTTTACTTGTTTAAAAATAGAATATGAAGATTTTGGATTTATATCTAGACTGGACAGATTATCCTCAAGATTTTATAAGGAGGTTTTGGGTTCATGTGGATATGTTTCATCAAATTTGACATGAAAAGATTCTTCCACAGATTTGGTTCTATTATTAAAGACTCTATATGCTTTACTAGAGATCTAATAACTTAGGAAAATTATTTCATCACACTTGGAGGAAAATTTTTCAAGATTATCTTTTGTATTGAGAATAAATACTTTGCAACCAAAAACTTTTAAGTAATTAACCTTAGGTTTCCTATTATTCTACATCTCATATGGGGGTTTCTTTAGGATTGGTTAGATTAACACTATATTTATTATATATAAATATTTATTCACGTATTATTCCCAAAACAATATGTAGATCATATTTATTAAGCATATTCTAGGTTATCTCTTATAAGGTTCTATTTATTCATTCTACAACTCCATTTTGATGGGTGTCCTAAAATCAAATAATTTATGACTATAGCCATTTTATGATAAAAAATATTCAAACTCTTGATTTTCAAACTCAAGACCATGGTAACTTCTTAAGGTTTTGATTCTAAGCCCACTTATTTTTTCTATTGATCTAGCATACTTTGTTAAATAATAACAAGCCTCTATTTTTTGAGCTAAAAAGAATGTCCAAGTACATCTAGAAAATTCATCTAACAAAATATAGACATAGTGATTCCCATTTAAACTTGAAACTATAGATGGTCTAAACAAATCCATGTGAACCAACTCAAGAGGTTGAGAAGTTGAAACTTCTTTCTTTAGTTTGAAAGAAATTTTATAATGATTTCCTTTTTGACAATGATTACATAATTTATCATTTAGAAACTCTATTTTAGGTAGATACTTGAATAATCCTTTTCTAGTAAGATTTATAAGGGAGTGAATTTTACAATGTCCTAGTATCCTATGTCAAAGTCAAGAATTTTATTGAAAGGAACTTAAGTAAGAAACATTCTATGAGACTAAAGAATCCAAATTAATAGCATATACATTTTCATTTCTAAAAGTAGTAAAAACTAAATCATTATTTGAATTTAAACCATTAAAAGAATCATTTTTAAATTTAATATGAAAACCATAATCACATAACTATAAAATTCTAAGTATATTATACTTTATACCATTCAAAAAAAGAAATTTGGAAATTAAAACTGAGTTAGTGTTGCTGATTTGTCCAAATCCAATAATTTTTCCTTTTGTATTCTCACCAAAGGTTAAATGTACACCATTAATATTTATAAAGTTCTTGAATATAGAGTATTCCCTTATCATGTTTCTTGAACAACTGTTGTCCAAGTACCATAAGATTTTATAGGAACTCTTCAAATAGCTTTCCTATAAAAACTGTTTAAGAAATAAAAGACTTTGGTACCCAAATTTGTGTGGGTCCATTAATAATAGTAATTAAATCTTTAGGAACTCACATTTTCTTAATGGGTTTCTTGTAATTAGTTTGTAAGGTTTTTGAAAAATAAACTTTATTAGGTCCAAAAGGGTTAAAATGAGTAAAATATATTCCATAACTAAAACTTGAAAAAAATTATTCAGATCTGGGCATAAAATTGGATTTTCCATATTTAGATACAAAATTGTTTTTACCAAAATTTCGTTGTCCAGGTTGATAACTAATGCTTGTACTATATTTAGTAGCAAATTGTTTTCCCAGAATTTGAACTAGGGTATCTTTACCATTTGTAAATATTTCTAAATCCTTCGTTAATTTCTCATTATAAATTTTGAGTTTAGTATTCTCATTAAACAGTTGATCATTATTCTCTCTTTCTATAGTGAGTTTAGATTTAACAGTATTAGAAAGAGCATACTATTTCTTAAGATATTTATATTTATCTTTCAACTCATTATAGGTATCCCCAATAATTTTTCAATATTAAAAAAATTATTCATTGGCCATATTTTTAGAATTTCTATATTAATATTCATCTCCAAAATAATAATTATTATGTATAGGAGATACTAAGGTTAACTCAGATGTATTTTTCATAAAACACATGTTGGCTTTGTCTGCCTTTTCATCATGAGGTGATTCAGATTCACTAGATTTGTCCTCAAAAGTACTCCAAGTAGCCTTCATTGCCTTATTGTATTTTCTACCTTTGACCTCATATTTATTTTTATTCTTTAGTATTGGACATTCTAATTTTATATGTCCTTTTCTTTTTCATTAATAGTAGACTATCTCATTTTTATTATCACTTTTTTACAATCTATTTTCCAATTTCCTTTATTGTCATATTTTCCTCTATAGCTAGGATTTCTAAAGAAATTATTCTTTCTATAGAATTTATTAAATCTCTTAGATAACTAATTCATTTACTTGTCACTATAATTTGATAAATCTTCATTTCTATAACTTTCAGTAGGAACTGAATTTTCTTCTTTTTTTCAGATGTATTGGTTTTGAAAGCCACTGACCTACTTCTAGGTTCATAATATTCTTCTCTGTTAACCTTCGTCTCTTCCTCATAGACCATCAGTTTAAAAATTGTATCCTTTATAGGTAGTTAATCAATTCGCAAGATTCTATTATTGATATTGAGGTATCTCTCTGCCTTTCTGGAATACACATCAAGATTCACAAGATCTATTATTTTGTATTTATTATCTTTCCTAGTGAGATAATTGTATTTAAAATCTCATTAAACCTAAGATACATGTCTGATATAGGTTTATCAAAATTCATTATGAAGTTATAAAATTTAATAGTTTATGTGTTAAGCCTCATTTCCTTAACATTAGTGGTTCCTTCATATGAAATAGATAAAGTATCCCAAATTTCAAAGGTTGTTTTACTTGCATAAATCCTATTGAATTTCTCATCACCTAGAGAATAATATAAGAAATTCATATCTTTGCAATTATTATTATAGGATACCTTAGTTGGTTCATCACAATGTTTTCTAGTAATGGTAGGGAGTTTATATTTATCTATAATATTAGACCATATTTCAAAACCCATTATCTCTAAATAAATTTTCTTTTTGATTTTCCACTTACCTTAAAGTATGCCATTAAAATAGGGAGGTCTATTAGTAGCATCACCTTCCTATATATTATCCATGTTAAAGAATAAAAAAATATTTAAATAACTACAAATTCTTAACTAACAGAAATTTTAATATTTTTAAAACACAACTAAAATCATAGTTGAAAAGATTTGAAAAACTTTAAAAACAATGAAACTCAAAAAAGTAAGATCCTCTGATATAAAATGTTAGTCGGAGTATAACTCTAAAGAGGGGTGTGAATTGAGTTCCTATAAAAAAATTTGTCAAAAATATTTATTTAAAAGTCCCCAAATTTTGAAATAAAAAATGGACCAGTTAACCAAAGTAATAGATTTATATAAGTTTTGAGCATTTAAAATATTTCTCAAAGAGTGATTAGTTCTTCTTTGAAATAATAAGAAATACTACTTTAACTTTTAAAATTAATTTACTACACTAAATTCTAATATAAAAACTATATAATATTAACTATCAAGTGGAAAAAAATAGTTTCTTTTATGACTAGATAAAATAGTAAAAATACAACTTTGAAAGGCATAGTGGAAATAATAAAAAGAGGTTCAGTCTCAAGTTGAGACTTAGTTCTATCCACTTGGTGATCACCTGCCACCAAGTAGTTTATATAAATAAAATTTGATCCACACCCTAGATCAGGGTAAAAAATAGTATACACAACAATCTAGGTCAACTTGACCTATTACATAGTTTCTATGGGAGTGAAAAAACAAAACAGGCCATGTAGGGACCGCTTCGACTATTATCCATGGGAGTGTAAGGTGTAAAAGATGGTTTGTGAAGATATATATGTATCTTATAATTTTTTGTAGGAGTCAGTGTGTGTTCATAAAACAGAGATACACACACTTCTCGTACTGTAAAAATAGTACACAAGAAGATAAGAAATAGAGATAATAGAGTTATAAGGCTCTGTGTGATTGGAAATGTAGCTTGTGACTCTTAGAAGATGTCTTGAAATGTAGCTCGAGTCAACTTCTAGAAACATGAAACAAAAAAGGGTGTTATAAAATCTTCTATATTCTATTTCTAGTGAGGTAATTATGTGCTCGATGAGTTCTTCCCCTTTCTTATTTTGTTGTTGCAAAGTGTTCTTCGGTTTGAGTTCTCAGTAGTTCATCCACATCTAGCAGTTCTCATTTTTGTCTTAGGCACACAACTTCTCCACACACTTTTTCTTTTTGATCAGGTATTATCTTTATACACTTCAGTTGATAATAAGTATGATCGTGATCATATCTAGGTACCTCATACCTCGTACTGTAGTCTAACATCGATTTAAAGGTTTTCTATAAAATACAGACAAATTCATTAATATAAATAGAAGTGCTAAGTTCCACAAATATGATTGGTAGAAATAAATTTGAATTTGAATGATAAATTAAGAAGTGACAATGTCTTGGAATGGTGACTTAATATTAGTGTCATGGAATGGTGTCTTAGGAACAGTGTCTCGTACTTAACGCATTCTAAAATTAGTAATGGTGAGTCAAGTATTGGTGAATTTGGATCAGTAAGTCAAGAAGCAGTAGGTAACTCTGAATTTAGGTCATCTTGAAGGTAGGTCAACTTGATGGTGACTCATTCTATCGGTAGCTCATTCTTTGTGAAAATTATAGATATTGTTAAGTCACTACATTGGTAGCATATTACAATGGTGAATCATCCTTTTTGAAAATTTTGAGTCAAGTCTATCGGTAGCTCAATGCAGTGGTGAATCATACTTACCAGTAACTCATAATTATGGTGAGTCTGTCAGTATCTCTATGCGACGATGACAAATAGAACAATGTATTATCCTTTTTCAGAATTCAGCATCTTTTTCGATGGTGAGATAACTGATAGTGATACATCTTATCAATAAGTCCATATCAATAGTAGCTCTTACTTAGCCGATTTTATATCATCAGTAAGTTTTCCAATAGTGATTTTGTCCTAACAGTGTCTCAACCTGAATGGTGATAGTGATTCCACCTTAACATTGACTCATACTTAGTCAGATTTTGACAACTTGTCTTATGATGTAAATTACTAATAGAATAGATAATGATTATATGTAAACAAGAGTAAACATAATTAAACATGATGTAACTATAATTTAAATTGATTTAACTTGATGAATCATGATTAATCATGATTTTTTATCATTAAAACTATAGGAGGCCCACATTAACTATATATCATCTTTAGGGTAGTATATATAATGGGTCTTCACCTTTTGTGAGGCATAGGATATCACTTTTTTAATATTCAATAGTACACAACCTAGGAATTTTTTTCAATAATCATTATATATCATAGAACCTTCTCAACTTAAGGGTAGTTTGAGTATAGGAATAGTTATTAGCCTCTTCTTGAGATCCTTAAATATTTCATCACATTATTTCATCCAAACATACATTACCCCTTTCCATGTTAACAAATTTAGTGGGCTAATAAATCCTAATAAATTTCTCAAAAATCATCTGTAGTACCCAACTAATATAACATGGGGGTTTGGAACATTATTCAATTTCTTTTGTCTTTGAGGGGTCTACAAAAATTCCCTCAATTGTGATCACATTTCACAAGAATGTGTCTTTCTGTATCAAAAATTCACACTTAAAACATATAGCATACATTTTCACATTTATTAATGTTTCCAAAACAATCCTTAGATTATATTATTATTCCTCCTTTCTCTTGGGGTAAATGAGAATATCATCAATAAAGACTAATAAAAAAATTCAATATAGTATCTAAAGACACTATTCATAAAATCCATGAAGACTTCATGGGTATTGATAAGTCTGGAGGGCATCACTATGAGTTCACAGTGTCTGTACCTTGTACTGATGGATGTATTCTAAATATATTCATTCTTGAACTTCATTATTGATATCTAGGATAAAGATCCACCTTTTAGAAGTACTAATCTTTTCAAATATGATCAAACAAGTCATCAATCCTTGGAAGGGTATGCTTTTTATTTATGGTAATCTTATTGAGCTCTAGTAATAAATGCATAGCCACATTGATCCATATTTTTTTAAAATATCACTAGTGCACCCCATGGTGATTCACTAGTTTATATGAAAAATTTGTCTAAATGCTCTTAAAACTGCTTCTTTCACTACTCCAGTTTGATCAGGTCTATCATTTAGGGGAATTTGGAGATAAGAGTGGATCCGGGTATAAGATCAACTAATAACCCTACCTCATGATATTAGGTAAGATTAGGAAACCCTTTAGGAAATAAATAATTATATTCACATACAATGGTAATTTGTGGATGTTGATTATTTCCTTTAACACAAACATTTGGGAAAATTATGATTCTTCACTGGGTATCAACACCCACACCATTAAGGGATTTTCTAAAATAGATTCATAATCATCCTTTCATTTTTATAGGATCATGGGATACTTTAGAATACAAAAGGAAATTTCCTTTTCTTGTAGTTGATGTGACCTTGATATAAAAAGATCCAATCCATGCATAGTATGTAATAAAATTACACCAAGGAAAGAATTATGATATTCTCTAGAAGAATCTCTCTATATACAACAATAGTTGAATAGTCCAACACTTGGGTTCATTAATCACACCACTAGTTGTTTTTATGGATATCTGTAATTCAAGGTGTTGAGATTTTGATTAAATAGTTCTATAAAATCTGTAGGATATAAAGGAATGTGTAGAACAAGATTAAAATAAAACATTATCTATTATTGAGTTAATATAAAGTATACCTTATACTAATTCAATTTATTTTTCTGCATCAGTCATAATGATTGAATAATATTTCCCTTTATTCTTTAGATTTGGTGTTTATTGATGTTTATTCCTCTAAAATACCCATGGTTTAGTGTAATGGCATGTGTAGTTCTCTTTATTCATATAGTTGAATCAGTGAACCATGGTTGGTGGATATGGAGATTCTTTCATTTACTCCATCACATTGATCAACTTCTTTACATATCTTTGATATTTTTGATCATGGTGTCCTTCTATTTAGAAATTAAAGCATTTTCTTATCCATTTGAACCAATTACCATGGTGCTTTTTTCTATATCTTTGACATGTGGGTGGTTAGATCTTCTTTCCACCTTTTTCATTTGATCCACAAACTTGAAATTTCATTTTTCAATTCTTATCTTCATGTCTATGGGACCATTCTCAAAACTCCATCTCTACTTTGAGAACATATATAACTACTTAATTTTAACTCCCAAAGTATCAAATATTTATCGCCTTTCGAAGGTCTATTTTTAAACCCCTAAATAATATATCTATTTTTTATCATTATTGATAACAAAATTTAAGACATATCTTGAAATCATTATGAAATTTTCCTCATAAGAGGTAATAGATTAACCATCCTTTTTCTTAAGATCTATGAATTCTCTATCCATATTTGTTTAAATATTTCAAGGTAAATATTTATTAATAAATAAATTCTCAATGAATTCCTACTTTATTTATTATCAACAACCACCATCGACCTGCCTCTTTATTTAAAATATATACGGATAGAGTAACCTTTTCATTCTCAGAATATCAGAGCATATAGAATATATTTTTCATTGAGTTAACCCACTATTCCATAAAAATGGATTTGAAGACACACTAAATGTTAATAGTCATTGACACCTAAAAGGATTAATGGATAGTAGTTCCTTCTTGGGTAAAGATAGAGGTTTTACTTGGTTCAGGTTATAGTTCATTGCCTAAAACATCTTGGTATACATTTCCATGATGATTTTAATTCAACCTCACATTTCATTGGGAATATTTTCAGAAAAAAATTCCATTGTCCCTCACATGGGATTTTTGTCTGGTTTTTCCTGGTTTCCAATATTTTATAAAATATAAAAGTATTAAATAAAAAATAAATCAATAAATAATGAAAAAATAAATTTATTTTGATGTGAAAATTAATTCTAAATTCATGTTTTACAGGATCCCTGTATTTAACCTTTTTTTAAAATTATGATTCTCAAATCATGTACTTTAATCCTTTTCAAACATAAAAATAAATAATTAATTTATCTATATATCCTTTTTAATGGTTTGTATATATTTTTTGATTAACTAAAGAATATCCCCCAGGAGTGTCAAATCCACTGTGCATAAAGTCATCTTTGTCATGCACCAAGTGACCACTGAGTTAATAATCAATACACCCTTTTGGGATTATTACCCCTAGATGCATCTATTCTAGAGACACATCCACTTATTGTATCCAAAAAAGTGATTTTATTTCCCATAAACCACACAAACTTTACCAAAACTTAGTATTTTTACGAATACCTAGACATATCAGTAGGTTTTTCATTATTATTTTTGAGTCTTAATTCCTAAATTAACTAAACCATGATCGGATACCAACTATAGTAACCAAACATATTCTTACATGACTAATACATTATTTTTAAGATAAAAAACAGAATAGAAATACATTCCAGTATCAATAGGTATATTATCTTTGGAAAATTATATTCATACATAATAAACTTAGATATTATTCAAACCCTTATTCTTTATCCTCCTAAACTATCACATTCTCCTTATTACATGTAATCAATTAAGGATATATGTTATATAAATAAGTGAGCTAAAATCTAAATAAAGGGGAGGAATAATATGGAAGTAATAAGTAAAATGAATCAATAGTACATGGGTGATCATAATTGATCTCATCATATCATAAGTGTAAGATCATCATCATAATCATGAAGTAAATATTTATTAAAGGAATTGAATGTGTAAAATTTATAATAATGAAATATCATAGCTTAATGGTAAAATACAACACATAGTTTTGAACAAAGATGGAATTATGTTCATGAATAATACATATAATCTCATGAGATATATTACATTACCCAATTCATTATAGGGATATATAATATGGGTCCCACCTGTCACTTTATAACATATTCATAATCATGCATTCCAAATGAAAAAGAAACATATAACAATCATAGTCAGGAAATAAACCCATGTAAAGAAATGTGTATCATAAGGTATTTGTAAATTAATAACGGAAATCATATTTTGGAATAAAACATTATCATTCTTGAGTGGTGGAGAAATAGCTCAATAAGTGTCAATGCATTGTTTTGGAAAATAAAGTCTTTTTAAAAAAATCATTATATTTGTCTTATAAATAATTTTGATGGGGTGAAAACATATATATACACTAAAATAGAATGGAAATAATATTAAAAGGAAATTTTAAGGATATTAGAGTAATTTTTATATTGAAAACAATGTGATATAAGAGATAACTCAAAAGTAGCAGTTGGGTTCCAGAATCCCGTAACCTAAAATCTTGTTTTATTTAATTGATTTTTTTCTTCATGAATAATAAGGTTATGTTTATTAAGAAATGTAAATATAATATAATTATGTTCATTTTTTCACTCTTGAACGTTTAAAATCATTGTATTCTATTCCTTGATACTCTTTGTAAAAGTGAAACATTTTAATATCATATTTTCCTTAAAATATCCCTTATATCATCGATTTAATTATATTTCATTATTTCTATTTATACATTATTATGATTAACACCATAAAAATATAAATAAATATTATTATAATTTTATAAATTATAAATAATTTATTATAATCATTCATAATGGTTATGATAATTATAGAGTTTTAAACGCCTATGTGTGCGGTTAATTGACTATTGATGGGACATTGTCAAAATAGGGGGAAAGAGAATATTGACATATAAATATTTCATTAATATAATACTTATAGTAGTCTAAAACCATTAATATAATACTAATATACTATTAAATAAATATTAGATGATTTTTGTTTAAAATAGATAGAGAAAACGATGAAGAGAATAGGAAAATGATAGAAAATGGTTGATGGAAACTTCTCCTCTTCTTAGTGTTGTCTCTTTTATACAGAACCAAACTCCTTGACTTATTGGATATAAGAGACACCATAACTTCTCTAAGGATGATAAGGTAATAAATTATGGTTATTTTAGTAGATATTTTTATTTTTTTGGAAGTTAAGTGGTTTTCAAAGGGAGGGGTGGTGGGTTATTTATACTTGAGAAGATGGGTATTTTAGGATAAAATATTGAATAAAATATAATTTCTATAGTAAATAATTAAATAATGATATTATTTAAAAAAACATCATAGTTGATTAAAATAAAATTATTTTAGGACTCTTAAGTCTTTCCAAAACTTAATTTATTATTTTATTAAAAAAGGAAAGTGAAAATAATGTGTAGGTTTGGAAAATATTCATTATATTTAAATTAATAATTTACCACATTAAATAATTTTTTTATCAAAATTTTTTATAATTTATTATCTCATTATTACTTTATTAATGATGTAACTTAAAACATAGTGGTTCTGAAAAACTGTATTTTTACTATTCACCTTAAAAATAAAGTATTTCAAAAAATTACCAAAATAAATATCCCTTAAACAACATTGACATTATGAATAAAAAATGACATTATTTGTTTCAAAATAGTTTTCTAAAATAGGTGATATTAATTTTTAATATAAAAAATTATGATTTTTATGAAATACATTAAAATACTTTTTATTAAAAAGGGTCCTATATTTTCATTATGTTTTTATTCTTGATATTAATTTTATGTCATTATAATATTTATGTTTTCTTAAATTTCTCAAGATAAATATTATTTATATTACATTTTATTATTTTGATGTCAAATTACTATTCCAGTGGTCAGGTTACTATTCCTAATGTTTAGGTTACTATTCATAATAGTTAGGTTACTATTCCCAGTAGTCACGTTACTATTGGTCATATTATCACCTATAAATACCTCTTTATTCCTTTATACATTATTCAATACAAATAATTTAATACCCTGGCCCCAATAGCCCATTTTTTGTGGTTACTTTATTATATTTTCACTAGATACATGGAATAAAATCTTGATGGAATGAATAGTATAGTAGTCTTGGAAAACTAGATACATACTTGAATCTCACATTTTAATTGAAAATATAAAATACAAAATAGTATTTTCTTTTAGTACACTATTATTCTATTTAGCGTATCCATACATATCAGTCATAATACACTTCTTAACATCCTAGGGAAAGGAGACATAATAATGGGGTGAACTCTGATGCATAGTAAGGGTATGCACATAATGAAAGATATCGTGAATAAATAAGGCATAATCAATATGGAAAGGAAAATGACTAAAATTCATTCCATATAATCCAAACATGAAAAAGAAAAATAATAGGGCTGGAATAAATTATGATCAAATAATTCCATATAAATAATCACATGATCTTGAAACTTAACCATTGATATGTTAACTAATTGAATAATCACATGGACATCAATAACTAATCTCATAATGAAGGACTCCATAAAGTCGAATATCATAACAATACTTTTAAGGACTCATGGAAATAAATAATACATAAATGGGTAATACCTCGACCAAATAACCAAGCTAGTTCATCTAATTAGAGCTATTGATGCATCGAGGGGCTATAAAGGGCCCTCCCATTCACTAAAAAATTCCAATGCATTTTTCATATGAAACGGGAGAAACATCATCAACATAAACACTCATATTGAAAATATTTCATATGAAATGTTAATAATTTCCATAATCATTATACATAATCATAAACCATCGAGAGTAATATAATAAATGGTATCAAAATAGTACAACCCCATTCATATTGATAATAAACCATCTAGAGAAACAATAAGGATAATCTCATTACAACATACCACCAGTAAAACTGATCATAAACCATTGAGATAATAATAGGGATGGTATCGTTAAAACATATCCTTATATTATCATAAGTAAAATATAATTTTTTTATTTATTAATATAGATACTATAAAAATATCATTAAAATAATTTTTAAGAAAAATACCCATTCACTTTGAAAATGAATTTTAAAAACTAAACATTTACAAAATATTAGGAAAAAGAGTTTTATTGAGAATATCCTTGGAAACATGTGAAGGAGGATTCAAAAAATTTAGTGTTCATGATAGTGATAAATTATGTTCATTTCATATAAGTTAAAAAAACATTCCTTTAAAACTTTTATAAGAAAAGTCAAAAAAATACCGTGTTTAGAAAATAATAATAATATTCCTTTTAAAAAAATCAAAAATAAAATCATAGGTAAAAATTAATTTAAATAAAAACATGAGAATGTTAAAAAAATATTGAAAAAAATTAGAAAACGTAGATGTGGTATAAAAATCATTTTTGATTAAAATTAGAAATAAAGTTAACTTTTATTAAAATAATTTTCTTAATAATTTTAAGTAAAAAAGATATAAAAATTGTATTATTTCTTGAAATTTCATGAATAAACAGATTATAAGAAAATAAATTGGGTTTAATATATAAATATCAAATAATTCCCCTAAGGGAGACTTAGACATAAATAATCTCAAATAGTGATGAGATTTTGAAATAAACTCTTACTGTTGTGGTAACTTTTGAATCATAAACCCCATGAAAAAAATGTATTCAAATGAAACATTAAATACCATTTATATAAAGTGATTAATGATATAACATATTAAAGGGGCATTATATACACCACACAGAACAAATAAGTGGTAAATATGGCATATATCTTACAGAAGTAAAAGTGTAAAGAGAAACCCATACCTTAGGTTTGATTTCCTTCATACACATTCAAAAATCCTAAATAATAAATATATATTTATTTTAAATATATTACAGAAAATTATTAAAATATATCTTATAATATATGAGTTTCTTATAAATTTTTATCACGCATCTATTAATAATTATTTGTTAAAAATTCTATTTCAGGTAATAACTACTTTGTTTTTAATGTATGTTTTGGTTTAGTAGTTTCAGTAATTGGAATTTGGTCAGGGTAAAATAATCTCAAGAATATTAATAATGATATAAATAGCATATATATTCATTATATAATAATTCATAACAGTCTGTAAAAGTTTGATATAGAAAAATGAGTTACACCGTTCAAAGAGACAGTATGCCATGTGTATGCATGAACATCATTTTCATTTTTTCTGACGGATGGAATGAAATAAAGGTAAATAATTATTCAAATTTAGATAAATGTAATTATATCATATAATAAATATCTTAATTAATTATATCCTTACTACCATCCATGTCATAATAAAATGAAAAACATGTCACATTTCTACGTGGAGATGGTACTCCACAGGTACGCATGAGTGACGTTAACAGATTGGAAGGTAAGAAGGTAGATGTGATATTAATATTTTAGAAGTATAATTTTTTCATAAATATAATATATTTATTTATTTATTTATTTATTTATTTATTTAATACATCATTAAATCCATCCATGAGAGGCGGTGATGGAAAACAAGTTACAACAGTTCGCGAGACGGTAGTCCATTGTACATAGGTTTGATAGTTTCATTTCCCATTTGATGGAATATATGATGGATATAGGTTATGAAGTTAAAATAATAAAATCTCATTATATGTAAAATTATATTTTTATAATTTTCTTATATTTAGAGAATATTTTATGTATTTAGAGGAATAAATAAAATGAAGATGCATGGTTAAGAAATATACATCTTCTTCAAAGAACCTATTTAGGCTTATACCTAAAGCCTTCCTAGAATTGTTTTATAATAGAAAATTAGATTATAGTTCATGGGTATGGATTTAAGGAATATATTTATATGGATATTTTCCAAATCAAATGGATTTTTATTTTTTAAGGGAAGAGGAGAGAAGGTATCCTTTTATAATTGGGGGGAAGGACACACATGTAATTTTTAAAAAATTAAACTATACCAACATTTTTTGCATGAAAAATTGATTTAAAATAGATCATTATAGAACCTTATATTATATATGTTATAAATATATCCATAAAATATGAATTGGACAAGTTTATTGGTTATTTTAACTCTTATCATTTTCATTTAACCCCTGCTAAACTCGTTTTAACCTTAACCGTGGTAAATAATTTTTACTATTAATTAGGATAAAAATTAAGTTGAAATTATTAAATAATATTAATTATTATGATTCCAAATATAGAATCAATTTTTTCAAATCCATGTCACATAATTGGTATAATCTAATTTAAAATTAATCCCTCAAGCGTGATGAAAAACCGGTTTTCCAAATAAATGTTTTCTTAAATATAACATGTTTTTATATCAAAATTAAACTTGAAAATGATTAAAATAACAATAATTGGATTATTAATAATATTATTAAACTATTTAAAATTTAAAAAAATTTATAACAAAATATACCTTTAAAAATTTTGTAAACAAATAGGTACTTTTCAATAAAAATTAGTATTTTTCACTATTCATAAAAAAAATCAATCATTTTGGAAATTTCCCAAAAATTCACTATAAGTTAATTTTGAAATGACTAATTAAAAAATTAATTTTATTTTTACAAATTAAATTGTCAAAAAATGGAAAATATTAATTATAAAAGTAAGTGCATAAAACATGATAAAATTGTTTTTTAGAAAAATACAGTTTTCAAGTATAAAAAATGATTTATTGTTATACCATGCTTAGAAAAAATATTATATGAATTATAAAACATTTTAATGAATATATAATATATAAATTTCATTAAAATCATTCACCAATAGTTATTAATTTAATTAATTAAGTTAAAAACAAACTTCATGCATAAAAACAAGTTTTTAGGGAAAAAACCTTTACTCTCAAATGCATTTTATTTTCATTTATAATCAATAGATAACTGATAGATTTATTTTATAAATTTTTAAACCATGTAATTTACATAATTTTGTGATTCATATTAATAGCCTCTAATTTATCTTATAGTTTATAAATTTCATATTGAAATAATATATTTCATTGGTCATTTAAGCTTAGTGTTTCATGTCATATACGCTATCAAACCTAACGTTCTTTTTTAAGATATTTGGGTGTTAAATTATCTTCACTTTAAATAAATTTTTTACTCACAATTTTAACTTTTTCTTGTAAAATAAAGGTTTTTCATTCTAAAATACCTCTATAGAAATCCCACATCATAAAAAATATTAATATAACTTTCTTTTGATAATAGAGAAATGGAAATATAAAGGTCATCTAGAATAACACATAATTAGGTTTCCATGTGGGAAAAAGTTATTGGGAAGTGGCTGTGAGGACATTAAAGAAAATAATAATTCCTAAATAATGATATATAGTGATATAAATAACTTCTAATAATATATTGAATGATCATGAGAATGTTAAAGATGAATAATTAATGAGGTTTGAAAAATCCCATTGATTCATCAGAAACATAAGTAATAGAATAACATTTTTAGTTTCATGATAATTTTCCTTAGTTTGAGTAATTATATTAGCATTTAGATGAAAAACATAAGTAAACATACTTTATTTATAAGTATAATTTTATCCTTTAATCAATTTACACCACAGTCTCATCTATTTCCCCAAAAGATGATTATTGAAGATGGTTTTTTCTTAAATCACTAAAATAAACTTCTAATAGATCACATAATAAAAAAATGATAACATTTTACTCCTCTATTATTTACTAAAATCAAAATTATTTTAATAATTTATCCAATATGGATAAATATAATACATTATTCTCTAATATTCATCAACAAAACCGAATGTTTAACATAAATAACCCTATATCTCATATAACACCAATTACCTCAATAGTTTGTGTGTTTTAACCTCCAAGGTTTTCTCATACCATTCACTTAAACCTCTAAAAACATAACATCATTATTTAAAAATAATAATTTATGTTAAACTAAATGTTTATATATATATCAACCCAATAAAATGTCTCTCGAAATATCATTAATCACCACAAAATCATAAAAATTACAACAGGATTTCATCCTCTAATATAGTTTCCAAAATAAAATTAATATTTATATATAAAATCATTTCATATAAAATAATTTCATATTAACCAATCCAACACATAGTCTAGTGGTAGGCTCTAAATCCTTGTCACACTTCTGTTGTGGGTTTAATCCTTACAGCCCTACCAGATGTGACGAGTTGTCACCTAGCATGCAGGTTATCTATTTTAAAAAACTATATTAATATAATTCATATAGTGTTACAAAATTATAATAACCCATTATTACCTCAACATAAAATATAAGATAAACCTTAAAGGTAACTAATACCTTTAAACTTATGTCCATAAAAATTAAAGGCATTCTTACTTAAATAACTTTTTCACTATAAGCTATACTAAACTAATGGTTTTTATTTCCATAAATATCGCCCAAAATATCAGTAATCATGATAAAAACCAATAACATAAAACCTAAAAATGGGTGTTTAATATTTGAACTTATGATTAGTGTTAAAATAATAATCCCATGATGGTATTTATAACTATTAACAGAATTCATATATGTTTAATGATTCTTATAACAAAAATACCATTGGTAAAAATTATTCTATGATATAGTTTATAACTCACAATACATAAATAATTCAACCCTTTTACTATAATGATTGGTATAACATAGTTATTTCTATAGTCTAGTAGTTAACCTTTAAAAGAGATAATTGACTCACAAAATTACCAAGTTCCCTAGATTTAATATAATGAACTATAAATAGATCTTTAGGATGAAATTTATTTCTCTCCATTGAACACCTCACATTTACTTATAAGGTTGTTGCTCTACTACCTTCTTTTACATGCATAAAAATTTTAATATTCCCTTTATACATTAATTTGGGTGAAACATTCAACCTTACTAACATGAAAGAAATTGATTCTTCTTTCCCCTATGGTCTCCACCACTATATCACTTAGTGGAGTCCATCCTTCTATTCTTTTTTTTTATAGTTGGTTAATTTATAGGTTTTTAATCATATATCAGGATAACTGGTTAGGAATAATAACAATATCTTACTTTCTAGTCATCATCCAATTTGGATGCTCATAATAATCATATTCTCTACCACATTTCATGCTAATATGGTTCCTCTTAGTCCAATCCATTGACTAAATCTAAAAATCATTTTATGAGAAACAAAATCATAATTATGAGATATCATTTATAGTATGTATAAATCATGATAACATAGGTTTAACATAGGTCATACATAGTCATCATCTATTAAAACCCTTCATAATTATTCATAAATAAAATGTGAATTAATCCTAGCATATCCCCTAGGACTGTTAAACCATACCATTTTTAGAGTTATTACCCCTAAATATAACTATTATAGAGCCAAATCCACTTATACTATCAAAACATGGATTTATTTCTAGGAAAACCACATAATATATACATTAACAACACTTTAAAATGTTATCTTATACTTAGACTTATCATCAATTTCAGTTATAAGGTTTTTTTCTCTATTCTATGTTTTCATAAATTATATTCTAAAGTTTTCTTCTAAAATTCATTGGATACTAACTATAAACACCTTTACCCTATTAGTATAGATTTTGTGGTTACATTATTACATTGGCACTGGATAAATATAATTATATCCAAAAGGAACAAATAGTTTAGTATTCTTGTAAAACTAGATACATACTTAAATCTCATATTAAAATTAAAAACATAAAATTAAACATATTATTTTCCTTGAGTACACCATTATTCCCTTTAAAATATCCATACATATCAATCATAATATTCTTCCTGAAACATTGAATAAAGGAAACACAAGAAAGGGGTGATATCATATGCTTATTAAGGGTATGCATACAGAAAAATCTAGCATAAATAAATAAAGAATAATCAATATGGCAGGGAAACAACTGAAATAAATTTCATTTTATCAATAACTTGAACATGAAAAATAATATGGAAAGACTAAATGATGATAAAATAATTCCATATAAATAATCATATGAACATTAAATTTATCTAGGGATATTCTAACTAATCGAATAATCACATGGAAATTAATAACTAATATCATAATGAGGGAGTTTATAATTCTAGAAATCATAACTATACTATCAAGGCCTTATTCCAAGGCATCTTACATAAATTGATAAGGCCTCATATAAATACCCAAGATAGTTTGTCTCATGAGACCTACCGATTCATAAAGGGGTTATATCATGACCCACCCAAAACTTACTAAATCCAATATATTCATCATATAAAAGGGGAGAAACATAATCAAAATAAACATTCATATTGAAAATATAGAATAATAAATGCTAATAATTTCCCCAATAATTAAACATATTCATAAACCATCCATAGTAATATAGATAATAGTATAAAAATAGTAAAACCTCTATCAAACTGATCAAAAACCATTCAAATAAATAATAACAATCATATCATTACAATATATCCCCAGTTAAATAGATCATAAATATTCCAAAGAATGAATGAGGTTAGTATTATTAAAAGTTATCCTTAGTAGAGCATAATTAAAATAGAGGGTTTTTTCCATTGATGAATATAAATTCCATAAAAATATCATTAAAATAATTCTTGAGTAAAATACCCCTTTCACATTGAGAATCAATTTTAAAAAATAAGAATTTCAAGAATATTTAGGAAAAAAATAATTAAAAAGAACCTTGGAAACCTATGAAGGAATATTCAAATTATTGATCGGTCATGATGGTAGTAAATTCTATTCATGAAATATCAGTTAAAAAACATCCATTTCACACTTTTGTAAGAAAATTCAAAAACTACCCTGTTCAGAAAATGACAGAAAGATTCCTTTTATAATTGGGTGAAAGAACACACATGGAATTCTTAAAAAGAATTAATTACACCCATGTTTTTAAAATAACACAAGGAAATAAAATGGATAATTAATGATAATTATATTATATATGGTATAAATATGTCCATAAATAGTATTTGGACTAGTTTTTAGGTCATTTTAACAATTATCATTTTTGTTTAACCCCAGATAAACATGTTTTAACCATAACCATGATAATTAATTTTTATTGTTTTTATTATTAATTATTACCATAATTTAAGTTGAACATATTAAATAATATTAATTATGATTAATTAAAATATGGAATAGGTTTTTTAAAATTTATAACATATAAGTGGCAGAATTTAATTTAAAATTAATCACGATAACGCAATGAAAAAATGGTTTTCTAAAAATTGTTTTATTATGTTTAAAATTTTTGTATATAAAAATTATAATTTAAATTGATTAAAATGAAATAAATTATATTAATTATAATATAATTTATCAATTTTAACTTTTAAACCATTTTATAACAAAATTTAACTTTGTAAATTCTTTAAATGAAAAGACGGTTTTTAATAAAAATCAGTATTTTTCAATTTTTAATGAAAAATAAATCTATTCCAAAAAATTATCAAAAAATAACTACAATTTAATTTTCATATGATGATTTTCAAATGAATTTAATTTTATCAAATAATTTTTCTAAAAATTTAAAAAATTAATTCTAAAAATAACTGTGTGAAATGCATTGAAACCACTTTATAGAATAATATAGTTTTTTCACAGAAAATAAGATTTATAATTTTATCATGATTATAAAAAGTTTTATATGAATAAAAAAACACTTTATTTAATTTATAATATATAAATTTCATTAAAACATTCAATTATAGTTATTTATTTAATTAAATAATATAAAAACACATTTCGCGCATAAAAACCTATTCTGAGGGAAAACATTTCTTTTACTCTCAAATGAGTTTTATTTTCATTTCTAACCAATTGATACCAATTAATTTATTTTATAAATGTTTAAACAATATAATTTTTATAATTTAGTTATTATTATTCATATACTTCAATTTAATGGCTAATTTATAACTTTAATATTTAAATAATATATTCTACAAGACATTTAAGCTAGGTGTTTTGTATCATACATCCTATTGAACCTAATATTATTATTTTAAAATCTCATTATGTTATAATTCATACTAAGTTTATATATTTTAATTTCCTAAAATATAAACTAGTTTAATATTATTTTATTTCTTTTTTATAGTGTTTCATGGGGGAGATGATTCTAACAGATCGGGTATTTCTAAATTTTCACATTCTTGATTTTCTATTTTCTATTTTTTGTCCCATTGTAATATTTGGAATTTTCTTGGGTTTAGTTGTTGAATAATGTAAAAATATCCATTAATAATGTTTTTTTCATTTTTATATATATATTATGTGTATAATAGTATAAAATATAATATAATAAACATTTATTCAAGAAATAAATATTATTTATAAAGTTGAGGTTGTTAGATGCATAATTATTTGACCTTGAGAATTGATAATTGCAAAAAAAACTACAAAAGGCACTAAGATTCAACAAGATAAAATTCCAAATCAATCATTTTAGTAGAACCAATCATTAGCTAAAAAATAATTAAATATAAATAACATATTCCCCAATGGAAAATAGTCATGATTAATTATTGGGCATCCATTCAAATCCTCCTTTCCCTTTATCATTAGTTTCTTAGACTTTCCTTAAGAATCAATACCCATGTTGTGATTTACCATTCCAAAAAAAATCAATCAACACTCAACATATTATCATACTATATTTATACTCAATCTCAAGTGAAGACACCCATTCCATATGCTTGTATTAAACCTATAACTCCACTAATAAATTAATCGAAACATATCACGAGGACTTTTTTATTTAGCTTCTAATGACTTTGTGGTTCAAGGGATGTGGTTTAAAATGTGTGGAATCAACTAAGAGGCTGAAAAGTGTCATAATATCTTATATTTCATTACGTTATTTTGAAAATAAGGATAAAATAAGATCAAATCCCCCATTTACTTCCTTTAAAAATATAGAATCACTGACTATTTATTCTCATAGTACATGAATTTTTTCATGTTACAACCCTTATAACTTGATAAACTAGCACATAACTAACCCTGACATAGCTTGAAGGGTGTTCCCTATCACCAAGGGTTGGCATCTAGCACTTGAGAATCAAGAAAAAGGTCTAGGGAAATGATTTTACCATAAATATCAATCAAAATAGTGTAAAGATAACTAAAAATAGTTGGTATAATAAACCTGTATAAAAATAAAATCAATACAATAATACAAGTCACCAAGAAAACCAATGACAACATTATCCCACAATCTCTTCATAATAGGTGGATCACATACCCTGTATGTCACTGCTAACTCCCAAGGTCCTATGACTAATAATACCTACCATATTCAAATGTTATTTCCATTTCATTGGTCCTAGTAACATAAATTCTATATATTACCAAAGGAATATGCATTGTGTGAGAAACACAAGCCTAATAGGATCCTACCAAACATTCTATAAGTATTAAATTTCAAATAAAACAAATATGCTTAATTTAAAATAAAACATGGAATGGTAATCTTTTCAAAACTCACAATAAATCTTGCATTTCAAATAAATTCAATGGTAAGTACAATATAAGTGTAATTAATCATTTCCATCAAAACATTCATAAATAAACATGTCGATCCAATAGATATGAATAAATCATTTCATAAACATTATCATGTGTAAATAATTTTCAATCATAGAAAAATAGTTATAAGCCCTGGGGTTAGTTAGATCAAGGCTCAAAGATTCTCACACATATCAATGCAATATGGCTACAGGTTTGAAAAAATCCATAGATCTCAAGACTAGGGGGAATAATATTACACCACAATGAATGAAATCTCTCCCCTCATCAAGGTTCGTATCATTTTCATTATATATCCATAGATATATAGAGATAATAGACTACTATAATTCTTGTCCTGGGCTACCCACCAAACTATCCAGGTTCCCATGTGCTTTAAAGAAAATAATTAAGGGGTAAATCATTCATCTCAATTCAATTTCATTAATCATCATTCAAGCATCACCAAATCATGTTTTGAAACATTTTATCTCATTTTAAAATTGACATAAAATAGTTTTCATCAAAAAACATTCATTTCAAAATAAATCATTAAATTTAAATTTATTAAAAAAATCCCATGCCTTGTTTTCTAAAAATCATCATCAAATTCACTTTTCAGATAATTCATTTCAATTAAAATCCATTTTTTATAAATCAACACTTTATATAAAAATCTATTTCTAAGGGGTTATCTTTGAATACCATTCCATTTAAAACATTTATAAAAATATACAATCTTGATTTAGATTCATTTTTAATTCCATTTCAAATAAAACAAGGAAAAAATGTGTCAATTGATAAGAATTTAATTATAAAATCACCTACCACAATTCATGGGATCAATCAACACCCAATAAGGGTTCCTCAACTAGAGGGATGGACATGCTATAATCAATCACAATAGAATCCTAGAAACACAATCCACAATTCATGATCTAGATCTATAAATGACATAAGTATCCATGGCTCTTGAAAAAGGATAATTAAGAGGAATTGATAATTCATAAATCATTCATGATCACACTTACCGAAAGATATTCAATGAATCAATCAGCACATTTATTAAAAAATATTCAATGTTAGAAGAGACAAAATTGCCTCTAGGGAGTCACCAAGGAAAAATTGGTTGAATGAGATTTAAGGTAGAATATATTAGAATTAAAATGAAGTTTTTAAAAAAAATACAGTAATTACCAACCCTTACTCACCCAAAAATATCAACACCATCTAGAAATTTTCTTCTACCAGATAGGGGTGGTTCTAGGAATATTACCTATACTACAATAAGTCATACCATCTAGTAGGTGGGATTCCACTAGAAATATAATATATTTCATATTGGAACTCCTTACTACCAGTATGCCACAGGCTAGCTGGTTTATCTCACCGGCTAAATGATGGACAACCTATATCTATTCTACCAAACCCCCAATAGACTATTGGATTCTCAAAAAATATTAAAAAATATTCCACCGACCACTAAATTTTTTTAAAAAAATAGGGAAATTCTTAAAATGGAAAAAACAAAAATCGTACCTAAAATCATGTGTTGGGATGTTATAACTCTCCCCACTATAATTATTTCTTCCCCCAAAAATCCTTTTCTAGAATACCAGTCCACAAAAAGACGGGTCCAATACTCCCTCACCATTTCCTCATGCTCTCACGTCTTATGAAAATCAGATATGTTCTTTTATAGCACCCATACCATTGGTATAAACTTCTGATAGAGAAACCTTATATGAGAATCCACAATCTAAACTAGTTTCTCAGTCATTGTTATATCAAATTCCACATTAAGGACCTCCCAATTAATAACATGTGATGCACCTGAAATGAATTTCTTGAGCTATAACATGTGGAAAATATCACGGATTGAATTTATCTAAGATGGAAAGTCCAAACAGTAACCCACATTTCCAATCCACTCAACAACCTTAAAAGGTCTCATATATCTCGTTACTAACATCCCTTTTTTTCTAAAATGTCAGGGACCCAATCTAGGTGAGACTCTCAAGAACACCCCATTACTTATCAATAACTCAAATGGAATTTGATGACGTTCTAAATAATATTTATACTAGAAATTGTCCATCATCAATATCTGAAGAATCATAATGATATTTATCATTATCTATTGGACCAAGATTGGTCCCACTAAGGAAGCTTCACTATCCTATGACCATCACAGTGAATATTTACAAGTATATACTTATAAGGGATCAATGGGTTCCATTTTAGTGGAATATTTATTTCTATTAGGGTAGGTAAACTCAACCAGAACCATATGTAAATCTCAAGCTCCTCCAAAGTTAATGACGTAGGCACGATGCATGTCTTCAAGAATATATATAGCCATTTTTTTCTGACCATCTATATGAGGGTGGTAAGATGTTCTCAAATTTATTTGGGATCTAATAACCTCTTAGTGGTTTCTAAAAAACTAGTATGTGAACTATGGATCCATATAAAAAAATTGTATAAGGAAATTTATACAATCTATTAAACTCTTGCACATAGATATTTCTTAAAAATTCAACTTCTGTGGTATCATAAAATAGAATAATGTGAGATGATTTGGTCAATTATTAAATCACCAACCAAATTTCATTATTTACTTAAGGATTATTTGGAATACTGACAAACAAATTATAGATATCTCATCCCACATTCAAGTTTTCATTGGAAGTGGTTGAAGAAAACTTGAAGGCTTCTGATGCTTATCCATGATATTTTGACAAGTATAACAACTAGAAACAAAATCAAAGATGAATCATCCCATAACTATCCACCAGAATTGGTTCCTTGGATCATATAAAATTTTATTCATTATTGGTTACACTTCCCACTGGGAATGATGACATCCCTCGATCATAGTCTTTATTATAGGTGATGAAATGACATAACAATTCCTGAAGAAAAGAAATCCCTCTAAAGATAGAGACCATTCACCCATGGTCTCACCACCATATAAATAATTCTTAACATCTCAGAACTCATAATAAATCTTATTATCAGGGAGTATCATCTCAAAAATATAGGGTTTCAACTGAACACTTATAAAAATAAACCTAGACTTATCCTCTTTGACTCCCAAATGTATCCAAACAAAGGGGGTCATGATATTTCACTTCTCTGATGATTCTTTCATGACCAAGGATAAAAATTTTAGACTAAGAGCATCATAAAACACTTTATCCTTCTTAAGGGTGTAGGAAAATTCATAGTTTAATGTTTATAGGTATTCTACACATCCCTTTTTTATATTAAAACCTTTTTGTGAGAATACATAACTCAAGCTTCTATGAATGGATTAAATAGTAAACCTTTCTTTGAAAATTTAGTTCCACCAATTATTAAGGGTGTGCATCATTGCTATTATTTTTAGATCATGTGTGGGATATTTCTTATCATTAGTTCTAATATTTTTATAACCAAAAGCTACCACATTATCACCCTACATGAGAACATATCCAAAACATGAATTTGGAGAATCATAAAATACCACATAGCCCTACCCAACCTCTAGAAGAGTCTGAACTAGATCTATAGTTAAACATAAATTCAACTCATGGAAGGAATCCTTACATTTTGAATCCAAAATAAAATTTACTCCATTATGAGAGAGATAATTCAATGGGGAATACAACTTATATAAATATTTCATGAAGTGGTAATAATTCTCTTCTAGAATGAAGAATCACTAAATATCAAAGACATTCTGAAATTCCTCCCATGAAATGATAATTTTCACCTTTTTAAGATCTACTGAGAAACCAAGTTCATAGACCACATACCCTAATAATTTTATATCATGAATATATAATTTTAATTTAGACATCTTGGAATAAATTAATTGGGTCCTAAAGATATCCAAAACTATTCTCAGATGAACTACATGATCCTATTTTTTTGAAGAAACCATGATATCATCTAGAAATACCACAATAATAGAGTCAACTTACTGATGAAAAGTCATGTTCATTAGAATTATAAACTCAGCATGAGAATTAGTCAAATCAAATAGCATAATAAGATACTCATATTAGTCATACCATCTCCTATATGTGGTTTTTGGGATATTATACTCTTTAATCCTAACCTGGTGGTAACCAAACCCAAGATAAATCATTTAGAACCAGTTCAAACCTTTTATCTGTTGAAATAATTCTTTAACATGGGGAGAAAATTACTTTTTACAGATCATAACTTGATTTATATTTTGATATTAAACACATAATAAAGGGTTTAAATTGGCATTCTTGGTGAAAAACACTGGCATTTTCTAAAGAGACACATCGGGTCTAATGAATCCTCTGAACATCAAGTCATCTAACTAATCCTTCAATTCCTTCAGCTATGTTGGTTCCATACAGCATGAGGGAATAAATATAGCCTAAATACCAAAAAAATATCAATAACTCCACCCACCTCTCTAGTGGTAAACTGGAAAAAGACTAACAGAAACACATTTAGAAATTCAACAGATACAGGAGGCAGCTCACTGAAAGAGGCTTCTTTATCCATTTCAATAGAATACAAAGATATCATCCCACCCATATCTAGAAGGGGATGTATGAAATGGCTATCCCTTGGGTCCCATTCACCCTAAAAGACATGGGTCTCTTCATAGAGGGTATTAAAGGTTATTTAATGATCATAACAGTCAATCCAAGCATTTTAAGTAACCAACTAGTCCATTCAAAGGATAAAATCCATAAATTTTATATTAATAACCCAAAAAGTATCATAAGATCTCAATATATAATAAATATAAAGCACAAGAGGGGCATTAGAGACCCTACTCTATCTTGGTCCTAATAGGAATTACAATTTCCATCACATAGGGTATGAGTTTTGTATGATAATTCATCATATCCATAGTGTGGGTTGATATTAAATAATGAGAGTAACAAGTATCAGATAAAGAAATCTCTATTAATTAAGCAATAAAAATGGCATCTCTCATTGTCTTAGGACCCACATTAGTTCCCACTAGAGACTTTTCTACTATGTGAAATATCTACATTCCTAATGCCTATGGAATAAACCCCATTTTTTCATAAAGAATATGACTATTATATAGAACATCTCAGTAATCAGGGTCTCATGCCACTATGTGAGGTAGTAGATACATGGAAATACCTATACAAGTGTCTTGAACATCCACATGAGTAGAAAATATTTTATACCTCCATGTAATAATTCTTCTAGTTCCTAACCTTCTGAAATTTTAATTAACTCATTGAGACTTTACTAGAAACAATAGTATATCTAGAAGTTGTCTATTAGTAGGGAACACCACTACTACTTCCACAGTACTGCTCATCCCACTTCCCTTTCCCCACCTAAACCTCTACCTTCTAAGGATCAATCAATCTCTAGAAAATATTTTTTTCTGATGAAGAAACTACTGGTCATGATTTCTACTATCTTCCCTTTGAGGTACCACCTATAGTGTCTAAACTAGAATAGGTGTGGACCCTTTTCCTATATATTTATATTCACCCACTAGTACCTCAACGAGGTTCTGGTCAATAGGAGGTTTCGCCTATAGTGGTTCATTAATAGATCCCTCCTGAAACTATATTAGGTTTCTTCTTAGGGAAATGGTTCATCGCACTATCAAAAAACAACAGATATACATCAGTCAAGAGGCCTAATAACATCAACTCAATAAATCAAACCTAAACCCAAGAACAAAAATCCGCTATTATAAATTAAAAAAATCCATTAATTTGATCAATCAATTCCTCAAAACACATTTTTCAAATAACCATGGTAACTTAAGGCTCATTATAATGAGAGAAAATCCATTCACTTGATCATAACCCACCCTTTAAAATCTTAAAATTCTATCTTCTATCACCACAATATCCCAAAATATATACCAACATACAAGAAGAAACAAAACCCACTATTGATACAATTTTTTTATGAACCAAATCGGATAACCCAATAAATTGGTACCTGATCCATCCCTGACATGGACAGAAGGTCATTCTCAATCTCTACAAGCTAAATACTAGCACATGGTTATCAAGATAATGCACAAAGGGAATGATTTCACCAAAAATATAAAATGAAAAATATGAAATAAACAAATAATAATAATATGCCAATAATTTCATCAAGATAAAAGTTTCACAAGGTAGAAAAGTATAAAGCTCAACTGGTAAAACAATCCAAGTCACTATGAAAACTAATGATGGAACCAAACCAAGATCTCCTCAGAATAGGTAGACTAAAAACCCCTCATGTAACTGAAATATTTCAAGGTCTCATGATCAATAACACTCATCATCTCCAAGTGGTGATTTCCCTTTTCCTAAACCTAGTAAAAAAATGTCTACATACTCCCAAAGGCATATATATGGTGAGATCAACACTATCCCAGAAAGATATCAAAAATAATTCAATAGTAGTCTATGTCATATAATAAAAATATTATTAATTTTAAATAAAACATGGCATGGTAATATTTTTATAATTCAAAATTAATCATTATTTTCAAATAATTTCAGTGGAAAGTGTTAACCAAGTGAAAATAATTATTTCCCTCAAAACATGCATGAATAAGAATCTTACTCGAACAAGAATGAATAAATCATTTCACAAACACTATCATGTGTGAATAATTTTCAATCATATAACCATGGTTATAATCCTATGGAGTTTTCAATCAAGGCTAAAGGATCCTCACACATCTTAGTCAAATATTTCTCTAGGTGTTCACACTTCCCCTAATCTTACATCTAGGGGGAATATGAGTCCACCCTAATTAATTAACTCCCCACCCTCATAAATTTCATTATCATTGTCATATTCAATACATGGTTTGGTAGAGTTAATAAATTTTTAGTATGCTTGACCTTGAATACCCACCTAACTAACTAGGATCTCATGTGATTCAAAGAAAATAATTACATGTAAAAACATTCATTTCAAATCAGTTTCATAAATCATCATTCAAATAGAACCAAATCTTGTTTTAAAACATTACATATCATTTCAAAAAACAAAATAAAATAGTATCCATCAAAAATCATGTCTTTAAAAAATTATTCCTTTTGAATTCTATAAAAAATTCAATGCCTTATTATCTCAAAATCATCATCAAATTAACTCTTTAAATCACTCATTTCAATTCAGATCCATTTTATATAAATCAATAATTTATATAAAAATTCATTTCCAAGGGGTTTGAATCATATTCCATATCAGATAAAACATTTATCAATAATATCAAATCATGATTTTTAATTAATTGGAAATACATTTCAAATCAATCAAGAAATGATTTTTTCCGATTGATAGGAATTGTATTATAAAGAAACCTACCATAATTCATGAGATCGACTACCAACCAAAAAGGTATCCACAACCAAATTTATGATTATATATAATCAATAAAGATAGAATCCTAGAAACATAATCCAAAAATAAATATATGGATCTATCAATAACATGAGGATCCGCTGCTCTCAAAGTAGGATAGAGATAAGAAATAGAGAATTCATAAATTGATTATGATCACACTTACCAAAATAGGTTTAATACATCAATAAATACTTAGATTCATGAATATTAAATGTTTTAAAATCCAAAATATTCTCTAGAGAGTCATAGAGATATAATTGGTTGAATGGGGTTCAAGGGAGAAGTGATTTGAATTGAAATAGATGTTTTAGAAAACAAAATTATAATACTTCTTGGCACAAAATCACCCATATCAGTGTCACCGGCTAGCTACTGGATTCCACTAGCTATCTGATGGTGATAGGAATATTTTCTACAAAATTGTAAGTCCCACTAGCTGGCTGGTGGGACATGGAAGAATGAATATATGACTGGACACCCCACCAACCAGCTGGTGAGATTCCATTGGCGGGATGGTGGAGTTCCTATAGGAACTCCCTACATCCATCATTCCACTTGTTGGATAGTGCCTTTCATGGACTAGATTTTGGACTACCTATAGTTATTATATATATAGGTTTAAATCCACTTTATATAAAAACTCATAGAAAACTCTCATCCACTCAAACAAGAATAAAAATAATATCTCTTACCCATCAAAATTATCAAAGGAGTAGGAAACAATTCAATATGAGCAAAAATAAATAAATATCATACCTAAAATAAAGCATTGGGATATTAAAAAATATCAACCAAAAGAATCAATACAATATAAATTAGTCCTCTATTTCTCTCATTTTTTTCATTTCATTTTTTTCATTGAATTTTCTCACTAAATTATTTATAGTAGACTCCAACAACATTAAAAGTAAAATCAGGATAGCACCTCATTCCCCACTATCAATATTCTACTAACACTAATTTTAATAGTTAGTGAATAAATAGAATAGGCGGTTATTGTCAAAGGTCAATCTAAGGTATCCATTTTCTCACCTTATTCTTAAATTAATTTATTTTTTTCAATTATATAAGGCTTAATTTTGATAAATATTAGCTATACAATATTTATCCCATTTTTTCAAGAAACAATTCCCCAAACTTTTCAAGGTATTACTAAAAAATAGTACTAGAAACACTATACTTCCTTTGTTTGATCTTTAAAAAACAATAATGTTATGATACTCAATAATATGGGTAGGAAGGATTTTTTAGATTATAAAGTGGATTCTTATAAGGTATTTTATAGTCCCTATAGGTTTCTTAATGGGACTAATGTAGTCTATTTCTCAACTTCATATGGTTTCGACAATAATCTATCAATAGCCTCAATGATTTAAGTGTGGCTAATAGTCATCGTGATTTGTTTAGATTATAAAACAAGTTTTGGTAGTGATATATGTCGTATGTTCTATCAATAAGGAAGGGATGTGAAATAATATAAAAAAATTCAAATAAAACTTCTTAGTAATGGATGTTGAAAAATATGGAAAAACACACCAGACAATAGTATAATGTAATAAGTCAATCGAAAATAACTTCGGTAATTAAATACAAATAAAAAATATAATTTAATCATCAGTCAAAATTATACCTAAAAGAAAACAAAAAATTGATTTTCAATGATTTTCACATAATACATTCACTTATATTTCTTAGGTTATTTTAAAATTCCCATGTCAAAATCATACATCCAATTTAAAATGTTTCTTAGAAAACTAAATACAATATAGAATCCATGTGGGGTGTCGAGTGAGCTAAAACATTTCCCTCCCCAATAAACACCCTTATAATTAAAATAGTTTCTCTACTATTTAATATCAAGGTGTAATTATATAAATGAAAAATAACTCAATATTAATAAAACTAAAATTAATTAGACATGAAAACTCTCTTAGAGAGAGTAGTGTGAAATTAAAACTAGTTTTTGGTTCTAAAAACGTTTATTCTTATGTGGAAAAATGGATGTGAGTACTAAAACACACTTCCTACACTTAAAATAGATTAGTATAATAAAAATAGACAAAATTTTACATAAAATAATATATGCTTCAAAATGGTTTCATATATGAATTCAAGGCATAGAAAACTGATACACAATAATATAAAGACAAAATAAATACATGTCCATCCAAATAATGGTGAAAAAAGTGCACCAATGGGGAAATTTATAAATCTTAAGAATCTAGGTTCCTATCCTCATTAGCACTCATGGTATTCTCCACATGAGTGGGATTATCAATCTAGAGAGTAGTTTCAATGTCATAGATGTGCTCTGATCCTAAAAAGGTTTTTCTAAAGTGTTAGTTGGTTTCTACTTGAAAGTGAATTGGTCTAGGGAATAAGGATTCTAGTTAGGAATATAGGGTTTACTATATATGTATGACATAGTATTTTTCATGGAATACTCATCAAGGTACCACTAAAATTTAAGATATTCCATGTATCCATTGGATTAGTCAATAAAATGGATTTCCTTCACTGTATCTAAAACTTTTCCATTGGTCTTATTGTGGTTAGATACTATAAATTACTATTATATTTGTTGTTCAATAATGTCATCTAGAATATTAAAAAAATCTATCATTTTGTGTATGTGTTTTCCATTGGAATAGTGGATGGTTCTGAAGCATGAAAGACTATAGAAGTAGTGGTAAGGTTAGGGGCAGGTTTCTATTCAGATGAGGGTTGAGGGATAGATAGTGAGTAAGAAAAAATGGGTGTACGAGCTGCTTATTGAATGAATCCCACTATCTTAAAATAAAACTCAAAATTTCTCTATGATGAATTGGATATAGGACCCAATGTAGTGTAATATCACCTCTAAATTAGTGGTAGTTGGGAATGTCTAATCATGTCAATTGGTTTCCCTCATCTAAGATGATGCATGGTTGGAACTAACATATAAACCCCCTAGATATTATTCCTCGCCTTACAAAAAGTTATAATCATATGACCACTCATATGGATTTTAAAAATTATTTAGAAGATGTATATAATACTAATGATTCAATTTGATTAGATATAAGTGACCCAAGGGTGATTGGGGTAGGGATGTCTCAAAAACATGAAGGTGATTCATCAAATATGTTGTGATGTTTCCTCTCATCAGCATGCCCATGGGACTTCCTAGAATTTCCATCATAATATAGAGAAAAATATCATAGAATTTTTATGAATAGGTTGTGGAACAATGTGAATAAGAGAAACACCTCAATCTAGATAACTAATCATGGGGAACCTCCCTATTCCAATCACACATGATCCAATTCCCTATAGAAAATATATTGTAAATGAATTTATAGGTGTATACTCATTGTTTTTTTTGATTCATTACTACATTCCTTATAAATTTATTTCTTGGTCCATATATTCACTATGTTGCATCTATTTTCATCAAGAATCAAGTTTTTTATACTCCTTAGTCTTGAAAAAATTGGCACTATAAATTCACAATCCACATACAAACTAATTTAGAGACAAATTTCATAGCTGTCGACCTAGCTAAAAATTGATATGAACAAGGGTGAAATTCAAAGTGGAGATAAAATCTTGAAAGAGATATAAAAATGTTTCCTCTCAAACCTATAAAATATTCTCTAGGTTCATAGTTTGGAGAGCCTCAAAAAACTCCACCTCTATTTAAATATTTCTTAATATCCCCAAATCAACCATTTTACTGGTCCATATGAGATTTATTTGAAGCTTCCCTAAAATAATAATAGGTTGAGGGTTTTTAGTAAGAGGATGGTCTAGTGGAATGTTTGGTTGAGGGGGAAGAGGATCAACTTTATTTTCAGTGTTTAGTTAGTTTTGGCCAGGATCTTGGTCAGTGGTTATTTTCCTAGGGGTATGGGAATGGATTTATTCACATAGGACCTTGGTTGGTTGGATGAGGGGAATATAGGAAATAAATGGGTATTTTATGGAAAGTAAAGGTAAGGGTGATGGGTGGTTAATTTTTAGAAATAGATAATTAAATAGTGAGGGTGGTGGAAATAGTTGGGGAGAAGATTGGTTAGGGAAAGGGGAAGGGGAGACCCACACTATAGACCCATTAATGACATACCCAAACCTTCACTATAAGTGGAGAGTATGTCTGAGCCAAAATTTGGAGGAGTAAGGGAGATCAGGTCATTGGAGAAGACAAAGGGGTGTGATGCAGGTTAGGGTTGTGCAATGAAATTTAAATATTCTAAAGTTACTGTGTCATGAATTTTCTAATTTATTCCATAAAATTAGAAAAAATTACCAAAAATATGAGGTTGGATATATAAAATGTCACATCAATAAACAAATATTGTAGAACATGAATGGGTGATGGTTGTTTAGTATAGAATCAATAATTTTTTTATAGAAAATCTCATAGCATGAATCACTTATTCCATGCCATGAACAACTAATGAAAAAGCATGTAATTTCAATGACAGTATATAGTAAATGTTTCATTGTGGGTCTCATTCCTCATATCATGAATGGTTGGGTGTTGTTTTGAGACAAAATGGATGAATTTTACCTTGTAGGTGTCATGGTGTGAACCACATCTATGCATCATGACATGGACTAGTTGTTATGATGTTTTTATAAACTAATACATGTTCTCTTGTTAATCCAATAATAAATTAGGGAATTATTTTATGGAGTTTATAGTCTATAAAACACTTTATCCTATTCTAAAATAATGTAGAAAATAACTATAAAACATACATGGGTTTCCTACCAGTCTTCATTTCAATTTATGTTAATATATAGACTTATCTTAAAATACTTTATCCAAATTTTTGTGACAAAACCTATCCTTATTTAAAGGGATCCATTTACAAATTCAATCATTGACCATTTACTCTGAACAATGATTTTTTATTTCATTGAATCTATAATACTTTTTGGGATCAATTTTACCATACCTAGTGGCCCTAACTACTACAACATTAATTTATTGAGAAAAAATTTCAAATGAGAGTAAAACAATAGTACCTAATATCCAAGTTCAAATTTTCATCGATTAATGCTTCTATCGTTCCATTATTTGGTTTTTTACTTTAGATCATATCATTCTTATAGTTTTATATTCTCATATCCTCTAACCCGTCAATTTATAAAAATCTATTATATATTACCCATTGGACATCCAAATTAATTCTCTTTATATCCCAATATGAGTGATGTTCTAGTTACATAAGTAGATAGAATGGTTTTCTATAGACATGTCTAAATGGGGTCATACCAATATGTGTTTTATAAGATCTATGGTATGCCTATATTATATGATCATTCTTCTAAATCTAGTATTCATGGATTAAGTTAATAATATTCTCTAAAATATTTATGGTTTATTGGTTGAAAAGTTCCAATTTATTACTATTTTTTATTATAAGGGGTTCTCGTATTGTATGAAATCTATATTTTTCAAGTAATTTCCTCATTGATTGGATATTGAAATGAGTACCTCAATCACTGATGAGAAATTGTGGAATTATAACTTGAGAAAAAATATTCTTCATTGTAAATTATATCATTATAATGACTGTATTTAAATTTATAGATTCCACTTCCACCAACATTGACACATGATCCAAACACACTAGAAAATTTGTGTTGTCAATGTAGTGCAATAAGGGTCCCAAGAAATCAATTACCCACACATAAAAAAACCACAACTTTAAGAATTGGGTTCTATTTAAACTCATTAATTTTTCTAATAATTATAACTCATTAAGAGTGATCATATATTTAGAAAATTTTCATTGAATCTCAATGGAGTTTGGGAAAAAATAATCCACTCTGAAGTATTGTAGCTATTGTATGATCAACCCTATAGTGTCCTCTAGTGGATGATGAGTGAAATAATTTGAAGACACTTGGTACTTCCTCCTTAGGTACACATCATCTAAGATAGTTATAAATACACTGTCTAAAAAGAATATTCCCATCCCAAATATAGTGTGGTTTGTAGCATCCATCCCTAGAATCCACATAGTGGTTCCCTGAGATAGTCATCCACCTGACCTCAAGCATGACTCCCCATACGCCTGAAGCTTCTGACTAGCAGTGAGGACTTTGGGTTTGTCTGTGGAGAGACTATTCTCTCATATATCTGAGGAGCACACAACAGCATATAATAAATATAAGTAATAAAATAAAAAAAAATAAATCATTTAATATAAATAAATAGGTATAAGTTGAACCATAAATAGATGAAAAATGATAATGATGATCATGTAGCTATAAAAAATGAGTACATTGGATAAAAGTGAAATAGGAATATACCACATGCTTACAAAATAACAAAAAGACCAAAATTAGCTACAATTGGTATTATAATAAAAGGATCGATACTCTACTCTCGTACTCCATCCTAGAAATTATAATCAAGAATCAGAAGCGGGTTTCTTCCCTTGATCTATACCTACAACAATTAATTTTTCTTAGGTAACAATGGAGGCCCAAGAAGGGTGTGAGTTATACTCAGTATCCCACCACCAATGGTGTCTAGATAAATCAAGTTTGTGAATATACAATGAGTAGTGTTCCAATAATAATAAACACAAGGAAATAAATAAAAAAATAAATCATTATATGTTCTTTATAGGATACCCATCTAACTATACCTACTTTGGACTAAGTCGAATGTCTATGAACTAAGGTAACATGTACAAGTAACAAATGTGGTGAATAGACTATTATAAACAAGCATCAAGAGGTGGATCATCCCCAAGAATGTTCTTTGGATAGTTCAATGCATCCCTAGAAATTCAATTACACATTTTCACATTATTAACTTATATTCCATTTTTATAATTTATATGAGGTTACCTAAGCCTATATAAGTATATCTAGAAGGAATCCCAAGTGTCTCTCCAGGGACATTGTAAAATCGAAAAACCATAAGAGTCCATCCAAGGAAATCCATAAATGGAATCCCAAGTATCACTCTCAGTATGGCATATAATCAACCCTTCTATCCCATCCTAGGTATCTCATATAGGGGACTGAGTATCATTAGTGGTCGGGTGTAGCCATCTAACCAAGATCTTGTCCAAGGTTTCTCCCATAGGGAACTAGTATCACTCAAATAGAAGTAAGAAAACACATGGTGATCTCATCCCATGAATAAATAGTATCTATCTCGAAATGTATACAATCCAAACACAAGTTTTAATTATAAAGATCGATGATACCATCCAAATCATCCCATAAGGATCCAAGTATTTCTCTCAACTTGAGTATGAGATAAGGATTTTCCATCATGATTCAATTTTTTTAACAATGCATTTCTCTTATAACATTTTAATCATGTTGGCTAAGACATTTAATTAAGAAATTAAACTATGGTGATAGGTGTTATAGCCTAAGTCATGTCCTAACACCTTCAATGATTTAATTCATGATTCATAAACATTTATTACATGAAAACACACCCCTCGAGGATGGTTTAACAATTTAAGGAATATGGAAATATGGCTATCAAGGAAGGTCACACCCATAGGGATGGTTCATGTCAAGGATAATGGCCTAAGATGTGATTCTTTATTATCTAGGATAACTATAAGCATGAGAAACCATTTAATTTAATTTTAATAATAATTTAGGATGCATCAATAGAAAGGTACAGTGTATGGAATGATGGTACAAGATATAAAATCACTAAACTCAAGTGTAAGGAACTAGACAACCAAACTTAGGTTTGTAGTGCTCTCCTCCTCCAGTTTCATCCCATGAATCAAGATAGAAGGAGAGATATTAGAAGAATTATAAAATTCCATGAAAATGGGGAAAATTATATCATACCAAAATAGTGAAATGAGAGGGAAGATAAATTGTAAATAGAAGGAATATGAATCAAGAGCTTAATCTTAGATTTTTAACACACCTGGTGGCAAAGGAAACTGATGACACATAAGGGAGATACCAAAATCCCTAAAAGGTCCCTAAGGGGGTCTTTGGCTATGACATACACTGGAAACAAGAGTGGGTAGGAATATTTGAGTAATTAAAAATATAACATGGGAAAATGATAAAAATCACTTTAAATTTGGGGTGCACAGTTTGGTCATACGGTTGGCCAAGACATGATCCAACCATGCAATATCTAATACCCAGGGAACCCCCTCACATAGGTTATATGTAAGGTTTAACTAACCGAGCATAGACCATGAGAAATGGATATGTGACTTTTCTAGAAATATTTTCATGGTCATGAACTTCAGCCTTTATGGTTATATAAAAACCATTCAGTATCCTCCTACATCGAGATTTCCCACATGGTTAATTCACATGGTTAGAAATAACCATTCATTAACCATGTGACTCACCTTGTCCTTCTAATTTCTGGATCTTCAGGATTTGAATGATCCTCATACTCTCATATTCCACTCCTTATCCATAAGAACCCATTATTATCATAAAACAAGAGGTTTTGAATAGTAACAAAAGAGTATGTACCTCTCTGAACTGTCATAATGTTACAACCTCCCATCCTTACAACAACTCATACCTGAGTTTCCATTCTAAGGATGATAAAAGTTTATGTGATAAAATTTCCAGTCACTGAGAATGTAAATCAACATTTCTGTCACGACCCGTCCCCCGGGGCCCATGCTGTGACTACCCCAAGCATGCCTTCCATAGTCTAGGGGCTGGCGACTAGCACCAAAAAGCGTATTCCCAAAAACTGAGAAGGCATTGCCTTTATATCCTATAAACACACTCAACCAAGACATAGCAAGATACAAACACAAGTAAATTTTATAGTAAAAAGAGTGTGTATAGTAAGAAAAAGGGGCTAAAATACAAGTCCGGCTGTAAAGTAAAAGAAAATTAGAAAGTACAAGTAAACTAAACAGCTCCTGTGAACACCCACCAAGGATCCTACCTGAAGGGTAAGTACAGCTCTCGAATAGTTGTCTTTGTGGTATGCCTCATCTAATGTCCACCTCCGAACTACCTCCAGTCCTGGTACTCTCGTCCTCAGTCAGCGTTTTCCGTCATCTGCACCACACACAACAAGGTGTGGGTGATCCCGTGTAGGTGTGAGAATAACGATACTCAGTAGGGACCCCAATACCCTCAAAGGTCTCACAAAAATCCACAAAGGATAAACCACAAAGCATTGAATCAACTAACAACCCTACTTAGGTATATGCCCATACATATACCTAAGTTATCAAGTACTACCCATATCATTCATGAGGAAACACAAGTCTCAAATCCTTAGCCAAAGTAAAACTATTCCAAGAAGGAAATAATACCAAGAAGGTAACACCACAAAGGTAAGTACCACAATAGTAATGCTACACAGAAGAATACCACAAAGTTATCACCACGAAGGTAAGTAACACAAAGGTATGCCACATTGAAGAATATCACAAAGGTATAACCATAAAGGTAAGTACCACAAAGGTACGTCACATAGAATATTACCACAAAGGTAAAGACTTAGATCACATCAAGTATAAGATAGATATGGTAGCAAAGATGTTTAGATGTAACTACTTAATCATCTTACACTGTTAAGTGGAATACCCACATAGGATCCTAAATCATCAGACCCACGTAGGATCCTAGTACAGCAGACCCACATAGGATCCTAGAGTAGTCCCACGTGGATTTCCAAGAGTGTATCCAAGTGGGAATCTCAAACATAGATCCATGTAGGATCACAAATCATAGACCCACATAGGATCCCATAGCACAGACCCACATAGGATCCCTTTCTCATGTTACAGCTAGCCACAAGGTTCCCGCACTAAGCTCTCTTGATTTTGGGAGGGTCCGCTCTTCAAGCCTCTAGTTGATACTCCAACTACCACTAAGTCCCACTAAGAAGTATCCCAAAAGACCGCCATGTAAAAAGGGTCTCAACGCAATAGACGGTGCGTCAAGCGGATGCTCGATCTGTAAGTTATTAGTGTTTCCGCTCTAAGGGCCCGGTTGGATTTGAGGTCGATCCAACCCGGACATACTCCAACCTTATCCAAAACTCAAGTGGAGTATACAAAATGTACCGTATCGATCCATGGTTTCTAGAACCATAGACGGTTTTTCAAATGGATGCTCATAGCTCAAGATATAGCTGAAAGAGTGGAAAGGGGTTGTAGATGGTCCGGGTCCAGTTCGACCTGGTCAGACCGACCTAGCTCGACCCGGCCTCACCCAGGTCTGGCCCTAGGTTTGACCCGGCCCAATGGCCTGTGGCTGGCCGAATGGCCAACCCTCCTCCGCAGCGCGGTCGTGCTCCGTGCCACCACTGGTGGTTGGCAGCGAGCCGGCTACCCTCATGCTCTGTCGCGGCCTCGTGCTGCAGTTCCTGCACGTCAGAGGTGTGAATGCATGTCGCTACCTCCCCTTAGTGCGGTCAATCGTGCATCAACCGCTACCTCTTCTGCACCGCAGCCAATGGGCAGTGGCCCTCCACCGGCGGCGCGGTTGCACCACCCCCTTCTTCGTGGTCGGCCGGAGTGCCGGCCGCCGCTCCGGAGTCCTACCGGTGCCAGTCACCGGCACCGATCTCCATCCTCCCCCATCGTGAAGAACGCATCAAAAACAAAAAAGGATGTGGAGTGGTCTATCCATGTTCGTTTGGCCCACACCCTCCGCATTAGAGTGGTAGAAAGTGTCTCATGGGGATAGATTCAACGTAAAAGAAATTAACGAAGATTAATCAAAAACACACCACTACCTTGTCGTTCATTGGATTTTTTGAGAGGTAGAAGATAAAGTCGTTGAAGGATGTCAGCATTCGTTGCTTCCTTAAGGCACTTTCGATCCGGGCTTGGGGTCAGTTCCCCGTTCTTCGTTGGATCAAGTTATTCATTAGAGAGGGCATTCTTCGTTGGAGTAAGATTTTCTCCAAAGTTCTCTCCAAGCCTCCCTTTTCCAACGATTTCCCCAAGGAAATGAGGATCCAACAAATTAAAATAGGTTTATCAAATTAATTCACGTTGGCACAATTAAAGTTAGAACAAGTAAATGGCACATTTAATTGGAATAATTAATTAATTAGAGAGTTTAATGGTATTTCCCCATTAAGAGGGGTTTGGGTGGTCCCCACCACTAAGAATTCAAATTGGAGGGTTTTCTAGCTCGGTTGGTCCCCACCTTCATAACTCAAAAAGATAGGTTTCAAAGAGAAAAATAAAATGTCAAATATTTTATTTTTCTTCTTCCACGTAAATCAGAAAAACTAAATTCCTCCTTCGACCTACTGCGGTCGAGGTGAATGTCTGCTTAAGTGAATATCGATGCTGAGAGTTCAACGGTGTCCTTGGTTTTCAATTTTGAGCACCAATTCAAAAGTTATAAAAACCTACTCCCACGTTTACTGAATGTACTTAAAAAAAGTTCTGAAATTCATTCTGGGCACACCGGGACTCAGAATCATGTGCCGTTAATTTTCTTAGACTCATAATATTCCCATATAATTAAAAAAATTACATGTAAAAAATCCAGGTCTTTATATTCACCCCACCTTAGGTCTTTGCATCCTCGAAACCCACATCACAAAAGCTAGGAAAACAAGTGGGGGTACTGAGCATGAATCTAAGCCTCATGCTCCCATATGCTCTCCTAGAGGTTCCCATGATTCCAACCTACATGAACCAAAGGTATTGATCGTCCACGAAGGACTCTCTCATTTCAATCCTTAATCTCTATTGGAACATCTGAAAAAATCACCCCATTGTCGATTTCCTGCTCTCCCCAGTCAATGATGTGAGAAGGGTCATTCACATATCTTCTCAGCTGGGATACGTGGAAGACGTCGTGAACTCGATGCATCTGAGGTGGAAGAGATAAGAGGTAAGCCACCTCGCCAACTCTACCGAGGACCTGAAAGGGTCCGATAAACCTCAGAGATAACTTGTCACCCCGGCCAAATCTCTGCAAACCTCGTTTAGGTGAGACTCGTAGAAAGATTTAGTCGCCATCCTCGAACTCTATAGGTCTCTGCCTCTTGTCATCATAAGACTTTTTTCTGCTCTATGTAGTCTTCATCCACTCCTGGATGATCTATACCTTCTCTATGGTAGTGCATACCATATCTGGTCCCATGCGTGCTGACTCCCCTAGGTCAGTCCAGCACAAAGGCGATCTGTAAGGTCGGTCGTACAGAGCCTCGAATGGTGCCATCCAAATGGTGGAGTGATAGCTGTTGTTGTACGCAAACTCTACCAAGGGAAAGTGATCCGCCCAACTGTGACCGAAGTCAAGTACGCAAGAACACAACATATCCTCGAGGGTCTGAATGGTCCACTCATTCTGGCCATCCATCTGATTATGGAAGTTGGTGCACAAACGAAGTTGTATCCTGAAAGCCTCCTGCAACCCCTTTCATAGATGGAAAGTGAAAAGTGCATCACGATCGGAGACAGTCGTTGAGGGTAATTCATATATCCACACAATCTCTTGCACATAGAGGCATCCCAAGATCTCTACTGAACCCTACTCTCTGATCGGTATGAAGTGGGATAACTTGGTGAGTTGGTCAACGATCACCCATATTAAATCATGACCCCTAGATGTACGTGGAAGTCCTGTCACGAAGTCCATGGATATTCCATCCCACATCCACTTTGGGACCTCTAAAGGATGAACTAATCTTGCTATCACCTGGTGCTCCGAATTCACTTGCTGACAAGTGAGGCACTGAGAGACAAACTCTGTTACTGCTCTCTTCATTCTAGGCCACCAATGTTGTCATCGGAGGTCCTGGTACATCTTCGCCACTTCTGAATGTACTGTTAGAGGGGATGTATGGAACTCCCTCAACACTTCCTCCCAAATCGACATAGGTACCATAGTACATCCTCTGAAGAGGATGACATGCTCCCCACCTTTAGAAAATCCATCAGGTGCCATCCCTAAGGATATCTGGACACGTCGAGCCTCACAGTCAGTGTCCCCATGCTATGCCTCCCTAACTCACTGAAGAAGTGGGTGAGTGACTATAAGATACTGAAGAAAATATGCTCCATCTCATTCCACAATGGATATATGTAAAGCGACCAGCTGCTCTGTCGCCTCTCCTAGCAGTTGTATACCAGATCTCCTACTGAGGGCATCTGCTACAACATCCCCCTTCCTAAGATTATAGACTATCTCAAATTCATAGTCCTAGATAAACTCAAGACAATGTCGTTGTCTCTGGTTCAGGCCCTTCTAAGAGAATATATACCTTAGACTCATGTGATCAGAGTAGACTGTAAAATGTTCACCCATCAAGTAATGTCACCATATCTTCAAGGTGAAGACCACTGCTGCTAACTCCAGGTCAAGGGTACTGTAGTTCTTCTCATGTTGTCTTAGTTTTCAAGAATTATACGCAGTCACTGCTCGCTCTTATATCAGGACACATCTGAGCCCGGTCCCTAATGCGTCACAGTAGACTACGTACCAAACACCCTCCTCTGGAAGCCTCAAGATGGGGGCACTAGTCAATCTCTACCTGAGCTTCTGAAAAAATCACTGGAATCTCTCTGACCACACGAAGGGTTTCCCCTTCTTCTACAATGCTAATAAAGGTGTTGTAACTATGGATAAATCTGGAACAAACCTCTGGTAGTATCTGGCCAATCCCAGGAAACTTCATACCTCTATCACACTCCTGGGTGGTTCCTAAGAAAGTATCGCCTCAATTATCACTGGATCCACCGCAACTCCAGCCTCTGATATGACATGTCCTATAAAGTGAACCTCTTAGATCCAGAACTGGTACTTCAAGAGCTTACCATAAAGTTGGTGCTCCTGGAGTGTTTCTAGAACTATCTGCAAAAGATAGGCATGCTCCTCCTCAGTAGCTGAGTAGATCAGAATGTCATCGATGAAGACTACTACAAAGCGATCAATGTATGGCTGAAAGATATTGTTCATGAGTCCCATGAACACTGATATAGTGTTGTTCATGCTGAATGTCATGACCAAAAACTCATAATGGTCGTACCGACATCTAAAAGTCATATTCTGCACATCCTCATCTCGTGCTCTGAGCTGGTGATAGCCTGATTTGAGGTCTATCTTTGAGAACCACTGTTCTCCCTTTAGATAATCAAAGAGGTATTAAATACTCAAAAGTGGGTACTTGTTCTTCACGGTCACCTGGTTCAGGCGCTGATAGTGAACACAAAGTCTCAAGCTCCCATCTACCTTCTTGGCGAATAAAATCGGGGTTTCCCAAAGAGAAAAGCTGGGCCGGATGAACCCCTTCCCTTATAAGTCCTCCAACTGTACCCGCGGCACCTGAATCTTGGTGGGATTCATCTGATATGATGATATAGATATCAGTTTTGTCTTGGGGTACCAGTCAAAGTAAAATTCCACCTCTCTGCGAGGAGGTAGACTCAGAACATCATCAGGTAAGACATCCGCATACTGGTCCACCACTACAAGATAATTCAGACTCTCCACATCAACCCCTCTGAGGGTAAGTCTAGCCAACTAATGAGTGATCTCTTACACTATCCTCTAGATAAGTCTATTTTGTGTTGCAAAGGATCCCTTCTTTCCAGTAAAGGTAAACATGGTCCTATCCGTGCAGACACACCGTACTTTGTGCCTAATATAGTCAATCTGAGGATGGACTATAGATAAACAGTCTATACCCAAGATGACATCGTAAGGCCTCGACGCTGCTACTAGGAGATCCCAACCCAATCTCTCGCCTCCTACAGTAATCTCACACTGTCGGCACCAGTTTTTAATCATCGAATCCTTTCCCGTATAATTTTCTAGCTGTAAGGATCGAGCCAACGGATCCATCAGAATCTCCAAGATCCGAACTAGGGTAGTGGCAATAAAAGAATGAATAGAGCATGTGTCTATAAGTATTGTATCTAAGGTGGAGTATACATATATCATACCTCGTATCATCTCCAGAGCATCGTGGTCATAGGACTCATCTTCTTGGAGCTGAACTCACCCCTATCTACCTTCTCTTTGTGGTCGGGTTGGACCACCTGGTGGTGGTGGTGGTGGTGGTAACATCTCGAATCATCTTCCACCGTCAGTTACATGGACATCTCCTCTTCCGAGTCTATCTTATCCATGTGGACCTCCTTGGTCAAACCTCTATATCTGGATGGGTGGTCCTTTTATTGTCTACTGATCATTCGTATGGTGGGTCGGGCAGTCACAAGCCATGTGACCCTACCTGCCGCATGCGTAACACTGCATGCTCCTCGTATGACTGGCTCTATCTCTGGTGCCCCGCACAACCAACCCTAAATCCTATGATTGTCCACCTATAGGTATGGTCCTCTTGGACCTCTGTGACATCTTTCAGCTACCATCTTCATAAGACTCTTCCATATGATGCCTGGTGGGGGGTCTCACTGCTGGTGACTGCTCAGCAAGAAAACTCTCTACTAAGAGGGATCATTCTAACACCCCCGCCAGCGTCGGGATGCTGAGAGAAATCATCAAAGCCCTGATCTCCCGCTTGAGTCCCTACTCGAAGGTCAGAGCCCTGAAGAATGGGTCTCACACCATATTTTTGGTGTAGCGTGAGAGGTCAGGGAACCTCACTGAGTACTAAGCCATAGTCATGTTGCCCTGTTGCGGATGAAGAAGCTCTTAAATGTGCATTGCGTGAAGGGGTGCTGGAACGAACTCTACCTGAAACAGGATCTCAAAGTCTTCATAGAGAAGTGTCACCTCATCGTGAACCTAGAGCATCAATCTCCACTATTTTCCTATTGATGCCTATAGAATATAGGCGGTAAGGATCACAATGAGATCATCTGGTGTCCCTACTAGTTGGAAGACTCTCACCACGACCTCCAACCAATCCTCAGCCGCATGTGGGTTCATCTCACCCCTAAACCAAGGTGTCCTCTTGTGCTGGAACTCGTGCAACGTGCTCAAGTGGCATGCACCCTCTACAGCTGGGGCTAGTGGCATCGGTGGCCCAATGGGTAATGGTACCGCTGGTGCCTCTACTGGTTCCCCTACAAATAAAGGGCCCTATACCGAGGCCTCGTTGCTCGGTAGGCTATCATCACGTACTCTACCGGGAACCCTAGCTGGATGTTTGTGTGGAGGAATCCTGAAAAGAAACAGGTGCACCACGGTCAATAAGTTATACCTGGTGAGCTGACTCAAAGAGATCACAAAGAAAACTTTTCAAAACGCACACACAATCAGTGTTTTCATGTACTGGCTCATAAATCAGAATTCAGGGTCCTGGTGTATGGATACGTCGGCCACCGCACCAACACTGGATTCCTTAAACTTATAACCACACTCATAAAACATAATACTGTTGTCATTAGAAGATCAGAGTCCAATGTTTTACGGTAGAACCGACTCCTCTGATACCAATTCGTCACGACTCGTCCCCCAGGGCCCGTGTCGTGACTATCCCAAGCCCGCCTTCTATAGGCCAGGGGCTAGCGACTAGCACAAAAAGGTGTATTCCCTGAAACCGGGAATTCATTGCCATTATATTTTATAAACACACTCAACCAAGCACACAGAAAGGTACAAACAAAAGTAAACTGTATAGTAAAAAGAGTGTGTACAATAAGAAAAAGTGTCCAGAATACAAGCCCAACTAGAAAGTACAAGAAAAATAGAAAGTACAAGTAAACTGAATAGATCATGTGAACACCTGCCAAGGATCCTACCTAAAGGGTAGGTGTAGTTCTCGAAAAGTCATCTCTACGGTACGCCTCGTCTAATGTCCACCTCCGATCTACCTCCAGCCTTGGTACTCTCGTCCTCAGTCAGTGTTGTCCATTGTCTACACCAAACAAAACAAGGTACGGGTGTATCCTGTGCAGGGGTGAGTATAACGATACTCAGTAGGGACCCCGATACCCTCAAAGGTCTAACAAAAATCCACAAAGGATAAACCACAAAACATGGAATCAACTAACAACCCTACTTAGGTATTTTCCCATACATGTACCTAAGTTATCAAGTACTACCCATCTCATTCATGAGGAAGCACAAGGCTCAAATCCTTAGCCAAAGTACAACTGTTCCATGAAGGAAAGAATACCATGAAGGTAACACCACAAAGTTAAGTACCAAAAAGGTAACACCACACAGAAGAATACCACAAAGGTATCACCACAAAGGTATGTACCACAAAGGTATCCCACACAGAAAAATACCACAAAGGTATCACCACGAAGATAAGTACCACAAAGTAATGTCACATAGAATATTAACAAAACGGTAAAGACTCATCTCACACTAGGTATAACATAGATACGGTAGCAAATATGTTTAGATGTAACTACTGAATCATCTGACACTGTTAAGTGGAAGACCCACGTAGGATCCTAGTACATCAGACCAATGTAGGATCCTAGAGTAGTCCCACATGGATTTCCTAGAGTGGATCTAAGTGTGAATCTCTAACAAAGACCCATGTAGGATCCCAAAGCACAGACCCACATAGGATCCCATAGCATAGACCCACATAAGATCCCTTTCTCATGTTACAGCCAGCCACAGGGTTCCCGCACTAAGCTCGCTTGATTCCGAGAGGGTTCGATCCTCAACCCACTGGTTGATACTCAAATTTTCAAAAATTCCCACGAAGAATTATCCCAAAGGACCACCATGTAAAATGGGTCTCAATGCAATAGACGGTTCGTCAATCGGACGCCCAGTCTGTAAGTTATTAGCGTTTTCGCTTCGAGGGCCTAGTTGGATTAGGGGTCGATCCAACCCGGCCGTACTCCAACATTATCCAAAAATCAAGTGAAGTGTACCAAAAAAACCATCTCAATCCAAGTTTTTTGGCACCATAGATGGTTTGTCAAACAGATGACCATAACTCAAGATATATCCAAAAGAGTTGAAAGGGGTCCAAACTGGTCCGAGTCTGGTCCGACCCGAGTCCGACCATGGCTCCGACCCAGCCTATTGGGTCTGGTGCGGCTCGGACCACGATGGGTGGCCCACTAGGTGGCCCGCGGCTGGCCGTATAGCCATCCCTCCTCCACGGCGTGGTAGTGCGCCGCACCACCACTAGCGGCCAGTAGCGAGCCGGATGCCCTCCTTCTCTGCCACGGCCTCATGTCGCGGTCCCTGCACACCGACAGCGTGGATGCACGCCGGCAGCGCGGACGCACACCGATGATGCAGACATGCACTTCCACCTCCCCTTTGTGCGGTCATCTGTGCATTGGCCGCCGCATTTTCTCCATCGTGGCCGACGGGCCGCGGCCCTCCACCGGTGGCATGGTTGTGTCGTTGTCGTCTTTGTGGACAGTCGGAGTCCGGCCACTGCTCCCGAGTCCTACCGGTGCCAGTCGCCGGCACCGATGGTCATCCTCCTCCATCACGAAGAACGCATCAAAAACCACAAAGGTTGTGGAGTGGTCGGTCCATGTTCGTTTAGCCCACACCCTCCGTGTTAGAGCGGTAGAAAGCAGCTCATGGAGAGAGATTCAACCTAAAATAAATTAACGAAGATTAATCAAAAACACACCCCTACCTTATTGTTCATTGGAGGTGTTGAGAGGTAGAAGATGAAGTCATTAAAGGACGTTCGCATTCATTTCTTCCACAAGGCGCTTTCGATCTGGGCTCAGGGTCGGTTCCTCATTCTTCGTTGGAGAATGTTCTTCGTTGGAGAGCACATTCTTCATTGGAGGAAGAGTTTCTCCAAATTTCTCCCCAAGCCTCCCTTTGCCAATGATTTTCCCTCAAGGAAATGAGGATCCAACAAATTAAAATATGTTTATCAAGTTAATTCATGTTGGAAAAATTAAAGTTGGGATAATTAAATGGCACATTTAATTGGAATAATTAATTAATTAAAGAGTTGAAAGGTTTTCCTCCATTAAGAGGGGTTCGTGTGGTCCCCACCACCAAGAATTCAAATTTGGGGGTTTTCTAGCTCGGTTTTTCCCCACCTCCATAACTCAAAAAGAGAGGTTTCAAAAAGAAAAAGAAAATTTCAAATATTTTATTTTTCTTCTTCTACATAAAACAGAAAAACTAACTTCCTCCTTCGACCTACTATGGCCAAGGTGAAGGTCTCCTTAAGAAAATATCAGTGTCGTGAGTTCATAGGTGTTCTCAGTTTTCAATTCCGATCATTGGTTAAAAAGTTATAAAAATTTGCTCGCACATTTATTGAACGTACTTAAAAAAAGTTCAGAAATTCATTCTGGGCACACCAGGCCTCGGAATCACACGCCATCAATTTTCACGGACTCGTAATATTCCCATATAATTAAAAAAAATTACATGGAAAAATAAAAATCTAGGTCTTTACACTCCCACTCCTTGGTCTCATCCTGAACATGGTCATTCTACCAAAGCACCCGGGACAGTGGAAAAAACCTACCTTAGAGAGCCTTCAAGCTTTAATAAATGATACATATCATATAATCCTCAAAGTATGCATCTACCTCCATATCAATTTCATCAGGATCAAATAAATGAGATGAGTCCACATGATATTAGAAAAGCTTTGATTTTTGGAAGACGTCTTTCATATAATGGTACTACTAAGGTAACTTCAACTGATCGGCTACTAGTCCAACCCTCTCTGTGATCTTGAAAGGCGTGATATAATGTGAATATAGATTGCCCTGTCTCCAAATTTTTTTATGACCCAATCTAGGTTAAACTCTCAGAAAGACCCAATATCCATCCTCGAACTCTAGAGGTTGACGATGACGATTAGTATAGGACTTATTCCTGGACTGAGTTGTTTTCATATGTTTCTTAATCATCTATACTTACTATAAATTATTTTGAATGAGACAAGTATCTAGTAGAGCAACCACACCTACCTCTAACCAGCATAGAGGGGATTAGTATGGTCTACCATAAAGGTCCTCATACGAATCCATCTGAATCATTTCTTGAAAGCTTTTATTATAGGAAAACTAAAAAATAGTGGTATTCTTCTCCCATGAACCCCCAAAATCAAGGGCGCATGACTGAAGAATGTCCTATAACACCTGAATTTTCTAATCAGGATACCCATTAGTCTAAGGGTGATACACTATACTCAAGAGAACCTATGAACCCAATGTCTTCTATAGCCCCTTCCAAAACTGTGATGTAAATTGAGCATCTCGGTTTGATATGATAGAATGGGGAACATTGTGAAGGAACAAAATATTCTAGATTTATATCCTTCCTAGCTCATAAACTAATAAGTTCTATTGGAATAGTAAAAAGTGTGATTCCATGGTCAACCTATCGATGATCACCCATACCACATCACTTCCTCGAGCGGAACTCTACAAACCTGTCACAAAATCCATGGTGACATAATTCCATTTTTACTTAGGAATGGATAGATGTTGTAGAAGTCCAGAAGGTCATTGGTTCTCTGCCTTCACCTAATAATAGATGGAACACCTCATGATAAAACTTTTAATCTTACTCTTCATACCTGGACACCAATACTGATGATGTATGTCTCCATACATCTTGTAAATCCCAGGGTGATATACCTAGACAGAGGCATGAGATTCCCACATCAACTCCTCCCATATGTTGTACCTCTCGTACCCCTCGTGGTTTAATTTTCATGATCACAATCACTCTCTTATTTATCTAATCTTTTTTTAAGTGTTTTTGGATGATAGGCATGATTTCAGGTTGCCAAGGAATTGGGCCAAGAAAGCAAGAAGCCAAAAGTGGACTGATTTTCAGTCCACCGGCCAACCGGTGGATGACCACCGGCCAGCCGATGGAGCCTGGACAGAAGGCATCCCCTCTGTCCAGACCACCGGCCAACCGGTGTCCCATCACCGGCCAGCCGGTGGAACCCAGACAAATAGGGACAGCTACTGTCTCAGCACCGGCCAACCGGTGGCCTCCTCACCGGCCAGCCGGTGGTGCCTAAGCCCGAGCCCTCTTCCTTTTCCAAAGCACCGGCCAACCGGTGGCCAGGCACCGGTCAGCCGGTGGAGCCAGTCAAACTAGCCGTTGGGCTTTGACCAGGCTTGTCCACTTGACTCCCAACGGCTCCGAAGGCCTCTCCAACGGCTCCGAAGAACCTTAAAGGCCATTTGAGGGTTCCCCCTCTATAAATAAAGGACTAGGAAGCCCCGGAAACGAACGGTAGCCCACGGGAACATTGTTCGATCATTCGGCAAACCTCCGACGCATTCCTTCAAGGATCCCCATTTGTTCCAACTCACTTCCACATCCAAGGAGCACCACCATAGAAGCTTGGGAGCGCTCTTCATCAACTCCAATCAATCCATTGGCGCCCAAGACTTCTCTACATTACGGTTTTTATTATTTTATCATTTTTGAGCATCAATTTGGGTTTGTGCCTACAAACCCCTATCTTCTCTCATCTTCCTTCGTTTGGGTTTTCACACCACCTTCAAGGTGTGAAGAGGTTAGTCAAGCCTTCCCTTTAAAAGGCTTGAGTCATAGGTGAGCTAGCCTTCACCTGTAAGAAGGCTAGTGGGTTCTTGCTCAACCATTAAAGGCAAGTGGGTTCTTGCTCAACCATTAAAAGCAAGCTGTAATAGGTTCTAGACTACCTTAAAGTCTAGTGGGTTTCTTGCTAAAACCATTAAAAAGAAAGCGGTAGTAAATCTCTCAACGGTTGAGTTGGGAGCGGAGACGTAGGCTTTGGTTTAAGCTGAACTCCATTATCAAGTTTTGTGTCTTGCCTCTTTTATTTCCGCTGCACCTTTAACTCTGTTTTTAAATTGTTAATTATTTTTTAAAAGGCAATTCACCCCCCCTCTTTCCATCACTCTCCGCCCAACAATTGGTATCAGAGGAAAAATTTGAGTAATACCTTCACCGGTTTCAAATTCAAGATCCTTTGTGATGGCTTCAACTTCTTTCGCCCCCGAAGGTTATTCATTGGGTCGTGCTCCATTCTTTGATGGAACCGACTATACTTATTGGAAAACCCGCATGACCACTTTTCTTAGAAGTATAGGTTATCCTATTTATAAAATTGTCATGCATGGTTATTCTCTTTCTACTCCCGATGAATCAAAATGGACTCAAGCTGATATTAAAAATTTCGAGCTTGATGGAAAAGCCATGAACGCTCTTCATTGCGGCCTTGATCATAATGAATTCAATCGAGTTTCCACATGCACTTCGTCTCATGAAATCTGGAAACTATTGGAGGTTACCCATGAGGGGACCAACAAAGTCAAGGATACTCAATTAGATATGTATCGCCAAGATTTTGAAAGTTTCACCATGCACCCACACGAATCAATTTCTGAAATGTTTACACATTTTACTGATGTTTGCAATGGGAGAAAGTCCCTTGGTGATGATGTGTCTGCAGAAACGATGGTCAAGAAGATCCTTGGGATCTTACCAAGCACATGGGCACCGAAAGTCACGGCAATACAAGAAGAAAAATACATCAAGAACATGTCGGTCGAAGAGCTCATCGGATCCCTCATGACCTACGAGATCACCATGAGGAGGCAAGCTGAAAAGGAAGGCAAACCGATCAAAGTTCCAAAGAACATCACCTTCAAAGTTCAAAAAGAAGAAAGCTCCTCCTCCTCATCATCGTCCTCTTCAAGCGGCGATTCAGAAATGGAGAATCTCGCCCGCAAAATGCACAAATTCATGAAGAAGCACAAAAAGAAGAAATCCCGCAAGGCTCAACCCAACGAAAAATCCGAGCCCGAGGTAACATGTTTTGGGTGTGGAAAGAAAGGCCATTATAAGCCCGATTGTCCACTCAACAAGAAAAAGGCCAAGCAAAAGGAAAAGAAGAAGGCATTCAAGGCCACATGGAGTGATAGCTCCACATCCTCATCCTCCTCCTCCTCAAGTGACAACGGTAAAAAATGCCTAATGGAATTTCATGAGGTATCCTCTTCCGACTCCTCTTCCTCTTGTTCTTCAAATTCTTTCAATCATTTATCTTACGAGGATCTCCAACATGCGAGAGATCAATTGGAGGAAGGTTTTCACGAACTTTCTTCCAAATTCATTGCTTTAAAAAAGAATTTCAAAAAACTTTCTTCCGAAAAGGAACAACTTCTCAAAGAGAAAGAAGAGTTGTCCCTCAAGGTCCAAAACCTTCCCAATGTTGACTCCACGGAATTAAAAATCCAGGATTTAAAGGAATCCCTTGCCAAATTCACCCAACGTGAACAAAATTTAACCAAATTACTTGGTTCCAAATGCATATCTAGAACCACCCAAGGGCTTGGCTATTCCAATCAAGCTTCCTCTTCCCATGCTCCTACTATTTTTGTAAGGGGGATCTCCCAATATAAATTTTTCAACTATTGTAAAAAACCCGGGCACTTAATTTATGAGTGCAATTGCAAAAATGCCCGGTATGGAATGCCCAAAACTATTTTCTTTAATGATGAATTTTTTAGGAGAAGACCCACCACTAGACAAGTATGGATTGAAAAATCCCTTTTAGCGAGTCTCACCGGACCAAAATTTGTCTCGGTTTCAAAAACCTCTCCCCGGTGATTTGTTGTTTTTATTTAGGGGGAGTTAGGATCGTTCAAGCCTTTTTTCTTTATTTTCAAAACCTTCAATTCAAAAATTTCAATTCAAAACTTTCAATTCAAATTTCAAAAATTTCAATTGGTTTAAAAACTCTATCTTGTTTTTCAAACTTTCCCTCAATCAAGTTTTATGCCCCGTGCTATTTTGATAATCACAAAGGGGGAGAAATTCTTGGTTGATTGGGGGAGAAATCTTTCTCTCATGCTTTGCTTTACTTTTCAATTTATTCTTTAAAGCATGCCTCTCATTTCAATCTTTTACATCGTTTGTTTTGGTGATTTTGATCATCAAAATAGGGGGAGATTTTTGTACCTATCGTACCCCTCGTGGTTTAATTTTCATGATCACAATCACTCTCTTATTTATCTAATCTTTTTTTAAGTGTTTTTGGATGATAGGCATGATTTCAGGTTTCCAAGGAATTGGGCCAAGAAAGCAAGAAGCCAAAAGTGGACTGATTTTCAGTCCACCGGCCAACCGGTGGATGACCACCGGCAAGCCGATGGAGCCTGGATAGAAGGCATCCCCTTTGTCCAGACCACCGGCCAACCGGTGTCCCATCACTGGCCAGCCGGTGGAACCCAGACAAATAGGGACAGCTACTGTCTCAGCACCGGCCAACCGGTGGCCTCCTCACCGGCCAGCCGGTGGTGCCTAAGCCCGAGCCCTCTTCCTTTTCCAAAGCACCGGCCAACCGGTGGGCAAGCACCGGTCAGCCGGTGGAGCCAGTCAAACTAGTCGTTGGGCTTTGACCAGGCTTGTCCACTTGACTCCCAACGGCTCCGAAGGCCTCTCCAACGGCTCCGAAGACCCCCAAAGGCCATTTGAGGGTTCCCCCTCTATAAATAAATGACTAGGAAGCCCCGGAAACAAACGATAGACCACGGGAACATTGTTCGATCATTTGGCGAACCTCCGGCGCATTCCTTCAAGGATCCCCATTTGTTCCAACTCACTTCTACATCCAAGGAGCACCACCATAGAATCTTGGGAGTGCTCTTCATCAACTCCAATCAATCCATTGGCGCCCAAGACTTCTCTACATTACGGTTTTTATTATTTTATCATTTTTGAGCATCAATTTGGGTTTGTGCCTACAAACCCCTCTCTTCTCTCATCTTCCTTTGTTTGGGTTTTCACACCACCTTCAAGGTGTGAAGAGGTTAGTCAAGCCTTCCCTTTAAAAGGCTTGAGTCATAGGTGAGCTAGCCTTCACCTGTAAGAAGGCTAGGGGGTTCTTGCTCAACCATTAAAGGCAAGTGGGTTCTTGCTCAACCATTAAAAGCAAGCTGTAATAGGTTCTAGACTACCTTAAAGTCTAGTGGGTTTCTTGCTAAAACCATTAAAAAGCAAGCGGTAGTAAATCTCTCAACGGTTGAGTTGGGAGCGGAGACGTAGGCTTTGGTTTAAGCCGAACTCCGTTATCAAGTTTTGTGTCTTGCCTCTTTTATTTCCGCTGCACCTTTAACTCTATTTTTAAATTGTTAATTATTTTTTAAAAGGCAATTCACCCCCCCTCTTTCCATCACTCTCCGCCCAACACCATATGCCAAAAAGATCCCAGATATTTTCATGAAAGAGAAGAATCTCATTCTCCTCAAAAACCTAACTGGGTGGTGGGTTCTCACAATATACATTTTCCCTTAGGTTTTTCAGGACATTCCTCAACCTCCAAGTGCATCTCAAAAAATAGGGTCATCAACTTCCACTCATTGTAGCCTTCCTGGACAGCATGTGTTTGAGACTTCTAACTCAAGGAGTTAGCTACTGCATTACCATTCCCAAGTGTATAAATAAGCTTGAAGTCAAATGAATATTTGAACTCAAACCACCTGTGCTACCTCAAATTCAATTCACACTGTGTAAAGATGTATTTGAGACTTTTTTATCCTTGTAATAAAAAAACTTCTCACCCAATAGGTAATAGATCTAATATCATAAATCATGGTCCACAATAGCTAGCTCAAGGTCATGTGTTAGGTAATTCCTCTTGTGACGTCTCAGCTAGAAAGACCCATACACTATAACTCAATCCCCCTACATCATAAGTGATCATATCACGATTCATAAATCATCATAGTAAATAGTATATATTCTTTCTGACTCTGGTATAATTAGGATTGGCACTAAAGTCTGACTCTCTTTTAACTTCTGAAAGGTTATCTCACAAGATTCAGACCAGTTGAATTTCACACCCTTCTTAGTCAAGGCCATGAGAGGTGTTGTTAAGTGTGAGAAATCCTAAATTAATTTCTTATAATATCCATATATCCCTCAAGAAGATATGTATGTCAAACACATAATTTGGATACCCTTAATAAACCATGAAACATACCTTATCTGGGTTAATAGATACGCCTTCTTCAAAATGATATGACCCAAGAAGTGAACCTTACTATTAAAAAAGTTTCATTTCCTAAACATCATATATATTTGGTTCTCTCTTAGTGTATTAAACATGATCTCAAGATGCAGGGTGTGTTATTGAATTCTATGAGAATTCACTAAGATTTATTATATGAATACCACCAAAAATGAATCCAGGTATGGGTGGAAAACCCAATTTATTCATTCCATAAAAACTACAGGTGCATTCTTAATCCTAATTAGAATAACCAGATACTCATACAATTCATGCGTTCTTTGGAATGTTGTATGTGGTATGTCTCATGGCCTTATTTGCACCTGATGTTAGCCCAAACTTAAATCGGTCTTAGAGACAAAAATATATCCTTGGAGATAGTATAAGTGGTCATCTATATGAGGCAATTGATACTAGTTCTTTACCATAATATCATTAAACCATCTATAATCCATGAAAAACCTGAGGGTACCATCTATATTCTTGTAAAAATGATGGTGAGATTCATGGTGATGTGCTGCTTCGGATAAAACCCTTTTACTATAATCCTTCCAACTACTTATTGAGTTCTTGAAGCTCTGTAGGTGTTATACTATAGAGAGTTATGAACACTAGTTCCACACTTGGAACTAGCTAGATGGTGACCTCCACCTACCACACTAGAGGTAAACAAGATAAATCTTCAGGGAAGACGTCCCTAAAATGATTCACCGTATAAGGGAATTCCATAAACCACATTCCCTTATCACTCATAAAGAGACTATCCATCTGGTTTTTCACTCTTTCTAGAATAGTATGGTCAAGTTTGGATCAATTAAAATGGATATCACATTAACCCTTATGAGTATAATCACTTCCCTTGGGTGATGTGTAAGTCATATGCCAGAGATTGTAATCCACATGGGAGTGATATGGGATAAGCCAGTCCATACTGAGAATGATTTTTAAAACTAATCATATCAAGGAAAAATAAATTCCATTGGAAATGGTACACACCTATCTCAAGGGGGAACTCCTTGAACTAGAATATACCCTCTAATCGAACCCCTAATAGTGTGTCAAGAGTCATAATGCCACTAAAGTACTCTATCACTAGGACCATACTTTTTATAACAATAAAAAATATAAAGGATTTTGATGAACCTATATCAAATAAGACATAAACTAAAGTAGAGGCTACTAGAATAGTAACTCATACAGTAGAAGTCCATGGACTCTGCTCCTCCATCATAGGCTAGACTACATATATTTGGCCCAATCTATGGCTTTGAGATTCAACCTAACTAACCTAGGTAGGTCTGCTCTATTGGAGATAAGCCTCATATGTCTTAATACATCATCCACAACTACTTCCTCGGCATGATTGGATGGTATTTGAATAACTTCCAACTTGAATTGGAGTCACTGATCATGTACCTGAAGTTGGTGTTGGCACATATCCTTTCTCAGAAGATACAGGAGGGAAAGTTCAGCAGAAACGTTGTAGGTGGCCCATAATGTTGCATGCTCGACACTCGATTGGGTTCCCCATACACTTGAGCTTCTAATGGAATTTTCTATCACATTTATGAAACACTATATAATTATCGATGTGTTTCATGTGGTTAGAAATGCCCCAACATGCACCCTTGAAACGTAACTTCCTACCACTATATAAACGGTCTCCTTACCTAGAAGTTAAACTATCCGCACTCACATTTCCACCTTCCCTCAGGTTATTCTCTATGATTATGGTTGAGTTTACTATTTATTAAATGGTATTCATCCATAAAACATTCACTTTTGATCATATGTCATAGGAAAAACTATCCTCAAAATGTCTCACACTGGTCATCTCATCACCAAAAAGAGTCGGTGTGAAAATATAGAGCTCAGTGAAGAAAGTTGAATACTCCATAACTAAAATGGAACCTTGATAGAGATGCATAATCTCATGACCATAGTCTGATCACAACTACTGGGAAAGTAGTAGTCATAAAAAGGATGTTTGGAAGCCCACCTAGACCATACCCTAATGACGTCAGTCCTGAGTAATGACATCCCACCAATATTTTGAAGAATCTTGAAGCATGTAGGTAGTGTGCATGAACCTCTACTCTTGAGGCGTATCAAGATGGTCAATGATTAAAATCATGGATTCGAGAAAAGAATCAGCTTTCAAAGATTTTCTATCACCCAAGAAGGTGAGAGGATTCTACTGCTAGAACTCTCGAGTTAACTCTTCCATAGTAGTGATAGTTCAGGGAGAAATCTAGACAAATTGCATGAATTGATAGCAACTATCACTAAAATAAGAATCTATTCCTAGTAGAAGATTATTATGAGTTTCCTCAGGTGGAACTATAGGAGGTAATACCTGTGGCTCGGGGACCACCACCTCCATATCATGGTCATCGGCACCCTCCCAGCATATGACATAAAAATTATGAGGAGTAATAGGTCTTTAATTTCCAATATCATGCCCTGAATAATATTTATAAAATATAGGAAAATACAAATCTTGAAATTATATGTATACAAACCTTCCTATAATGAGTCACACCTATTTACCTACTAATAAATATAGTTCTAGGTAATAAAAGATATCATAACAAACCATAAGAGACATAACCTATTGTACCCTACTAAGGTCGGGTTAGGATTCAGGTCTCACATAACATAGCTGAGGTTACAACATAAAGAGTGTTAATTGCAAGGTATAGAGGAAAACACCCTTTAATTTTAAATTGGAATCCTCATTTGGCGGTAACCATTTTATTTTGAAACATTATTTTATTAAGATTTATTTCTTTATTGGATAAATATATCTCAATCCAGTTAATTTCATAACTAATTCCAAATTTATAAGGTCCCATGCTATTTATAAATTGAAATTGTAATGTCAAGTAACTGAAAACTAGAATGTACATATAGTATCAGTATGTAACATTTCATGTATAATGATTTTATTAATTTACTACCACTCACAATTTATAAAATTTCTTGCTTCTTAAATTTATATTGTCATCCATTAATCAAACCAACTAACATTTCAGCCCACAGAACCAGTGTCTCATAGATCACATATGGAGTAATTGATTAATTAAGATGACATCATCATATCTATGGGAAAAACTATTTTTATTTATTTAAGAACTTTAATTAATCCAATTATATTATCCCTAAATGAAATGTTATCACTTTTCAATATATAACAATCAAGGTGAACACAATAATCACATGAAATATAGGAAATGCATGTAGAAATATAGATATGTCATTTCATAATTCATGAAATTTATATCCTAATGTGCCTAGTATGATGAGTAAATTAATACACCCTTATATCATCGGGCCAGGGAGGAAGAAATACCATAATAATATCAACAATAACAATAGTATGAAACAAGTGTGTTACCTAATGGTGAAATCCATAAAACTGTAATAAGTGTAACCAATAACTACATTAACCCATCTCAGGTAATTTGGGTTTACCCTGTATGTGGTTTAGCTACTCTCATTCATAGGCTCATTAACAAATTACAATGATTCTAGTCTCTTATCTAATACCCAAATAGTAAGACAAAGGTAAAATGAGCCTCTCATACCACTTTGTAGCATCTCACTCTAGAATCCACTTAGTGGTGCCCTGATATGGTCAACCACATGACCTCAAGTGCTCCTACCCATATGCCAGAGGTTTCCAACTAGAAGAAAAGGCCTTGGGTGTATCTGTGGGAAGACTATTCCCTCATAGATCATAATATAACACATCAGAAGATAATAAATATAAGTAGCAAAATAAAGATAAATAATTCATCCAATATAAATATAAAGGAATAAGATGAATCATAAATATATTCAAAGTGATGATGATGATCATGTAGTTATGAAAAATGAGTACATGGTATATAAGGGAAATAGGAATATACCAAATGATAAAAAACATACCAAAAATACCAAAATGAGTTACAACTAGCATCACAAGTATAGGCTTAGTCCTCTGCTCTCATACTCCATCCTATAACTAAGAATAAAGCATCAGAAGTAAGTCTCTTCTATTTATATATAATTACAACCATGAAGTCTTCTTGGTTAACAAGGGAAACCTAATAAGGGTGTGAGATATACTTAGTAGGCCACCACTAAAGGTGTCTAGATCAATTTAGTTTGTTCATATACAATGGTTAGTGTTCCAATAATAATAAATTCAAGGCAATAAATAAATAAATACATCGGTCTGGGTTCCTCATGGGATACCCGTCTGACTCTACCTACCATAGCCTAAGCTATATGTCTCTAAACTAAGGTAACCTATACAAGTAATAAATATAGTGAATGGGACATCATAAAAAAATAATAAATGGGTGGACTGTCCCAAATAATGTGATTTTCATTGGTCGAGGAATCCTTTGAAATTCTATTACACATTTTCACATTCTTAGTTTTTATTCCATTTTTAGAATTTAGATGACGCACCATGAGCCCATCCAAGGTGATCCTTAAGTAATCTCAAGTATCTATCTAGGGGAAATGTAAAACCCAATACCATAACAGTCCTTCCAAGGAGATCCATAAATGGAATCCCAACTATCACTCTTGGTATGGAATGTGATCAACCCTCTGATCCCATCTCGAGTATCTCACGTAGGGGACCAAGTATTACTCATGACCTAGTCTAACCAAATTTCAATGAGTATTTCCAATGTATCTTCCCTAGGGAATCGGTATCCTTTACAAGGAGTTAAGAAAACTCATGGTAATCTCATCCTATGAATAACTAGTATCTCTCTCAACATGTATAAAATCCATACAAAAGTTCTAATTATAAATATTGATGAGCCCATCCAAGGCATCCCATAAGGATCCATGTATCTCTCTTGGCTAGAATATGAGATAATTCTTAGCCATCATAATTAAATTAATTTAACAAGAAACTTCTATTATAACATTTTAATCAAGTTGGACAAGACATTTAATTAAGAAATTCAACTATGGTGAGAGATATAGGGCCTAAGTCATGGAATATAACCTTAAATGATTCAATTCATGCTTCATAAACATTTATTACATGAAAAAAACCTTTGAAGATAGTTAAATAATTTAAGGTCGAGTGAAATAAGGATATCAAGGAATGTCAAACCCATAGGGGTGGCCCATGTAAAGGATAATGACCAAGGATGTAATTCTTTATTAGTTGGTATCATGATAAGCATGATAACCCATTTAAATTATTTTTACTAAGTTTTTATGAGGCATATCCAGAAACTTCTGGTGCATGGAATGATGGTGAATGATATAAAAGCACTAAACATGAGGGGAAGGAACTAGAACACCTACCTTAGGTTTGTGGTTCTCTCCTCATCCAGTTTCATCCTGCAAATCCCACTTGAATAAGAGATGATGAAAGAATAATCAAATTCCCTGAAAATGGGGAAAATGAGATCACACAAAAATAAAACAACAAGAGGGGAGATAAAAAAGAAATTGAAGGAAGAGGATTTGAGATATTAATCTTTTATTTCTAATGCATCTGATGACAAAGGAAAAAGATAGCGGTTGAGGGATACACCAAAATCCCTAAAAGGAGGAGAAGGGAGAGCTTCAGGCATGAGGTCCTATGGAAACAAGAGGGGGAGTAATCTTTGAGGGATTAAAAACATATTAAGAGAAAATGGTAAAAACCCCTTTAAATTTGGGGTCACATAGTTTCACTTCATAGTTGGCCAAACCGTGTGCCAACCATGCGACATCTACTACCCTAGGAACCCCCTCATATGGGCTATCAGAATGGTTTGACTTACTATGAACAAACCATGTGAAATGGATCTATAACTTGTCTAAGAAAATTAACATGGTCATTTTCCCTAACCTACATGGTTAAATAGAAACTGTGCAGCCTCCTCCTACACATAGAGTTCCCACATGGTTCATTTGCATTGTTAGCACTAACTATGTGCTAACTGTTTCACTCACTATGTTGTTCCAATTTTCAAATCTGTAGGCTCTAAATGAGACCCAGACTCTCTTGGACCACTTATTTTCCATAAGATCCCATTATTATAATAAAAAAATAGGTTGTGAATAGTAATACAAGAGTCCATACCTCTTCAAAAATATGGGACGTCACATGTTTCATTGGTAAAAAATTATTCTTATATTGGTAGGAAAAATGAGTCTATATATCCTAGTGGATAAATAATTATCAATATCATCTAACAATGTCCTAGAGTTTAAATCTACATAGAAAAACATATCATTTGATAAATCATCTAGAATATATAGTACATAATCACCCATAATATTCAATAAAATTATCATTGAAAATGGTTCGAAATTATATTTTATGATCCATTTTTATATTAAATGATGACATCAAACACTTACAGTAATTAGATCCACTATATAAGCCTCAATTTTTAATCCATTTTATTAAATATATTTCACAATGTTTCATAGTCATCATAAAAAATAACTTTAGCGAGAACAAGATATAACCTAGATTTGTTGAATGCAAACATGATATTGAGTAATCCCTTCTCAATTGTTATGTAGTTGAATTGATATTCATTGGGTTTATGGGTAGTGTAATATATTTTTTGAAATATGTGATCAAACAACTATCCTAAAATATATCCCATTAAAAAATCACTCGCATTACACATCATCTCAAAATCCTTTTCCCAATTTAGAGTTATAATGATTGAAGTTTCCACAAAACTCCTTTTAACATAGTGAATGAAACTAGATAAGATTCATCAAAATAGAATGTTTTATCCTTTGTTAAAAGATAATTAAATTATTGAGAAGTATTTTAGAAATATTATATGAAGTAGCAGTAGAATCCCACATGACCAAGAATATTTCTTATTCATTTTACAATTTTTTTGTGTAGTTCCTCTATGAGTTTGATCTTTAAAAAATTGACTTATATTTCCTGCTTTGAAATATGGTTCTTGAGAACAATTTCTCATTAAACCATGAAATATAACTTATCCTAATTTATCACTAGACAATTTTCATCACATATCTTCAAAACCAAATCAAGGATTTGAAAGAAAAACATGAATAGATCTCTCATTAGTAGAAAAATAATTTATAAAAACATCACTACTAGAAATCAAACCTTTCCCAATGATTCTATACCAACAGTTTGTAAAAACTGTTGGTATAGGTCCCCTTTCCCAATGGTTTGGCCAAACCGTTGGGAAAGTCCACTTTGAGGCCACTTTTCCCAATGGTTTGGCAAAACCGTTGGGAAAGGGTATGGATTTCTAAATGGTTTGGCCAAACCATTTGGAAAAGTGCACTTTCAGGCCATGTTTCCCAATGGTTTGGCCAAACCATTGGGAAAGGGTATGGATTTCCTAACAGTTTGGCCAAATCATTGGGAAAAGTCCACTTTGAGGCCACTTTTCCCAACGGTTTGGCCAAACCGTTGGGAAATGGTTGGTACCTATCCCAATGGCTCTAAAAACCATTGTGAAAGGCCTTTCCCAATGGTTTTGAGAACCATTGGGATAGGTGACCTTATTTTTTATGAGTACATTTATCGAATATCATCAAATAAATCAATATATAAATTACATATAAATATATATATATATTTATTTATTTATTTATTTATTTTATTTTTTATACAAATATATTCACAAAGGATACTCTAGGATAGTGGTAAAGTCATTGATATATAATGCGGAGGTTGTGGGTTCAAACCTCCACTGGAAATATTTTTTATATATTTACATATCCCAACGGTTTCCTCAAACCGTTGGGAAAGACCTATCCCTACGGTTTGGAAACCGTTGGGAAATACCTATACCAACGGTTTTCAAATCGTTGGGATAGGTCTTTCCCCATGCCAAATCACCCAAACTCTCCCCAAACCGTTGGTATAGGCTATACCAATGGTTTGGGGACCTATATCAATGGTTCCAAACCATTGGTATGGGTAATTTCTCCATTAGTGCATCCATGAACTCCACATCCATATCAATAAATATATGGTTCATGAAAAGTTAGAACATGATCAGTGAATTACACATTCTAAAGGACATTATATAGTAAAAAAATATTATGTATAATCAAGTGAATATAGTATTTTATTGATCATCCAGGTTCATTGGTATCTAATTATAACCAAAATATCCATTAATAAATTAATAAAACTCATAACCGACCAACCTTTCTGATATCTGATCCACAAAGGGTAATAGAAAATTGTTTTTCTAGGTGGGTATGTTTAGTTTTATTTAATAAACACATAATTCTTATCTCATAATAGTATATGTATGGATCAGATCATTCCATTCATTCTTATCCACTGTTATACCTCTCTTTTTTTCACCACTTAAATAGGGATCAACTAATTGCTAACTAAAATGGAGAAAAAATTAAAACATTAAAAAATTTCATAATCCCATTATTAACAACTTCTTTTATGGTTCTGGTGAGTCTCCACTATGGTTGGTAGCTTAGATTTATACATTATTGAATTAAAACTTTTTGGGTGAACACTATAGGACTGATTCATTTTATACTGATTATGCCCCATTTCATCAATTTCTTCCTTCTTCTTAGAACCACAAACAGTTTTGACTATTGATCCTCTGAAAAGTCTGAGTTGATGATAAAAATTGATGTTTCTTTTTCTCCTAAAAATTTTCACCTCAAGTGACTAGGGAAAGGATTTAATTACAATATTAGTGGCTTTATAATTAACGGTATAAGCTCTATATAATACTCCCTCATTAACCATTTTGTCGATTGAACTGTATCCCAAATGTTTTTCTTCTCTTCTTCATATTGATGGTTATCTTATTTATCGACATGAATATCATTATGAGAGACATTATATTTATCAATCAAAATAGTATAATAATCAATAGAATTTATCCCAATCTTTGTTTCCTTCTTTATATCAAACATAAATTCTATTCACCAACTCTGAAGATGAGTTGTCTCTAGTTCACATCGATTAAAACCTTCCTTATTGTTACTAATTATGTCTCTAAGATGATGGTGTAATCTAAATTTTCCTCTATTTCAAGAATCATAAATTATAATTAGAAAATAGATTTCCCAACCATCATGAGAACATCCTCCAAAATACCATAGAGGTATTTCACTGATATGTCATCTATTTGTGACTCTGCCCTTGTTGGATTTAACTTTTCTAGTCCCAAACTTTGAAAGACACTTAATGGAATTAAGTTCATGTTTATGCCTCAATAAAAAAGCACCTTTGTAAAATTTTATAATCCTATAGTGTATGGAATATATAAACAATTAGGGTCACTTATATTTGGTGGAATTTTTATTTATACAACCCCATAACATTCCTAAATGAGGGATATAACTCCCAAATCCTCAATTATCTATTTATTCAAAAATAACTCCACTAAAATTTTTGGGTGACATAAAATTTAAGATATCTCTTCCATGAATGGGATATTTATATAGAGCTATTTTAACATTTCCAATAACTTTTTATATTGAGCTTCCACTTTCCTTTGCCTCATGCTATCTAAGAATGAGATATAAGGTTTATATTGTGTTGGTGATTTAAATTCTTTCTTTTTTGTGATTCTTAAAACTAAAGTAGTACTCCTACTTATTTTTTCTTTATTTTTCATTCTTCTAAAGTATGTTTTCATTCAATTCTAAATATTTTTCCAGTATTATCTTCTTACACTTTTCCTTCCATTTCATCACCTTTTTTTCTTATTTTTTTAGATTATTTTCCATATTATTTTTAACATAACAAGATTTTTATACCTCCATATCTTATTATCTTCTAAAATTGATATCCTTTTCCACCTCCAATTCACGAGTCTCTGTGTTACTGGGTAATATGCCCAATAATTAATCCAAAAGTGAATGAGAGATTTTTCCTAAATGATTTTGGATAGTGTGGAGGTAAACCCTTCAATTTTTTATTTCCATTTATTTGTTATTCATCAATTAGTCTTTCGTACAAATTAATTTCAAAATAATATCCTCAAGTGACCATTTTGGGGGTTTATGGGGTTGTTTTCTTTTTCAAAACTATTGTTTGAATTGTTGTTGTTCTTATTATTACTAAGTTGTTATGGTGTGAATTTTGAAATGTGATTTGAGCTTGTGTATGTGGTGGATACCTAACTATCCCTTGATTTCAATTATAGTTTTTTCCACCTTACTATATATTCTAACCCTGATTTTGTACTTTTTGGGGATAGGATGGTCAATGTTGATAATAATTTATTTGAAAATAATTTGAGTCTTGATTGTAACTAGAATAGTAGTAATTAGGTATTTTTTTATCCTTTGATTATTTTAAGCACTCCTAGTGAGTGTGTGGGCCTCTACACATTGCACAATACTATACCTCTATAGTTTTTATTGGTGATGGTTCTTACTAATATTGAAACTATAAGGTATCAAGCTTCTTCTTCAAGGTTTCTACCTAGGAAGATGAATGATTGGTCACCTCTAATTTTTATATTCCTATACATGGAGGTCCTTGATCACTTTTCAAAAGATTGTTATTATGTTAGATCTCATAAAGAAGATACCCACCAACCCTCAGTGTCTTCATCTTAAGGCCTCAATATACTAAGGAATTTACCACTTCCTAAGTTTTACACTATAATACATTAAAAAACATTAATTTCATGGTGTGGTCACTTACACAGTAGTTCCTTAAAATATATTAAGCCTCTCAAGAATATTCTTTATAATTTTAATGTAAGTCATAGATATTTCTCTTTAGATTCCATGTTTGTACAAGTGGGAAATAATTATTGAAAAACTTCTTGGTCATATCATCCTCTGTTTTTATTGATCTAGAGGGTTGTATCTTTAAATAATTCTTAGCTTAGTATTATAGTGATAATGGAAAATCACTTAGCCTGATCATATTAGATAACACCATGTTGTACTGAAGGGTTTCACAAATCTCTAAAGAATTATAAATGTTACCATAAAGTTATTTAATCTATAAAACATTTAATTTAAACAGATTTTGGATCATATGAATGAGGTTTAGCTTGATCTAAAAATTATTCACCGAAATGGTAGGGATAAGGATTATCAGTGCTACACCATCTAAAGAGGGTAAGTGATTTTATAATATGGTATGATCATGAGGAATTAATTTTCCTTCATTCTGCTACTCAAGATTTAATAATTGAGCATTGAAACCATTGAGTATGGAAGGAATGCATCACTCCCCCATGGCTAACCAACATCTTGAAAATAAAACTCTCTAGATATTAGGGTCATATTAGAGTGACTCTCAATCATCGAATCTCTTTTAATGAGTGAATGGATTCCTTCTCATGAACTATCTATCTTATACCCAAAAAACCAATAAACTTATGCACATTAAAATAATAAAAAGTAAAAAAATGGGGTAGAGGTAATAATTAATCAATCAACCAAACATGTATACTTTTATTGTCACGATTTCTTCCTAGAAACAGTGCCAAAAACATGAATGAGCTACAATAATTTTCAATTACTATGGTTGTGGATTAGTTTAAAAATTTATATGGCATCTTGATCCCCTAATAATAATATTGTAGATAGTAGAAGCCTAATATATCCTCATGAATAGTAAAAATTATTATCATTAAAATTTGGTTGGTTTATACATTTACTATATTATTATTGGTTTGGATCATGTTTTATGAAAATGCACTAAATTTTTTTAATAGAAAATGATTCATAAAAAAAAGATCAAGACCAATTTCAAAAGATTTCAAAAAATAATAAATTCTCTCACTAATGGTTAGTTAAATATTTTTTCCATAATTTTGGTCAATTATCATCACTAATTTATATTAAAATTAGTTAATTCTCTCAATATTAATGAAAATATATTAGTCTAGAGAAGTTAACAAACTTATATGCATTATTCTTGAATCTTAAATTTTAAGGAAAATAAAAGTTATTAGTCCTAAATTGATTCGCTCAATTAGCTTGGGGGAGATGACTTTATACTAATCATGGATATATTTTCTTAAAGGAATAGAATATAGATAATATCCAAAGTTAGTTCCTAGTAAATACTACTTAGATATATTGAGACTATTCATTCATTACATGCCCATCCTTTTTATCTTGATCCCACATCCCTTAAGTTTTTTAACCACACATGAAAGTGGAAATAACCATCATATGAAAAGAAAAAAATATTAAGAAACATTAATGGGGAAAAATAAAAAATACTTGAATTAAGAAAAACATTCAAAAAAATAACTCTAAATTGAATTAACCATATTATTCAAAAAATAGGAAAATGAGTGAAAAAAAACATAATTAAAAGGTTATACCCCCCCCCTAACTATTAGAAATATTTAGTATAAATAGATAAGTTCCATTAATGGAATGAATTTAGGGTTGGGATCATGAAGTGATAAGACCCCTTTTCTTTAATTATTCCCTAAAAATTTTATAGTGTGACAAATGGCTTCAAGATGCAATAAATTTTGTCTTTAATATGAAAATCAATCACCCCTGATGATCATGTAACAAGATCCCTAGGGAATCATATAATATTCCTTCATTTAAAACTTTATAAAACATATCATAGAGTGAAGTCCCTTCCTGCAGTGTGAAAAACAAACTATTGCTTCCTAGTCTTTGTTACTCAAATCATTACACGTTGCAGCATCATGTGGTGCAATAAGAATGGTATTTTATCCCAAATCAAGAAACTACTTGAAAAGTATATCTATTATATATTGCAACGTGACATCAACCATGAGATAAAATCCCTTAATGACTGACTTGTTTTAGTGGGTCACTATACCACCCCTCACTAGTGATCAACTACTTAAATGCCAGTTCTGACCCATATCGTCCCTATACACTACTCTCTCCTTAATTCCACCCCAGTAAGTGCATGTGATCAATGATTGTGAGGCTTTATGGTTGTTTTAATCTCATCTGGGTGATGGGTATATCTAGCTTAACTTTTTCATTGAACTCTTAGGTTGTGCCACAAATTTTATGCCAAGGAGATAATGATATTTGGTCAAGAATACAAATTTGAGCACATATAAATTTTAAGAGACACATGTGAAATTTTAATACCCTCATTTAAATCATAAGACTTGGAAATTTTTCCTCATATTTCATGGGTATTACATAAATCATGTGTCTTAGAAAAAATATCTATTAAAATCCACCTAGGTCCTCTATATAACTTCCTTTTTGGAATAAAACCCTTGGGATGTGGACAAAATTATTAGATTCCTTGACCATTTTTCTATCTGTAACCACTATCACTGATACTAGGGTAAATGCCTTGAATTTTAAACTATATATGAAAAATTATTTTACATTATTTACTGGATAAGTTTTATGCTCTTGAAATTTTTAAATATAACTCTATTTTTATGTGATTAATAATTGAGAAGATTTACTCGATTAAGGCATGGACTATTTTTTCTAATTTTTTTAAGTTTTTCTTAAGGAAGATAATTTTTTTGAGTATGGGGAACTTTGATGTATCTATTTTATGCATTTTTTTCTAAATTATATATATATATATTCTTTGTATTTTAGTTACGGAATAAGATATTCCTATATGATTCTATTATTTTATGTGTTTTTCTAGTAGATCTATCATTGGAATGGAATATAGAGTTACCTAGAGGAAAATGAAGAAAAATAGAATTTTTTATATTGTATATAGTTTATGTTATGACGTTAGGAATCGTGTCACAAGGAGGGTTTGAGAAGAGGAGCATTCAAGAGCAAAGTGTTGTAACATGATTGTAAAATATTGAATTTAAAAAAAAATATATAAACATTGTAAGAGTCCTTGGACCTAAATAAGAGTGAAGGAATATTTTTTAAGAGTATTATCAACATTATAAGTGTCATTCACATCACACCAAAAACACTTCACACCAAAAATAGAACTTTTTAAGAGTTATTCATAGTATTATTTATGGTGACACGTAGCCATATAAGGAAATTTTTGTTCATTAAATGAGGACCTATGCCATGTTGTAACCAGGGGATGGAAGATTTCTTGAATAAGGTCCATAGATACTCACTACATGATATACTAGATCCCATTCTGATGTGTTAGGTAAAAGGTCAAATAGGAATATATTCAAGCAATCATCCAAGGATTTCATGTCGATAATTTTTAGGAGATTTAAATTTTTTAATAGGGAAATAGTTATTCGCATCATAAAAGGATTTTTTTTATGTCATGGAATATTCAATCCTAGGTAGTTTGAGGAGGAGGCCTTACTAAATAACAACATGAATATTAATTTACATAGTAAATTATTCAAATTATTAGATTTATAGTGGATCTAGTCTTCCTGTACCAACCCAACCCCAGAATCTCAGAGTCGGTGTTGTGCCACCATTACATTGGCATAAGATACAAGTAAATCACATCCTAAAGGAATAAATAGTTTATTAGTCTTGGTAAACTATATACATACATGAATCTTTTATTACAAATGAATACACTAATTACAACATGATTTTTTCTTTATAGGATAACTTTATTTCATCTACAATATCCTTTTTTATATTTCTTAGCATACTTCATGGAATACTGAGGAAAGGAAACATAGTTGTAAAGATCTGTAAATTTCAATGGAATTTTTTTTCTTAATTTTCCTTGGAATTTTATGAGTACGCGGTTTCTGAAGGCACCTGATTCCGAGGCCCGGTGTGCCCGGAATCAATTTTTTCGACGTTTAGCATCGGTACGTTCAGTGAACGAACGAGCGGGTTTTCCTAACTTTTGAACCAGTGCTTGGAATTGAAATCTGAGGGCACCGATGAAACCGCAGCGCTGGTAATTTCTTAGGAACACTTTTTCTGGAGTTGCGTTTTCTTGGGTGTGGTTATTAAAAATGGAGGGTTAAGTAATGAATAAAATAAAATTTGTGCAACCAATTTTTTTTATTTAAGGTAGCTTAACCCCATGCTTGATGGTTGGAGTGGGACACACTAATATCCTAACTCCTAAGTAGGATATTAGTGAGGTGGGGCCCGCACGAGCCCCACCCCTTTATTTCCTTTTACCTTCCACGTGCATTAATTATGGTAACTCACCCGCACCCCCCTCTTAAAGTCCAAGTGAACCCTCACGTTTAATTGAATTATTAAACGCCTCATTAATTTTCCAACGCTCGATAATTAATTCGTGATCTGTTTTTCAATTTCAAAAATTGCTGGCATGAGAAATAAAATAAGGCAAAGCCTTATTTTATTAAGTGTTGTTTCGTTGTGCGGGGAGAATTGGGAGAGGAATTACTCAAGGCCTTGGAACTTCTTCTTCCTCCTTGAAGAACGCGAAGAACGCACTGTCGTCGATGAAGAACGCCGGCCTCCGATGAAGGACAATGAAGGACGCTGATTCCTTGGAGATCGATGACGTGACGTCATGTACCGCGACGCCTACAATCTTCCTTCCTCAATGCTTCTTCTGCGACGTTTTTTCTCCCACGATGAACCTTCGTTCGATGACACCGTGATGTAGGGGGTTTGGTTTAATTTAATTTATGTGGATTATATCCTCGGTCTTTGATTAAATTGTTGATAGTCATTAAGTCACCTGTTATCGTAATAATGGGAGGAGGTCGGACTGCACGAACACGGCCGACCCTCCTCCCCCTTTTTATGATTGTTCTTATTTCGGCACGAGCAAAGGTGGTGCGGTGCAGCGGCACCATGAAGAAACAATGAAGAACGGGCGAAGAAGCGCGGCGTCATCGCGCTGTGTCGTTGCGGTGATTCAGAGGCTCTGCAGATCGTTTAATTGACGGAGAATCATCGGGAATTGACGAAATGGGCCGCATAGGTTTTTTAAGGCTTCTCAGTGAAGGGTAGGTCCCGGGAGGACCGCTGGTGAAAATGCCAGGCAAAACGGACCACCGGAGCGCGTCCGGTGGTCCACGGAAGGCCCTGTCGGCGCGCCAGGCGGCGGCGGCGACCAGCGCGCCGCTAGGAAGGACCGACACGGCTTCAACCGTAGCGGCGGGCAGCTGGTTCCCCGGCCGCGCGGGACCGAGGGGGGATGTGGTGCTAGGCCGCGTCCGCTGGCAAGGAGTGGCCCCCCACGCAGGGTCGCGACGTCAATCAAGGGGGCAGCCGCCCCCTTTGTGCGGCCGCTCGGCCAGCGCCGAGCCGCCCCGGGCCGGGCCGTGCCCAGCCGGGTCAGACCCGGACCTGGGTCGGGTCGACCCGGTTTTGGCCGACCCAGGGGGGTTTGGGCCGGGTCGAACCGGGCCCAGACCCCCCATTTTCAGATCACTTTCGGTCTTTTTCCCATATCTTAGGCGACGGACCTCCGATCGACACACCATCAGTTGCGTAGCGATCCTTGGATCGAGACGGTCGTTTCGGTATATTACACTCAAGGTTTCGGAGAACTCTGGGTATGTCCAGGTTGGTTTGAACACGAAACCAATCGGGCCCTCGGAGCGGAAACGCTTATAACTTGAGCTCCGGACGTCCGATTGATGTGCCTTCAACTTTGTTGGATTCCTATTAGTGAGAAGGACCTTTTGGCTTACTCCGCTCAAGGTTTGGATGCAGTTTCAGTTTGGTCAAGTTGTTTTTGACTTAAAAACCAACCGGGCCCCTAGACTGAAAAAGCCAATAACTCTCAGACCGGGCGTCTGATTGACGCGCCGTCTGTCGTGTTGTGTTCCTTTTTGACGAGACGGAACTTTGGGATACATCAAATCCGGACTACATGTCAGTTGATGTATCGATCCCCCTTGGATCGTGGAGCGGACCCTCCCGGAACGAGCATGCTGTGTGCGGGAACCCTAGTGCTGGCTGCGTCTGCAACGACGATGACTTCCGTACTGGAATCCTCCGTGGGTTCGATGATGACGACTACGGTACTTTCAATATTTATGAAACCCTAGAGCTGGCTGAGACTTGACGACTGCTGATCGATCGACTCGGAGTGTTTCAGATAGCCCAGTGGGGAGCGCTTGGTTGTAGCGGTAGACCCACGACGAAGGAGTGCTTGGTTGTAGCGGTAGACCCGCGGTACTCAACAGAAGGAGTACCTTTGGAGGCTATGAGGGGGAGCGCTTGGTTGTAGCGGCAGACCCACAGTGGAGGAGCGCTTGGTTGTAGCGGCAGACTCGCGATACTCAACAGAAGGAGTACCTCTGGAGGCTATGAGGGGGAGTGCTTGGTTGTAGTGGAAGACCCACAGCGGAGGAGTACATGGTTGTAGCGGAAAACCAGTGGTACTCAATAGAAGGAGTACCTCTGGAGGCAATGAGGGGGAGCGCTTGGTTGTAGCGGCAGACCCGTGGTGGGAAGCGCTTGGCTGTAGCAGCAGGCCCACAGTACTCGACAGGTGGAGTACTACAGTAGTCCAAGGTTAATTGTAAGTGCTTGGTTGTAGCGGTAGGCCCACTGTACTCAATAGAGTAGGAGTTTCCCCAGTAGCTATGGTTTCGACATCATGATTAAATCCTAGTTTGAGATGAGTCTTGAATTTCAATCATTATCTTCGATATGATTGACCTGTTTTCCGATGTGGATTGGTTGTGCTATGCTGTGTGGACGTGATCGAACTTGGGCTCGGATTTTGGAGTCGAACTGGGACTGATGACTTGAGTATTTGTATGGTCATATACCTAAGTATTGTTGGATGTTACTTCCTGATTGTATCTTTTCTTTGTGGTTTATCCTTTGTGGATTCAGGGAGACCTTCGGGGGTCTTGGGGTCCCTACTGAGTATCGTATACTCACCCCTGCATGGGCTTCGCCCGCACTACGTTGTGTTGGTTGCAGATAACGGACATCACTGATCGAGGTTCAGGCTTGTAGAGATGGACGGTTCCCGGAAGAGGAACCCACAACGAGTCGGTGCCCAGAGGTGGATATCACGACGAGTCGGTACCTGGAGGTGGACCACTGGACGGGACGCATACAGGACAGACGGCAGGACCCGAGGAGATGAGGAGGCTATCTGTACCCACCCTTCAGGTGGGATTTCCAGTGGACGACTCGATGTTGTTGCTTTACTTTTCAGTTGTTGTACTTTCTTTCCAGTTGTACTTTACTTTCAGTTTGGGTTTGTATTTTGGCCCACTTACTTTTCTGCATTTCTTGTACCCAGTTTTTTTTTAGTGTTTACTTCTACTGGATTACTCTGTGGTGTTTTTTTACTTTATAAAGGCAATGCCTTCCCCTTTTTGTTGGGATTTATGCCTTGGTGCTAGTATCCATCCCCTGGCCTATGGGAGGCGGGCTTGGGGTAGTCACGGCACGGGCCTCGAGGATAGGCCATCACAAATTGGTATCAGAGGAGTTCAGTTCTACCGCAGAACTCTGGACTCTGATCTTCCTTCTATGTGAAGCAATAGTGTTTAGGGTATTGAGTGTGGTTATCAGTCCAGGGAGTCCAGTGTTGGTGCGGTGGCCGACGTATCCATACACCAGGACCCTGACTTCTGATTTCCAACTCAATTCACGAAAACATTGATGGCATGTGTGTTTTAAAAGTTTTCTTTGTGATTACTTTGTGTCAGCTCACCAGGTACTGTTTTGACCATGGCGCACCTGTATCTTTTCAGGATGGCCCCACGACGGCAGCCAGCTAGGGTTCAGAGCTTTGTGTGAGACGACAGCCCACTGAGCGACGAGGCCTCGGTGTAGGGCCCTTTGACAGCAGAGGCACCAGCGGTACCTCTACCCACCGATCCACCGATGCTACCAGCTCCAGCCGCTGATAGTGCACGTCGCCTTAGTGCACTGCATGAGTTTCAGCATCAGAGACCACCCAGGTTCCGCGGGGAGACAGACCCTCAGGCAGCTGAAAATTGGATGGAGGCGGTTGCTCAAGTTTTCAGGTTAGTGGGAACACTGGCTGACCTCATGGTGATCCTCACAGCGAGCCTCCTGCACGCGACAGCAGGCAGATGGTGGAGCTTGATGCTCCAGGTGCACGACGAGGCGTCTCTCCTCTGGACGGACTTCAAGAGCCTCTTCTTCTCGGAGTTCGTCTCAGCCACACTCTAGGCAGTGCGCATTCAAGAGCTTATATAGCTACGGCAGGGCAGCATGACGGTCACCCAGTACTCGGCGAGATTTACCGATCTCTCACGCTATTCGAAAGACATGGTACGGGACCCATTCTTTCGGGCCCGGACCTTCGAGCAGGTACTGAGGCATGAGATCAGGACATCGATGATCTCCCTCAGTATTCTGACATAGGAAGGAGTACTGGAGCGGGCTCTTCTCGTAGAGAGTTTTCTTGCTAAGCAGTCTCCAGCAGCAGGACCCACCACTAGCCGGCATGCGGCAGAGTCTTCTGCAGCGGGTAGTAGACAGATGACGTAGAGGTCCAAAAGGACTAGACCTATAGGTGGTCGACCGCATGACACAGGATCTTTTGAGCGAGTCACCCGGGGAGGAGAACGACTTACCATGCGCGGATAGTGTTACTCCTGTGGCGGGGTTGGTCACATGGCTCGTGACTGTCCGACCCGCCATACAGATGATTAGCAGATAAATGAATGACCTATCTGGCAGAGGTAGAGGTTCGATCGAGGCGGACCGCATGGAGTAGGAGACCGTGGCAGGGGAGATGGCTGTGTAGCTGGAGGTGGACGACGCTTCGAGGTGTTGCCACCACCGCCACTAGGGAGACCACCCCGACCACATGGAATGGGTAGATAGGGGAGAGATCAACTTCAGGCAATTGAGGCCTACGATCATGGAGATCTGGGAGCAGATGGACAAGAGCGAGACTAGCTCCAGATCTGGATACTATTGTTCGTGTTGCTTCTATCTTTGTTGATGTTTGTTTTTAGATGCTTTGTGTCTTTGTACTTTGAGCTGTAGTAATAAAAGACACCTTTCTTGTGGCGTTTACCTTCATGTCCTCTCATTATGTTGTTACTAAGAGGTTTCAGTTTAAAACCTGTTGAATTGACCCTCACTTTGAGATACCTACTGGAGGAGACCCAGTGACCACACACTGATGCCGACAGTGTGACTCAACCCTTGGAGGCGAGAGTAACGGTTGGATCTCTTGGTAGTAGCGTCGAGGCCTTACGACGTCATCCTTAGTATGGATTAGTATCATCCATGTTGGGATTGACTATATTAGGAGAAGAACATAGTTCATCCAGGGGATGAGACTGGATTTCTCTTATCGGCAAAGAAGAAATCTCAGCAGCTCTTGTAGGACCAGGGAAGGTCCAAGTCATCCAAGATCGGATGAGGACAGCTCAGAGCCGGCAAAAGTCTTGTGTTGAGAGGAGGCGGAGACCACTAGAGTTCGATGATGGTGACCGCGTCTTCTTGTGGGTCTCACCTCGACGTGGATTATGTATATTTGGCCGAGGCGTCAAGTTATCTCCGTGCTTCATCGGACCATTCCAGGTCCTCAGCAGGATATGCGAGGTGGCTTATCGCCTCACTCTACCACCTCAGTTGCACCAGGTGCACGACGACTTCCACACATCTCAGCTGAGGAGATATGTGCACGACCCGGCGCATGTCATCGACCATGGGGAGCTGGACTTTGACGATGGGGTGACATTCACGGAGGTTCTAGTGGGGATCAAGGATCGACAGGAGCGGATATTACGTAGACGGTTGATTCCTTGGGTGCGCTTTCACTGGCAGTATGGGAACCTCCAGGAGAGCACATGGGAGCGGAAGGCTCATATGCGTGCTCAGTACCACTTTTGTTTCCCTAGTTTGTGTTATAGCTTTATGGGGACGTAAATCCCTGAGGTGGGAGTAATGTAAAGACCCGTAAATTTTAAGGGAAATTTTTTTCTTAATTTTCTTTGAAATTTTACGAGTACGCAGTTTCTGACGGCACCTGATTCTGAGGCCCGGTGTGCCCGGAATCAATTTTTTCGAAGTTTAGCTCGGGTACGTTCAATGAACAAATGAGCGGGTTTTCCTAAATTTTGAACCGGTGCTCGGAATCAAAATACGAGGGCACCAATGAAACTGCAGCGCTGGTAATTGCATAGGAACACTTTTTCTGGAGTTGTGTTTGCTCGGGTGTGGGTATTAAAAATTGAGGGTTAAGTAATGAATAAAAAAAATTGTGCAACCAATTTTTTTTTATTTAAGGTAGCTTAACCCCATGCTTGATGGATGGAGTGGGACCCACTAATACCCTAACTCCTAGGTAGGATATTAGTGAGGTGGGGCCCGCACAAGCCCCACCCCTTTATTTCCTTTTACCTTCCACATGCATTAATTATGGTAACTCACCCACACCCCCTCTTAAATTCCATGTCAACCCTTGCGTTTAATTGAATTATTAAACGCCTCATTAATTTGCCAACGCTCAATAATTAATTCGTGATCTGTTTTTGAATTTCAAAAATTGTTGTCATGGGAAATAAAATAAGGCAAAGCCATATTTTATTAAGTGTTGTTTCGTTGTGCGGGAAGAATTGGGAGAGGAATTACTCAAGGCCTTGGAACTTCTTCTTCCTCCTTGAAGAACGCGAAGAACGCATTGTCGCCGATGAAAAACGTCGGCCTCCGACGAAGGATAATGAAGGATGCCGATTCCTTAGAGATCGACGACGCGACGTCGGGTACCGCGACACCGACAATCTTCCTTCTGCGACGCTTCTTCTGCGACGTTCCTTCTCCCGCGACGAACCTTCGTTTGACGACACCTTGATGTAAGGGGTTTGGTTTAAATTAATTTATGTGGATTATATCCTCAGTCTTTGATTAAATTGTTGATAGTCATTGAGCAGCCTGTTATCATAATAACGGGAGGAGGTCGGACCGCACGAACACGGCCGACCCTCCTCCCCATTTTTATGATTGTTTTTATTGCGGAACAAGCAAAGGCGGCGTGGTGCAGCGGCACCGCGCGGAAACAATGAAGAACGGTCGAAGAAGCGCGGCGCCATCGCGTCGCGCCGTTGCGGCGATTTGAAGGCTCTGCAGATCATTTAATTGACGGAGGATCATCGGGCGTTGACGGAACGGGCCGTAGAGGTGTTTTGAAGGCTTCGTAGTGAAGGGTAGGTCCCGGGAGGACCGCCGGTGAAAACGGCAGGCAAAACGGACCATCGGAACGCGTCCGGTGGTCCGCGGAAGGCCATGCCGGCGCGCCACGCCGGCACGGTGGCACCAGCCGGCCGCCAGGAGGCGGCGGTGCCCGGCGTGCCACCAGGAAGGACCGCCATGGCTGAAGCTGCGGCAGCGGATGGTGGGTCCCGCGGCAACGCAGGACCGAAGGGGGATGCGACGCTAGGCCGCGTCCGCTGGCAAGGAGCGCCCCCCACGTGGAGCAGCGGCGTCAATCAATGGGGCACCCGCCCCCTTTGCGCGGCCGCTCGGCCAGCGCCTAGCCACCCTGGGCCGGACCGGCCACATCGGGCCGGGCCGCGCCCAGCCAGGTCGGACCCGGACCCGGGTCTCGTCGACCCGGTTCGGGCCGACCCAGGGGGGTTGGGCCGGGTCAGACCGGGCCCAGACCCCCCGTTTCCAGACCACTTCCGGTCTTTTGCCCATATCTTGGGCTACAGACCTATGATTGACACACTGTCAGTTGAGTAGAGATCCTTGGATAGAGATAGGCGTTTCGGTATATTACACTCAAGGTTTCAGAGAACTTTGGGTACAGCCAGGTTGGTTCTAACACGAAACCAACCGGGCCCTCGGAGCGGAAACACTTATAACTTGAGCTCCGGACGTCTGATTGACGTGTCGTCGACTTTGTTGGATTCCTCTTAGTGAGAAGGACCTTTTTTCTTACTCCTCTCTAGGTTTGGATGCAGTTGGAGTGTAGTCGATTTGGTTTTGACTTAAAAACCAACCGGGCCCCTGGAACGAAAAGGCCAATAACTCTCAGACCAGGCGTCCGATTGACGTGTCGTCTGTCGCGTTGTGTTCCTTTTTGACGAGACGGAACTTTGGGATACATCAACTTCAGACTATGTGTCAGTTGATGTATTGACCCCACTTGGTTCGTGGAGCGGACCCTCCTGGAACGAGTATGTTGTGTGCGGGAACCCTAGTGTTGGCTGCATCTGCGACGATGATGACTTCCGTACTGGAATCCTCTGTGGGTTCGACGATGACGAAAACCATACGGGAAACCTCTGTGGGTTCTATGGTGATGACTATGGTACTTTCAATCTTTATGAAACCCTAGAGCTGGTTGAGACTTGACGACTGCTGATCGATCGACTCGGTGTGTTTCAGATAGCCCAGTGGGGAGCGCTTGGTTGTAGCGGCAGACCCACGGCGGATGAGCGCTTGGTTGTAGTGGCAGACCCGTGGTACTCAATAGAAGGAGTACCTCTAGAGGCTATGAGGGGGAGCACTTGGTTTTAGCGGCAGACCCACGGCGTAGGAACGCTTGGTTGTAGCGGCAGACCCACGGCGGAGGAGCGCTTGGTTGTAGCGGCAGACCCACGGTACTCAATAGAAGGAGTACCTCTGGAGGCTATGAGGGGGAGCACTTGGTTGTAGCGGAAGACCCGTGGTGGGAAGTGCTTGGTTGTAGCAGAAGGCCCACAGTACTCGACAGGTGGAGTACTACAGTAGTCCAAGGTTAATTGGAATCACTTGGTTGTAGCGGCAGGCCCACTGTACTCGATAGAAGAGGAGTTTCCCCAGCAGCTATGATTTCAACATCATGATTAAATCCTAGTTTGAGCTGAGTCTTGACTTTCAATCATTATCTTTGATATGATTGACCTATTTTCCTGTGTGGATTGGTTGTGCTATCCTGTGTGGACGTGATCGAACTTGGACTCGGATGTTGGAGCCGAACTGGGACTGATGACTTGGGTATATGTATGGTCATATACCTAAGTAGTGTTGTATGTTACTTCGTGATTGTATCTTTTCTTTTTGGTTTATCCTTTGTGAATTCAGGGAGACCTTCGGGGGTCTTGGGGTCCCTACTGAGTATTGTATACTCACCCCTGCACGGGCTTCGCCCGCACTACGTTGTTTTGTTTTCAGACGACAGACATCACTGATCGAGGTTGAGGCTTGTAGAGTTGGATGGTTCCCGGAGGAGGAACCCACGATGAGTCGGTGCCCGGAGGTGGATATCACGACGAGTCGGTACCTGGAGGTGGACCACTGGACGGGACGCATACAGGGTGGACGGCAGGACCCGAGGAGCTGAAAAGGCTATATGTACCCACCCTTCAGGTGGGATTTCTAGTGGACGGCTTGGCGTTGCTGCTTTACTTTTCAGTTGTTTTAATTCCATTCCAATTGTACTTTACTTTCAGTTTGGTTTTGTATTCTGGCCCACTTACTTTTCTGCACTTACTTGTACTTAGTTTTTTCTTAGTGTTTACTCCTGCTGGCTTACTCTGTGGTGGTTTTTTACTTTATAAAGGCAATGCCTTCCCCTTTTTGTCGGGATTTAAGCCTTAGTGCTAGTCGCCAGCCCCTGGCCTATGGGAGGCGGGCTTGGGGTAGTCACGGCATGAGCCCCGAGGATGGGCCGTGACAATAGTAAGGGTGAGCTAAAATTATCAATAAGGGTAAATTACAACATAACAATAATGAATTAATGAGAATAGTAAATATGGAAAGGTAATAACTGAATACACATTCCATATAATCAATACATTGATAAGAAAGTGCATAAACAATATGGAAAGGTAAATAACTTAAAACACATCCCATGTAATCTATAACTGATAAGTAAGTGAGTAAATAATATGGAAAGGTAGATAACTAAAAAAATACATTAAATCAATAAACTAATGATGAAATGCATCCATAGATTTTTTTCATAGTGAAAATATCATGGATAATATATAACTAAATCTAAATGAAGGCAATGATTAATTATTGGATGTCATGTCATAGTCACATGAAACCCTCTACTGTCAATATCTATCCTCTAGATAGTTTAAAACTATATGTAGAAACCTAGTTAATTTGTGTAACTAATTTATCTCTGAGAACCTGTCGATGCATCGAGGGGATATATTAAGTTCAGGCTCCGTCCATTACTACATGTCTAAATCATTCTTTATATTGAGTAATAGATTTAATTAATAGATCATATTCCTTATCAAATATCCATATTGAATAAAGAATAAAGATTTATCAATATTTCTATATATAATTAAATAACTTTCAAAATGAACACCATATGTAAAAATGATATACATTTTATGAAATAAACATATCTATGATAAATTATATAGATAATTGGTATAAATTCAATGTTCAATGATCATAGGAAATTGAATATTTCAAGGGGATTAAAAGGAATCAAGGAAGTTAACGTTAATACTATCCTTGGATAAATAAATTATAAACTATCGAGAGGAATAATAATGATGGTATCAATACAACATATCCCAAGTGGAGTAAAAATAAAGGCTTAGTGTCGTTAATGAATGGAAATATTATTAAAAATATCTTTTAAAAACATTCTTGAGGAAAATATTCTTTCTATTTTGATTTTTTTTAAATCCATTTATTTGAAAATGTATTTTTAAAATATTTTCTTTAAAAATTAACCTTTTTAACTTTCAAAGTAAGCTTTGAAGAAGTGACATTAGGAAAATCCTTACATGTCATACAAGGTAAAAAGAATATTCTTTTTACATAGTAAAAAGGTTAGAAAAATGCCTTGTTCATAAATATACAAGAATATTCCTTTGAAAACATTTGTAAAAAAATGGGAAAAATACTTTAATAAATCATTTTTAAATGGTTAAAAACATTTTTGAAAACATTTTTGAAAACATTTTAATAAAACATGGTTTTTAAGGTTCTCTAACTAAAGAGATAAATGAAGTCGGGTTTTCTTTAAAAAAATTCTAAAACATTTTGAGTACAAAAGAGTGGGGAAATGGTGCTATTACTTGAAAAATATCATTAATAACCAAATTTTAATAAAATTAAATGTTTCTTTGAACAATGATCCAATAATTTTCTCTAATGTAAATTCAATTGTAAACAATCTCGAACAAAATGAGATTGTGAAGTAAACCCTTGAAAAGGCCATAGTGTTTATGTGAGAATAAATTAATAAATAGATGTATGTTAAATTTAAATTAAATAAAATAAGTTTAAATAAGAAAATATATATTAAAATTTATTACACGCATAATATTATAATATTAACGATGATAAGGAAATAATATAACCTAAAGAAAAGAAATTGGGTTAAGAAATTTTTTTTCCACTTGGTAATGCCTAATTCAAATCCCCTTTGATGAAATAATTCAATTTGAAACTAATAATATAATGAATAATGAATGAATAGTGATATTATATGTCAAATTGGTAGTATTTATACCATATATAAGAAATTATGTGCATAAAAATAAAATATGTATCACAGAATTGAAATCGAGATGAAGTCCCTTACTACTTTGTAACTTTTGAATTATAATCTCGGTGAAAGAAATAATTTCAAATGAAACTATAAATACCATGAAGATAAATTTATTAATTATATAAAATACAATATGGGTATTATATACATCACACAAAATAAATAATTGGTGAAAATGGTGTATGCCTCATAGAAAGAAAAGTGTAACAAGAATCCATTACCTTACATTTCCTTTCGAGTGAACACCATTTGACCTCCTATATAATGGTTTTAAACAAGTCTATAACATATAAAATAATAATAATAATATTTATACTATCATATATAAACTTCTTATAATATCTTATTACCCGTTTTTTTTAAAACTTTTAGTATTTTCACTATTTTAGGTGTTAATGGCCTAGTTTTTTTGTGTTTGTTTTGACTTGTTATTTTTGTACTTATTACGTAGATCGTGATTTAATAATATAAATAATGTAAAACATGATTTAATTATAATATATATCCATTATATATGTATTTATAATAATTTATAATTTTTGGAGATAAGAAATGAAATGCATCATTCATGGAGACGGTAGGTCATACGTACGCATTAACGTTGCTTCTATTTCATTATCATATTTAAAATAATAAAAAGTAAATTATATATATATATATATATTAAAATTATAGTATCATATTTATTTAATATATTTCACATAGTTTTATTAAAAACATCTTTTATACATTCCATGTATAGCATGAACGAATCACATCACTATGAGGGGGTGGTAGTCCACACATCCACAAATGATGTTATTATATTTTAAAAAATGGAAAGAATAGATTTATGTGTTATATAAAATTTAAAAAAGCATAAATACATTTTAAATATATTATATAACATATATAAATTGTATTTTCATTATAATTCCCACTATGATATGTGTTAAATAAAGAACTAACAATCATCGTTTCGTGAGGTGGTAGTCCGCCGTACACAGGAACGGTAAGTCTGTTACCTATTCGATGGAAGTGTGCTTAAGTGTAATAATAACCCTTTTAATAAGAAAGTATTAGTATATTTATAATATTTAGCTTATTATATAATCATTTAATAAGAATATTTGAGGGTTTGGTGAAGGAAATAAAATTAATGTGATTGTTGAAGAATGTTACCTCATTTTTTAGTAATTCCTTTTAGTTTATACCAAAATACTTCTTTGGTTGGATTTATTCCCAAGGCAATGCTTCTAGTTTTAGGATAGAAATGTTGTAAGATTATTTTATCAGAATTTTTTTGATTCAAATGGCTTCATATGTGTGAATAAGTGAGAGTGTTGAGTGCCTTTTTATAGTGGAGGAGGAGTGGCATTCTTATAAATTTTTTAAAAGGGGATTCCACCCACATTTTTTCTATGAAAAGTGGATACCATAATGGTAAAAAAAATAAATTTGAGTATAGGGTCTAAATATTAATATCCAACATATTTATTACAATTTTAAATGTCATTTTGGCTCTTTAAGTTTAAGGTTTAGTCCATTGTTAGGCTAAGTTTTCTCTTGTTTGATGTAATTAATTTTAATCTCTTTCAGTAATCATTTTTTTCAATAACTAAATTGACCTTATTATATATTATAAATTATTATTATTCCAAATATGGAATCCATTTTAAAAAATCCCAATCACATAATTGGCATAAATTAATTTAAATTTAATCTCACAGACTGGACGACAAAGTGAGTTTTTAAAGGAAGATGTTCAAAAGTATGATATGTTTTTATATTCAATTTCAAAGTGAAATTGATTCCAATGAACTAAATTGTATTAATTGATATAAAATTTATATAATTAAGCTTTAAAACAAATAAAAAATATAATTTAATCTTATAAATAAATTATACAAAAAAAACAATTTAGAATTAAAATTTTGTATTTTTCACTATTCATTAAAAAATGAAACATTACATAAAAATTACAAAAATTCACCCTAACCTAATTTTGAAATTTATATTTAAAAAATGAAGTTTATTTTGACATATATAATTTATAAGAGTTATAAACATTTTATTTAAAATAAGTTCTTCGTTAAAAGGTGGTAAAAGTGACTTTATAAAAATATAGCTTTTATGTGTAATACTGGGTTTACTCTTATCTTATGCCTATAAAATCTATTATATGAATATAAAAAATAAATTATTGGATATATAATATATATATATATTTTAATAATTTATTTAATACAATTCATAATCACGTATTTTAAAATCTTGGTTAAGTCTTATTATATTAAATAATAATATTTCAATAATAAATTGTTGTTCGGTAAAACTCAGTCTCGCAAGTCATCGAAGAAAGTCATTGTTATGGGAAATTCATACTAACTCAGTATCGTATGCATTTAAATATTTAACATAGATTAAATTCATTTAAAATATTAAATATATTGTAATATCTTGGGATATTATATTCCCTTACATGCTTGGTGTTGTGTGTTATACAAGCTATCAGACATGATGTTGTTAATTTAGAATTTTAGGGCATCACATTCTCCCCATTTTAAATAAATTGTGTCCTCAAAATTTAAACATGATCTTAGTAATATATTTTTTTGATATTTATTATGTTTAAATCCCACATCATGATAAGGGTTCGTAAAACATCCTCTAGAAAATAGATAATGGGAAGTACAAAGGTCACATGGACTTATATATAATTAGAGTTCTATGTAGAAGAACATTCGTAAAAAGTGAAAATATGAACTATGAGAAAAATAATTAATATTTACAGGGATTGATTTAGTTCATAAATCACAAACTATTGAATCATGAATTTAATGTTGAGGGCCTCAAAGTCATAAATATATGATGATGTAAAAGACCGTCGGTTAAACAAAAAATTAAGGTATTAGGAAAAGATTTTTATATCTAGATCATTTTCTTAATGTTGGGTAATTATTTTACTACCTAAGGATATAAGTAAATATACTTACTTAACATATTTCTATAATCACAATTTTTATCCTTTTTTGTGCTTTGATCAATTTCTAATTCATCCATTACTTCAAGAAATGGATATCGAAAAATTAACTTTGATACCAGAAGCACTAAAATACATGTTCAATGGATCGTAAGGCCTATAAAAGAGGGAGATTTTTTCCATTTGTCTCTAACTATTCTCCAAATCAAATATGGTTAATAAATTAATCTATAAACAAAAAAAGTGACACTAATAGTTCATTATTAATATTTATTCATCAAATTGTTTAACTAAAACAATGATATTTTAACCAGGACATCACATAGGTTAGTGGTAGGCGTGAAACCCTTATCATCCTTCAGTCATGGGTTCAAGTCCCACCACCTTTCCAGATTTGATGATTTGTCACCCAAAATATAGGTTTTCCTTTTTTAAAACCCTATTAATATAATTTCTAAAATAAATTTTATGGGTATCCTTGAAATTAAATCATCTAATAACCTTTTCACTATGGTTTTCAATATAATATATTTTTCCTTCAAATCCTAATAATCTAATTTGACTATTATTACAATGTCATTAATTATAATAATAAAACTAATGGTAATTAATATTGTTAATCTCATGTCTTTAAAATGTAAGGGCATTATTTCTAAAATATTTTTTCCCTTAAAACAAGTATTAAACTAATGAGTTGTATTACCATGAATTTCTTCCAAATTATTTTGAATCATATAAAACCTAAAGAGATTTTTAAGACTTAGGAATTATGGTCAACCATACTCTCATAATACCATGATGATATACATCACTCTTATGATAATAAAGACATATTTTCTTCTAAAATTTTAAACAATCCTTAGATATTTCATGATTATTATAACTAAAATACTATTGGAAAAAATACTTCTACAATTTAATTATATAACACCAGTAAATACTTTAACCATTTTATTTCATCATAAGTAATTCTTTAGTCTAAGTTTTAACATAGGTTATTCATTTTCATTATCTGTTCAAATTCTTTATAATGTTTTTTAAATAAATTGTGAATTATCCTAATAATATCACCTAGGAGTGTTAAACCTGGTGCGTAGTAAGGAAGTGCATAAACAATATGGCAAGGTAAATAACAGAAAACACCTGCCATGTAATCAATAACTGAGAAAGAAGTGATTAAATGATATGGAAAGGTAAATAACCAAAAACACATTCCATTAAATCAATTAACTAATAATTAAATGAATCATAGATTTTTTTCGTAGTGAAAATATCATAGATAATATATAACTGAATATAAATGAAGGAAATGCTTAATTATTGGACGTCATGTCTCAAGAACATGAAAACATCTACTATTAAGATATATCCTCCAGATATTTTAAAACTATAGGTAGAAACATATTTAATTTGTGTAACTAATTTGTCTTATGAGAACCTATCAATGCATCGAGGGGCTATTGATCGCATAGTGATTCACTATTCAAATTCATCCTTACACCGTTGTTTTAAACTGGTTTTGTAATGAATATTAAAAATATAAAAACAAATTTCAATTTATGTTTGAATCAATGAATTAATTTTTATCACTATTTAATAGGTAAATTTTACTTGTTTTGGTGTTTACATTGTAGGAGGAGGTGATTTGGAGATCTTGTGGTGGAATTCAAGCAAAATGGGTCAAACTGTGTGAGAGCCCAAACATGTGTGTGGAAAATTATTTATACTGTGGATAATTTGTGAATCCAATTAGGATAAAAATGGATATATTAGTTCAAAATAACGTGGAATACATTTTTTTTGAAGATCATAAAACCCAATTCATCCATTTGGGGGCCCAAAATAGGCCCACAATGTGAAGAAATTCTGGGCGGGCCAGATTGGACCACCATTCTATATTTGGGACATAACTCGGGCCTTGAAGATCCAATTGGGCTGATTCAACATCCCTTGGATAGATAACTCGAATCCCAAACTCTCCACCTAATTTCAATTAATTTTCATGCGTTTTGGTTAGTCAACTAGCCAGAGAAAGATGGAGTAAAAAATATGCCTTGAATAATCACCTATCCCTTTAGATACTTGACCACTTTATGTGGAAATATGGATCTAAATTGCCCATAAAATTACTCCTACCCCTAATTATCTTTTTTTCATGACCAGGGGTGAAGGTTAGTCTAATTTGAGAGCTCTTTTCACCCATTTTATTTCTCTTCTCTCTCATGTACTTCTAAACCTCTTAGTGATCAATTTGGGGAATGTCCTTTGTTGTAATCTCAAGCTCCACACTTGTAATATTCATAAGGTAATTGATTTCCAGGTTTTTTTTCAATTGTTCTTTATATCTACCTTATAATTTTTTGTTTATTCTGGTATGATAAAATAAAAATCAAAGGAACAATAATCCATATGCTTCCATGCATAACCCTTATTTTTTGATGATTTGAGTGTGGTTGCCTCTTTTCTCACCCCTCCCTTTCATGAGTGTAAAAATGGATTGCGTCGGTTGATAAAATACAGGATCTTAAACCTATTAATATTCATGTTTTTTTCTTGTGGAATATTTTTATCATTGACACAAATTTGATCATCTCATCACGTTGTTGATTTGATGCATTGATTGAGTTCAGTTTTTACATCGATTCATGTTTGTTGATTTTGAGAAGTTTCCGATAATCAATATCACTGATCAACCAAATATTAGGTGGTAACATAGTAATAACTCACATACCATTACTGGTGTTAGTATTTATACAATAAAGGAATCAATGATACTTCCCTTTCCCTTGAGAGAGATGACGGATTGAGCATCAAGGGACACTTACATGGGTTGATCATGATTTCTAACACTGGTTTCTCTCAATAGTAATATACTTTCAATTTCTATTCTTAAAGAAAAAAAACCCAAGTTTTATAAAACCCCACTCCCCTTTTATTTTCTTAAACATAACCTCATTTTGTAATTAATGATATAAATCTCCTTCGAGAGAATACCAAGAGTTTATGCTATACTACATAAATTCTAGTTAAAAATAAACATCTAATTTAATGCGTTTGAAAACGCAGTCGAATTTTGGCGTCGTTTCCGGGGAGCCAAGATCATTTTTTTCTTTATTTACTTTTATTTATTTATTTTACTTCTAAATTAATACTCCTTTAAATACCTCACCCCTATTTGATTGTTTTTTATTTGGTTTTCTGTTTCTATTTTTGGTTGTTTTTGTGTGTTCTTCATTTCTCTCTTTGTCTCTCTCTATCTCTATCTCTATATATCTCTCTTCTTCTTCTCCATATCTCTCTATAATTCAGTATTATAACATTATATTCTCCTTTAACCCTTATTAAGTGCTTTTATCCATATTCAATCACAAAAAAACTTCACAACTTATTTGCATGATCCGATCAAAAAAAGAAAAGATGATTGAATTTGACCATGAAATTGAAGAGACACTTCACTCACAAATCAGGGAATATAGAATAGGTCAATCAAGTAACATTGAGTAACCTCTTATGGAAACTCAAGTGGTCCTAAACCACTCAAAAATTGAACCCAATCAAACCCCAATAATCATGGATGAAAATAACCTAACTTTAAAAGAACTGACCACCCCAGATGTGGATTACCAACCTGTATACATCCAATATCCTGGGGAAGCAGCCAAACATGAGATAAGATCAAGCCTCATCCACCTAATTCCCAAATTCCATGGTCTTCAGGGTGAGGACCCTCATAAATACCTTAAGGAGTTTCATATAGTGTGCTCCACAATGAAACCACAAAATGTCTCTGAGGACTTAATTAAGTTTAGAGCCTTCCCTTTCTCCCTTGATGGTGTAGCAAAAGGTTGGATATACTATTTTCCTACCAAAATTGGGGGTTCTAATGACCTAAAAGGACTATTTTTAGATAATTTCTTCCCTTCCTCCCGAACAGCATCAATTAGGAAATAAATTTGTGGCATTAGGCAATCACAAGGAGAGACCCTTCATGAATACTGGGAGAGATTCAAACAACTATGCTCAAGCTACACCCACCACCAGATTAGTGAACAACTATTAATCCAATAATTATATGAGAGACTTATCCCCATGTATCATGGAATGATTGATGAAGTAGCTGGTGGTTCTTTGGTTGATAAAACTCCTTTCGCGGCTCGTGACTTAATATCCAACATGTCTCAAAATGCACAACAATTTGGTACACGATCTATTTCACTAACCCAAGGAGTTTATGAGGCAAGTCATTCATCCCTAGAAAAAAAGGTAGATAACAAGATTTATGAGATTCATACCCTTCTAAGGCAATTATCTCAAGCATAAGGTAACTCACAATCTCCTCCTGTTCCATTACATTGTGTTATTTGTTCTGACAATACTCATTTTTCTGACCAGTGCCCACAACTTCAAGATTCACTTGAGTCTTGTGCATCCATTTTCCCAGGGCGTCCATTACAACAATCACCTACCTTAAAGAATGAAAAATTATGGCCAAATCCAAATCCCTGGTGGCAATCGCAACACTATAACTGACAAGTAGGAAACTCAAGCTACTCCAAACAGAATTAGTATCAACAAGGACAAGGTATGAAACCTTCTTATCCTTCAACTTCTCAAAATAATCCTCCTCCTCCTCCCAAATGTGAACCAGGCCTCAAGGACATGGTGAAGCAAATGAAATACCAAAACCTATAGTTCCAACAAACCACACAATTAGTTATTCAATACCTACAAACTCAAGTGGGTCAATTAGAAAACACCATCGATGAGATTAAGATGCAAGGTTATGGACAACTGTCATCCCAACCCATTTTCAATCTGAAAGAAAAAGGTAATGTATGTGCAGTTACACTTCATAGTGGTAAAGAAGTCTCTCATTCTACTGATTCTACACAACAGGTATGTCCCCCTCTTGAAAACTCTCTTTCCCAACCCTCAAAAATTTCAAGTAATGAAAAACAAGACAAAAAGGGTAATCGAGTTATCATTGATGATTCAAATGAACAATCCAATCCTCTTCTTTTCCCCAAAATATTCTCTAAATCTAAGAATAATTTTGATAATAAGATTGATAAATAAATAATGGATACATTTAAAAAGGTTCAAGTTAGCATTCCTCTATTGGATGCAGTTAAACAAATCCCTCGATATGCCAAATTACTTAAAGAGATTTACACCCATAGAAGGAGACTAAAGGGGAATGAGAGAGTCAACTTGGGAAGTAATGTCTTGGCCTTAATTCTACCATCAATTCCAACCAAATGTAAGGATCTAGGCACATTCATGATACTATGTAGCATAGGGGAGACCTTATTTTCTGATGTTATGATAGATTTAGGTGCTTCCATTAATTTAATGCCTCATTATGTGTATAATTATCTGCAATTTTGAGAGCTTCAACTAACAATCATTGTCATATAACTTTCCAACTGAAGTACTACACATCTAATAGGAGTGATTGAGGATTTCCTTGTATGAGCGAAGAATCTCATCTTCCTTGTTGATTTCTACATTCTTGAGATGGAAGATACCCGAACCTAAGGACATTCTCCTCTCATACTTGGGAGGTCATTCCCCAAAGTAGTAAATATGGTCATCAATGTTCACAATGTTACATTTTCCATGGAGTTCATAGGATAGGTAATTTTTAACATCCTTGAGGCTATGAAACACCCTATTGAAGAGAAATCCACTCTTCTTGTATATTCGATGGAAGTGCTCTCAAATGATACACGCACACAAAATTCTCTCCTCAACCCATACTCTGATTCATTTTCCTCTTCTTCACCCTTGAATTATTTGAGTTTTGATTCATGTTTTGAGCGTTTTGTGGGTTCTGAAAAGTGTAAATTTTGTGCTTTAATTGATGAGTGTGTTCATTCTGAGGTACCCATGACCGTCGATGATTCTGAAAATCTTATTTCAATAGATTCTCTATCTTTAGAGAATAAACATGAGAAGATAGACAGTTTAATAGACCTGAATTCTCCTAAATCCCCTACCTCAATCCAAAAACCACTGATGTTAGAACATAAAAAACTTCCTTCTAATTTAAAATATGCATATCTTGAGGGTATTGAAAAATTTCCCATCATTATTTCCAATAACCTCTCTCCACAATAGGAATCAAAACTGCTCAACCTTTTGAGAGAGTGTAAAAAGGCAATAGGATGGTCATTGGTTGATATTCCTGGGATTATCCCATATATTTGTATGAACCCTATACTTTTGGATAATGAGTCTAATCCCATAAGACAATCTCAACACCAGTTGAATCCCACTCTCCTTGAAGTGGTAAAATTGGAAGTCCGTAAATTACTTGCTGCAAGGATCATTTATACTATATCTGATAGTAACTGGGTTAGCCCAATGAAATTTTTTCCTAAAAAACAGGAATAACAGTTGTGTCAAATGAAAGGAATGAATTGGTTCCAACATGTTTTCAAAACATTTAGCGAGTTTTTATTGACTACCTTCGACTGAATCAAGCCACACGGAAGGACCACCTTTCTTTACCTTTCATTAACCAAATATTAGAATTCTTGGATGGTAAGTCCCATTATTGTTTACTTGATGGCTATTCAGGTTATTTCCAAATCCATATATCCCCTGAGGATCAAGAAAAGACAACATTTACTTATCCATTCAGCACATTTTCATATAGAAGGATTCCATTTAGTCTATGTAATTCTCCTGGTACGTTTCAGCGATGTATGTTGAGTATTTTTTTGAGTACCTTGAGAGTTGTATGGAAGTCTTTATGGATGATTTCATGTCATATGGTTCTTATTTTGATGATTGTTTAGAACGCCTAGGTTCTATCCTCCGTCATTGCATTGAAAAATATCTTGTTTTAAATTATGAGAAATGTCATTTTATGGTTGAGTGGGGGATAGTTCTTGGGCATGTCATTTCAAATAATGGAATTCAAGTTGTTAAATATAAAATTTAATTAATTTCATCCCTTCTATATCCAAAATGTGTTCGTGATGCGCGATCTTTCTTAGGTCATGTTGGTTTTTACCGTAGATTCATTAAAGACTTTAGTAAGATTGCACTTCCATTATCCCAATTATTGCAAAAAGATTCTGAGTTTTTGTTTGATAAAAATTGTGAGGATGCATTCAATTCACTAAAAATGATTCTCACATCACCTCCCATCATCCAAACACCAAGGTGGTATATCCCCTTAGAGCTTATGTGTGATGACTCTAACTTTGCAGTTGGGGTAGTTTTGTCACAAAGGGTTGATAAGGCTCCTCATGTCATTAAGTATGTCTCATGTACCCTTGACCCTACCCTTCAATTCCTCTTAAATAAACCTAAAGCTAAGCCCCGCCTCATACAGTAGATTCTCTTCCTCTAAGAGTTTGACCTTGAGATTAGAGATAAGAGGGGATTATAAGATGTTATAGCTGACCATATTAGTAGGATTTATCCCCCACTAGACCACCATACTGACTCATCCCTCTCCTTTGGAGAATTATTTCCTCATGATAACCTTTTTGATGTTGTGTACCTTACCCCCCGGTATGCGGATATTGTGAATTTTCTAGCAACATATAGGGTCCCCACTGATTTTAGAACTTCCCAATCCTAGAGACTTAAACATGATTCTCAGTGGTACATTTGGGATGTACCATATTTTTGGAGGATTTGTGGTGACCAAGTAGTTCGTCGGTGTGTCCCTAACCATGAGTTCACCTCTATTTTGACCTTCTGTCACACTTTGGCTTGTGGGGGCCACTTTGGCTCTCAACGAATAGCTTGAAAGGTCCTTGAATTAGGAATTTATTGTCCAACATTGTATAGGGATGCCCATCGATTTTGCAAGTCATGTAGTCATTTTCAATTCATAGGGAATATATTCAAGAGGAATGAAATGCCCCAACAACCCATGTTATTATGTGAAATCTTTGATGCATGGGGCATTGACTTCATGGGTCCTTTTCCAAATTCATTTGGATTCATGTACGTCTTGTTATCTATGGACTAAATTTCTAAATGGGTGAAACTAAAGGCTACTAGGACCAATGACTCCCGAGTTGTTGTTGATTTTGTGAGGTCCCATATTTTTAGTCGATTTAGTTTTTCGAGATTCACCATTAGTGATTAGGGTTCCCATTTTTGAAATCACAACATGAAAAAATTTCTTTGTAAGTATAGGGTTGATCATAAAGTCTCCACTGCATATCACCCCCAAACTAATGAACAAGAAGAAATATAAAATCAGAAAGTTAAGAGAATATTGGGGAAAATGGAACAACCCAATAGGAAATATTGGAGTTTACGCTTGGATGATGTACTTTGGGTGTACCGTACAGCTTTTAAAACCCCAATCAGAATTTCACTATATAGAATTGTGTTTGGAATGGATTTTCACCTCTCATTGGAGGTAGAACACCATACATATTGGGATGTTAAACAATGTAATATGAATCTTTCAGATGCAGGTGAGGAAAGGAAGCTCCAGATTCAAGAATTAGAAGAAATTCGACATGATGCATATGAGAACTCCTAAATCTATAAAGAGAAGAAAAAGGATATCCATGATAGCATGATTCATCAGAGGAAGTTCCATATTGGTGAGAAGGACCTCATGTACAATTCCAGGCTAAAGATCCACCCAGTTAAGCTTCGTTCCTGATGGCTCGGTCCTTGTAATGTTATTAATGTTTACCCTTTTGGTGTAATACAGATTTTTTATGAGCAGAGTGGATAAAGTCTTACAGTCAATGGGAAGCGACTTAAACACTTCTATGAGGATTTTCCCAAGAATTCGGTGGAGGAAATCCACCTTATAGAAGCAACATACTAGTGAAACACACCAGGTTTTATCCTTTCTTCTCACATTCTCAATTATTACAGTGAGGACACTGCACATTGTAGGTGTAGAGGGGTGGATACATTCCTAGGTTCATTAGGATTTTCATCTTCTTTTTTCTTTATTATCTTTTTTGCATTCTTTATGGTATTTTCAGTTTTCCCCATCTTTCTAGGTTCATTAGTATTTTCATTTTCTTTCTTCTTTCTTCTCTTTTTCTCCTTATTTATGGTATTTTTACGTCCCCCCCCCTTATGGTCACCAAATCATGGAACTTACTAAAAATGCATGTTGATATTTTTTATTCCATGTTTTTTTAACATTTTATGAAACATTTCTCTGTTATGGAATGAATATTTGTATGAATTTAACATCATGTAGTGATTTTTAGTGAATTGGTTTTTTGTCAATGGTATAAATGGTTGTATCTATGTGAAACATTTAAGATGATTGATTCCCCTTGTGTGAGTAGTTTTTGGGAAAAACGTGCCACTAATATCTCAACAAATTTTTGCACCAAACCATAAAGTGTGAATATTTATTACTTACTAGAAGGTAAATATAAGTTAGGTAAACATTTTTCATCTTAAAATGATATTTACATATGTTCATTCCTTATCCGATATGTTTCATTACTGTACCGATTTTCCAATGTGTGTATACCTAATATCCAACTGTTGCATGCCATTAAAAAATGGTTTGTGTCTTGGTCAGGTCAAAAACCACTCTTACTCAACCTTTTACCTTGTTATAACTATTAAAATTATTTTCTTAAGGAGATCAAACAAGGTTTGAGAGATAAGTGTGAGATTTGTTCCAAATAAAACTTCTAAAAAAAACAAAAATAATAAATGAGGGGAGTGATGAAATGTGAAACATATGGGGATATCTAGGTTAGGAGATTATGGTTTAACTTTCGGTAATGCATAATTTATTGGGTCTTGAAATATGATTGCAAAGAATGTCAGGCAGGTTCGGTGGAAAAAATCTTTTAAGTTAAAAAATGTTAAAAAAACCTATATTTATTGGATAGAAAGTGGAAAGAATATCATGGAATAGTTTTCACACACATAAATAGAGAGGTAGTGGCATGGTTGAATTTTTAATTCGTTTCTCAATTTGGTATCATGAATCTCTTTGAATTTCATTATGATATGATTTATGAGACATCTTTTTCCATTTTCACTAGGAAGAACTCCTTGGTGTGGTTGTTCATTGATCACATTACATTAATGAATTTAAATTTCCTCAAATGTTAAAACTTTATGATGTTGGGAATATCTAAATGAATCATTTTTTGGATATGTTACTTTTATTAGGAGTTTAAATGTTTATTTGTGGGGGTGTGATTGCATAGCGATTCACTATTCAAATCCACCCTTACACCGTTGTTTTAAACTATTTTTGTAATGAATATTACAAATATAATAATAAATTTAACTTTATGTTTGAATAAATAAATTAATTTTTGTCACTGTTTAATAGTGCAATTTTACTTGTTTTGGTGTTTACATTGTAGGAGGAGGTTATTTGGAGAGCTCGTGATGGAATTCATGAAAAATGGGCCAAACTGCGCGTGATCCCAAACATGTATGTGGAAAATTATTTGTATTGTGGATAATACTTAAATCCAATTGGGCTAAAAATGGGTATATTAGTTAAAAAAATGTGTGATACATTTATATAGAATATCATGAAGCCCAATTCATCCATTTAGAGGCCCAAAATAGGCCCACAATGTGAAGAAATTATGGGCAGGTCAGATTGGACCACCATTTTGTATTTGGGACATAACTCAGGCCTTAGAGATCTAATTGGCCTTATTCTACCTCCCTTGTATAGATAGCTCAAAGCCCCAACTTTCAACCTAATTTCAAGTAATTTTAACGCGTTTTTGTCAGTCAAACATCTAGATAAAGATGGAGTAAAAAATATTCCTTGAATAGTCACCTAGCCCTTTAGATACTTGACCACTTTATGTGGAAATATGGATGTAAAATTGCCCATAAAATCACTCATACCCTTCATTATCTTTGTTTCACAACCAGGGGTGAAGGTTAGTCGAATTGAAGATCTCTATTCACCCATTTTATTTCTATTCTCCCTCATGTACTTATAAACCTCTTAGTGATCAATTTGGGGAGTGTCCTTTGTTGTAATCCTGAGCTCCACACTTGTAATCTTCATAAGGTAATTGATTTCCAGGTTTTTTTTCAATTTTTATTCATTTCTACCTTCTAAATTTGGGTTTATTATGGTATGATCAAATACAAATCAAAGGAACAATAATCTATATGCTTCCATGCATAACTCGGATCATGTGATGATTTGAGTGTGGTTGCCTCTTTTATCACCCCTCCCTTTCATGAGTGTGCAAATGGATTGTGTCGGTTGATAAAATTCAGGAGCTTAAACCTATGAATATTCATGTTCTTATCTTGTGGAATATTTTTATCATTGACACCAATCTGGTCATCTCATCACGTTGTTGATGTGATGCCTTGATTGAGTTCTATTTTTTACATTGATTCATGTTTATTGATTTTGAGCAGTTTCCAATAATCAATATCGTTGATTGATCAAATACTAGGTGGTAAAATAGTAAAAAATCACATACCATTATTGGTTTCAGTATGTATAAAATCAAAGAATCAATGATCCTTCCCTTTCCATTGAGAGTGATGACAGATTGAGAATCAAGGGACACTTACCCGGGTTGATCGTGATTTTTCCAACCAGTTTCGCTCAGTAGTAATATACTTTAAATTTATATTCTTAAAGAAACAAAACCCAAGTTTTATAAAACCTGATTCCCCTTTTAGTTTCTTAAACATAACCTCATTTTGTAATTGATGATCTAAATTTCTTTAGAGAGATGACCAAGGGTTGCTACTATACTACAGAAATTCTAGTTAAAAATAAACATCTAATTTGACGCGCTCGACAATGCGATCAGTAATATAATGTTTAGGTCCCACCCTTCACTACATTTCTAAATAATTCTTCATATCTAATAATAAATTTAATTAATATAAAATATTCCATATCAAATATCCATATTGAATTAATAATATGAATTTATTAATATTTCCTTAGATAGTTAAATAACTGTTAAAGTGGTCACCATATGTAAAAATGATATATGGTTTAGGTAATAAACATATCCATGATAAATTATATATATAATTATGAGAAATTCAATGTTCAATGATCATACAAAATTGAATATTTCAAGGGGACTAAAATGAATCAAGTAAGTGAACACCAATAATATCCTTGGATAAATCAACCATAAACCATACAGAGGAAGAATAAGGATGGTATCAATAAAAAATTCACAAGTGTAGTAAAAATAAAGGGTTGTTTTCATTGATGAATAGAAATTTTATAAAAATATCTTTTAAAAACATTCTTGAGGAAAATATATTTTTTATTTTAAAAGACATTTTGAATATAATTTTCATTGAAAATATCTTTTTAAAACATTTTATTTAAAAAGTAATCTTTTAATGTTGCAAAGGAAGATTTGAAGAAGTGACAGTGGGTAAATCCGTACATGCCATATAAGGTAAAAAGAACATTCCTTTTATATAGTAAAATAGTTAGAAAAATGACTTGTTTGGAAAGAGATAAAAAAGATTAATTGGAAAACATTTGTAAAAGGTAAAAAGGGTTTAAAATGCCTTTAATAAATAATTTTGAAATGGTTAAAAACATTTTAATAAAACATGGTTTTATATGAAAACAGGTTCTCTAACTAAATAGAGAAATGAAGTCGTATTTTCTTAAAAAAATTTATCAAACATTTTGAGTACCAAAGAGTTTAGAAATGATACTACAAATTGAAAAATTAATAACAAAATTAGAATAAAATTAAAGGGTTCATTGAATAATGATATGATAATTTCCTCTAATGTAAATTCAAGTGTAAATAATCCCAAACAAAATGAGATTGTGAAGTAATCCCTTGAAAAGACCATAGTATTGATGTGAGAATCAATAGATAAATAAATTATGTCTTTAAAATGTAAATTCACATAAAAAATAGTTTAAATACAAAAATATATAGTAAAAACTGATTACATACATAATCTTAGAATATTAATGACAACGAGGAAGTAATATAACTCAAAGAAAAGAAATCGGGTTATAAAAATGTTTTCCACTTGGTAATGCTTAATTCAAATCATATTTGATGAAATAATTCAATTTTAAACTCAAAATATCATGAATAATTAATAAATCATGATATTATATTTAAAAGTTTCATTATTTAAACCATATATAATAAATTAGGTGCTTAATAATAAAATATGACTCAAAGAATGGAAATTGAGATGAAGTCCCTTACTACTTGGAAAATTTTGAATTATAATACAAAAGAAAGAAATACTTTCAAATAAAACTCTAAATAACATTAATATATTTGTATTAATTATATAAAATACAATCGGTTCATTATATACACCATAAAAAATAAATAAGTGGTGAAAATGGTGTATGTCTCATGGAAAGAAAAGTGATACAAAAATCCCTTACCTTGTGTTTCCTTTCAAGTGAAAATCCTTTAACCTCCAGGGTAATAATTTTAAACATGTCACTAACTTATAAAATAACAATAATAATATTTATAATATCATATATAATCTTCTTATAATATCTTATTACCTGTTTTTCAATAATCTTTCATTATTTTCACTATTTTGAGTGTTAATGGCCTAGTTTTTTGAGTTTGTTTTGACTAGTTATTTTTGTAATTCTTATGTATATAATGATTTAACCATATAAAAAATTTAAAACACAATTTAATTATCATATATATCAATTATATATGTATTTATAATATTCCATAATATTTTTAGATAAGAAATGAAATGCACTGTTCATGGAAACGGTTGGTCGTACGTACGCATGAATGTTACTTTCATTTCCTTATCATATTTAAAAGAATGAGAAGTAAATGATATATATATATATTTATATTATAATTATATTATCATATTTATTTCATGTACTTCACATAGTTTTATTAAAAACATCATTAATATGTTCCATGTATAATATAAATGAATCGCATTGCCTTGAGGAGGCGGTAGTACACACATCCACAAATGATGTTATCATATTTAAACAAAATGTAAAGCATAAAGTTATGTGTTATATAAAAAATAAATAATAATAAATATATTATAAATATCATATATATAATATATAAATAGTGTTTCCATCATAATTCTCACCATGATATGAGGTAAAGGAAGAACGAACAATCGTCGTTTCATGAGGTGGTAGCCTGCTATACACATGAACGGTGAGTTCGTTACCCATTAAATGGAATTGTGTGTAAGTGTATTATTAGAACTTAGAATAACATAATATAATTATATTTATTATACTTATTTTATTATTTAATCATTTAATAAGAATATTTGATAAGGTGGATAGGGAAATAAAATGAAAGTGGTCGTTGAAGAATGTTACCTTTTTTTTTGGTAACTCCTTTTGGTTTATACCAAAAGACTTACTTGATTAGATTTAAACCTAAAGTGAGGATTTTAGGTTTATTTTAGGTATTTTGGGATATTATTTAATAATATTTTTGTCAAGAAAAATGAATTAAGATGTGTGAATAAGTGCAAGGGTTGAGTGCCTTTTTATAGTGGGGGAGGAGTGACATTCTTATAAATTTTTGAAAAGTGAATTCCACCCACGTTTTTCCTGGGAAAAGTGGATCCAATAATGGTATTAATTTTATAAAATGTTATATAGAGTTTAAATATTAACATAAAAAGTATTTTGGACAAGTTTCAAGGTCATTTTTTCCCTTAAGTTTAAGGTTTAGTCCCTTGTTAAGCTATTTTTTCTCTTAACTACTGTAATTAATTTTAATCACTTTCACTAATATTTTTTGTCAAAAACTAAGTTTCAATTATTAGAAATTATAAATTATTATGGTTCAAAATATTTAATTCATTTCTCTAAATTCTAATCACATAAGAGGCTTAAATTAATTTAAATTTAATATCACAGACGGGACGAAAAATTGGGTTTTTAAAGTAAGATGTTCAAAATTTTGCTATGTTTTTATATTCAATTTCAAAGTTAAATTGATTTAAATGAAATAAATTGGATTAATTGATATAATATTGATATAATTAAACTTTAAATTCAATAAAAAATATAATTTAACCTCATAAATAAATTATATGAAAAACAATTTTGAATTAAAATTCAGTATTTTTACTATTCATCAAAAAATGAAACTTCACAAAAAAATACCAAAAATTCACCCTAACATAATTTTGATGTTTATATTTCAAAAATAAAGTTTATTTTGAAATATAAAATTTATAAAAGTTCTAAAATATGGATTTAAAATAGGTTCTTCATTAAAAGGTGGTAAAAGTGTCTTTATAAAAATATATCTTTTTTATGTGTAATACTAGGTTTATTATTATCTCATGCCTATAAAACCTATTAGATGAATATAAAAAATATTTTATTGAATATAATATATATATATATATATATATTCTCAAAATTTAGTTAATACCATTCATAATCTCTAATTTTAACAGCTTGGTTAAGTCTTATTATATTAAATAATAATATTTTAATAATATATTGTTGTTCGGTAAAACCCAATCTTTCAAGTCATAAAAGAAAGTTGTTGTTGTGTGTGATTTATAATAACTAATTATCACATGAATTTAAATCTATATCATAGATTTAATTTATTTAAAATAGAAATTATATTGTAAAGTCTCAGGATATTATATTCTCTTATGCGCTTGGTGTTACGTTCATACATGCTATAGAATGCAACGTTATTACTTTATAATTCTAAAGAATAACACTTCCACTCTATTTGTGGGAAATTAAGTCTTTTTATTGATAAAATTGTGATTTTATTTGAGGACCATATAAAGATAAAATCAACTTTGATAGAGGAGAGACTTCAGCTACCAATGATCACCCTCTAGAGTCTCATCTTAGAGGACATTAGTAGCTAGGATTTATTTCCCATTTTTATTTATGTTTTCTATAGTTTACTATGTTTTTTAATTTTTTATTATTTTTTAGTTTAGTCTAATACAATTTCCCTAATCTCTAATATATTCTTTCTTCCATGTTATATAGCTTATTCATTGTTGATTACCACTCGATAATGATTGGATAAGCCTATATGAGAGTGTGACATCAGTTGAAATGATTATGTACTAAAAAAATTTAATTATTTTTTATCATATGAGATTATTTTATCAAGTGTTATTATACTACAACTCAAATTTATCATATTTTTTATGAAATAATTACCTTTGGGTGTTTGATAGAAAATGAAACCCATTATGATAAAGATAACTAATTCATAATCACTAAATTGGATTATTCTTATGTATTTGTGATCAACATAATGAGTTATAGTGATTAGGATTTTTTGAATTAAGAGGTTCATGATTCTAGGGTATTTTTATAGGAACTGATCATGTTACTATTCAAAAAAATTAATGGTTATGAAACTATTATGCTTGATTATCTTGAGAGTAAAATAGAATTATTATTTCTTTGGAAAACCACTATTGGATAATTATTTACACTATTTTTATCCTTTACATATGTTTTCATATGTTTTACTTTGATTATTAGTTTAACATTTTTATTTAATTTAGTGAATTTGTGTGTCATAATCCTAGAAATATCATGAAAATAAAACATTTAGTTAAGGTTTATTGATGGGATTACATGTTCTATATGGGATTGACCTCATACTTTTACTATTATACATTTAAATAGTTAGTTTCAGTTTTGGAATAATAAATTTCTAAATCCATGGTAGGATTTTCTATAAATACTAAAGATCCCATTACACTAAGAATTTAGGTGTCATGAAATAAATTAATAGGAACCCTCATCTTTAATTATTCCCTCAAATAGTTAGTTATGCTATTAGAGGTTTCATGTGTTGTAAAATTCATTCATCTATTTTGAAGTTCCCAGTCAGGATCCAAGTATCACTGAGAGGGGGAAGGGGTGAATCAGTGATATCTTTTTCTTTTTATGTTTCCTGTTTTTTGAAACAACCTTCACCTCCTGTTAAAGATTTTCTTCCCTGCTGAACACACACAACCTCAGGAACACAAGATTTACAAGGTTCACTACTCAACAAGAGTAGCTACGTCCTTGGTATGGTATAGAAACAATCCAGTACCACACAATCCACTATAAAACAATCCTTTGATGTAGAATACAACGAGTAGGATATACCCTTACACTCGTGTAGCACTTTGAAAAAAATCCAAGAGTGTGTGTTCTCCCTCTTAGCACAAATAGGGTAATGTAATTATTTTGTGCATCTTAATGAACTTTCACAAATTAAATCTTTAAAAACAAATCTTTACTTGTCTACCCAGAAGCTGGTAAGAACCTCCTGGTGCAGACAGCTTGCGTGCCACTCCCTGGTTGCACACCTCACTACTTGCGCGCCACCTGCTTGAGCGCCTACTCAATACTTGTGTGCCACCATTGAGCATAGCTCACAACTTGAGCGCCACCTTTGGCTTATACACAGGCCACTTCTTGAAAGCACCTCCCTGATTGTGCACCTCTGGAAACTTGCGCGGAAAAACTTTCACGTCAAAACTTGCACAACAAAACTTGTGCGGCACCCTGCTTGCATGCCTTATAAATAACCCTCAGCTTCTGTGCCATTTCAGCTTTTGCACCACCTGCTTGCATGATCAGAGCACCCTCTAATACTTGCACTCTCAGAGCTCAAATTTTCTCTTAAGTTTTGAGAATTAAAAAATGAGAAGGTCAGTCGTCTATTTATAGGCATTTTGGTGACTTTCACACCACATAACTTGTGTGTTGTTCCTACTTGCGCGCCACTCCAGCACTTGCGCGACACTTTCTTTCCTTTTTTATATGTTGATATGATGATATTGGAATATGACTCGCATGAGACATACACTTGTGCGCCACTTATACTTGTGTTCCCCACTTGCGCGCCACTTATACTTGTGTGCCACACTTGCGCACCACTTATACTTGCACGTCACTTTTTGAATTGCATGCCAATCTTTAACTTGCACTCCATTTTATTTCCTTTGTAAAATTTTGATGTGATGATCTTGAAATATAACTTTCACGCCAATACTTGTGTGCCACTCTTGACATGCACGCCACTTTCATTCCTTTGCCAAAAACAATTCTTTACTCCCTCTATCCTTCATAAGGTTTGAATCAAAAGTTCTCCAAACTTATGATATTTGTGAAATACAAATCAGAAAATCATCTTCATAGTTTCCAAGTCCTTTACAAAGTGAATTGATTTAGCTTCTTTGAAAAAAAAGACAACACTCTGTAACAGTAAACTTTTCTTACTTCCTTATCCGTCCAACTTGGTCCCAACAATCTCCCCATTTGGATTTTGTTGTCAACCATGATTCATAAATCATTGAACTTTGTAACCTTAAGAAATGGATTACTTATCAAAAATTCTAAGACTATGTGAGCTAACTCATTATGGGAAACAAGAATTATTGACAACCAAAACCATGTTGCTCAAAAACAGTGACTATGAAATCTCATGAGCGTACCTCCTCAGCCTTCTTCAGAACATCTTTCAAGATTCTACTTCAGTATTGTTTAACATCATTCAAGATTCTACTTCAGTATTCTTCACTTCTTCAACTTTCCTAGAAAACAACATTGTTTCCTACAACCACTCCAACAAACAGTTATAATAGTTCACACACATACATGTTGGATTCACAGCTTACCCACAACTCCCCCTTTATGAATGCATCTATAAGGATAGATTTATGAAATAATTATCCCCCTTGAGAATGCTATCCAAAGACAATATGAGAGTGGGTACAGAAACACGTACCTTAACCATGATGAGAAGGAGGTTGGAAACCCATGTTCAACCTCAATTTTTCAAATGGTTCCTTTGGTAACGGTTTTGTGAATATATCAGCAACTTTTTCAGATGTAGGAACATACTCTAGCATCAATTAATTCTTCTACACCTACACTTTGATGAAGTGGTACTTTATATCAATGTGTTTTAAATGAGAATGTTGCACTGGATTTCTTGTATGATTGATTGCACTCTAATTATCACAACCTAAGAGAAATGGTAGATTTACTTCAACAAGTAGATCTTCCAGCTGAGTCTTCATCCATATTAGTTGAGTTGCAGCTTGAGTAGCAGCAACATACTTAGCTTCAGCTATTCTAAGAGTTAATGAATTATATTTCTTGGTATTCCAACTAACACAACTTTTCCCCATAAAGAAAACTCCACCAGATGTGGATCTTCGATCATCAACATTTCCTGCCCAATCAGCATCAGAATACCTGAATAGATAAATATTTACTAATCCATCATACCTGATTCCAAAATTTATTGTGCCTTTGATATATCTGAGAATTATTTTTTCATCAATCAAATGTGATTCTTTATGAGCACTCTGAAATCTTGCACATAAAGTGACAACATAGACGATGTCGGGTCTTGAGGTAGTCAAATACAACAGACTTCTAATTAGCTTTCGAAACTCGTTCTAATCAACTTTCTTTCCTTCTATGTCTTTAGACAATTTGGTTCCCACTGAAATTAGTGTGGAAACTGGTTTCTAATTTTCCATTCCAAACTTCTTCAGAAGTTCCTTAGCATACTTTTCTTGAGACAGAAAAATGTGATTCTTCTTCTGTGAAATTTATAGCCCAAGAAAGTACTTCATTTCTCCCAGCATAGACATCTCAAATAACTTATTCATCTCCTCAGAAAATTTTTCACATGATCTTTCATCATTTCCAGTAAATATAATATCATCGATATAAACAATAATGATTAGTGAAAACTCCTGACATTCCTTGATGTAGAGATTTCTGGAAACTCTCTTTTTCTTAAATTTCATCTTCTTTAAGCAAGTATCTAATTTATAATACCATGCTCTCGAAGCCTGTTTTAGACCATAAAAATCCTTCTTCAACCTGCACACATAACTTTCATCCTTTCTAATAACAAATCCACAAGGTTGATCAATGTATAATTCCTCGTCAAGGTCACCATTTAAGTATGCGGATTTTACATCCATTTGAAAGATTTTGTAACCTCGTTGTGAAGCAATATCAAGAAAGATTCTGATTGTTTCTAATATTTCCAATGGAGCAAAGGTTTCATCAAAATCAATGCCTTCAATTTGTGAATACCCTTTACAAACCAATCTTTCTTTGTTTCTTATTACTTTACCTTCTTCATTCATCTTGTTCTGGAAAACCCACTTTGTACCAATAATGTTCTTGTTGTTCGGCTTGGGTACAAGTTACCAAGTATCATTCTTCACTATTTAATCAAGCTATTCATTCATAGCATGAACCCATTCTGGATTCTCAAATGCTTCATTTACATCATTCGGTTCAACTTTATAATAAAGAGATGTATGTGATATAACATTCATTGTTCTTCTTGTTTGAACCCTTTGATTTTTATCTCCAATAATGTTATGAGCCTCCACTTACTTCCTCAACCTAGGATGAGTTGTTTGAACTCCATCCTCATCACTCGAGATCTCTGAGTTGGATTCCTCTTCTTGAGTAGGATTAACACAGTCTGCAGCATTATCATAATTGCTAGAAAAATCTTCTCTATCCTGCTCAACTTCCACATCAACATATGACTACTTTTCTTTCTTGACATTTTCAACAACTTTTACATCTGAAGAATCAATAATTATTCATGTTTATTTATTGAGGCATCTATATCCTCTTCCTTCTGAATCATAGCCAAGAAAAATTCTGTCATCTCCTCTTTTTTCAAACTTTCCCAGGTTTCCACCTTTCTTCTTTATAATACATGTACTCCCAAAGACTCTCGAGTGTTTCAGACTTAGAGTTTTTTCATAGAACATTTCATAAGGAGTCATATCTAAGTTTGGCCTAAAGAAACATCAGTTCTGAATATACACAGCAGTTCTTATGGCTTGCCTCCAATAATAATGAGAAAGACTATTATCAAGCAACATAGTTATCCCCATTTCCACCAAACTTCAATTCTTTCTTTCAGCAACCCCATTTTGTTGAGGTGTGTATGGTGAACTAAACTCATGCTGAATTCCATGCTTCTCAAGATAACATTCAAACTCTTCATTCTTATACTCACCACCATTATTAGTTCTCAAATTCTTCACTGAATACTCACATTACTTTTCTGCTTTCCTCCGGAAACTCTTAAACATTTTCATAGCATCTGACTTATGTCTCATGTACATAACACAAGTAATGTGAGTAAATTCATCAATGAAAGTAATGAAGTACTTGTCTCCATTTGTTGATTGCTTTCTCATTGGTCCACATATATCAGAATGTATAAGTTCCAAGGGTTGTTTGGAACGAATTTCAACTCTCTTATGAAAAGAGTTTGTAATCTTCCCTTTTTCACAAATAGTGCAGCACCAATCTCTTCTTCTTGATAAATCAGGAATATCTCAGACACTGTCTTGCATTGATAACTTGCACATATTTCTCTGACACATATGTCCCAGCCTTTTATGCCATAACTGATTTTCATCCACTACACCCATGTAATAAGAGTTCTACACTTCACCAACTTGTAACAAATTACCTCTTGTACGGTGTCCCCTTGTAACTATATTTCCATCATTTTCACTTTTCACAACAAATCCATCTTTTATGAAGATAACTTTGTTTCCCTCATCATAGATTTGTGACACACTAAGCAGGTTATGTTTTATTCCATCAACATATAGTTTTTTCCTGGATTTCATCTTTTATTTTCCAATGATGGTCGATCAAACACCTTTATTCCTTAGAGATTCATCATTTCCAAATGTCATTGTTCCTTCTTTTAATTCTTTCACATTCTTCAGCAGCTTTAAGTCTCCTATCATATGAGAGGAACATCCACTATCAAGAATCTATGGACATTCTCTTTTTGTAGCTTTCAAAGTAGTTTCGACAACAAGAGCTTTTTGTTCTTCCTTTTCCTTCACTTCCTGTTGTGCTTCCTCCAATTTCTTAGCCAAGTCAATGTGTTCTGGCCAGACAACCATGAACTCTTCCTTTTTGGAATTATCATACCTATCCCTTTTAGCTTTTAAAAACTCTGGATTTTGAGAATTATTAAGAATCTTTTGTTGATTTGGTAACACACTAAGGAATCCCTTGGAATGATGTCCAGGTCAATCACATCTTTCACAAATAGTTTCCAGTGGTTGGAACCTATTCTAAACTTTCACACCAGTCTTCTCAGATATATTCTGAAATTTATTTGGAGACTTTATATTTTGAAACAATTGACTCCCCCTCAATCCTTATCTTTCAAAACTTGTGGAATAGTTGTAATGTTGTTGGTTGAACCAACCCATATTTTCCATGTGTCCAAATCCACCACAATACCAGCAGTAACCATAGAAAGAATATTTACCTCTGAAACTTTTATTCTGACCGGAGTTGTGAACACGCTTCTCAATGAACTTCTTAATAAAACTTTGCTGACCATGAAACTTTATGTTTACATTTGTAACTCTCTTCTTTGGCTCAGATTTATCAGTACCAGAGGTATTAGAATACTTCTTTGGCTCAATATTTTTATGCACTTCTGATTTTTCAGCGTTGATGACTTTGGCCACATACATTATCTTTCCAGACTTGTTCTTATCAGAACTAGTTCCATCATTACTTTCAACATTTGAAGATAACTTTTATAGATCCTCATTTGGTTCATTCTTACTGGAACATTCACCAACTTCTGAGACATATTGTTTGAAATTGACATTCATTTCTTTAGATTGATAAAGTTTATGTTGGACAAGTTCCAGCTCTTCTTCTTTTTCCTTAATCTTTACTTCAAGATGATCATTGTGATTATTTTCATTCTAAAGAGAATTCTTCAGATCATCAATCTCCTTTTCCATATTAATTTTCTCATCATGAGAAATTTATTCATTGTTTAATGTGGAATTTTCTTTTATCAACTTCTTGTTTTCCTTCCCAAGACTTCTAATCTTTCTCAAACATTCCTTCAACTCTTCTTTTAGATACTGTTAAAGTTGAGTTTATTCTTCTTCAGTACTACTGCTCTCATAATCATAATTATTCACTATTGCAAAAAATTTACTCTCTCTAGCTTTCTCAGTAATAGATTTTTCAAATCCAATCTCACTATCATCATCTTATTCACTTTTTGAAAGCAAGCTTCTTCTTTTTGATTCGAAGAACTTTTTATCTTTACCTCTTCCAGAATATTTATATTTTCCACCCTGTTTCTTCCATGACCTTATTGGTCTTCTGTCTTCTTCATCACTATCTTCATCTTTCCCTTTTTGAGGACAATTATCCGCAAAGTGGCCAACATCTCCACATTCAAAACATTTCAAAGGGAGTTTCCCTTTGTATTTCCCTATTCCTCTTTTCACATTTTTAGAAAACAAGGAAATTATTTCATCAAAATTTTGACATACCTCATTTTCAAAGTCTGATTCACCAGCTTAATATTCAATAATAATTTTCTTCAACTTCTCTTTCTTTACATACTTGAAAGACATTTATCTATCAGCTTTTGATTTTCTCTTCATAGTCTTCTCCCTTTTCATTTTATAAGTTATGATAGTGCTATCCAAATAATCTAGAGATAATGTTTCAGGATCTCTATCTTCCAGTGATGAAACTTTAGCATCAAATTTGTTGGGAAGAATTCTTAATATCTTTTCAACAACTGTAGAATCTTCCAACATTTCACCAAGACATCTGATTGTACTAAAAATATAATTTATTCTGGTAAAGAAATCCCCAATAGTTTCAGATTCTCCCATTTTCAAGTCTTCATACTTTAGTCTCTATATTTTTATTTTATCCTTCTTCTCTTTTGTATTTCCTTCATAGATGTTATTCAGTTTGTCCTAGATTCCTTTAGTTGTAGCAACACCTTTCACTCTTAAAAATTCACTCTTGGAAAGAGATGAGAGTAACACATTTTTAGTTCTTCCATCATTCTCAAGATTCTTCTAATCGATAGGAGTAAGAGGAACCTTGTCATCAATAGTAGAAAATCCATATGTTGTAGTTTCAAGAACTTCATATCCAAGAGACATAAGATAAGGAATCATTCTATCCTTCTAGGTGTGATAGTTCATTCCATTAAAAATTGGAATCCCCTTATTGTTCATGCAATTTAGATTCTCCATCACAACTTCTCTTCAACCACTTCAGCAAAGAATAAACGAAGGGAACCTGGCTCTGATACCAATTGAAGTTCCCAGTGAGGATCCAAGTATCACTGAGAGGGGGAGGGGGTGAATCAGTGATATCTTTTTCTTTTTATGTTTCTTGTTTTTTGAAACAACCTTCGCCTCCTGTTAAATAGTTTCTTCCCTACTGAACACACACAACCACAGGAACACAAGATTTACAAGGTTCACTACTCAACAAGAGTATCTACGTTATTCGTATGGTATAAAAACAATCCATTACCACACAATCCACTAGAAAACAGTCCTTTGATGTGGAATACAATGAGTAGGATATACCCTTACACTCGTGTATCACTTTGAAAACAATCCAATAGTGTGTGTGCTCCCTCTTAGCACAAATAGGTTAATGTAATGATTCTGTGCTCCTTAATGAACTTTTACAAATTAATTATTTCAAAACAATTCTTCACTTTCCTACCTAGAATCTGGTAAGAACCTCTTGGTGTAGACAGCTTGCGCGCCACTCCCTGCTTGCGCTCCTCACTACTTGCACGCCACCTACTTGTGCTCCTACTCAATACTTGTGTGCCACCATTGAGCACAGCTCACAACTTGCATGCCACCTTTGGCTTATACACAAGCCACTTCTTGAAAGCACCTCCTTTCTTACGCGCCTCTGGAAACTTGAACGGTAAAATTTGCACGAAAAAACTTGCACGACAAAGCTTGCACAGCACCCTACTTTCGCACCTTATAAATAACCCTCATCTTGCGTGCCACTTCAGCTTATGCACCGCCTGCTTGCGCGATCAGAGCACCCTATACTACTTGCGCGCTCAGAGCTCAATTTTTCTCTTCAGTGTTGATCATTAAAGAATGAGAAGCTTGTTCGTCTATTTATAGGAATTTTGGTGACTTGAGTGCCACATACACTTGTGCGCCCTTCTCACTTGCGCGCTGCTCCATCACTTGCGCGCCGCTCCAGCACTTGCATTCCACTTTCTTTCCTTTTTCATATTTTGATATGATGATGTTGGAATATGACTTTCACGCAATATACACTTGCGCGCCACTTATACTTGCACATCACACTTGCGCGCCACTTATACTTGCACACCACACTTGCGTGCCACTTATACTTGCGTGTCACTTTTTGACTTGCACGCCAATCTTTAACTTTCACGCCATTTTATTTTCTTTTGTCAAATTTTGATGTGATGATCTTGAAATATGACTTGTGTGCCAATATTTGCGTGCCAATACTTGTGCGCCACTCTTGACTTGCGCGCCACTTTATTTCCTTTGCCAAAAACACTTCTTTACTCCCCCTATCCTTCATAAGGCTTGCATCAAAAGTTCTCAAAACTTATGATATTTGTGAAATACAAATCAGCAAATCATCTTCATAGTTTTTAATTCCTTTACAAAGTGAATTGATTTAGCTTCTTTGACAATAAAATACAACACTCTGTAACAGAAAACTTTTCTTACTTCCTTATCCGTCCAACTTGGTCCCAACATATTTGAACTTAAACCCATCCTAAAGATCACAAAACAAGATATTTTGGTAATTCATCAATATTCCCTTCTTTGAATATTTATAAAACATATTATGGTATTAAGCCTCTGGTTCGATGATAAAAAAAACATAGCTTCCCAATATTTGTTACTCAACTAATGGTGTGGTGCAACATCTCATGGAAAGAAGAGAATAATTTTCTATCCCATATCATAAAATATCATGGTAATTATCTACCTTAAATATATAAATGTATCTTTAACTATTATATCAAATACCTAAGGCACTAACCTTTAATGATGGGTCACCATGTCTCCCACACTGGTGCTTAGATACATAAATAATAGTGTTGACCCGCAGTGGCCTTGTACACTACTCCTCTCCCATTGATGCTTCCCCAGCTAGAACTTATGGTGGAGGATTTGTTGTATTCTTGAGAAGCATGATCTCCTATGGGCGACAGTTATAACTGGATCTATTTTTTCTCTAAACTATTAGGTCACACCATGAATACAATGTTACAATACAAACTATATTTGGTTGGGTGTTCAAATTTGAGTGACTTTGTAAGTCTCAAATAAATAGGATTTAGAACATTTCCATCATATTTCAGGGATGAACATTAAAGAATGTGTTGTGCAGTGAATCTCTAATAGCTTCTATCTAGTTATTATTTATATATTATTTCACAAAGTAAAACCCCTAGGTCATGGCCTAAATTATTAATTTCCTCAATATAAAATTTATCTATAAACAATCACACCACAATTAAATTTTTTATAATGCGAATCAACTACAATTTATTCAGTTATCCACTATAGTATAACAAAATCTGAAAAACCTCCAAAAAATAAAAAATCATTAAATCTTCACCACATTATACAAAATTAGGCTCAAGCATCACTGAGAAAAATAATGAAACTACATGCATTAATTATTAGTATCATCGTTCATCATGATAGTTGTCACATATTAATATATGTTTTTGTTAATTAAATTAATCAATGAAAATAAAATATGGTGTGTATGAAAATAGAAATAAATTGAAATAATGATATTGAAATCAAAAAATGAGAAATAAATAAAAAAATGGAAATTTTATACATGAAATAGATAATATAGAATAGATAATTAGTGTGTTGTCAATATAAAATTGTTTAATTTATTTTTATTCATCACTTGATTTATATACCATTCCCCTAAATGACCTCTATCATAATTTAATATATGGTTAAATGATATTTAATCTACTCAGATATCTAATACATAATTATTATATTATTTTTGATGAGTATTTAATACATCTCAAATTAATATATTCCCTTGAACTGTAAAGGTTTAGTGTCTTTGGATTCTAGATACATAATATATATATTTATGAAAAATATTATAAATCTCTTACTATGTACTTCACAAAAAGTAATCTTCCTAAACATATCATACTTAATACCTTTCTTTATATCCTATGGAAAAAGAGACAATAAAAAAGGTTATAATGGATGGTCAGTAAAGGTAAAATTGAGAGTTATTATTTGATAAGCATGAGTGAGAATAATATAATCATAATGGTATGAGAACATGGTCTTAATAATATGAATTCATACCACAAAAATTCATAGATCAAAATAATGAGACATAATATAAATATTTGGAAGCTTACAAGACATAAATAATAGAAGAATCAAAGATCATGAGCCATGAGATCATATCATAATCATACAAGCATGTCATAGAGAGCATCATAAAAAGGTGTGGAATAATCATATTCATATAATTCATATGTCAAGGCTACCCACCAAGACGTTCATCACACGTTAGTCTTGGGAAAACTACCCCTATACTAAATTCATGCTTGGGATAACCACTTGTGTGCCCTCTTTTGGGCTTGGGATAACCACCCATATACCATTTGAGCTCATAAAAAATTAATAATAAACTAATTAATTATAGGTATATAAAATATCCACTAATCACATAATCATAATCCATTTTTATGTATACTATAATATCATGAAAATATTTATCATTTCATCATAGCATATCCCATGGAAAAGAAAATGGGTTTCATCAATATTTCATCATTATTATCAATAACCATACAATGAAATAATAAGTATGGTATCATTATATCATATCCCTAATTAATCAAAAGTAACATCAATGGATGTTTTCATTGATAAAAATACCATTAAAATATCACAGGAATATTTCTTGTGGAAAATACCCTTTTTATTCTGAAATCAATTTTTAAAAACCAAAAAATATCTAAAATATTAGGAAAAAATATTTTTTTTAAATAACCATATAAACATGTAATATAAACTTTAAATCAAATAGTATCTATGGTGGTGAAAAAAATCATTCATACAAAATACATTAAAATAAAGACTTCGTTCACAATTTTGTTAAAAAGTACCCAGTTCAGAAACTAAAAAGAATATTCTTTTTAAAAATTATTATAAAAATTAAAACATGTTTTAAAATTAATTTAATCTATAATTAAATAATATTAAAAACATTCTAGAATACATTTTAAAGAAAATATGGAAATTAAAGAAAAATATTCCTACTCGAAGAGAGAAATAAATTTGATTTTAAAAAACATTCTTTTGGAATTTTGAGTACTTAGAGATATGAAAATTAAATAAAAACTAAAAATATCAATAAATAACAAGTTAAGAAGAAAAAAAATAATGTTTTTTAGAGATATATCATATAATTTCATCATAAAAAATTTAATCATAGACAATCCTATTGAAAAGTGATATTGTAACCTAAAACCATTACCACTTTGGTAACTTTTGAATTATAACCCCCATGAAAAAAATAGTTCAAATTAATATTTAAATACTATTAATATAAATTGATTCATTATATATCATATAAATGTGCCAGTATATACACCACATAAAAGAAACAAGTAGTGAATATGGCATATGTCTCACAGAAATAAAACTGTGATGAGAAACTCTTACCTCAAGTATGCCTTGTTTCATAAGTGCATTTATACTCTTATATAATAAATTTAAATTTATTATAATTAAATACCCAAACCATATTAATACTTATAATACCATACATGGTTTACTTATAATAACTTCTCAGTAATTCATTAACAATGTTTCATCATTATCATCATTTCAGGTGTTAACTGCTTAATTTTTTATGTATGTTTTGATTTGGAATTCATGGTACTTGAATAATTATCATGATAAAATTATCTTAAAAAGGTTGATAATGATATAAATATAAAATTTATTCATTATAAAAATGTTTATTAACATCCATAAAATTCATATTTTGAAAATGAAATATATTTCTCCTAGTGATGATAGCATGTATGTACGCATGAGGGTGCATCCATTCTATAATGAGAAAAATAAATAGAAATTAGATAAAATTTAATCATTAAAAAATAATTATTATCTCATATATATCATATATATTCAATATATACATCATCATAACTATACATGATAGGTGGTGATGTAAAATTAATCATAACGCTACGTAGAGGTGGTAGTCTGTATGTACGCACAAGCGATAATTTTATTTCCAATTTGATGAAAATGAAGTAGAAAATAGTTGTATATTGATAATAATAAAATATTAGTATATTTTTATTCTAGAATCATTATTTTAGGTTGGATTCAATATATTTATAAGAAGTATACGAAGAAATATAATTTTAAAGAGTCGGTAAAGACAATTACATATTCTTTAAAAGACCCCCTTTGTCTTACACCTTAATCATTCCTAGGATAGAATAAGGGTAATAAAAGACACTTAATAATGAATGGAAGTAATCTAAAATGGTTTTTTTTTATAGGTATTATCTGAGTTATATGGATCAACTTTTTTGAATAAGGGAGGATAATATGTTCCTTTTTATATGTGAGGGAAAGGGCACACATGGAATTAATTAAAAGATTTAAATAATATAAAGTCACTTTCTTGTTAAATTGGAAAAAAATGGTAAATAAATCTAAGTTAATATATGATAAGGTCTTAATATAATAAAAAATAAGATTTATAAAAGTATATGTGGCATATTTACCCTTCTCTCTTAGTTTAACCCCATTTACTAACCTATTTTAACCCTAATTGTGGTAATATATTTTTAGTATTTTAACTATTAATTATGACTAAAAATTAAAGTTCCATCATTAAAAAATTTTAAAATTATGTTTTAAAATAATTAATACATTTTATATAATTCAATTTTTATAATTTATAGAAATTAATTTAAATATAATTGTTCAAAACAGAATGAAACCCAATTTTAGATAAATACGTTTTAAGCATAAAATTGAATTTAATTTAATTTATTACCTTGTAAATAATATTAGATTAAATTTAAAATATTTTATTTAATATATAATCTAAATATCTCATTATAATCACTAATCAATAAGGATTTATTTAATATATTAAGATAAAAAAAACTTTGCGGATATAATAATAGTTTTCTGAAAAATAAAAAATTTTACCTTAAAATGATTTTATACTCATTACTAATCATTAGATAACTAAGTTATGAATACATTACTTGGGAAAATAATTATTTTAATCATGAAATGATCATATTAAAATTTTAATTATTATTTTCTATACATTAATCAATATATTTTTATTTAGGAAAAATATTTCTATATATATTTCATTATGTGGATAATCCTATTCATAATTTTCAATCCAACGGCTAGGTTATAAATATTATAATATATCATGGTTTTTTATACTTGGGGTTGTGTGTGAAGAAATATATAAAATACTTAAAATTTATTTCAAAGGACTGCATATGAAATATTGGGGTGTTATATTCTACCCACTTATAAGAATTTCTCCCTCAAAATTTCATCACTCTGATACAAACTACTAAGAATATTTCTGCCTCATCACATCCTCTAGTTCTCATGTATATTCCTAAAATTTATGGTTTCTATAAGAAAAATTGAATATGTTAGTGGTATTATTTCACAATACTTTCTCTCTATAATCCAGAATCCCCAATGGTTGTTCCTTATAAAAGGGATCATACTGTAGCAGCAAGACCACTAAGTTTAATACATGTGATTGATTATGCATGTAATTCTTATAAAGTGATACATGAAACACATCATGAAATTGAGAGAGGTTCTGTGGAAGTTCCAAGTGATAATCTACCATCCCTGTTCAATCAAGGATCTAAAAGGGCCAATATACCTAGGGATTATCTTTCCCTTCTTTTTGAATATCATAAACTTATTATATTGAGAATTTTATTAGAAAAGATTTTCACCAACATTGGATTCTAGATCTCGCCAATTATTTTCAGTATAAATATTTTGTTAGAATTTAGTTACCTTGATATGTTTATAAAATGGATCTGACTTTCTCTTCCATTTTCTTATCTAACTCAAGTATAAATAGAATTTTTTTCTCCAACTTCATACTATAATGTTGTATTTCTCTATTTATTTCTAGAAAAGGCTTCATAAAGATCCATTTGAATGATTGAGTGAAATTTATTGTTATAATATAATTAGATAAGAGGAATGTGTAGATCACAACCACTATTGAAATCTAGATAACATGATATTAGAATATCCTCTAGGGTTGGAGTAGTTTTCTAAGACTGACCATTTATCTTATAGATGATATGCAGTACTTAAACACAAATACATATCCAAATATTTCTAAGGAATTATCCTAAATTTCATGGTAAACCTCAGACATTGATAAGATATAATATAATGTAGAACTATATAAAACTTTACCACTTCCTTAATGTATATCTGGGTAAGATGATCAAGAGATAAATATTCTCTAACAATAATGAAATGTGTTAACTTCATATGATGATTGACTATAACCCAAATAGAATTATTCCCATTAGATTTCTTAGGGAGTTTTATGAGGAAATATCTAGAAACATTTTCCTATTTCCATACAAAAATGGGTAATGGTTGTAACATAAAATTAGACTTATAACGCTCATCATTAACATTTTGGCATACCATGCACCGATATACATAGTCCACAGTATCTATCTTCATGTTATCCCATAATAAATTCTCCTTAAGGTCTTTATAAATCTTCATATATCTAGGATGGATATAGAATGATAAGTTGTGAGATTCATCCAGTAGATCCTTCAATTATGGTATAATAGTGACACATAATCTATTCTTAAACCTTATCATTCCATCATATTTAATGTTGAACTCAGAAAAAAAATCACCTTCTTTAGTAGTTAAATATCCTCCTTCCATGCCTCTTTAATCCTCACATAGATGGATATTTGAACATTTATCTGAGAAAGAAATGACTTGTTCCATTTCTTTTTTATTTTAAGGTCCTAATTCTCAGAATCAATAAATAACAAATCTCTTTCAATTTTTATCATGAAAAAACTAGCATCATCCTTATGAATTAGAGCCTCAAACAAATTTTTCGCCTTCATAATGTGGGAATTTATTGAGAAATCATAATCATTAATCAATTCTAATCATCTCCTTTAGTGAATATTCAACTCTTTATTTTTGAATATATACATCAATATTTTTTTATTAGTATATATATCACACCTTTCATGATATAGATACTTCCACCATAATTTTAATGCAAAAAAACCATATATAACTCTAAATCATACTTTGGGTAATTATTTTCATGAACCATCAATTTTACTGAGACATGAGCTATCACTATATCATTATTTATAATAAAATATCCTAGTACCTTATTTGATGATTCGCTGTAAATCATAAATTATTCTCCATCATACTATAGTGTGAGCATTGGTGCACTGGCCAACCTTCTCTTCAGTTAATTGAAATTGTCTTCACATTCATCAATCCAATGAAACTTGACTCCCTTACGAGAGAACATGGTGATCTGGTTAAATAAACATGAGAAATTATTCACAAAGCATCAATAATATCTATTAAATCTATGAAAAATAATCTCTTAGTCATAATGGTTTGGTTGGGTCAATGTCCAATGATATTCATCATAGAAGGATCAACTGATATACCCTCACTTGGGATTATATGAACCAAAAATGAAACTTTATATAGCCAAAATTTACACATGGTAAATTTTTTATACAACTTATCCTTCCTTATGGTCTTCAGTATAATCATAAATTGATCTTCATGCTCTTACTTTCTCTTAGAATATATAAGAATATCTTATATAAGGACTACCAAAAACTGATCAAGGTAATATATAAAGACTCTATTTATGAGATCCATAATGATATAGGGGGTATTATTAAGACCAAATGGAATAACTATAAATTCATATTTCTCATACCTAGTATGGAAGTTTCTCTTGGGTATATTATCCTTTTTGACCCTCATCTAATGATATCCAAATCAAATATTAATCTTGTAAAAATATTGAGATCGCATAATTGATCAAAAAAATCATTGATATGGGGTAGAGGTTACTTGTTCTTAATAGTTATTTTGATTATATTCCTAATAATACATATAAATATGAAATAAAATATATTTCATATTAACAAAAACAACAAGTGTGCCTCATGGTGATGCACTGGACTGAATGAATCCTTTATCAAAATTCTTTTAGTGTTACTTCTTAAATTCCAGTAACTCAATCAAAGTTATTATATAATGAGTATTTGAAATAAGTGAAGAACTAGGTATGTGTTATATTGAGAACTTAACTTCACAATTCAGGGGAAGAGTACAAAATTATTCAATAAATATATTAGCATATTCCCAAAAAAATAGGAATATATTAAATGTTGAGTTTCTCTCTAACCATTTGAGATAAATATCCCTCATTAATTTTTTTAAGAGTCATACAATGGTAGAAATTTCCATTAGAAATTAACATTCATGCTCACACTTATAGATGAATATAGGTTGATTTAGAATATAAAATGTTATTTATTTATTCTAAAAATTTATAAGGGTTTTATGTAGATATAGATAATCAATGATCAAAATCACATCAAATTATACTAAAATAATAATAATATAATTTTCATAGGGAACATTCTTACAGACTTTAAAATGAAATCCCCAACTCTATTATGGATGATAAGTGTACCTTAATCATCATGATCCACTTCAATTACTAACATAGAATAGGACCTTCCTTGGTCTATGAATTAGCATGTGGATTAGGGAATTGACTTAGATAATTCTCAAGTTCCCCACATATAAGATACAGAACTATAAATGCTACCTTAATATATACTTTATTTCCCTCCATAGACATCATAATTATTACTTGGAAATCACTTTATTTATAACCTTATTTTCCACACACAAAAATCTTCCCTTTCCTGAGATACATATCCTTTAGTGATTCTTACCACATTCTTGATATATAGAAAGAAAAATATTCTTCCCATCATGGTATGTATCACCTTAACTTTCCTAAAACTCCATTTTGTTATTATTTGTTTATTTAAGAAACTAACCTATATTTAGGTTTTTAATCATAATTAGAGATATCCAATTAGATATCATCATAATATTTCACACTCTAACTCGTACTTCATTTTGTTTCTCCTAAGTATGTTCATTAAAATAGTCATTACATTTATTGTCCACATGATTCCTACTATATACAATAATTTACTGTAACCAAAAACATTAATGTGAGAATAAAAATAAAACATTAAATGTGATAAATCATATATTCTTGAAAATAATTCCACACATATCCTAATTTATGAAAACTTCATATCAACCTATGATGCTTTTATATTCAAACTATAACACTTTAAACTCGTTGTAGGATCTATTAGGTTCTATCTTCTTTATTCATCATCACATTTCATAAATAGAATGTGAATCATACCATGTATATCCATAGGAGTTTCCATCTAGGTGTGTAGCCTTAGACCCACTCATCATGAACCAAGTGAAGATTGATTTCATACTCAATCAGTCTTTTTCAAGGTGTTTACCCATAAGTGTATCTACCCCACAACCACATCCACTTACCAGTATCCTAATAGTGATTTATTTTCATGGGAAACCACACTCTTTGTTTTACCAAAACTAAGTATTGTATCCTATTCTTAAACTTATACCAAGGGTTTTAACTAATTTTTTCTAATCATAATCTCCCAAAATAAATTAACTCTAATCTAATACTAAATTAGATGACCTAATAATTTCATAAATAATTATTACATCATTTAATATGAATATTTAATACATCTCATAATAATACATGCCCCATAACTATAGATATTTAGTTTATTTTGATACTAAATACATAATAATATAATTTATTAACAATATTACACATATCCCACTATGTTATTCACACATATTACTCTTCTAAGAAATATCATATTTAATATATTTCTTCGTATTATAGGGAAAATGAAATAATAAAATGGGTGAGCTCAGGTTCTCATTAAAGGTAAACATGGGAGATATTAGTTAATAAATATGAGTGATCATAAGATAAGAATAAGGGTATGATAACATGATCTTAACAATAGAAAATAAGACCCAAAAGTTAAAATATCATAATCAGGATTCGTGACATAAATCCTTTGCAGTTCATAAGACATGAATCATATAATAATCAAAGATCAGAAGCCATGAGATTATTTCATAAGCATACAAACATGTAATATAGAGTAGAATAATCATAATCATAGAATTAATATTTCAAGTCCAACCACTATAACATTAATCACATGTTATTCTTGGACTAACCACCCATGTACCTGCTTTAGGCTTAGGCTAACTACTCATGTACCCTCTTTTCGGCTTTTTATATCCACTTTTATACACTTTTAGATCATTAAACATTAATTATTACCCAATTAATTGAAGGTTCATAATGAAACCAATCATTATATAATTATAATTCATTCTTATGTATTCCACAAGATAATGAAAATATTTTTCATTTATTCATAGCTTAACCCTCTATCAGAATTTCATCACCATAATCAACAACTATCTATTGAAATAATAACGATGATATGATTGGTTCATATAGATATTTAATATTAAATAGAATCATTGGGTTTTTTCATATATGAAAATTAAATTAAAATATCATTAGAACATTTCTTGAGAAAATAACCTTTTCTTAAATCACTTTTTTTAAATTTTAAAAAATCCAAAATATTAGGAAAATCCATTTCATTGAAGATATCCATGGTAACTTGTAATATAATATTCAATACAATGAGTAGTCAAGATTTTAGTAAAATTAATTTATGTTTTACATGTTAAAATAATGATTTCATTTACACCTTTGTAAAAAGTACCTCATCCAGAAAATGAAAATAAGATTACTTTTTAACCATTTTTAGAAAGTAAAACATGGGTAAAATGATATTAATAAAAAAATTATATTAGTAAAATTATTCAAAACATTTTAAAGAAAATATTTATATTTAAGAAAAATATTCCAACTAAAGAGAAATAAATTTGGTTTTCCATAAAAACATTATTTCGGACTTTTGAGTACTTAGAGGGAGGAAAATGAATAGAAAACAACTAATATCTAGAAATAACCATAGTAGAATAAAATAAATAAGATTTTTTAGATATATATTATATAATTTTATTATTCTAAATTTAATAATAAATAATCCTAATAAAAATAGATATTATAACATAAGACCCATACCGCTTTGGTAACTTTTAAATCATAATCCCCATGAAAGAAATAACATAAAATATAAAATAAATACCATTAATATAAAAGGATTACTGATATATAATATCAAAGGGTTATTATATACTTCACATAAAATAATTAAGTGGTGAATATGGGATATGTATTATGGAAACAAAATTGAGACGAGAAACCCTTACCTCAAGACTAAATTTCTTCGTAAATGATTTTAAACTCATGTATAATAAATTTAAATATATTATATTTCTATAATAGAACCATATTTATACTTATAATACCATAAATTGTTTAATTATAAAGTATTATCACACATTAGTATACAATATTTCATTATCATCATCATTTGGGTGTTAACTACTTCATTTTTCATGTATGTTTCTATTTGAAAGTTATGGTCCTTACACCTTGATCATGGTTAAATAATCTACATAATGATAATAATGATATAAATATCATATAGATTCATTATATACATATTTATAACCATTATTAAATGGTGGATATTGAAAATGGAATATATATCTCATAAAGATGGTAGTTCATACGTATGCATGAATGATACATACATTTTCTATTGAGAAAAAATAAAAGAAATTAGATTAAAAATCATCATAATAGAATAATTATTATATCATTAATATCATATATATTCATTAAATCCATCATTATAACCTTCTATGATATTTGGTGATGAAAAATTGACCATATCACTGTGTGGATGTGGTAGTCTTCACATATGTGTGAACGATAATTTCATTTCTCATTTGACGGTAGGAAGGTGAAAAATGGTTGTCCCGTAATTTTAATAATATCTAAGTATATTTTTTATAAAATATCCATTATTTTAGGATAGATACAATATATTTAGAGTAATTATAAGAATAAATAAACTTTTAAAGAGTTGGTAAATAAGATTACCTCTTCTTTAATAGACCTCTTTTGGATTACATCTTAAACCTTATTAAAATGGTCTTAGGGAAAAAAAGAAGCTCAAGAATAAATTTAATTAATATATAAATTTTGTTGTATGGGTCTTGGTAGATATATAGGTATAACATTTTGTGAATAATAGAGAAGAATAGGTTCCCTTTTATAAGTGAGGGGAGGGACACATATGAAATTACTTGAAATATTTAAATAATATAATGGAAATTTATTGTGAAGGTGGAACTAAATGAAAAATAAATTTATTTTAATATTAGTTAAGGTTGAAATATCTTAAATCAATAATATTGGTTAAGGTTTGACCGACGCGGTTGTGCCTCACTTCTCCCTGCCGACTCCGGGTCCGGCGAGTTACAACGCGCGTTTTCCTCCTCCGAGGACTTGTGAGCGGCGGATCACTTTTTCAGTGGATATGATTATTTTTTTTCTTTGGATATGCTTCAGATCTGCGCAACTGAGATGGATTGTTAGTTCCAAGCTCTCGGCGGTTGTCCTCAATAACCCTATGCATGAAGGCCAAGGACCTTGATTGGCTCGGGATCCTTCGAGCGGTGGTCCCTTTTGATCAATGGAGGTATGTAGTTTTCATTTTCTTCATGCCTGTGTTGATGATTTGGTCGCTACCTGCTCGAGTTGTGATTCAGTCTATGCTTTTGGTTGCTACCCTCGGTTCCTCGGTGTGGCTTCGAAGGATGTTCTGCATTGGTTATGTTTGGGTTTTTCTTCAGTTGGTGCTTTAATTTCTTATTGTTTGCACTACCCCTCTGGTTTGACTTCAGATCTGTGCCCCTGCAATGTTGTTACATTCATTCATGTGGCGACTTACGGTTGTCATTTCCTCTACCGTTTACCACATCTAGATGATGATTCTTGAATATCAATGGATTCTAGGCATTGCGATTGGATTTGGAGGGCCAATATATAATGATATTGGATGCACTTTTCCTGAAATTTTTAAGCTGATTCCCATGGTTCTTTATGATGATGATCTTTGGGTGGTGGATTTTGGTTTTGAGTGCTCGGGTGGAGGTCATGGGTTGTTATTTTATTACTGCATTGAGATTCTTGGCATTGATTTTGTCCTTTAATCTATTGTTTTTTGCTGTGTTTTTTATTTTTCTTTGATTCTGAATGCTGGAGGAGATGTAGATGTTGTGAGAATTGGCCAATGTCTCTGCATTTGGCACGCATGTCTGTTTCATGCAGATGGTGTCGGGTGGGTGGCCTCGAAAGTGGTATGGATTTGCTTACATCCATCATTCAGTTGTCGGTCCTCATTGGACTTATGGGTACTCTATTTGTTTCTACAGGTGTTTTCTGTCTGGTATGTGCTGCATCAGGTTGACAATGCAGTGATTCCTCGCTTGCATCGTTAGGTGGGTGGATCGCAAGAGAGATAGGTGTGCTGGAATCTATCGTCTAGTCCTCTCCTACATTTCGATGTTGGAGTGAGGAGTGTATTTCCTTGAGTGTGTTACCAGCATGACACATTCCTTGACAAGGGGGTTAGTGCATCATCCTTGACCATTTTCGTGGTTGTAGGTTCTTACAGGGGGTAAAAAGACTTTTTGGCTGGTTCTTATTTGATAGCTTTCTCTATTTTGGTGTTTGGTTACATATAAGGATTTTGTGCCCTATTGGTTTTTCTTGTTCTCATTTGGTCATTGTAATGGGTTCCTCCTTTCCCCAGTCTTCGAAAGGAGATCTTTTTCCGTTTTATTTAAGGGTTTCTACCCCTCAACTTAAAAAAAGGAATAAATTATTATTAAATAATTCCATATAAATAATCGCATTAGTTTGAAACTCATCCATTGATATAATAAATATTAAAATAATCACATAGGCATCAATAAATAGTTTCATAATGATTAAATGAATAGTTTTGTACATCATAAACTTATCATTGAGGCCTTGTGTCAAGACATCTACATAAATGGGTAAGGCCTAATCTAAATACCCAACCTATTTTTTCCCATGAGACCTATTTATGAATCGAGGGGATATGTAATTTTGGGTCCACCCATCACCTAATAAGTCCAATGGATACATAATATCAATAAATAATACAATTATTTCAACATACCTTAAATAACAATAACTGTCATTATTGGAAGAATGAGCATACAAAATATCAATACTTTCCTGAGTCAAATTAAACATAAATAATCCACATAAATATATTTAATGGTACCATTATATTATATAATCATTAAATAATAGTATTAATCAATGGTTTCTGACATAGGTGAAAATACTTTTTAAAAAATTAGGATATTTTTTAAGGAAAATACCCTTTTTACTTTGAAATCACTTTTATAACACCTAATAATTTCCAAAATAAAAAGGAAAACATTTTATTTTAAATTAAAATTTTAAAATTTTCAAGTAATATTCAAATCATTGGGTTTTTATGGTGTTTGGAAATTTCATTCATGCATTTTATGGTAAAACAAATATTTTTTTTACATTTTCGGCAAAATGGTAAAAAGTACATCATTCAGAAAATGAAAATAAAATTCCTTTAAAAGAAATAAAAAAATGTGTAAAAATGTATTTAAAAAATCATTTTAGACAATTAAAAACATTCTTTAAAATATTTTAAGGAAAAATATGGTCATGGAATAAAGGATTGTTAACCGAGTAGAAAAATAAAGTCAGTTTTTCATAAAAACATCATTTCAGGATCTTGAGTAATTAAAAAGAGGAAAATGAAAGGAAAAATATAATTTATATAAATAAAAGTAGGAAAATTAAATATATTGGGTTTAATATATATAGATAAAAAATTTCCCTAGTGGATACTTAAACATTAACAATCCCAAATAATGTTGAGATTGTGAAAATAACCTTTACCTTAAGTCTGAATTCCATCATACGTGTCCAAACCTCATATATAATAAATATAGATTTAATATAAATCCATTAAAAACCCATAATAATATATATAATACCATATATAATTTAATTATAACCTTTTATCACCCATTTATTAATAATTGTTTATTAAAATCATCGTTCCTGGTTATAATTGCTTCATTTTTCATGTATGTTTTGGTTTAGTGATTTTGGTCCTTGTATTTTGATCATGGTTCCATAATTTCTAAAAATTTATATATGATATAAATATCATATATATTTATTATATAAATATTTCATATCATCCATAAATAATATAGATTGAAAAATGATTTTTTTTGTTCATGTATACAGTAGGGCCTACGTATGCATGAACGTTGTTTTTACTTTTCAACAGATGGAAAAAAAAGAAAGGTAAACAGTAATTATCCTTTAAAGAATAATTATTATATCATATATATTATATATATTTATTAAATCTATTCTTATTATCATCCATGTAAATCAAAAATGAAAACAATATCACATCGCTTCATGGAGGTGGTAGTCCACACGTATACACGTACAATGTTATCATTTTCCAACGGATTAGAAGTTAAGAAGTTAGATATAAAATTATAATTATAGAAGAAAAATTATGTCATAAATATAATATATTAACATTTAATAAATCATAACAATCATCCATGAAATATGGTGATGGAAAATTAATTGTTACACTATGTGGATGCAGTAGCCCACACGTACACACAGGTGATACTTTCGCTTTTAATTTGATTGAAAAGAGGATGGATAATGGTGGTTTAGTAATAATAATAAAATTTATGTATATTTATGATATTTAATTTATTACTTTAGTATAAATACAATAGTTTTAGAGGAGGTAAAATAAGAAGTAAAAAAAGAAAGTGACTGGTTAAGGTGATTACCTCTTCTTTGAAATAACTCCTTTAAATATTCTCTTAAGGACCCTTGGGTAGGTTTTTTGGGATTATCATCACATCTATAACATGGATATGTATTTTTAGAAAGGATATTTGTGTGGTTTGGTCAATATATATGGCTCAATAGGTGAGAATAATTTAGGGGAATATGTGTAACACCCAAAGGATTTACAAATAAATTTAATATAGAATGCATGAAACATTGAGTCTCTCTGAAAAAAACACTTTTTTATTTATAGGAGTTAGTTATAACCTAGTTTTTAGACATAATTTTTCCAATTTTGTATTTTAAATTTCAAAAAATGGACATAAAAATTTGCGATCAGTAAGATATTTAGAGTTTGATAGGATCAAATTACATTTTTTCTGAATAGTAACTTGACCCTTATGAATAGTAATGTACCATTATAAATAATAATATGACCCTTATAAATAGTAACCTCACCCATGTAAGTATAAATAAAATTTAGGCACCTTATAAATGAGAGAGAATATTTTAAAAATTAATAATTAAGTGTTCGTATTTTTGTGAGTAATAAATATTTAATTAAAATTTTAAATTAATAAATTTATTTAAAATAAAATTAATTTTCATAAAATGTATTCATAAATAAATATTTTATTGCCCTATTATTTTAGGATAATTTTATGATACCTTGTTTAATTTTTAAAAGAATCATAAAATCAGTTTTAAATTTAAAATCTGTATTTTTCAAGTAAATAATGATTTTATTTTAAAATTAAATTCCACATATTTTTAAAATTATTTAGATAAAATGGAGTCCATTTTTTAATTCTACATATCAAAAAATGTTTGTGGTGATTGTTTGGGATTTTTCAAAAATATTTGAATTTTTAATGAATAGTAAAATATGATAATTAATGATAAATGCTAAATACTTGATTTATTGAGTCATAGGTGATGTATGGATGATGTAAGAACACTTGGTTCAAACTAAAATACACTTATTACTATTTTTGTTCATAATAATCAACACTATTTCTTGTCTTAAGAAAAATAATAAAATAATAAATAAGATATTCAAAAACTCACCCCTCTCCTTCACTATAAAAACCACCCCTCACTTCCTATTCTACTCACTCCTCTAAGCCTTGAAGCTTGTAAATTTTTTTCCAAAATCCTCTTCCCTAGTTTATCCCCACTTTTAGGATCTCTTGGTATTTCTAGAAGACAAAAACCCCTTCCCTTAAGGAGGTTCTTAAGGAGGTTAATTCAAGAGGTAATTCCTCTTCCTATTTCATTTAATTTCATTTAAATTTATTTTATTTTATTATTATCTCCTCACATCTTCTATCCTAATGATCATGATAACTCCAGTATCATTTATATACTAGAATTATATCATGTTAATGGATGATCAATCATCAATCTCCTTACTCTCTCTCTCTCTCTTTTATTTTAAAAACAAAATCATCATCTGGGAGGTGTCGATTTACAACATTTGTGGATGATGAACTTTCATTCCTAAATTTCTCCTTCAAGTCTGGTCATGATACCATTTTTATGGTTGAACCAGATTATAAAATATGTATTATATCTTATGTAATTTTTTTGTAACCATTGTATATACATGACATTAAATAATAAAATAAAACTAGTTCGTTGTGATAAAAACCGCTAAAATTAAGCTAAATTATTGTCATTAATATAGAAACCCTATACTTTTACATATACCATTACATGATTTTAAGCATAATTATACCTTAGATTACAATTCAAGTATCGTAAAATCTAGTGTCTTGGAAGACTAGGTACATAAAACTGAAAACATAGAATTAAATAAAAAATTTCTTTATTTAGTCTTCAAAGTGAGATCCTAACTTCCATTGTGTTCAAACATCTACATAGGGTACCCTGGGGAACACATGAAAAAAGGGATTATCTAAATATATCATTAATTTAATAACCATAAGAACAAAGCATTATCATGTTGGATAGAAGGCATGACATGATGATATAAGTAAGGCATGTAACATATAGAATCATAACATATAATCATGGAATCATATAAACATAGAGTCATAATAATGTGGAAGAAATATAAAACATGAATTTATCATGAGTCAAGGCTAACCTCTAAGATCTCTGCACATGGTACCACAAGCTAAGGTTAACTGCCAAGACCGTCACACATTGTAGCACAAGCTAAGGCTAACTGCCAAGACCATCGCACATAACGTCTCACAAGACTCAATTTTACCCAATGCATTGTAGCTCTATCTGGGTGAACCCATTTTAAATTTTCATTAATATGTTTAACAGATAAATAAACACAGATAGTCAATCTTACATAAACATAAGGGTTACCCACAGAAATAATTGGGTACCACAATCATGTCATAAAGCATAAAAAATGGTCGTATCGTAAAAGTGTCCATGAAAGAAAGAAACTAAAATATACATGGAAATTAATAAGGTAAAATATTCATGTATCATGGTATGTGATTTTAATTATAAGTGGAAATATGTAAGAAAATTATTTAAGAAATTTTAGCATTAAAACATTTTCGTGTGGTTTTAAGAAAAATACTACAATGCCTTTAAAATGGAAAAGGGAAAATCATTTATATAAAACCATAAGTGAACCAATAATGTTTTTATAATACAAAAAGACTGATTTTATAAAGAAAATGGTGTCTTAAAATATAATATAGAGTGCACTTGAAATTGGGTAAGAATTTTGGAAGTTCCCTCAAAATAGGTTTACTTATCAAGAAGTATTGATGAGGGAATCACTTAAAAACATGTATATCCCTGAAAGGGAATGATGAAAGAGTCATAATAAATAAATTTTGTAGATGTACACAGAATTTAAAATATGCACATTAAAATATAAGATAACTTTATTTTGGTAAAATGACGATAAGAAAACCTGAAGGAACAAAATAGGTTCGGGTAAAATCCCTTACATATTATCAGCATAGTATCGAGTGTATGTAAGAGAGGTTTATGAGAGAGAAAGGGGTTTCTCATAACTTATACATCATTAGGGAAGTATTTTTAAGGTGAGAAATCATACCCCATCATTAGTTATTACACATAAAAGGGTATAACATAGAGTACAATCTTGAATAAAAGTGAAATAGAGAGGATCCCTTACCTTAAGTCTGATGGTGTTCTTCGCTTGATCTTAATGACCTGGATAATAAAATTAGGTTCATTAATTAATAATTAAATAACCTATTCTATATTTAAAATATTTATTATAACCTTTTTAAGTTCATTCATGACTTTTTTTGATGGTTTAAGTGGTTCAATTTTATTGTTTGAGCATGTTTGTTTTCTTGGTTTTTACGATCAGTTTACTGATTTTCATGAACATGGAATTATGTAAAATGAGGATGGTTTTCCAGAATTGGATTTATATTTTATTATTGATAATACATAAGTTTACATGGTTTTAAATTTAATTTGGTTACTTGGAGTGAATTTGAATCATTATATAAAACTTTATTGATAACCTTTTTGGTTTATTGGTGGTTTTTTGTCACCACAAACTCATTTTTCATTATAATTTAATATAATTTGTACAAAAATATAATAGAACCTTAAATAGGATATATTACATAATAATATGGTTCAACCATAAAAAAAATGGTTTCATGACCAGAATTGAATATGGTAAAAGAAATTGAAAACCCATCATCCTTGAATGTGATAAATTAACACATCTCCGATGGTGTTTTCATTTCTTTCGTAAAAAAGAAGGGTAAAAGAGAGATGATAATGAATTATACCATTAGCATAACAAAATTAAAATTCATTTATGGTTCTGGATTTTTCATACCATTTGGATGAGGAGAGGTTGGTAAATAAAAGAGAACAAAGAAACGTGAAAAGAAAATGAAAGAAAAGAAAAGAGGAATTTACCTCTTGATTTAATCTTCCCTGAGATCCTCTTAAGGGGAGAAGATTTTGTCTTTTGAGTATAACAAGGGTTTCTAGACATGGGGTCTTATATTTTTGAGATATTGAAGAATTTAGATAAGGAACAAGGTTTGAGAGGAGTGAAGAGAAGAGGGGAGTGTGGGTGGTTTTTATAGTGGAGGGGAGGAGGGTTTTCTTAATATTTTAATCATTAATTTATTATTTTTCAATAAGTCAAGAAATATTAATGATTTTTGTGACAAAAAATATTCATATGTGCATGTTATTTTTAACCAATTTCCATTTACATCATCCATGACTCAATAATGATGCATAAATTCATGTTTTAGCATTTATCGTGAATTATCGTATTTTACTATTCATCAAAAATTCAAGTATTTTAGAAAAATACCAAAAGTTCACCCTAAACATTTTTTGATGTGTAGAATCCAAAAATGAACTATATTTTTTAAAAATAATTTTCTAAATATTATTAATTTAATTTTTAATTAAAATCATAATTTACTTGAAAAATAGGGATTTTAAAACTATAGTTGATTCTATAATGCTTTCAAAATTACATAAGATCTTATAAAATTATCTTAAAACCATAAGACATAAAATTTTTAATTTATTAAAATCTTTTAGTAAAATAAATTTTCTTTTAAATTAATTAATTAATTGTAATTAATTATTTATGACTTATAAAAATACCAACACTTTTACTATGGTTATATTATCACTTATAAGATGCCTAAATTTTATTTATACATACATGGGTGAGGTTACTATTCTTTTTTATAATTTACTATTCATAATGTTCATATTACTATTCATAAAGGAGGTTTACTATTCATAAGGGTAGGTTACTATTCACCAAAAATTAAGTTTGTTCCAATAAACCCTAAAAATCACCTTGAATGCAACCGTGTATGTCAACTTTTCGAAATTCAAATCACAGAAATGACAATATTTTGTTTAAAGGTCTCATAGTATTTAGTAGTTCATTGTTTTATGATTTCATGTGATTATATGATATAATTATAAGAAGGTAATTTCCATTGATAAAACATTGGGTCATTACATTTTCCCCCCTTATGAAATTTCACCCTTAAAATTTCATTTTACATTCTAAGCCATAAACATGTGTGGGTACTTTTCCTTCATTGCTTCCTCAAATTCTCATATTTCCTATTCTTACATATAGTTCCACCACAATAATTTGACCAGGAGAGTATTCTTCTTACATATAACTTTATCTTTCTGATCCAAGATCTTCACTGGATGCTCCTCATAAGAAATATAATTCCCCAACTATATCACCTCTAAAGAGAGTACATGTGAAAGATCTGTTATGTACATCCTTAAGAGGGATATGTGGAATACATCATGTACTTTAGACATAGTAGGTGGAAGTTTCATTCGATATTCCACAACTCCGACTCGATCAAGGATCTCTAATGGGTCGATGTACATGGGACATAGCTTTACTTTCTTCCCAAATCTCATTACCTTATTCCATGGAGATATGTGTAGAAATACCATGTCTCTAACTTTGAACTCAAGGTCTCATCAGTGATTGCTTGTATAACTCTTTTATCGACTTTGGGATGCCTTGATGTGTTACTGGATGGTTTTCACCTTCTCCGCCATTTCTTCGACCATTTTAGGTCCTAGCATCTTGCGCTCACTGACTTCATCCCAACACACTGGTGTTCTTCACCTTTTCTCATAAAGGGCTTCGTATGGTGCCATTCGGATTCCCAAGTAGAAATGGTTGTTGTAGGAGAATTAAACTATTTGAATATGTTGTTCCTATCCTCATTTGAATTCCATAGAACATTCTCTCAACATATCTTCTAGTTTCAAAATAGTCCACTCAGATTGGCCATCAGTTTGAGGATGATAGATTGTACTGAAGTTTAGTTCAGTGCTTAGAGCATATTGAATACTTTTCCATAACTTCTAGGTGAATCTCAGATCTAGATTAGATACAATAGATATTGGTACTATATTAATCCTTACCACCTCTTTAACATATATCCATGAAATTTGATCCAATGAGAAGTTCTCTCGAATTTCGCTAAATTGAGTTGTCTTTGTAAGATGATCCATAATGACCCATATAGTATTGTTTCCTTTAGATGTACTTAGAAGTACAGTGACAAAGTCCATGGTGATGTTTCTCCACTTCCATGTTGGTATGGGTAGTGGTTGCATCATCCTCTTATACTTCTATCTTTCAGCCTTAACTTGTTGACATACTAGGCACTTTGATGTATACTCAGCAATATCCTTCTTCATATTGGCCCACCAAAAGTTCTTTGAGAGATCTCAATATATCTTTACGCTCCTTGGGTGAATAGAGAAGTTTGAGATGTGTGCATCATTCATAAGCTCATTTTTTATCTCTATATTGGATGTTACACATAATCGGGACCCAAATCTTATAACTCATTCCTCATCAATCATAAACTCATAGGATTCCCCATTTCTAATGGCTTCCTTCCTTTTCTGAATTTCCACATCTTTTCTTTGAGAATACTTTATTTTATACATGAGGTATGGTTGATAAATAATTTGAGAAATGATTTATTATGTTCCTCCCTTAATTATTCTCATGTATATCCTCTGAAAATCTAATAAGATTTGATCCTTTTCAATTCTAATCATTGATAAAGATGCAAGATCATTTCTACTTAGAGAATCTACCACCTTGTTTTCTTTACTAGGATGGTAGTGGATTGAGCAGTCATAATCCTTGATGAGCTCTATACATATTCACTAGAACATATTAATCTCTTTCTATGTGAATATATACTTTAGACTCTTATAATCAGTATATATGTCACACTTCTCCCAATATAGATAATTCCACCAGATTTTCAATGCAAATGTCATAGTATTCAACTCCAGATCATGTGTAGGATATTTTTTCTCATGTATTTTCAACTTTCTTGAGTTATAGGATGTCACTTTATCATTTTTTAATAGCACACAGCCTAAGCCTTTATTTGATGCATCATTGTACACCACAAAGAGTTCTCCACTTGTTTGGAGTGTGAGTATTGGTGTTGTGATAAGTTGCTTTTTCAACTCCTTAAAATAGTATTCACATTCTTGAATCTAGACAACCATCACTCCTTTCCATGTCAACTTGGTCATTGGGTTTGAAAATCATGATAAGTTATTCAAATTTCATCAATAATACCCAGCTAGACCTAGAAATCTATGAATCCCCATTACAGATATTGGCATGGGCCACTCTTCGATTGCCTTTGTCTTAGAAGGTTCCACAGATATCCCTTTACTAGTGATAACATGCCCCAAGAATGATACTTCCTCAATCCATAACTCACATTTACTGTACTTTACATACATATTCTCCCTTCGCAAAGTCTTCATCATAGTATTCAAATGCTCCTCATGTTCCTTCTTTCTCTTGGAGTATATTATAATATCATCAATAAAGTCTACCACAAATTTGTCGAGGTAATCTCTAAACACTCTATTCATTAAATACATGAAAATTAATCGAGATTTATTGATTCTAAAGGGAATCACTATGAACTCATAGTTTTCATACCTCGTTCAAAAGGTAGTCTTGGGAATATCTTCCTTCCTCACCTTTAATTGGTGATATCCCAACCGAAGGTCCACATTAGAGAAATGATTGGCCCCATGAAGTTGATCGAACATGTCATCTATCTGTGGAAGGGAATACTTGTTCTTTATCATGGTGTTATTGAGCTCACAATAATCAATATAGAGGTGCATTGATCTATCCTTCTTCTTGATGAAGAAGATTAGTTCACCCCATAGTAAAGCACTCATGCATATAAAACCCCTCTTTAGTTTCTCTTGTAACTACTTCTTTAGCTCTTCTAGATCTATAGTGGTCATTCTATAAGGTGTCTTTGATATAGGTAGGTATCCAAAAATAAGTTCAATTGAGAACCCAACCTCTCGATCAAGAGGAATACTGGGAAACTCTTTAGGGAATACATCATTGAAATCCCTCATGATGGGAATATCTTTGAGAGATATTCTCTCCTTTGTCTCAATCATTTGAGCTAGACATGATTGCTCATAAGGAATTAATATTCACACTAGAGACAATGATTCTAAAGGAGATTAATCTTTATCCTTACACTTGTAAAGAATTAGAGGATGCTTTTGGATGTGAAGAGTGATCTCCCTTTCCTGAAATTTGATTTTGGATTTTTATAAAGATAGCCAATCCTGTCCAAGATAACATCAAACTCCACAAAAGGAAGTATGATGAGATTTTATGGGAGGTTAATTCCACAAACATTTACCAGGGATAATTTATAAACCTTGGATGTAATAATTTCCTTATTCCCTATTCTCACAGATAACATATACTCCAAATTTTGAGGTGGTGTTTGAATAGTTCTACTAAACTTGTAGGATATGAAAGAATGCGTAGAACCAAAATCAAATTGTACGTTCGCTATTCTTGAATTAATAACCAGTGTACCTATCACCACATCATTGTTTGGATCCACCTCAACTGAAGTGATATCATAAGACCTTCCTTTTTCCCCTGGAGGTTTTTGTTGATTGCCTTTGAAAACCCTCATCTTAGGGTAATTGTTTGCATAATGCCCATGATCCTTGCAGTTTTAACACTGCACTACAGGCTGAGTATTAATCTAAACCTTCCTTTATTCTTCCACATTAGTGGGATTGTTCATATACCTTCGGCATTTTTTATCCAGATGTCCCAACTTTCCACATTTGAAGTAATTTTGAGCTTCATTTCAACAGTTCCCATGATACTTCTTCCCACAATTTTTACATGTGGGATGGTCGAGCTTCTTTCCATCATGGAATTTATTTATGAAACCACCCACATTAGATTCCATTTTCCTCTTTTTGTCATTGGGCCCACGATACCACTAAGATTCTCTGATCTCTATTTAAACCTTAAGGGCACAACGAACAATCTCCTCATAGCTATCGAAGTCTTGAATCACCAATGCTTTTTGTAGACTCAGCTTTAGTTTGCTAAAAAACCGATCCACCTTGTTTTCAGTGTTCATGACAAAGCCACAGGCATACCTTTCAAGACTTGTAAAGTTTTCTTCATACGCCCCAATTGACTTATCTTCCTTTTTCTTGAGTTTAAGGAACTCTCTTTCCATATTGAGATGGAGGGTTCGGGGAAAATATTTATTGAAAAACATTCTCTTGAATTCCTCCCAATCCATGGAATAAATTTTCTCCTAGGGATTTGTATTCTTAATCAGTGTCCACCACTGATTAGCTTCCCCATAAAAATGATAGACCTCCAGTACGAATTTCTCTTCTTCTGAGCACTGGAGGACATAAAATATCTTTTCAATAGAGTTAATCCACTATTCCACGAGGAGGGTATCAGAAGATCCACTAGACATGGGATGCCTTTGCTGCATAAAGGATTTAATGGAAACTTTCTCTTTCATTGAAGGAGGATGGTGTTCCACGTGATTTAAGTTATTATTCATAACTTGAGCCAGCTGAGCAAGTACTTTTATGATGTTTTGAGCACCCATTCCCATCATATCAGACATATCATTAGAGAAATCTTCACATTTTCTATCACATTAATCTCTGAAACATGTTCTTCTATTTCCTACCATTAACTAAGAAAAAGAGCATACAATTAGAGTGATTTAATACTTATCTATTGAGAATAAATAAAAAAATTTGAACAAAATAGGATAAACTTGTAAAGGAGAAGTATATCCTAACTTGTGATTCCCTATGTTTCAATATAGGTTATCCTTGATCTATTTATAACTTATATTCTTATGTGATTTTTTCATTCCTTTAATAATGGTTTGTACCAAGATCACAAATTTACTAAATCATATCAACTAGGAGTTTCAAACCAAGAGTTTAGCAAGGCCCGTTGTTGTGCACCAGTTCCCGTTTGAGTCTAGCTCAAAGCGGTGTTTTCGGTTTTTACCCCTAGATACATCTGTTCCAAAGCCACCTCTATATGTTTGTATCCAAATAGGAATGTATTTACTTAATAAACCACTTACTCTATACTTACCAAAATTTAGAGGTGTTTTCTTATACTTAGTCTCATCCATAAGATTCGTACTAAAGTGCTTTATTCCTAATCTATAAAAATAACTAGAACATCTCCTGATACCAACTATAGTGACCCTAGCCATTTACATATAACATTACATGATTTTAAGCATAATAATATATCAAAGTACAAGCCAAGTATTTTAAAGTCTAGTGTCTTGGAAGACTAGGTACATAAAACTGAAAATATGGAACTAAATAAAACATTTCTTTATTTAGTCTTTAAATTGAGCTCCTAACTTTCATTATTATTGAACATATACATAGGGTATCCTGGGGAACACATGAACAAAGGTATGAGTTAATATCTTATTAAGGGAATAACCATAAGAACAAAGCATTAGCACATGGGATAGAAGGCATGATATGATGATATAAAAAGGCATGTAACATATGCAATCATAACATATAAACATGGAATAATATAAACATGGAGTCATAATAATGTGGAAGCAACATAAAACATGATTTTATCATGATTAAAGTATAATCACCAAGATCATTTCACATGTTATCACAAGCTAAGGCTAACTACCAAGACCGTTGCACATGGTAGCACAAGTCAAGGCTAACCACCAAGATCGTCGCACGTAACATCTCATGAGACTCAACATTACCCGATGCATTATAGAACTATCTAGGTACACCCATATTAACTTTTCATGAATATTTTCACCACATAAATAATCATACATAATCAATCTTACATAAACATAAGGGTTTCCCATGGAAATAATTGGGTACCACAATCATGTCATAAAGCATAACAAATGGTCATATCATAAAAATGTCCATGAAAGAAAGAAACTAAAATATAAATGGAAATTAATAAGAGAAAATATGCATGTATCATGGTATGTGATGTAAATTATAAGTGAAAACATGTAAGAAAATTATTTAATAAATTTTAGCATTAAAACATTTTTGTGCGGTTTTAAGGAAAATACTATAGAGCCTTTAAAATAGAAAAGAGAAAAATCCTTTATATAAAACCATAATTGAACCAAGATGTTTTCATAATAAAAAAAACTGATTTTATAAATACAATAGTGTCTTAAAATAGAAGATATAGTTCACTTGAAATTAGGTAAGAATTAGGGAAGTTTCCTCAAAATAGGTTTGCTTATCGGGAAGTATTGAGGAGGGAATCACTTAAAAACATGTATATCCTCAAAAGAGAATTATGAAAGGGTCTTGATAAATAAATTTTTTACATGTACACATCATTTAGAATATTCACATAAAAATATAATATAAATTAATTTTTTTAAAATGGAGATAAGGTCACCTGAAGGAACAAAGGAGGTTCAGGTAGAATCCCTTACAAATTATTGGCATGGTATCAAGTGTACTTAAGAGGGATTAATGAGAGAGAAAGGGGTTTCTCATCACTTATGCATCATGAGTGTAGTATGGGGTAGGTGTGAAATCATACCCCATAATTAGGTATTACACATAAAAGGTTATAACAAAGAGGACATTCTTGAATAAAAGTGAAATAGAGAGGAACTCTTACCTTAAGTCCAATAGTGTTCTTCGCTTGATCTTAATGACCATAATAATAAAATTAGGTTCATTAATTAATAATTACAGAACATATTGTATATTTAAATGATTTATTATATCCTTTTTAAGTTCATTCATGATCTTTTTCTATGGGTTAAGTGGTTCGATTTCATTGTTCGTGTTAGTTTGTTTTCTTGGTTTTTACAATCGGTTTACTTATTTTCATGAATGGTAAATCATATAAAATGGGGATGGTTTTCCATAATTTGAGTTATATTTTATTATTGAATATATATAATTTTACATGGTTGTAAATTTAATTTGGTTACTCGGGGTGAATTTGAATCATTATATAAAACTTTAGTGATAACCTTTTGGGTTTATTGGCAGTTTTTGATCACCACAAACTCATTTTACATTATAATCTAATATCATGTGCACTAAAAGATAATAGAACCTTACATAGGATATATTGCATAATAATATGGTTCAACCATAATGAAAATGTTTTCATGACCATAATTGAATATGGTAAAAGAAATTGAAAACCCATTGTCCTTGAATGTGGTAAATTAACACATCTCTAATAGTGTTTTCATTTATTTCATAAAAAAGAAGGGGAAAGGAGAGATGATAATAAATTATCCCATTATAATAACAACATTACATTACACATATGGTATTGGAGTTTTCCTACCATCTGGGTGAGGAGAGGTTAGTAAATAAAGGAGAACAAAGGAACATGAAAAGAAAATGAAAGAAAAGAAAAAAAATGAATTTACCTCTTGATTTAATCTTCCTTGAGATCCTATTAAGGGGAGAGGATTTGGTATTTTTAGGATACCAAGGGATTTTTTATGTGGGGGTGGATCTTGGGGAGATATTTGAGTAGAATTTAGGGAAGTCACAAGGCTTTAGAGGAGTGAAAAGAAGAGGGGAGTGTGGGTGGTTTTTATAGTGGATGAGAGGAGGGTTTTCTTAATATTATAATCATTAGTTTATTATTTTTCCATAAGATAAGAAATATTAATGATTATTGTGAACAAAAATAGTAATATGTGCATGTGATTTAAAACAAATTTCCATTTACATCATCCATGACTCAAGCATGATGCTGAAATTCAGGTTTTAGCATTTATTGTGAATTATCGTATTTTACTATTCATCAAAAAATCAAGTATTTTAGAAAAATACCAAAAATTCAACCTAACCATTTTTTGATGTGTAGAATCCAAAAATGAACTCCATTTTTCAAAAATAATTTTCTAAATATGATTAATTTAATTTTTAATTAAAATCATAATTTACTTGAAAAATAAGGATTTTAAAACTATAACTGATTTTATAATGCATTCAAAAATCACATATGGTCTTATAAAATTATCTTAAAACCAGAATAAATAAAAATTTTGATTTATTAAAATATTTTAGGAAAATAAATTTTCTTTTAAATTAATTAATTAATTGCAATTAATTATATATGACTTACAAAAATACCAACACTTTTACTATGGTCATATTATCACTTATAAGATGACTAAATTTTATTTATACATTCATGGGTGAGGTTACTATTATTTTGGAAAATTTACTATTTTTAAGGGTCGTATTACTTTTCATAAGGGTAGTTCACTATTCATAAAGGTATGTTACTATTCATCAAAAAATAAGTTTGATCCAACAGACCCCAAAAATCCCCATGAACACAACCGTGTATGTCATATTTTTGAAATTCAAATCATAGAAGTGAAACTATTTTGTTTAAAGGTTGCATAATACTTAGTAGTTCATCATGTTATGATTTCTTGTGATTATATGATATAATTATAAGAAGATAATTTCCATTGATAAAGCATTATGTCATTATAATTAATATGTTATCTAATGATTCATCCCCATTTATGGAAAAAAAATAATACATGACACCAATTAAAAAAAATTATTCCATAATAACATGGAATTCCAATTCTAGAGAATTATACCCATTTTACATGAACTCCATTACTTATAATCAAGCGAACCAATCATGAAATCAAGGAAATGAACACTTCAGAATGACGGAATTCAATCTTATAACTTATAAATAAGGACATAAATTAAATTAATAAAACTATATTGAATAAAATATATGAATATAAGGTTCTAAATTAATTAATTAATGGATTTAATTTTATTATTCATGATGTTAAGGTCAAGTGCAGGGTGCATTTAGACATAAGGTAAGGGTTTTCTCCTCGAACCTCCATTTTTCATTTGGGATTACTCTTTCTCTCTCTTTACCCCAATGAAATTATTAATTCTTATTATGTAATACTTCTAAATTATATTTGAGTGTTCTATAAATATGTGCCAATCATAATTCTTCTTTATTTTATGGGGAGTTACATGTTTTAAAAGGACCTTTCTCAAATTTTTCTTGATAAACAAGCCTGATTCAAGGGAACTTCTCAAATTCTTACATATTTTCATGTGCACTCTATAATATGTTTTAAGCCATGATTATTTTTCTAAAATCACTCATTTTATTATGAAAAAAATATATTAGTTCACTTCTTGTTTTATATAAGGATTTTTTCCAAAATAAATCTTCTTTTAAAAGTAAAAGAGTATTTCTCTCAAGTATTACTTGATGATTTTATAAGATTATTTCCATCTATTTCAACAATCTTGTTGATTATTATGTTTAATTGGGATTAATATTTTATGATATCATCTACCATATTTTATTGAATAGTTTATGATTAGTTTTCTTGTGGATGTTTTATCTTGATATAATTCACCATATTACTCTGAAGGGTTAGTGTTTATGTTTAGTGATTAGGGAAAGTCATTTATATTTCATATGTTAGTTTCAATATGAATGTATATTTTGATTATGTTTCTACCATTTCATATGAGTAATGCATTGGAATTAGTAAGTGATGGTTGGGGCCCGCTATATCCCCTCGATGCATTGGTAGGTCTCATGAGACAAACTAGCCTCGGTTGTTACCCATTATGTATGGTGTCTTGGTCTAGGCCTTAATAGTATGATTATGATGTCCTTTATTATGCATTACCTCATTATAAAACTAGTAATTGATAGTCCATGTGATTATTTTAATAGTATAATATCCATGGCTATGTTTTATGGCATTATTTATTCATCTTTCATTTGTACCATATTATTCTCAAGTATATTTTAAATGCATGAGTTTTTAGTTGCTCACCATGCCTAGTATTTATGTTTATGATTACTTATGTTTTATTATTTACCCTTACTAACCATCTGAGCTCACCCATTTCTTATAATCTATATTTACCTAGGATGTGAATAAGTATATTATTAATGACTTTTAGGGATAATCTAGAAGTTAGGGATGTTTACAATGGAATTTACATATTTTTTTTCCTTTAAAGTTGTAATGTTGAACTTATGTATGTATCTTGTTTTCCAAAGCTACTAAACTATTCAGTCCTTTGGGATGTGATTCTTGTAATCATAAAAATTTAATGAAGTAAGGCACCAACTTCAGGCAACTAGGTTCAGGGTCTTTATAATTGGTATCAAAGGAAGTTTGGTAGAAAACTTGGAAACTAGATTTAGAAAACGTATATTAGGGAACAAAACCCTAAGGTAGACTTTAAGGATAAGTATACAAGAACATCCTAGAATTCTGGTAAGGAATATATTATATGGATATTTCTAGAAATACATCCCTATCTAGATACTACAAGTGGATGTGGTTATGGAATAGATGTATCTAGGAGAAACAACTCTGACAAGGTGTTTTAGACCTAACATGGGGTAACCTGGTACACGACAATGAGCCTTACTGTGCACCTAGTTTGACATTCCTAGGAGATATACTTAGGATAATTCAAATTTTCTTTACAAACCATTATGAAGGATTTAAATATAAATATGTCCTCAATTAAATCATGTTTATGATTATGAGATTATCTATGTATAGGATTTCAATTCATGTTAAGTGTTTTTCTAGTTGAGATTACACATTATGATTCATAACCTAATCTAGTGTGTGTCATTATTTATAAATGTTTCCTAGTGGAATGAATGTAAACCACATAAATGTGTGTATCCCATGTATGTATTTATCTCTTATGCAAGATAATGATGTTGGTTCTGGAGCTATGACTGGTGCTGAGCAACTTGCAACTATACTGGGACAGCTGACTCAAGTTATGAATAATAACCTTACCTGTATGGAGAATCCTAAACTACAACATGGGGAAAAATTGTTAAAATAATTTATGTGCTAATATACTCCATCATTTAATGGTACTACAAACCCATTATTAGTAGATCAGTGGATAAGTTCCTTAGAGAAGATATTTCTCGCTTTGGGTAGTAATGAAAGGGAGAAGTTTATCATGACAGTTTATCATCTATCAGGAGATGCTGATCAATGGTGGTTGTTAACTCAAAAAACAAGGGGGGGAATAGATTGAAAATATGGAATGAAGGTATTTTAAGGAAATATTCTTAGAAAAATACTTCCCTTATGAACAGTGAGTAGATATGGAAAGGCAGTTTCTGAATCTGAGGAAAAAAGAGAATGAAAATGTTACAATGTATGAATCTAACTTCAAAATGTTAGGAAGGCATGTTATGGACTACATAAATAATCCAAGTAGTAAGATTTATCGATTCTTTAATGGTTTAAAATCATTCCTCTAAAGGTCACTAGTCTCCCAAAGTTTCTCATCATAAGAAGATATAGTCTCATGTGCTAGCAAGACAGAAAAAGAATTATCTAAGTCTTATGACTTTAAAGGAATGAAAGAGAATAATATGGTTGTTTAACACTATGAAAAATTAAATAAGGAAAAGGATAATAAAGGAAGAATTTATTTTCATCCTATGATAATTATAGGGAGAAAGACCCTGGTACTTTCCTGAAGGGTATTGGTGTTTGTTACAAGTGTGGAGGAAAGGGACATCAAGCCTGTGATTGTAAGGGAAAGAAAGATTCTACCAATGTTAAATGATTCAATTTAAAATAGATGGGACATTATTCAAATTATTTTCCTAAGTTTCAAAGAAACTTTCCCCAAATAAGAATAAGGGAGCAATGCTAAGCTTATACGGTCACAACTGCTGAGGTTGAAGTTCCTAGTGATGTGGTAGAAGGTACTTTAATCGTTTCCTTAAACTTATCCAATGATTTATTTGATTCTGGATCATCACATTCTTTTATATATTCTTAGTTTTTCATGAAAATTATATATTTCCAATTTTATTTAATAAATGAGTTGTCAGTAAAAACTCATAAGGGAAGTATCATTACAACAAAGATGTGTTGATCAGTCCCCCTTATGACACATAAACATGCTTTAGTTGTTGACCTTATCATCATACCCATGATTGAAATTTATTTAACCCTTGGTATGAATTGGATTTCAAGTTATTATGTGAAAATCTATTATAAGAAGAAGTAAGTTACAATTTTTGAGAATTATGTAAAATCCCTTATCTTTAGAGTAGAAACCTCATCATTTGATTCTTATCTAGATCCACCCCTAGTAGTTATAATTAATTCAATTCTTAGGAAGGAATATAATGAAATATCTATGGGTGAGTAAAGAAATGTTCAAATTGAGTATGTACCTATTTTTCAAGAATATGTTGATGTGTTTCCAGAGGATTTACTTGGACATCCTGCGGAGTGGGAAATTGAGTTTTCTACTGATTTAATTCTTGGTTCAAGAACTATATCAAAGACTCTTTATAGAATGGACACAATGGAATTATTAGAGATTAATAAATAACTAGATGAATTGAGTGATAAAGTATTTATCCACCCTAGTGTTTCTCTATGGGGAGCTCCTGGTCTTTTTTTAAGAAGAAAGATGAATCAATGAGACTGTGTATTGACTATAGGTAGATCAATGCTATTATGATAAATAAAAAGTATCCTCTTCCTCGAATTGATGATTTATTTGATCAAAATCACGAAGCCCAATATTTTTCTAAGATTGAACTTCGATTTGGATATCATCAGTTGTGTGTTAGGGAGGAAGATATTACAAAGACAACATTTTGAACCAGGGATGGGCATTATGAGTTTACAGTAATGCCTTTTGGATTGACTAATGCACCCTCTTTTTTCATGGATCTAATGAATAGAGTTTTCAAGGAATATCTTGATTAATTTTTTGTGGTATTTATTGATGATATATTGGTATACTCAAAAATCTAGGAAGACCATGAGAATCACTTATAGATTATTCTGAAGACTCTTAGAAGGAATGAATGATATGGGAATTTTAGCAAGTATGAATTCTGGATTCAAATAGTTTTTTTCCTTAGCTATATTGTTTCTAAAGATAGAATCTTAGTTGATCCTACAAAGACAAAGGTATTTTTGGAATATCCTACACTAATGAACATAACTGAGGTACGTAGTTTTATTAGTTTAGTGGATTATTATCAGCATTTCATTCAGAACTTCTCCCAATTAGCTAACCTGTTAACCAAGATTACTCATAAAGGGGTTAAGTTCGTATGGAAAAAATAATGTAAAGAATGTTTTGAATAATTGAATAAGAGGTTAGTGAATGATCCAATCTTGACTCTACCATCGGGAAATGGTGGATTTGTGATATATAGTGATGCATCAAATAAAGGACTTGGTTGTATCCTTATGTAGAATGATAGAGTTATTGCTTATACATCAAGGAAATTAAAAACTCATGAACAGAACTATCCAACTCAAGATATTGAGGTAGCATCTCTAATATTTGATCTGAAGATATGGAGACACTATCTTTATGGAGAAAGGTGTGAGATATATACAGATCACAAGAGTTTGAAATATATCTTCTCACAAAAGGAACTCATCATGAGGAAAATGTGATGACTCGATCTTCTCAAGGATTATGATTGTTCAATACACTACCACCCGAGAAAGGTGAATAAGGTAGCAGATGCATTGAGTAGGAAGGATCATGGAGTTCTAAAAAAATTAGGATTGACAAAGACCTTATGTATATGGATATAGTAAGGATAGATATGGATATTATCAAGGGAGGGGAAGTACCGCTACTTTTTCAAATAGTTTCCAGACCATATTTACTAGAAAGGATTAAAAGTTCTCAATCTGATGATGAGAATATTCAAAAAAAATTAATGTTGTGAAAGATGGGAAGTCAATAGACTTTGTGTATGAGGATATAATTATGAAATTTGGGATGATACTATGTGTTACCTTTATACCCAAGATAAAAAGGGATTTATTGGATGATACACATAGTTCAAATTTCTCTATACACCCTAGTATCACTAAGATGTATAGAGATTTGAAGAAATATTTCAAGTACTAAAACATGAAGTGGGAAATTGTTGATTATGTATCAAGATGTTTTTTTTTTCAATAAGTGAAGGTCGAAATATAATATCCTAGAGGAGTCATGCAACCTTTTCATATTTATACATGGAATTGGGATGACATTACTATAGATTTTGTCACCAGATTACCCAAAACTCCAAGAAAGAATGATGCAATATGAGTAATTGTGGATCGACTTACCAAATCTGCACATTTCCTTGTTATAAGTGAATATTTTACAATAGAACACCTTAGAAGAATCTATATTAATGAAGTTTTTATACTTCATGGAGCACTTATCTCTATTGTGTCTGATCATGATCCACGGTTTACATTAAAATTCTAGAAAAGTCTCCATAAATCTTTGGATACTGAGCTCCATTTGAGTGCTTCTTATCACCCTCAAACTAACGGCCAGTCAGAAAGGAAGATCTGAACTTTAGATGATATGTTGAGATCATGCTCGCTCAACTTTCAAGGTATATGGGATCAGTATTTACCTTTGGAGGAGTTTTCCTACAACAATAGTTTCCATTCTAGTATTCAAATGGAACCATATGAAGCATTGTATGGAAATAGATTTTATACACCAACATATTGGGATGAAGTTGGTGGAAGGAAACTTGTGGGCCTAGAGATTGTGGAGGAAACAATAGAAAAGGTAAAAACTACTCAAACCCATATCAAAGAAACTCAAAGAATGGAAAAGATCTATGTTGATAATTGAAGGAATAATTTGGAATTTAAAGTGGGAGATCACGTTTTCTTGAAAGTATCTCCATGGAAGGGTGTTATAAGATTTGGGAAGAAAGGGAAACTAAGCTCCAGGTACATTGGACCTTTTAAAATTCTAGAGAGAATTGGAGTTGTGGCTTATCATTTGGGCATGATGCCTAGATTTTATAAGGTACGCAATCTGTTTCATGTCTCATTGATGATAAAGTACACGCCAGACCCAACACATGTACTCACTTTTTAAGGTATAGAATTGGAACTTGACTTATCAAACTATGAAGTGCCTATCCGGATTATGGACACTAAAGAACAGGTGTTGAGGAATCAGATGACTCGGTTGGTAAAGGTACTTTGGAAATATCATAAAATTGAAGAGGTGACGTGGGATCCTGAGAAGTTTATAATTTAGAACTACCTAAACCTTTTTATGAGGTAACATTCTGGTAATTTTGAGGATGAAATTTTTGTAAGAGGGGAAGAATGTAACACCCCAAGGATTTACAAATAAATTTAATATAGAATGCATGAAACACTGAGTCTATATGAAACAAACACTCTTATTTATAAAAGTTAGTTATAACCTAGTCATTAGGCATAATTTTTCCGCTTCTTTGTTTTAAATTTTAAAAAATGGACATACACGATTGCGATCAGTTAGATATTTAGAGTTTGATAGGATCAACTTACATTTCTAGTAAATAGTAAATTGACTCTTATGAATAGTAATGTACGCTTATGAATAGTAATATAAACCTTATAAATAGTAACCTCACCCAGGTAATTATAAATAAAATTTAGGAACCTTACAAATGAGAGTGAATATTCTAAAAATTAATAATTAAGTGTTGGTATTTTTATGAGTAATAAATATTTAATTACAATTTTAAATTAATAAATTGATTTAAAATAAAATTAATTTTCATAAAATGTATTCCTAAATGAATATTTTTTTTTCTATGATTTTAGTATAATTTTATGAGACCTCAGTTAATTTTTGAAAGTATTATAAAATCAGTTTTAAATTTAAAATCTGTATTTTTCAGGTAAATAATGATTTTATTTAAAAATTAAATTTCACATGTTTAGAAAATTATTTTGATAAAATGGAGTCTATTTTTTAATTCTACATGTTTAAAAATTGTTATGGTGAATTTTTGGTATTTTTCTAAAATACTTGAATTTTTAGTGTATAGTAAAATACGATAATTTATAAATGGTAAATACATGATTTACTGAGTCATAGGTGATGTATGGTTGATGTAAGAACACCTGGTTCTAACTCACATGAACTTATTACTATTTTTTCACATTAATAAACACTATTTATTGTCTTAAGCAAAATAATAAAATAACAAATAAGATATTCAAAAACTCACCCCTCTCCTCCACTATAAAAACCACTCCTCACTCCCTCTTCTCCTCACTCATCTAAGCCTTGAATCTTGTCAAAGTTCTACCCAAATCTTATTACCTAGTCTCTCTCAATATACAAGATCTCTTGGTCTATCCAAAAAACCAAAACCTCTTCCCTTAAGGAGGTTAATTCAAGAGGTAAATCCTCTTCCAATTCCATTTAATTTCATTTCAATTTATTTTATTTTATTATTCTCTTCTCACCTCCTCTGTCCAAATGATCATGATAACTCTAGTATCATCTATATAATAGAATTATATCATGTTAATGGATGATCTATAATCAATCTTCTTACTCTCTCTCTCTTTTATTTTAAAAACGAAATCAACTTCCAGGAGGTGCTGATTTACGACCTTCGTGAATAACGAACTTTCATTCTTAAATTTATCCTTCAAGGCTGGACATGATACCATTTTTATGGTTGAACCAGATTATAAAATATTTATTATATCTTATTTAAGGTTCTGGAACTATTGTATATACATGATATTAAATAATGGAATAAAACTAGTTCGTTGTGATCGAAAAACCGCTAAAATTAAGCTAAACGATTATCAATAATATGTTATCTAATGATTCATCCTCATTTATGGAAAAAAAATACATAACACCAATTAAACTTATTTTTCTCATTAATAAAAATAAATTCCAATTCTATAGAATTATACTCATTTTACATGAACTCCATTACTTATAATCAAGTGACCAATCATGAAATCAAGGAAACAAACACTCTGGAACGACAGAATTCAATCTTATAGCTTATCAATAAGGACATGAATGAACTTAATAAAACTATTGTGAATAAAATATATTAATATAAGGTTCTAAATTAATTAATTAATGGATTTAATTTTATTATCCAGGATGTTAAGTTCAAGTGCAGAACACATTCATATATAAGGTAAGAGTTTTTTCCCCGAACCTCCATTTTTCATTCAGGATTACTCTTTCTCTCTCTTTAACCCGATGAAATTATTAATTCTTATTATATAATCCTCCTAAATTCTGTGTTAGTGTTCTATATATATGTACCAATCATAATCCTTCTTTATTTTATGGGGAGTTACATGTTTTAAAAATATCTTTCTCAAATTCTTCCTGATAAACAAGACTGATTCAAGAGAACTTCTCGAATTCTTACATATTTTCAAGTGCACTCTATAATCTATTTTAAGCCAAAATTATTTTTATAAAATACATCATTTTATTATGAAAAAAACTATATTAGTTCACTTCTGGTTTTATACAAGGTTTTTTTCCAAAAGAACTCTTCTTTTCAAAATAAGAGTATTTCTCTCAAGTAATACTCGATGATTTTATAAGAGTATTTCCATATATTTCAACACTCTTATTGATTATTATGTGTAATTGGGATTAATATTTTATTATATCATCTACCATATTTTATTGAATAGTTTATGATTAGTTTGATTGTTGATGTGCTATCTTGATACCTTTCATCGTATTACTTTGAAGGGTTAGTGTTTATGTTTACTGATTGAGGAAAGTTATTTACATTTCATATGTTAATTTTAATATGAATGTATATGTTGATTATGTTTCTCCAATTTCATATGAGGAATTAATTGTACTTAGTAAGTGATGGTTGGGTCCCTCTACATCCCCTCGATGCATCAGTAGGTCTCATGAGACAAACTAGCCTAGGTTTCTACCCATTATGTATAGTGTCTTGGCCGAGGACTTAACGGTATGATTATGATGTATGACATTATGAATTACATCATTATGAAACTAATAATTGATATTCCATGTGATTATTTGACTAGTATAATATCCATGGTTATGTTTTATGGAATTATTTATGCAGCTTTCATTTCTACCATATTATGCTCAAATATATTTTAAAGGAGTTTGTTTTTATTTGCTCACCGTCACTACTGGAAATTCGAGCTATAGCCACGGTTCTAAACCGTGGCTATAGGCCCTCAAACCGTGGCTATAGGTAATAGCCACGGTTTGAGGAACCGTGGCCAAGTTTGGCGTGGCTATAGGCCTAGACCTATAGCCACGGTTCCAAACCGTGGCTTTAACTCTATAGCTACGGTTCAAACCGTGGCTATAGGTTTATAGCCACGGTTCAAACCGTGGCTGTATACCTAATGCCACGGTTTCAACCGTGGCTATACTAAAGGCCGGACAAAATCTATAGCCACGGTTTAAAACCGTGGCATTATGTCTATAGCCACGGTTTAAAACCGCGGCAATACATCAATAGCCACGGTTTTGAACCGTGGCTATAGGGTGTCCAAATTCATAAAAAAAAAAATACCCCCTGGACACACCCTGGACACCCCCATGCCACCCCCGGCCAGTCCCCCCTGCCAGTACCCCCGGACAGCCCCCCGTGCACCCCCGGACAGCCCCCCGTGCACCCCCGGACAGCCCCCCGTGCACCCCCGGACAGCCCCCCGTGCACCCCTGGACAGCCCCCCCCCGGCCAGCCCCAGCCAGCCCCCCGTGCACCCCCGAGCAGCCCCCCGACCAGCCCCGGACAGCCCCCCGTGCACCCCTGGACAGCCCCCCCGGCCAGCCCCCGCCAGCCCCCCGTGCACCCCCGAGCAGCCCCCCGACCAGCCCCGGACAGCCCCCCGTGCACCCCCGGACAGCCCCCAGCCCCCCCTGCCCCCTGCTTGTCCCCCTGCCAGCTCCCCCCCTGCTAGTCCCACCCTGCCCCCTGCTAGTCCCCCACTGCCCCCTGCTAGTACCCCCCCCCCCCCGCCACCCCCCCCTTCTTGTCCCCTTGCCAGCCCCCCCTGCCACCCCCCTGCCAGTCCCCCCTGCCCCCTGACACCCCCCCTGTTAGTCCCCCTGCCCCCTGCTAGTCCCCCACTGTCCCCTGTTAGCCCCCCCCCCCCCCGCCACCCCCCCGCTTGTCCCCTTGCCAGCCCCCCCAGCCACCCCCTGCTTGTCCCCCTGCAAGCCCCCCCTGCTTGTCCCCCTGCCAGCCCCACCCCTGCTCCTGCCAGCCCCCCCCTGCCCCCTGCTTGCCCCCCTGCCAGCCCCCCCCCCCCCTCCCCCTGCTTGTCCCCCTTCCAGCCCCCCCGGCCACCCCCCTGCCCCCTGCTTGCCCCCTGCCGCCACCCCCCCCTTCCCCCTGCCAGCCCCCCCGCCCCTACTTGTCCCCCTGCCAACCCCCCCTGCTGGACACCCCCCCTGTCCGTGCACCCCCGGACAGCCCCCCATGCACCCCCGGACAGCCCCCCATGCACCCCCGGACAGCCCCCCGTGCACCCCTTGCCAGCCCCCCCAGCCACCCCCTGCTTGTCCCCCTGCAAGCCCCCCCTGCTTGTCCCCCTGCCAACCCCACCCCTGCTCCTGCCAGCCCCCCCCCCCCCATGCCCCCTGCTTGCCCCCCTGCCAGCCCCCCCCCCCCCCTTCCCCCTGCTTGTCCCCCTTCCAGCCCCCCCGGCCACCCCCCTGCCCCCTGCTTGCCCCCTGCCGCCACCCCCCCCCCCCCCCTTCCCCCTGCCAGCCCCCCCGCCCTGCTTGTCCCCCTGCCAACCCCCCCTGCTGGACACCCCCCCTGTCCGTGCACCCCCGGACAGCCCCCCGTGCACCCCCGGACAGCCCCCCATGCACCCCCGGACAGCCCCCCGTGCACCCCTGGACAGCCCCCCCGGCCAGCCCCGGCCAGCCCCCCGTGCACCCCCGGACAGCCCCGGACAGCCCCCATGTGCACCCCCGGACAGACCCCATGCAGCCCCCATCCCCCCTGCACAGAACCCCGGAAACCCCCTGCCCCCTGCTTGTCCCCCTGCCAGCCCCCCCTGCCCCCTGCTTGTCCCCCTGCCAGCTCCCCCCCTGCCCCCTGCTAGTCCCCCACTGCCCCCTGCTAGTCCCCCCCCCGCCACCCCCCCTGCTTGTCCCCTTGCCAGCCCCCCCTGCCAGTCCCCACTGCCCCCTGACACCCTCCCTGCTAGTCCCCCTGCCCCCTGCTAGTCCCCCACTGCCCCCTATTAGTCCACCCCCCCCCCCCCCCCCCGCCACCCCCCTGCTTGTCCCCTTGCCAGCCCCCCTACCGCCCCCTGCCAGCCCCCCCTGCTTGTCCCCCTGCCAGCCCCCCCTGCTCCTGCCAGCCCCCCCCCCCCCTGCCCCCCTGCCAGCCCCCCCTGCTCCTGCCAGCCCCCCCCCCAGCCCCCCTGCCATCCCCCCCCCCCCTTCCCCCTGCTTGTCACCCTGCCAGCCCCCCCGGCCACCCCCCTGCTTGTCCCCCTGCCAGCCCCCCCCCCCTGCCCCTGCCAGCCCCCCCCCCCCCCCCTGCCCCTGCCAGCCCCCCCTGCCAGCCCCCCCCCCCCTTCCCCCTGCTTGTCCCCCTGCCATCCCCCCCCTGCCCCCTGCTTGTCCCCCTGCCAGCCCCCCCCCCCCCCCCCTGCCCCCCTGCCAGCCCCCCCTTCCCCCTGCTTGTCCCCCTGCCAGCCCCCATGCCCCCTGCTTGTCCCCCTGCCAGCCCCCCTGCCCCCTGCTTGCCCCCTGCCACCCCCCCCCCCCTTCCCCCTGCCAGCCCCCCCAGCCCCTGCTTGTCCCCCTGCCAACCCCCCCTGCTGGACACCCCCCCTGTCCGTGCACCCCCGGACAGCCCCCCGTGCACCCCCGGACAGCCCCCCGTGCACCCCCGGACAGCCCCCCCGGCCAGCCCCGGCCAGCCCCCCGTGCACCCCCGGACAGCCCCACGACCAGCCCCGGACAGCCCCCCGTGCACCCCCGGACAGCCCCCATGTGCACCCCCGGACAGCCCCCCGTGCACCCCCGGACAGCCCCCCCCGTGCACCCCCAGACAGCCCCCCCGTGCACCCCCGGACAGCCCCCATATGCACCCCCGGACAGCCCCCATATGCACCCCCAAACAGCCCCCCGTGCACCCCTAGACAGCCCCCCGGCCAGCCCCGGACAACCCCCTGTGCACCCCCGGACAGCCCCCCGACCAGCCCCGGACAGCCCCCCGTGCACCCCCGGACAGCCCCCATGTGCACCCCCGGACAGACCCCATGCAGCCCCATTCCCCCCGGACAGCCCCCCGTGCACCCCCGGACAGCCCCCATGTGCAACCCCGGACAGCCCCCATGTGCACCCCCGGACAAACCCCATACAGCCCCCTACCCCCCTGCACAGAACCCCGGGCGTTTATCAAGCGCGCGCAACGCTTAAAGAACGCATAATGAGCCCTACCGCGCAGACCACACGTCCGATTGACGCGCCGTCTGCGCGTGCACGTCGCGAATAATAATGGGATTGTTGTCCTGTGATTTCAGGGCAATCCGATGTCGTCCGCTATGAGTTTGACCGTTAGACGCCTGTTTTGGCCGTTTATGACACTGGAACGGCGTTCCCGGTCACCACGGGCACACGGCACGTCCGATTGACGTGCCGTCTGCTCGACCACATCACAATTCACTTACCCTTTGATTTCGTCCGATTTCAGGCCATTCGGACTTCGTTCGGCCCGTTTGGACCCCCCCACGCGCGTTTATCAAGCGCGCGCAACGCTTAAAGAACGCATAATGAGCCCTACCGCGCAGACCGCACGTCCGATTGACGCGCCGTCTGCGCGTGCACGTCGCGAATAATAATGGGATTGTTGTCCTGTGATTTCAGGGCAATCCGATGTCGTCCGCTATGAGTTTGACCGTTAGACGCCTGTTTTGGCCGTTTATGACACCGGAACGGCGTTCCCGGTCACCGCGGGCACACGGCACGTCCGATTGACGTGCCGTCTGCTCGACCACATCACAATTCACTCACCCTTTGATGCCGTCCGATTTCAGGCCATTCGGAATTCGTTCGGCCCGTTTGGACCCCCCCACGCGCGTTTATCAAGCGCGCGCAACGCTTAAAGAACGCATAATGAGCCCTCCTGCGCAGACCGCACGTCCTATTGACGTGCCGTCTGCGCGTGCACGTCGCGAATAATAATTTGAATGTTGTCCTGTGATTTCAGGTCAATCCGATGTCGTTCGCTATGAGTTTGACCGTTAGACGCCCGTTTTGGCCGTTTATGACACCAGAACGGCGTTCCCGGTCACCGCGGGCACACGGCACGTCCGATTGACGTGCCGTCTGCTCGACCACATCACAATTCACTCACCCTTTGATGTCGTCCAATTTCAGGCCATTCTCAATTCGTTCGGCCCGTTTGGACCCCCCACGCGCTTTTCTCAAGCGCGCGCAACGCTTAAAGAACGCATAATGAGCCCTCCTGCGCAGACCGCACGTCCGATTGACGTGCCGTCTGCGCGTGCACGTCGCGAATAATAATTTGAATGTTGTCCTGTGATTTCAGGTCAATCTGATGTCGTCCGCTATGAGTTTGACCATTAGACGCCCGTTTTGGCCGTTTGTGACACCAGAACGGCGTTCCCGGTCACCGCGGGCACACGGCACGTCCGATTGACGTGCCGTCTGCTCGACCACATCACAATTCACTCACCCTTTGATGTCGTCCGATTTCAGGCCATTCGCAATTCGTTCGGCCCGTTTGGACCCCCCCACGCGCGTTTCTCAAGCGCGCGCAACGCTTAAAGAACGCATAATGAGCCCTCCTGCGCAGACCGCACGTCCGATTGACGTACCGTCTGCGCGTGCACGTCGCGAATAATAATTTGAATGTTGTCCTGTGATTTCAGGTCAATCCGATGTCGTTCGCTATGAGTTTGACCGTTAGACGCCCGTTTTGGCCGTTTATGACACCAGAACGGCGTTCCCGGTCACCGCGGGCACACGGCACGTCCGATTGACGTGCCGTCTGCTCGACCACATCACAATTCACTCACCCTTTGATGTCGTCCTATTTCAGGCCATTCGCAATTCGTTCGGCCCGTTTGGACCCCCCACGCGCGTTTCTCAAGCGCGCGCAACGCTTAAAGAACGCATAATGAGCCCTCCTGCGCAGACCGCACGTCCGATTGATGTGCCGTCTGCGCGTGCACGTCGCGAATAATAATTTGAATGTTGTCCTGTGATTTCAGGTCAATCCGATGTCGTTCGCTATGAGTTTGACCGTTAGACGCCCGTTTTGGCCGTTTATGACACTAGAACGGCGTTCCCGGTCACCGCGGGCACACGGCACGTCCGATTGACTTGCCGTCTGCTCGACCACATCACAATTCACTCACCCTTTGATGTCGTCCGATTTCAGGCCATTCGCAATTCGTTCGGCCCGTTTGGACCCCCCCACGCGCGTTTCTCAAGCGCGCGCAACGCTTAAAGAACGCATAATGAGCCCTCCTGTGCAGACCGCACGTCCGATTGACGTACCGTCTGCGCGTGCACGTCGCAAATAATAATTTGAATGTTGTCCTGTGATTTCAGGTCAATCCGATGTCGTTCGCTATGAGTTTGACCGTTAGACGCCCGTTTTGGCCGTTTATGACACCAGAACGGCGTTCCCGGTCACCGCGGGCACACGGCACGTCCGATTGACGTGCCGTCTGCTCGACCACATCACAATTCACTCACCCTTTGATGTCGTCCGATTTCAGGCCATTCGCAATTCGTTCGGCCCGTTTGGACCCCCCACGCGCGTTTCTCAAGCGCGCGCAACGCTTAAAGAACGCATAATGAGCCCTCCTGCGCAGACCGCACGTCCGATTGATGTGCCGTCTGCGCGTGCACGTCGCGAATAATAATTTGAATGTTGTCCTGTGATTTCAGGTCAATCCGATGTCGTTCGCTATGAGTTTGACCGTTAGACGCCCGTTTTGGCCGTTTATGACACCAGAACGGCGTTCCCGGTCACCGCGGGCACACGGCACGTCCGATTGACGTGCCGTCTGCTCGACCACATCACAATTCACTCACCCTTTGATGTCGTCCGATTTCAGGCCATTCGCAATTCGTTCGGCCCGTTTGGACCCCCCACGCGCGTTTCTCAAGCGCGCGCAACGCTTAAAGAACGCATAATGAGCCCTCCTGCGCAGACCGCACGTCCGATGGTGACTAGGTCTCATAGCTCATCTACCTACAACTTGGAATGGGATGATGACGTCGGGGAGGGGGTTATGAAAACGAAATGCTTTATTATGAAGGCAGTTTTATCAATGTCTAGCCCCATCTCCTCTCTTATGTCATCTTTTGTTTTTAATAAAATGGCTTTAGAGCCTTTCGGCTCGAAGCTTCTTTCTGTCATACTCTAATTCTGTTAAGCCTCTCAAACTTGACACACTGTCATACTCTAATTCTGTTAAGCCTCTCAAACTTCCAGCCCTCAATGAGGGCTGCAATTCTGTATTAAAGGATGGGAACGAAAATTACAGCAGAAAAATAGAAGAAATAGGGAAAACAACAGAAGAAATCCTCAGGAGGCCCCCAGGCTGAGGGAGGAAGATCAAGCTAACAAGCCACCAGGCCGATCTTCCGCTGAACTGTAAATGGCCCATAGAAACGAGGGGCAGGTTTCTGAGAAATCTGGCAGGTTAAAGAGTGTTGTTTGTGAGGCCGAAAGCGTACGGAAACAGGATCTCCCACATGGAGGGAAAGGTGACGGCAGTGTATTAGTTTTCTGCTTCATGATGTCTTGGGACCAACTCAAATAATATTTGAGTCCACGATCAAGCAGTGCATGGGAAACAGCGGGCAACTAGATTTCTGATGGAACAGCGTAGGTCTCGTGGCAGCGATTTACCACCTCTGTTTGGTCATCCGTTTGCGGGTGGTAGGTCAAGCTGAGTTTTAAGTCAGTGCCTTGGAGTTTGAGCAGTTCAATCCAAAAATGGCTTACAAAAATGGGATTGCGGTCGCTGGAATGCTATGCAAACTGACAATCTCCCACACGAAAACCTCGCCCACACTCCCACACTCTTTGCTGTGTAAGGGTGTTTTAGGGGTAAAAAATGGCCATATTTAGAGAGATGATCAATGATGACCAGAATCACAGTGCAACCACGGGATTAGGGTAGTCCGGTGATAAAATCCATAGAGAGACCCGACCACACCAGCTGGGGAATTTCCAACGGCTGCAACAGGCCAGCCGGATATAGTGTGGAATATTTATTTCGTTGGCATTTGGCCCATTGGCAAACTGTTGAACCGGTATTTTCATCCCGACCCAATATAAATTGGCAGGCAATTTTCTATACGTGCGGCAAAAACCAGAATGACCCCACTACGGAGACAAATGGAACTCATCCAGCAATATGGGCACCCATGGGGACGAACTAGACAGCACCAACCGGCCCTTATAACAGAGGACACCTTGCAGAAAAGAGTAAGTAGGAAAGGAAGGAGCATCTTCTTGTAGAGTGATGATGACTTAGCTGAAAAATGGGTCGTCTGAAACGCCTGTGAGCAAGTGGGGCTGAACCTCCCCCCTGCTGGATGTGGCTGGAGCAGGGCCACATCACGGCGTGACCGCGGCGTGACCGCAGCGTGACCGCGGCGTGACCGCGGCGTGACCGCAGCGTGTTGGCCCGATCCAGCGACATCCGCGGGGCAGCATCTTCCGACCAGGAGCGAAGGGAGCGGGAGGAGGCTGGAATGTGGGTGAAAGGGGGCTGGTTGCAGGTGTTGGGGGGATGGTGCGGGCTGATTCGAAGGTGGGGGGGCTGTTGCGGGCTGGAATGCTGGTGGCAGCGGGCTGATGACTTTGCTGAAAAATGGGTCGTCTGAAACGCCTGTGAGCAAGTGGGGCTGAACCTCCCCCCTGTTGGATGTGGCTGGAGCAGGGCCACATCACGGCGTGACCGCGGCGTGACCGCGGCGTGACCGCGGCGTGACCGCAGCGTGTTGGCCCGATCCAGCGACATCCGCGGGGCAGCATCTTCCGACCAGGAGCGAAGGGAGCGGGAGGAGGCTGGAATGTGGGTGAAAGGGGGCTGGTTGCAGGTGTTGGGGGGATGGTGCGGGCTGATTCGAAGGTGGGGGGGCTGTTGCGGGCTGGAATGCTGGTGGCAGCGGGCTGATGACTTTGCTGAAAAATGGGTCGTCTGAAACGCCTGTGAGCAAGTGGGGCTGAACCTCCCCCCTGCTGGATGTGGCTGGAGCAGGGCCACATCACGGCGTGACCGCGGCGTGACCGCGGCGTGACCGCGGCGTGACCGCAGCGTGTTGGCCCGATCCAGCGACATCCGCGGGGCAGCATCTTCCGACCAGGAGCGAAGGGAGCGGGAGGAGGCTGGAATGTGGGTGAAAGGGGGCTGGTTGCAGGTGTTGGGGGGATGGTGTGGGCTGATTCGAAGGTGGGGGGGCTGTTGCGGGCTGGAATGCTGGTGGCAGCGGGCTGATGACTTTGCTGAAAAATGGGTCGTCTGAAACGCCTGTGAGCAAGTGGGGCTGAACCTCCCCCCTGTTGGATGTGGCTGGAGCAGGGCCACGGCGTGACCGCGGCGTGACCGCGGCGTGACCGCGGCGTGACCGCGGCGTGACCGCGGCGTGACCGCGGCGTGACCGCGGCGTGACCGCGGCGTGACCGCGGCGTGACCGCGGCGTGACCGCGGCGTGACCGCGGCGTGACCGCGGCGTGACCGCGGCGTGACCGCGGCGTGACCGCGGCGTGACCGCGGCGTGACCGCGGCGTGACCGCGGCGTGTTGGCCCGATCCAGCGACATCCGCGGGGCAGCATCTTCCGACCAGGAGCGAAGGGAGCGGGAGGAGACTGGAATGTGGGTGAAAGGGGGCTGGTTGCAGGTAGAATAAAAAAATGATCAGCATCATCCAATGTACAGAACTTTGGTGGGTACGATCAATCATAGAACGTCTCATCTGCAATAAGTAAAGATCAACATCATCTAGTGAACAATTGTTATTAGAATTCATTTACAAAAACTGTAACAGCAATGGTATACATTATTTTCATACCATCATTCTCTTCGACATTATAATCAATCATCTTAATCGTCATCAAAATCAATATTCTGCAAGAAAACAATCAGAAACAGAGTTATGATTAGAAATATTTACCAAATTTTATAGCACAGTGCTCACTATCTATAGGTGGTGAAATAGTTATACCTGGCCTGTGAAGTATCTGTGGGATGTTTTATGATATTTTCCAGATCTGTACAGCAGTGCATTTTCTCTATAGAGACATTCATAACCTGCATGGGCTTAGTTTCCTGTATCGATATTGTGGTACCATGTTCAACTGATTTGGGTGCCACAAAAGCAGTATTACAGGGCTTATTTAGTGTCTCGGCGTACCCATAATTGGCAGGATTGCTAATAGTATTAGTGTGAGTTGGGATAGCAGAAACTGGTTCATCATCTTTTATTTTGATTTCATTCTTTAGTCCAAGAGAGGTGTCATTGTTAGCAGGTTGTATTATTGATTCCTTAAGGATAGAAATTGTAGGTTTCATATTACGGAACATCTTAGAAATAGTATTATCACTACTAAAAGAAATCTGAGACCAATCAGAAAAGGCATTTGTAGTAGTGGAGAACCGTAGTTTAGTAGTCATTCTCATTCCCAATAAGATATGGTAAATATTAATGATATTGATCAAAAAAACAATGTAATTGGATGCATAGAACTCGTCATACATTACCAATCCAAACATACAATTAACATCAAAAGTGAGTCTCAATATCAGTATCATCAAAATCATGATAACCCTCATCCACACCTCCTACAGAAACACCATCACCACCTCTCACACCACCAATATCATCATCGGCATCGACATCTGCATCCGAACCGACACCAGCACCGGGTCCAGCACTAGGTCCGGCTCCGGCTCCAACAGAAGAATCTACATTAGCAGAACGCATCGACATCAAAAAGGCATCAACCGTTGCAGCTGCTTCTGGTGGAAGTGTAGAAGAAAGGGCAGACATAAACTTAATCATATTTGCAGTTATCGCCTGTTCTGATTTTTGACTTGCTTCTTTGATTGCGGCATTCATTTGTTCCACTGTGACAAAACCAGAACCGGTACTCGAAGAAACGTTAGTAGACCAGTATCGAGATGGTACAATCTTCTTCCCAGGCCGACAACGCACTCTACCCTGATGCTCATCTCCTAATACCTGATGTAGATGATCGTTTGGGCCCAAATTGTCAGGTTCTTTTTCTGCCAACGCCTCTAAAGCATTCTGTTGATTGATATATAACATAAATTAAAATGATAAAATAATATAAGGAATTAAATTCATTAAAAATCAAAGAAATTGAAATATACTTACAATCGCCTTCTCGGTGTCGGGATTTGGCACAGTACCATCTTTCTTTTTCCGGCTTGTACAAAACAAAGTTGAGCGAGGAACGCGACCCTCAATATTCAATGACTTTTTCTGGAAAAAAACAAAGAAATAAATCAAAATTGGAAGTTAAAAAAATTACACAAAACAAAGCTAAATATTTTAAATGTTAAATTACCTGCGTCTGCTCATGATCTGGTAATGAAGTGTGTCCGCGAGTATAAATGTGTTTCATTGCACTCTTGTTTTTTTATTTCTATTTGATTTCTCCTATAAACAAATAATTATATAAACTCATTAACATAAATAAAACAAGTAATTTAAAATCGTTTTCAAATAAATAAATGAATATATATATAAATTTAACAAACACCTTAAACGCTGAACTCTTCCAATAGTTGATCATCTCTTTATATTGTGATATTGGGCAATCTTGAATCACCGGTACTTCTTCAAGCTCTGTACCAACTCTCTTTTTCCACCCAAGATATAAATCATACTTGTAGGCTCGCCACATTTCACCTAAATACATTATCATTGCAGCCTTTGCATTTTGTCCATCGGGAAAATTATATCGAAGCTGCAATGGACATAATATATGTTAAGAAAATTTTATAAATTTATATATATAAAAAAGGTGATTAACATTACTTACCCAAATCTCTGCCCAGGCTTTGTCCTTTATTTCTTGTCCAACTGCCTTCCAACTTATCGGTTGAACCGGAATGATATTGCTGTGTCTAGCAAGTGTTCCCATAAAACTTTTACATTCCGTGCCATTTTTATTAATTATAGCATTGTCCTCATTGTAATCAACTATGATTTGCGTGTTCCGATTCCAAACCTCGCGCATTTTTGTGCGGCCTCGTCGTCTGGTAGAGGCTGGAGCTAATCATGAAACCAAAATAAAAGAGAATAATATATATGAATTTATCATTAATCAGTAACAGTAATGCTTAAACAAATACCAGTAGATGGGGGATCTGCTGACCCCTGAAGTGCTGCGTCTGGAGGGGGGGCAGCCTCCATGGTAGGTGAGATATCTACAGGAGTACTATGTATAGTAGATGCAAAGTGTACTGATGGAGGCAGAAAACCCGATGGATAACCCTGTACAGATGAGGGTGGATATGGATATGGATATGGCGGTGGGATATATGGGGGCACAGTACCCTGTACAGTGGATGGTGGGAATGGAAACTGAGGGATAGGAGTCTGAGAACTACCATCCGATGTGGGAGTGGGAAAAAAGGGATACGGAAAAGGTGGGTATGGATAATATGGAGGTGGCATAATGGGAGGATGGCCTCCTGGTGTCTCAAGCGGCGTAGTAGTAGGCTGACCTGTAGAATCAGTGCCCCCCGCCACAATATCATCCTCAGTGGCATAATCCAAGCGTCTCCTCGACGATGCGGTCTAAAATAACATAGATGATAAAATAAAACGAACGATAACAAGATAAATAATATGAAAGACCATAATATTCAAACATAATTTGTACTTACATTGTTTCCAGGAGGAGACCTACGTTGTTCGTTTCTCAATATTCTTCTACTCCTTCTACTACCATCATAATCAGACATTTTGACCTGAAAATTTAAAATAATATTATCAAATAAATAGAAATAATGCAAAATGTTAAATAATACAATTGTATCATAAAACAATGAGATACATTTTCATGTGTGATATTTATATTGATAAAATATCAAGACTTTTCTATGTTCAAGATTTACTAGAGAAGTGGTTAAACATAAATTGGTGAGGCTATTAATAGTTTTATATTCGATAATGGTATAAAATATACTAGTTATTTTGATATCATGAATGAAAGTTAAAAAAAACACATACAATATTGCGATAATATAAGGTAAATACTTACAAATGTGTCAACGCTATGTGGGGTCTGTGACAATTTCTGGTTCACAATCTGTTCTAACAATTGCATCATCTGTATCATCAAATGCAACATTCGAATAAATACCAACAGGTTCATCCACAACATCATTGTTATCCATGCATTCGTCAAAAATATGTCTAGGAATAACATCAACAATAACACCAAATTGTGGTTGTAACGGGTCACTTACATAAAACACCTGTTTAGCTTGTGACGCAAGAATATAAGGTTCATCGGTACGAAGCTGGCGGTTCATATCAATCACTCTAAATCCACAGTTATCAATATGCATTCCTTGTCGTGTCATTGAATCAAACCACTTGCATTTCATCATTGCGACACGACCATGTGCATAGTAATCTAATATAATGATTCTTTCAACAACACCGTAATATGATATATTTTCTGATCGAGGTTGCCTGTCCGATGCACTCGCATAACAATCTGTTGTGGCGCTTATCGTGACACCGTCATGCTGTGTTGCCATTGTTTTTGCACAACTATTTATAACAAATTTATATCCATTGACAACCATTGACTTACAATCACGCACCACATCGTTTGGACCAAAGGACAATGCTTTTATTTCATCTGATACTTCAATCATTGGTAGAGTTAAAACCTAAAAGATACCAACATAGAATATTAAACAGAGACATGTGATTATGTTATGAGAAGAAGAAAAAGAAATCTATTACCTTTGACTTTAACCAGGCAGCAAATTCTTTGCTGTGCAACAGTTCCTTCCTCTTAATAGATAGAGAGCGATGTCTCTTTTTTATAATTTCAAAATGTTCTCTACAGATATGCAAGCATTAAAATGTCAGAAGATATAAAGAAATCACACAATGAAAAAAATACATATTTATTAGTTTACTTACTTGATATAATCATCAAGCACACTACAGTTGAATAATACTGTGCGATGTGCCATTTCCCACTCTTCCCTGCTTAAAGTACACAACGAGTACGATCCAGATATCCCCCCTGTTTGGGGCATTGAAGGAAATGCAGGCTCAATGGGATCATATTGCTCATCTTCAGTTCTCATTAGTCGATTAGACCTCGTAGTGACGTTAGCCAAGTACGATGAACAGAAATCCATGCATTCTTGTGCTAAATAGCATTTCACAATACAGCCTTCAGGATGATATTTATTTCTCACATAAGATTTCAATGTAAACATCATTCTTTCGGTAGGATACATCCACCGACTCGAAACAGGACCACCAAAGAGAACTTCCGTGGGAAGATGCACAGTCAAATGTAACATAATTGTGAAAAAAGACGGTGGGAAAATTTTCTCCAAGTCGCAAAGAATAATCGGTGCATCTCTCTGCAATTTCTGAACAGCACTTCTGCTCAATCTTTTGGCACAAAGATCTCGATAAAATTGACATAACTTAATCACCGCAACTCTAACATTATGTGAAAGTAAATGACGAATGGAAATGGGAATCAACTCATGTAACAAGACATGGTAATCATGGGTTTTAAGAGATTTGAGTTTCACATCTTGCGTATTCACCCTTTTCGAAATATTACTTGAATAACCATCCGGAACCTTCAAACTTTCCAAGACCTGAAGAAATTGTTTTTTCTCCACATTTGTCATCGAATAACAGGCAACAGGGACTTTCCACTTATTTTGACCAATTAACTCAGGATGAAGTCTTGCTCTTATACCCCAATCCATCAAATCACGACGACACCGCAAATCGTCTTTTGTTTTGCCTTTGACATTTAAAATAGTAGCAAGTAACATCTCACAAATGTTTTTCTCGATATGCATTACATCCAAACAATGACGTAATAAATTCGATGACCAATACGGCAACTCAAAGAATATGCTTTTCTTTCTCCAATTGCTGTTGGAATTGGAATTAGCATGCTTTCGCTTTCTGATATTTGATTGACTTTTGCCAAGAACATAATTCAAATCATCAAGTTCTTTAACAATATCAGTCCCTGACATTCGTTGAGGTGTCTCATCTGTCTCGATGGCATTATCGAACTGTCTCCGATTATTCCTGTATGGATGGTCCATTGGTAGAAAACGTCGATGCCCTATGAAGCTGAAAGTTCGTCGAAACTTCATTCTTCGGAAACGTGTATTTTTCATACAAATAGGACAGGATAATTTCCCTTTAGTACTCCAACCAGACATCATTCCGTAGGCAGGGAAATCATTTATCGTCCATAATAAAGCTGCACGAAACATAAAGTACTCTTTTCTGAATGCATCATACGCTTGTGCACCAACAATCCAAAGCTCATTTAACTCCTCTATTAATGGCTGCAAGTATATATCAATATCATTTCCAGGATCACTGGGTCCAGATATCAATATACTCAGGATAGTGCACGACTTCTTCATACACATCCATGAAGGAAAGTTATAAATGTGAATGAAAACAGGCCAAGTACTGTGTGCAGTATGCATTTGGCGAAATGGGTTGAAACCATCACAGGATAATCCCAATCTAACATTTCGTGGGTCGGCTGCAAAATCAGGATGTAACCTATCAAATTTCTTCCAAGCCAACCCATCTGCAGGATGCACTATTTCATCGTTATCCTTATTTCTTTCATCTGCATGCCATCTCATATTCATTGCCATTTGTTCTGACATAAATTTTTTTTGAATCCTGGGAATTAAAGGGAAGTGCCACATCACTTTCTGTGGTATGCATGATTGAGATCCATCTTTATTAGTCTTCCACCTTGATGTGCCACACTGTTTGCACTGACTCAAGTTTGCATTCTCCTTCCAGAACAAACAACAGTCTTTGAGACAAGAATGAATCTTACTAGATGAAAATCCAAATTTGTTAACCAACTTTGATGCCATGTAATCATTTTCTGGAATACATGCATCATCAGGCAGTAAATCCTTAATAAATGTAAGGAGATAGTCGACTGCAGTATTACTAAATCCATACATTGTTTTCCCATGATATAATCGCATTAAAAACTCAAGTTTGCTCATTTTTCCACATGCTTGATATACTGGGGTATTTGCATCTTCCATCAACTTTCTAACACTCTCAACGTCATCATCCTGATTAATAGATGAGAACTGTGTTCCAGTATTCATTTCCTCTTGCACTGGTCTACATGAGGAGCTAGCTTCAGAAACAAAAGGAAACCGATCAGAAATCAGATTTTTCATACCAATCTTTTCTGCTGAATCGATGACATTCAACACTTGAGCTTTTTCTCCATTGTGATACCACACATGATAATTTTTTTGGAAACCACTTTTAGTGATATGGTAACTCACTTCCTCACGAGTTAACCAAGGTCTTCCAACACAATCAAAACACGGGCATCGAATCAATCCGCCATCTGAATCATTATTGAATGCAAAGTCCAAAAAATATTGTAACTCCTTCTGAAATTCATCAGTGATCCGATCAATGTTGTACATCCAGTATCTATCCATTCTGAGGCAGATAAACATACATTAGATAAATAATCTAGAAAATGACTTAACATTGTATGTATCGTTTCATAAGATATTAAGTAATCATCAATAACAAGTTAATAAAAAAATTATAACAAATATATTAAAATTATGGTTTAGGGAATTCATAAATGTTTTAAATTATAAAAATTCACGAATAGTCATACATAAGTTCCAATAATGAGGACTGATTATAGTAAAAAGAGTTTATATGAAATCTAAGAGATAATAATAATCAATTCCCAAAAGTGTTTGGGTTAATTCATAACGAGTTCTGATGTTCTGTATTAAATCTACAAAGATTTATTGAAATTTAGAGACATTTTGAAAATATAACCCATATCTACAAAGATTTGTTGTCATTCTACTAAAATCCTTGGGAATTTCTGGTGTGGTTGAGTTGTTTAGTGATTTTTCTCAGTTTTCTTTTATGCCTTACCCCGCACCCCATTGAGTAGTGGTAGATGACGGAAAATATAAACCATATCTACAAAGATATGTTGTCATTATACTAAAATCCTTGAGAATTTCTAGTGTGGTTGAGTTGTTTAGTGATTTTTCTCAGTTTTCTTTTATGCCTTACCCCGCACCCCATTGAGTAGTGGTAGATGACGAAAAATATAAACCATATCATAAAGAAATTAATAACAGAAATCATCATTATTTATCTTTGAGAAGGAGAGAGACATTTCATAGAAAATAGTTTTCTTCTTGGTTGAAATTGAAGGTGGAAATATTACTATAATAAATTAATTATATCAATATTTAATTATGTTCAATATCCATTTATATTATATGAACTAGAGGTAAATCCATTTTGCTCAAGGACTCCTAAGGATATTATTTTTTTGAAGGTTGGGGACCCACCTTACATCAAGTAAGTGGATGATGGATTGATCATCTTACTCTATTAGAATAGAGTCTCTACCCTCAACCCTACACCTATTATTATTTCCTAAAAGGGCATACCCTTCCAACTTCTTGAATAGATTCAAAAAAGACTCTATATATAGACACAAGTTACAATAATATCCATAGTTGAGGACCCACTCATGATTGAGTTTATGGATGGATATATTCCGGAATTCAATAGCATAATATCTTGAGTCAACCATAAAAGGCTGGTCAGTTGGTTTTTTGTGTTCTAACTCTCACATGAGTTTCCTACACTTGGGATTAATGTGCATGGGTTTAACATAGTGAAAACATGTGACTTTTCTATCCAAGGAACTAGTTTTGGATTTGGGTTCTTTATTACACTTGGAAAGTATGTTCACTACCACCATAATGACATCAAATCCTTGAGATCGGGGTAAACTAGATATAAAATATATATAAATATCCTCCCACACTTATTCCAATATGGATTACTAAATTCTAGGAATTCAAAATGATGGTACAAACCAGTGGAAAATTCATGTATGGAATACATGGATAGTTCTCATAGAAAAAAAATAAGAATCTGCATAGACAGATTCACATAAAATCTGGGTAAAAAACATGAGAATGCAATTCCAAAACATAGGAATTTACCATGTTCATAAAAAATATAAACCAATAAAGGTTAAATAATTCAAAAATAGATTCTTAAATTCTTGGATTTCCAAATAATTACAATGACACCAGTGAGAAAATCTCAAAATAGTGGAAAATACAAGTAACAAATGTTTGCATAATTCTAATATAAATTGAGTGAACTATAGCCAGATATGTTGAGCCACCATTCTATTTTCTGATGAAGTGTAGTGTTGCTGTTTGGAAAACAACTCCTCTAGATGTTGTAAAATTGATATGCAAATCATCATGGTTCATACTAATCACAAAAAAAAATCATCATTAATTCATGATATAATGACACCATTTATCAAATAATTGTGATACCCTCACCTGGAATGATAAGAACCCTAGAACACCTGACGGAAATCACAAACAGGAGGAGGAGGAGGGGGTTCGAAGAGGTGGATGAACTGTAAGAAAAAAAAACAAATTACCGAGGAAGACAGCTGCAGATGAGGAAAATGTGTCGGGAGGGAGATGGGGGTGTCGACCTCGGTCGGAAGAGAGCCATCGGGGAGGAGCCGTCGAGGAGGAGGACGCGGCGAGGAGGGCGCGGCGAGGAGGAGGCGTCGGGGAGGAGGGCGCGGCGAGGAGGAGGGCGCGGCGAGGAGGGCGCGGCGAGGAGGAGGGCGCGGCGAGGAGGAGGGCGCGGCGAGGAGGAGGCGTCGGGGAGGAGGAGGGCGCGACGAGGAGGAATTGCGAGGGCGGAGGAGGAGACGTGGTCGGGAGGAGGCTTGTGTGCGAATCGGGGGAGGAGGGCTGCGGAGGAGGAGCCCGATAAAAGATAGGAGAAAAAAATGATGAAACAGCTTTAGCCACGAAAGAAAAATTTAAGCGTGGCAATATAATGGATATAGCCACGGACCTACAAAACCGTGGCTATAGGTCCGTGGCTATAGCCTGAATTTCTAGTAGTGCGTGCCTAGTGTTAATGTTTATAATTACTTACGCTATATTATTTACCCTCAATAAGCATATGATCTCACCCTTTTATTATGTTTTATATTTTCCCAAGATGTGAAGAAGTATATTATGAATGACTTGGAGAGATAGTCTAGAATTTATGGATGTTTACAGTGGAATTTACATATTGTTTTTTCCTTTAAGTTGTAATGTTGAACTTATGTATGTATCTTGTTTTCCAAAGATACTAAACTATTAGGTCCTTCAGAATGTGATTCCTTGTAATCATACCAATTTAATGAAGGTACCGGCTCTAAGCAACTGGGGTCGGGGTCTTTACAGTCTGTGCCTTTTTATAATAGAGGTGAGTGACACACTTATACTTTCAAAGTTTTAAAATATAATTAAGTTACTATATTTGAAAAAGGGATCTAAAATGCCTCATATATGAAGGTGATAAGGTTGAGGTCTAAATACAAACAACCAATGGGGTTTAATAAGTTTTTTAGGTCATTCTATCCCTTATATTTTTTTATTAACCCCCTAGTAAAACTATTTTAACCTTAACATCGACGATTTTTTTTACCATTTTTACTATTTATTATGTCTAAAAATGGAAGTGGCCTCATTAAAAGATTTTAACATGATTATTCAAAATATGAAATCCATTTTACCAAATTCAATTCATATAATTTATTTTTAAATTAAACCAGCAAAATGTGATGAAAAGAAGTTTTCCATAAAAATGTTTTCTTAAGAATATAAAGTTATTATACCAAAATTGAATGTAAAATAAATTCTAATGACCTTAATTCAATTATTCGTAATATAAATGAACTAATGTTACTTTTAAAATATTTTTAAAACAAAATTTAATCTTTTAAACTTTTTAAATGAAAGGGATGTTTTCAATTAAAATCACACTCTTCATCGAAAAATTAATCTTTTCAGAAAGCTCTCCCAAATTCACTATAAAATAATATTTGAGGTTATGATTTAAAAAATGAAGCTAATTTTTTCAAATAAATTTTCTAAAATTAGAGAAAATAAATTATGTTATTTTCTCTCAATAAACAATAAAACCCATTTTGAGGGAAAAATATTTTTCAAGCATATAATTACTTGAAAAGAAATTGAGTACTTTTTTATCAATATAGTTTCATTATATAAAATAATTATACATTTTTTAAATGTGATTATTCCTATTTATATCAAAAATATAATGGCTAGGATATAATGTTATACTATATTATGGTTTATTTAGACATAGGGTTTCATGTATCACAAGCTATTTAAGAAATAAAATTTATTTAAAGAGAAATATATCCAAAAATCTCAAGGTTTTACATTCTACCCCCTTTAAATGAATTTCACCCATGAAATTTCATTATTTGGAAAAAGAAACTGAGGATACTTATGTCTCATCACACCCTCAGGTTCCCATTTAGATTCCTCAAATATATTGTTTCGCCACAAATCATTGACTAGGTGAGTGATCTTATTTCATAGCACTCAATCTCTATAATCCAGAATGTCCTTGAGTTATTCCTCATATGAGAGATCCTTATCTAGTGGCATGACCACTGAATTCAGTACATGTGAAGGATTAGGTATGTACTTCATCAAGAAGGATACATGGAACACATAGTGAACATGAGAGAGATTTGATGGAAGCGCCAAGCAATAAATTACCATCCCGATGTGATTAAGAATATTGAAGGGGTCAATATACATAGGGATCAACTTTCCCTTAATTCCCAATGTCATTACCTTCTTTTATTGAGATATTCACAAAAATAAATTCTCACCAACTTAAAACTCTAGATCTCATTATGTATTGTTAATATAACTTTTTTTCGACTTTGAGATGCACTTATGTGCGGTTGAATGACTCTAACATTCTCTATTAGCTTTTCTACTAGAATATGACTCGATTGATTTCTTTCTCCAACTTCATTCTAGAACTTTGGAGTTCTATAATTCTTTTCATAGAGGGTTTCATAAGGAGAATCTGAATACCCGATTGAAAGCTATTGTTGTAAGAAAAATCCACTAAATAAAGGTTTTGATCCCAACGATCTTCGAAATCCATAGAGCTAGATTTAAACATATCTTATAGTGTTTGAATGATCCTCTCAGAATAACCATATGTTTGAGGATGAGAAGAAGTACTAAAATGAAAATTTGTATCCAAAGATTGTTGAAGACTTCATCAGGACATCAAGATAATCCTCGAATCCTGGTCAAATGCAATAGAATGTGGTGCGCTATACAACATAAACACTTACTTAATGTATATTCTTGAATTTCAATTGATGTGGTCATTATTTGAAATCATTTATACATGAATTTCCATTATTTTATGGGTATATTTTGATTGAAATTGGTCTTTAGTTTAATCAATACATGTGTTTTCTCTTTTTTCACTAGAAAATTAATGATCATTGAAATTATGTGTGAAACATAGTCATATGGTGCCAAATATTTCTTATATTCATACATTATATATCTTGTCACCATTTTTATGTGCTTGAATGTATCATTATTTGGGAAACATTATTTTTGAAATAATGTTTGAAAATGCCATAGTTGATGATTTCGATGGATTAATATACCAAGGTTTAATGACATATTTGGAATGCGTGTATATTTTTATTGAAAATGGCATTAATGAATGAATTTTTGAATTTTTTTGAAAATGTTATTTGGAATTGTATTAATGATTTATATATGGAAGTTGGAAATGTTTTTTTTTAGATTAATGTTTTTAAAAGATTTAATTTGCCTATGTTTGCATTTTTATTGAAATGGTTGTAAAATATTACATTTTTATTGGATACAAAATATTATTGTGTGGTACATTTGGATGGATATATTCTAGCCGTAAGAGCTTGAGGAGTGAGCATTGGCCATCCGATCTGGTGGGGGAATGTAAATTGACCCGATCAAAACGGGTGTTTTCCAGGACAAGTATTTTCACACGGCTTCCAAAGGAAGCTCCACCGAAATCTTTACCCACAACTCTAACACCAAAGTCGAATCTCTGAGAAGAAGATGTTGCCTCTACTGTTTGTTCATACAGATCTATTTATTTGTTTTCTGTGGTTTACTATGATAGATCTGGAGTTGCGAGATAGTGTGGTGTTGCGGTGTTGGTGTCTGGTTTGGTGAACATTGCTAAAACTGATGGAGATCATTTATGGAGCTTCAAATCGCTGCAAGCTACTGCGAGCTGCTGGTCTGAGTGTGAGCTAATTTTGAATCACTGTTGATGATGTCCGTGAAGTCCTATTGACTGTGAGGGAGGTCCGAGTTAGAGATTTGAAATCGCATCTGAACATGCGATCCACTGCGAGTTGCTGTACAATGCCATTGTTGATAGAGTTCGTTTTTTAGGGTGTTCCTCCTAGCAATTGCTTGATGCATTTTTTTCACTGGAGCTGCAGGAGTTTATCTGGGCATGCTGCTACTGGTTTGAACACTGGTTATGTTGGATGAAGTCAAGCTTGATATGAATTTGATCAGCTTGTTAGTTTAATGATGCACAACCTTCTAATTTGTGATGAAGATTGGGTTTTTCATGCTGCAACCTGATTTCGGTGCCCATTTTTTGAGAGTCATATGCATATCAGTTGGGAAATTTTAGAAGACATCTTGGGCAGTTAGGTTCTGGAAACTAAAAAGATTACCCTTGTATTTTTTCAGGCGGTGCACTAGGTGATTAAAATAGAAGAAAGGCGACCCGTATTCGGGCATTCTTTTTGAGACCTGACTTCTGCGCACCTACTGGAAACTAACTGAGGAGCTCTGAACCTAACTATCAACATGGAGTTGAGGGGAAGACCAGAGAAAATTTTCCCTGAGGGGAGTCTTCTTCTCCTAATTACTGATGTATTCTCTAGATCTGTCTTAATTTCCTGTGTTCTTGAGATTCTATTGAAAATTGTTTAGGAATTTTTTCTTGCCTAATTTTGTTGTGGGAAATTCTGGTGTTTTCTCCTATAGACTTTTACTTCATCTTTGAATTAGAATGTCTGAATTCCTCTTGTTCTCCTTCCATTTACCTTGAGATGTAATTTTATTTTTGTCAGAACCTAAATGAACTATCAATAGATGTAATTTTGGTTTCCCCCTCTCTTAACACTTCAAGACACTTCTGGAATGAACATGTTTTCTTGGATTTAGTTGAAGTAATGAGAGTTGAATATTAATTCCAAATCATTTTAACATTTTAGAGATATTTTATTTTTTATTTTCACAAGCCAACAGGCTGTGTTCTTGAGAGAAGTTGAGCTTTTTTTGTCTTATCACAGTAAGAATTTATTGATGGCCTCATCATTCCATTATTTTCCTTTCTATGATTATCACTGTCAATAGAGTTGAAACTCATTAAATGGTTATGATAAATTCTTGGCATAGATTTTTCCATGCCAGGTAGGTTAGGCGTGACACAACAATCTTTTTAAAGAGTGAATTACACTTTTAATAGATTGTATAAACCAGAAGTTCCCTGTATCCATTGAACTGCATCATCATTTGTTTTTCTACTCAACCCTTGGAATAACACTATTAACAACATTCACACATTACTTAATGCTTACACCTGGAACTATGCACTCATTTCTTCTAAATATCAATGTATTCCATGATGTTTTTAGTAGTTTAGTGATAAAATAATTCTCTAGAAAATTCACCCTCCTTCCCTTGGGTTCAACACCTCACTGCAATACTATTGTAGATTTATAAATGATATTTTGATAGCCATGACAACCTCTATACCCATTAGAATTTGGAAGAGTTGATGCAAGTGTCATTGAAAATGACCAAATTAATTGTTTTTATTCCTACTAAATTCAGTGCAGATGAAGTAGGGTCGAAGCCATATGGATGGTGTGTACAAAACCAACAAAAGAAAAGAAACCAAGAAAAGAAAAGTAACAAACAAGAAAAGAACAAAACAGGTGGTGAAGTGATGCAAAATAAAGTGAGATAAGAAGTTTCAAGAAAGAATACAAAATGGGTTTTAAGTAGTGAGAATATTGTAAAAGTATATTTGAGAAGACATGGGAAGTTCAGCGTGCCGGTTAATTAGTTTGTTATTCGAGAAATGTCAAATTGAAATTTTAATATCAATGGAAGTCATCCAACTTGCTGTCAATGGAAACACTGTTCGATTAGATGAATTCAAAGATCTTTCAACATTTAAATTCAGATAGAATAATGTTTGATAAGATATAGTTGTCACTTGGTCTTGAAGAAAATAAATCCAATTAAAAAGAAAGAAAGAAGACCAAAGTAAAAAAGTTGAACAACTAAAAAATTTAATTACCCCTTAAAAAATTCAGATTTGGCATAGTAAAACAAATGAATTCCATTGAAGAAACAAGAAAATAAGAAAAATAATAGAGGATTCTTTTATGATGATTCAACTTCAAACTTTGATATCCATCTTTGCTCGCTTATGTAATTTCTTGATTTTTTAATGTATTCGTTTGAACTCTTTTCTGTTGCTCTCAAAAGTCTTTTGTGCCCAATGAATAGAATTTTTTTCATCCAAACATCTCCTATTTCCAATACATTTTCCCTTTTAAAATGTGTGAGCAACACTGACATAAATTTTGCTAAAGTTACCTGTGAGACATATTTACCAAATCAAAACCTTTTGTCACAACACCTATAATTGTATCAAAACCCCCAAAACAAATTTAAAATCTCTCATAGCTAATTAAGTGCTCCACCTAAAACCAGATTAATTTCCCAAAAATAAATGGGATAATGACATCTATGGACCAATCCGTAGATTTAATCCCAATGGAGGACCTTGACATTTATAACTCATTTGGGAAAAAACCACAGTACCTCGTCCGGAAAGCGGGATCCACTAAAAATCAACTAGTACACGGTATAGACTCCCAAAGATGAGCAGAATCTCAAAAGTAATACTCAAATAAAATAGTGGATCAAAGTCGGAAAGCAAATGCAGTCTGAAACCAGCCCGAAATAAAGAACACAACCTGATAAAGAAACTCAAATAGATCTGACTATGTAAAGAAGGTGTTCGTTGTCTGAATAAAATGTGCAAATGAAAAGGCACCTGGATCGAATCAAAGAACACCGTAGATGAAAGCTGATCAGACCAGGAGAGTTTCGCTGGTTGCAGATCTGAAAATCGTTGAGTAAAAGCTTAACTACACTACGCCGAAAATTGTGAGGAGAGCCGCTATGACATCCCGCCTTTTTATTTCATAACTTTTCATTATATTTTACAAACAGATGATCTTTAAAGTCTAGTGTCTTGGAAATCAAGAACATAATACATGAGAAACAACATAAAACATTCTTCTAATCCACTTGTACGACTTCATCATAAGTTCATCCTAAGTATAATTACTGCATCTCATAACCTAGAGACATACATTTAAAGGAAATGGTGAGCAGAAGACCCAATAAGGGTAAACAAAGGAATCAGTTTACTTGTGACATCAATAAGAACTTGAATAAAAACATAAGGACATGAGCAATGGAAGTATATGCATATCATAATGAAAATAACTTGAATCATAACTTGAATATGTGGCTACAACATTTCATTTAGACATTCATGAACATATCACTAAGGTTTTATCCCCGAGGTGTCATAAAAATTATCAAGGTTATTTACCAAGGTATCATGAAACTTGTCATCTCTAGAGATTAATTCTTTACCCAATGCATTGAAGCGCTATCAGGGCGCACCCTTAATATGTCTTTACTTTCATGTGACCCATATATATCATAATCAAACATTTCATAAATAACCCATAGAGAATAAAAGAAATGAGTTTCATTTCAAAATCGTGACGTTTTAAAAGTTCTTAAAAATAAGATCATTATATCATTTATAACCCACAGAAAAGGAGTGAGGGTTATATGTATGTCAATTCTAGAATCAAATATATCATCTTTATATATTTATGAACACTCATAGAAATGAAATAGGTCTGGGTATTCACATAAATAAACAAGAGAATTTCTTGAGAGAAAGTGATAGAAATTTTGAGACGAAATTTCTGCAGCATAACGACTTTAACATAGTTTTAGAAAATAATAAAAAGAGAGGGTACAAGGGTAACAAACTCATAAATATCTCATATTACAATATAAATACAGAATAACATGGAGATAAGAACATGGTATGAATATTTGAATGACATACCACATGAAAAGGAAACATGAAATAAAATAGAAGATGTGATTTCCTTTACGAGAAATTCGGCAGCCTAACAACGTCACTTAAAAATTCAGAAAACAAATTGATGAGAGAAGAAAGGGTCTCTCATCACTTGGACATGAAATGGATAGTAATAAGAACATATAAGAACATACCCTCAACATAAAGAGATGGAAACTAGAAGAGAAGGGTGAAAGGATCTGTTACCTTGAAGAGTAACTTCGAAAGCTTGAAGGTCGGGACCTTGAGAGGCTTGAGGGCACCTTGGGAGGACTCCTTGAGAGGTAAGGAGACCAGAACTTCGTTGAGGATGATTTTGGAATGAAATGAATGAGGGAAATGACTTGGTATTTATAGGAAAAATGAGTGAATAAATTATTAATTTCCAATCGACACCTCATCGGTGGTATTTGCAAAACCATGAGCTTGCCCATGGTATTTGCCCATGGTATTGGCCACTTGGGACACCTCATAGCATATATCACTATTCATAAGTCGACCAGAAAGCTTACATCATTATTACATTATTAATGATGTCATTAAACACCCGAAACTCAAAACTGCATTTTTATTATTCACTGAAAATTCAACTGTTTCAGAAAAAACCCAAAAATTCACCCTAACCTAATATCAATGCTCTGAATTCAAAAATGAAGTTTATTTTATGAAAATATATTTCTAAATATTTTTAATTTAATTTTTAAATAAAATCATTATTTATTTCGAAAATACAACTTTAAAACTCTAACTCATTTTGTAACACCTTAAAAAAGCAATCAAGGTCCCATAAAAATATCATATACCCATAAGACAAAAAAGCAACAATTTATGATTAAATTTTATGAAAATACATTTCCATTTTAAATTATTAAATTAATTATAAAATTGTAAATAAAATATTTATGGCGTACAAAATTACCAAAACTTAAACTATGATCATTTTTTCACTTTTAAGATGTCTAAAATGTATTTATACATTCATGGGTGAAGTTTCTATTTTTTTGGTCAAATTACTATTCATTACTATTCATATGGGTATGTTACTATTCCTACTTTACTATTCACTAAAAACCAAGTTGATCTTATTAGACTCTAAATTTCTCACTGATCACAACTATATAAGACAATTTTTTGAAAATCATTTCACATTATTAATTATTTAATGAATACAATAATATTTTAAAACACCCTTTTTCCTAAATTCATTAATAATACACATCCTATATTTATCCGAATATTTGAAATTCACAAACTTTTCCATAAGAAGAAATAAAAATTTTATTTATAAAAGGATTACACAAAGCAACTAAGGTCTCGTTACATAGCCCCTTATTACACCAGCATATGACCTAAGTGTTAGGTGTGCTATGATGATAGAATCTTGGGGTGGCTTGGACAACATTACCTGAGTGATGATTTATATCAGCTTGAACTTCTTTCTTAGGTGATTCTGTTCAAGCTTCATACGTTGAAGTTTGGCTTTTGTTTGGTCCAGAGAAAAGCTCAGTGATGCTACCTCCTTCCCAAGCTCCGACAGATGGGCTTCATATGGTTTGAGTCTACTAGATGAGGCCATTAAATCTTCTTTCTGTATTAATTAACCAAGATAACCGTATTTATAAAAACACAACGTTAAGATTATAGTTTCCAACGGTTATATTGACCAACGATCATATAACAGTTGAAACCCAATGGTCTTATTCTAATTATACCCACTTCATTAATTAAAGGATATAGTTTTGTTGAGTATAAAATAAAATAACACACAGAATTAGGAAACAAATATAATTAAAAAGTTCGGGTCGTTACATTCTTCCCCCCTTAAGAAATTTCGTCCCTGAAATTTTATCTCGTATCCTCTGATGGGAAAAGGTGTGGGTACTTCTGTCTCATGGACTCCTCCGGTTCCCATGTGGCTTCTTCACATTTGTGGTTCCTCCACAACACCTTAACAAGGTGGGTAGTCTTGTTGCGTAGAACCTTGTCTCTACGATCCAGGATCTCCACCGGCTGCTCCTCATAAGAGAGGTCATGTTCCAGTTGTACCACCTCTGGATTTAGTACATGTGAAGCGTCAGGTATGTACTTCCTCAAGAGGGATACGTGGAAGACATCATGAACTTGGGCTAGATTTGGAGGAAGTGCAAGCCGATAGGCCACCGCTCCCACACGATCAAGGATTTCATTGGGGCCAATGTACCTAGGGCTGAGCTTCCCTTTCTTCCCAAACCTCATGACTCTCTTCCAAGGTGAAATCTGAAGAAAGACTTTGTCACCAACATAAAACTCCAAGTCCCTTCTACGGTTGTCAGCATAGCTCTTTTGCCGACTCTGAGCAACCTTAATGTGTTGTTGGATGTCATGGATCTTTTCTATCATCTCTTGCACAAGATCAAGCCCAAGAAGCTTTCTCTCACCAGCTTCATCCCAACAAGTAGGAGTTATACATCGCTTCCCATATAGAGCTTCATATGATGTCATTTGAATGCTCGAGTGGAAGCTGTTATTGTAAGAGAACTCAACTAAAGAGAGATGTTGATCTCATCCACCTTTAAATTCCATTGAGCAAGTTCTCAGCATGTCCTCGAGTGTTTGAATAGTCATTTCAGATTGACCATTAGTTTGGGGGTGATAGGTCATACTGAAATTCAATTCAGTGCTCAGAGATTGTTGAAGACTTCTCCAGAATTTTGATGTGAACCTTGGATCACGATCAGATACGATAGAAAGTGGAACACCATGCAGCCTTACCACTTCCTTCAAGTAAATCCTGACAAGTTGATCAAGAGAGAAATCTTCCCGAATGGAGATAAAATGGGCAGTCTTGGTGAGACGGTCCACAATAACCCATATCGCATTATTTCCTTTGGAAGTTCTCGGGAGACCAGTGACGAAGTCTATAGTGATATTATCCCACTTCCATGTTGGTATGAGTAGTGGTTGCAATACCCCTTTAGGAAGTTGTCACTCTTCCTTCACTTGCTGACATACCAGGCACCTTGAAGTGTAGTCAGCAATCTCCTTTTTCATATTATCCCACCAATAATGATCACAAAGGTACCTATACATTATTGTGCTTCTAGGATGTATAGAGAAAGTAGAGCTATGAGCTTCATCCATCAGCTCCTTCTTTGTAACGCCCCGACCCCAGCTACCCAGAGTCGGTGCATTACTTCGTAACATTGGCATGATCACAATGATCAAGTCTCGAAAGACCGATTAGTTTAGTAGCCTTGGAAACACTAGACACATTCATAAATGTTACATTACATCATAAAGTGAAAAACTACAATAACAAAGTCTCCATAGTCCACACTCATATCCTCTTCTGACAATCCCTACAGGTCATTCATAAAATACTTCTTTACATCCTGGAAAATATTAAAACATTGAAAGGGGTGAACTCAGATGCTCAGTAAGGATATCAATATTGCAGAAGCTTTCGTAAATAAACATAAACATTTAAGGCAATGTATAACTAAACAAAAGCCTTTTAAACATGAACTTCAACATAATATGACAAAAGTAAAATGAAATAATGTCATTTACTTACTCACATGAATATTCTACTAGTCGAATAATCACATGCAATGTCAATAACCACTTTCATAATGATGGAATGCATAATGCCAGACTATCATAACCACGCAGTCAAGGCCTCGTGCCAAGACCACAAATAAGATTTTGTCAAGGCCTTGTGCCAAGACACTAGTTTGTCTCATGAGACCTACCGATGCATCGAGGAGCTGTAGCGGGCTCCACCCGTCACTTATTAAGTCCAATGCATTCCTCATATGAATAGGTTTAAACATATCATAAACCATAACATAATCGTATCACATAAAACATGCATAAATGAAACATAACATTTCCACATTTCAATCACAAGATATCAATACAACACATTGATATAATAAAAACGCTTTCAAAACCATTTTCAATACCAAAATAAAAGAAAGTTAAAACTTTATATTTATTTTTCATTAAAAAAAAGTGATGGCTTGTAGAGGAAGCCGAAACTCAAATAATGGTCACGGCGGCGGAGAAGTCGTTGTCGCCGCATATGTACAGAAAGAAAAACATTCCTTTTTTTTCGTTTAGTAAAACGCTTCGTATAAAAAAAATTCCTTTTGAATAAACGTAAAAGTCAAAGGGGTTTATGCACCGTATAAAAGAAAGTTGCGTATAAAACCAAATATGCCTCAATGAAAGGAGATTGAGACGAAGTCCTTAAAAAGATCATTTTTAAAATAAAATAGATCTATTATGTGTATTCACTATAAGTACACATAAAGAAAGTACAAATACAAGATAGGACATATTAATATCATGACATAATTTTAAAGTAGGAGATTAACCCAAAGAATGGAAATTGGGTTAAGAAATTCTCTTACCTCGTGTCCGACTTGACTCGATCGTTCTTTAACCTTCTGAATAATAAACTAGAGTTAATTTCTATTTACTTAAGAACCTTTTTCATGTTAATTATTCCTTTTATATCACTTATTACCATGTTATGAACATTATGTAATTATTTATGTTAATAACAGTCGTTTTGTCGATCTTTGGTACTTGAGTCAAAAATATACTTCTTATTATTACAAGTTGTTCATGTGGTGAAATATCCATTATATCCAGAATTATATTCATGATGTAGATATCATATATAACATACATATCCAGTATATACATGCATTTATAATATTACATAACATTTAGAGGTAAGAAATGAAATGCACCGTTCATGGAGACGGTAAGCCGTACGTACGCATGAACGCTACTTTCATTTCTATTTCATATTTTAATGGAATGAAAAATAATGATATAAAGGTATAATATAATTCCAGTATAATATAATGTATAATACCATTTACTCCATCCTTTATACATCCCACATATGGTATTAACGATTCAAATCACTTTGAGGGGGCGGTAGTCCGCACTTCTTAAAATGAAAATACCGTGTTTACCCATAATGGAAACCATAAAGGTATGCCATAAATGAAAAATACAAAAGCTTAAGTAAAATATAAACATATTATATATCATATATAAATATAGTGACATCTTAATGACCACCTTTGAAGGTGTTATATGAGTGTTGAACAATCATCGTTTCGTGAGACAGAAATTCGCCATCCACAGAAACAGTATGTTCTTTAACCATTAGATGTAGGTGTGTGTAAGTGTAGCTCGAATCCTTCTTATAACAACATCCTAGTATATTTAAGATACTGGTGTTGTTACAAAAGAAACGAATAAAAAGAGTTTAGGGGGTTGGATAAGCAAAATAAAACAACACAACATTAGGGAAGATATTACCTTAAAATCGGGTAACTCTTTTTTATTTGAGCCAAAGGCTTCCTTGGGAAGACTTCTGCCCAAAGTGAGGATTATAAGAGTAAGGGAGGGAAGTTGAGAGAGTATTTGGGTAGAGGTTGGCTGAGCCAAAAGGCTTTGAAGGTGTGAGTAAGGTGGTAGTGGTGGAGGCCTTTTATAAGTGGAGAGGAGGGACACTCTTGGAAAGTAATGAAATGTTACTTTATTATATAATGAGTTTCAGATTTTAAAGGTCCCACACTTATATAATTCGAGGGTAAGGTGATAAGGTTTCGAAATCTACTCATCCAATAGGTTTTTGACAAGTGTAAGCCTTGGATTTTACATTATCTTTTCATTTTATTTAAATCGTTAATTAATGAGGTAATCGCTGCATCATCATGGTGTCATAAATAATTTAATTTATTTAATGTCTAAAAATTATAAAAAAATATCATGATGTAGGAAATATTTTTAGCTTTCTAATGAATATTTATAGTAAAAAATATGACTTGTATAACCCCATTTAAATATTGTTTTAGTAAAACAACTTATGTTTGTGACATTTTTATTTTAACTTTAAATAAAAGTAATTTATGTCATTTTCCTACCAAAGTGGCTCCATGGGGTCCCCAAGTTGACCCATGGATTGTCTTGGTCGGCCATGACACATACAATAGGGGTAGGACAAGTGTAAATGTCATTTCATATTTTTATAATACCATTTTTACCTTAAATTTCACTAATTACCTTTAATCGTGATTAATTAAACTTAAAAGTTACTATTCACCAAAAAATTATTTTCATCCCATTGAACCACATTTTACCTCCTAATGAAAACCATGTATGTCGGATTTTTGAAAATCAAATCACAGAAGTGGTAATGTTTCATTTAAACGAAAAATCAGTTTTTTAACTACCACTTAGTGGTTTCACTATTCATCAAAAATTGAAGTTTTTCAGAACAATGCCAAAATTTCAACCTAAGCTATAATTGATATTCCGAATCCAAAAATGATGTCTATTTTACAAAATTCCAAACATATAAGTTACATTAATTAATTTTATAATTAATTCCCGCTGTCACAACAAATAGCGTGTTTTTAAGAAACAATATATATCAAAAGATTGACAATTGTTTATGTCCAATTTCAAAGTGAAATTAATTCTAATGACCGCCATTGGATAAAATGGTAAAAATATATTCTAATTATACTTTAAAACCACTCAATATTATAATTTATCACTATTAATTATTTTGATTAAAAAAGTTGTTTTTAAGTAATTTTCACTATTCATAAAAAAAATTGGAAGTTCTCAGAAAATTACAAAAAATTCAACTTTGGATAATTTCGATATTACGAATACAAAAATGAAGTCCATTTTGAAATATAAAATTTCTATAATTTTAAAAGGTGGGTATTACTATTCATAACGGCTACTTTGATTAGTCGCGGTGTGTTAGAACTCGAACTTGCGTACAATGCAAGCTATTGCATTATTGAAAGAGAGGCGTACCGTGGAAGCTCGGGGTGTTACATTCTTTATTTCCAGAATAGATGGAACACATAGTCTTGTACGAAATTTCAGTACACCTTCTTGATCAGTATTGAACTCAGGAAACTTCTCATCCTTCATAACCTCAAACTTCTTCTGTAACAAAGGATCTTCTTTCTAAGCTTTCTTGATCTTCTCTAGTAGTGACGGTTGAGAAATCAGTTGAGTTAGGGTTGATGATGTCCCTTCCCTTATAATTCTCATGTCCAGCTTTACTAGGTCATTGATCAAAGGATCTTTTTGAATCATCATCATGGAAAGAACAACCGGGTCTTTCCTACTTAATGCATCTGCAACTTTGTTTGCTCTTCTGGGATGATAATGAATTGAATAATCATAGTCTTTAAAGAGTTCCAACCATCTCCTTTGTCTCATGTTCAATTCCTTTTGTGTGAAAATATACTTCAAACTTTGATGGTCTGTGTATATATCACATTTCTCCTCATAAAGATAGTTCCTCCATATCTTCAGAGCAAAAACGATCACCGCCAGCTCTAGATCATGCGTAGGATAGTTCTGCTCATGAGTCTTCAATTGTCGAGATGCATAAACAATGACCTTGTCATTTTGCATGAGGATGCACCTAAGCCCTTTCAGAGATGCATCGCTAAAAATAACGAATCCTTCTCCACTTGAGGGAAGAGTTAACACAGATGCAGTAACCAATCTCTTCTTCATCTCTTGTCCAGATGAACTTGACCCCTTTTCGAGTTAACTTGGTTAATGGATTAGAAAGTCATGCAATTTTTTTCACAAACCTCCTATAATATCGTGCTAATCCAAGGAAACTACTAATCTCAGTTATTGTTTTAGGCTGAGGCCACTCCTCTACAACTTTTGTCTTTGCAGGGTCAATTGTGATTCCTTCATTGATAACAATGTGCCCCAAGAAAGCAACTTGTTGTAACCAGAATTCACATTTACTGAACTTTCCAAAAAGTCTCTCCTTCCGTAGAGTTTTCAAAATAACCCTTAGATGATCTTCATGCTCCTCACAACTTTTGGAATATATCAGAATATCATCAATAATGACTACAACAAAGTTATCAAGGTAGTATTTAAAGACTCTATTCATCAAATCCATAAAAATAGCGGGTGAATTAGTTAGTCCAAAAGACATAACAACAAATTCATAATGCTCATATCTTGATCGGAAGACAGTTTTTAGAATATCTTATTTCTTCACCCTTAATTGATGAAAACCAGATCTAAGATCAATCTTAGAGAAGAATTGAGCCCCATGAAGTTGGTCAAGCAAGTCATCAATTCTTGGAAGAGGGTATTTGTTCTTTACTGTGATTCCGTTCAGTTCTCTATAATCAATGCATAGCCGCATCGATCCATCCTTCTTCTTCACAAAGAGAACATGTGCTCCCCAAGGAGACACACTCGGTCGGATAAACCCCTTCTCCAAAAGATCTTGGAGTTGTTTCTTTAATTCCTCCAGAACCACATTCACCATCCTATACGGGGTCTTTGATATTGGATGAGATCCAGGTATGATTTCGATGGAGAACTCTACCTCTCTTTCTGGGGGAGGTCCAGACAACTCCTTAGGAAATACGTCAATGTATTCCTAGACGATGGGTACATTTTCTATCCTCAAACTCTCATTTACTTCTTCTTCTTCACCGATCAATTCCATAAAGAAGGATATAGGAGGTTCTTCTAAACAAAGATCAGGTTGAGATATCTCTCCTTGGAAGATAACTGTAGGTTTTCTATTCAAGACTACCGAGATTTCCTTACTTCTGCATTTGATCCTAACATTATACTTTGAGAGCCAGTCCATCCCTAGTATAATGTCGAATTCCAGCATGAGAATGACTAATAGATTTGCGATAAGATTGTGCTCACCAAATTAAATACTAGAGTTTCTAAATATTGATGATGCTTGGATAATCCCACCAGGAGTCTTGACTGATAACTTTACTTTTAACAAGTCGGGGGTTGATTCTAAATTCTTTGAAAACTTTGAGGAAATAAAGGAATGTGTAGAACCGGAATCAAATAAAGTACTTTCTAGCTTTGAGAGAACAACAAGAGTACCTGCTACCACATCATTTGGAGCTTCAACTTCAGCTGTCGTGATAACAAAAGCACAACCTTTCTCCCTTGGCCTTTGTTGAGGCTAATGGTGGTTCCCCTCCACTGCCCTCAGATTTGGACAATGATTGGCAATGTAAGAACCCGGTTCTTCTCTTTGAGGTACGAGCTTCTTCTTTTCTCTTTTCCTTAAGTGTTTTTAATAAAATATGGAAAATGGGGAAAAATCCTAAATTTTGGAACTACACGCCTTGTACTTTTCCACACGCCGTGTACTTCTGGCTGTGTTGGGATGAGTACACAGGGCGTGTAGCCATGTCGGCAACAAAGGGTGTAGAAACCGACTACACGCCGTGTAGTGGTCCTTTACACGCCGTGTAGTCAGTCGGCAGACCTAAACAATAAGGCTGTGGAGCAGCCGCCAGCTGGGTGATTGTACACGCCGTGTACTCAGAAGTACATGCCGTGTACTCATGTTGGCAAGTGAACAGTGCCACGCTGGCGGGAAGCCGCCAGCTGAACAGTTAAATGAAAGGAGTACACACCGTGTACTTGGAAGTATACGCCGTGTACTTTGTTTTTTCGACTTAAAACAGGCAGTAGCCTCCTCATTTGGCAGAGGAGACATTTGAGCCGTTTTGGATCCAAGGGAGGAGGTCAGACCTTTGAAGATCCGCCGGGTGTTCGTCTGGAATTGGTTTCCGCCTCGGATGATCTCGTTGGAACCACGCGGTTAAGCCCTCTATTCTCCTAGCATGTTGTTTACCAATTCTTCTCCTAACGTAAGTTATTTACGTTTGAATGGGTTTTGTTCTTCATCAGATCTACGTCGTTCTTGGGCGTTTCTGGAGTCGGCGTTAGGGTATAATGTTTGTTGGCGTATAGGGTAGGTGTCTTGGTGTTTAGATTTCCAACTGCTGTGTGTTTTGTGCATTTTTGTGCCACGAACCCATGTTGGGGTGTCATGTGGATGAGACTATTGCTATATTAAACACCTAGAAATGATTAGGTATTTAATTATGATATTAAAATGCTGGTTGAGATCGTTGCTTGGATCCGGAACCACCCCGGGGGTGTGTTCCACTGTTTATCCGTTTGGCCAGGATACCCGCGGGTATGCCTTTAAAGTAGTAATTGTAGAATTGCCTTGAGAGGAATTTCTTGTTACTGCTTGTTTACATGTTGTGCATGACCCGATTACCTGTTTGGCCTGAGGGCGTTGTTGTGATTAGCCTGTGGGCACTGTACTATATTAGCCTGAGGGCGTGACTGTTTTAGCCCGAGGGCTGTCGTTATTTCGCCTGAGGGCAACCTTTCGTGCCTGAGGGCTTGACTTCTGTGCCTGAGGGAGACACTTCGTATGTCTGAGGGCGAGATTCTGTATAGCCTGAGGGCGTGATTCACTATATTATCCTGAGGGCGAGATACTGGTTGTCCCGAGGGCATGGTGCTGTTGAGCACAAAATGTTACTAAATTAAATGGATTAAATGAATAATTAAATGGCAATACAACTGGTAAGTTAGTTACTTTTGAGTACTACTTAGTTTACTGCTTTTTACTACTGCACACTTGTTGCATGCTTTACACACAGTTGAGCACGGGCCTTTGGTGGGTGCCTACTGAGATATATTTCTCACACCCTGTTTGGGTCATGCTTTTCGGTCCAAAAAGATTATGTTTCTGTAGGTGTGGATAGGGGCAAGAGTCCCTATACAGGTACTTGATTGTTGCTGAGGTGTAGGAGGGCATGGGACCGAGCCTAGGATCGCGATGCCGCTGCCAGCTGTTTTCCTTGTTTTGTTGTACTCTACTTTTGGTTGTACTATATTGATGTATAACATGTTCTGACTGTTTTCTTAGAACTTGAGACATGTAGCATCATCATTTACATACTGTCGGTTATATTCACTATTGTTGGTTATTTCAGTTGTGTATGGTTTATTGCTTCCGCTGTTGATGTATGTTTTATTCTGTATTCCGCTGCGCTACACTTTGACAAATGAGGGCATAGTTTCTCCACTATCAGACCTGGGCCCTCGCTGCTAGTCGGCAGCCTCTGGCGTTTGAGGAAATGCGCTTGAGGTCATGTGGCGAACCGGGTTCGGAGCACCCGTTGAGTGGCACCCGGAGCCGGGACGTTACAAAGTGGTATCAAAGAAGTTCTTTTCTTTGACTTACTATTTGGAGCTGTATTTAGGGATAGGACGGACCGATAGTTGGTAATAAGCTGTGCCCGGGTGTAGCTAACCCGTGTATAGGGAAAATCCAGTCTACCTCGTATTTTTCAATTTTATGATTTTGCAAACTTTACAGTTGATATGATTTCACCATTGGGTGACGCACTTGTATTGTGCTGTTTATCTTTTATCTGTGGGTTCTATTTAGTTGCAACCCGATGAGATGAGGGTATACCATTTCATGCATCATTTAGGCACATGCTAGAATCACATGTCATGCATAGTTTCCATGCCATGTATGTGCATTAAAAAATTGCATGTTGTGATAGTTGTTGTGCTAGAAAAGCATGCTGTTGTGATAGCTGCACTGATAAAATACCTGCTATTTGATAGGGTAATTTTTGTGTGAGCTGTTCATAGAATGGACGCCAAACTTTGGTTTTTGGGGAGTATGGGCCCCCATTGACCAGAATTTGGTGGATCGTTGACTTTTTATTAGTTATAACATAGATAAGACGCCAAACTTTGATTCGTTGGGAGTATGGGCCCTCACGGGTCGGAATTTGACACTTAGGTGTTGTTTTTTGGTATTTTCTGGGTTCCGGGGAAGTTTCTGAGGCATAATATCCGGAAACCCAGTATACACGCCGTGTAGTATTTTAAACATGCCGTGTATGAACTTCTGTTCAGCAAGAAAAATGAACTTTTTAAGTACACGCCGTGTACTCTGAGTACACACCGTGTAGTCTCTTCCCGTGTCATAAACCGTGTGGGCGGCGACATGGGGTAGGGATGTGCTTGGGTAAAACACGCCGTGTACCAGATATACACGCCGTGTAGTATTGACCCAGAGTCCGGCCGTGTAACTAACAACACGGGTCAGTGAACTGCTGCACAAAACACGCCGTGTCAATAATGAACACGCCGTGTAGTGTGACCTGGGGACTCGGCCGTGTAACTAACAACACAGGTCGATGTCACCGTTCCTTGAACACGTCGTGTACCTTTGGGGACACGCCGTGTAGTCTTTTCTGAGGACAGACCATGTGGACTTAGCCGGTGGCTGGGGAAACGGGGTGATGTACACACCGTGTGCGGGTGTAATACGCCATGTAGTTTCAAGCCGAGTAGCCGGCCGTGTCACAAGCGACACGGGCAGTTGGAAAATAACACCATACACGCTGTGTAGATTAAGTACACGCCTTGTAGTTTTGTTTAACGGGAGCCGTGTGTCTTAGCCGTGTCGAAGGACCCGGGCAGGGGAAGGGAAGTCAAGTACATGCTGTGTAGTCAGTATACACGCCGTGTAGTCTTGTTTTGCAAATTTTGAGATGCCTTCTTCCTCTTGTTCCCTTTGTGGTTTCTTCGTTTCAGCTTTAATAATCTTGAATCTAAGGCGTGCTATTGACCTTGTAGTGTCATGCCACCTAGACGACCACACGTTGCTCGCCAGGAGAGCGGTGATGACTTTGCTCCGGAGATGGTGGGCCATGGGCTACCAGTTGATCCTCCGGCAGAGCCAGATGCGGCACCAGCTGCTATACCGGACACATGCACGAAGGCGCAGTTCCATGAAGGCTTATTGCAGTTCATGCAGACCTTTCAGGGAACACCGCAGGCTGCCACATCTATGGCCGAGCTTACACGTATCTTCCAGCAGCAACATCCGCCTATATTCTCAGGGGATGGCGGACCACAGGCTGTAGAGTCTTGGTTGGGGTCGATGCAGACTATTTTCGAGCATCTTGAGACGCCTCCAGGGCAGAGGGTCAAGCTCGCGACATACATGCTGCGTGATTCCGCCAAGAGGTGGTGGGATGTTACCACCCAGTCAGAGCATCATATGGACATGGCGTGGGAGGATTTTCAGGAAGTCTTCTATGACTTTTTCTTTCCCGATATGCTGAGGGAAGATAGAGCTCGAGAGTTCATGAATCTGTAGCAGAGCGCTATATCAGTGATGAACTATTCTGCTCATTTTACGAAGCTTCAGTGTTTTTCACCCGTGCTAGTGGGTGATGAGACGCTGAGAGCCAGACGTTTTGAGGATGATCTTCGGTATGAAATCTGCGCGCTAGTGAATGTCTTCAGGTTGCCTACTGTACATGCTATTATGAACCAGACCCTGATTACAGAGAGAAACCTACGGGAATCTGGTGGTGTGGGCCAGGGCGGTTCAGCACCAGTTACTGGTACTATTTCTGCTGGCAAGAGGAAGAGACAGGTGGACTTCTCTCAGGGTGGCAGTACCAGCCAGGCAGCTTCTTCAGGTGGCCCGATCAGGTGCTACCAGTGTGGTAGAGAGGGGTACAAGAGACCGCAGTGTCCACGAGACCTAGTGGAGTGCCGAGCTTGCGACAAGATGGGTCATCTGCAACGCTTCTGCAGGGCGTATCCACCAGTGGCTAGTGAGAGGGGTTATGTGCAGACTCCACATGCGGGGGTAGGACCAGTGGCTTCTTAGCTGTCAGGGAACTGGAATACGTCAGGGCGTGTAGGCAGGGATGGTGGTCGTGGCCGTGGTAGCCAGACACCAGGATCTCAGAGGCAGCAGGGCGGGACAGCTCAGGGTAGCCAGGCTGTGTCGTAGGGTCGTGGCACTGGGCAGACATATGCAGTGCAACAGACCCAGCAGAAGCAGGATCCCGGACCTTCTACAGTCAGAGGTACTATTTTAGTAGCTTCTGTCTTATCTTCAGTACTTTTTGATACGGGTGCTATGCATAGTTTCATATCTGTACCCGTTGTGGAGAGCCTTGGGCCTTGTGTTTCTACTTCTTCTGATATCATGATGTTAGAAACTCCGTTGGGGACTAGAATGACTGGTGTGCGTCAGTGCAAGGAGTGCCCCTTTGAGGTTGGTGGGTGTCACTTTCTTTGGGACATCCATGTCTTAGAGATGACAGCTTATGACGTTATTCTCGGGATGGACTGGTTGGTTCCCTTTCGAGCATTTGTAGACTGCTATCATCGCAGGGTGCGTTTCACGTCACCAGAGGGCAGAGAGTTTTTATACAAGGGGGAATGGGATGTTCATGCAAGTCGAGCTGGACCAGAGTATCGTGGGCGAGGTGGATTCATATCCCAGATTGCGAGCTTATATCTGGATGACCAGGGGACTTATCAGACGGATTTCCCTCCAGTGGTTGATCTTTTTAGGGATGTCTTCCCGGACGACTTTTCAGGTCTTCCTCCAGAGCGAGAGGTGGATTTCTCCATTGAGATTGTGTCAGGAGCAGCACCGGTGTCCATTCCTCCTTATAGGATGGCTACACCTGAGTTGTAGGAGCTCAAGAGGCAGTTGGAGGAGTTGCAGACAAAGGGCTTTATCCGACCCAGTACTTCTCCTTGGGGTTCGCTGGTCCTTTTTACGAAGAAGGCGGACGGTACCCTTAAACTTTGCGTGGATTATCGGAAGCTGAACCAGTTGACGGTTAAGAACTGATATCCCTTACCAAGGATTGATGATCTTTTTGATCAGCTTCGTGGAGCACGAGTGTTCTCGAAGATTGACCTGAGATCAGGATATCATCAGCTACACGTTAGACCATCTGATATAGCTCTCACAGCTTTCAGGAGAAGGTATGGTCTATACGAGTATACGGTTATGCCGTTCGGACTCACGAACGCGCCATCAATTTTCTTGGCTCTGATGAATTGTGTGTTCCATCCGTATCTTGATTCTTTTGTGGTAGTATTTGTGGACGACATCTTGGGATACGCTCACACTCGACACGACCATGCCATCCATTTTGAGATCGTATTGAGTACACTGAGAGAGCATCGACTATATGCTAAGCTCTCAAAGTGCCACTTTTGGATGGACCGGATTCACTTCCTGGGTCATATCATCTCAGAGGAAGGAGTTTCAGTAGACCCAGAGAAGGTGAGAGCAATAGTTTCCTAGGAGCAGCCTAGGAACGTGTTTGAGAAACAGAGTTTCTTAGGGATGGCTGGTTACTACAGGGATTTCATATAGGACTTCTCCCGCTTAGCAGCGCCGTTGACGGGTTTGACTAAGAAGGGTGCGAAGTTCGTATGGTCAGAAGCTTGCGAGACAGCTTTTCAGGACCTGAAGGGAAGGTTGACATCAGCACCGATCCTGATACTCCCAGAGCAGGGGAAGAGCTATACAGTTTACTGTGATGCATCAGGTATTGGGCTGGGAACAGTGTTGATGCAGGGCGACCGAGTTGTGGCGTATGGGTCTCGGCAGTTGAGGCCACATGAGAGGAATTACCCGACGCATGATCTCAAGTTAGCTGCAGTTGTGCATGCGTTACGCTGTTGAAGACACTATCTGTTGGGAGAGCATTTTGTGGTTTTCACCGACCACAAAAGCCTCAAGTATATCTTTACTCAGCGTGACTTGAATCTGAGGCAACGAAGGTGGGTCGAGTACCTACAGTCCTTCGATTTTGAGCTTGCCTAGACACCTGGTAAAGACAATGCAGTAGCTGATGCACTGAGCAGGAAGACTCAGATACAGGCAGTGCAGGAGGCCAGTGGTGAGTGGCAGCTCATGACTTTGTTCTATGAGATGCATTTGGAGGTGCACGACAGTCAGGGGCAGACTTATATTTCATCTTTAGCTGTGACTTCTACCCTCCTGGATAGAGTAAGGATGAGACAACTATCTGATTCAGAAGGCCTAGTTCTACGGGAGTCGGTGGCAAGTGAGGACCCTCCTGGTTGGACGATAGGCGATGATGAGGTTTTTCATTTCCATAGACGAGTATGGGTTCCAGGGGATATACGCGAGGAGCTGATTCAGGAGTGTCATGCTTCAGCTTGGGCAGTTCATCCCGGGGTTACCAAGATGTACCGTGACTTGAGACGTCAGTACTGGTGGCCGGGTATGAAGAAAGATGTAGCTGGTTTTGTTACGAGGTGTTCCACCTATCAGCAGGTGAAGGCGGAGCATCAGAGACCAGCTGGGCTGTTACAGCAGTTACCCATTCCGGAGTGGAAATAGGATGATGTCACGATGGATTTTGTGACAGGATTTCCGAGGTCACCTCATGGCAATGATGCCGTGTGGGTTGTTGTGAACAGACTCACGAAGGTAGCTCACTTCTTGCCGATCAAGGAGACCTTCGATGTTGACGAGATCGGAAGGCTGTATATCCGAGAGATCATACGTCTTCATGGAGTCCCTCGTTCTATCGTTTCTGATAGGGACTCCCGCTTCATGTATCGTTTCTGTAGAGTTTTCAGAGGGCACTGGGTACATAGGTGCTTCTGAGCACAACATAACACCCTCAGACCGATGGCCAGTCAGAGCGTACGATAAGGTGCTAGAGGACATGCTGCGTGCATGCATCCTAGACTTTGGGGGCTCTTGGGAGAAGAATATTCCCTTAGTTGAGTTTGCCTATAAAAATAGCTTCCAGGTGACTATTGAGATGACACCATATGAGGCTTTATACGGTAGGTCGTGCCGATCACCTTTATGCTGGTTAGAGGCAGGTGATGCAGCCTTGCTGGGACCACGTCTCGTACAAGAGACTTCTGAGCAGGTCTAGTTGATTCAGAAACGGATGGCTATTGCACAGTCTCGTCAGAAGTTATATGCTGATCGCCGCAGACGACCTTTGGAGTTCGTGGTCGGGGATCAGGTTTTCTTGTGTATTTCGCCAAGGCTGGGACACAAGCAGATCAGGAGATAGGGTAAACTTTCACCGCGGTATGTGGGGCCATTTGAGATTCTAGAGAGAGTCGGGCTGGTTGCTTATCGGTTGCGGTTACCGCAGCGGTACCGAGCCATGCACGACGTCTTCCACGTATCTCAGTTGCGCCGCTATCATTCAGACCCGTCTCACGTCTTTTAGCCCGGGGAGGTTGAGCTGGAAGCAGATGCGTCCTTTGAGGAGCATCTGATTCGTATCGTTGACAGGAGCACACAGGTTCTCCGAGGCCGGTCAGTTCCTCTCGTACGGGTGCTATGACAGAATGGATGAGTGCAGGATGAGACCTCGGAGCGGGAGGCCGACGTACGTGCTCAGTGACTGGAGTTGTTCACAGCTATATCTTCTCCACCCTTGGAAGGGCAATTCGGGGACGAATTGCTATAAGGGGGAAAGTTTGTAAGAACCCGGTTCTTCTCTTTGAGGTACGAGCTTCTTCTTTTCTCTTTTCCTTAAGTGTTTTTAATAAAATATGGAAAATGGGGAAAAATCCTAAATTTTGGAACTACACGCCGTGTACTTTTCCACACGCCGTGTACTTCTGGCCGTGTTGGGATGAGTACACAGGGCGTGTAGCCATGTCGGCAACAAAGGGTGTAGGAACCGACTACACGCCGTGTAGTGGTCCTTTACACGCCGTGTAGTCAGTCGGTAGACCTAAACAATAAGGCGGTGGAGCAGCCGCCAGCTGGGTGACTGTACACGCCGTGTACTCAGGAGTACATGCCGTGTACTCATATTGGCAAGTGAACAGTGCCATGCTGGCGGGAAGCCGCCAGCTGAACAGTTAAATGAAAGGAGTACACACCGTGTACTTGGAAGTATACGCCGTGTACTTTGTTTTTTCGACTTAAAACAGGCAGTAGCCTCCTCATTTGGCAGAGGATACATTTGAGCCGTTTTGGATCCAAGGGAGGAGGTCGGACCTTTGAAGATCCGCCGGGTGTTCGTCTGGAATCGGTTTCCGCCTCAGACGATCTCGTTGGAACCACACTGTTAAGCCCTCTATTCTCCAAGCGTGTTTCTTACCAATTCTTCTCTTAACGTAAGTTATTTACGTTTGAATGAGTTTTGTTCTTCATCATATCTACGCCGTTCTTGGGCATTTCTGGAGTCGGCGTTCGGGTATAATGTTTGTTGGCGTATAGGGTAGGTGGCTTGGTGTTTAGATTTCCAACTGCTGTGTGTTTTGTGCATTTTTGTGCCACGAACCCATGTTGGGGTGTCATGTGGCTGAGGCTATTGCTATATTAAACACCTAGAATTGATTAGGTATTTAATTATGATATTAAAATGCTGGTTGAGATCGTTGCTTGGATCCGGAACCACCCCGGGGGTGTGTTCCACTGTTTAGCTATTTGGCCAGGATACCTGCGGGTATGCTTTTAAAGTAGTAATTGTAGAATTGCCTTGAGAGGAATTGCTTGTTACTGGTTGTTTACATGTTGTGCATGACCCAGTTACCTGTTTGGCCTGAGGGCGTTGTTGTGATTAGCCTGTGGGCACTGTACTATATTAGCCTGAGGGCGTGACTGTTTTAGCCCGAGGGCTGTTGTTATTTCGCCTGAGGGCATCCTTTCGTGCCCGAGGGCTTGACTTATGAGCCTGAGGGAGACACTTCGTATGTCTGAGGTCGAGATTCTGTATAGCCTGAGAGCGTGATTCACTATATTATCCTGAGGACGAGATACTGGTTGGCCCGAGGGCTTGGTGCTGTTGAGCACAAAATGTTACTAAATTAAATGGATTAAATGAATAATTAAATGGAAATACAACTGGTAAGTTAGTTACTTTTGAGTACTGCTTAGTTTACTGCTTTTTACTACTGCACACTTGTTGCATGCTTTACACACAGTTGAGCACGGACCTTTGGTGGGTGCCTACTGAGATATATTTCTCACACCCTGTTTGGGTCATGCTTTTCGGCCCAAACCGATTATGTTTCTGCAGGTGTGGATAGGGGCAAGAGTCCCTATACAGGTACTTGATTGTTGCTGAGGTGTAGGAGGACATGGGACCGAACCTAGGCTCGCGATGCCGCTGCCAGCTGTTTTCCTTGTTTTGTTGTACTCTACTTTTGGTTGTACTATATTGATGTATAACATGTTCTGACTGTTTTATTAGAACTTGAGATATGTAGCATCATCATTTACATACTGTCGGTTATATTCACTATTGTTGGTTATTTCAGTTGTGTATGGTTTATTGCTTCCGCTGTTGATGTATGTTTTATTCTGTATTCCGCTGCGCTACACTTTGACAAATGAGGGCATAGTTTCTCCACTATCAGACCTGGGCCTTCGCTGCTAGTCGGAAGCCTCTGGCGTTTGGGGAAATGCGCTTGAGGTCATGTGGCGAACCGGGTTCGGGGCACCCGTTGAGTGGCACCCGGAGCCGGGACGTTACAAAGTGGTATCAAAGGAGTTCTTTTCTTTGACTTACTATTTGGAGCCGTATTCAGGGATAGGACGGACCGATAGTTGGTAATAAGCTGTGCCCGGGTGTAGCTAACCCGTGTATAGGGAAAATCCAGTCTACCTCGTATTTTTCAATTTTATGATTTTGCAAACTTTACAATTGATATGATTTCACCATTGGGTGACGCACTTGTATTGTGCTGTTTATCTTTTATCTGTGGGTTCTATTTAGTTGCAACCCGATGAGATGAAGGTATACCATTTCATGCATCATTTAGGCACATGCTAGAATCACATGTCATGCATAGTTTCCATGCCATGTAGGTGCATTAAAAAATTGAATGTTGTTGTGATAGTTGTTGTTCTAGAAAAGCATGCTGTTGTGATAGCCGCACTGATAAAATACCTGCTATTTGATAGGGTAATTTTTGTGTGATCTGTTCATAGAATGGACGCCAAACTTTGGTTTTTGGGGAGTATGGCCCCCCATTGACTGAAATTTGGTGGATCATTGACTTTTTATTAGTTATAACACAGATAAGACGTCAAACTTTGATTCGTGGGGAGTATGGGCCCTCACAGGTCAGAATTTGACACTTAGGTGTTGTTTTTTGGTATTTTATGGGTTCCGGGGAAGTTTCTGAGGCATACTATCCGGAAACCCAGTATACACGCCATGTAGTATTTTAAACACGTCGTGTATGAACTTCTGTTCAGCAAGAAAAAGGAACTTTTTAAGTACACGCCGTGTACTCTGAGTACACGCCGTGTAGTCTCTTCCCGTGTCATAAACCGTGTGGGCGGCGACATGGGGTAGGGATGTGCTTGGGTAAAACACGTCGTGTACCAGATATAAATGCCGTGTAGTATTGATCCGGAGTCCGTCTGTGTAACTAACAACACGGGTCGGTGAACTCCTGCACAGAACACGCCGTGTCAATAATGAACACGCCGTGTAGTGTGACCTGGGGACTCGGCCGTGTAACTAACAACACAGGTCGATGTCACCATTCCTTGAACACGCCGTGTACCTTTGGGGACACGCCGTGTAGTCTTTTCCGAGGACAGACCATGTGGACTAAGCCGAGTGGCTGGGGAAACGGGGTGATGTACACACTGTGTGCGGGTGTAATACGCCATGTAGTTTCAAGCCGAGTAGCCGGCCGTGTCACAAGCGACACGGGCAGTTGGAAAATAACACCATACACGCCGTGTAGATTAAGTACACGCCGTGTAGTTTTGTTTAACGGGAGCCGTGTCGAAGGACCCGGGCAGGGGAAGGGAAGTCAAGTACACGCCGTGTAGTCAGTATACACGCCGTGTAGTCTTGTTTTGCAAATTTTGAGACGCCTTCTTCCTCTTGTTCCCTTTGTGGTTTCTTCGTTTCATCCTTATTAATCTTGAATCTAAGGCGTGCTATTGACCTTGTAGTGTCATGCCGCCTAGACGACCACACGTTGTTCTCCAGGAGAGCGGTGATGACTTTGCTCCGGAGATGGTGGGCCATGGGCTACCAGTTGATCCTCTGGCAGAGCCAGATGCGGCACCAGCTGCTATACCGGACACAGGCGCGAAGGCGCAGTTCCATGAAGTCTTATTGCAGTTCATGCAGACCTTTCAGGGAACACCGCAGGCTGCCACATCTATGGCCGAGCTTACACGTATCTTCCAGCAGCAGCATCCACCTATATTCTCAGGGGATGGCGGACCATAGGCTACATAGTCTTGGTTGGGGTCGATGCAGACTATTTTCGAGCATCTTGAGACGCCTCCAGGGCAGAGGGTCAAGCTCGCGACATAAATGCTGCGTGATTCCGCCAAGAGGTGGTGGGATGTTACCACCCAGTCAGAGCATCACAGAGACATGGCGTGGGAGAATTTTCAGGCAGTCTTCTATGACTTTTTCTTTCCTGAGATGCTGAGGGAAGATAGAGCTCGAGAGTTCATGAATCTGTAGCAGAGCGCTATATCAGTGATGAACTATTCTGCTCATTTTACGAAGCTTCAGCGCTTTTCACCCGTGCTAGTGGGTGATGAGACGCTGAGAGCCAGACGTTTTGAGGATGATCTTCGGTATGAAATCTGCGCGCTAGTGAATGTCTTCAGGTTGCCTACTGTACATGCTATTGTGAACCAGACACTGATTACAGAGAGAAACCTACGAGAATCTGGTGGTGTGGGCCAGGGCGGTTCAACACCAGTTACTGGTACTATTTCTGCTGGCAAGAGGAAGAGACAGGTGGACTTCTCTCAGGGTGGCAGTACCAGCCAGACAGCTTCTTCAGGTGGCCCGATCAGGTGCTACCAGTGTGGTAGAGATGGGTACAAGAGACCGCAGTGTCCACGAGACCTAGTGGAGTGCTGAGCTTGCGACAAGATGTGTCATCTACAACGCTTCTGTAGGGCGTATCCACCAGTGGCTAGTGAGAGGGGTTCTGTGCAGACTCCACGTGCGGGGGTAGGACCAGTGACTTCTTACCTGTCAGGGAACTGGAATACATCAGGGCGTGCAGACAAAGATGGTGGTCATGACCGTGGTAGCCAGACACCAGGATCTCAGAGGCAGCAGGACGGGACAACTCAGGGTAGCCAGGCTGTGTCGTAGGGCCGTGGCACTGGGCAGGCATATGCAGTGCAACAGACCCAGTAGAAGCAGGATCCCAGACCTTCTACAGTCAGAGGTACTATTTTAGTAGCTTCTATCTTATCTTCAGTACTTTTTGATACGGGTGCTACGCATAGTTTCATATCTGTACCCGTTGTGGAGAGCCTTGGGCTCTGTGTTTCTACTTCTTCTGATATCATGACGCTAGACACTCCGTTGGGGACTAGAACGACTGGTGTGCATTGATGCAAGGAGTGCCCCTTTGAGGTTGGTGGGTGTCACTTTTTTTGGGGAAATCCATGTCTTAGAGATGACAGCTTATGACGTCATTATCGGGATGGACTGGTTGGTTCCCTTTTGAGCCTTTGTAGACTGCTATCGTCGCAGGGTGTGTTTCATGTCACCAGAGGGCAGAGAGTTTTTATACAAGGGCGAATGGGATGTTCAGGCAAGTCGAGCTGGAACAGAGCATTGTGGGCGAGGTGGAGTCATAGCCCAGATTGCAAGCTTATATCTGGATGACCAGGGGACTTATCAGACGGATTTCCCTCAAGTGGTTGATCGTTTTAGGGATGTATTCTCGGACGACTTTTCAGGTATTCCTCCAGAGCGAGAGGTGGATTTCTCCATTGAGCTTGTGTCAAGAGCAGCACCGGTGTCCATTCCTCCTTATAGGATGGCTACACCTGAGTTGCAGGAGCTCAATAGGCAGTTGGAGGAGTTGCAGACAAAGGGCTTTATCCGACCCAGTACTTCTCCTTGGGGTTCGTTAGTCCTTTTTACGAAGAAGGCAGATGATACCCTTAAACTTTGCGTGGATTATCGGAAGCTGAACCAGTTGACGGTTAAGAACTGATATCCCTTACCATGGATTGATGATCTTTTTGATCAGCTTCGTGGAGCACGAGTGTTCTCAAAGATTGACCTGAGATCAGGATATCATCAGCTGCACGTTAGACCATCTGATATACCTCTCACAGCTTTCAGGAGAAGGTATGGTCTATACGAGTATACGGTTATGCCGTTCGGACTCACGAACGCGCCATCAATTTTCATGGCACTGATGAATTGTGTGTTCCATCCATATCTTGATTCTTTTGTGGTAGTATTTGTGGACGACATCTTGGGATACGCTCACACTCGACACAACCATGCCATCCATTTTGAGATTGTATTGAGTACATTGAGAGAGCATCGAATATATGCTAAGCTCTCAAAGTGCCACTTTTGGATGGACCAGATTCACTTTCTGGGTCATATCATCTCAGAGGAAGGAGTTTCAGTAGACCCAGAGAAGGTGAGAGCAATAGTTCCCTAGGAGCAGCCTAAGAATGTGTTTGAGAAACAGAGTTTCTTAGGGATGGATGGTTACTACAGGCATTTCATATAGGACTTCTTCCGCTTAGCAGCGCCGTTGACGGGCTTGACTAAGAAGGGTGTGAAGTTCGTATGGTCGGAAGCTTGCGAGACAGCTTTTCAGGACCTGAAGGGAAGTTTGACATCAGCACCGATCTTGATACTCCCAGAGTAGGAGAAGATCTATACAGTTTACTGTGATGCATCAGGTATTGGGCTAGGAACAGTGTTGATGCAGGGTGACCGAGTTGTGGCGTATGGGTCTCGGCAGTTGAGGCCACATGAGAGGAATTACCCGACGCATGATCTCAAGTTAGCTGCAGTTGTGCATGCGTTGCGCTGTTGGAGACACTATCTGTTGGGAGAGCATTTTGTGGTTTTCACCGACCACAAAAGCCTCAAGTATATCTTTACTCAACGTGACTTGAATCTGAGGCAACGAAGGTGGGTCGAGTACCTACAGTCCTTCGATTTTGATCTTGCCTAGACACCTAGTAAAGACAATGCAGTAGCTGATGCACTGAGCAGGAAGACTCAGATACAGGTAGTGCAGGAGGCCAGTGGTGAGTGGAAGCTCATGACTTTGTTCTATGAGATGCATTTGGAGGTGCACGACAGTCAGGTCCAGACTTATATTTCATGTTTAGCTGTGACTTCTACCCTCCTGGATAGAGTAAGGATGAGACAACTATCTGATTCAGAAGGCCTAGTTCTACGGGAGTCGGTGGCAAGTGAGGACCCTCCTGGTTGGACGATAGGCGATGATGAGGTTTTGCGTTTCCATGGACGAGTATGGGTTCCAGGGGATATACGCGGGGAGATGATTCAGGATTGTCATGCTTCAGCTTGGGCAGTTCATCCCGGGGTTACCAAGATGTACCGTGACTTGAGACGTCAGTACTGGTGGCCGGGTATGAAGAAAGATGTAGCTGGTTTTGTTATGAGGTGTTCCACCTGTCAGCAGGTGAAGGCAGAGCATTAGAGACCTGCTGGGCTGTTACAGTAGTTACCCATTCCGGAGTGGAAATAGGATGATGTCACGATGGATTTCGTGACAGGATTTCCGAGGTCACCTCGTGGCAATGATGCCGTGTGGGTTGTTGTGGACAGACTCACGAAGGTAGCTCACTTCTTGCCGATCAAGGAGATCTTCGATGTTGACAAGATCGGAAGGCTGTATATCCGAGAGATCGTACGTCTTCATGGGGTCCCTCGTTCTATCGTTTCTGATAGGGACGCCCGCTTCACGTCTCGTTATTGGCAGAGTTTTCAGAGGGCACTGGGTACACAGGTGCTTCTGAGCACAGCATACCACCCTCAGACCGATGGCCAGTCAGAGCATACGATAAGGTGCTAGAGGACATGCTGCGTGCGTGCATCCAAGATTTTGGGGGCTCTTTGGAGAAGCATATTCCCTTAGTCGAGTTTTCCTATAAAAATAGCTTCCAGGTGACTATTGAGATGACACCATATGAGGCTTTATACGGTAGGTCGTGCCGATAACCTTTGTGCTGGTTAGAGGTAGGCGATGCAACCTTGCTGGGACCACGTCTCGTACAAGAGACTTCTGAGCAGGTCTAGTTGATTCAGAAGCGGATGGCTACTGCACAGTCTCTTCAGAAGTTATATGCTGATCGCTGCAGACGACCTTTGGAGTTCGTGGTTGGGGATCAGGGTTTCTTGCGTATTTCGCCAAGGCTGGGACACAAGCGGATCAGGAGACAGGGTAAACTTTCACCGCGGTATGTGGGGCCATTTGAGATTCTGGAGAGAGTCGGGCTGGTTGCTTATCGGTTGCGGTTATCGCAGCGGTACCGAGCCATGCACGACGTCTTCCACGTATCTCAGTTGTGCCGCTATCATTCAGACCCGTCTCACGTCTTTTAGCCCGGGGAGGTTGAGTTGTAGGCAGATGCGTCCTTTGAGGAGCATCCGATTCGTATCGTTGACAGGAGCACGCAGGTTCTCTGAGGCTGGTCAGTTCTTCTCGTACGGGTGCTATGACAGAATGGATGAGTGCAGGATGAGACCTCAGAGCGGGAGGCCGACGTACGTGCTCAGTGACTGGAGTTGTTCACAGCTATATCTTCTCCACCCTTGGAAGGGCAATTCAGGGATGAATTGCTATAAGGGGGAAAGTTTGTAAGAACCCGGTTCTTCTCTTTGAGGTACGAGCTTCTTCTTTTCTCTTTTCCTTAAGTGTTTTTAATAAAATATGGAAAATGGGGAAAAATCCTAAATTTTGGAACTACATGCCGTGTACTTTTCCACACGTCGTGTACTTCTGGCAATGTTGGGATGAGTACACAGGGCGTGTAGCCATGTCGACAACAAAGGGTGTAGGAACCGACTACACGCCGTGTAGTGGTCCTTTACACGCCGTGTTGTCAGTCGGAAGGCCTAAACAGTAAGGCGGTGGAGCAGCCTCCAGCTGGGTGACTGTACACGCCGTGTACTCAGAAGTACATGCCGTGTACTCATGTCGACAAGTGAACAGTGCCATGCTGGCAGGAAGCCGCCAGCTGAACAGTTTAATGAAAGGAGTACACGCCGTATACTTGTAAGTACACACCGTGTACTTTGTTTTTTCGGCTTAAAACAGGAAGTATCCTCCTCATTTGGTAGAGGAGGCATTTGAGCCATTTTGGAGCCAAGGGAGGAGGCCTGACCTTTGAAGATCCAATGGGTGTTCGTCAGGAATCGATTTCCACCTCGGACGATCTCATTGGAACCAGGCGGTTAAGCCCTCTCTTCTCATAGCGTGTTGCTTACCAATTCTTCTCCTAACGTAAGTTATTTACCTTTGAATGAGTTTTGTTCTTCATCAGATTTACGCCGTTCTTGGGCGTTTCTGGATTCGGCGTTCGGGTATAACATTTGTTGGCGTATAAAGTAGGTGGCTTGGTGTTTAGATTTCCAACTGCTGTGTGTTTTGTGTGTTTTTGTGCCACGAACCCATGTTGGGGTGTCCTGTGGCTGAGGATATTGCTATATTAAACACCTAGAATTGATTAGGTATTTAATTATGATATTAAAATGCTGGTTGGGATTGTTCCTTGGATCCGGAACCACCCTGGGGGTGTGTTCCACTGTTTAGCCATTTGGCCAGGATACCCGCGGGTATGCCTTTAAAGTAGTAATTGTAGAATTGCCTTGAGAGGAATTGCTTGTTATTGCTTGTTTACATGTTGGGCATGACCCGGTTACCTGTTTGGCTTGAGGGCGTTGTTGTGATTAGCCTGTGGGAACTGTACTATATTAGCCCGAGGGCGTGACTGTTTTAGCCTGAGGGTTGTCGTTATTTCGCCTGAGGGAAACCTTTCGTTTCCTGAGGGATTGACTTCTGTGCCTGAGGGCGACACTTCGTATGCCTGAGGGCGAGAATTCTGTTACAATTCCTGAGGGAAAGATTCTATATAGCCTGAGGGCGTGGTTCACTATATTAGCCTGAGGGAGAGATACTGGTTGTCCTGAGGGCTTGGTGCTGTTGAGCACAAAATGTTACTAAATTAAATGGATTAAATGAATAATTAAATGGAAATAAAACTGGTAAGTTAGTTAATTTTGAGTATTGCGTAGTTTACTGCTTTTTACTACTGCACACTTGTTGCATGCTTTACACATAGTTGAGCACGAGCCTTTGGTGGGTGCCTACTGAGATATATTTCTCACACCCTATTTGGGTCATGCTTTTCGGCTCAAACATATTACGTTTCTGCATGTGTGGATAGGGGCAAGAGTCCCTATACAGGTACTTGACTGTTGCTGAGGTGTAGGAGGTCATGAGACCGAGGCTAGGCTCGCGATGCCGCTGCCAGCTGTTTGCCTTGTTTTGCTATACTCTGCTTTTGGTTGTACTGTATTGATGTATAACATGTTCTGGATGTTTTCTTAGAACTTGAGACATGTAGCATCATCATTTACATACTGTCGGTTATATTCACTGTTGTTGGTTATTTCAGTTGTGTATGGTTTATTGCTTCCACTGTTGATGTATGTTTTATTCTGTATTCCTCTACGCTACACTTTGACAAATGAGGGCATAGTTTCCCCACTATCAGACCTGAGCCCTTGCTGCTAGTCCGCAACCTCTGACATTTGGGAAAATGCGCTTGAGGTCATGTGGCGAACCGGGTTCGGGGCACCCGTTGAGTGGCACCCAGAGCCAGGACGTTACAGGAAAAGTGCCCAAGTTGTCCACACTTAAAGCACTGGGCATCAGGTAGGGCCTACACTATCTTCCCCTTGTCGTTAGTGTTTGGAAGTTGAGGTTTCACCTCACTACGAAAATTCCTCGTAATATGGCCATCTCTTCCATACTTGTAGCATTTCCCGCTCCTGAGCAGGAAGTTCCCCGAATGCTTCTTCCCACATTTATTACACGTGGGACGTTGCACTTGCTTGCTTCCTCTTCCTTGATCAAAGGTCCTCCCTAAGCTGGGCTCCATCGATCTCTTTTTTTCGTTTGATTTATGAGACCATCACATCTCACCAAACTCCAGTTCGACTTTCATCGCACTCCGCACGATCTCCTCATAGCTATCATAGTCTCAGTTGCCTAGATTCTTCCGCAGATGAGGTCTCAGTCCACCGAAGAATCTATCAACCTTACCATTTGGATCCATGACAAAGCTAGAGGTATATCGTGAAAGTCGGGTGAAGTTCATCTCATAGCTTCCGACAGATTCGTTCTCCTTCTACATCAACTCGAGAAACTCCTTCTCCATTCTTGTTCTCATGGAACGAGGGAAATACTTACTAAAAAAGATCCATCTGAACTCTTCCCACTCCAAAGCTTCAACTTCCACTCTTTACCTTGTGTTTTTAATCAGTTCCCACCACTGATCATCTTCCCCTTCTAAGTGATAGACCGCGAGGGTGACCTTCTCTTGCTCTAAACTGCGAAGCACAGTAAAGATCTTTTCGATGGAGCTGATCCACTGCTCAGCAATCAATGGGTCAGTCGATCCACTGAAGGTTGATGGTCGTTAATGCATAAAGGACTCAACAGAACATTGTTCCCTTCATAGTGAGATCAGTCTCTCAGCTTGATTCAAGTTATTTCCCATAACTTGAGTCATTTGGTTCATCATTCGCATGAATGTTTCCATTACGGCTTCCATCGGAGGTCCATCGGTGCATGGTCCATTGCGGTCACCATTTGCACGGTTCCTCCTTTTGCCTGCCATTTTCTAAAAGAATAAAACCTTAGTGAGAAACTTATTTCATTTAGAAATCTTTTAACTATAAAAGATTTTATGTCTTAAAACTTCATGCTTAAACAATTACATTTCTCTATAATTCCTTCATAATGATTTATAAAAAGCTTGTGATTAACCAAACATATCCATCGGGAGTGTCGTAACCAAGAGTGCAGCAAGCCCCGTTGTCGTGCACCAATTCCCGTTAGAGTCTAACTCAAAGCGGTGTTTTCGAGTTTTACCCCTATGTACATTTGTGCCAGAGCCGCCTCTACCTACTTGTATCCAGTCAGAGATGTATTTGTTTGATAAACCACTTACTCCATATTCACCAAAATACCAGGAAGTTTTCTTATATTTAAACTTTTCTATAGGATTCTTCCTACAGATTTCATAGCCTAATTTCCATAAATAACTAAACTATCCTTTGATACCAACTATGACATCCCGCCTTTTTATTTCATAACTTTTCATTACATTTTACAAACAGAGGATCTTTAAAGTCTAGTGTCTTGAAAATCAAGAACATAATACATGAAAAACAACATAAAACATTCTTCTAATCCACTTGTATGACTTCATCATAAGTTCATCCTAAGTACAATTACTGCATCTCATAACTTGGAGACATACATTTAAAGGAAACGGTGAGCAGAAGGCCCAATAAGGGTAAATAAGGGAATCAGTTTACTTGTGACATCAATAAGAACGTGAATAAAAACATAAGGACATGAGAAATGGAAGTATAGGAATATCATAATGAAAATAACTTGAATCATAACTTGAATATGTGGCTACAAAATTTCATTTAGACATTCATGAACATATCACCAAGGTTTATCTCCGAGGTGTCATAAAAATTACCAAAGTTATTCACCAAGGTATCGTGAAACTTGTCATCTCTAGAGATTAATTCTTTACCCAATGCATTGGAGAGCTATCAAGGCACACCCTTAATATGAATTTAATTTCATGTGAGCCACATAGATCATAATCAAACATTTCATAAATTACTCATAGAGAATAAAAAAAATGGGTTCCATTTCAAAATTGTGGCGTTTTAAAAGTTCTTAAAAATAAGATCATTATATCATTTATAACCCATGGAAAATGAGTGAGGGTTATATGTATGTCAATTATAGAATCAAATATATCATATTTATATATTTATGAACACCCATAAAGACTAAATAGGTCTGGGTATTCACATAAATAAACAAGGGAATTTCTTGAGAGAAAGAGAGAAATTTTGAAACGAAATTTCTACAACATAAAGGCTATATAACATAGTTTTAGAAAATAATAAAAAGAGAGGGTACGAGGGTAACCAACTCATAAATATCTTATATTACAATATAAATATAGAATAACATGTAGATAAGAACATGGTATGGATATTTGAATGACATACAACATGAAAAGGAAACATGAAAGAAAAGAGAAGATGCAATTTCCTTTACGAGAAATTCGGCAGCCTAACGGCGTCACTTAAAAATTCAGAAAACAAATTGATGAGAGAATAAAGGGTATATAATCATTTTTACATGAAATGGAAAGTAATAAGAACATATAAGAACATATCCTCAACATAAAGAGATGGAAACTAGAAGACACAACATAAAGGAATTCATGACTTAAAAGAGGAGGGTGAAAGGATCCGTTACCTTGAAGAGTAACTTTGAAAGCTTAAAGGTCGGGACATTGGGAGGCTTGAGGGCACCTTTGGAGGACTCCTTGGGAGGTAAGGAGACCAGAACTTCGTTGAGGATGATTTTGGAATGAAATGAATGAGGGAAATGGCTTGATATTTATAGGAAAAGTGAGTGAATAAATTATTAATTTCCAAGGGACACCTCATTGGTGGTATTTGCAAAACCATGGGCTTGCCCATGGTATTTTCCCATGGTATTGGCCACTTGGGACACCTTATAGAATATCTCAATATTCATAAGTCGACCAAAAATCTTACATCATTATTACATCATTAATGATGTCATTAAACACCTGAAACTCAAAACTGCATTTTTACTATTCACTAAAAATTTAACTTTCAGAAAAAACCCAAAAATTCACCCAAACCTAATATTGATGCTCTAAATTAAAAAATGAAGTCCATTTTATGAAAATATATTTATAAATATTTTTAATTTAATTTTTAAATAAAATCATTATTTATTCCAAAAATACATCTTTAAAACTATAACTCATTTTGTAACACCTTAAAAAAGTAATCAAGGTCCCATAAAAATATCGTATACCCATAAGACAAAAAAGTAACAATTTATGATTATATTTTATGAAAATATATTTCCATTTTAAATTATTAAATTAATTATAAAATTGTAAATAAAATATTTATGGCGTACAAAAATACCTAAACTTAAACGATGATCATTTTTTCACTTTTAGATGTCTAAAATGTATTTATACATTCATGAGTGAAGTTTATATTTTTTTGGTCAAATTACTATTCATTACTATTCATATGGTTATGTTACTATTCCTACTTTACTATTCACTAATAACCAAGTTGATCTTATTAGACTCTAAATTTCTCACTGATCACAACTATAGAAGACCATTTTTTGAAAATCATTTCACATTATTAATTATTTAATGAATACAAAAATATTTTAAAACACCATTTTTTCCTAAATTCATCAATAATAGACATCCTATATTTATCTAGATATTTGAAATTCACAAACTTTTCCATAAGAAGAAATAACAATTTTATTTATAAAAGGATTACACAAAGCAACCAAGGTCTCGTTACATAGCCCCTTATTACACCAGTATAGGACCTAAGTGTTAGGTGTGCTATGGTGAAAGAATCTTGGGGAGGCTCGGACAACATTGCCCGAGTGGTGATTTCTATTAGCTTGAATTTCTACCTTAGGCGATTCTGTTCAATCTTCATACATTGAAGTTCGTCTTGGGTTTGGTCCAGAGCAAAGCCCAGTGATGCTACCTCCTTCCCAAGCTCTGACAGATGGGCTTCATATGGCTCGAGTCTACTAGATGAGGCCATTGAATCTTATTTCTGTATTAATTAACCAAGATAACTGTATTTATAAAAACACAACGTTAAGATTATAGTTTCCAACTGTAATATTGACCAACGATCATATAACAGTTGAAACCCAATGGTCTCATTCTAATCATACCCACTTCATTAATTAAAGGATATAGTTTTGTTGAGTATAAAATAAAATAACACACAAAATTATGAAACAAATATAATTAAAAAGTTCGGGTCGTTATAGCCATACTTTTGTGATGGAGATAACGCCGCCCGCCTCAAACCATGGGTCACCGCAAATGCGAGAACCCCTTCTCGCTTCTCTCTTTCCAACTACATCGTACTGACACTCCTCATCGGTGTGTCTTCCAAAGAATATGCTGCCTCACTTTTATAACAAAACAATTAGCATGAAGATTTATAACTCCACAAAAAACACTTCTTTAACCCGCATTAAAATCGTGTCTCACCGTGAATTAATTCACGTGGTCTGGATCTCATTTAATAAGAAAATGCGTGGGCCTCATTTGCAGAGGCACTTAACAAAGTCCCCCTCCGACTCAAGTGAGGATCATCACCAACCCTTTTGCAGTTCTAATAAAAAAATATCAGCTTACCTTGAAAAAAGAAATCCAAAACCGAACTCTGACTGTCATCAACAACAAAACATGCCTCACGACTCCTGCTAGTCAATCAGACTTTTAATATCCCAGCAACACTTTTGGTATCACCGTTGTCTTCCAATACCATCCTTCGAGTTATTAAAAAAATGATCCACCGGATGTATGCCATCACATTCTTCAATTGAGGACTTCAACTAATCTCTCTGATACCAAATGTTGGGAAAGATTTTATTTCCATTGCGCATTCGCTTTTCTGTTGTTTGCGCGTTCGTCGATTATCGTCTTTCCCAAAAAATATAACTACGTGGGTCCTCTATTGGGATTAAATCCATGGATTGGTCCCTCAATGTCATTCTCCAAAAATAAATAAATCTACTTATCACCTTAAAATCCATCCTATTGTTATTCCCATGAAAAGATCCATTGAAATAAAAGGTATGCTCTTTCAACTACAACAAGTCAATATAATTATGTAACTACTTAGAAATTTCCACACCGACATTTGATCAAACACCTAGAGTTTATTCCATTTTAAAATCAAAACCACACCATTCTGAGAAAATGATCCCCTTTATAACACATTCAAACTTCCAAATCAACAAATCATGATCCAACTAGCACAAATCGCAATGCAACTTCCATCAAGCCTACAAACTGAACTAAAACGGTTCTTCTTCAACGCAGAAAATAAAATGTATTTTCATTGTTGAATACTTTCAAACTCGGAAGAAGCTTCATCAAAAAATGTGTTGGGATCTTATACCATCCAATCATCTTCCCTAGCATGCTTTAATAGTGGCCCACATTGGTGCTTCAGATCAATGGATGTGGCTTTATCGGTAGTAGATTCATCATGTGGCTTTAACTTCATCCCTTCAAATGGCGGCGTGAACTAAACCTAGTTTTTCTTTTTTACAAAATTGGTCATGGAAATGGATTACGAGCTTGATGAGATACTTAGTGTTCGGAGGAATCCTTAGTAGTGGATCGACACTCGATTTCTTCCATTCAATTTGAACAATGGCTCGTCGACTACCATGGATTCAGCCAGATCTCAAGTTTGGATTCATTGGTCTTCAATGAAGGAATAGAATGGAGGTGGTGGCTCGATGGACTTTATCAGGATCATCCTAGTTCTCCTTTTTCACAAATCTTCTGGAATAGAGGTAGTAGCTTGACGATATTTATCAGGCTCATCTGGTAGGGCTCTCGAGGTGGTGGCTCAGCTTATCTTCATCAGGCTCAACCGGAAGGGCATTAAGAAGATTCTAATATGTGGTGGTCTTCCCAACCGGTTACATGAATCTCAGTAGAGATAGGCTATGCAGCAGCTCCAAATTCAGATACATGAATTCCTCTGGGACTTGGATATGTGAATTCTATAATATTGGTAGCTTTTTTCCAAATACAATGTTGCCCCCAAATTTTCAAAGGGGGCATGCGTCGTTGACGGTGGGTACTAGCGTGAGAATGCAGTGGGAGAGGCGTTGGGCAGGGCTGGCAGCACCTTATAAAAGGGGATCTCCCTCAATGCTTTCAACATCACTTGCAGCTTCACCATCTATCACATGTGGTCCATCATTGATTGAAATTTTGTGAGGTAGTTTCCCCACTTATTCAAGAGATATATTTACGAGGGTTTTCTTCTTATAATAGCGAGGGAGTGTGTACCCACTTTTACTCATAATGATCCTTCTATTTGCTCGTGGTTTTTTACCCCTTTCATTTTGGGGGTTTTTCCATGTTACTTCTGGTATCATTTATTTCCACATTTTTCACTTCATTTTTATCTCATGATTATCACTACATTAGTGGGTCAATCTTTTTCAGTCTCAACAAGTGGTATCATAGGGCAGGTTTTGGCCTGGTGTTGTTCACGTTTTCAGGTATTAATAATTCTCGTAAATTTGAGTATGCTCTATGATTGCGAATCCGATTGATCTTTCACATCAGAAAAAATTTATTGAGAATATTTAATACAACATTATGAAATGGAGGAAGTTATGAACTGACAGTGTGTCCATATGGCGATGAAATTTTAGATCGAAAAATTCAATGGGAATAATTTTTCATTGTGGAAAATAAAGATGCAGGTAGTGTTGCTGAAGGATAATTGCCTACTGGAAATTAGTGAAAATCCAGAAGGTGTGAAGAAGGAGAAATGGGATGACATGCATGAGAATGCTATTGCCAATATCCATTTGGATTTGGCAGACGAGGTCTTATCGAGCATTGTGGAGAAAAAGACAGTCAAGAAAATATGAGATACTCTGATGAAGCTATATGAGGCCAAGTCACTGCACAAAAAAAATTTTCTAAATAAAAAATTTACACCCTTAGAATGGTAGAGTCATCATCAGTGACTGACCACATCAACAACCTCAATACTTTGATTGCTCAACTCATGACGTTGGGGTATAAAATTGTGGATATTGAACATGCAAAGATTTTTCTCCAGAGTTTGCCAGATTCGTATGACCAACTCTTCATCAACATCACCAATAGTATCCTGGCAGATATGTTGTCATTCAATGATGTTACTACCACGGTTCTTGAAGAATAAATTTAGCACAAGAACAAGGAAGACTGACAAACAACTTTGCACTAAGCAGATGCTATGTCAATGGAGAGATGGAGGATGATGGAGCGTGGTTCCAATGGGAGCCAAAATCATGGTAGGTCCAAATCAAGGAGTAAGAAGAATAATGCCACATGTTTTAATTGTAGCAAGAAGGGGCACATCAAAAATATTGTTGAAATAATAAGAGAAGTGAAAAGAGCTCTCAGGGGAATGTGGCGAGTACTTCTAGAAATGGTGACATTTTAGTCAGTGAAGCGGTGATAACTACCGGAAGTAGGAAGCATCTCAACAATTCATGGATAATCGACTCAGGAGAAACATGGTACATGATTTCTTGAAGATAATGGTTTGATCAATATGAAACCATCCTATAAGGACTTGTGTACATGGGAAACGATCACACCTTGGAGATCATTGGATTCAGTACCATCAAACCGAAGATGCATGACAGTATTGTTGAAACCATCCAAGGGGTACTCCATGTGAAGGGTCTGAAGAAGAACATATTATCTTTGGGACAAATTTATGATATCGGATTCAAGTCTCACACCGAGAATGGAGTGATGAGAATTGTGAAGGGCATGTTTGTGGTAATAAAGGTGGAGAAGATCTCAAAGAACCTGTATGTGCTTATGGGTGCACCATACAATGAGGCAGAGATAGTTGTCGCATAAACTACCTCAATGGAAGCGTTGATGATGTTATGGCATTGGATGCTCGGTCATATGTCAGAATGAGGCTTGAAGATTATTACAGATCAGAAGTTTCTGCCTGAGCTTACAAATGTATCCTTATCGTTTTTGTGAGCATTGTGTTTTGAGCAAGCAACACATGTTAAAAATCGGGATGTCAACAACAAGAAGCAAAGAGGTCTTAGAGTTGATTCATTCTGATGTTTGAAAAGTACTAGTTATATCCCTGGGAGGAGTAAGATACTTTGTATCCTTCATTGATTATTTTTTGAGGAGATGTTGGGTGTACCCAATCAAGCGAAAAGTGGATGTTTTTGAAGTCTTCAAAACATTCAAAACGTGAAATGAGCTTGATTCTGGAAAGAAGATCAAGTGTCTAAGGACTAAAAATGGTGGAGAATATAAAAGCGAGGAGTTTGATATTATTTTTCATCAAAAAGGAATCAAGAGACAAATCAAAATGGCATACACTCCTCAGCGGAATGGAGTGGCATAGTGGATGAACAGAACCATATTGGATAAAACAAGGGAAATGTTGAAGACTGCAGGAATTTCCAAAACATTTTGAGAAGAAGCATTGAATACCGTCTGTTATGTGATCAACATATCTCCTTCAATGGTGATTGATCTAAAGACACCGATGGAGATGTGGATTGGTAAACCCACTGACTATTCTCGGTTACATATTTTTGGAAGTCCTGTATATGCATTGTTTAATTACTAGGAAAGATCGAAGTTGGATTCGAGATCTAGGAAATGTATCTTCTTGGGGTATGGTAATAGTGTGAAGGATTATCATTTGTGGGACCCCACTATCCACAAACTTTTATCATCAATAGAGATTTCATTTTTTGCAGAAGACAAGGTGAAAAACACAACTGATCAAGACATGAAGAAAAAGAATACAAAAAATACAATAGTCAAAGTAAAGGAAAAATCCAAGGAAGAATCAATTTCCTTTGAGCCATTACCAGAGCACGATGATCAAGTACCGATTGAGTTTGGACCACAATGGTCAACTCAGGAGAAAAGAGCACCAATATGGCACTCAGACTATGTGACTGAGAGCAATATTGCGTACTGCTTTTTGACAGATGATGGAGAGCCATATTCTTTTGTGGAGGCGACCCAGAGTCCAGATGTATACTCATGGATGACAGTAATATAGGAGGAACTTGAATCCCTACACAAGAATAAGACTTGGGATCTTGTTCTATTACCTCATGGAAGGAAGGCTATCGACAAAAAATGAGTCTTTAAGATCAAACTAGATGGAAAGGACCAGGTGGAAAGATATCATGCACGACTGGTGGTCAAATGATATGATTAGAAAGAAGATATTTATTTCAATGAAATATTTTCTTCTGTTGTTAGAATGACGACTGTTTAGATAATTCTGGTGATGTGTGCTACATATAGCTTACATCTAGAGTACCTGGATGTGCAAACTACTTTTCTCCATGGTGATCTTGATGAAGAGATCTATATGCTCCAACCAGAAGGTTTTTCAGAAGAGGGAATAGAGAACTTGATTTTCAGGTTGAACAAATCTATATACGGTCTCAAGTAGGCACCGAGTAGTTGGTACACAAGATTTGATTCCTATATCATGAGCTTTGGATATAACAGACTTCATTCAGAGCCTTGTGCATATTTTAGGGGTTTGGATGGTAATGATTTCATCATTATTCTATTTTATGTAGATGACATGTTGGTTGCAGGCCCTAATAATGATCAGATCTAGGAGATGAATGAACAGTTGTCTAGAGAGTTTGATATGAAGGACTTGGGACCAACAAACAAGATTCTTGGGATGCAAATTTACCGAGACATAAATAATGGGAAGATTTGGCCATCACAGAAGAATTACTTACGAAGATTCTTGAAACGCTTCAAAATGAAAGACTGTAAGTCAATCTCTACCCCTCTTCCCATTAATTTCAAGTTATCCTCAAAGATGAGTCCTAGCAGTAAAGTAGAGAGGATGAAAATGTCTCACGTACTGTATGCATCAGTAGTGGGAAGTTTGATGTTTGTTAAGGTTTGCATTAGATCAGACATTGCACATGCAGTGATAGAAGTTAGTCTGTACATGAAAAATCTAGGACGGGAGCATTGGAGCACTGTGAAGAGGATTTCGAGATACATCAAGGAGACATCAAATGCTTCATTATGTTATGGAGGATCAAATTTCACTATCAAAGGCTATGTTGATTCAGATTTTGCAGGAGATTCTGGCCAGATGAAATCCACTAATGGTTATGTGTTTACTCTTGTGGGAGGAGTTGTGAACTGGATTTCGAACTTATAGTCAGTTGTATATTTATCCACGATGGATGCGGAGTACATGATAGTTACACAGGCTTGCAAAGAGGCAATTTGGATGAGCAGATTCTTGGAGGAGCTTGGGCACAAACAGAAGAAGATTTCATTGTTTTGTGACAGTTAGAGTGCCTTGTACATTGCAATGAATCCTTATTTTCATTCCATGACGAAGTACATTGGGGTACAATAGCACTTTGTCTGAGATGTAGTGGAGGAAGGAAGGGTTTACATGTATAAAATTCACACTAAAGAAAATTTGGCAGATTTCCTGATGAAGGAGATTAAATCTGATAAGTTTAAATGGTGCAGATCCTCAAGCGGTCTCATAGAGACGTGAGCAGTATGGTTTGACAAATAGAAGGGTGTGTGGTGATGTGACTGGTTCTCAATAAATCTCCAAGTGGGAGATGTTTCGTCAGCTTTTTTCCAAATATGGTTCCACCCCTAATTTTTCAAAGGGGGTAGGTGTGGTTGATGGTGGGTGGCCAACCCCACCAAATCTACCAGCAAGAGAATGCCGCGAGAGAGGCGCTGGGTAGGGCTGGAAGCACCCTATAAAAGGGGATCTCTCCCAATGCATTCAGCATCACTTGAACCTTCACCATCTCACCACATGTGGTCCATCTTTTATTGGTATTTTGTGAGGCAGTTTCCCCACTTATTCAAGTGAGATATTTATGAGGGTTTTCTCCTTGTAATAGTGGGGGAGTGTGTACTGAAAAAGCAAATTTATGTGCATATTTTTTATCAAAAAATGATATTTTTTTAATGTTTTTCAATGATACAACCCATTTATTTCAATGTTTTATTAAAATAATGGGTAATTTTAATTTTAGAATGATTATGAGCAAAATTGAGAAAAGTGCATAATTTTGGATTTTTGACAGATTTTTACCACAAGGGTATTTTTGTCATTTCAAAAAAATATATAGTTCCAAAATTCATGATTCTTTTTTTAGAATCTTTATTTTATTTCCTTAAACTTTATCTTCAGGATCTCGAGCTGATTCGAAGATCTATTAGTCCAAAAAATTCATTGAAGTTGGAAACTTTTCCGGGTGGACAGTGTGGACCCCACCACTGTAACAGATGCATAAATCGGTCTTCTCACCTCCAATTTAGGTGCTTCCAACTGGGATAGAATGAGGAAAAATAGGGTCAGCTCTAAAACAAATTTGGAGGAGTTTTGAAGTCATTAAGGTGGCTATTTATGGTTATATTTTTGAATGAAGTTTCCTAGAACCTGCGTCTAGAAAAAGAAACCGCCAATGAAAAATTCATAACTCATTCATTCGATGTACAAACGAGCTTAAATTTGGAGGGTGAACGGAAACAAAATTATGAATAACTTTTATGAAGGGGTCCACACGTGAATCGACCATGTAATGAGCCAACAACGCACAAACTTTTAGAGGAAAGAAGTCTTCCTATAAAAGGAGGCCCTCGCCTCCTTCACAAATCATCAGCTTGACACCCACAGCCAAGGAGGGATCCCACCGGGGAACGTGATGCTATTTTTCCTCTCTTACCTCCTCATTTATTCTTTTTATTTTTATTTTATTTTTATCTTAGTTTTAAGTTGTAATTAATTTTTTTTAGTTTTATTAATCTATGCATTTGTTTTTCTCCATCCACTTTTCTTCTTTTCTCTCTCTCTCTCACACTCTCTCTTACTCCACCCACTCCACCAAGTAATCTCATTCTCTCGGAAATGAGAGGCCAACCCCGTGTCTTGGCTCGGGGGGAGGTCAAGGTGTTCATGAATTTTCATTATAGTTTGTTTTATTGTTTGTGGTATATTTGAGTATCATGCATTGGTGAGACGAATGTCCCCGATGTGGTGACGACCCCCAATGACATGAAACTCAAAATATTTCTATTTTGGAAAAGAATAGAGATTCAAAAATGAGATTTCATGTTTGGATTATCAAACTAAAATAAAAAACATAAAGGAAAATAATGATTGAATCCAAGACTGAACCCCAAAACCAAGTACTTTCTTCTTAACTCATTCTCTTTGTATTGCATGATTGTTTATATTTTTAAATCAAAAACCCAAAAAACATTGTCATTGTTTTAATTAGATAATAAAAACACTAAAAAGAGATAGTTTAGCTAATATAGAAGAAGTAAACCACACTGAAAGGCTCCTCAAGAGAGACAACCCTAGTCAGTGACTATGTTGCACTAGGAAAAATATAATTGCTTTTGTCCACACCCCGTGATAGGCGTGCGTCAAAACTGGCGCCGTTTAAGGGGAGCCAATAAATTGTTCATTCACTTTTTCTATTTTTACATCTTAGTTAGATTTCATTTCTTTAAAAAAAAAATAAAAAACAACTTTCATGATGTATTCAAATTCAGAATATTATGCATGGAAAAATTACTCACAGGTGCAGCAACAACAACAAGAAGAAGAATATTTTAAAAGGACTCAGGTGAGAGAACTTAAAGAAAGCATTGAACAAATGACGAGAAAAGCTGGAAGATCATTTGATTATGTTCGTACATTAATAGAGAAACCCAACCCTGAGCCAGAGCAAGAACTTGAGGTGGAAAATTGGGAAAACGTACCTGCTGAACTACAAGTGGGAGATCAAGAAGGATTGGATTAATTCTTGATTAAATGCGAGGAACTTCTTGATCTCCCCTTACAATAAAAGGAAGAAGAGACAACACCACTGAAGGAAGAAACCACAAAAGTGGTTGAATTTGAAGTCAATATGGAGGAGCCCGACTACCTGCCTTCATCCCCAGAGAGTCTACTCCAAGAGGCACTTACCATTGAGGCAAAGATTGAAGCTAAACTGACTCAGGGAGTTCAACCATTCTTTGACTCTATCTCTTCTAATTTTATTGAATCTGAATTCTACATCACTCCTTGTGGTTTTGATTATTCAGATGTAGAAAATCTCATCTATTCCTTAGAGGATGAAGAAGAACCTAGATGTTCACCTGCTGAGGAACATATAGAGATCCCTGAACATGTTGAAATATTTGTTGAAGTAAGTTCATGAGGAGACGCTAGTAGATTTTCCTAAGGAAACCATGAAAAAAGTTTCTTACTTTTATGGGGAAGAATTTGATCTTGATACTTCATGTTTTAATTTTATTCAAATAGAATTACACTCTGATTTTCCCATTAACTATTCTTTTGTTGCATCATACCTTGAGGAACCACTGGACAGTGAAGAAGAGGTTGCACAAGTAGAAACCAAGAAAGAGGATGATCCGTACTTCATCCTACCCCCACCATGCAATCTATACCTCATTGTGAAGGGGGAGGATATGATGTACTCTATCCATGGATCATTACTCACCCAAAAGGATGAAGTGCAAGCTGGGAAAAGCCACATGTGGTGGTTCAAATCAAAGAAGATTCATCGTCCATCAAACTTTGGATAACAGCTAGTACTACCCTCTGTAGGCAGTAAAAATGCAGGGCCCACTTGGGGGATCATACCAAGATTTTTCATGACTTTATTTCTAGGAATTTAGATGTCAATTTCTTTTCTTAGAAGTAGTGTAGAATGCAGCCCCTGCCCTCTATTTTTTAAGCTTAAATGAAATAATCCTTGTCATTCATTGAGTGATTTTATGTTGTTGGATCATGATGGTAGAAGGAATACCCAGACAGTGAAGGGGAAGGACCAAGTTTCATGAAAAAATGGAGTTCACTTCTAGTGTTTTATCTTTTAAACTCTCTATATTTTTTTCCACAACATGTTTTGAGGTTTAAAGATAAAATTACATGCCCACACTTGAATTATTCTTTACTTGACTAATCCAGGAGACATGATTTTCTTAGGAACCCAGTGATTCCATGTCTTAGATTTCAATGTTGATATGATTAAATGATTGAAATGAAAAATTGAATTTTTAAAATGAAGCATGGATATTGAAATAATGACTTGGGATTTTAAGGAATTAATTGATTCATGTAAATGAAATTTTCCTACCATCTTTCATGCTTTGAATTTCTGAAGTTAATGCGAATTGATTTGTTATTATTAATCATGCCTTGAGTGACTGTCCAATATCATATATCTCATTACCGAGAGGATTTCTAGACCAAGTACTTCTTATTTATTCTTGAGAATATTTCCTGAGTGATCTTGGGACATGTAACTGACCAGCACTTATATTGAAACTTGTCAAAGCTATGACTGTGCAAAAACACATTTAAAATGATTGAGGCATCCTTTGAAAAACTAATTTTCCTTAAAATATTACCTTTACATCAATCCTTTTTTTAGCCCATAGAGACCATGAATGACCTTTGTAGGAATAAGCCATTTTTCAAGCCATTTTTATCCATTCCTACCCTCCTCTGAGTATTTGTATGATATTTTAAAGTTGAATTGTGAGGGTAAAGGGAATCATGGTGGACGGGATGATGTACATTGTAAGGAAGAAGTGTGAGGGTGCTATTGTGGGAATTGGAAAAGGTTGTGGAATCATTCATTATACTATATTGTTTTCCCCTCTTGAATTAAAAAAATGATAAAAATGACAAAAAGAACAAAAAAAAAAGAGAAAATTGGTTGTGATTTGAGAAAACCAAAAATCACTATTTTCCAGACCGACGGTTTTCTGATCATATGTGGTTAGGTGATGGATGTGAGGTTTGATCTAATCATAACTTTTAAAAAAAGAAAAAAAAGTAAAAAAGTAAAAAATAATATTCAAGAGGCTTCTCAAATCATTCATTATGCATAATTTGATCATAAAATTTTCTTTGAGTTTTGGGAAGTGGGTGTTGCTACTTTGAAGGGGAGAATTTCATTACACTTTTACTTTTGATATCATGAATTTTAATTAAGAGATTAGCCTCCTATTTGAGCCTTAATTTTTAAAGAATCAAATCCTACCAACATTAAGCCTCAGAGTCATTTGAACCTTTATTGTAAGTCCTCATGATTTTATGTGTCTTTTGTCTTTACAAAGTGGAGAAAGTAGTTCATTTACAAGCCTATGGATAAGGAGTATGTTCTCATGATATGAGTATAACTCTACTTGAATTTTATCATGAGTGATGATAGAAAAGAATCAAAAGTGAGTTTAATCATGACTTGGCGTGTTCAAAAATAATGAATCAATGAGCTTGAATGAATGAAAGGAGAAGTTCCATCAAATTTCAATGGGGAAAGTAAAATATGAAAATTATTTGTTTCTTTGAAAAATGAGAAATTAAATTGATATTTTATTCAGTTTTTTGAAATTTTGATTTCACATTTAAAATTGTTTGATTTTATTGCATTAGAATTTAAATATTGGTAAAATTGTTGTCCTCTTATTTCCATGTTGAGATTTTTTGATTGAAGACAAGCATGATTTAAGTGTGGGGGTATTTGACAGAGCAAATTTATGTGCATATTTTTTTATCAAAAAAAATGATAATTTTTAATTTTTTTCATTGATAAAACATATGTATTTCAATGTTTTATTAAAATAATGTGTAATTTGAATTTTAGAATGATTATGAGAAAAATTGAGAAAAGTGCATAATTTTGGATTTTTGACAAATTTTTACCACAAGGGTATTTTTTTCATTTCGTAAAAAATATAATTCCAAAATTTGTGATTATTTTTTTTATAATCTTTATTTTATTTCCTTTAACTTTATATTTAGGACCTATAGTTGATTTGAAGATCTATTAGTCCAAAAAAATCATTGAAGTTGGAAACTTTTCTCGGCGGACAGCGTGGACCCCACCACCGTAACAGATGCACAAATCAGTATCCTCACCTCCAATTTAAGTGATTCTACCTGGGATAGAACGAGGACACATAAGGATGGCTCTAAAACAAAATTTTTGGAGTTTTGAAGTCATTAAGGTGACTCTTGATGGTTATATTTTTGAAGGAAGCTTCCTAGAACCTGCATCCATAAAAAAAACCGGTAATGAAAAATTCACAACCCATTCATCCAGTGTCCAAATGAGCTGAAATTTGGAGGGTGAATGGAAAACACATTTCTGAACAACTTTTATGAAGTATTCCACGCGTGAATCGACCATGTAAAGTGACAAAACATGAAAATTTTCAGAGGGAAAAATTATTCTTATAAAACGAGGCTCTCGCCTCCTTCCCAAATCATCAGCTCGACACCCACAGCCAAGGATGGATCCCACCAGGGCACGGGCCACTGGTGCTCCTCTCTCCCCCCTCATTTATTGTTTTTATTTTATTTTCATTTTATTTTTTTCTTAGTTTTAAATAGAAATTTATTTTTTTAGTTTTATTAATCCATGCATTTGTGTTTCGCCATCCACTTTTCCTCTTTTCTCTCTCTCTTTCTCTCTCTCTCTTACTATCTCTCTCTTCCTCCACCCACTCCACCAAGTAATATCATACTCTTAGAAATTAGAGGATAACCCTAAGTCTTCTCTTGGGGGGAGGTCAAGGTGTTCATGAATTTTCATTAAAGTTTGTTTTATTGTTTGTGGTAGATTTGAGTATCATGTATTGGTGAAGCGAATATCCCCGATGTGGTAACGACCCCCAATTACATGAAACTAAAACTATTTCTATTTTGGAAAATAACAACGATTAACACATGAGATTTCATGTTTGGATTATCAAACTAAAATCAAACACATAAAAGAAAATAATGATTGAATCCAAGACTGAACCCCAAAACCAAATACTTTCTTCTTAATTAATTTTGTTTACATTGCATGATTGTTTATATTTTTAAATAAAAACCCAAAAAAATTATCATTGTTTTAATTAGATAATAAAAACACCAAAAAGTTATAGTTTAGTTGATATAAAATAAGTAAGTGAACCACACTGAAAGACTTCTCAAGAGAGACGACACTGGTCAGCCACTATGTTGCACTAGAAAAAATATAATTTCTTTTGTCCACATCCGACAACAGGCATGCGTCATGTACCCACTTTTACCCCTAGTAATCCTTCTATTTGTCTATGGTTTTTTACCCCTTTCATTGTAGGGGGTTTTTCCATGTTACATTTGGTGTCATTTATTTCCACATTTTTCATCTCATTTTCATCTTATGATTATCATTGCATCAGTGGTCCAATCATTTAAGATCCCAACATATACATGAGTGTATTTTTAGAAGTGGCTAAGTTATTGGTGTAAAAATTGTCTACATCAATGGATTTTCAAATTTGGGTACGTAATAGCTCCATTTTGAAAATATGCTATGTAGGTGGATTTTGAAATTCAACTACATGGTTTGCTACCGTGTGTGAAAATTGGAATGTAATCAATTCTACACGCAGATAGAAACTGGATGGAAAACAATCCATTAAAAAGTGAAGAAAAAATGGTTCAAACATTATAATCATTTCATTTTTTCTATATGTTTCTAGAATTTAAATTTCAATAAAATCTCAACAAAATATAACTAAAAATAAACACCAAAATGTAATTTCAAAGATAAAAACATTGAATTTTAATCATTAAACTTCCAGAATACACTAAATCTATTAAATGTTTAATTGCATTGAATATCCCACAAAAATATTAAGAATTGTTCCCTAAAAATATATAAACATTCCCATTGAAGAACAATTATTCTTTTAAACACCAAAATTGAATATTTTATCCAAAAAAACTCAATGAATTTCAAATTCAACTCTAGAACTTACAAACACAATATAAAATCATAAAAAGAATATTATAAATTAAAACATAATATTTCCATGAAAAATGATGTGACTATAACATAAAATATTAAAGTCACATCAAATTACTCCACACTTGATACATTGTTTATCCTTGATAAATTATTAAAAAAATTCAGTGGAAGAAATATATTCTAAAGAGTGAAAAGTTGAAGTGCCGCTAAAAATTAGTTTTCAATAAGTTTTCTTCCCTTTAAACTATCTCAATTAAGACAAGTGTTTTCTCTCTAGAAACAAATAGGTCAGTCAAAAGTTGGTTTTGATTTTACAAAAAATGATTGAAATTTAAAATTTTGAATTTTTTTAAACAATCATCACTTTACATTCAACTAATATTTCAAAACTTCACTTTATCTCTAGGAGAACCGACACACATAATTAATGAGAATAATAATTAGACACTATCTGGATGAGATGATTTAACAATTAAATGCAGTATAAATAACTCATCTAACAACTTAAGAATGAAATAATGAAAGAATATGGGCTCAAACTATATTAGTATTTTTGTTCCGTAACTCATTTAAATACATATTTTAAAAGTTTAAAAATCATTCAAAAAGATAAAAGCCAATTCTTTTTGTAAAATCTATTCCTAAAATTTGACAAAAAAAAAACTTCTAAGACAATAAGGAATTGTTGAATCCGATTAAATCATTGGGAAAGTAGAAAAATATAACCTCCTCGTAACAGAAATTGAAATCTCGTCTTCATAAAAAATTTAATACACAGAATAAGAAATTTGTCACTTTAAAATAAAGTAATTTTGAAAATATTTAGTGGGGTGGTTCTGATGTGTAAAACATTGAAGTACAATTCAATATAAATAAGATCCCCATCCCACATTTAAAATCCAACAATATCTACTTTCTTCAATATTTAAATGGGATAAAACAATTATAAATTATAGATCAAAATAGATTTTCAATTTAGAATTTCACTAACATGTTGAAGGGTCACACTATGATTCAATAATATGATGCCACAACATTAGAACTTTTCATCCAGGTTTGACAATATATATTTTTCCCTTCATTAGAAGAAATAGTTATTTTCTAATCAGATAAAAAATGTAGCAATCAATGTGAATTACCATCGAACAGTGTCGAGTCTATAGGTATTTTAAATGGTCAAAAACAAGATTTCAATAAGTCTTCAAAAATTATTTTAAAAAAGAAAGGATCCAAATAATAATGACACCCAACATTTTGAAACAGACTCACAATTTTTTTAGAAAACAATTTTTCCCAAATGAAATTACATGCAATGATGATGAAGCTCAGATTTCCTCTACAAAAATAAGAATAAAAATATATGAATTCAAACAAGTACCGCCCTAGTTGTCGTATAATGGTAAGCATTTCCACCTATCACACGGGTGACTTGGGTTTTATCCCTCCGAATGGTGTTAAAATTTTATGCAAGTGTTCTTGAACATGACAAAAATAATTATTTTTATTCCTAGTAAAATCAGTGTAGATAAACTAAGGTCGATCCCACAGGAAATGTGTGTGTAGAACCAAGAAAAGAAAACAAACAAACAAGAATATATAAAAACAGGTTGTGAAGTGATGTGAAATGAAGTAAGAGAAGAAGTGACATAAAAAGTTTTAAGAAAGAAATCAAAATGGGTTTGAATTAGTGAGAACTGGGTAAAAGATAATTTGAGAAGGCAGTGAGAACTGGGTAAAAGATGATTTTCTTGATTGATTTATTCTTAGAGAAATGTCAAAATGGATTTTTAAGATTCATTCAAGTCACAAAACCTTCTATCAATGGAAACATTAATGCTCAACTAGATGTGTTCAAAGATCTATCATCATTTAAATTCATTAAGGGCTCATTTGGAACGTGAGATTCGAATAGAAAAGAAAGGATTTGAATGGAGGGAAACAAAAATCTCTCATTTGGCCTTCTCAAGGTGAAGGAGGGAAATGCGAGGGGACGGAAGGGGAGAGAAATTGATTTCTTTCCCGCATGGTATTTCATTGATTTTCTAATCGTCCCAAAATCAGGACGATTCAGAAAGAAATATATCATCCCGTTGCAATATTTTATATATTCCCATATTATCCTTATGCCTCTATATAAACACCCAGACCACCATTCCCACACTCCTTCCTATTCAACACCCAGACAATCCTCATACTGCCCCTCCGTCCCTGCTACTATTTTTCGACATTCAGTTTTCAGCCAGTCCACTTCATCTTCACGCATTCAAAGCTTCCGTCTTCTGCATTGTTGTAAGTAATTTATTTGTTTCAATTATTATATTTTGTTTTATAATGATATATTGATTTACAATTAGTTGTTTTTTAGATTAATAATTTATACTTTCATATTTTTTTCGATTTCAGTATACGATTACTATTTAAATTATGAATATATTAATTCTTTAGAGATTTATGTAATGGAAATAAAAATAGTCATACATATTGAAATGAGTATTAGAAAAAACAATGCATTGAAATCAACAACTTGTGTTTATTTATTGGTATATGGGTTATATGAATTTATATATTATTGAAAATTTCAAAAGATCAAATTTTTATTAATTATTGTCAATTATATTTCATATTTGTGCTATCATAGATTTATTATTTTGTTATATTACAAAATTTATGATTTAAACTTTTTTTGTTACATTATTTTATTTTGTTACATTATTTTTATTAATTATTGTCAATTTTATTTTGTTATATTACAAAATTTATTTTTTATTTTATTTTTTTATATTACAAAATTTATGGTTTATCATAAATTTATTATCAATTATATTTTATATTTGTACTACAGGTTTATCATATTTGTGTTATAGGTTTGTCATAGGTTTATTATAGATTTATTATTTTGTTATATTACAAAATTTATGATTTATATAGTTTATAATGTATTATACAGATTTATTATTAGGTTGTATTATAAAATTTATTATTTATACAAATAAGTAAAATTATGAATATTAATAATGCATTATCTATAGAAAAAATATTTTTATTTAATATAGAATATTAATATTATAAATATAATTTTATAAATTATATTAAAAAATCTATAAGGTAATTTTTTATATGAAATATTAATTGTTTATTTTCTACATGTCATATTCCATTATATTTTAATTGCCAATTATATATATATCTTTATATGGTTTTATTAAATAAATTTTATTGAATCATTTTTAAAAAAAATTGTAGGCCTTATGGATCAACAAGATGAAGCATTGAATAATCCTTTAATTAAATGGGATGTAATCCAGAAGATAGCAGTTGCTGAACTCATATGTCGTGTAGTGGTCTTTTGGTATTCCTATAAAATCTATCATCCTAAAAAACAGATAAACCAATCCATTGATTATGTGAAATGTCAAAAAGTTCGAGTTAAACTTATGGATCAACTTAAATGTGAAAATGATTGTTGTAACATAATTCGTATGGGACTACATGTTTTTTCAAATTTGTGTTCAATGCTCGAAATACTTTGTGGTATGAAACTAACAAAGTTTTCATCAATTGAAGAACATGTTGCAAAATGTCTTTATATCCTGTCACATAATGTAAAAAATAGAAATGATTCCTTTTTTTTTCATCGATCTGGTGAAACAACAAGTAGACATTTTCATGTTTTTTTGAGAGCAATGATTTCATTAGAAGATAAATTTCTATGCCAACCTGATGGATATGAAGTTTCTCCCATGATACTCATTAGTGGAATATTTCACCCATATTTTAAGGTACATTTTATATAATTCAATCATTTTTCAATTTAAAATTATTTTTCTCTTTATATTTTAAAAAATTATCATAAAATATATTAACTGATAGGATTGTATTAGAGCATTGGATGGAACACATGTTCGTGTCAAAGTTTCTAATAATGATGCACCAAGATTTCATGGTAGAAAAGGTGATCCCACACTGAACGTACTATGTGCATGTACATTTGATCTAAAGTTTACCTATGTATTGCCCGGATGGTAGGGAACCACATCAGACTCTAGAATTATTAAAAATGCATTATCTAGAGAAGACAAATTGAGACTACCGGTCGGTAATTTCTACACAACTTAATTTTTCTTGTTAAAATAAGTAAATTGATTTAGTTTTCGTAGCAAAATTTATTATTTGAAATAGGAAAATTTTATCTCGTTGATGTGGGGTATATGTTATGGAGTGGACCTATACCACCCTATAGAGGTGTACGTTATCATTTGAAAGAGTACTCCAATCATCCTCCAAAAAATGATCGAGAGTTGCTTAATAATCGACATGCTTCTTTGCGCAATGCTATTGAGAGAGCTTTTGACATTTTAAAGAAATGATTTCCAATTATATCAACTACAACAGACTCTATGTACTCGGTGAAGACACAATCAAATATCATATTAGTTTGTTGCATACTACACAACTTTCTAATGGGTGTGGATCTAGATGAAAATCTTCTTACCGAGGTGGATAATGACCTTGAAAATCATTATGAAGTTGAACAAGCAGCTAGCAAGTGAATAGACACTGATAAAGATGAAAAAAAGGGAGAAAATTAGAGATGAAATTGCAGCTCATATGTGGTTTGATTACGTTAATAATTAAATACGAACCATGTTTTTCTCATGTTATGTACTTATTTTTCCAACATGGTTTCATTATTCAAGTATGATATTCCTTGTTTTTAATTTTTAATCTTTATGATTTTATTTCATCTTGATAGATTGTTAGAAATATCAAAGATTTTGAAATTTTTCTTGGTTATGACTATTTTTGTATTAAATATTTTTAATGTACGTTATTACAATGAGTAAAAAAATACAAAAGAGATAGGATTGTAAAAGAGAAAAGTTGTCATGGACAAATCAGATGGACGATGGACTGATTGAAGCTTTATATCATCAACATGTTGAAGGGAATAAGGTTAATGGTACTTTCACTACTTCGGCATATGATAATATTATTAAAGAACTACGACAGAAGTTTAACTTATCTTTGGATAAGTCTAAGATAAAGAATCAACTTAAGACATTTAAAGAACATTTTGCGAAATTATATGATTTATTTAAGCATACTATCGGTTTTTCATGGAGTCCAATCTCGCAAATGTTTTTTGCTGAACCTGAAGTATGGAAGGCATTGATTGAGGTATGCATTGTAATTTAATTTAATTTATGTTTTTTTCCTAAAAATTAAAACTATGCACAATTATAACATTTTTTTCTTGTGTGTGTGTGTGTATATTCCCATAAAAGGTAAAGCCTTATGCTGAGAAATGGAAGCATACTCCCATTGGTAATAATGAGAAACTTGCTGAAATTTTTGGAAAAGACAGAGCAACAGGTGCAGAAGCTCAAACCGCTAAAGAGAAAGTGCAAGAGTGAAACTACTCATCCAATAACACCAATGAAGATACAATTGAAGAGATTGATGAAATGATGTTTCAAAATGCAGCGAACTTGCATATTTTCAACTCAACAGATGTGGATTCAGATGCAGTGCCTTATCTAAGTGAAAATATTATGAAAAAAAGGAAACAAAAGAGCTCATATGGTAATGAAAAAGACATTGAAATACTAAAGACGACATTGCATGAAGTTGTAGCTGTCATGAGGGAGGGAAATTCATATTTGTCCAGACCTCAAGGATGGTTACCAGGTAGAGAGGTGCAACAAGCACTACAAGAAATAGGAATTTCTCTGGAACTTATTACCGAGGCATATCTGTTTCTTACCAAGAATCCAGAGAGGACAAGTCAATTCTTAAATTACTCAGTGAAGTTTAGGAAGGTGACTTTAGATGCTATGATGCATGATCCACAAAATCGTTGGTAACTGTTAGTTTCAAACAATGTCATTTATTCGAGTTATGTCGTCCTGTGTTTGCAATGAAAGATGTTTTGTTTATTATTACTTTTGAAAATGTCGAATAATGGTATCATTTTATTATATGCTTGTATGTTGTCATCTTTTATCATTTAATTTGTTGTGTTATGATTATTTTATGTTTGCGGTTTGAATGATATACGACCCTGTTGAATTGTTTCTTTATTCGTGTTTAATTTTTAAAACTTTTGAGGTACTTATGAAATATCTTGTGTAGTACATGAATGATTATAATATTTTCCTAGATAATTTATACACGCTCATTGTAATGAGAAATACAATATATTTGATTGATAAATTCAATGTTACGGTGCGTTGAATTTCATAAAAAAAGATAAATGTTTGTCTTATTCATGGCTAAACTATTTTCTTGAATTAATATTTATATATATGAACATATTTTTCATTATTAATAATAATAACAAACAATATTTTCATGGGTATGTAAATATTTTGTTCGATGTAATTTATAAATAATGATTTTTCAAAGTTCAACATAATTTATAAATAATAATAACAATCAAGTATAAATAATTTTGATAATGTGTATATAAATAATTTTGATTATAACTAATTATGTGTATATAAATAATCATAAATAATTTACAAATAATTATGATTATAGATGATTTTGAATATAAATAATTATGATTATCTTGAATTAATAGTTTATATAAATAATTTATAACTAATTTTGAATTAATAAATATTTTCAATTAATAATTTTGAATTAATAACTATTTTGAATTAGTAATTATTTTGAATTAATAATTTTGAATTAATAATTATTTTGAATCAATATTTTTTTTAATTAATAATTTTTAATGTATAATTTTGATTACCTTGAATTAATAATTTTGAATTAATAAATTATATAAATAATTTTGATTATCTTTAATTAATTTTTTTAAATTTTATAATTTGTATTAATATATGTTTGTAGTTTAATGTTTACCTAATTTTGGTTATATAAATAATTTATAACTAATTTTGAATTAATAAATATTTTCAATTAATAATTTTGAATTAATAAATATTTTGAATTAATAATTATTCTTAATTAATAATTTTGAATTAATAATTATTTTGAATTAATAATTTTTTAATTAATAATTTTGAATGTATAATTTTGATTACATTGAATTAATAATTTTGAATTAATAAATTATATAAATAATTTTGATTAGCTTTAATTATTTTTTTTAAAATTTATAATTTGTATTAATATGTGTTTATAGTTTAATTTTTACCTAATTTTGGTTATATAAAAAATTTATAACTAGTTTTGAATTAATAAATATTTTCAATTAATAATTTTGAATTAATAACTATTTTGAATTAGTAATTATTTTTAATTAATAATTTTGAATTGAAAATTATTTTGAATTAATAATTTTTTTAATTAATAATTTTGAATGTTTAATTTTGATTACCTTGAATTAATAATTTTGAATTAATAAATTATATAAATAATTTTAATTATATTTAATTATTTTTTCTAAATTTTATAATTTGAATTATTATATGGTTGTAGTTTAATGTCTATCTAATTTTGGTGATATGAAAGATAATGATTGATTAAAATTCAAATTATCATTTTTTGATTTGTTATACAAAAGGTAATAAAAATACATTCTTTCAAAAGGTTATATATGTCATTTAACATAAATTGTTGATGTTGGATAGACATGGTGGTAGGTGTGGTATCCGTGCGGATCTAATCGATAGTTGTTTTTTATATTGAGCAAGTATTTCCTTTAATTCCATATGTATGTGTTATTTTTTAACAAAGGTTATTTGTGTCATTTGCACCAAAACAATTTCTTTTATTTTCTTTTAAAAATTGTCACCAAACATAATGAAGAGAAATCAAAATCATTATTGATCCAAACACAAGGAGAGAAATACAATCATTTCTTTTCTTTTCTTTTCCTTTATAAACTATCAAATCATTTCTTTTCTTTTACTAAAATATCACCAAACAAAGTGTAATTTGGAGAAAATATTGAATAAAGTATGACAAGATCATGTTGTCACTCAATCTTGAAGAAAATAAATCCAATTATTAAAAGATATTCTCAACTTTAATAAAAGATATTCTCAATTTTGGCTAAAGCCAGCCATCTGAAGCACAAAACTAACCAGTAATGTCCACTGTGGCATTCGATCAAACACCTGGCATGTATTCCATTTCAAAATCACAACCACACCATTCTGAGAACACGATCCCCTCACCAACACATTAGAACCTGCAAATCAACAAATCATGATCCAACCAGCACAAATAGAAACACAACTTCCATCGAGCTTGCAATCAAAACCGAAATGATTCTTCTTCAATGCAGAAAAGAAAAAGTTGTCCCGATGTAGACTGCTTTCGAACTCGGATGAAGCTTCAACATCAAACGTGGTGGGATCCCAGTCCATCCAGTCATCTTGCTCAGCACGCTGCAACAGTGGGTCGCGTCGGTGCTTTGGATCAACGGCTGTGGCTTCGTCGATGGCAGATTTGTCTGGTGGCTTCAACTTCATCCCTTAAAATGGTGGCGCTGACTCAACCTAGCTTGTATTCTTTAGAAAATTGGTCGGGGAAATGGATTGTGAGGTTGGAAGGAACATCGATGGTCGGAGGAATCATCGGCAGCGGCTTTGCCCTCAATTTTATCAACTCAATTCGAACAACGGATCGTCGAATACACCATAGATTCGGCCAGATCTCGGGTTTGACTTCGTCTCTCTTCAATAAAGGAACTGAAGGGAGGCGACATATCAGTGATCTTTATCAGGCTCATCCAGGTTCTCCTTCGCGAATCTTTGAAATGGAGGTGGTGACTCGACGCTCTAATATTGAATATTTTTATCCCAAAAAAACTAAATGTATTGCAAATTCGACTCCAGAACCTCCAAACACAACATACAATCAAAAAAAGAATATTTTGACATTTAAACACTATATTTCCATAAAAAATGACCTGAAAATCATATAGAAGATTAAAGAAATACCACTAATCAATAGAGAAATCTTATCTGATATCAAATAAGTGTTCTGAATTTCTAACATAAATAACATTATGATCTTTTTACTTTTTGGGGGGTCCGACAACAAAATCCATGATGATGTTTTCTCATTTCTTTCTATTGTGGGTAATGGTTGTAACAACCACTTAGACATTAGTATTTCAGGATTAAATTGCAGACATATCAAGCACCAAGATACATACTTCACAATATCCCTTTTCATATTAACTCATAAGAAATATTCTTTCAGATCTCTATACATTTTTTTACATCCATAATGAATTGATAATGATGAACTATGAGTTTCATCTGAAACCTCTTTCTTCAAGTATTGTACTGATGATACACATACTCGGTTCCTAAACCTTATCATTCTAGCATGATCATGGTTGAATTCAGGAACACTCCTCACATCCTTATGTAATTCCATATCTTCATTATGTGCCTTCTTAATTCTATTATGGATGGATGATTGAACATTCATTTGAGAAAGATATGATTTTCCCCTTTTCTCATGATTTCAATATCGACCTTCTGTAAATCCATAAATATTGGATCTATTTCAATCCTCATCATGGATAAACCAACATGGTATTTACGACTTAGAACATTAGCCACCATGTTTGCCTTCTCCGGGAGGTAATATATTGATTAATCATAATCCTTGGTCAATTCCAACCATCTTCTTTGACGCGTATTCAACACTTTCTATGTAAATACATGCCTCAAGCTTTTATGACCAGTATATATATATCACACATTTCACCATACAAATAATTCCTAATGAAAAATTACCATTGCCAACTCCAAATCATGAGTCATGTAATTTTTCTTGTGAATTTTTAATTAGCGAGAGACATATGCTATCACCATGTCATTCTACATGAGTACACGTCTCAGTCCCTTCTTTGATGCATCACTATAGATCACAAACTTTTCTCCACTGTAGGGTAGTGTAAGTACATGTGTGATGACCAGCCTTCTCTTTGGCTATTTGAAATTCTCTTCACATTCTGTCTTCTACACGAACTTCAACCCCCTTTGAGTCAACTTTGTGAGTGGTTTAGATAGTCTCAAGAAATATCTCACAAAGCGTCGATAGTATCTAGTAAACCCAAGGAAACTATGGATATCAATTACCATGGTTAGTTTAGGCCATTAATCAATAAATTTTATCTTTAAAGGATCTGTTGATATACCCTCACTTGAGATTATATGACCCATGAATGAAACCTTCTGAAGCTAAAATTCAAACTTGGAAAATTTAGGATACAACTAATTCTTCCTCAGGGTCTTCATCACAATTATCAAATGATCTTTATGGTATTCCTCACTCTTCGAATATATAATAATATCATCTAAAAAGAATACTACAAACTGATCAAGGTTATCTTTAAAGACTCTATTCATGAAATTCATAAAGAAAGCAAGAGAATTAATAAGTACAAATGACATTACTATAAATTCATAATGATCATACCTTGTACAAAAGGTTGTCTTGGGTATATCCTCATTCTTGACCCTTAGCTGATGATATCCAGATCGAAGATCAATCTTGAAAAAATATAGAGCTCCTCATAATTAATTAAACAAATCATCAATACGGGGTAGATGATACTTGTTCTTACAAACGATCTTGTTAATTTCCCCATAATTAATGTAAAGATACATTGACCCATCTTTATTATTAACAAAAAGAATAGGTTCGCTCATGGTAAAGCACTAGGCTGAATAAATTTCTTATCTAGATTATCTTGGATTTTTTTTTCAATTCTTGCAACACAATCAGATCTATTCTATATAGAGTTTATGAAATAGGTATAACACAATGTAAGAGTTCTATTGAAAACTAAACTTCATGATTTGGTATATGACTAGGAAATTCCTCTGCAAATATATCAACATATTCCCTAACAATAGGAACATTTTCAATTTTGAGTTTCTCCCCAACCATTTTAGAAAACATCCCTTGTGAATAGGTAGAAAAACCCATATGATGGATTTAATTTCCATTGGGTGTTTAGGTTCAAATTTTCCCGGATAGATGATTAAAGGTTGAGTTTGAATATCGAATATAACTTCCCTCCCTCAAAAATTGATATGGGATCTATACTGATAGAGGTAATCCATACCCAAAATTACATCAAATTCAACTTGATGATGAATAAAAAGATTCATAGGTTTCTATCAGAGAGGAGTTATAGAGTTGAGATGTGGTCATCCTACCATTATGAGTTTTCACCACCAACTCAACATCTAACCATTGCGGTGGGGATGCAATACCCATAGAAAATTCTTTAGTTATAAAAAATTGGGTAGAACCAGAATCAAATAAAACATTTACAATCCTGGAGTGGATGATAATTGTACATTTTACCATGTCACTAAGAACATCCACTTCGACTGTAGTAATTTGATAAACTTCTCCTTCTCCCATTGGTTTCATTTTTTGGAAAGTTCCCTTGATGTTTGAGGTATTGGTTGGCATATTACCCCATATCCTGACAATTAAAGAATTTCACTTTGATGGATTCTCCATTACCATTTCATTAATCAGTATGATGGCCTTTTTCTCTACACTTAAAGAGATCTCCTTTTCCTTTTAATCATATTCCAAGGTGCTTCCTTCCACAAGTATCACATGTTGTAAAATCCCCCTTTCACTTCTTCCCCCAACCAATTTTTTACTCTATTTTCCTCTTCTTCTCTTACTTTCATTTGAAGCCATAATACTTTGAGAATTCATTATCTGTCTTGATAACACATGATTTTATATCCTCTTATAATGAGAATTATTGAGAGACTAGTTCCCTTTAAAGGATTGGAATAACCCTATCGAATAAATGGTCAATATTTCTATTTGGATTATGTATGTAGTTTTCAACATGCCTTGAAAACCTTATAGTGTTATCTTTATACTTAGTAACATTTTTCTCTTCCTTTTTTATTATACTTGATAATTGACTCTCCATATCCACTCATTGATAATGCAAAAAGTATTTTTCCAAGAAAAGTAATTTAAAATCCTTGAACTGCATGCTCTCTATTTCCTCTTTATCCTTAGTGTTTTGAATAAATACCACCATTAATCCATATCCCCCATGAGATGATAAGATTCCATGAAAACCTTATACTTTTCAATTACTTCCTAAAGGGAGAAATATATTTTATAAGTAACTTATCTATTACTCAGCTACAAATGGATTTTTGGTTCCATTTAATGATAGAGGTTGTTTTTATAAACCCCCAAATCCAGTAGCCCAGAAATGGTGGTTCTTTTATTAATTTGGAATAGGATACAAGAGATCACATATCTAAGGACCAAATAGTTTAGTAGACTTTGTAAGATAGATACATACTTGAATCTCACATTACATTTGAAAACATATAATACGATACATAGTGAAATTAAACATCGTGCATCCTTAAACTCATTCAAAGATTCATTCTTCATATCATTGGAAAAGTAAACAAAATAAGGGTTAGTTTAGATACTCAGTAAGGGTTATGTAAAACATAAGCCAACAATAATTAATAATGAATAATTAATAAGGCATAATCAATATGGAAAGGTAAATAATTGAACACACTTTTCATTTAATCAATAATTTCAGTATAAGAATGCATCCATGTATAATACCAAAAATGTCATGGATAATAAATACCAAATTATCAATGAAGGAATTATTAATATTGTATGTCATGATCCCATACATCATGATATTTATATCATTAATACCTTTCATAATGAAATTTTAATCTATAGGTAGGTATACACTAAAAATCCATTTAACTTTGCTAGCCCATTGATACGTCTCATGAGACTATCGATGCATTGAGGGGATATCTTTACCTAGGACCCACCCATCACTACATGTCCAATGAATTCCTCATATATTGAATAATCAATTAAATTCATAAATAACATGTCATACCAATAAATATCTGTATTGAGTAGTTTAATACAGATTTATCAAGATTTTCCCTAGTCAATTAAATAACATCTATAGTAATACACCATATGTAAAAATATTAAATGGTTTAGAAAATAATAATATCCATGATAAAAAGAATATGGATATTTAAGAGAAATGTAATATCCAATGATCACAAGAAATTGAGTGCTTCAATGGAATGTTAATGACTACAAAATTAATTAAGAAAATGAATATCAATAATTTCCTAGGTAAAAATGATCATAAACCATCTAGAGAAAGAATAAGGATGATATCATTAAAAAATATCCCTAGTGTAGTAAAATAGAGGGGTTTTTTCCCATTGATTAATAGAATTACCATAAGAAGATCGGTAAAAACATCTTGAGGAAAAAACCCTTTTCACTTTGATAATCACTTTTAAAAATATATTTTTTAGAATATTAAGAAAAATATTTTCTTTGAAAAAACCTTTTAAACTATTAAAGGAACCTTCAAATTAATGATCAGTTATGAGGGTGGTAAAATTCTGTACATTCCAAGTATAGTAAAATAAAGATTCCTCTCACATTTTTGATAAAAATTCAAAAAGGGCCATGTTCGAAAAATGATAAGAATATTACTTTTAAAACATTTTGTAAAAATTAAGTCATGGGTAAAAATGAATTTAAACAATCATAGTATAAGATTAAAAACATTCTCAAAAACATTTTTAGAAAATATGTATATGGAAGAAAAATCATTTTTGATCAAAAAGAGAAATAAAGTTGGATTTTATTAAAAACATTTTCTTAGGAATTTTATGTACAAAAAAGAGGGAAATAGTAATATTACTTGAAAATTTCATGAATTACCAAAGGGGAGGAAAATTGTAGGGGTTTATTAGATAATGATCAAATAATTTCATTTAATGGAAGTTTAAACATAAAAAATCCCTATTAAAATGGGATTGAAGAAAAAACCCTTAACACTTGGATAACTTTTAAATCATAACCCCCATGATAGAAATAAATATAAATGAAACATTAAATACCATGAATATAAAGAGATTAATGATATAACATATCAATGGGGAAGTATATATATCTCATAAAAATAAATAGGTGCATAATACCAAATATGTATCAATGGAGTGGACATTGAGATACAATCTATTGCAAGAATCATACCATTGAAGTGATAATTAATCAATTAATTGATTATGTGTATCAAATTTAAATCCACATAAAGAAAGTGAAAATTCAATATAAAATATTCAAAATTCACCACACACATAATCTTATAATGTCAAAGGCAATGAAGAAGTAATATAACCCAAGTAAAATAAATAGTGTTATGAAACACTTAACACTTGGTAACATTCAATTCAAATCCCCTTATATGAAATAATATGAATTGAAACATAAAATATCATGAATTATGAAGGATTCATTATATAATATATAAAAGGGAAAACATATACACCATAAAAAATAAATTAGATGCATAATAATAGAATATGCCTCAATGAATGGAAATTGAGATGAAAAACCTTACCTCACATCTCCTTTTAGCTAAACATGCTTTGAACTTCTATATAATGGTTTGAAACATGTTATTATTTTATAACAAAACCTTATTAATATTTATAATATCATATATAATCTTCTTATTATTGGAGTTAGTGTCCTATGACCAACTTTTTGTACTTTGATTACATGTATATTCGATGTATTGAATATTAATTAAACCCCTTATTACATATTGTTCATTATTCTGCATGAATTTAATGTAATAACATCCTAGATTATTTTTCACATTGATAAGGTCATAACAGTTCTCCTCTATGATGAGAATTTTGAATTTCTAGGAAAATATTCTTAATATAGTTCTACGGTTGCATAACGTACTATTATGGGACACATCGTATTTAGAACGTCAGGTGCGAGTAATCATAAGTGGATGAGGCTTTTTCTCATGAATTTCATAATTGATAATATACATGATGAGAGATTATGAGAAAAGACCTGCCGGTAGGAATTCAACATGTTTTCATGTCATCAGATATTTCTATCTGGAAGTGTGTGTAAGAGTCCTTATACTTTAATATTATCATTAATGCATTCCATGAATCACACACTTAGATTTGTTGATGAAAACCGTGATGACATATATTCATGATGAGGTAGGGTATGTTGGGTGTGTCATGATTGAGATGACATTAATGGATTAGTCGAGGAAGGATTTGTCTCTTCTATATTTATGGAAGCTGATATCTTGGCCCTTTGATTGGAATAGAACAATCACCCTAAATTATATGTCCACGGTGTAATGATGTGTTTATTTAAGATAGTCAAAGAAAGATTTATTGATCATATAGGTCGATGACACCATTGTGCAACCTGCTTGATGATATATTATGATGAAGGAATTAAATTACATAGTGATCATTCATATATGATTGTCGAAATTATGACATTAAGTTCTTTCTCTTGGGTTTATTAACCTATTACAAGATTGTAATCTTGGACTTTATGTAAGAATTCCTAATGCTAATGAGAAGGAATTATAGAGGGCCACACACTAAGTATTCCAATTTGTCTTGATTATATTCTATTTGAATTTAATTAATGGAATAAATATTATTTTCACGACTGAGGAATAATTTCATTCAAGTTATATTGATTTCATAAATTTAATAAATTTTTATTCAACGACATGTGAATCCAAATATATTTATTTATTTTATTGCATATTTAATAAATATTTATTTGCTGCTATGTGAATCAAATATTTATTTATGAATAAAATATTTATTCGTGTATTCAATAAATATCAAGGAGTTAGAATGGATCAAGATTGTGTCTGGTGATAAATAATTATTTACAAGAAGATAAATATTATTTATTAATTTTTGCAAGTTAGTGCATGCCACAAAAATAATTATAATAATATTATGTGTCGTGAGGTTTCATTAAAGGTTATAATATTATTTATAATGGCCAGTATGAAATTAAATTATTATTTTAACCTAAACCCTATCTCTATAAATAGATTATTATGTCTATTGTGTGAAGTATTAGTGTAAAATCAAATATAAATAATAGATAATTGTTGTGCATAAATAATTCTCTCTCGAATCATCCTATATCTCTTCCTCTCAAGAACAAGAAATGCAAGTGATATCCCTTCAAGATCAAAGGAATAGTGATCAACATCAGTAACACAAGATAATCAAATTACTGTGATAGCACCTGGAGATCGATTGGCGTTGCTCAAAGATCAAAGGATCACACATGGATCATTGCTAGAGGGATTCTATCTTTGGATCCTCACAATGCAACGAAAGCAATCTGAAAGGGTATTTTTAAGAATATCGACATCATCAATGGATAAAGGTTCCTAATCCAAGGTAATAATTTCTTTAGATATTAAATTAATTAATTATTAATTTGACGTGAAACATCATCACTCTTGGTTTCAAGCACTAAAATATTAAATTAAATTTTAATATATCACCCACTATCGTATGCTTCTGCTATGCTCGGAAAATACAAGTGGTATCTAAGTGGTTATGTTTAAATTTATAATAATTTATTTTATTATTGATCCATACTCAATCATGGTTGGATTTTTATTTATTATTATTTTTTCTTTAATATGATTTGAATTAACACTCTTTGACATATTAACCATGTTTTTTCAGTGTTTCATTTTTTAAATGATTTAGAATAGATGAAGAACGAATAAATATGTCATCAGGAAGTGCCAAATATTTGGCCAGTAAAAATGGGTTACATAGTATGTATCCATAGTATATACCATGTACCCATGTGCATTGTACCTGGATGCGCCAAAAAGTTAATTACATGTGGTGCATTTATTACACACCACGTATTGACCGGGAAAACATGGAACACAGAAAGAAGATACATGCCATGTAGCTGGTATGTACACGCTATGTAGTCTAGATGAGTTAACATGCTAAATCTCCATGTGTGTGACTCGGATACATAGAAACTGAGGTACGTGATGTGTAACCAGACAGTACATGTCATGGAGTATCCCATTAAAGGAAAAAAATTAAGAAATACATTAAATTGAAAATTGCATCATTAAAACCTTATTTAATTGATTGGAACACTAGTGTGTATTTGAACATATAATAATGGTTTTAAAGAATATTAAATTACTAATTAATTTATTTTAATTAATAATTCATTATTGGTTCTTCCATTTATTTTCCATGAATTCCATAAATGTTGAGTATCTAAAAATAAGTTTGGATGATCATTACGATAAAAGAGAATTAATTAATTAATTAATTAATCAATCAATGCAAGAACATTTATCTTAAATAATAAATAACAAATAAAGAAATGAATTCTAACCAGTTATTTTTGCATATTTATTGCATGTATGACCATTCATGAGCTTGACCAAGACCTGTGTCTGAGTGGTATGTTTTAATTTAATTTATTGCACGAGCTTGCAATTATTTATTATTAAATTAAATATGGTGGTTTGTGTGTCATACCTCACTCCATTATTATGTAGGACCTACATGTCTAAGTATATTTATAAAATCCCCTTTTAACCAATCCTTTGTTTCTCCTCACCTACACGTGATTCATAAATACATGTAATTAATGGAGGATCCCAAGGCATGTGGATATGGTTTACGATGGAACCATTATGATGCCAACTCAAGTGATACACAAGTTGACAAGTGGAATGTCGTAACTCATGCCAAGATAAAAAATATGAGTTATTTCCCCTAGGTAAAAGGTTTATTTAATGTACACTCATTAAATCAACCATTAGATAAATCTCATGAATGAATGGATGAATCAATTAATTATTATTTTCAATGAAATTTTTTTATTTTATGGATACAATATCGTGATCACATAAATAAATGAATTAATTTAAAAAGACGGAATTTAAATAAAATTATTATGCATAAATGTTTTAGCCAGCATGGTTAGTTAATTAAGTAACACCCACTTAATATTAGCAAGACAAGTAAAGGTTAAAATAAGATAAAATTTATGCATAATAAATTAAATAAATTAATTAGGCATAAATGTTTTATATAACATGGTTATTTAATTATGTAACATCCACTTAATATTTAAAAGACATGTAAAGGATAAAACAAGATAAAATTTATGCATAATTAATAAAAATCCTTCAACCTAATATTAAGTCAGACTAAACCTTTCATTACTTGATTAGGAGAAAAACTTAATAGAACCAAGTGTTTGACCAACCCTTGTTGGGAAACTTACTTTTATAAGGGGAGTACTTATGAAGGTTTTTAGTTGACTTAACCATTTTATATCAAGAGGATTATCCCTTGCTATACTTGATGTAATTTGGAGGCAAGTATTGGGGAAATAAAAGTCAGGATTTTAGGATAGGGGAGTCCACTCAACGAATCAAGGAGCTACAAACCCATAGTTGGAAAAGACATGCATACCTAAATACCTTCAAGTAGCTTAACCAATTCTTGTTGGGGTTATGTGAAGGGGAATATAGATCCTTGACACTATAATTTTCTAACAACTTGACATTCCCAGTTCAATGGTGAGGGTTGTTGGGACTTGGTAAAATAGTGATAGATTTAATAAAATGATTTTGATTTATTATTTCTCATATAATTATTAATCAAGAAAAAGTACTAATAATATGATATTTTAATTGTAGAATAAAATAGAAATCTCTTCATCTACAATATCCCTATGATCAATATTGCATAAAAATAACCTCCCAACTGGTAGTAACTTTCAGGAATGGTATATATGCCTTAAAGTTGTTTTGCGCCATGAATGGAAATCATACATGCTAGAATCCACATTTCTTGATCCACATGCTAAGGAGGCGAGTGATGAAAAGTTCCTAGTATATTAGAAACATATGAATGACATGTTTTAAGTTCAATATTTGATTATTTTGTCTATGTATAGTGAAATCATAAAGTCTCATGAAAATATTGATGCGTACAACATGCTTGAGCACCTCTGTGGTCTTTACAAGGAGAGAGATAAATAATAACTGTTTGATATTTCCAAGTCACTTTTTTCATAGAACGCTTAGAGAGGGTTCCCTAGATGGGACTCACATAGTCAATCTCATTGGATACATTGAGAACCTAGTGGTTCTAGGGTTTAAACTCCCCAAATAACTGGTCACAAGTCTCATTCTGACATCACTCCCTCAGAGCTTCTCCAGCTTTGATGTAAATTTTAATATGAACAACATTGAGAAGTATCTTCAGGATCTTCTTACTTTCCTTTTCTAAGTAGATAGAGATACGAATTACGAAAAGCCTTCCATACTTATGGTGAACCAACAGAAAGGAAAAGCAAAGAGATTTAAGCCCAAATATTCTTTACGCCATTCCAAGAAGAGGAAGATCAAGAGGAAAGCAAGTGAACAAGATGTTGTCTATTTCACACGTGGAAAGAAGGGCCAATGGAAGAAAAACTACACCCATATAAAGAAGCAAGGGGAAAATTTAGGTGTGTTTGTTATCGAGTGAAATTTATCTATTTCTATAAATTGGTTATTAAATAAAGCTTATGGTGCTCACATGTGTATTCAAATATATGAACTAAGTAGATTTAGAAAGATAGAACAAGAGGAGGTAGATATATGAGAATCCAATAGAACTAAACTTGATGTTTTAGCTATCAGTGACTACCACCTTACATTGCCAATGGGGAAGATCTTGGTTTTAAAGATTTGTTATTATACACCTCCAGCTACCAAAAACATTATATCAGTATCCAGACTAGATAAAGATGGTTTAATTTTCAAATATGGAAATAAATGTTGCTTCTTTTATAAAGATATCATTTTTTATGGTAAGGCATAATTAAATAATGGTCTTTATGTGTTGGATTACACAAACCAAGTAATGAAAATCGATAACAAAACAATCTCACATGAATCATACCACACCCAACCTTGGAATCACCAGATATGTCATGTAAATTAAAAACACTTAACTAAATTATACCAAGATTTATATTTAGATTCTTTTGAACTAAAACAACTTGGTGTATGTCATGCATGTTTACAAGGAAAAATGAACAAATACCCATTTAGTGGGAAATATAAAATGGCTAAATAGATTATTGAATTAGTTCATATCGATGCGTGTGGACCATTTCATGTTGAAGAAAGGGGTGGGTACTCTTACTTCATAACATTTACGGATGATTTTAGTAGATATGGATATGTCTACTTAATGAGGTATAAGTCACATTATTTTAATAAATTCAAGGAATTAAATAATGAATTTGAGAACTAGATTGGTAATAATATTAAGAAAATCCCCTCAGATTGTGGTGGAGAATATATTAATTGAGACTTCATTGATTACTTATGAGTGTTTGGGATCATATCCTAAATCACCTCTACTTACACACCTCAGTGGAATAGTGTAATAGAAAGGAGAAACCACACCTTATTGGATATAATGAGATCAATGATGATTCATACAAGTCTTCCATTATCATTTTAGGGATATGAATTAGAAATAGTTGTGCATATACTAAACCAAATACCAACTAATTTAAAAGGTATTACATATGAATTTTAGAGTGGAATAAAAACCATGTTATTGAATTTACATGTGTGGGGAAGTGAAGCATTTATTAAGGTTTTTTCAGGTAACAAAATTGCACCCCAAGGCAAAAAGTGTACCTTTATACAATATCCTAAGGAAACAAGGGGATATTACCTATACAACCTATCACACCCAGGTTTTTGTTTTAACCATTTTTTCTGATTTATTTTTGGATCTCGGTTTTCCTCTCGAGTTTAGAGTGTGACAGGGTTTAAATTTTGAGGGTTTCTTCTAGAAAACCATACAAACAAGTGACATTTTTAGACAGAGACGAACCACATGGTTTACGAAAAAATTTCAGACCATGTAGGATAACCATGTGATATTTAACTATTGGATAGTGAGAGGCACACAGTTTCCACACAGTTAGGGAAGCTGTGTGGGCAAACCATGCACCTTGTCCAGGTTATTAAAAATTAGAAAATTCTATTTGTTTCCTATTAGGATTTAACCCTAAACCACCCCCATCCCATCCCATACATGATTTTCAGCCATTGGATCTCCCTCCAAGATTCCTTGGACCCCTTGGGAATTCCTCCCTAGGGTGGTTTTGACCTCAGAACATCAAGGATTCATCAAGTAAGTGGTTTCTCCCTTGATTATTCCCTCTTTCTCGGGTTTTCTTTCTCCCCTTCTTAAGTTCTTGTTTTCCTGTTGGGTTTTAAACCTGGTGAGGGTTCAATATTTTGATTTTGGAGAAAATATTGATGGATGTTGGTTGATCTTTTATTTATAGGGTCTTATGAAGGTGCGGTTGTGATTTTCACCAATTTTAAGAAGTTTCCAAGTGTGAGGTAGGTAGTTCCAAGCTCTAACATTTGTAAATGATTTTGATATGTTTTTTTGGCCTTATAAATGTGTTATATGAATTTCTTGTGTGGTGAGAAATATGTTTTGAAAAGTTTTTGACATGCATATGTGATGAAAATGAGATTTTCAAAGGAAAATGATTAATATTTGCATGTGCTTCATTGTGGTGCTTCTTGGAAGTGTTTTTATGATTACCTGAAAGGTGAGAAATGTGTTTTTAAAGGAACTTGAGGTGAGAATGTGTTGAAACTGGGATTTCAAAGGGAAAATAGATTTTTTTTGAGATTTTGGTTTTGTTGTGCACATTTAAATGTGATTTTTGAATTATGTAAATGATGTGAATCACATTATGAAATGAACTTGGTTTATGTGTAGATTTGAAAGGGGTTGGCCCTTGAAAATGGTTATATTAATTGTTTTATTTTCTTATAATGTTTCCAAAAGGGTTTTATTGATTTTTCAAGTGGTGAAAAGTGTATTTTGAAATGGATTTGGTGTGTGTAAAATGGAAAGTGGTTTTATTTATGGAAAATGGCGGTTTTCATGTGGTTTTATGTGAAAGAGGTGATTTCCTTGTGTGTATATGTGGCATGGAATGTGTTTGTAAAAGTGATGGTTATGTGAATGTGAAATTGAGAACAAAGGGAATATCGGGAACCTAGGTGGGGAAAATAGAACTAGAATGCTGGTGATTCAGAAGGGGAAAGCTCATATTCTTTTAGTGAATTGAAGCAAGTTGACTCCAAAGTAGAAAATCCAAGATTCAATTATCTGGATTGAAAATTACAACACTAACTAAACTATGATAATTATTGAAGACCACTAGAATTTTTGATAGATTCCTATCTAGTGGATTGTGCATGGGGAAACTGTGGGGTGTGGTTATACCATGTTTCACCGAGGTATGAGGTTTCTAAGCTTCCACTTATGTTAGTTACCCTTAGGGATTTACCCATGGTGCTCTTTTGTGAAAAAATGCTTATGTGATGTGGTTCCATCCATCATTATATGGTGTACCTCGTGTATATTTCATTTCGAAGAAAGTTTGTTGAGAAATTGTTTTCCTTGAATGTGTTTCCATGAGAATATTTTTTCTTAAAATGTTTTTTTCAAAATATTTCAAAGTATTTTGTATAAATATTCATGTTAATTTGTCTTCTAATAGTGTAGCATAGAATATTTTCTTTTGGGTGGCATCCTATGGGCTTTGGTTCACAACCTACATGCACCTTGAGGTGTGTGTAGAATTTGTTATATATAACCCAGGTAAAGGAAAGATGCATTGTGGTGATGGTGGATCCATCTGATAGTGTTCCACTTGTTGTAGGTATTGGTGGTGTCATCTTGAGGGTGATTCCCCTCATTTTTCATAGATGTTTTTGTGACATTTTTTGGTTTCACTTCCATTGTAGTATTTTTTTGGTTAAATTTGTAAAACCTTGATTCTAAAAATTGTTGTACCTCATTTGGTTATGATTATTAAATTATATTTTGTTCATTATTACTGGTTTATTATAATTATATAAATCAGTGAAATCATTCCCAAAGCATATTGTGATACCTAGGTACTAGTTTCCAGCCCATGGGGATCAAGAATGCCCTTTGAACCATGTCTAGGACCAAGTCGGGTGTCGGGTTGGATGGAATCCTGACTTCGTTTGTGAAAAAATGGTATCATAGCATGTTCATTCTTTAAAGGACCTAGCATGTAGAGTACCCTATGTTATTTGGGATGTCAAGGTATATGGAGTAGGTCTGTCAGAACCTAGGGTATTGGTCTAGGAGAGTTTTTAGCCAACACTTTCTAGACTGAACCTTGAGTTTCCAAGGGAAGTCAGTTTTCTTTTGATTTCTTTGGTTATTTTGGTTTGTTTGATATTTGATAAATGAAGTGGGAGTTGGGCCAGTGGCCAATGTGAGCTCGTAGGGTCTAGAAATCCATATGGATATGGGGACATGGTTCTATAAGAATCTTTATGATGGTGGTGTGATTGGAATGCATACACCAACCATATGGTCCAGTCACCCATCAATACTAGTTTCCCCTTGTGAGTTGTTTTAGGTATTTCTTGATATTGAAAATTGTCTTGAAAACTCCTATTTTGGAATTTTGAAAAATGGATTTAAAGTGGAAATGGTTTGGTTTTGGGAAGGTGGAAAATAGATTTTCAGAATCATTCTGAAGGGAGATTTAGAATAGTGTAATTTTAAAACATAATTTTTTGGGTAAAGTGGGAATGAGTTTATTGAGAATTAAGTTTTTGTAATAAAAAACCCAAGGCTTATCAAAATTGGTTTTTTGAAAAATATAATTTATTTTCAAGAGAGTTATGGAATTTTTTTTAAATAAGAAGAGATGAGTTTTTAATCAAATGATTATCGACAAAATTTGATTTTTTGAGCTGCTGAGATTTTTTTTGAATAAGATAAAATGGAATTTTGAATGGGATACACAATATTTCATTTTAAGGAAAGAAAAAATGATTTGATGTGCGAGATTTGACTGTGAATTTTGACTCAGTGGTGAGTGATATTTTGAAAATTTTTATGAATTTTAAAATGGTAAGTAAATTGAGAAGATGAGGGTGTGTCATCAGTGTGACAATAAAAATCATAAGAATTCATCATGCTCGAATGCTCTGAAGAACTATCATACCTATAGATTCTTAGATCACATGAAAAAGTTTTTTCAGGGTGTTTCCATGAGGTGACATGGATCCAGTTCATAGAAGTAGTGTTCTGTTTGGGATCAGTTTAGAATTATTTTCTATGTATGAATCTTTGGTTGTAATGGATGTGTCTAGTGGTATTTTTCAGTGTTTTTTTCACCTTAATTTTTAAAAGTGGGTGTTGTGGATCTCTTGTGACCTTACGTTTCAATGTAAGTGTGTTTTTATTTGGGAAAATTCAGAATCTTTCAATTCTAAATGAGGATGTTCTTTCCAAGTGTCTTATATATTCTATTTCTAATTCAAAGTGAAAGGGGATAATGAGTATGTATCTTCTGAATCCCTATTTTGGTAGAGAGATGGAGTTCCAACCAGGGATTTTTTTCTCCTAACAGTGAGGTAGTATATGATTCAAACATCGGGGCTCTAGACATAGGCCCTGGAGTAAAGGTGGTTCATAGTCAGGAATCCTAAGGGTGTGAGGGACCTTGGTCGAGATCCTGTATTTAGTACGAGAATGGGGACGATTTATTCTTTTCTGTGGTAGATTCATTATCTTGAAAGTTTCAGTTTTATGGAAAGAGGTGTAGAGACATTGTTTCCTTGTCTCGATCCTTGTGGATTGAGGATTTATCCTTGGTTATAAGAAGATGTTGTGGTTCCTTTTTCTTGGAATTCTAGTGGTATGCCTTTTTGGATGTGAGATTTAGATTGGTTTCCCTTTTTTAGTTAGCCTTCTTGAGTCGGTTTTGGTTTTAACCTGTTGCTTGGGTTGGTATTTCCCTCGTCAAGTTATTTCCCCTTATAGTGGGGTTTTTTGGCCTATGTAGAGAGTTATATATTAACCCATTTCAGGATTCCCATGTTGATCTAATCTAGTTGGTTTATTATGGTGGGGAGACCCACATTGGGTCTCATTGTAGTTTATTCTAGTTTTGATTGAAACTACTTGGTTTTTAATGGTGGGAAGTCCGCTCTAGACTCCCATGTTGATAATTCGGCTTGGTTTCTAGATTTAGTTCATTGGGAGGTGGTTTCTTTTTGAAGTTGTTAAATTTTAAGTTCTTCTCCATTTTAAGGAACATTGGGATTTTTGAAATATGTCATTCAAAACTTCTGTCATTTCTTGGAGGTGGTATAGCTTCATTGGTTTGTGTAGTTTGGTGGTTAAAGTTTTGTTATTGGTTTGAGAGGTTAGATCAGGTGGGTGTGGAAATCCTTTGACTTTGATTGATCAACTAGAATGTGTTTTGGATTTCCGAGGATAGAAAGTATTATGGTGGGGAGAATTGTCACAACCAGGTTTTTGTTTTAACCCTTTATTCTAGTTTATTTTGGGATCTTAGTTTTCCTATCGAGTTTTGGGTGTTTCAGGGTTTAAATTTTGAGGGTTTATTTTTTTAAAATTTTTACCCTATGGTTATTCCTTGAGTTTTCTAAAGATTGTTTGGGTTGATAGTAGGTGGGGCATGGTTAACACATGGTTTGGTAAACTGTGCACCCTTACCCATGAAACCGTGTATCCAAGATACATCTTTGGATAGTTGAGAACCACATTGTTTTCAGATCATGTGGGATAACCATGAAATATGTTCCTATTAGATAGTGAGAGGCACATGGTTTCCACATGGTTAGATAAACTATGCGGACAAACTGTGATCCTTTTCCAGGTCATTAAAAATTAGAAAATTACATTTATTTCTTCTCAGTATTTAACCCTAAACCACCCCATTCTTCCCCATAAACAATTTTTATCCATTGGAGCTCCCCCAAGCTTCCTTATACCCCTTGGGAATACCTCCTTAGGTGGTTTTGACCTAAAATCTTCAAGTATTCATCTAGTAAGTGGTTTCTCGCTTGATTCTTCCCTATTTTTAGGGTTTTCTTTATCCCCTTATTGATTTATTCTTTTCCAACAAGGTGTTGAACTGAGTAAGGGTTTTATCTTGTGATTTTGGGGGAAATATTTATGGTTGTTGGGTGATCTTTCCTTTATAGGGTCTTGTGAAGGCGAGGTTACAGTTTTTCACCAATTTCTGGAAGTTTTCAAGTGTGAGGTAGGCGGTTCCATGCTATAACATTTTTAGATGATTTTGATATACTAATTTGGATTTATTAATGAATTCTATGAATTTCTTGTGTAGTGTAAAATATGTTTTGAAAAGATTTTAACATGTATATGTGATGAAAATGGGATTTTCAAAGGAAAATGATTATTATTTGTATTTTCTTCATTGTGGTGCCTATTGGAAGTATTTTTATGATTATGTGAAAGGTGAAAAATGTGTTTTCAAAGGAACTTAAGGTTTGAATGTGTTGAAAGTGGGGTTTCAAAGGAAAAAATGGATTATTTTGGCATGATGGCTTTATCGTTCACCTTTATATGTGTTTTTTGAATTATATAAATGATGTGAAGCATTTTGTGAAATGAACTTGGCTTATGTGTGGATTTGAAAGGGGATTGAACCATCGAAATGGTTTGATTAATTATATGATTTTATTGTGATGTTTCTAAATGGGTTTCATGAATTGTGAAAGTGTAGGAAAGTGTATTTTGAAATGGATTTGGTTTTTGTAAAATGGAAAGTGGTTTTATTTATGGAAAATGGTGGTTTTCATGTGGTTGTGAAAGTGGTTATTTCCTCATGTGTATATGTGTCATTAAATGTGTTTGTGAAAATGATGGTTATGTGAATGTAAAGTTGATCACAAAGGTAATATCAGGTAACTAGGTGGAAAAAATAGAACTAGTACGCTAGTGATTCGGAAGTGGAAAGACAGAATTCTTCTAGTGGATTGACTATAGTTGACTTGCAAGTGGAAAATTCTAGATTGAATTAGCTATATTGATGATTAAAACAATAAATATATTATGATGATGATTGGAGACCATTAGAATTTTGGATAGATTCCTCTCTAGTGTCTCGTGCATAAGGACCCTATGGGTTGTGGTTGTTATACCACGTTTCACTGAGGTATGAGGTTTCTAGACTTCCACTCGTGTTAGTTACCCTTAGGAATTTACCCATGGTGATATCTTGTGACATAATTATTATGTTATGTGGTTACATTTGTCGGTATATGGTATAACTTGTGTATATTTCATTTTGAAGCAATTTTGTAAAGAAATGGTTTTTCTTGAAACTATTTCCTTGAGAATGATTTTTATTAAAATGTTTTCTTGAAAATGTTTTAAAGGATTTTCTATACATGTGCATATTAATTTGTCTTCTAATGTTGTACCATGTAATATTTTCTTTTAGGTGACATAATATTTAGCTTTGGCTCACACACTTTATACACCTTGGGGTCTGTGTAGAATTTTTTATATATGAAATAGGTAAAGGAAATATGCATCATGGTGATGGTGGATCTGGTTACTAGTGTTCCACTTGTTATAGGTGTTGGTGGTGGTGGATTAAGGGTGATTCCCCTCATGTTTCATGAATGTTTTTGGGTTGTTTTGTGGTTTCCATTATGGTGTAGTATTTTGGTTCTTGGTTAAAGTTATAAAACCCTTATTCTAAAATTTTTTGTACCTCTTTTGGTTAAGATTATTAAGTTATGTTTTGTTCATTATTTCTGGTTGTTTATAATTTTGTAAATGGGTGAAATCATTCCCAAAGAATATTGTGACACCTAGGAACTAGTTACAAGCCCGTGGGGATCAGGAATTCCCTTTAGGCCATGTCTAGGACTGGGTTGGGTGTTGGGTTGGATGGTATCCCAACTTGGTTCATGACACGACATCTCAGAAAAAAAGGTTACAATGTCAAGACATTCCATATTCCTTGAGAGAGAGAACATCTCCAAAAGAGATAGTGGAATAGAGGTATAATTCGATATACTCAAGGCTCAAGGTATACAAGAGTTGGTACATGAATAGATTCCACAAAGCCCCGTGGAAGATAAAACTATTCCAGAGACACAAGTACTATATAGAAGTAATATAAATGTTAGAGAACCGGAACATTATGGTTTTATAGTCACCAAGGATAGTGACTCATTATTAGTTGATAATAATGATCCCCTAACCTACAAGGAAGCTATAAGTGGCATAGATGTTACTAAGTGGAAAGAATACATGAATTATGAAATGGATTCCATATACCAAAACCAAGTATATATTTTGGAAGATACTCCAGTAGGTGTAAATTCCATTGATTACAAATGGGTATTCAAGAAGAAACTGGACATGAAAGGGAAATTCAGTACCTATAAGGAATGACTAGTTACAAAAGGTTTTAAATAGAGTCATGGTATTGAATATGATGAAACCTTTTCCCCAGTTTTAATGTTGAAATCCATCAGAATTCCACTTTATATTATGGCCTTACATGTTTATGAGATTTTTAAAATGGACGTCAAAACAACTTTCCTTAACGGGAACCTTTAGGAAGATATTTTCATATGAAAAAAAACTAAATGGTTTGTGAATCCAATGGATGACAAAAAGATATGCAAGGTGAAAAGATCCATTTATATATTAAAGAAATCATCCAGGTCATGGAACATTCATTTTGATGAGTCCATAATAGAATTTGGTTTCATAAATAATGATTGTGAGATTTTTTTTTTACAAAAGGTTTAGTGAGAGTGCAATCATTTTTTTAATAGTATATGCTGATGACATATTACTCATTGGAAACAAAATACCATAATTACATTCTATTAAGGAATGGTATAATAAACTATTCTCTATGAAGGACTTGAGAGTGTCTGCATATATTATTGGGATCATGATATATTGAGATATATCCAAGAGGCTTCTCCACCTAAGTCAAGTAGATACATTGATGAGGCACTGAAGAGATTCAGTATGGAACAATACAATATGGGATTATTACTAGTGACACATGGCATTCATCTTTCTATGATTTTTTTACCAGAAACATGAAGAAAGAAATAGAATGGAAAGGATTCCATACACATAAATGATGGGGTTAGTCATGTATGCTATGTTATGTACTAGGATAGATTTCAACTATGAATTAAGTGCAGTAAGAAGATATCAAACTAGTCCAGGTGACCTCCATTGGATGACAGTCAAGACTATACTTAAGTGTATGGGGAATAATAAGGATATGTTACTAATTTATGGAGGATAAAAGGAATTGGTCATCAGAGGATATTCATATTCTAGTTTCCAAACCGAAAAATATGACATGAAGTGACAAACATGATACATATTCACTTTAAATGGAGGTGTCGTGAGCTGGAAGAGCTCAAAGTAGGATGTGGTTACATATTCTATAGTAGAGTCTGAGTATATTATGGATTCTGAGGTAGCTAAAGAAGAAATATGGATACACATATTCATCTAATATCTTGACGTGGTACCTATAAGTAAAGATCATATCACACTCTATTGTGATAATACTACATTATTGGTTCTTTTAAAAGAGCCTAGTTCATATATGCAGACGAAGCACATACTTCAGAAGTATCATCTCTTGATAGATTTTTCTTAGAGAGGTGTGGTTGTAGTGAGCAATATTTCTATGTAAGACAACGTGGAAGACCCCTTGAATAAAGCCTTGACTTGTAAGAAACATGATTATCATTTTATTTCTAGAGGATTGAAAGTCATAGGTAGTTGTCTCTAGTCCAAGTAGGAGTTTATTGGATTTGGTGTCTTAGGACCAATTTTTTTACTTTGATTACATGTATATTTAATGTATTGAATATTAATTAAACACCTTATTATATATTATTCATTATTTTTCATGGATTTAATGTAATAATGTCATAGAGTATTTGTTGAATTTATAAGTTCATAAAAGTTCTCCACTATGATGAGAACCTTGAAGTGCTTTGGAAATATTATTAATATAGTTCTATCATTAGATAACATACTATAATGAGAAACATAGTATTTATACCTTCATTGGTGAGTACTTTTAATAGGATGATGATTATTCTCATGAAGTATGCCCTTAGTAATCTACAATATGGGAAATTGTGATAATAGACCCGCCATTTGGAATTCCCCCTGTTTTCATGTCATCAGATATTCCTATCTATGTGCATGTGTAATGGTCGTTATACTTTAAGATTATTATTAATGCACATAATTAATCACACACTTTGATTTTTTGATGAAAACCATGATGAAATATGTTCACAGTGAGGTAGGGTATGTTGGGTGCATCATGATTGACATGTCATTAATGGATAAGTCGAGGAAGAATTTTTCCCTTCCATATTTATGGATGATGATATCTTATCCCTTTGATTGGAATAGAACCATATCGCTAAATTCCATGGCCATGGTGTAACAACTTGTTTATTTTAGATAATAAAATAAAGATGTATCGAGCATATAGGTTGATGGCACTTCCATGCAACCTACTTGATGATATATTATGATAAAGAGATTAAATTACACAATCATCATTCATATATTGTAACACCCCGAGATTTTATGAAAAATATTCTTTTTTATTTCATTAATGTCTTGTGTTTTATGATACACCAAAAGGAGTTTTCACAACACACATCCCTGACTTGGCTTGCATTACACGCAATCGCGACCTTCCACGACAGCGTGTGTTGTACGCAATATCAGGTTTCACTAAACAATGATACATGATTATAATATTATTATGAACTAGACGTTATGAATATTATTAACTAACTTTTGAATGTTATAACATTATTATTTAATCTTACACATTTTCTAGAACATGGTATGTGAACAAAATAATTTTTTCGGGTAAAATAAGTATTTTTCAAAAAATGCAGTTTTGCTGCCTTTTAATGGCGCACCCACATTAAATCTAGTTTTTGACATGTTATAAGTTTAATTTGACAAAATAAAATTATTATTTGGAATCAAGATATAAAAATTTACTTTGGATAAAATTTTCATATTATTCTGATAACTTTCATATTTTAATGAATAGTAAAAACACACTATATTTTAATTAAAAACAACTTTTTTCATCATAATAATTTATATGGTTAAATTATAATATTTAATGGTTTTAAAGTATAAATAGAATATATTTTTACAATTTAATATAATTTATGTCATTATCATTGATTTTACATTGAATTCGTAGGTTAAATCAATTCAATCTTTTGCAATGTTTTAAACAAAAACCCGTTTTCATTCGATAACGAGATTAATTTAAATTTAATTTTTGCAACTTCTCTGTATTGAATTTGAAAAAATGGATTCCATATTTGTATTCAGTGGGTCCAAATTATGTTAATAGGTTACTTTTATTTTTTTGATATTGTGAATAGTAACTACGGTAATTTTTTATTAACTACAGTTAAAGGTAAATCGGGTAATTAAGGGTAAAAATAAGATTATAAAATTACCCTAACACATGGTAAAATCCTATTGGATGACTAAAAGTCGACCCATATCACCTAAGGGTCTGATTCAATTCATTTAATGAACTTTTCTCCATGAAAATAATTTAATTATTATTAAATCCAAAGAAAGTGACAACATGTCACTTTCTTAAATATTATAAGTATATTAATTTTAATTTAGTGATAAACTTCATGAAACTTAAAACATGAATAGTCTCCATAAATATAATAACATTATATACTTCATATGAATTTATTTATAATTTTTAGGGATTAAATAATTATCATTAATTGTGACACAATAGTGATGTAGAAATTGTTTATCTAGTGAAAAATCAAGAATATAGTATTTATTAAACTAATAGTGACCATAAAAGTCCCAAAACCCTGACCAAAACTTATTGGTCATGTAAATGTAAACCATAATCATCCAATGGTATAATATTTGACCATTTGGAGCCTTATAAAAGCGATTATGACACTTATATTATTTTATTTTAAATGATGCCAAAGTTGTCACCTTCATAATTTAAAACATATAACAATTTAAATAATGTAATTTTAAGATGATAAATTAGAGTAAAAGTATTATTTTTAAAGGTAATATATTTATATGAATCTTAGGATTTTATTTTTAATTTTTATGCAACAAATAAGTATATTAAATAATTATACAAAAATGTTGTAGTAATTCTTTTATTAAGAGATATACCAAATAAATGGTTTTAAAAATATTAAAATAAATATTATATTAACTATATAATGTGCTCCATGAATTTTATAGACAAATTTGGCATGTTAGGAATCTTTTTAATATTTTATTTGGAATATATACTCTGTGTATATTTTATTTAAATTCAAATAAATGAATAGTGTCAAAATTGACACTATTGTTATTTTATAAAAATAACTTATTATTAAATTGTTTAAAAATCAAAAAAAATATTTAAAAATTATAAATTGAAATTTATATAGTCTCCAATGTCATAAAGTATCCATGTATGGAAAATTAACAACACATAAGTGATTATTTATAACCATTAAAAATTTATAATTTTATTACCACAAATAAACTTAAATAGATTAAATAAGGATAAATCAAAATGATAAGGTTTAAAATAAGCTCAAAACATGTCTAAATTTAATTGGTTGAGGATATTAAAACCCTATTCCATATAATCTTTAAATTGAGTCATTTTTGGAGGTTTTTCTATGGGGTTTGAATTTATATTAAACTAATATTTTTGAGGATTCCAAAGGTGCCCCTCTCCTCCCTTATAAAAGGGCACCTCCTCCCTCTCTTCCTCACACCACTTTTAGACTTCAAGCTCGGCCCACACCTGAAAAATTATCTTATAAACTTCCCTATAATCATCCTAGAGGTCCTGGTCTTCTTCAAATACCAATTTTAGTGCCCAAAGAGGAGGTCTCAAAGAGGCGCTTCAAAGAAGAGGTAATGTCCGTTACCGATTCTTTCAAATTTATTTCTTCTTCCACTTCTTCTTATTTAGTTGTTTCATTATTAAGTAATAACATAAGTATCACTCATATACTTATATGTTATTATAAGTATGAAACAACCCTATTTCACCATCAATCCATCCTACGGAAAACGAAATCACCGCGCGTGCGTAAGTACGGAATACCGTCTCCACGCTGTGGTGTAATCTGTTTTTCCACCAACACCTTACATGGATGGGTAAAGAATAACTATATATGGTTATTATAACATCATACTGATTCTGATATATTATACCATCCACTCCAATTCTATTTTATAATTATGGGAACGATATCATCGCTCATGCGTACGTATGGACTACCGTCTCCACGACGCGATGAGATTCATTCTCCATGTTAACCATACATGAGTGATCATAAAGTTTATATAATGAATAATAATGAAATATATGAAATAATAATTCTACTGGATTTATGTATATATATATGTATTCCATCTATTTAGTTTAATTCAATTCAATAAGGAAACGAAAACAGCGTTCATGCGTACGTACGACCTACCGTCTCCATGAATGGTGTATTTCATTCATTTTATCGATCTACAATATATATGTATATGATGAATATATATTATATATAAATAATTTTTTACATTATGGAATGATTTAAATCAGTATATAAGTAAAAATATCAAGAACGACAAGTTGAAACACATACAATATTTGAAATGATTTTACCCAAAACGCTACTTTAACATGGAATTTACAAAAGAACGGGTAATATAAAGTCATAAGTGAAACATATATGATATCATAAAAATGAATATGATTATTTAATAAGTCAATGAAATTATTTAAATCATTATACAGGAGGTTCGGATCCATACAAAGCATATCAGACCTGAGGTAAGGGATAATTTTGCAAATCTCATTTTTATCCGAGATTGACTATTCATAAGTATTTACGGGGGTTATTTCTATCATCCATGTCCATGTTTCATAAAAGTGTTTTCATGTATGTTTAATGTTCCTTTTACCCATTTTTGACTTTTACTACATGGTATGTAAGGAATCTTTCTTTTGTTTACATTACGAGGTAATTTTTTTGACTTTTCCGCCAAAGTACGGGAAGAATGTTTTTTTAACTTATACGGCACAAACGGATTTTTACGGTTTTATAAAGCCTTATTTTCATGAAGCTTCCTACAAAAGATTTCATGACTATTTTGAACAAAATAATTTTCTTTTAAAATTGCATGACATTTTGTGAAAAGAGAATGATTTTGAAGAAGAAAGGATATTTTCCTCAAGAATTCATTTCAAGTGTTTTATCAAAACCATTTTTCATCTAAGATGACATTATTTCATATGTGTATGTTTCAAGTATCATGTATCTATGATTTACATGGTTTCACTTTTCTTATTATGAAATGATATCCATTTCTTTTATATGGATTATGTGATGATGGGATTATGTTTATGAAACCCATTTTATTTATTGGGTTATTATGAATGATGTATGTTTATTTTGTGGCACAAGTAAGAATGATTTTATTATGAGATGGGTGGGACCTATATCTCCATCTAATGCATTGGGTAAAGATTTATATCTCATGATATAGACATGGATGGAACGGTAAGTTAATCTGGTTCAATGTTACAAGACTGAAACGAGGAGTGAACTCGATTCAGAGAGGGACTTTGTCCACTAATATGGTATTGGTAGCAATGCCTTGGCTATAATGGAAATCATTACATGTGATTAATGTATGCCACAATTACATGTTTTATTCCCATTATATTTTATCATGATTTATGTTCCGTTATGATCTATGCCTTATGTAATTCCATGTTTTATGTCGTTTCTCAAGATTTTAATGTTTAAACATTATGTTTATGTTTTTAAGTTAAAATGTATATGGTATGTTTTATTTTATCCATGAATACCCTTACTGATCATTTGAGCTCACCCTTTTTATGTTTTATTTTCCCCCAGGATTAAAAGAAAGGTTTTAGGTAAGGAAACAAAAAGGGGAAGATCGTTATGGGAGTTGTTGAAGATCTTTCACCAAGATTAAAAGATTACGTTCCGAGTTTCCAAAGAAACTAACTATTACGGTCCTTGAGTTTTGGTTTTTGTTATGTATTAAGTATTCCGCAAAAGAAATGTATTGTCCTTGTATGTCAAGATTCGGGTCGCTACAGTTGGTATAAGAGGAAAGGTTTAGTCAACCTTTGGAAACTAGGATGCGAAAACGTTAGTGAGATCCCTAGGGATATTTCTAAGGTATGTCTAGGGATGTCCCTAAGGATAAGTATATGTATAGGATATAGTCCTAGAACTACAGTAACGATCTTAGAATTTAACCTAAGATGTTAGATATTGAGGGTACTCCCCCTTTACTATGTTGTTTTCCCTAGCATGAATTTTTCCTCTCACACAATTCTTTTTGGGTCTTAGAAAATGGCTGGAAACAAGAAGATTCATGATAATGTAGGATATGACGGACAACGGAATGATATTATTCATGAGCAAACAAATGAAATGAGATTTGGAAGTCCAAACATCATTATTATGCCTAATCAGAAATCTCATAATATGATCAATAATCTCAACTTTGGTAAGTTTCCCGACTCAGATAATAAGAGAAAGATGGAGTTTCATGATGATCATAGAGGAAAGAAAGTTCAATTTCCCTCATGTAAATCACGTGGGAAGAGGCATAAGGGATATTGTCTCAAAGGAACTGGAAGATGCTTTAGGTGTGGAAAAGAAGGACACAAAGCCAGTAAGTGCAAAGGAAAAGGTTCAGTTAACAGCATGGACAAGGATAATGGTATTGCTATGACATCAACAATGATTAGATGTTTTAAATGTGGAATGTATGGGCATTATGCAAACCAATGCCCTAAGGGAAAATCTCATGAAGAGAATCAGCATGGTCATATGAGTAGTGTTTATGTGGATGACGATGAAGAGACTACAAATGAAATATGAGATGAAAGAAATGATGAAGCTCAGTCAGTGGTTTAAGAAGTTAGTGGAATGATTGTATGTTTATAAAGAATAATGTATGGTACTATGGAATAAAGAATCATCTAAGGATTGTTACACTTTTTTTCCCTAAAGTATTTGAAAGTATATGTTGAATGGTACCGGTAACCATGAAAGGTTATTTAGATATTTTTGGAAAGTAGATGATATGTGCATAATGAATGGATAAGAAGATGATGAGATGTTTGATTGTATTCATGAGCTCATGACTGATATAAAGACTAAGTGATATTATGGTTTGAGTATATAGATTTTTTGGGATTTTGGTATGTGGAAAGAATTACCTTTTGACAGTATTCATGTTTTCACTAAGGTTCTATGGTAATTTATGTTTCAAGAGAATATATGAATAAGGTATTCATGTGTTTGGAATGAAACCAAAAAGATATATCTTCTGATATATGTGAGATAAATGTGTGTATTCACATTCTTGGTAGATAAACTTTCTAGTAATTGTTTTCTTTATACTATGATATTGGACCGCAGTATTTTAGATAAGCCTAAAGATTGTAATTGATTATGTTGGACATAAGTTACTATTGTTTAAGGATAGAACTTTTTTCGATATTATTGATGGGATGTTATAGTAATGTAGTTTAAGAAAAAGAACAACCTGCAGGACGGGCGATAGCTCATCGCGTCGGACAAGGCTGTGGGAATCGAACCCACAACCGAAGTGAGACAAGACTTTATCGCCTACCAATGGCCTACATGAAGTCCCTGGTTAGTATAAACTAGTTTTATTTTATTAAGTTGTATGATAGATGAAGTATATGTCCATTTTTGGAACGATATACGATAGATGGACTTATGTATATAACTATTGCTAACCTTTTGATTAAGACAGATGGAATGACCCATAATTCTATCACATGATCTGCTAACACTTCACGAATGAAAAATTCAACTTCATTTCTTTAATAGATGAAGTGGAAATTTTTCAAGGCACGAACAACAATGAGATTATATAGAAATAAAGTAGGTATTTCTTCTAATTCAAAATTTTCAACTTTAGGAAAATGATATTGAAAACCAAAAATGTTGTCCTAGTGCTCTTATATCTGATGAATCGGATGGTACCTTAGATCATCACAATTGTATGGCCTTGTGATTGATGGCTTTTCATAGCCATGTTCTCTACCACTCTCCATCAGAACTTGATGGTTAGATTTTTCCTCCATATCCATATTTTCACCTATGTTATCCTATGTAGAAACCCAGTGATTAGTTAATTTGGGTAACTATTACATTTCATACTTTAGTTTTTAAAGCCAAGTTTTGGTATTCCTTTTTACGATGTAGGTTTCTATTAAAGAAACTTTCGAGTAGTAAACCATTTATAACCCCGATGAATTTCGAGGGAGAAATTCATTTTAAGGGGGGTAGAATGTAACACCCCGAGATTTTATGAAAAATATTATTTTTTATTTCATTAATGTATTGTGTTTTATGATACACAAAAAGGAGTTTGCACAACACGCATCTCTGACTTGGCTTGCATTACACGCAATCACGACCTTCCACAACAGCGTGTGTTGTACGCAATATCAGGTTTCACTAAACAATGATATATGGTTATAATATTATTATGAAGTAGCCGTTATGAATATTATTAACTAAATTTTGAATGTTATAACATTATTATTTCATCTTACACATTTTCTAGAACATGTTACATGAACAAAATAATTTTTTTGGGTAAAATAAGTATTTTTCAAAAAATGCAGTTTTGCTTCCTTTTAATGGCGCACCCACATTAAATCTAGTTTTTGACATGTTTATAAGTTCAATTTGACAAAATAAAATTCTTCTTTGGAATCAAGATATAAAAATTTACTTTGGATAAAATTTTCATATTATTCTGATAACTTTCATATTTTAATGAATAGTAAAAACACACTATAATTTAATTAAAAACAACTTTTTTCATCATAATAATTTATATGGTTAAATTATAATATTTAATTGTTTTAAAGTATAAATAGAATATATTTTTACCATTTAATATAATTTATGTCATTATTATTGATTTTACATTGAATTCGTAGGTTAAATCAATTCAATCTTTTGCAATGTTTTAAACAAAAACCCGTTTTCATTCGATAACGGGATTAATTTAAATTTAATTTTTGCAACTTATCTGTATTGAATTTGAAAAAAATGTATTCCATATTTGGATTCAGTGGGTCCAAATTATGTTAATAGGTTACTTTTATTTTTTTGATATTGTGAATAGTAACTACGGTAATTTTTTATTAACTACAGTTAAAGGTAAATCGGGTAATTAAGGGTAAAAATAAGATTATAAAATTACCCTAACACATGGAAAAATCCTATTGGATGACTAAAAGTAGACCCATATCACCTAAGGGTCTGATTCTATTCATTTAATGAACTTTTCTTCATGAAAATAATTTAATTATTATTAAATCCAAAGAAAGTGACAACATGTCACTTTCTTAAATCTTATAAGTATATTAATTTTAATTTAGTGATAAACTTCATGAAACTTCAAACATGAATAGTCTACAGAATAAAATTATCTACGTCATATGAATTTATTTATAATTTTTAGGGATTAAATAATTATCATTAATTGTGACACAATAGTGATGTAGAAATTGTTTATCTAGTGAAAAATCAAGAATATAGTATTTATTAAACTAATAGTGACCATAAAAGGAACAAAACCCTGACCAAAACTTATTGGTCATGTAAATGTAAACTATAATCATCCAATGGTCTAATATTTGACCATTTTGAGCCTTATAAAAGCGATTATGACACTTATATTATTTTATTTTAAATGATGCCAAAGTTGTCACCTTCATAATTTAAAAAATATAAAAATTTAAATAATGTAATTTTAAGATGATAAATTCTATTAAAAATATTATTGTGAAAGGTAATAGATTTATATGAATCTTAGGATTTTATTTTTAATTTTTATGCAAAAAATAAGTATATTAAATAATTATACAAAAATGTTGTAGTAATTATTTTATTAAGAGATATACCAAATAAATGGTATTAAAAATATTAAAATAAATATTATATGAACTATTTAATGAGCTCCATGAATTTTATAGAAAAATTTGTCATGTTAGGAATATTTTAAATATTTTATTTTGAATATATCCTCTGTTTATATTTTATTTAAATTCAAATAAATGAATAGTGTCAAAATTGACACTATTGTTATTTTATAAAAATAACTTATTATTAAATTGTTTAAAAATAAAAAATAATATTTAAAAATTATAAATTGAAATTTATATAGTCTCCAATGTCATAAAGTATCCATGTATGGAAAATTAACAACACATAAGTGATTATTTATAACCATTTAAAATTTATAATTTTATTGCCACAAATAAACTTAAATAGATTAAATAAGGATAAATCAAAATTATAAGGTTTAAAATAAGATCAAAACATGTCTAAATTTAATTGGTTGATGATATTACAACCCTATTCCATCTAATATTTTAATTGAGTCATTTTTGGAGGTTTTTCTGTGGGTTTTGAATTTATATTAAACTAATATTTTTGAGGATTCCAAAGGTGCCCCTCTTCTCCCTTATAAAAGGGAACCTCCTCCCTCTCTTCCTCACACCACTTTGATCCTTCAAGATCGGCCAACCTCTGAAAAATTCTCTTATCCACTTCCCTAGAAACATCTTAGAGGTCCTGGTTTTCTTCAAAGACCAATTTTAGTGCCCAAAGAGGAGGTCTCAAAGAGGCGCTTCAAAGAAGAGGTAATGTCTGTTACCGATTCTTTCAAATTTATTTCTTCTTCCACTTATTCTTATTTAGTTTTTTAATTATGAAGTAATAACATCAGTATCACTAATATAATGATATGTTATTATAAGTATGAAAAAACCCTATTTCACCATCTATCCATCCTACGGAAAACCAAATCACCGCGCGTGCGTACGTACGGAATACCGTCTCCACGCTGTGGTGTAATCTGTTTTTCCACCAACACCTTACATGGATGGGTATAATGGTGTAAAGAATAACTATATATGGTTATTATAACATCATACTGATTCTGATATATTATACCATCCACTCCAATTCTATTCCATAATTATGGGAACGATATCATCGCTCGTGCGTACGTACGGACTACCGTCTCCACGACGCGATGGGATTCATTCTCCATGTTAACCATACATGAATGATCATAAAGTTTATATAATGAATAATAATGAAATATATGAAATAATAATTCTACTGGATTTATTTATATATATATGTATTCTATCTATTTAGTTTCATTCAATTCAATAAGGAAACGAAAACAGCGTTCATGCGTACGTACGGCCTACCGTCTCCATGAACGGTGTATTTCATTCATTTTATCGATCTATAATATATATGTATATGATGAATATATATTATATATAAATAATGTTTTAAATTCTTGAATGATTTAAATCAGTATATAAGTAATAATATCAAGAACGACAAGTCGAAACACATACAATAAATGAAATGATTTTACACAAAACGATGCTTTAACATGGAATTTACAAAAGAACGGGTAATATAAAGTCATAAGTGAAACATATATGATATAATAACAATGAATATGATTATTTAATAAGTCAATGACATTATTTAAATCATTATATAGGAGGTTCGGATCCATACAATGCATATCGGACCTGAGGTAAGGGATAATTTTGCAAATCTCATTTTTATCCGAGATTGATTATTCGTAAGTATTTACGGGGGTTATTTCTATCATCCATGTCCATGTTTTATAAAAGTTTTTTCATGTATGTTTAAAGTCCTTTTTACCCATTTTTGACTTTTACTACATGGTATGTAAGGAATCTTTCTTTTTTTTACGTTATGAGGTACTTTTTTGACTTTTCCGGCAAAAGTACGAGAGGAATGTTTTTTTAACTTATACGGCACGAACGGATTTTTACGGTTTTATAAAGAATTATTTTCATGAAGATTACTCCAAAATATTTCATGACTATTTTCAACAAAATCATTTTCTTTTAAAATTTCATGACATTTTGTGAAAAGAGAATGATTTTGAAGAAGAAAGGATATTTTCATCAAGAATTCATTTCAAGTGTTTTATCAAAACCATTTTCCATCTAAGATGACATTATTTTATATGTGTATGTTTCAAGTATAATGTCTCTATGATTTAAATTGTTTCAATTTTTTTATTATGAAATGATATCCATTTCTTTTATATGGATTATGTGATGATGGGATGATATTTATGAAACCCATTTTATTTATTGGGTTATTATGAATGATGTATGTTTATTTTGTGGCACAAGTAATAATGATTTCATTATGATATGGGTGGGACCTATATCTCCCTCCAATGCATTGGGTAATGATTTATATCTCATGAGATAGACATGGCTGGAATGGTATGTTAATCCGGTTCAGTGTTACAGGATTGAAACAAGGAGTGAACTCGATTCAGAGAGGGACTTTGTCCACTAAGATGGTATTGGAAGCAATGCCTTGGATACAATGGAAATCATTACATGTGCTTAATGGATTCCAAAATTACATGTTTTATTCCCATTATATTTTATCATGATTTATGTTCCATTATGATCTATGCCTTATGTACTTCCATGTTTTATGTCGTTGCTCAAGATTTTGATGTTTAAACATTATGTTTATGTTTTTAAGTTCAAATGTATATGGTATGTTTTATTTTATCCCTGTATACCCTTACTGAGCATTTGAGATCACCCTTTTTATGTTTTATTTTCCCCCAGGATTAAAAGAAAGGTTTTAGGTAAGGAAACAAAAAGGGGAAGATCATTATGGGAGTTATTGAAGATCTTTCACCAAGATTAGAAGATTACGTTCTGAGTTTCCAAAGACACTAAACTATTATGGTCCTTGAGTTTTGATTTTTGTTATGTATTAAGTATTCTTCAAAAGTAATGTATTGTCTATGTACGTCAAGCTTCGGGTCGCTACATATATGGTTGTCGACATTGTGACATTAAGTTATTTCTCTTGGATGTCTTGACTAATTGCTAGACTATAATATTAGACTTTAGGTAATCCCAACTAATTTCAATGAGAAAGAATCATATAGGGTCACACACTAAGTGTTTTTGTTGACGTAAATTAAATTATATTTTAATTTAATTAATAGAATAAATATTATTCTCAAGACCGATGAATAATTTTATTCAAGTTATATCAATTGTATAAATTTAATAAATATTTATTCAATGACATGTGAATAAAAATTTATTTATTATTTTTTTGATTATTTAATTAATATTTATTCACTGATATGTGAATGAAATATTTATTTATGAATAAAATATTTATTCAGGCATTCAATAAATTCTGAGGATTTCGAACAAACCAAGACCACATCTAATGATAAATATTTATTTACAAGCTGGTAAATATTATTTATCAATTTTTGCAAGTGGCTGCATGAAAAATAATAATAATATTATTATGTGGCATGTGGTTTCATTAAAGGTTATAATAATATTTAATGTCCAAAAAGTAATTAAATTATTATTTTAACCTAAAACCTATCTCTATAAATATACGATTATGTCTATTGTGTGGATTATCAGTGTGCACTCAAATATAGAGAATAGAGAATTGTTGCACATAATGAATTCTCTCTCAAATCATCCTTTATCTATTCCTCTAAATAATTAGAAACTTAAGAGAGATCCCTTCAATATCTAAGGATCAGTGATCAACATGATCAACATAAGACAATCGACTCAACGTACTAGAAACTAAAGATCAATTGGTGTTGCTCATAGATCAATGGAGCATGTGTGAATCATTTCTAGAGGGATTATATTCTTGGATCCTCACAATGTAACAAAGGCAATCCAAAAGGGTCTTTTTCATATGATCAAAATCATCAATGAAGAAAGGTTCCTAAGACAAGTAATCATTTCATCTGATATTAAATAAATTAATTATAAATTTGATGCGCAAGATCCTCGCTCTTGGTTCCAGACATTGAAATATTAAAAGAAATTATAATATATCTCTCACCACCGTATGCTTCCACTTTTCTTGGAACCATCACTTATAACATCTCATCACCCATTCATTAATAATATTTTATTATTACCATTGTTTCATGTGTTAACTGCTTTGTTTTCTCATGCATTCTTTGTCATATAAGTTCTGGTTATTGTGAAAATGGTATAGTTACATAATCTATAGATGATATTAATGTTATAAATATAATATTTATTCATTTTATACATATTTATATTAATTATTTAAATTTTAATTTTAATTATGAAACACAACATTTCTTGGAGGTGGTAGGTCGTATGTATGTTTGAGTGACATTATCATTTCCATAATGGGTGAAAGGGTAAGGAAGCAAATGAGATATTAATTTTAAAAAATCAATATAATGTCATAATTATAATATATATTCATTATTTCTATAATTATAACAATCCATTTTGATTTAGTTATGGAAAACAAATTACATCAGTTTATGAGGCGGTAGTCTGACGTACACACGAGTGAGAGATTTGTTTAATATTTGATTGAAAAGGAGATCGATAAATATTATGACATAAAAATAATAACATCTCAAAATATAAAAGATAATAGTTTTAATATATTGGAATTTTTATGACATAATTTAAGGTGGTAAAATAATAAATAAAAAATAAAGAACACGGTGAAGATGATTATCTTCGCTTAGGAAAACCTCATTTGGATCTCTTATTAAAGACCCTAGGGTTGGTATTTCTAAAATACTAGAACCTATAAAAAATGTATAAGGAACTTTTTGAGATATTTGGGTAGTTTTTGGTTGAGATAAATGTATTTAGATGTGTGAATAATTTATGGGAGTGGGTGCCCTTTTCTAATCGAGGGGTGACATTTTTGTAAATACCTAAAACTATTCAATAATTAGAAGTCACTCTCAACCCAAGTGCCTAAAAAATTGAGAAATAATAGGGTATAGGTAATATAAGGTCATGAAACACCTCCAAAACTTAAAATAAACTTTATTTAAAAATGCTATTCCATTTACCTCTAAAGATACCCATTTTTACCATTTTAGTTTTCAACACGGTAACAAGTTTTTTAACTAGGTAATTTATTATTTAAGCCTAAAATAAAATGAGAATTATTAGTTAATCAGGACCCAATGATTTTTAATATGAAATAAAATTTATCAAATAATAAATTCCATGTATTTGAAATTTTTTTTAACACAAGCACATGTAACGTGAAAAACCCCGTTTTAACCTTAACCACAATAATAATTTTTTTACAATTTTTACTATTCATTATGACCATAAATTAAGTTGAAATTATTAACTAATATTAATTATTTTGATTCAAAATATTAAATTCATTTTTATCAAATTAAATTCAAATAATTTTCAGAATTTAATTTAAAAATAAAATCGCAAAATGTGTCGAAAAACAGTTTTTCAAGAAATATACTTTTCAAACATATAATGATCTATTATTAAATCTATGATGAATAATCAAAAATATATAAATTAAAATTAATAAATATAGATATATAACATATAAATTTAATTTAAATTATTCTTTTTATGGGTTATTTTAATAAATTAAAATGGAGAAACATTAAGCACTAAAAACAAGTTTTCTAAAAAATGGGGTTTAAAGCCTAAAAATAAACTTATACCAAAATTTAGTATAAAAATGATTCAAATGTAAATAATTATATTAAATATAACTACTGAATAAATATTCTAGTTTAAAAAAATTAAAATATTATTTTTACTTTTATATTACTTAATTTATTGAAAATAAATGGCAGTTTTACAAAATCGGAATTTTTCATTATTCACTGAAAAATCACTCCTCTAAAAAAAATACCAAAATTTCACCATAAGTTAATTTCAAAATTCTGATTTCAAAAATATATTTCATTCTATGAAATAAAATTTCTAAAATTGGTATAAATTAATTAAATTAATTTCTCACAAAAAGAAATAATTTTTTTCATGGAAAATATATTTTTAAAGCATGTAAAGACTATAATAAAATTGAGTCCTTATTTAACAATATATTTGATTCATTTAAAATATTTATACATAATTTTTAAAAAGTTTTTATTTCTATTTATACTAAAATTTTTAATAGTAAGGTTATAACGGTCATGTTTAAATAGAATATCACAGTTTGTTTGGGCTTGGTGTTACATGTTGTATACACTATTAAACATAGTCTTTGTTTTAAAAACTTAGGGTTTTACATTTTACCCACATTAAATAAATTTCATGCTCATAATTTGAATTTGTTTTAGGAAAAACAATGGTTTGACATTTGAAAATTTCTCTGTGGAAAACCCACATCGTAAGATGGTTAATAAAAATTCCACTTAAAAAGTGGTGAAAGAGAAATACGAAGGAAATCACAAAACTAGGAGTGTAAATATGGACATAGAGTAGAAAATTAATGCCTAAAGACTAGTAGGTAGTGATAGAGAACATGGTCTAAATAAATTTAACCACCATAAAACCATAAATCCATTATGGGTTAAAAGACAATTTATTCATCATATATGGTGGTAATTGGATAAATTTTTTTGCTTCAAGTTCATTTTATTAGAGTTGAGGAATTAATTTACCATATAAACTAATAACATGGGGAAATATACTTGAAAAGTATAATTTTATCTTTTAATTAATTTTCACCATAATATCATCTTTTTCTTCAAATTATGAGTATTCATGATGAATTGTTTTACGCCTAAAGCACTAAAATTAAATTTTAATGAATCATAAGATACAATATTAACAAGTAATTACTACTATATATAGATATTAACTAAGACAAAAATGATCAGTACATATTATATAATATGATAAATACAACACATTAATCTCTAAACCTCAATAATAATACCCAAAGTTCAACTTTATCCATTCCATAAGTAGTTAACCTTAAGACCCTTCCAAAATATGTACTACCAAATTAAAAGTCCAATGATTTATAAGGTAGGTCACTAAATTTACAAAATCAACTTAATATTTATCTTTCAAATCATTTAAGTAATTTGATATTAACCAGGACTTCACATAGGATAGTGGTAGGCACTTCACCCTTGTCACCCTTCGGTTGTGGGTTCAAGACCTATAGCCTTTTCAGATGCGATGAGTTTTTTCCTGACATGCAGGTTGTCCTTTCTATAAACTATATTTTTATAATTCCTATAATATTCCAAAAAATATGATGAGAATTCTTGAAATAAAATTAATCATTAAATAACCTTTTCACCACTAAGGTTTTCTATACATCTTATTTTTTTCACAAAATCAAATAATCTTAATTGAATATTATTACTTTACCATCAATGATCATATTAAACCTAAAGGTTATTAATAAAATTAAAGTTATGTTCAAAAAATATAAAATAATTATTCCTTAAATAACCTTTTCTCTAAAACATATATTAAACCAAAGGGTTGTATTCACATAAATGTTGTCCCAAAAATATCTTTAATCGTGTTATATTCCCATTACAAAAATTCTCAAAAGGGATATCCACACCTTTAAACATATGATCAAACTTAGATATACCATATGAAGAAACTTTATTTTTATACCATATCAATATGGAATATCACATGTTTCCATATGTTATAATATTTAATTCACCATAATTTTTCATAGATAAAATGTGAATTGACCAAAGCATATACCCAGTGAGTGTAAAACTAGGTTTGTAGAAATACCCATTGTTGTGAAATGAGTGAAAATTAAGTCAAATCCTAATGAACCCTTTTTAGAGTTATTACCTCTAGGTACAACTGTATGAGAGCCACATTCAATTTTAGTATCTAGACATGGATGTAATCACTTAGAAAACCCACATAATATTTTCATTACAAAAATTTAGGATGTTATTTCACAATATGATAAATCATTAAAGTTTATCATAGGGTTATGTTACATAATAAATGTTTTCCTAGATCTAGTTCCCAATTTTTTTAATAAAATTCCTCAAATACAGACTATAAATACCGTAAACTCGGTATCCCAGACCCGATGGTTAATTTACTACTTTGGAATAAGATACAAGAGTTCGTATCCCAAAGTACCAAATAGTTTAGTAATCTTGGTAAAACAGATAAATAATTTATTCTCACATTACATTTGAAAACATAAAATACAATACATAAATAATGTAAACATCCTAAATCCTTGAAATCATTCAAAGATTGTTTCTCCATATCCTGGAAAAAAGAAACAGAATAAGGGTGAGCTCAGATACTTAGTAAGAATTACATATAGAATAAGCTATAAATAATAAGTAAATCCTAATCAATAAATAATAATTAATATGGAAAGGTAAGTGACCAAAAAAAATTCCATTTAATCAATAACTTGAGTACTATAATAAAACCATGTATAATACCAAAAATTATATAGATAATAAATAATGAATTCTAAATGAAGGAAATGATTAATATTTGACAACATGATCTCCGACATCATGATATCTATACCATTAATACGTTGAGTAATGAAATTTTAATAGATCGATAGGTATACTGTAGCAGTACTGTAGCGGGAACAGTAGCAGGTACTATTTGGCACTGTAGCAGTCGGGACTGTTCCCCCGTTTGGGCCTTCGGGCCACCGATTTGGTCCTTGAGTCCTTTAAGGCCTTTGAGCTACCCAGGCCTTCAGGTCAGTAAGGCCTTTGGGCCACCTCAAGGCCTTCATGCCACCTTAAGGACTTAAGGCCATCTTAAGTGCATATGAAAACCAAAAAAACTACAAGGAACAAGCATCAAAAGGAGGATGAGCAAAGATCTTTCACCAGAGCAGATTCTAAATGGATTACAAGAATGATAGGCTATGGAACCTACCATTGGAACAAGCCTGTGCATGCATAAGAAATCCTTGTCAAACAACCATGCAAAGGTGGAGAGCTGATTTCACGATGAAGATGCTGGGGAGGAGTAGTTCCAAGTAGTTAGTCTGGGTTGTATGTAATGTTTGAAGTTTATGTGAAATGAATTCATCTATGGCCTACGGGACATGTAATACTTATTCCTACGGGCCTTGTAAGGGTTCCAACTCACCCCTTGAAAGGTGGATTATCAAAAATCAATAAAAAATGAAGGCCTTCAGGCCATTGGAGTGAATAAATATTCATATCGAGTAAAGAATGTGGATTTATCAAGATTTACCCTAGTCAATAAAATAACTTCCATAATAAAACACTGTATGTAAAAATGGTATAAGTTTTAGGGAATAATCACATCCCTGATATAAAGAATATGGATATTTAAAATAAATCTAATGTCCAATGATCACAAGAAAGTGAGTGTTTTAAGGAAACATTAATAATTACAAAATTAATTTAAAAAGTGAATGTCAATAATTTCATAGGTCAAAATGATCATAAACCATATAGATAAATAATAAGGATGGTATAATTACAACATATCCCTGGTGAAGTAAAATATAAGTTTTTTTTGATGAATTAAAATAAAATAAAAATATAATTAATAACAATCTTGAGGAAAATACACTTTTCACATTGAAAATCACTTTTAGAAACTAAAAATTGTCAGAATATTAGGGTAAAAATTATTTGAAAATATCCTTGTAAACTTGTAAAGGAATATTCAAATAAACCAGTGGTTATAATTGTTGGAATATTCTGTACATACCATGTATGTTAAAACAAATATTCCTTTCATATTTTCAGTAAAAAAACAAAAAGTACCTTGATCAGAAAATGATAAGAAGATTCCATTAAAACCATTTTTTAAAAATTAAAACATGGTTAATAATTAATTTAAACAACCATCGGATATTATTAAAAATAGTCTTGAAACAATTTTTGGAAAATATGGATATGGAATAAAAAACATTTTCGATCAAAGAGAGAAATAAAGACAACTTTTCTTAAAAATATTTTCTCAACCATTTTAAGTACCAAAGAGAGGGAAATGGTAATTTTACTTGAAAAAATCATGAATTAAAATAGGAGAATAAAACTAAAGGGTTTTATTATACAATTATTAAATAATTTACTTTAATATAAATTCAAACATAAACAGTCCTAATTAAAATGAGATTAAAGTAACAACCCTTACTTATTTGGTAACTTTTGAATCATAACCCCAATGATATAAATAGATTAAAATGAAACATTAAATACCATTAATATAAATATAATCATGATATGAAATATGAAATAGTTATTAGCTACACATAATAAAAATAATTTTGTTCATAACACCAAATATGTCTCAATAGAGTGGAGATTGAGATGAAATCTCTTACAAAGATCATACCATTGAAGTGAGAATTAATAAATTAATTAATTATGTGTATCAAATATAAATCCAAATAAAATAAGTGAAAATAAAAACTATAATCAAAATTTATTACACACATAATATTATAATATCATATACATTTAAGAAATAATATAACCCAATGAGAACAAATTGAGTTACGAAACACTTACCACTTAGTAACTTTCAAGTCAAATCCACTTAGATGAGATAATATGAGTTGAAACATAAAATAACATGAATTATGAAGTATTAATAATATAATATTTAAAATTGGAAGTATATATACCATATAAAATAAATTAGGAACATAATAATAAAATATGCCTTAATGAAGGGAAATTGAGGTAAAATCCCTTATCTCACATTTCTCTTTATTTGAACATGAATAAAACTCATATATAATGGTTTTAGACATATTATTAATTTATAATAGAACTATATTCATATTTATAATACCATATATGATCATATTATAACATTTTATCACCCGTTTTTTAATAATATTTCATTATTACCATTGTTTTTGGTGTTAACGGCTTAGTCTTGTCATGCATGTTTTGTCACAAATGTTTTAGTTCTTATGGAAATGACATAGTTCAATCATCTAAAAAATTATATTATTAATATCATATTTATACATTGGGTATATGTTTATAATAATTTTTTAAATTTTATCTTGGATAATTAATCACATTGCTTCATAGAGGCGCTAGGTCATACATACACATGAGTGACTGAAAATTAAATTTCTTATTTTCAAAAGAACTTTTAGGTCATACGTACACATGAGTGACATTATAATTTAATTAATGGCTGAAAGGGTAAATAATTTAATGGTATATTAATTTTCCACAATCAATACAATGTCATAAGTATCATATACATTCATTATTTCCATCATTTTGTTTATCCATGTGAGTCGGTGATGGAACAAATTACATCAGTTTGAGAGGTGGTAGTCCACCGCACACGCAAGTGATGAATTTGATTCCCATTTTATGGAGAAGAATATGAATAAATATTATGCAATAAACATAATAAAATATAATTATATGGGAGATAATGGTGTTATTATATTAGAATTTTTAAGACATAATTGAAGGTGAAAAAGAAAAAGTAAAAAAAGAAAGATCTTGGTGAAGAAGATTACCTTATCTTAGAAAAAAATCATTTTAATCACTTATTAAAGACCCTAGGGTTGGTATTTTGGGAATACCAGCACCTCTATAACATGGATAAACATGTTGGTGAGAGATTTTTGTAGGGATTGGTTGAGATAAATGGATTTATAGGTGTGAAGAAGTGAGGAGAGGGGGTTCCATTTTATAATTGAGGAGTGAAATTTTTAAAAAAAACCAAAAATATTAAGTTCATTTTATCAAATATAATTATCCAAATTTTCATAATTTAATTTAAAAATGAACCCACAAAACATGTCAAAAATAGTTTTTCAATAAATGTACTTTTCATTCATAAGATGATATTATATTAACTATATGACTAGTAATCATCATTATATGAATTTAAAATAATATATATAGATATATAATCTATATATTTCATTTTAATCATTCTTCATTATGTGTTATTTTACTTAATTAAAATAGAGAAACATTATTACTAATTTTTTTTCTTCAGAAAAATGTGTTTTAAGCCTAAAAACAAACTTATTCAAAAATTTAGTATAAACAAGATTAAAATGTAATTAACAGAAAGGTTAGGGCAGAGCCCTATTTATTAAAAAAAAGAAAAAATACCTCTTTAAGTGGGAGAGGGTAACCCATTACATGCACGAAGCCAGAGGCAAACAACCATAGAGACAAAAGTCAAGAAATACACAGGTAAAAACAAAAAACCCAGCAAATCAAATCTACAGTGAAACCCTAGCCAATCGGCATACCATCCACCAAGGGATGAGCCACTGAAAGCCACCACCCCAAAAGACGGAATCAGCCCGCCACACCACCGTGAAGCCGTATCACCGCACTGAATCCCACCCAACCAAGACCGAATCAGACCAGATCTGGTCTTCCAAACCAGATCTGGCTTTGAAGAGAAAGACCGCCACACCAAATGTGCTTCCACCGAGAGCCAACGCCTACACCTTCATCAGCCTAATGCAACACAAGAACCACATCTCCAACAATAAACGAGAAACCAAAAAATAGGTGAAAAGAACCCCTTATCAAATCCAGCGCAAGCCGGATCTACAGATCCCGTCGCCGCCATCAGACCCTCCGGCGAAGACCAAAGAAAACCACCTCCCGCACTCCCATCCGACTGAAAATGAGGCAGCAACCCTACGACCACCAAGTCTGGATGTCGACCGCTAGATCTGCACCGTGCCACCTGAAGAAACCCTAACAATCAAGGAAAAGGCGAGGACAGGCAGACAAACGATGATCTTATCTAATGTCTGAGCCCACGAGGTCATCTACGCCACCGATGGACCAGAAATCGCACACCGCAGATCGCCGAGGAGGAGAACGAAGGGGATAAGCTGGGCCAACCCGAGGAAAAAAACTGGCGGCGACAGGGGAAAATCTCGCGGAACGGCGCCCCTTACGGGCTCATCTGGGCATTTAAAATGTAATTAATTATATTAAATATAACTAAAGAATACCTATGCTACTTTTATATTAAATTCAAATCATAATGGGACTTTTAAATTACTTATTTTATTGAAAAGAAATGACAATTTCAAAAAAAGCAATATTTTTTACTATTTAATGAAAAATCACACTTCTCTGAAAAATCCTAAATTTTCACCCGAAGTTAATTTTTTCTTGACGATTTCAAAAATTAATTTTATTTTATAGAATATAATTTTTAAATTTATTATAAATTAATTATATTATTTTCTCACAAAAATTAATATTTTTTTTGATGGAAAATATATTTTTGAAGCATGTAAAGACTTTACTAAAAATTGAGTCCTTTTTTACCAATATGTTTTCTTAACTTAAAATATTTATACATAATTTTCAAGGTATTTTTTACTATTCATACAACCAATTTTAATTTCTAGGTTATAATGGTAACATTTAAATAGTATATCATAGTTTATTTAGGCTCAGTGTTGCATGTCGTATACGCTATCAAATATAATCCTCATTTTAAAAACTCTGGGTGTTACAATTGTCACATAAAATGATATAAAATTATTAAATCACATTTTTTATTACCAATATTCTCTATATGGGCAAAGTTATTGTTCATAACCTGAGTCGGCTATCCCAATATTGTTATAATTTGATTAGCTCAAGCTCCAACTTCATTATATTTCCTAGAAGGGAAATACCTACATAGATTATGTACATTGATACAGTTTCCATTTTTTATGCTAGGATATATTTCTGAACAATGATATACACTATATTAGATCATAACATTTTTATTCATAATTTATAATCTTGAAACTAGTGAAATACTTAACATGAATTTTAAAATTTATGAATAACTAATCTCAGAATCATAAGCTTGGTTTCTTTGGGAATATTCTCAAATCATATTTTTTTTCAAATATTTCATAATGTTTTGTAAATAAAATATGAATTAGATCAATAATATCCCCTGAGAGTGCTAAATCGAGTGTATAGTATAGGTACACTCACCGTGCACCAGAATGATGGTCAAGATATACTTAAACAATTTTTTTGGAAGTTATTACCCCATGATATTTATGATCCAAAACCAAATCCACTTGTAGGATCCTAATAGGAATGTATTGATTGTAAAACCACACAATATCAACCTTACCAAAACATTAAGATGTTATCCTATGCTTATACTTATCCTCAAATTCAGTCATAGGGTTATGTTCCCTATTATATGTTTTTCTAAATCTAGTTTCCATGGTTTCTCCTAATCTTCCTCTAATACCAACTGTAAAGACCCCAAACCTAGTAGCCTAGAGAGAGTGGTTACTTTATTATATTTTTACTAGATATAAGTGATCACATCCCAATGTAATGAATAGTTTAGTAGTCCTAGAAAACAAGACACATATTTAAATCTGACATTACACTTGAAAACATAAATTACAACATAGAATTTTCTTTGAAAAAATCATTATTACATATATAATATCCTTTAATATGAATTGTAATACACTTACTAGCATCCTGGGGAAAGGAAATAGAATAAGGGGTGAGCTCAGATGCTCAATAAGGGTATGAGTATAATAGAAGCTAACATGGAATAATTAAGGGACAGATAATATAATAGGAATAAATGATGATCAAATAATGAAATATAAATAATCACATGATCTTGAAACTTATCCATGTATATCATGACTATTAAAATAATAACATGGAAATCAATAAATAATTTCATAATTATGGAATGAATAATTCTAGACATCTTAAACTTACCGTCGAGGCCTCGTGAAAAGACATCTACATAAATGGGTAAGGTCTCATCTAAATACCAAAAATATTTTGTCTCATTATAAATATCAATTTATTGATGTGATATTTTATTCTAGGCCCCATTAATCACTTAATAAGTACAATGCATTTATCATTTGAATGAACAATACAACTTAATCAACATGACTTAAAAATAAATAACTGTTTGTATTGAATGAACAAGCATATGAAATGCTAATAATTTCCCTAGTAAAAAATATTCATAAACCATAAATAGAAATATGGTTGATGGAATAATTAGATTATTTCCTTAATACATAATAATATTCAGAAAATGATATTATCATAGATGAAAATACTTTAAAAAGATCACTGAAAAATTTCTTGAAAAAAAAAATCCTTTTTACTTTGAAATCATTTATTAAAAATATAAAAATTACCAAATATCAAGGAAAATTTTTACATTGAATGGAAAATTTAAAACTTTTCAAGGAAGCTTCAAATATTTTTTTGGTTATGAAGGTAGGAAATTATATTCATGTCATGTATGTTAAACCAAATATTCCTTTCACATTTTCTATAAAATGGTCAAAAGTACCTCGCTCAGAAAATGACAAGAAGATTCCTTTTAATTTTTTTTTAAAATTAAAACATGGGTAAAAATGTATTTTATAAATAATTGGAGAATACTAAAAACATTCTATAAAACATTTATATGAAAAATGTGGACATAGAAGAAATGATTCCTGACCGAGTAGAAAAAAAAAGTCAGTTTTCCTTAAAAACATTATTTCAACATCTTGAATACTTAAAAAGAGAAAAATGAAAGAAAAAAAATGTAATTTACATAAATAAATATAGGATAAGAAAATAGATTAGTTTTAAAATATAAATATCAAATAATTTCCCCTTTGGAGACTTAAATATAACGATTCCCGAATAATGATGAGATTATGAAGTAAACTGTCACGAGCCGTCCTCGGGGCCCATGTCGTGACTACCCCAAGCCCACCTTCCATAGGCCAGTGGCTGGAAACTAGCACCAAGGCGTAAATCCCGATAAAAGGGAAGACATTGCCTTTTATATAAGTAAACAAAACAACAGAGTACGCAAGTGAAGTAAGCACTAAGTAAAACTGAGTACAAAAGTAAGTGCTGGAAAGTAAATGGGCCAGTATACAAACCCAACTGAAAGTACAGTACAAATGAAAATGGAAGTACAATAGCATTAAAGTAAAGTAGAAACCACTGAGTCATTCTCCGGGAATTCCACTTGAAGGGTGGGTACAGATGGTCTCCTCGGCACCTCGGGTCCGTCCATCCGCTCCGTGCACGCCTCACTAGGTGGTCCACCTCCGTGTATCGTCAAGATCCATAGGACTCCTTCACGATCAGTGTTGTCCTTCATCTGCATCCAAAACAATGTAGTGCGGGCAATCCCATGCAGGGGTGAGTATACGATACTCTGTAGGGACCCCGAGACCCCCGAAGGTCTCCCAGAATCCACAAAGGATAAACCACAAAGGAAATATACAATCAAAAAGTGTCAACCAACTCTACTTAAGTATATGCCCATACATATACCTAAGTTATCAATCATAGTTCGACTCCAACTCCCAATCCCAAGTACAACCCAGTCCACACAGGAAAGAAGCCAATCACATCGATGATAATGATTGAAAGTCAAGACTCAACTCATACGGATATACATATTTCGTATAACGATAGAGATGACCAGATGTATCCACTGATTCATCTAAGCTATCGGACCCACATAGGATACCAGACCAGCTAAGCTGTCGGTCCCACATAGGATACAAGACCAGCTACTCTACCGGACCCACTCAGGATACAAGTACAGAGGTCAACTGCCGGACCCACGTAGGATACAATAACAGTAGTCATTGGTGTCGAACCCAGAGAAAATCCTAGTACAGATGTCATCGTCGTCGAACCCACGGAGGATTCTAGTATGGTAGATGTCATCATCGAACCCACAGAGGATCCCTGTACAGATTTCATCGCCGTCGAACCCACGAAGGATCCTAGTACGGTAGTCGATGCAGTCGCAGCCAGCTCTAGGGTTCCCACACACATCACGCTCGATTCCGGGAGGGTCTGATCCTTGAGAAAGGGGTTCGATACATCAACTATCATGAAGTCTATAGTTGATGTATCCCAAAGTTCCGTCTCGTCAAAAGAAACCCAACACGACAGACGGTGCGTCAATCAGACGTCTGGTCTGAGAGTTATTGTCTTTTCCTTTCTAGGGACCCGGTTGGTTTTTAAGCTAAAACCAACCCGACCGTACACCATCCGTGTCCAAAATTCAAGTGGAGTATTCCAAAAGAACCGTCTTATCAAGAGGAATTCAACGTAGTTGACGGAACGTCAAACGAACATCCAGTCCTTACGTTATAAGCATTTCTGCTCCAAGGGCCCGATTGGTTTCGGTTTTGAACCAAACCGATCATACCCAAAATTCGACGAAACTTCAAGTGTAATACACCAAAATGACCTTCTCGATCCAAGGGTTCCTAATCAACTGATGGTGCATCAATCGGAGGTCCGTAGCTCAAGTTATGGGAAAAAGACCGAAAGACAGTCCGAAGTGGGGGGTCTGGGCCCGGTTCGACCCGGCCCAACCCACCCTGGGTTGGCTCGGTAGGGCGTGGCCTGGACCGGCTGGGAGCAGCCCAGTCCATGTGACCCACCCCTGCCCGTCCGGGGGGGGGGGTGTGCTGGCTCGGCCAGCTGGCCGAGCGGGGGGGGGGGGGGGCACGACCCCCTGTTCCGTGAACGCGGTGCCAGGCTGGCGCCGCTGTCTCCCCTGGATCCCGTGCGGCCGCAGAATCCTCTCCTCGCCGCTGCAGCCGATTCCGTGGAGGCTTCTGCCGGCAGCGCGCTGGGCCACCGCCACCGGTCACTGACACTGCCACGCCGGCGACCCGCATTTCCGGGGTCTTCCGCGGGCCACCGGAGTCATTCCGGTGGTCCGTTTTTGATTTCAACTGCGCATGCGGTCGTCTCGGGATCCGTACTCCACTGCGAAGGCCCCAAATCGCCATTGCGGTCCTGTTTCATCATCGCCAAATATCTCGCGCATCAATAGAAAAATATCAGTGTGTCCGAACTTGTTCGTTAGTCCATACCCACCGCGTTAGTGGTTTAAACATCACCCAACAATTTAAACACCCTGTTCGAGAGTAATAAAAACGTATATGAAAAATATACAAAATTACCCCTACCTCGAAGTTGTTATCGTACGTCGTCAATCTGCGGAAGATGAGCATCACAATAGACGGGTGTTGCGGAAGAACGGGCGTCGTTCCGTCGACGATGGAGGAAGGGTCGCTGTCGTAGGCGATGTAGGATCCTTGACGTCAAGGTGCATCCGAGGAAGAAGTTCTTCGCGTTCTTCACCGGGGGTGTTCTTCGTTGAAGAACGAATCACCTCCCTTTTTAATTCTCTAGAGCATTTTCTGAAAAGTGTTTTTCCAATGCCAAAATGAATAATGTGGCTCACCAATTAATAGAATTGTCATGCAATTCTTATTAATTACAACGTGGTGCCAAATAAATTAACGCTGACATTAATTAATTGGTTGGCATGTTTAATGGGATGAGGGAGGTAGGAAGGCTCTAGCATAATAAATGAATGGAGTTGTCAAAGTAGACAGTAGGGAATTAATGGGATGTTAAAAGGTTGGGGCTCATGTGGTCCCCACCTCACATAATAAATTTTTTGCACCACCAATTTTTTTTTTAATTTTAGGATTAAACCCCAAAAATTAACTTCCAACCTGCAAAAAATACATCTACGGTAAAGGTCCCCTTAAGAAAATACCGGTGCTGTGAGTTCATCGGTGCCCTTAGATTTCAATTCCGAGCACCGGTTCAAAAGATAGAAAAACCCGCTCGTTCGTTTACTGAACGTACTCGATCTAAACTTTAGAAAATTATTCCGGGCACACCGGGCCTCGAAATTAGGTGCTGTCAGAAACTGCGTACTCGTAAAATTCCAAAGAATTTAAGAAAAAAAAATTTCCTTGAAATTTACAGGTCTTTACATTACTCTCACCTCAGGGCTTTACGTCCCCATAAAGCTATAACATACACTAGGGAAACAAAAAGGGGTACTGAGTATGCATCTGAGCCTCCCTATCCCATGTGCTCTCCTGAGGTTCCCATGCTTCCAGTGAACGCGCAATAGAGGAATCAACTGTCCATGAAGAACCCGCTTCCGTCGATCCTCGATCTCTATTGGAACCTCCGAGAATGTCACCCCGTCGTCGACGTCCATCTCCCCGTGATCGATGATGTGGGTCGAGTCGTTCCCGTATCTCCTCAGCTGAGATACGTGGAAGACATCATGCACCCGGTGCAAGTAAGGTGGAAGGGCCAAGCGGTATGCCACCTCGCCTACTCTGCTGAGGACCTGGAAAGGTCTGATGAAACTTGGAGATAACTTTCCACCTTGGCCAAATCTCTGTAGTCCTCTTCGAGGTGAGACACGTAAGAAAATGTGGTCTCCATCCTCGAACTCTAGTGGTTTCCGTCTCTTATCAACATAGGACTTCTGTCTGCTCTATGCAGTCTTCATATGCTCCTGGATGATCTACACCTTCTCCGTCGTAGCCTGAACCATCTCTGGTCCTATAAGTGCTGACTCCCCAAAGTCAGTCCAACAAAGAGGTGATCTGCATGGTCGGCCGTATAGTGCCTCGTACGGTGCCATCCCGATGGTGGAGTGGTAGTTGTTGTTGTACGCAAAATCCACCAAGGGTAAATGATCCTCCCAGTTGTGACCAAAGTCGAGGACACATGCACAGAGCATATCCTTGAGAGTCTATATGGTCCTCTCCATCTGGACATCCGTCTAAGGATGAAAGTCAGTGCTCAGGTGTAGCCGCGTCCCAAATGCCTCCTGAAACCCATTCCAAAGCCGGGAAGTAAAGCATGCGTCCCGATCGGAAAAGATCATCGATGGCAAACCATAAATCCATATGATCTTCTAAACGTAGAGGAATCCCAAGTTCTCTACTGAGCCCTACTATCTGATCAGTAGAAAGTGGGTTGACTTGGTGAGTCGGTCGAAAATCACCCAGATAGAGTCGTGCCCTTTGGAAGTACGTGGAAGCCCCGTCATGAAATCCATGGATATTCCATCCCAATTCTACTCCAGGACCTCTAAGCGCTATAACAAGCCTGTAGGTACCTGGTGCTCCACCTTCACTTGCTGACAAGTGATGCATCATGAAACGAACTCTACTACAACCTTCTTCATACCCGGCCACCAGTACTGTTGTCTGAGGTCCTGATACATCTTCGCCACTCCTAGATGTACCGCTAGAGGGGAAGTGTGAAAATCCCTCAAAACCTCCTCCTGCAGTGCAACTAGTACCATGGTACGTCCCCTGAAGAGGATGACATGCTCCCTGCCTTCAGAAAATCCATCGGGTGCCAGCCCTGAGGATATCCGAGCACATCGTACCTCACAGTCAACGTCCCCACACTGTGCCTCTCCAAATTACTGAAGTAGTGGAGGAGTGACTGTAGAAAGGCTGCCCCATCTCTATCCACATAGGATATCTGCAAAGAGGATAAATGCTCCATCGCCTCTCCAAGTAGCTGAATGACCGATCTCCTGCTAAGAGAATCAGTCACAATGTTCCCCTTCCCAGGAGTATAGACTATCTCAAAGTCGTAGTCCTGGAGGAAATTGAGCCATCACCTCTATCTCAGGTTCAGGTCCTTCTGTGAGAAAATGTACCTGAGACTCTAGTGGTCAGAGTAGACTGTAAAGCGCTCTCCCATCAGATAGTGCCGCCACATATTCAGGGCGAATAACACTGCTGCTAACTCCATGTCATGGGTAGCGTAGTTCTGCTCGTGCTGCCTCAACTACCATGAACCGTAAGCGATCACTTCTCTATCTTGCATTAGGACACACCTGAGTCTGGTCCCTGATGCGTCGAATTAAACTATGTACCCTACGCCCTCCTCTGGTAGCCTCAAGATGGGCGCACTGGTCAATCTCCACCTCATCTCTTGAAAGCTCTGCTGACATCTGTCTGACAACACGAAGGCTTTCCCCTTATTCATCAAAGCTGTAAGCGGTGATGCAACTCTAGAGAAGTCTGGCATAGATCTTCAATAGTACCCAGCCAGACCTAGGAAACTCCGCACCTCTGACACGCTCCTGGGTGGCTCCCAAGCAAGTACTGCCCTGATCTTCACAGGATCAACTGCAACTCCTGCCCTTGAAATGATGTGCCCCAAGAAGTGAACCTCTCGAATCCAGAACTGTCACTTCAAGAGCTTACCACAAAGATGGTGCTATTGGAGTGTATCTAGTACAACCCGCAAGTGGTAGGCATGCTCCTCCTCAGTAGTCGAGTAAATCAATATGTCGTCAATGAAGACTACGACAAACCAATCGAGGTAAGGCTGGAAGATCCTGTTCATGAGACTCATGAACACTACTAGAGCGTTGGTTACACCGAAGAGAATAACCAAGAACTCTTAGTGGCCATACCGACACCTGAAGGCTGTCTTCTGCACATCCTCGTCTCGAACTATGAGCTGGTGATAGCCTAACCTGAGGTCTATCTTTGAGAACCATCGTTCTCCCTTGAGCTGATTGAAGAGATCATCAATCCTCGGAAGTGGGTACTTGTTCCTTACGGTCACTTGATTCAGGCGACGATAGTCAACACACAACTGCAAGCTCCCATCCACCTTCTTGGCGAACAAAATCGGAGAAGCCCATGGTGAAACACTGGGTTAGATGAATCCTTTTCCCTGCAAGTCCTCCAGCTATACCTGCAGCTCACGAAGCTCGGCGGGAGCCATCCGATATGCTGGAGTAGATATCAGTGCTGTCTCGGGGTACAAGTATAGGTAGAAATCTACCTCTATGTGAGGAGGTAGTCATGGAATGTCGTTAGGGAAAACGTCCGCATATTGATCCACCACAACAGGAAAACTCGGACTCCGCACATCAACCACTCTGAGGATGAGACTAGCCAACTGATGTGTGATTGGATACCCTCTCCTCTGCGTATGTCCATCATGTGATGCAATGGCACCCTTCTCACTGGTGAAGGTGAACCTGGTCCCATCTGTGCGGACACACCACACTTTGCGCCTAATACAGTCGATCTGAGAATGAAATGTAGATAACCAATCCATACCCAAGATGACGTCTTTAAGGCCTCCTTGCCACTACAAGAAGATCCCAGCTGAAGCTCTCGCCTCCTAGATTAAGCTCACACTGCCAGAACCAGTGTGTGATCATCGATTCTTCTCCCGTAGGAGTCTCTAGCCTTAAAGATCGAGCCAACGACTCCATCGGAATCTCCGAGATCCGAACAAGGGCAGTGACAATACAAGAATGACTCGTACCTGTGTCTATAAGAATTGCAGCAAGGGTGGAGTAGACACAGATAGTACCTCAAATCATCTCAGGTGCGCCGTGGTCGTAAGCCTCTACTGCCTGGAGCTGAGCCTGCCTCTGCCCACCAGCTCCCTATGGTCGGGGTGGACCTCCTAGGGGTGGTGGTGGTAGAGCCTCGAAACTCCATCCACCACCCCCTGCTCGGCCAGCTCCTCTGCCTCATCCGCCTTCTCCCTACGGACCACCACGGTCGAACCTCTGCCTCTTCCTGGGAGGTCCCTCCACTGTCTACTGGTTGTCTGCATGGCGGGTCGGGCAGTCACGATCCATGTGGCCCTGCCCGCTGCATGCATAGCACTGTCTGCTCCTCATAAGGCTGGATCTATGTCGTGTGCCCCGCACAACTGAACTTGTATTCTGAGGTCTCACACCTAACGGCCTGGTCCGCTTGGACCCCTGCAACATCTGTCGACTGCCGGCTGCAGAAGACTTTGCTCTGTGCCGTCCTGCGGTGGGTCTCGCTGCTGGTGGCTGCTCGGCGAGAAAACTCTCCACTAAAAGGGCTCTCTCTAGCACCCCTGCCTACGTCGGGATGCTGAGGGGAATCGTCGAAGCCCTGATCTCGTGCCTCAGTCCCTGCTCGAAGGTTCGGGCCCTGAAGAACGGGTCCCGTACCATGTCCGTGGAGTAATGTGGGAGGTCAGTAAATCTCACAGAGTACTGAGCTACTATCATACTGCCCTGCCGCAAATGAAGTAACTCCTGGATGTGCACCGCACGTAGGGTGGCTGAAATAAAATCCGAGCGGAAGAGGATCTCGAAGTCCGTATAATGTAGAGATGCCTCGTCGTGCACCTGGAGCATCAGGCTACACCATCTACCTATTGCTGCATGCAGTAGACTCACAGAAAGGATCACCATAAGGTCAGCTAGTGTCCCTACCAATATGAAGACTTTGACGATAGCCTCCAGCCAATACTTAGCTGCCAGAGGGTCCGTCTCTCTGTGGAACTTGGGTGGCCCTTGTCGCTGAAACTCATGCAATGCGCTCTGGAGGTGTGCACTCTCCACTGCTGGGGCTGGTAGCATCGGTGGCTCAGCGGGTAGTGGTACCGCTGGTGCCTCCGCTGTAAAGGGGCCCTGCACCGAGGCCTTATCGCTTGGTGGACTGCCATCTCGCACATAACTAGGAACCCTGACTGGCTGCCTTCGTGGGGCCATCCTGAAAATAAACAGGTGTGCCATGGTCAAATAGTATACCTGGTGAGCCGACACAAAGTAATCACAAAAAAACTTTTGAAAGGAAACACACACGCAATTAGTGTTTTTGTGTGCTGAGTCGGAAATCAGAGATCAGGGTCATGGTGTATGGATACATCGGCTGTCGCACCAACACTAGACTCCCTGGACTGAAAACCACACTCAATACTCTTAACACTATTGCTTCACGGAAAGAAAAGATCAGATTCCTGAGTTCTGTGGTAGAACCGACTCCTCTGATACCAATTTGTCACAACCCGTCCTCGGGGCCCATGCCATGACTAACCCAAGCCCTCCTTCCATAGGCCAGGGGCTGGCGACTAGCACCAAGGCATAAATCCTAATAAAAGGTAAAGAATTTCCTTTTATATAAGTAAAAAACACAACATGGTACACAAGTGAAGTAAGCACTAAGTAAAACTGAGTACAAAAGTAAGTGCTGAAAAATAAATAGGCCAGTATACAAACCCAACTGAAAGTATAGTACAACTGAAAAGGGAAGTACAATAGTAGTAAAGTAAAGCAGCAACCATCGAGTCATCCTCCAGGAATCCCACATGAAAGGTGGGTACACATGGTCTCCTCGGCACCTCGGGTCCGTACATCCACTCCGTGCACACCTCACTAGGTGGTCCACCTCCGGGTACCGTCCGGCTCCACAGGACTCCTCCACGATCAATGCTGTCTGTTGTTTGCATCCAACACAACGTAGTGCAGGAAAGCCCATGCAGGGGTGAGTATACGATACTCAGTAAGGACCCCGAGACCCTCGAAGGTCTCCCATAATCCACAAAGTATAAACCACAAAGAAAAGATACAATCACGAAGTGTCAACCAACTCTACTTAGGTATATGCCCATAAAAATACATAAGTTATCAATCACAGTTCGGCTCCATCTCCTGATCCAAAGTACGACCCAATCCACATAGGAAAGAAGCCAATCACATCGATGATAATGATTTAAAGTCAAGACTCAGCTCACACGGGTATACATATTTCATGTAGCGATAGAGATGATCAAATGTAGCCACTGATTCATCTAAGCTGTCGGACCCACATAGGATACAAGAATAGCTAAGTTTTCAGGCCCACATAGGATACAAGACCAGCTACTCTGCCGGATCCACTCAGGATACAAGTACAGAGGTCAACTGCCAGACCCACGTAGGATACAAGAACATTAGTCATCGTTGTCAAACCCACAAAGGATCCCGGTACAGATATCATCTTCGTCAAACCCACAGAGGATCCTAGTACGGTAGAGGTCATTTAAAAACCCACGGAGGATCCCTGTACAGATGTCATCGCCGTCGAACCCAAAGAGGATCCTAGTACGGTAGTCAATGCAGTCGTAGCCAGCTTTAGGGTTCCTGCACACAACACGCTCGATTCTGGGTGGGTCCGCTCCTCGAGCAAGGGGGTTGATACATCAACTGTCACGAAGTCCAGATTTGATGTATCCCAAAGTTCCGTCTTGTCAAAAGAAACCCAACGCGACAGACGATGCGTCAATCGGACGCCCGGTCTGAGAGTTATTGGCTTTTCCGTTCCAGGGGCCCAGTTGATTTTTAAGCTAAAACCAACCCGACCATAATCCATATGTGTCCAAACATCAAGTGGAGTATTCCAAAAGAAACTTATCATCAAGAGGAATTCAACGTAGTTGAGGGCATGTCAAACGGACGTCCGGTCCTTACGTTATAAGCGTTTCCACTCTAAGGGCCCGGTTGGTTTCAGTTTCAAACCAACCCGACTGTATGAAAACTTTTCGGAGACCTCGAGTGTAATATACCTAAACGACTGTATCGATCCAAGGTTTCCTACGCAACTAACGGTGCTTCAATCGGAGGTTCGTAGCTCAAGTTATGGAAAAAATACAGAAAGACGGTCTGAAGTGGGGGGTATGGGCCCGGTCTGTGTGACCCACCCCGGCCCGGCCTGAGGGGTGTGCTGGCTCGGCCAGCTGGCCGAGCGTGGGGGCGCGACCCCCTATTCTGTGAACGTGGTGCCAGGCTGGCGCTGCTGTCTCCCCCGGATCCCGTGCGGACGTGGAATCCTCTCCTCGCCGCTGCGGCCGATGCCGCAGAGGCTTCTGCGGGCGGCACGCCGGGGCGCCGCTGCGCCGGCGTCCCGCGCCGCCGGGGTCTTCCGCGGGCCACCAGAGTCATTCTGGTGGTCCGTTTTTGATTCCGACTGCACCTGTAGTCGTCTCGGGATCCGTACTCCACTACGAAGGCCCCAAATCGCCGTTGCGGTCCCGTTTCATCGTCGCCAAATATCCCGCGCATCAAGAGCAAAATAGCGGTGTGTCCGGACTTGTTCGTTAGTCCTTACCCACTGCGTTAGTGGTTTAAACATCACCCAATAATTTAAACACCATGTTCGAGAGTAATAAACACGTATATGAAAAATATACAAAAATTCCCCTACCTCGAAGTTGTTGTCGTACGTCGTCGATCCATGGAAGACAAGCGTCGCGGTAGACAGGCGTCGCGGAAGAATAAGCGTCGTTCCATCGACGATGGAGGAAGGGTCACTGTCGTAGGCAACATAGGATCCTTTACGTCGAGGTGCGTCCGAGGAAGAAGTTCTTCACATTCTTCGCCAGGCCTGTTCTTCATTGAAGAAAGGTTCACCTCCCTTTTTAATTCTCCAAAACCTTTTCTCAAAAGTGTTTTACCAACGCCAAAATGAATAAGGTGGCTCACCAATTAATAAAATTTTCATGCAATTCTTATTAATTCCAATGTGGTTCCAAATAAATTAACGCTGACATTAATTAATTGGTTGGCATGTTTAATGGGATGAGGGAGGTAGGAAGGCTCCACAATAATAAATGCGTGGAGTGGTCAAAGTAAAAAAGCAAGGAATTAATGGGGAGTTAAAAGGATGGGGCTCGTGTGGGCCCCACCTCACAAAATAAAATTTGTGCACCACCAAATTTTATTTAATTTTAGGATTAAACACCAAAAATTAACTTCCAACCCGCAAAAAACGCATCTGCGGTAAAGGTCCCCTTAAGCAAATACCGGCGCTGCAAGTTTATCGGTGCCCTCGGATTTCAATTCCGAGCACTGGTTCAAAAGATAGAAAAAACCGCTCGTTCGTTTATTGAAAGTACCCGAGCTAAACTTTAGAAAATTATTACGGGCACAACGGGCCTCGGAATCAGGTTCTGTCAGAAACTGTGTACTCGTAAAATTCCAAAGAATTTAAGAAAAAAAAAATTTACTTGAAATTTACGAGTCTTTACATAAACCCTCACCTTAGGTCCAAATTCCTTCATATATGTTCAAACCTCCTATATAATAAATATATATTTATTATAAATCTATTACATAAACATAATCATATATATCATACCATATATTATTTACTTATAACCTCTTATCACCCATTTATTGTAAATTATTTATCAAAATCAATGTTCTGGATGATAACTGCATCATTTTTAATGCATGTTTTGGTTCGGTAATTTTGGTGTAACATCCCCCAATCCAACTCTCTCTCATGTGGCCAAATCAGGTTGGTTATGGGAGCTCAAGTGCGCCTCCCCATATACCAAATGCTACCGACTAAGAGCAGGGGTTTGATGAATATAGTGGGGAGACTATACCCCCTAGTATAGAGTTACCACACAACAGAATAATCAAATAATAATAATATCAGAGTAATGAAGAACAGTGAAAACCATATATCATGCAACTATAAAGTAAAATAAAAACCAATAAAATAATAATGACGAGTCATGTAATGACAATATGAGATATATCTAAATGTCAAACTGAAAACAATACAAATAAAAGAATCAACTGACACAATATAATCCCAAAATGACCCTAGTTCCGAACCCCATGTTAGACCCATCTCTAAACTATATCCCATGAATCCAGAAAAAAATCAGCAATAAGGTACCTTTCCATTTTCTAAACCTATATCCATGTAATATTCTTGAGTACCAAATGATAACCTGAATAGGGTGTGTGTAAAATTGAGTAGGTCAACACCACTTTGTCTAAACAAAAAAAATATGATAATAAGTGCATGCAATAAAGAAATAATATGTATATTAATTAATTAATTAATATAATGCAAAAATAAACCCACTTTGGCACCATGCTAGAATGTCTCTGAGTATGTAATATAACCATGCCAACCATAACCACAAACCATGGCATCATCACATAACCGGGAAAATTCATCTATATAAGATTTTCAGCCATAGAGAAAATCCTTATATATAAGAATTTTAGCATCAACTCATCTAAGACCACTATATAATAATTTTAGCATGGATCACTGGGCATATCCTTATATATAATCATTTCGACATGGATTACTGGGCGTATCCCGCTATATAAGTATTTCAACATGGATCATTGGGAATAAAATTCTATATAACCATTTCAGCATATACCACTGGGCATATCCTGCTATATAAGCATTTTAGTATCATTGGGCATAGCCCTATATATAATCATTTTAGCATCAAACTCAAAAAGTCATAACAATAAGGATATCACAATATCAAATCATAAGCCTCAATGGTTAATTATGAAAATCACCATTTGTCTTCCAATTTCACATTTATTTATTTATCAAATTATCTACATTCATATCAATATCTATAAACTAATAAAAAAGTGATTCTATATTAATAAATCACCCAAAAATCATGTCATACTAAACACACTTGAAACCATTAGCGAATTCAATATTATTCTAGGGTACGATAACCCAATGGGTAGTCACAAGCCAAGTCACAATACCATTGGATTCAAAGTGATCCAAGGAATGATCCAATCCATGATTTAACATTATCCATCTTTCAATTAATTAATGTGCACATCATGGATGTAAAATTTTAGTATTTTATATAATCAATAATTAAATAGACCATAGGGTTAGGTTTAGACCCCCTATCTTTAACCGATGGTCAATCAATGCCAACAACGGGAAACACCAATGGAGAATGAAGGTGATGGGAGATCATGAGAAGGAACCAAGATCAACCAAACATCAAGATCAAAACCTGAATCCATAGAGGAGATAAAAATAAAATACGGCTTCAACATAAGAATGAGGAAAAGAGAAGAAAAACAAAGAAAAGGAATTTACTAGGGATCAAACACAAATTCATGATGTCCAGAAGGGATGAAATGGATCCAGAATTGCTAGGAATTCACCAGGGGATCAAGAGGAGGGGCTGTGAAACCATTGGTATGAGAAAATAGGCGTAAAATTCTACTTAAACCCACTAGTCATGATATTTACATAGTGTTTAATCATTACATGGAATGTATTTGTTAATTTAAGCAATACACTGAAAAATGTAACACCTCAGGTGAATATTTATACCAATTGACTATTAAACATTGTAAACTAGTTTTAAAGAGTGTATTTGTATCATGCCCTGTAACCATTCATGACATGTGTCTGGTGACATTTACATGTTGTATAACCTATACAAGCTGTGTAAATGCTCTGCAGACAACTCTCAGCCTGTTTCCAATGAAAAGAACCCAAACCACCTTCAAATCCTTCCAAACTCATGGAGAACCATCATAAATTAATTTTACATGTGTATACCTATATTCCATTAATTCAAATAAAAATACATCCCCAAACTTTAAGTTATGTTCCCAAAAAAAGGCTCTCCATCTCCCAAAAATACCCAACCACAAATGTTCAAAGACAAAGGAAAATCTAATGAAAGATATTTAATGAAAAACTAAAAGGAGGAAATACCTAAAAAAATATGAGATCTTACAACCTCCACACCATATAATAGATCATCCCTAAGATACTACAAGCATCACTGTGGGGTCTCAGTGAACAAGTCTAGACACTGTGCTTGCATATCAGATTACCTCTCCTAGGTCTCCTTCTGAACACAACTATGATACCACTACAATCAAACTATAGATATTCTCTTACCCCAAAAATACTTCTCATTATGGTACACAATCTATATCAGATGATCCTCATAGGATGTATCAATACAAAGATCGACGTCCTCAATGTCTACCATATGATAAGGGTCAAGACAGTATCTACAAAGCTGTGAAATGTAAAACATGTCATGCATGGAACTATATAACCAATGAAGGGATAATCAGTATGCCACCAGAATAACCCTATAAACTATTTTAAATGGACTAAAAAACCTAAGCTATAGCTTCCCTTATTTCCTGATATAGTGTTTCTCCAATCCAGGAGACACCCGAAGGAAAACATGATGACCAACCTTGAACTCCAAAGGCTATCTCTGATGGCTAGTGTACGATTTCTACCTGCTCTGTGCAGTCACCAACCAACTTATGATCAATTGAACCTACTCAAACATCACCTACACAATACTAGGTCCAGCAAGCACGGAATCATTTACCTCTAACCAAAAAAGGTCTGAACAATATAAAATTACATACAATGCCTTGAAAGTTTCCATCTGTATTGATAACTAGAGGTTTTTATTATATGAAACATCCATGAGTTCTATATGTTTCTCCCATGAACCACCAAAGTCCAAAAAAAGGTTCGTAACATATCTTCCATAACCTAAATAGTCTACTCAGATTGACCGTTAGTATGATAATGATAGGCCAAACTCAGAATAAACTATAATCCCAGAGCCTTCTAAATACCCTACCAAAACCATGACATGAAACTAGGATATCTATTTGAAATGATACTCTTAAAAACACAATGCAACCAAACTATCTCATTCATGTACAAACTACCCAGATCATTCACTATGAAGGTATCATTGGTAGGTAAGAAGTGGGATACCTTCATCAATAAAACCACAATCACCCATAATACATCATTATTATAAGTTTTAATAGGTAATCCTATCATAAAATCCATAGTGACATCATCCCATTTCTACTTTGGAATGGGAAGAGGCTACAATAGCCTAGCTGGCCTATGATGCCCAACTTTCACATGCTGACATGTGAAACATCTCACCAAGAAGCATGCTACCTCCTTCTTCATTCCTGACCACCAGTATTTTATACGAAGTTAACAATGTGTCTTCATAAAACTAGGATGTACCAGTTACCTATAATCATGAAAATCTATCATCATCTCCTCATGCAATCTCATAGGAACCCATACTCATCCATAGGAAATAAAATAATTTTCACTGCTAAGATACCATCCTGATGGTGTCTCCCCACTATATAAGCTATCTCTGAGAATTAATCCCTCTAGATCAAATAACTACTCTTTATTTATCTGGTCCAAAAATATGCTTATAACAGATGTTGAATTCAGAGATACTCATCCCTTGTACTTCTGAACATCTAGATGCATGTCTGCAAAGAGTTCCATCATCTTACACTCATATAAAGACCCCACACTGCCTCTATCTTCATATTTCCGATCAAGGAATTTACAAAGAAGTTTCAGTTGCCTACTTTATAAGATAACTAAATGTCAAAATACTATAGATACTCAACATACCTTCTCTATCGAAGGTTCAGGTTCTGCTTATAAATGATTCACTTGAGGCTCTTGTGGTCCATGTACAACAAAAACCTCTCACCCAAAAGATAGTGTATCTATCACCTCAAGTCATGTACCACCATAGAAAAATCTTGATCATGAGTAGGATAATTCCTCTCATGTGATCTCAACTATCTAAAACTATAAGTAACCACATGATCCTCCCACATCAGAACTGCTCTGAGTCCACCTTTAGATGTGTCACAGTACAAGGTATATGATTTACCTATAATAGGTAAAGTGGGGATAGGTTCTGAGGTTAGCCTTCACTTCATCTCTTTGAAATATTTATCATAATAAATTTAGCAAACAAACCTCACCCCCTTTTTGGTCAGCCCATACATTGGTACTACCAAATAGGAAAAGTCCTGGATAAAACACTGATAATAACCTACTAAATCTAGAAAGCTCCTAATCATGAAGAAATTATTAGTAAACTCTCAATATACCATGGATGAAACCTTCTCTAGGTCTACTTACAATTCTACATTTGAGATGAAATAGAAAAATAAGTTCACTTTATCAATATGCAAAATTTATTTGGTTATCTTGGCGTAAAGCTGATGCTATCTCAATGTACTCAAGATGATATTAAGATGTTTGGCATGATCTTCTACTGACTAGGATTACAATAAGATTTCATCAATAAAAACTACCCCAAATCGGTATAGAAAAGGAAAAAATATATGATTCATCAAGGACATGAATACCACTAGTGTGTTTTTCAAACCCAACAACATCACTACGAACTCATACAATCCATACCTACTTATGAAAGAAGTATAAGGTATGTATGATGGTATCACCCTCAGATGGTGGTATCCTGATCTCAAATAAATCTTGGATAAGATCTTAGCACCACTCAACTAATCAAAGAGATCATCGATGTGTGGAAGGGGATATTGGTTCTTTACCATCATCTGATTCAATCTTTGATAATCCACACATAAACACAAAGTCCCATTATCCTTCTTGGTGAAAAGAACTAGAAAGAACCATGGATATGTACTAGGACATATGAAACCTTTAGCTTTCAGATCTTCAAACTAAACTTTCAACTCTCAAAGATCTATTTGTTCCGTCCTATACGATAGGATATAAATTGGATTTTCTCTCGACACCAACTTGATCAGGAACTAGATCTAATTTTTGGGAGGTAAGCTATATAACTTACTAGGAAATATATAATAAAAATAGTCAACCACTATAATAATGTAATCCTAATACATTCCTAAATTATCCAAAATAATACTTTCTATTTGAGCCATGAGATAATCCAATCTACATTGAATTGGTCCTGCATGACCATCCTGAATATCCCAATAATCCTGGTGAGAATAGTTGTATAATTCTGGAGATAGAAAGGAAAGTCACCTCTAGTAATAGTTAATATGATCCTGGTATAGAACTATAAAATCTATACCAATAATTAAATCAAAACTTTTCATTTCTAGTATAAATGGTTCCAAAAAGAAACAGTAACCACCAATATATAGAGAACATAACTTGCAAGATTTTATATTCAATGATCGCACTCCCAATGGTGTATATACGGTCAAAGAACCATCCAAGATTTACAAAAACAAGCCCAAACCATTTTCAAAAATGTGTAGATAAAAAGGAATGTGATTCTCCTATATTAAAAAAAATGAATGTGAATCTAGATGATATAATAATCATACCTCTGATGGTAGAAGGTCTTGCATCCATAATAGCCGGAGTAGTCTACATAGCATGTAGCTAACTAACCCCTCTTTCATAGGATTCAGAATAACTCCCCTAATATATTCTCTATTACTAGTATTAACATTCCTACAATGGGATACCACATCCCCTACCTCACCCAAGAATGTCCTATGAAACTCAAGTTACCTATCTCTTGAGGAGAAGCTATGTCCTTACCAGAATTTGGTACTTACCTTGATCCCCTACCACTAATCTAATGCAATAAGTTCCTACAAAACTTTTAAATATGACCTAGATGACCATAAGTATGACACTCCAACGTGGGGTATAGACATTGATGCTGTGTTTGTGTCCCAAATTTCCACACTAATAACACTGTAATAAAACACGGTCCTAATATTTCTTTCCACAATCATGATTATTCTGCCAGCTATTTTCTTGGTGATAACTATCATCACAATGCTTCTTTCCACTAGAAGAACATATCCCAGCTTTCTCTTCTTAAATAGCTTGGTTGCTGCTTGAGGCCTCTCTAATATTCCCTTACGCGATGAGTGTTTGATTTATAACATCTGAAAATATGATTAAGTGAAATATTCCCACCTATGAACTTATTCTATAGTGAATACCACCCTAAACATTTCTCACATAATAGATCTCATTAGCTGCTAAAGATAGTGCAAAGTGTTGTAGGTTGGTGAAACATTCAACATAGTCCACCACTAACATTCTATCCTATGTAATATGCATGGACTCATGAGATTTCTCATCTATTAACATATTTAGATAGAAGTGAACCAAGAAATTTACCTTGAATACCTTTCAAGATAACTCCTCCTCCTACCTATACTGCTCTAGAATATCCTACTAATGCTTGGAAGGTACACAAAGCATATACGCTGGATGTTTCAACCTAATATCTGTGGGTGTCTCAAGGTGATTGAAGATTTTCTAGACCAAATAAATCTAGAACTCAGCTACCCAGGGGATTCCCTACCCAATGATCGTAGGTGGATTCTATAGCTAAAAATATCTCGTTATATTAGACATAAAAGTCATAGTGTTAATAGTCTCCCTTTCCATGGATCAAATGACCCTCAAGATGCTGCCACGAAGATGAAAATCCATTCGATCCTCAGGAGACAGAGGAATCTCTAGTTCAACTGCATTAGGAGTATGCTAATTTCCACTCTCTTGATGCTCAACTTGAATATGAAAATGATAAAATTTCTCTATAATATAAAAACACTCCTTAGAATACTAGCTATAACAATAAGGTTAAACTCAACATGTGACAACAATAGAGAACCACTAATCCTGGTCTCTAAAAACATGGATTATAAGTGTTTTAGCACGACATAACAGTTCTTTAATTTCATTTATCCGATATAGTAGGTATCTCAATTCACAATTAATATAGTAAATTATATATAACATGCAATAAATATTTCCTATCATGAAAAATGCATGTCAATATATAAATGTATGTTCCTATAATGATTCATGCAAACTCATCTCACACCATACTAGGCCACGAGTGTAAATCTCAAGAAACAATAACATCACACAACATGTGAATCACTCAGTGTGAAATAATATAAACTGTAACAAGTGAAATTCATGAACATAAATCCTATCCCTAGGCACTCAGACCCCCCCGTACATGGGTTAGATACTCCCATGAAAAAACTCATTACCAAGTCCCAACAAATCTTAATATCCTTTCTACCTTTCCTATAGTAAATCAATATAAAATAAAAAACTACTCCTTTAATGCCACTATGTAATGCCCCCCAACCCTATAATCTCTCACAAGAAAAAATTAGGTTCGTTATGAGATCTAAAGCACACCCCCATATTCCAGAGGCTTCTGAATTGCAGTGGGGTGTGATGAATATAGTGGGGAGACTATAACCCCTAGTATTGAGTTAAAACACAATTGAATAATAAAATAATACTAATATCAAAGTAATGAAGAAAAACAGAAACCATATATTAAAAAACTAGAAAGTAAAGGGGAAACAAATAAAACAATAATGATGAATCATGCAATGACAAGCTGAGATATATCTAAATTCCAATTGAAAACAATACAAATAAAAGAATAAAATAACACAATATAATCCCAAAAGACCCCAATCCTAAAACCCATGTCTGATCCATCTACAAACTCCATCCCATTCAATAGACAACAAGTCAGCAACAAGGTTACTTACCCTTGTCCAAACCTGTATCCATTCAATCTTCTCAAGTATTAAACGATGACCCAAATATAGTGTGATTAAAACTCAGTAGGTCAACACCACCATGTATAAATAAAACTAGTCTGATAATAAGTGAATTCAATAAAGCGATAATTGGTATATTAAATAATCAATTAATATAATACAAAAATCAACCTACTTCAGCACCATGCTAGAATGTCTTTGAGCATATAACACAACCATGACAACCATAACCATAAACCATGGAATAATCATATAACTGGGAAAATCCCTCTGTATAAGCATTTCATCCTCTAAGAAAAGCCCTATATATAATCATTTTAGCATCAACTGGGCTAAGACTGATATAAAATCATTTTAGTATGGATCACTAGGCATAACCCATTATATAATAATTTCAACATGGATCAGTGGGCATAGCCCACTATATAATAATATCATCATGGATCATTTGGTATTTCCATCTATATAATCATTTAAGCATGTACCATTGGGCATAACCTACTATATAATCATTTCAACATCATTTGGAATAACCTTATATATAATAATTTTAGTATCAGACTCAACAAGTCATAACAGAAAAGATATCACAATATCACATCATAAGACTCAATGGTTAAATATGAAAATCACCATTTGTCTTTCAATTTCACATATATTTATTTATAAAAAATTATCAATAGTTATATCAATATTAATAAGCTAATACCAAAGTGATTCTATATCAAGAAATCACCAAAAACTCATGTCATGTTAAACACACTATAAACCATTAGCTAATTCAACATTATTATAGGGGTTTCTCACCCAATGGGTAGCCACAAGCCATGTCACATTACCATTAGATCCAAAGGGATCCAAGGAATGATCCAATACATGATTTAACATCATTAATACTTTAATTAATTAATGTGAACATAATGGTGGAACAATTGTAGTGGTGAACATAATCAACAATTAAACAGACCATAGGGCTAGGTTTAGACCCACCCTTTAATCGACGATCAAGCAACGCCAATAACAGGAAACACCAATGGAGAGTGAAGGTGATGAAAGATCACAAGAAGGAACCTAGAACACCCAAACATGAAGATTAAAACCTGAATCCACTGTATAGATCAAAATAAAACACCAATTCAATGGAAGAACAAGTAAAGGTGAAGAAAACCAAATCAAATGGATTTAACAGGGACCAAACACCAATCCATGATGTCTGAAAGGGATTAAATGGATCCATAATCCCTAGGAATTTTCCTAGGGATCTATAGGTGGGGATGCATAATCAATGGAATGAGAAAAAAAGAATACAATGCTACTTAAAACCACCATTTGTTAAATTTACATGATTTTTAAGCATTAAATGACATGTATTTCTTGATTTAATCGATACACCAAAAAACATGTTGCCTTAGGTGGATATTTATCTCGATTGACTATTACATGTCATAAACTAGTTTCATAGAGTGTATGCATTTCACACCCTATAACCATTCAAAACATGTGTTAGGAGACATTTACATGTCGTGTAACCTATAAAAAGTGCATAAATTCTATGCATACTTCTCTTAGATAGTTTCCCATGGAAAGAACCCAAACCACCTCTGAAGCCTTCCAAACTCACGAAGATCCCTTGTAAGACCATTTAACATGTTTATACTCAGAATCAATTAATTAAAAAAAGAATAAATCCTCAAAGTTTAGGTTATTTTCTAAAATAATGGATCTTCTTCTCTAAAAAAGACTCAACCACTAAGGTTTAAAGAAAAAGGAAAACCCAACAAAAAATGTTTAACACAAAACTCAAAGAGGGACGTTCATGGAAAAAGACGAGACCTTACATTTGGTCCTTGTATTTTGATCACAACTCCATAATTTATAGAATTTTATTTATGATATAAATATCATATATATTCTTTATATAAATATTTAGGATCATCTATAAAATACAGAGATAGAAAAATGATATACACCATTCATGGAGATGGTAGGTTATACACATGCATAAATGCTTTTTTAACTTATTAATGGATGAAAAAAAGAAAGTAAAATAATAAACCTCCTTTAAAAAATAATTATTATATCATATATATAATATATATTTATTATATCCATCCTTATTAAAATCCAATTAAATTGCAAATGATAAATATATCACATCGCTTAATCGAGGTGGCAGTCCACACATACACATGAGCAATGTTATCATTTTCCAACAGATTGGAAGGTAAAAAGGTAAATTTGATATTATAATTAAAAAAATTATTATTTCATAAATATCATATAAAAATATCATACCCATCATAATAAACATCCATGAAATATGGTTGTGGAAAATAAATTGTATCGCTATATGGAGGTGATAGTACACATGTACGCATGAGCGATACATTCACTTACTATTTGATGGAAAAGAGGGTGGATATTTGAAGCTTAAAAATAATAATAAAATTTTAGTATATTGTTTTATATAGAATTTATTATTTTATGATAAATACCAAATATTTATAGGAGTTAAAAGAATAATTAAAAAATAAATTGACTAGTTAAGGGTGTTACCTATTCTTTGAAAGAAATCCTTTATATCTCCTCTTATAGACCCTAGGTTTAGTCTTTTGGGAAGAAAAAAAATATATAACATGGATAAGGATTTTTGGGAGGTATTTTTTTAGGTTTTGGTTGAGCTAAAGGGCTCAATAGGTGTGAATAATTGAGGGGAAGATGTGCCCTTTTATAATTGAGGTGAGTTTATCAAAGTTTTAAAATATTATTAAGTCAATATCAAGGAAACATAACTAAAAAATGACTCATATTATAAGGTTATAAGGTTAAGGTCAACATAAAACCAACAAATGGGATTTAAGAAAGTTTTAGGTCATTTTATCCCTTATCTTTTTTATGAAATCCAGTTAAACCTGTTTTAAACTTAACCACGATGAATTTGTTTTACTATTTTTACTATTAATTATTACTAAAATAGAAAGAAGACTCATTATTATTTTTCTAAATTATGATTACAAATATGGAATCTATTTTATCAAATTCAATTCACTAATATAGAAGAATTTAATTTTAAATTAAACCCCCAAAATGCAATGAAAAGCAGTTTTCCAAAAAAATGTTTTAATAAAAAGTTTTTATATCAAAATCCAAAATTAAAATAATTATAATAACCATAATTGTATTATTAATAATATAAATAAAAAAATTTTAATTTTAAAAAAATTTTAATTAAAATTTAACCGTGTAAATATTTTAAATGAATTGATTATTTTCAAAAAAATATATTATTTTTCATTATTCATCGAAAAATATATCTCTTCATAAAGTTCCCAAAAATTAATACTAAGATAATTTTGATTGAAAATTTTAAATAATTAAGTTATTTTTTTTCAAATAAATTTTATAAAAGTTATATAAATTAATTTTATTATTTTTTCATAAAAACCAATAAAGTCCATTTTGAGGAAAAATTTATTTTTCAATCATATAACAACTTTAAAAAATGTGTACTTATTTATTAACATATTTTCATTATATAAAAAGATTATAATTTTTTTAAATATGGTTATTACTATTTATAATTCCAATATAATGGCTAGAATATAATGGTATATTATATTACGGTTTATTTAGAATCAGGATTGTATCTATGGAAAGATATCAAAAAAATTTAATTTATTTGAATGAAAATATATCATAAAATATAAAGGTATTAAAAAATTATTCTCATTAATAAAATTTTACCTAATTATTCTAAATATTGAATCCATTTTATAAAATTTAGTTTCTATTAGTGGTAGAAATTAATTTTAAAATAATTGCATAAAGCGCAATAAAAACCTTTTTTAGAAAAATGCATTTTAAGCATAAAACTTAATTTACACTCATTAATTTCCAAGTAAAAACTATTATATGAATGTTAAAATATTTTATTGAATATATAATCTACATATTCAATTAGTATCACTAATATATAACAATTTATTTAATTTATTAAGATAAAAACATATTGCGCACATAAAAAACAGTTTTCTGATCATTAGATAACAAATATATGAATAAATTTCTTTTGAAAATAGGTATTTTAATCATAAAATGATATTATTAAAAATTTAATTATTATTTATTAGGCATTAATAAATACTATTTAATTAAGAAAATTACTTCTATATATATTTCATAATGTGGTTAATCATATTCATACCCGCTAATCCAATGCCTAGGTTATAAATGTAATAAACTATCATGGTTTATTTAGAGTCATTGTTTCATGTGAATAAATATATCAAATAATTTAAATTTATTTCAATAGAATACATATAAAATCTTGGGGTGTTATTGGCATGTTTGATAACTTCTCTAAATTCCTCAACCACTTAATTTTCTTCACCGGGTCCTCCTCTATATGACTACATAGAGGATATGTCCAAGTTGTTATGTGTCTCTCTTACTCACCTGTTTATCCACTATGTATCCCTCCAATGGATTGAGAAACCTTAAGATATATTTTATATTATTTCTAGACACATCATATGAGTGACAGGCCATGAATAAATATTTTTAAAGCTGAATGACATGAGAAAAGATTGGCCAATTGAATGTGTTGCATGCATAGTCCTTTAGTGGTGTGGAAAAATGATGGAAAGTCCACATCAAATAGGAGAGATAATACCAAGACTTACCTATATGAAACTAATTGACTATATGTGGAGTAGTAGTCATGGGGTAGTGGGCTCTCATGGTATAAGGTCAAGTTGTATGTGATATGTTAGGGTCAGTGCGAGCTGCAAACTGTAAAATTTTCTGATATACCACAAATAATAAAACAAAGTTCCAATGAGAATACAGAGTGGTATTACCTAACCAACTTTAATGAATTAATGAAAAATATATACACCTATTTTGGTAAGGCATCATATCAGGAATGTGACAATGCACGTGCAAGGAACTCTAGTGAAATACCCCCTGAGGACCTGGAAAGTGAAAGAACCCCTGAAGTACTTAATAAGGAAGTGGATGATTGGTATTTATCATAGCTTAAATATATTTATTCCATAATGGATCTTGATGTATTTAGATTCATTTATTATATATAATTCTAGATATTTCTTTCAATCAATATCAAAGATGGATTCCGATTTGATCAAAATATGAATTATTGGGATTTATCTTGGAAATTCATGATTATTGACACTCCTAAGGGATCCTTTTGAGTCATCAGATAGAGAAGATGAGGTCCTTCCAAAGAAGACATGGCATAGAGGTTGACATCTAAAGGGAATAGGGAAATACCCCTATAATTAGGGTTCTGGAGGGACTTGAGTGAGTTAATTTTATTATCTTTAGCCCCTTTTGTTGGGTGTGGGATCTTTTTCCATGTATGCCCCATATTCTATCTTGTATTGTTTATATTTCTTTAATAAATTTGAAGTCATGGGTTTGGTTTCCAAATCCATGATTGAGCTATTTTGGTATTAAAGTATTAATTATATTACTATTTTAGTTATTATAAATGATTAATAATTATATTACAAATTGTAAATAATAACATTATTACGAACAATTATATTTTCTATATTAAAAATTTAATTAATATTTATTTTAAATTATATTATTAACTAATTTATTAGTTACATAAAGAATCATATTATTTACATCATTAATCATAATTATTGTTGTAATTCTTGTAAATATTTTAAAACATAATTATTATTTATTAAAAATCTAATTGCTAATATTTAACAATAATAACATAATTAATAATAATAATTTATTATTTTTTAACATTAATTTTATTGTATATTATTTTTTATTTTCACAATAAATGTTTTAAGTTTCATATATATTTTATTTATACTAAATTTTATACACATAATTTTATTGAAGTGTAAATGTTATATTTTAAATCAATAATGTTTGTGTCATGAAAATTATTTTTGGTTTGTTATATATATTTTTTTATTTTCATCTATTTATTATATATTTAATATATTTTTTAATTTTCACTTAGATTTGTCATATAGTTTATATTTTATAGGATTTCAAAGTCACGTACTTGAAACGTAATAATTTTTCTAGTAGGTGACTTTGGAAGCCTATAACATATAAAATATAAGAATAATCGAAATAAAACTTAAAAAATGGATTAAAAATATAAGAAATAGGTGAAAATAAAAAAATCATAATTTTTTTGGTGAAAAATAATTTCAATGACACAAAATATTTTTGTTTCAAAATAAAACATACGTACTTATAAATTATTTTTACAGATTTTTTTTATGTAAATTAAAATTTTTTGTTTATTTTTTTAACATTCCTTTTATTTTTAATTAATTTTTATTCACACACTCATTTTTTTAAATTTCATATAGATTTTATTTATACTATATTTTATGTGCATAATTTTTTTGAAGTGTAAATGTTTTGTTTTAAATCAATAATGTTTGTGCCATGTAAATTATTTTTTTTTATTATATATTTTTTTATTTTAAACGTTTTCTTATATTTTTAATCCTTACTTTATGTTTCATTTAGATTGTTCTTATATTTTATATTTTATAGGCTTCCAAAGTCACCTACTTGAAACGTAATAAGGTTTCAAGTAGGTGACTTTGAAAGACTATAACATATAAACTATAAGACCAATCTAAATAAAAAAATAAAACATGGATTAAACATATAATAAATTATTGAAAATATTTTTTTTAATTTTTTTTTGAAAATTAATTTCAATGGCACAAAATATTGTTGTATCAAAACATAATATTAGTATTTATAAATTATTTTTACAGCAAACTTTTTTTTTGTGTAAATTAAATTTTTTTGTTTATTATTTTTTTGATGATCCTTTTATTTTCAATTAATTTTTACTTAGACATTCAATGTTTTAAATTTCATATAGATTTTATTTATAATATATTATATGAGAATAATTGGTTTGAAGTGTAAATGTTATGTTTTTAATCAATAATGTTTTTGTCATGTAATTTTTGTTTATTTTTGTTATATTTGTTAAAATTTTATATTTTAAACTATCTCTTATATGTTTAATCCATGTTTTATGTTTCATTTATATTGTTCTTATATTTTTTATTTTATAGGCTTTCAAAGTCACATACTTGAAAAGTAATAATGTTTCAAGTAGGTGAATTTGAAAGCTAATAACATATAAACTATAATACTGATCTAAATGAAACTTAAAACATGGATGAAATATATAATAAATAGTTGTAAATAAAAAAAATGCAAAAAAATGTTGATAAAAAATAATTTCAATGATATATAAACCGCGATTACTATTTTCTCAGAAGTACCATTCCATGCATGAAATCTTCCTTGTTTCACAACTTCACCATTATCATGCCGACCCTCTCATTCTTTTGATCCCAATGATGTTGTGTTAGATTTCAATTCTTCTTTTGAGGAGTATCCCATTCATATCATTGACCAGATCATGAAGAATCTCTGAGGTTGGTATGTCCCTTTGGTGTAAGTGCTATAGTAGCATGACCATGTACATGATGAGACATGGGAGTGGGAGGTCGATGCCTGTTCCTAGTGGCTAGAGATGTTCTCAGAAAGCATTTTACCACCCTTGAAAGGAAACTCGGGGATGAGTTCTTTTAAGGGGAAGACTGTAAGGAACCAATTTTTTTATTGAGGTATGGATCCTTTTGTTTTTAGTTTAGTCATTTTTCTTAGACCTAATAAAGATTCTTAAGAGTTCATGGAGGTTTCAAGAGTATTTGGGGATTGTTCAGAGTTGGATCCCCAATCAGTGAAAGAAACAACAAGGTTGTATGGTTAGTAAAAACTATGATTCCCATTCTGCATGATTTCTCATAACGATATGAGGTGTTTCAGTGAGCAGAAGAGGGCCACACAGATTTCTCTAACTCTGCGACCCAAGAAACATGCCCGTGTGATCTTTCTACAATTTTTAACAGATCCAAGTAGAATGGTTTGAACATAGTTTACCGAATTGTGTATATAAATCATGTGATCTCCCTCTTTTAATAGTATGAAAAACACGGCTGGTGCACAATTTAGACAACCATGCGACTAAACTATGTGACCCAGTTTTAAAGGGTTAAAATTACTATTTCTCCTTGTGGATTTATAATTTTAACCCTCCTTATTATTTCCTCCTCCAGTAGACATGAGGGCTTCTTCTTCTCTCATGAAGAGCTCATCAAGCCTCATAAGCTAGGTTATCAGATATCTTATATGTCTGACCTCCAAATTGAATTCAAATCATCTCATTAGATTTCTCTCAGTATGTTCTCCACTCCTTAGGATCTTTTTTTCATTCTTCTTTCTATCGATGATGCTATTTTTGTGAAAGATCTTATGCCCTATTTTCAGGTTGTTCATTCATTCTTCTGTTTTCTTTGAATCTAGGATAAACTAAGGGATTCTAATGGATGAGGCATTTACTATATGAATAAGGTAGGTAGTCTATGAATCATCCCTTAAAGTCTCACCATCTATAAATTGTTTCTTTTGTGCACACACCAGTTTCACTGATCACTTCTCCTTAAATTAATCTTCTTTAATTTAAATTATCTAAATTGTATTCTATGGCCCTAATAAGACCTCATTGACACCTTTGGAGGTTAATAACTCAATGTGGACCACCCATTTAGGGTAAATTATTTATATATTTCTTATTGACCTATATTGAGATTATTTGGAACACCGTTCGGGTTTGTTCTACTTGAATTTTATAAGGTAAGTGATTCAATTAAATAAATGAATCTTAATTGTTAAATTTCATGTATATATATAGATATCACTTGTCTTAGTTAAATTATAAATTTAATGGATAATTTTTTTCATGTATTTAACTAACCTTGTCATGCTTAATGAAAGGTAATATAATGAACCTATTAAATGATTATATAATTGAATTGATATTGGTTTCATGCCCTTGATTTACCTTATCATGTTTAATGAAATATAATGGAATGAACCTATTAAATGATTAAATGGCATGAGTATTTCATGGACTATGACTATATATGACATAAATTGAATGATTATAAGGTGACTATTTCTTTGAAACTTTTTAATATTTATAGGAATGGTCAGACTTGATATAGCCTTTGATTCCTAAGGGAATGCCTTGATCACTCAAAGGATGCCATTCCAAATCATTGAGATTATTTCCATGGGAGATATCCACCACAGAATCTGGTACTTTTCTTATTACATGAATTTTTGGAGATGTACTCATGATTCACTTAACATATTTTATGGATATTATAATGCCTTGGATACACTCCTTGGATTCATCTTGATGCCTTAGGACATGCAGTGTAATGGATTCACTCCATTGAGCCTAGTCATGATTAGCCTAGGATTACCATGGATGAGCTCTATCGAATTTGTTAAAATCTTTTACAATGCAATTCCTTGTTCATTCCCCTTGGATAACACTTAGACCCCTTAAAACCAGACTACACATGATACTACCATGAGTTGGCTAACCCCTGAGGTCATGGATGCCTTGTTTTCACCTTGGATTATATTTCATTATTATTATGATCTATTTTAGTGTTGTTAAAACCTAAACATGATTTATCTATATAAACAAAATCTTGAATTAATAAATTAAATGACCTCATATTCAGAGATATTACCAGCTAAGGCTAAAGCAAGTATTGTGTCATGGCCTGACCCAATAAGGATTTAGACACAACTACCCCAAACCCACTGAAAGGAATTACTAATATGAAGGAATAATGTACCTATACACACATACCTAACCATATCCATGTATAAGTGAAGAGGAATAATAATAAAAGATTTACCATCTAGAGAATAAACCATGCATGTAAAACCTATAGAGAGTAAAAGAGTAAGATAGTGTAAAATGAAAAGAAAAAGGGTAAAAATATGTTCCTAATCATATATTTATCCATAACTGAAAAAAATAAAAAATAAAAATGATAATATATCCTGACTCCATATATCTAAGTCCTGACCACTATACATAGTCTAATACGCCAGGTATCCCTATGCTCCTCTATAATTGCTACTTCTCTATCAATGATGCCCATAATCTCGTGTGTCTGTCTGAAGAAACATCCAAGTTGTGCCACACCTCACCACTATAATGAAAAATTGAGGGGACCAATCTCTTAGGTATAAGACCTATACCCTAGTAAAATAAAAGGGTTCCACTCAATAGATAAAGGACCCATACCCTAACTCAGAAAGAGGGTGATACTCTACCGGTCGAGGACCCACACCCTGATACCATAAGAGGGTGCCACTTTGATAGCATATAGAGTAACCAAGACCTAACCAACAGGATGGTGCCAGTGTAATGGTCAAGGAACCATACCCTAATACCATAGGAGGGTTCCACTAATATAGTAGATAGAGGAACCATACACTGCATAGTAGGAGGGTTTCACTATAGTGGTCAATAGAGGACCCATTCCATACCCAATAGGAGGGTTTCAATCTAGTCTCTATGATGATCCCGCTTCATCATTGCCATCGTTGAATACTATCTAAAGAATATTCATGCCCAAACATCTCTCAACATATCCTAAAGTCCAATACAAATTACACCATCACATTGTAAAAGAAAAAACACTTAGGATATGTTACTCATGGGACAAAATCAGAGTCCCAATGAAAGAGATACGAGAGGTAGAAGTTTCCTTAAAAGGAAGTCAGGGTACACGATGTGTAAGGGGACCCACATGATGTGTGGCCCTACTCCAATACCTAGTCGTGATCCTTTTAGTACCTAACCCTCTACCTATGAAGCCCTATATTCAATGTAAGGGGACTACAGTATGTTCCTCAGCCACTTAGGGTCCTGCCCATGCTCTTGGACGTGTCCATGTACCCTAGCCATGCCTGTGTACCTTGGAAGTATCTGTGTACCTAGCCATGCCTATTTCCATGTACTCCCAAAGTACACGTCGGGTCACTAGCACCCACCCACACAATGTGTGGGGGTTCCACACAATGTTTGATATTTAAATCACCCAAAAAACCTATCCACCATAGTCAGGGCCCTATAAGCAGTGTGTTATTTAGACTACATGACATGTAGTTATATATTTTTTAGATATCACATATCTACTTAGGAATTACAAATGCATTCCTGCTATGTCAAATCATGCCTCAGGTTCACACAAAAATGAAGGGGAATAATTTGTTTGTCGATTCCAACCCTTCGGTGGTCAGTAATCAAATCTTTGATGGTTCATCGGAATCCCATACACGCCTACCATGGAATTTTCATCTTTTTATTAGATCTTAGATTCATGAAAAGATCAACCAAATCTCTTTATTAATCACTTTTTATCCTTATATTGAAAAACCATCCACCGCACATGATTCCATCATGAATTCTAGGGTTCGATCGAGATTGATCGTACTTGATAATGTCGAACCATGACCCCATATGCCTACACTGAAGAATGGTAGTGGGGAGTATAAAAAAGAATGTGAAACAATCATTAGACAAGAATTTTTGGTTAATGGATACAAATTGGGATGCTCGAGGTGTGAAATATGGAATAAATTGAATAAAAAACTTTAAAAAGATACATGGGCTCATGAAAAGTATCATATTAAATGAATATCATAGATAAGAAATTGATCATGATCAATATTTTAATCATATGGAGAATAATATACAAAGGATGAGTGCTACATCAATTTGGATCATTTATTGATGAATAAAACACTTTCCAATGAATGAGAGAAGTTGTTGTGTTAGCTATGCCTCAATTAACATAGATCCAGAGACTCATTTTCGTCTAAACTCGATTAAAAAATGGATTTTGGAATAAATATCCTCTCAACGGTCCTAGGGTTATGTGACTAACCTTGGAGATCTTCCATAACATTACATTTATTGATAATTTTTGTTTAGGTCATTTATTGAATTAATTAAATTAATTATTTAATTAATCCACTGAACATACCACCAATGGTCAATTTATATAAACATCCCACACTAACCCATTTTAGGCCACACCTAGGGTAAAACTCACATTACAGATTTACCATGGTCTCTAATTTTTGATCCGAGAGCCTGTTTAAGATTTTTCTCATTATTTATGAAATACCATATGTGCATGATATAAAATATTTATCTAATATTTTTAAAAAATTAATTCCATGCACACCGGGTCTTGGAATGTCACTCTATATCAGTTCCTAGATTTAAAAACATTTCTAGATGTATTTAAAAGTCTTATAAAGAAAAAATAGGGTCTCAGCATTATTCTCTCCATTTTTTTCTCAAAAAGGAAAAAACTAAATAAAAAGGTTGGGATATTGAGCCCGCATCTGGCTCTCCCACTCTCAGGAACTCTCTTATATTCTCTCGTGATTCCAAAACACACGAACCAAGGGTATAGACCATCCGCTCAGGGTCATATCCTTTCAATCCTTGATTACCACCAAGTGCCCCATAAAAGTGGCTCCATCCTCGATGTCCAGCTGACCACAATCAATAATGTGCAGGTATTTATGCACATATCTCCTCAGATATGACACATGAAAGACATCGTGAACCCTCTCCAACAGTGGGTGTAGGGAGAGGTGGTAAGAAACCTCTCCAACCATCTACAAGATCTCAAACTGGCTGACGAACCTTGGGGATAAATTGAATCCCTAGATGAATCTCCACAATCATCATCATTAGGAGACTCTCAGGAAAATTTGGACTCTATAATTGAACTCTAATTGCATACAATGTCGATCTATGTAATATTTCTTTTTTACTTAGTTCTTTACTCATCTTCTCATGGATGACTTAGATTTTCTCCATCATCACCTACACCATCTCTAGCCTAACAAGAGATGCCTCTCTAATATTAGTACAACTCAAGGGAGACTTGTAGGGTCACCCATATAGGTCCTCAAAAGGTTCCATGCTGATATTAGAGTGGTAGATATTATTTTATTCAAACTATACCAATAGAAATTAATCCTCCCAGCTCCAACCAAAGTCGAACACGCAAGATCTCAACATATCCTCCAACACCTAGATAGTGTGCTCGGTCTGCCCATCTGTTTTGGGGTGAGAGGTTGTACACATACTCATCTAGGTCCCAAATACCTCTTATAGAACTATTCACATCCATGAAGTGAATAGAGAATCATGGGTAGAGAAATTATTTGAGGGAAACCCATAAAGATGGAAAATATCCCGTATGTAAAACTGCCCCTAACTCTCCATTGGACTCTGCTTCAAGATAGCAAGGAAGAAGAATTTGTGAGCCATAAAAATATCACCCATATGGAATCATGGCCTCTCACTTTCCATATAATCCCTATCATGAAGTCCATGGATATGTAATCCCATTTCCACTTCAGGATCTCAAGAGGCTACACCAAACCTTTTGGAACCCAATGCTCGTCCTTCACCCATTGATAGGTGAGACACCGAGAGATGAACTCAACCACGATTCATCTCATTCTAGCCAAACAAAATTTCCATTGAAGGTATATATACATATTTTCCACAGTAGGGTGTACATTTAAGCGAGATGTGTGAAACTCTCTCATCACCTCCTCATGTATCGCGATTGGGACCATTTTCCATACCTAGAAAAGGATGACATGATTTACACCTTCAAAAAATACATATGGTGAATCTATTAAGGATATCTGGTCACTTAAGAACTCATAGTCAATTTCTACCATCAAGGACCCTCTCACATGCTGGTGGATCTTAGGATTCAACCCCATCAACTGAAGAAAAGTTTCACCCTCCTCCTAAACCAAGGCCAACTACAAGGAAGCTAACTGCTTCAACACCTTTTACACTGAATTTTCCTTGGAATTCCTTCTAAGGAAATCTTCTTCCACATTTATCTTCCCTAGAGTATTGAATATATCATATTCATAGTCTTATAAAAACTAAAACCAATGCCTCTTCTAAAGGTTCAAGTCACTCTACATGAAGGAATACTTGAGGATATGAAGGTCTAAGTAAATAACAAAGCACTCTACCATAAGATAGTGTATCAACATCTTCAAAGTTAAGACTACTACCACCAATTATTTATCATGAGTCATGTAGTTCTACTCATGGGGTCTCAACTTCCTTAACCCATATGCGATAACTGTTTGTCTCTACATTAACACATAATTGAGCCTATCTCATGAGGCATCTCAATAAACTATGTACTCTATACCCTCCTCCCGTAGTCTCAAAATAGTATCACTCATCAAACTCAGCCTCAAATTCTTGAAGAATATATGGTACTATTCATTCCAGGTAAACGACTTCTTTTTCCATGTCAAGGTGGTCAAGGGGGAATAAATCCTAGAGAAGTATACCAAAAAACACATGTATTAACCTGCCAATCCAAGAAAACTCCACACCTATGACACAATCTTAGGTGGCTCCCAAGTAAGCACTGCATCAATATTCACTAGGTCCATAGGTAATCCATGATTAGAAATGGCATGCCATAGAAAGTGAACCTCATGGATCTAGAACTATCACTTCTAGATCTTACCATAATACTAATGCTCTTGAATAATAACCTAGTACCATTATAAAGTGAAGTGCATGCTTCTAATTTGACGCAGAGTATATGAGTATGTCATTAATAAAGAAAAAAACAAGTCAGTCCAAGTACGACTTCAAAATATGGTTAATCAAATCTATAAATATAGTGGGAGAATTCATCACACTGAAGGGAATCACTAGGAAATCATAGTGTTTATAGTGACATCGGAATTCCAAATTCATAATACCATCCTCAAAAACTCTTAACTAGTGGTATACAGACTTGAGATTGATCTTTGAGAACTAAATCATGCCTAAAAAATGATCAAATATGTCGTTAGTCTTAGGAAAGGGGTATTTGTTCTTTAACGTGGTTTGGTTCAGGTGACGATAATCCGCACAAAGTCATAAGCTACCATCCGCCTTTTTTATGAACAATACTGGATCTACCCAGGGGACACATAGGGTCCGATAGAAACCTTCTCTTGAAGGTCCTACAACTATAACTGCATCTCCCAGAGCTCGGTTGGCCCCATCTGATATGATGTAGAAGATATCAGAGTGGGACTAGGGTGTAATTCAATAAAAAACTCCATCTTCCACCTTAGTGGTAGTCCTGGAATGTACTTGGGGAATACATCCATAAAATCATCCATGATTAAAGTAATTCAGATACCTGAAGAGCTTGCTGCATCAAGGTATACACTCACCAATTGATGGTTATTGAGTTGTATCCTCCTAATTTAAAAATCCACTCATCTATCCATGAGATATATATCACCCACAAAGGAGAATATCATCCCATCAGTGTGAAGGAATCTGAATCATCTTCGATTACAATCAATATGGGCTTGGAGTGTGGAAAACCAATCCATACCCAATATGATGTCATAGGGTCCCATTGTGATGACCAAAAGGTCCAATGATAACCTCCCTCCACCAAGCGATAGCTTTCACTACTAGAAGATAAAAGATATATAAGAAGTGTTTCCCATAGGAACCTCAATACAAAGATATTGGGATAAAGCCTTAATTAGGAGCTACAAATCTCACACCAAGAGTAAATAGATGAAGGAATGATTCAAACATGTGTCTACTTGTACTGAATCAAGGGTATAATAAACATATATTATACTTATAATCATCTCGTGTGCTGTTGGGTCATACGCACCCATAGCTTGCAACTATCTGTGACCCTGACTACCAGCTCCCTGAGCCTTTCATGGGCCACCTAGTGGTGGTGGGAGAAGAATATCATAATTTTATCCACCACCCATAGATTATTCTCTTAGATCGCCACCTTCTCCTCTTCCTGATCTACCTCCCTAGGGTATACCCTTCTCTCTCTTGGGAGATCCCTGATCATAGCACTACCTCTATCATGGAAGTCTATTCACTATTTTCCTACCCTAATCAAAATTTCAGGTCAGGAAATCACACATAATATGACCTATCCCATAACATGCATAACATCGTCCCTCTCTGGGCTGCCCAGGTCCTCTATGCAATACTTGACCACTTTCCTAAATCTGATCTTGGGAAGATCTCTTATACTGAGATCTTATCGACTGGCACCTACTAGCTACTATAGATAACTCATCCTTATAATTCTTATTTCCATATCCAACTTCCTGGAATCCCTATAATAATAATCTCTACAACACCATCACTTACTCCAACAATTCATCATAAGTGGGAATGCATATGGGTACCAAAATGGTATGAATGTATCTATAGAGACCCTGATCAAACTTTTGTGACCATAAGTATCCATCTAAAATCATGTCGAGGGAGTACCATATAAAATCTGTGAAATTCACAGCATACTCGGCCAATGTCATCCCCCTCTTTTTCTTATCTAAAAGATCGTGAATTCAAATAGAGTGAAATAATGAGGGGTAGTACTCCGCTTGAAATATATGATGGAAGTAGGCCCATGAGAGTGTCGACTCATCATGAATATGTTTGAATAGAATCCACCTGTGCCTAAATACTCTATGTAAAATACTGGATACCAGTGCAACCACCTAATCAGTCAGTGTTTGGATAATCCTGAAAACATGGATCACTAACTCTAGCCAATCCTCCATCGCCTGGGGATATATCTCACTATAAAACCTTAACAACCTTTGGATTTGTAACTCATGGAGTGCACTAATCCTACGTGCATCCTCATCCTTCTCTACTGGTATGATATTCTTCTCAATAGGTTGGGGTAATACTACTTGTCTACCTGGAGGAAGAATCTCACATGATAGACCCTAAAGTAAGGCCTCATCACTCATTGGATCATTATCACAATCTAGAATCGGTAAACTGGCTGAATGTCTTTGTAGAGGCATCCTAAAAATTTAATCAAGACATACCACGATCAGATGAGAATATATATATGAGGATCCGACTCAAGAAAGAAAATAAAAAATCTCAATAATATATGATTCATGTACCATTGATCACTAAAACCAATGTATCATTATGATGAGTTGAAAAGTAGATAATCAAAGTCCTGGTGAATGGATACATTGGCCATCACACCAACACTGGGTTCCCTAGCTTGGAAGTTTCACTCGAAACACTTTGAAATTGTTTCCCTAAATCCCAACCAAATACTTATACAGGGAAAAATAAAAAATCCATCCCAAATAATGAACTACTCTGATACTAAATTTTCATGACCCAACCCAAGTGGGATTGAGTCACAACTATCCCAAGCCTGCCTCCATAGGACAAGGGCTAACAAAAATTTCCAAAAGTGATAACTAATAGGAGAGGACTTTGCCTAATGTACCTGTACACACACACCCAAACAAATCCATATAGAAGTGAAGATGAATAATAATAAAATATGTAACATCTAGAGAATACACCATGCATGAAAAACCTATAGGGATTACAAAAGTATAACTAGGTAAATTAAAACAAAAAAGAGAAAAATACACACCAAACTAAATAGATATACCAACCTAGAAAAACTGGAAAAGTAAAATTCTAAGAGATCCTAGCTCCAAATCTCTAAGCCTTGATCAACATATGTGGTATAATTCACTAGGTATCCTTATCCTCATATATAATTTCCTCCGACCTATCCATCATCTATATAAGACATGAAAAATGAAGGCAAATCCCATACAAGGGTGAGTATATACATACCCAGTAGGATGCCCCGAAAGTTGAAGGAGGAGTAGCAAGAGACACAATAAGAATAGATATATTAACCCAAAGTAAGATAGTAACAACAATCCAATAACATGGATACAAATATAAATATGCTCAATAAAAGAATCCCAAATGAGAGAGAAAGTGGATCTCCATCACACAGCCCAACCCAGGAAAAGAGAGCCAACAGTTCTAAAGGGTCCATCAATGATTCACAACATCTTATGCACCTATTCGAAGAAACATACAAGTCAATACACACCTAATTATTATGCCACATAGTCAAGGGGACCAATCTTTAGGAAGAGGACCCATGACCTGGTACAATAGGAGGGAACCACTCAATAAATAGAGGACTCATACCCTAACTCCGCAGGAGGGTGACACTTTGATAGTCGATAGATGACCCATTCCCTAACTCCATAGGAGGGTTCCACTCTATTGTTCAAGGACCCATAACTGGATACTGGAGGAGGGTGCCACTCAGATAGTAGATAGAGGACCCATGCCCTGCCCTGCAGGAGGGTGCCGCTCTAATGATTGTCAACTCATAACCTGATACCATATGAGGGTGCCGCTCATATTAAATATAGAGGACCTATGACCGACCTAGTAAGAGGGTTCCACTTTATTAGTCAATATTGGACCCATTACCCACCTAGAAAGAGGGTACCACTCTAGTATCTTCGATGATTCTGCCTGGTCACTACTGTCATCAAATGATGTCTAAAGAAGTGTCATGCCCAGAATATCTCACATCATACCCCAAAGGCCACTGTGAAATACACCATCATGTTCTACATGAAAAAAAATTATGATATGCTATTCATGGTCCAAAATACAAGTTCAAACAGTGGATATACGAGAGGTAGAAGTTTACTCAAAAGGAAGTAGGGGTACACAGTGTGTAAGGGGACCCACACAACATGTTTTCCCACTATTCATCCTAGACGTGTCCCTACCAGTACATGGGACTCACCCATATAGCCCTACACAATGTGTAAGGGGACTACATGGTATGCCTCAACCACCTGGGGTCCTTCCCATGCTCCTAGTCGTGTCTGTGTACCCTATCCATGCCCGTGTACCTTGGTAGTGTCCATGTACCAAGATGAGCCAATGTTTTTGTACTCCTAGAGTATATACCTCGATTCCATCATCAGGTTACATGGAATGTGGGTTCCCCCATGGCGTGTGATATTTAACTCACCCAAAAACCCAAGCTTCTAGAGCCAGGTCCCCATACATCGTGTGTTCTTTAGACTACATGGCGTGTAGTTGGGTTTTTCATAGAAATCACAGATTTTATCTGGAATTCTCGATCTATAACCTCTACACCTAATCATTATTCAAGTTTACCTGAAAATTAATGGTAATCCATTATTTTTTGATTCCATCCCTTCAGTGGCTAGAAACGGATCTCTGATGGTTCATCCGAAGCCCGTACACACCTCTTGTGCCTCTCATGCCATCACCTTTTTTTTCTCAGATCCTAGATCCATGAAATGATACAAAAAATACCAATATTCACCCCATTTAATCATTATATTTAAAAACCATCCACTTTACATGAATACATCATGAATCTAGAGGTTCGATTGACCTTGATTCTGCCTGGAAATGTCGAACTGTGACCCCGTAGGCCAACAACAAAGAATGTGAAGAACGGTAGGGGAGAAAAGAAAAAATTAAAGGAAAAATAGTCACTTGAAAATCCTTCTTTGCCAAAAAAATATAGATTTTGATTCCTAGAGTGAGAAACATGTAATAAATTGAATAAAAAACTTTAAACTGATACACGAGCTCATGCAGAGGCTCATATTAGAAGAAGATAAAAGACAAGGAATTGATCATGCTCAATATTTTAATCATACACGACATAATCCAAAAATTATGAGTCCAAAATCAATTAATCTCATTTTTTGATGAAGAACACACTCATAAATGAAAGAGAGAAGTCATTGTGTTCACTATTCCTTGATTCTCCTGGATCTGGAGGCTCATTGTTGTTTGAACTTGATTTTCCAATGGAGGGAGAAAAAAATATACAATCAATGGATCTTGGGTTATATGGATAAACTTGATGATCATCCATAACATTATATTTATAGAAAATTTATATTTAGGTCATTTAATGAATTAATTAACTTAATTATTTAATTAATCCACTGAAAATACTGCCAAAAGTCACTTTATCAAAACATCCCATGCCGACCAATTTTAGATCACGCCTAGGGTAATCCTCAAATTCTAAATTTAACCATGGTATTGGATTTTTGGCTCGAAAATACATTTAAGAGTTATCCCATTATTTCTAAAAGACTATACATGCATGATATAATTTTTTAATATTTTTATAAAATGAATCCCGAGTATATCAGGCCTTGAAACCACGCTCCATCTCAGTGACTGGCTATGAAAATATTTATAGATACATTTCAAAGTCTTAAAAAGAAAAATAGGGTCTCTACATATGAGTTATTTATTATAGCATTAGTTTACTTTTATATATATATACATGTACATTGTTTAGTTTATATACACATACTGGCTTTGTATAGACGTCATTGGTGGTGGCCTATTGAGATTTATCTCACAACCTATCTAGGACACCATTGGTACCCTGGTAGATTATGTGATCATAGGTGTGGACAAGGGGAAGCATCCCACTTTAGACACCAAACTTTATTTCTTTCTTTATTTAGTATGGGATCTTGTTAGTAGATGAGCGGGCCAATGATCAGGATTCTTGGATAGTTTTCAACCTTTTTGATTATTTTGTATATCATATATTGCAATGTATACCTACTTCAATGTATACCTACTTTTTTTGTATATATACCCCACAATAATTTTTTTATATTATATAGCTTATATTTATTGAGTTTATTATTTATTACATGGATGTTTATGATCATTTCCATTACCAGTCTTATTCACTATTATATTGATTTTGCTGTTTATCCATCCATTTAACTGATGTGCTTCAATATAACCTGAGGTCATAGTCTCCCCACAGACACACCTTAGGCCCTCATTGCTAGTCGATAGCCTCTGGAATAGGGGAGGTGTGCTTGAGACCATGTGGCCACCGGGTTCAGTTACTCGGGAGTGAACTGGGTCCGAAGAATCATAAAGTGGTATGAGATCCTTTTTATTTTATTTTGACTTATTGTTTGTGAAATTTAGATAGGATATTAGGAACATGTTGGACCTTGGTTTTTAATCCATTCTTGGGAGTAGCTAACCCTTGTTTGGGGTAAATACCAAGTATCTAGAAAATGGGAAATTAGTGTTTTATATTTCACCTTTTACAGTAGATATACTTTCATTGTTGGGTGATGCACAAGAATTGTGGTATTTGTTATGGTTTATATAGATTTTTTCCTATCTTGTTATGGAAATTAGAATTGTTACATGCATCATTATAGGAACCTAGGACACTCATTACAAACATATGCGATGTCATATAGGTACATTCAATTGATTTCATTGCCTGTGTTGCCTATGATTATTGAGTGATCCATGGTTGAAATATTTTCTTGTGATACTAATGTCTTCTATAGAGAAAGTAAATTGTTGGTTTAAAATTTTAGTATCAATCTAAATAGTTTTTTTGCTAGTATAGATTGATGGTGACATCTTAAATAGCCAATTTTGACCCTTGTAATCTATGTTACCCTAGTTAAATTAGTTATGATTTGTCTATGATTACATGATTACCAATTTAAATTACAAGGTGAATAAGACCTTATAAATTGGAATGCATAATTAATTATAATTGAGCCTTCTTATTTTACCCATTACATTCTAAGATTGAATGTAAGAGGGGTAGGTTGTAATAAAATGGATTTTGATTTCAATTTATATAGTGTATGGGAATTTATAAACTGGGAATTATAATTCATTTCAATCAAGCCTTATGTAATGTATTAAATTACTTAAGAACTTAAATAGAAATTATGACTTATAAATTAAACAGTTTTCAATAAATGGAGAGGCTATGTGCAATTTAAATAGTGTTTTCCTCCTTGACTGGTAATTGACCCTCTATATACTGGAACCTATGTAAATGAAAACCTGAACACTTATCAATACCATGGACTTCTAAGTTGGTAGTTGGGATAGTATAACTTGGGTAGTTAACACCTTACTTCAGTTTTTCTTCCATTAGAGTTCTATATTCATTTAAATGTCATTCTGAGGCATGTGATTAGAATTTCTAGAGACATTCCACCATGATGTCCTCTAGTCATGCACCAGGAATGCGGTGACTATCATACTCCATATGTGGTGGGCCCTGAGCCACTAGTGATACTTCCAAGATTTCCACTTGAGGCACCACCTTATATTCCCAAACCAGGCACTGACGCTCATCTTCGATAGGGTTTTATACATAGAGGGTTCTCCATGACCTACACCTATTATGTCTGATCCGACTCATGAGTTCCAGTTGCATGATCTTCCCATCTTTTCAGCAGATGGAGGTCCATAGGCAACTGAGTCAGAGTTAGAAGCCATTCCTTCTATCTTTGAGCATTTAGATACACCTATAGAGAGAAGGGTCAAGATATCCACCTATATGTTGTGTGATTAATCCAAGCACTAATGGGATGTGATTATCCATATTTTTCTGCATCAGGGCATAGTCTGGGTGGAATTTCAAACTACCTTCTATGAATACTTTTTCCCTTAGATGCTGAGATATGACCGGTCTAGAGTGTTCATTAACCTAGCGTAGGGTGTTATTTCTGTTATGGACAATTCAGAGTGTTTCATTAATTTTCAATGTTTCACACCACTTCTTTCTAGTGATGAGCTATCATGAGTGAGATGCTTTGAGTATGGGATGAAGTATTCCATCCAATCATAGGTTAATTAATTTAACCTATCTACCTTTTTTGCGATCATGTAATAGACTCTTTTCACTAAGTAAAATTTAAGGGAAGATGATAGTACAAGGCACAGAGTTTTAGTGATAATATAAGGCAATAGTTTTTACGGTAGTAGTAAGCATAGCCTTGAGGTTTCTCATTAGAGTAGTGGTAGCTAGAGTATATATACTAGAATCTCCATTATATTCCATCAGTATGGATGAATGGGGGATGCAAAGCCTCACTGTGATAAAGAACTACTGGAGTTCCATGCTTGCAGCCAGATGGGCCATCATTAGAGGTTTTTCTAGACCTTTTCTCATATTCCTAATAGAAGAAGATCTACATATACTCTACCTTCAAGATCATGATCATTTATGCCACGTCATGTGGGAATCTAGAGTATCACAAGCTGAGTAGGACGAGGAGGCGGTCATGGACATGGTAGCAAAACTTCTGATTATTAGCGCTTGTAGAGCAGACCTGATTAGGGTAGTCCAATTGTAGCTTGATGCCATGGATTAGTCTAGTTATATTTATTACATCTGATACATGAGTATCGGAGTCTAGGGCCATCAAATGTTTGAGGTACTGTTCTAGTAGCCTCTACTATAATATCCGCTTTATTCAATACAAGTGCCTCTCACTCATTTATATCTTTATCAACCATGGAAAGTATTGGGATAACAATTCATTACTTTTATGGGGAGATGACCCTAGACACACCATTGAGTGTATGGTTAGAGGGAATACACAAATTAAAGGATTTCCCCCTTGAGTTAGGTAGTTATTGTTTCTTATAGGACCTCTTCATCCTCAATATGACATGCTTCAATGTCATTCTTGAGATGGTCTAGTTGTTTCCTTATCATGCCTATGTGGACTTCTATTACCGCATGGTGTCATTTACTTCACCAGAGGGAAGAATTTATATTAACAAGGGTGAGTGAAATTTCTAGACCAATCGAGCTAGACCAGAGCATCATGGGCTGGGAGGAGTGAAACCCAGATCTACAACCTTTTCTTGGATGATTGGATAGTGCGTCTGATATATTTTCCTACCATTGTGGATTTCTTTAGGGATGTTTTCCCAAACGACTTCTCTAGACTACCTATTAAGAGTGAGGTAGAGTTTACTATCTAGCTTGTTCCAATAGAATCTTCAGTATCTATTTCTCCATAAAATATGAAACCCATGGAGCTTCAATAGATCCAAAGATAGTTGAAGGATTTAGAATCTAAGGGTTTTATATTACCCAATACTTCATCTTGGGGTTCACCCATACTTTTATCCAAGAAGTAGGATGAGACCCTTAGGCTATTCATAGATTACTGGTGGTTGAACCAGCTTATGGTTAAGAACTGGTATCCATTTCCTCAAATAGATGATCTCTTTGACCATATCCGAGGAGCTAGAGTGTTCTTAAAGATTGTCTTAATATTAAGATATCATTATGTGCGAGTAATGACTTAAAAGATACAATATATGAATTTTCGATATAGTTTATATGAGTACCTTGTTATTCCATTTGGTCTTTTGAATACGCCCATCATTTTCATGGCTTTGATGAATAGGGTTTTACACCCTTGTTTGGATTCTTTTGTCGTGGGTTTTATGGATGAAATCTTGGTGTATTATCTTAATTGAGGTGACCATAATAAACATCTTGATATCATTTTGAATACACAGAGAGAGAATCATTTATATTATAAGATGATGAAGTGCCACTTATAGATAAAAAAGGGTCACTTATTAGGTCATATTATATCATAATAAAGAGTATCTATTGACCATGATAAGGTGAGTTCTGTTGTTTCTTGGGAGAATCCTAAGATCATGTTTGATATATGGAGTTTATTTGGGATGGCTAGATATTATAGGAATTTCATAAAGGAATTTTCATGCCTTGATTCACCTCTTACTGATCTCACTAAGAAGGGTGTGAATTTCTTGTGGTCTGAAGCACATGAGAAGGCATTTTAGGAGCTAAAAGGAAGGTTTAATTTAGCTCTGATTCTAATTCTTCCAAAGCTTGGAAAAGGATATAAAATGTTCTGTGATGCATCTAGAATTTGTATGGGTGCAATATTGATGTAGGAGGATCAATTCATTGCATAAATTTCTCAACATTTGAGACCTCATGAGTGTAATTACCTGATGAACGACCTTGAGTTTGCAGTAGTTGTTTATAATTTCTGTTGTTGGAGGAATTATTTGATGGGTGAATGCTTTGTGGTGTATAAAGACCACAAGAGCCTAAAATATATCTTTACATAGCATGAATTAAATCTCATAAAGTGAATATGGTTTGAATATTGTCAATATTTTGACTATGAGATTACTAATATTCCTGGAAAGGGTAATGTGGTAGCTAGTGCGCTGAGCTAGAAAACTCAAGCGCAAGCCATTCAGGAAGCCATTGATGAAGGGAAGTTATGGACCTATTTCTTATTTGTATATAATGTTTAAAGAGATTAATGAGAGGCCTTTTATTATAGGCTTAAATATTACCTCTTCACTCCCAGATAGGGTGATGAGAAGGTAGTTCTCCAACCTTGAAGGTTTGGTCCCATAGGAAAGTATTTCAGTCAAAGACTTGCCTCCAGATTATACGTTAATAGAGATGACATCCAGTGTATACATGGGTTTATCCGTGTTTCTGTATACATAAGATATGAGATGATGTGAGAATCCCATGATTATAAGTGGGAATTTTACCTAGGTATCTCCAAGATGTATTGGGATATGCGTCTCTAGTATTGGTGTCCAGGGATGAAATGTCATATAGAGAGTTTTATCAGTAGGTGTTATACCTATCAGCAAGTGAAGGAAGATAACCATCGAACTGTTGGATTTTTATAGTCATCACTTATCTTGGAATAGAAATGATAAGATATAATGATTGATTTTGTGGTTGGATTACATAGGTCTCCTTGAGGTAGCGACACCATTTGGGTAGCTATGGATCAACTAATGAAGGTAGCCCACTTCCTTCCTATCTAGGAGACTTTATCAGAGTATGATATAGGAAGACTGTATGTCCATGAGATTATACACCTACTTGGGGTCCCTGGTACTATTTTTTTAGATAGGGATTCTCATTTTACATCAAGGTTTTGGTAGGGTTTATAGAGATATTTGGGTACATAGGTTCTTATGAGCATAACTTTTTACCCTCAGATCGATGGTCAGTCAGAATAGACTATACAAGTGTTGGAGGACATGATCTAAGAATGTTTAATTGGTTTAAAAGGTTCTTGGGAGAATAATATCCCTATTTTTTAGTTTTACTAGAATAATATCTTTTATACAATGATTTAGATTGAACTGTATGAGGCCTTGTATGGTAGGCCAAACCTTTCACCCTTGTGCTGGTTAGAGGCAGGAGATTCAGGGTTACTAGGTCCTCATCTCATACAGGAGACTTCAAACTAGGTGAAGTTAATTAGGAAACATATGTATACTTTTTATTATAGATAAGAATATTACACTGATTACTATCAATGACCTCTAGAGTTCGAGGTTGGGGATTGTGTTTTCTTGCGGGTATCAACCAAACTGAAGAATAGACAGATATAGAGGTAATGGAATCTATCAACTCATTTTTTTCAGGACTTTTGAGATCTTGGACATATTAGGGATGATATCTTTTCTGTTACTATTACCTTAGAGGTATTGTGTCATTCATGATGTCTTCCATTTTTCACAGTTTCACTATTATTATATCAACCCATCTCATACTTTTGATCCTGAGGTTGTTGAGTTAGATATCGATGATTACTTTGAGAAGTATACCATTCATATAATTGAATGGATAATGAAGGATCTTTGAGGTTGGTCTGTCCATTTGGTGAGAGTAATATGGTAGAATTACCATGTACAAGATGGGACTTGGGATCAAGAGGTTGATGTATGTGCCTAGTGTCCAGCGTTGTTCTAAGATAGTGTTTTACCACCCTTGGAAGGAAAATTGAGGATGAGTTCCTTAAAGGGGGGGGGGAAGACTGTATGGACCCAATTTTTCCTTGAGGCATGGATCCTTTTTTTAGTTTAATCCTTTGTCTTGGACCTAATACAAATTCTTAAGAGGTTGCATAAGTTTCGAGAGTATTTGAGGCTTTTTCAGAGATGAATCCTTGATTGGTGGAATAAAAAACTGGGCCACACAATTAGTGAAAACCATGTATCCCAGTACACATGGTTTCTCTTAACCACATGGGGTGTTTTAGTGAGAAAAAGAGGGCCGCACAATTTTCCCTAATAGTGTGACCCAATCCGCACACCCATGCGATATTGCTACAATTTTTAACAGATCCAAGTAGCATGGTTTGTGTATAGTTTCCCAAACCATGTACATGAACAATGTGAGCTACCTCTTTGGATAGTAGGCCACACACAGTTGGTGCACATGTTGGCCAAACATGCAGAAAAACTATGAAACCCAATTTTAAAGGGTTAAAATTACTATTTTACCTTGTAGATTTATAATTTTAACCATCATTCTTATTCCTCCTTCAGCAAATATGAGGTTTACTTCTTCTCTCATGAAGTGTAAGAATCCATATCTTCTTTTTCAGGTATTTTTTTTCCTTTTATGGTTTTTTTGAGAAAAATACGAGTTTTGGAAATTTTCGAAGTACACGCCGTGTACTTTATGAGTACACGCCGGGTACTCGGTTACCGCAGATAGCCGTGTGCTTCCGTGTAACAGCCATGCACACGACCATGCGGGGGTGACCTTGAGGCCTCCTAAAGCGGAGTATGGAAAAGGAAAGTACATGCCGTGTACTTCAAAAGTACTTTCCGTGTATTTTTTTTTCATTAAACATATCAGGGTTACGTCTAATCGCCAGAATGATCTTCTTTAAGGTTTTGTTCAGATGAGAGCTCCCTTATGGATGCGATCTTCCTATGAACCCCCGAACGAGAATCCAAACTCTGATTCAACCACCATCTATTGTGTTGGGATTTCCTTGGAAATCTCTCTCTTCTTCTTGAGCTTTGTTTCCCAATTCCTCCTTTTCAAGTTATCCTCTGTTGAACATTTTCGACGTTTTTGTAGATCTTTGTTGCTCTAAGGTGATTCAAGCCTTGGGAATCAAGTATATCGATCTACCAATGCAAAGGTAGGTGGTTTTTGCCTTTACATAAAAATTATTTGAGTTATATGTGCAAAATCTCCAATACCCATGAATAGGGTATTACACATTTACTGTTTTAGCCCTATTGTTTTCCTGCTATGCTTGTATGCTTGAGTAGAGGTTAATTGAATGTAAAAAGGGTTAATTTCTATGATCGTTTGACTTACACAGGACCGTGATAACCTGGTGTAGTAGACTATAAGGGGAATTGACCATGTGATCTTTCTAATAGACTCTTTATTACTTTTGACTATATGGGGAATTGACCGTGTGAGCTTCCTCAGAGAGTCTTTATCACTTTTGACTATATGGGGAATTGATCATATGAGCTTCCTCAGAGAGTCTTTATCACTTTTAATTATATGGGTAATTGAACGTGTGAGATTCCTCATGGATTCTTTATCACTTTTGACTATAAGGGGAATTGATCATGTGAGCTTCCTCAGAGAGTCTTAAACGCTTGAGACTATAAGGGGAATTGACTGAGAGAGCTTCCTTAGAGAGTCTTTGTAGTATACTTATTTTGGTTGAAACCAGAGGGGTTAGGTTGAGAGAACTACCTAGAGGATTACCTACTTGTTTTTCTGTTGTTGATATATGGAACTGATTGCATTGAAACTGTAGGGTTGGTTACTACTGAGTACTTCCTTGGTTACTTCTTTCTTTTGTTTATTGCCTGCCATATATTCACTGACTATTAGGCATAGATCTTGTGGTGATTTCCTACTGGGATTTAGTCTCACACCCTATTTGGGATATGCATTTGGTTCCAAACATATTATATTGCTGCAGGTATAGATAAGGGAATACACCCTTCTACTTCAAATACTTGATTTGTTATGGAGCTGGAGAGCATGGGACCAAGCTGAGGCTTGTGATGCTGAGGAGCTATTTATTTGTTTTCTTTTGTTCTTTGGCTTAGTAATGTTTTTTATTCTAGTATTTTTATTTGTTTGGATGCTTTCCTAGATGTATGTATCATGCATCATTTATATATATATGTGCTCCAGTTTATTATTTCTAGTCTTCCGTTATTTACTTTTGTATGGATTATTACTGCTTCTATTTTTTTTCCATTTTTTTACTTCTGCCGTGTTACTCTTCCACTAAGGGCATAGTTTCCCCACTATCACACCCAAGGACCTCACTGCTAGTCAGCAGCCTCTGGCATTGGGGGAAATGCGCTTGAGGCCATGTGACCAATCGTGTACAGGGCGACTCGGGTGGCTTCTGGAACTGGGACGTTACAAAGTGGTATTAGATGAGTTTATTTTCTTTGACTTACTATTTGGAGCCTATAGTCATGGATAGGAAGGAATAGGTACTTGGTAATAAGCTGTTCCTGATAGTAGCTAACCCGTGTACAAGGAAAAGCCAATTTACCTCGTATTTCAATTTTTTTGGTTTTTCAATTTTACAGTTGATTTGATTTTCACCGTTGGGTGACTCACATGTATTGTGTTGTTTTTGTTGATGTTATTGAGGTTCTATTTCTATTGCAACCCAATGAGATGAAGGCATTCCATCTCATGAATTATATAGGCACTTGCTAGGGATCACATGTCATGCATTCTTGCCATGACATATATGGTGCAATAGCGATTTCATGTTTTTGTGATAGGTGTTGTGCTAGATATTCATGCTATTGTGATAGTTTTCATAATAAAAATACCTTCTATTTGATAGGGTATTGTTTGTGTAAGGTTTTGTTTGAATGAACGCCAACCTTTGGTTCTTGAGGTGTTATGGGCCTTCATGGATTGGAATTTGGTGGATCATTGCCCTGTTTTTGTTATTATAACATGTATAAGATGCCAAGATTTGATTCATAGGGATTAAGGGCCCTCACAGATCAGAATTTGTCACTTTGGTGTTTGTTTCAGTGTTTTCTGGGCTCCAGAGTAGTTTCCGAGGCTTACTTTTCAGAAAAACCCAAAATACACGCTGTTTAGTTTTGACTACATGCTATGTGTTCTTATGTTTGGGAAGAAACTATTTTTCTTAAGTACATGCCCTGTAACTTATGTACACACCGTGTAGTCTCTAACTGTGTCATAGGCTATGTGGGAAGAGACACAAGATAGGGAAGTTCTTGTGGGAACATTCCATGTACCGGTCGTACACACCGTGTAGGGTTGACCCTGTGTCCGCCCGTGTGACTAGCAACACAGACAGAGAAATTTTAGCTTATACATGCTGTGTTAGTTCTAAACACTCTGTGTAGTGTAATCTCGGAATCCAGTCATGTAACTAACCACATGGGTCAGTGTTATCTTTTCTAGTACACACCGTGTCCGTATGGAACATGCCGTGTAGTGTCAGCTGAGTATCCAGTCATGTCACTAACAACACGGGCAGTTGAAACCTAAGCGGTACACACCGTGTCCACCTGGAACACGCCATGTAGGGTGAGATGAATAACTGGCCATGTGATGATAACACAGGTTTGTAAATCTTGTCTAGTACATGCTGTGTCTGGAACAAAAACGCTATGTAATCTCGTTCTAAGGAGAACCGTGTGGCTTAGCCGTGTAGAAGGACTCAGGTAGGGGAAGAGAATTCAAGTACATTCCGTTTGTAATGACAACACGTCATGTGTTTGGGGTGTTACATGACCAGATCTGGCAGGAGTACATGCCCATGTGAAAGGCTTAAGGGAACATGCTGTGTAGTAATTATACACGCCGTGTAGTCATGTTTTGTAAAACATGAATGTTTTCTTTCTCCTGTTCCCTTCTTATGCTTCCAGTTTTTAGTCCTTGATGTTTTTGTTCTAAGGTGTGCATTGACCTTAAAGATTCATGCCACCAAGATTTCCTTCGGTTGTACGCTAGTTTCAAGGTAATGATCAGACACCGGATGTGACTGATCAAGGACTTACAACAAATCCTCCAGTTGTGTTAGTATTGGCAGAAGCCATTATACATGACACAGGTGTTGATGCACAGTTCAGGGAAGGATTTATGAGGTTTATGCATAAATTCCATGGGGTACCACATCCTGCTCGTCTATGGCAGAGTTGATGCAGGTCTTTCAGCAGCAACATCCTCTCACTTTCACAGGGGAAGGAGGACCTCAGGCTACAGAGTCATATATAGAAGCCATGCTTTCTTTCTCCGAGCATCTAGAGACGCCTCTAGAGAGGAGGGTCAAGCTCGCTACGTACATGCTTTGGGATTCCTCCAAGATATGGTGGGATGTTATCTCACAAGTGGGACACCAGCAATTCATGTCTTGGGATGAGTTCCATCACACCTTCTACGACTACTTCTATCCGAAGACCTTGTGGGATGATCAATCCCAAGAGTTTATGAGTCTGGAGTAGGGTACTCTTTCAGTTATGGAGTATTCCTCTCGCTTCACTGAGCTGCAGTGCTTCACGCCTATTCCAGTAGGTGATTAGTTATTCCTGGTAAAGAAGTTTGAGGATGGTGTAAGGCACAAAATCTGATCTTAGGTGAACATCTTCAGGTTGAATTCGATATCTTCTATCATCAACCATGCACTGATCACTGAGCACAATCTGAGGGATTCTGGAGTTTTGAGCCAGGGCGGCTCAGCATCTGGAGTTAGTATCCCTCCTACTAACAGTAGGAAGCTCCGTAGGGAGTCTTCACATGATGATCTGAGGAGGTGAGACACATCTTCTGGTATCCAGGTGGTGTGCTACCAGTGCAGAAAGAGTGGAAATATGAGGCCATATTTCCCAAGAGACCCAGTGGAGTACCAATCTTGCGGAAAGATGGGTCATCTTCAGCTCTTCTGTCAGATCTTCTCACCAGCATCTGGTGATAGGGGTTCTTTTATGAATCCTCATTCAGGAGCAGGACCACCAGTTTCTCACCAGTCTGAGAACTAGAGTTCTTTCGGACGTTCAGGCTGAGGTGGAGGTCTTGGCCGTGGTAGCCAGTTGTTGGGTTTTCAGCAACATCCGGGTGGACCAGCTTAGAGTGGTCAGACAGGGTCATATGGCCAAGGTACAAGCCAAAATTTTGCAGTGGATCTGACCCAACAGGAGCAGGATCCCAGACCCTCTACAGTGCGAGGTACGATATTAGTAGCCTCATTTTTATCTTCTTCTCTTTTCGATACAAGAGCTTCCCATAGCTTTATCTCTGTTTCTGTTGTGGAGAGCCTTAGGCTCTGTATCTTTTCTTCTGCTGACATCTTGACACTGGACAATCCATTGGGGACTAGAACAACTAGTGTGTGTTAATGCAAGGAGTTCCTTCTTAAGGTTGGTGGGTGTCACTTCTTATGGTAACTTTATGTCCTAGAGATTATAGACTATGATTTCATTCTCGGAATGGACTGGTTAGTTCCCTTCTAGGTAGTCATCGATTTCTATCTCCGTAGGTTGAGTTTCACCTCACCAGAGGGCAGATTGTTTCTTCATAAGGGCGAGTGGGATGTACAGATAAGTAGATCGGGACCCAAGCATCATGGATTGGGAGGAGTTACAACCAAGATTCATAGTCTATATCTGTATGACCATGGGTTTTCACAGATGTACTTTCCTCCAGTGGTGGATCATTTCAGATATGTCTTTCTAGAATACTTTTTAGGTTTTCCTCCAAAGCGTGAGGTAGAATTTTCTTTTGAGCTCATGCCAGGAGTGGTACCAATGTACATTCCTCCTTACAGGATGGCTACACTAGAGTTACAGGAGCTCAAGAAGCAGTTGGAGGAGTTGCAGGTAAAGGGTTTCATCCAACCCAGTACTTCTTCTTGGGGTTTACCTATCCTTTTTGTGAAGAATATAGACGGTACCCTCATGCTTTGTGTGGATTATCGGAAGCTGAACTAGTTGACGGTCAAGTATCGATATCCGTTTCCAAGGAATGATGATCTCTTTGATCAGCTTTGAGGATCCCAGGTGTTCTCAAAGATTGACTTGAGATCCATTTACCATCAGTTGCACGTTAGACCATATGATATACCAATTACATATTTCTAGAGTAGGTATGGTCTATAAAAGTATGTGGTTATTCCATTCGGTCTCACGAATGCACTTGAAGTCTTCATGGAACTGATGAACCGAGTGTTCCATCCATACTTGGATTTATTTGTGGTGCTTTTCATGGATGATATCTTGGTGTACTCTTACACTTGACATGACCATGCCACACATCTTGAGATAATTTTGAGTATACTTATAGAGCATCAGTTATATGCTAAGATCTCAAAATGACACTTTTGGATGGACAAGATTCACTTCTTGGGTCATGTTATCTCAGAGATAGGAGTATCAGTAGACCCAGAGAAGGTGAGAGCAGTAGTTTCCCGGGAACAACCGAATAAAATCTTTGAGTTATGGAGTTTTCTAGGGCTGGATGGATACTACAGACGTTTCAGACATGACTTTTCATGCTTATCAGCACCACTAGCGGGTCTAACTAAGAATGGTGTTAAGTTCTTGTGGTCAGATTCATGTGAGTCAGCCTTTCAAGATCTAAAAGATAGGTTGACATCAGCACTGATACTAGTCCTTTAAGATCCAGGTAAGAGATATACTGTGTACTGTGATGCTTTAGGTATTGGGATGGGAGCTGTGCTTATGCAGGGGGAAGGATTCATTGCATACAGGTCTCGGTAGTTGAGGCCACATGAGAGGAATTACCTGACACATGATCTTGAGTTGGCTATGGTTGTTCATGACTTATGCTGTTAAAGACATTATCTTATGGGATATCATTTTTTGGTTTTCACCGACCACAAGAGTCTCAAGTAAATCTTCACTCAGTATGATCTGGATTTGAGACAGCGAAGGTGGGTTGAGTACCTCTAGTCCTTTGACTTTGAGCTTGCCTATACACCGAGGAAAGGCAACGTAGTGGCAGCTGCGTTGATTAGGAGGACTTAGATACAGGCAGTTCAGGAGGCCAGCAGTGAGTGGTAGCTTATGGCTCTGTTCTCTGAGATGCATTTGGAGGTGCACGACAGACAGGGGAAAACTTTTCTTTCCTCTGTGGTTGTTACTTATACTCTTCTTGATCGAGTGATAATGAGGTAGCTATCAGATTCAAAAGGCCTAGTCCTATGGGAGAGCATGTCAGGAGAGGACCCTATTCTAGGATGGACCATAGGTGAGGATGAGATCTTGCATTTCTAGGGGTGTGTATGGGTGCCAACAAAAATATGCGAGGAGTTGATGCAGGACTTTCATTCCTCAGTTTGGGCAGTTCATCCTAGTGTGACCAAGATGTATCATGATCTACACCATCAGTATTGGTGTCCAGGTATAAAGAGAAATGTTGCTGGTTTCGTCATGAGGTGTTCCACCTGTTAGCAGGTGAAGGCAGAGCATCAACGACCATTAGGGATTTTTCAGCAGTTACCCATTCCCGAATGGAAGTGGAATGATGTCATGATGGATTTCATGATAGGTTTTCCAAGGTCACCTGGGGGGAATTATGAAGTTTGGGTTGTCATTGACAGAGTCATGAAGGTTGCTCACTTCTTTCTGATCAAGGAGACTTTTATTATTGATGACCTGGGACAGTTGTACATTTGAGATATTATATATCTACATGGATTTACACACTCCATTGTTTCAGACAGAGATGCAGGTTTTACTTCTCAAGTCTGTTAGGGATTTCAGAAAGCTTTGGGTACACAGGTACTTTTGAGTACAACTTACCATCCCCAGACAGATGGCCAGTCAGAGCATATGATTCTAGTGCTTGAGGACACGCTTCGTGCATGCATCCTAGATTTTGGATGTTCTTGGGAGAAGAATATACCTCTTGTGGATTTTTCCTATAATAATATTTTTCAAGTGACTATTCATATGGCACCTTATGAGGCTTTGTATAGCAGGCCATGCTGATAACCTTTATATTGGTTTGAGGCAGGAGAGGTAGCTATACTGGGACCTCGTCTTGTTCAGGAGACCTTAGAGCAGATAGAGTCGATTCGGAAGAGGATGACTGCTACACAGTCTCGGCAGAAGTCTTATACTGATCAGTGGAGATGACATCTAGAGTTCGAGGTCAGAGATCATGTTTTCCTGCATGTCACACCGAGGTTGGAGCACAGAAGGATTAGGAGACATGGCAATCTTTTTCCAAGGTACGTCGGACGATTTGAGGTGTTGGAGAGAGTTGGGCCAGTTTCCTATCTGTTGCAGTTGCCTTAGAGGTACCGAGATATACACGACGTCTTACAAGTTTCTCATCTTTGTTGTTACTTCTCAGACCCATCTCATGCCTTCCAACCCGAGGAGGTTGAGTTGAAAGTGGATGAATCTTTTGAGGAGCATCCTATCCGGATTGCCGATCAATGTACGAAGGTTCTCTGTGGCCAGTCTGTTACTCTAGTATGAGTGCTATGGAAACACAGGTGAGTAAATAATGAGACTTGGGAAATGGAGGTAGACGTACGATCGCAGTGGTCAGAGATGTTCGAGGTTTCTTCTTCTACACCGCCTTTCTAGGGAAATTTAAGGATGAATTTCCTTAAGGGGATAAGTTTGTAAGAACCCAAATCTTATTTTTCAGGTATGTTTTTCCTTTTCTGGTGTTTTTGTGAAAAAGAGGAGTTTTGGAAATTTTCTAAGTACACGCCGTGTACTTTATGAGTACACGCTGTGTTCTCAGTTACCGTAGGTAGCTGTGTGCAGGCCGTGTAGCGGCCATGCACATGACCATGTGAGGGTGCCTGGAGGCCGCCTAAAGTAGAGTACAAAAAAGGCAAGTACACGCCGTGTACTTCAAAAGTACACGACGTGTATTTTTTTCATTAAACGTACTGGGGTCACGTCTAATCACCAGAACGATCTTCTTCTAGGTTTCGTTTGGCCAAGATCTCCCGTATGACCGTGATCTTCCTATGAGCCCCCGACTAATCATCTGAAATCTGATTTGAACACCATCAATTGGGTTGGGATCGGGATCGCCTCGGTAAGCTCTCTCTTCTACTTGACCTTCATTTCCCAATTCCTCCTCTTTCTCAAGTTATCCTCTGTTGAACATTTTAGACATTTTTGTAGATATTTAGCATTCTAAGGTGATTCAAGCCCTGATACTCAAGTATATCGATCTCCCAATGCCGAGGTAGGTGGTTTGTGCCTTTCTGTAAAAATTATTTGAGTTATATGTGCAAAATCGCCAATACCCATGAACGAGGTATTGCGTGTTTACCGTTTTAGCCCTATTGTTTTCCTACTATGCTTTTATTCTTGAGGAGAGGTTAATTGAATGTGAATAGGGTTAACTACTATGCTCGTTTGACTTAAAAAGGACCGCGAGAACCTGGTGTAGTAGACTATAAGGGGAATTGATCGTGTGATCTTCCTTAGAGAGACTTTATCACTTTTGAATATATGGGGAATTGACCATGTGAGCTTCCTCAGAGAGTCTTTATCACTTTTGACTAAATGGGGAATTGACCATGTGAGATTCCTCAGAGAGTTTTATCACTTTTGACTATAAGGGGAATTAACTGTGTTTGCTTCCTTAGAGAGTCTTAAACACTTGGGACTATAAGGGTAATTGAATGAGAGAGCTTCCTCAGAAAGTCTTTGTAGTATCCTTGTTTTGGTTGAACCAGAGGGGTTAGGCTGAGAGAACTACCCAGAGGGTTACCTGCTTGTTTTTCTATTGTTGATATATGGAACTGATTGCATTGAAACAATAGGGTTGATTACTCCTGAGTAATTCCTTATTTAATGATTTATTTTGTTTATTACCTACCATATATTCACTGACTGTTAGGCACAGATCTTGTGGTGACTGCCTACTGGGATTTAGTCTCACACCCTATTTGGGCTATGCATTTGGGCCTAAAAAGATTATATTGCTGCAGGTATAGATAAGGGAAAACACCCTTCTACTTCAGGTACTTGATTTTATGTGAAGCTAGAGAGCGTGGGACCAAGATGAGGCTTGCGATGCTAAGGATATTTTTATTTGTTTTGTTTTGTACTTTGGCTTAGTACTATTTTTTATTCCATCATTGTGATTTGTTTGGCTACTTTCCTAGATGTATGTATCATGCATCATTTATATATACATGTGTTCGGGTTTATTATTTCCAGTCTTCCATTGTTTACTTTTGTATAGATTATTAATGATTCCATTTTTTCATTTGTTTACTTCCACTGTGTTACTCTTCCAATGAGGGCATATTTTCCCCACTATCACACCCAAGGCCCTCGCTGCTAGTTGGAAGCCTCTGGTGTCAGGGTAAATGTGCTTGAGGCCATGTGACCAACCAGGTATGGAGCGCCTCTGGGTGGCTTCCGGAACTAAGATGTTACATGAAGAGATCCTCAATACTCATAAGCCTAGTTCTTAGATATATTCTCTATCCAACCTCTAAATCAACTTCCAATCATCTCATTGGATTCCTCTCGGTAAGTTCTACACTCTTTAGGATCCTTTTTTTTCATTCTTATTTCTATCAATGATTCTATTTTTGTGCAAGCTATTATGCCCTATTTTCGGGGTGTTCACGTGTTATTCCATTTTCTTCTAATCTAGGACAAAATAAGGGCCACTAATGGATGAGTAATCTACTAAAAAAATAAGGTAGGTGGTCAATGAATCACCCCGTAAAGTCTCACTATCTATAAATTTTTTCCATTGTGCGTACACTGGTTTCACTGAGTGTTTCCCCTTAAATTCATATTATTTAATTTAAATTGAATAAATTGCATTATATGGACCTAATAAGACCTCTTCGACACTGTTAGAGGTTGATAACTCAATACAGACCACCTATTTAGGGTGTTTTCTTTATTTATTCTTTGTTGACCTATATTGAGATTATTTGGAACACCATTTAGATTTGTTCTACTTTAAATTTATAAGGTAAGTGATCCAATTTAATAAATTAATCTTAATTGTTAAATTTAAAGTATATATATATATAGATATCACTTGGTCTAGTTAAATTATAAATTGAATGGATAGTTGGTTGTATGTCCTTAACTCAAATCGTCATGCTTAATGAAAGGTAATAAAATGAACATATTAAATGATTATGAAATTGAATTCATATTGGTTGCACATACTTGATTTAAATTGTCATGTTTAATGAAAGGTAATGTAATGAAACTATTAAATGATTAATTAGAAGGAGTATTACATGTAATATGACTATATATGACATAAATAGAATGAGTATAAGGTACCTATTTCTTTGGAATTTTTTCACCATGATAAGAATGGTCAGGCTTGATCTAGCCTTATATTTTGGAAGGAATGCCTTATGAACTCAAAGGATGCCATTCTAATTCATTGAGTTGATTTCCATGGGAGATATCCACCAAAAAATCTACTCCTTGTCTTATTATGTGAATTCATCAGTGATGTAATAGCGATTCACTTGAATTATTTTCCAAATATTATAATGCCTTGGATACACACTTTGGATTCAGGTTGATGTATCTTAACATGTAGTGCCATGGATTCACCCCATTGGACCTAGTCATTCTTAGATCGAGATTAACATGGACGATCTCTATGGACTCAATTAGAATTATTTACAATGGAATTACTTGGGCATGCCCTTTGAATTACACTCAGACCCTTTATATCCAGACTGGATGTGGTACTACTATGAGTTTTCCGACACCTGCTATCATTTTCACTTCCATTTTTATTCATTGTTTTATTACTTTAACTGTTTATTCATATGTTTCACCATTGTCCTCTACTCTGACATGAGGGAAAAATCTCTCCAAGGACACACCCTAGGCCCTCATTGCTGGTCAGAAGCCTTTGGAGTACGAGAGGCATGCTTGAGGCCATGTGGCCTCTAGGTTCAGTTAATTGGGAGTGAATTAGGTCCAGGACATCAAAACCATCATCTTCCACCTATAATAAAAACCAAAATATTTTCTAAAATAAATGCAAAAGAGAAAAGAAATATAATATATTTAGAATGTTGCATATAAAATTTGATATTTTTTTAATCAAACAGAATACATTTTAACATAAAACACATAATATATCATGAAAAAATCCTTTAAAACATAAACGTATATATTTAAGATATAATTCAACACTTGAAACTAAAAAAAGTATAAGTATATAACAATCTAATTATTTCTTAAGTAGATGTGTGGCGTGCTTGAAATTTACTTAATAATTTTTTAAATAATTTGATATAGAAATGTGTAATATATTTCAAAAATAAATTAATAGCGGTTTTCTGATGGTTTTACATCAATATAAGGTTTTTTTCTATGGGTTTTATGATTACATGCATGTTTTAGTGTTTTAAAACTCAAAAAGGAATTTATGGGAATCCTGGGAAAACCGTAAATTGGAATGATGTTTTGTATGTTTATAAATATAAAAAATAAATCTATGGTCATTTTAATACTATTTCATGGAAATATGATATCCTTTGTGTTTTTTTGACCCCCAACACATGTTTTATAGACTTTGGTACCCTTAAAAACTATTCACCAAGTCGTTCCAACCACGCCGCATGCCGGATTGATGTGTTGTTTATGTGTACACATACAAAATAAATCAAATATTTTTTTACCATGATTTCACATCAATACAAGGTCATTTTATATGGTTTTTACCATTACACACATGTTTTAGTGTTTTAAAACACTAAAAAGGCATTTATATGAATCTCGAGAAAACCATAACTTGGAATGACATGATATCAGTTCCAACATTTTTAAAATCAGTATATGGTCATATTAATTTGATTTAATGGAAATATGATATCATTTTTCTAGTTTAGACCCCCCGATACATTATTTTAAAGGCTTTGGTAACTTTAAAAACTATTTACTAAGTCATTCTGACCACATTGCACATCATATTGACAGGTTTTCTTTGCATAAACATAAAAAATAACTCAATAGTGGTTTTCCCATTATTTCACATCAATTTGAGGTTGTTTCCTATAAGATTGACCATTACCCATACGTTTTAGTTTTTTAAAACACTGAAAATGCATTTACGGGCATCCCAAATAGGTTGTAACTTGGAATGACATGCCATTAGTTATTAAATTTCAAACATCAATCTATGGAAATTTTCCTCTTATTTCATGACCATATGATGTAGTTTTGTTAGTTTTGACCCACAACACATGTTTTAACGTTTTTGGTACTTTTGTAAACTGTTTATTGAGTTATTCTGACCACACCTCACATTAAATTGACATGTTTTCCATGTGTATATGATAAAAATAACTCAAAGGTAATTGTACCATGATTTCATATCAATATGAGGTCGTTTTCTATGGATTTTACTATTAAAAACACGTTTTAGTGTTTTAAATACTATAAACACATGTACATGAATCTTAGGAAAAATGTAACTCATAATGATGTGTTGTTAGTACCTATATTTTAAAAATCAATCTACAATTATTTTCCAATGATTTAATGGAAATTTGATACCATTTTCTTGGTTTTAACCCCCTGACACATTTTTAAAGGTTTTGGTACCTTTAAAAACTTTTTACCAAGTTATTCTAACCACACGGCTTGTTGTATTGATGTTTTTTCTTCATGTACACATAAAAAATAATTCAATATTGATTGTACATTATTTAAAATAAATATAAAGTCATTTTCTATGGTTTTGACCATTACATGCGGGTCATTGATGGTACCTATAAAGATTATATGATAGCAGGTGTGGGAAAGTAGAAGCATATTGATTTAGACACCTGACTTGATTTATTGATTTCTTTAGGATGGGATATTGGTAGAAGATGACTGGTCTAGTTCTCAGGATGTTTGGATAGTTTGTGGACTATTTTATTATTTTTTATATCATGTATTGTACTGTTTTTTTTACTTTCATGTATGCCTGCTTTTATTTTATAGAGACATTCCATCATCATTTTGAATTTGATGCAGTTTATAGCTATTGAGTTGATTATTTATTACATGGATGTTTATGATCATTTTCACTTATAGTGTTATTCATTATTTTATTACTTTTACTGTTTATTCATATATTTCACCATTGTTCTCTACTCTCACATAAGAATAATCTCTCCAAGGATACAGCCTAGACCCTCATTGCTAGTCAGAAGCCTTTGGAGTATGAGTGGAATTCTTGAGTCCATGTTGCCACCATGTTCAGTAACTTGGGAGTGAATCCGGTCCATGACATCACAACCATCATCTTCCACCTATAATAAAAACCAAAATATTAAGGAAAAGAATTGAAAAAGAGAAAATACATATAATATATTTAGAATGTTTAATATAAAATTTGAAATTTTTTTAATAAAAAAGAATACATTTTAACATAAAACATATAATATATCATGAAAAAAACTTTGAAAACATAAACGTATATATTTAAGTTAGGATTCAACACTTGAAACTTAAAAAGAAAAAGTATATAACAATCTAATTAATTTTTAAATAGATGTGTGGTGTGCTTGAAATTTACTTAATAATTTTTTAAAGAATTTGATATGGAAATGTGTAATATATTTAAAAAATAAATTAATAGTGGTTTTCCAAGGGCTTCACATCAATATAATGTTTTTTTATGGTTTTGATGATTACACGCATGTTTTAGTGTTTTGAAACACTAAAAGTCATTTACGGGAATCCTGAGAAAACCATAACTTGGAATGATGTGTCATAACTTTATAAATTTTAAAAATAAATCTATGGCCATTTTAATACTATTTTATGGAAATATGACATCATTTTTCTTTTTTGACCCCCTGATACATGTTTTAATGATTTTGGTACCTTTAAAAACTGTTTACCAAGTCATTCCGACCACACCGCATGCCAGATTGATGTGTTGTTTATGTGTACACATAAAAAATAACTCAAAAATTATTTTACTATGATTTTACATCAATATGATGTCATTTTATATGGTTTTTACCATTACACACATGTTTTAGTGTTTTAAAACACTAAAAAGGAATTTATATGCATCTCAAGAAAACCATTACTTGGAATGACATGATATCAGTTACTACATTTCGATAATCAGTATATGGCCATATTAAATTGATTTAATGGTAATATGATATCATTTTTCTAGTTTAGACCCCCCGATACATGATTTTAAAGGCTTTGGTACCTTTAAAAACTATTTACTGAGTCATTCTGACCATATTTCACATCAGACTGACAAGTTTTATTTGCACAAACATAAAAATAACTCCATAGTGGTTTTACCATGATTTAACTTCAATTTGAGGTTGTTTCCTATAGGTTTTACCATTACACATATGTTTTAGTTTTTCAAAACACTGAAAATTCATTTACGGGCATCACAGAAAAATTGTAACACAGAATGACATTCCATTAGTTCTTACATTTAAAACATCAATCTATGGAAATATTACTCTTATTTCATGACTATATGATGGAGTTTTATTAGTTTTGACCCCTGACACATGTTTTAAAGGATTTGGTACTTTTTGTGAACTGTTTATTGAGTTATTATGACCACACCACATATCAGATTGACATGTTTTCTATGTGTATATGATAAAAATAACTCAAAGGTAATTGTACCATGATTTCAATTCAATATAAGGTCTTTTTCTATGGTTTTTATAGTTAAAAACATGTTTTAGTGTTTTAAATACTATAAACACATTTACATGAATCTTAAGAAAAATTTAACTCATAATGAAGTGCTTTTAGTACCTATATTTTAAAAATCAATATACAATTATTTTATAATGATTTCATGGAAATTTGACACCATTTTCCTGATTTTTACCCCCTGACACATTTTTAAAGGTTTTGGTACCTGTAAAAACTTTTTACCGAGTCATTCTAACCACACTGCTTGTTGTATTGATGTGTTTACTTCACATACACATAAAAAATAATTCAATATTGATTTTACATGATTTGAAATCAATATGAAGTCATTTTATATGGTTTTGACCATTACATGTGGGTTGTTGATGGTACCCATGAAGATTATATGATAGAAGGTGTGAGAAATTTGAAGCATATCGATTTAAACACCTGACTTGATTGATTTATTTCTTTGGGATGGGATCTTGGTAGAATATTATTGGTCTAGTGCTCAGGATGTTTGGATAGTTTGTGGCCTATTTTATTCTTTTGTATATCATGTATTGTACTGTCTTCTTACTTCCATGTATGCCTGATTTTATTTTATAGAGACATTCAATCATCATTTTTATTTGAAACAGTTTACAGCTATTGAGTTGATTATTTATTACATGGATGTTAATGATCATTTTCACTTCCAGTGTTATTCATTATTTTATTACTTTCATTGTTTATTAATATATTTACCCATTGTTCTCCACTCTGACATGAGGGAATAATCTCTCCAAGGACACACCCTAGGCCCTCGTTGTTGGTCATAAGCCTTTGGAGTACAAGATCCACGATTGAGGCCATGTGGCCACCAGGTTCAGTTACTTGGGAGTGAATCAGGTCAAGGACATCAAAACCATCATTTTCCACCTATAATAAAAACCAAAATATTTAGTAAAAGAAATGCAAAAGTGAAAAGTCATATAATATATTTAGAATGTTGCATATAAAATTTGATATTTTTTAATCAAAAAGAATACATTTTAACATAAAAAACATAATATATCATGAAAAAAACTTTGAAAACATAAACGTATATATTTAAGCTATGATTCCACACTTGAAATTATAAGAGGATAAGTATATAACAATCTAATTAATTTTTAAATAGATGTGTGGTGTGCCTGAAATTTACTTAATAATTTTTTAAATAATTTTATATGGAAATGTGTAATATATTTAAAAAATAAATTAACAGCTGTTTTCCAATAGTTTCACATTAATATAAGGATTTTTTCAATGGTTTTGATGATTACATGCATGTTTTAGTGTTTTAAAACACTAAAAGGCATTTACAAGAATCCCGGGAAAAACGTAAATTGGAATGATGTGTCGTAAGTTTATAAATTTTAAAAATAAATATATGGTCATTTTAATACTATTTCATTGAAATCTGACATAGTTTTTCTTTTTTTGACCCCCTGACACATGTTTTAAGGACTTTGGTACCTTTTAAAACTATTTACCAAGACATTCCAACCACACCCCATGCCGGATTGATGTGTTGTTTATGTGTACACATTAAAAATAACTCAAAAATTATTTTACCATGATTTCACATCAATATAAGGTCATTTTCTATGGTTTTTACCATTACACGCACGTTTTAGTGTTTTAAAACACTAAAAAGGCTGTTATATTCATCTTGAGAAAACCATTACTTAGAATGACATGATATCAATTATTATATTTCAAAAATCAGTATATGGTCATATTAATTTGATTTTTTAGTAATATGATATCATTTGTCTAGTTTAGACCCCATGATATAAGATTTTAAAGGCTTTGGTACCTTTAAAATCTATTTACTGAGTCATTATGACCACATTTCACATCAAATTGATAGGTTTTCTTTGCATAAACATAAAAATAATTCAAAATTGGTTTTCCCATGATTTCAACTCAATTTGATGTTGTTTCCTATAGGTTTGACCATTACACATATGTTTTAGTTTTTTAAAACACAGAAAATGCATTTACGGGCATCCTAGACAAATTGTAACTTGGAATGACATACCGTTAGTTCTTATATTTCAAACATAAATCTATGGAAATTTTCCTCTTATTTTATGACCATATGATGTAGTTTTATTAGGTTTGACCCCTGACACATTTTTTAATGGATTTGGTACTTTTGTAAACTGTTTATTGAGTTGTTCTGACCACACCGCACATCATATTGACATGTTTTCCATGTGTATATGATAAAAATAACTCAAAGGTAATTGTACCATGATTTCATATCAATATGAGGTCATTTTATATGATTTTTACCATTAAAAACATGTTTTAGTATTTTAAATACTACAAACACATTTACATGAATCTTAGGAAAAATGTAACTAATAATGATGTGTTGTTAGTACCTATCTTTCAAAAATAAATCTACAATTATTTTACCATGATTTCATGGAAATTTGATACCATTTTTCTGGTTTTTACCCCCAGACACATTTTTAAAGGTTTTGGTACCTTTAAAAACTTTTTACCGAGTCATTTTAACCACACCGCATGTTGTATTGAGGTGTTTTCTTCACGTACACATAAAAAATAATTCAATTTTGATTTTACATGATTCAAAATCAATATGAAGTCATTTTCTATGGTTTTGACCATTACATGTGGGTAATTGATGGTACCCATGAAGATTATATGATAGCAGGTGTTGGCAAGTAGAAGCATATAGCTTTAGACACCTGACTTGATTGATTGATTTCTTTAGGATGGGATCTTGGTAGAAGATGACTGGTCTAGTGCTTTGGATGTTTGTATAGTTTGTGGCCTATTTTATTCTTTTGTATATCATGTATTTTACTTTCAACTTACTTCCATGTATTCCTGCCACTATTTTATAGAGACATTCCATCATCATTTTGTATTTGATGCAGTTTACAGCTATTGAGTTGTTTATTTATTACATGGATGTTTATGATCATTTTCACTTCCAGTGTTATTCATTATTTTATTACTTTCACTGGTTATTCATATATTTCACCATTGTTCTCCACTCTGACATGAGGGAATAATCTCTCCAAGGACACACCCTAGGACCTCGTTGTTGGTCAGAAGCCTTTGGAGTACGAGAGGCATGCTTGAGGCCATGTGGCCACTAGGTTCAGTTAATTAGGAGTGAATCAGGTCCAAGAAATCACAACCATCATCTGCCACCAATAATAAAAACCAAAATATTTTGGAAAAGAAATGCAAAAGAGAAAAGACATATAATATATTTAGAATGTTGCATATAAAATTTGATATTTTTTTAATCAAACAAAATATATTTTAACATAAAACACATAATATATCATGAAAAAAGCTTTAAAAACATAAACGTTAATATTTATAATATGATTCAACACTTAAAACTATAAAAGGATAAGTATATAACAATCTAATTAATTTTTAAAAAGATGTGTGGTGTGCTTGAAATTTACTTAATAATTTTTTAATGAATTTGATATGGAAATGTGTAATATATATCAAAAATAAATTAACAATGGTTTTCCAAAGGTTTCACATCAATATATGGTTTTTTTCTTTGGTTTTGATAATTATGCTCATGTTTTAGTGATTTAAAACACTAAAAGGAATTTACGGCAATCCCGGGGAAACTATTACTGGGAATGATGTGTCGTAAGTTTATAAATTTCAAAAATAAATGTATTGTCATTTTAATAAAATTTAATGGAAATATGATATCATTTGTCTTTTTTTGACACCCCGACACATGTTTTAAGGACTTTGGTACCTTTAAAAACTGTTTACCAAGTCATTCCTACCACACCGCATTCCGGATTGATGTGATGTTTATGTGTACACATACAAAATAACTCAAAAATTATTTTACCATGATTTAACATCAATATGAGGTCATTTTCTATGGTTTTTACCATTACACACACATTTTAGTGTTTTAAAACACTAAAAAGAAATTTATATGCATATTGAGAAAACCATAACTTGGAATGACATGATATCGATTACTAAATTTCAAAAATTAGTATATGGTCATATTACTTTGATTTAATGGAAATATAATTTCATTTTTCTAGTTTATACCCCCCGATACATGATTTTAAAGGCTTTGGTACCTTTAAAAACTATTTACTGAGTCATTCTAACCACATTGCACATCAGATTAACAGGTTTTCTTTGCATAAACATAAAAAATAACTCAACAGTGGTATTACCATGATTTCACCTCAATTTGAGGTTTTTCCTATAGGTTTGACCATTACACATATGTTTTAGTTTTTTAAAACCCTGAAAATGCATTTACATGCATCCCAGACAAATTGTAAGTCGGAATGACATGCCGTTAGTTTTTACATTTCAAACATAAATATATGGAAATTTTCCTCTTATTTATGACCATATGATATAGATTTATTAGTTTTGACCCCCGAAACATGTTTTAAAGGATTTGGTACTTTTGTAAACTGTTTATTGAGTTATTATGACCACACTTCACATCAGATTGACATATTTTCCATGTGTATATTATAAAAATAACTCAAAGGTAATTTTACCATGATTTAATATCAATATGAGGTCGTTTTCTATGGGTTTTACCATTAAAAACATGTTTTAGTGTTTTAAATGCTACAAACACATTTACATGAATCTTAGAAAAAATGTAACTCATAATGATGTGCTGTTAGTACCTATATTTTAAAAATCAATCTATAATTATTTTCCTATGATTTCATGGAAATTTGATACCATTTTCCTTGTTTTTACCCCTGACACATTTTTAAAGGTTTTGGTACCTTTAAATTTTTTTACCGCGTCATTCTAACCACAAAAAATTGTCGTATTGATGTGTTTTCTTCAAGTACACATAAAAAATAATTCAATATTGATTTTACATCATTTGAAATCAATATGAAGTCATTTCTATGGTTTTGACCATTACATGTGGGTTTTTGATGGTACCCATGAAGATTATATGATATTAGGTGTGGGAAAGTAGAAGCATATCACTTTAGACACCTGACTTGATTGATTGATTACTTTAGGATGGGATCTTGGTAGAAGTTGACTGGTCTAGTGCTTAGAATGTTTGGATAGTTTGTGGCCTATTTTATTCTTTTTTATATCATGTATTGTACTGTCTGCTTACTTCCATGTATATATGCTTTTATTTTATAGAGACATTACATCATCATTTTGTATTTGATGCAGTTTACAGGTATTTAGTTGATTATTTATTACATGGATGTGTATGATCATTTTCGCTTCCAGTGTTATTCATTATTTTATTACTTTCACTATTTATTCATATATTTCACTATTGTTTTCCACTCTAACATGTGGGAATAATCTCTCCGAGGACACTCTAGGCCATCGTTGCTAGTTAGAAGCCTTTGGGAGACGAGAGGCATGATTTATGCCATGTGGCCACCAGGTTCAGTTACTTGGGAGTGAATCAGGTTCCGTACATCACAACCTTCATCTTCCACCTATAATAAAAACCAAAATATTTAAGAAAAGAAATGCAAAAGAGAAAAGAAAAATAATACATTTAGAATGTTGCATATAAAATTTGATATTTTTTTTAATCAAACAGAATACATTTTAACATAATAAATATAATATATCATGAAAAAAACTTTGAAAACACAAATTCATATATTTAAGATATGATTCAACACTTGAAACAAAAAAAAGGATAAGTATATAACAATATAATTATTTTTTAAATAGATGTGTGGTGTGCTTGAAATTTACTTAATAAATTTTTAACGAATTTGATATGGAAATGTTTAATATATTTCAAAAATAAATTAATAGTGGTTTTCCTATGGTTTCACATCAATATAAGGTTTTTTTCGATGGTTTTGATGATTACACGCATGTTTTAGTGATTTAAATCACTAAAAAACATTTACGGGAATCCTGAGAAAACCGTAACTTGGAATGATGTTTCGTAAGTTTATAAATTTCAAAAATAAATATATGGTCATTTTAATACTATTTCATGTAAATATGACATCATTTTTCTTTTTTTGACCCCTGACACTTGTTTTAAGGACTTTAGTACCTTTAAAAAATGTTTACCAAGTCATTCCGACCACACCACATGCCAGATTGATGTGTTGTTTATGTGTACACATAAAAAATAACTCAATTTTTTTACCATGATTTCAAATCAATATGAGGTCATTTTAGATGGTTTTTACCATTACACACACGTTTTAGTGTTTTAAAACACTTAAAAGGCATTTATATTTATATCAAGAAAACCATAACTTGGAATGACATGATATCAGTTCCTACATTTCGAATATTAGTATATGGTCATATTAATTTGATTTACTGGCAATATGATAACATTTTTCTTGTTTAGACCCCCCGATACATGATTTTAAAGGCTTTAGTACCTTTAAAAACAATTTACTGAGTCATTATGACCACATTGTACATCAAATTGACAGGTTTTCTTTGAATAAACATAAAAAATAACTCAATAGTGGGTTTTCCATGATTTAACATCAATTTAAGGTTGTTTCTTATAGGTTTGACCATTAAACATATATTTTAGTTTTTTAAAACACTAAAAATGAATTTACGGGAATCCCAGACAAATTGTAACTCAGAATGAAATGTCGTTAGTTCTTACATTTCAAACATCAATATATTGATATTTTCCTCTTATTTCACGACCATATGATGTATTTTTATTAGTTTTGACCCCCGACACATGTTTTAAATGATTTGGTACTTTTGTAATTTTTTTATTGAGTTATTCTGACCACACCGCACATAATATTGACATATTTTCAATGTGTATATGATAAAAATAACTCAAAGGTAATTTTACAATGATTTTATATCAATATGAGGTCGTTTTCTATGGTTTTTACTGTTAAACACACATTTTAGTGTTTTAAATACTACAAACAAATTTACATGAATATTAGGGAAAATATAACGCATAATTATGTGTTGTTAGTACCTATAAATTTAAAATCAATATATAATTATTTTCCTATGATTTCATGGAAATTTGATACCATTTTCCTGGTTTTTACCCCGTGACACATTTTTAAAGGTTTTGGTACCTTTAAAAACTTTTTACTAAGTCATTCTAACCACACCGCTTGTTTTATTGATGTGTTTTCTTCACATACACATAAAAAATAATTTAATATTGATTTTACATTATTCAAAATCAATATGAAGTCATTTTCTATGGTTTTGACCATTACATGCATGTTTTAGTGTTTTAAAACACTAAAATCATGTTTACGAGCATCCCAGGAAATTTGTGTCTTGGAATGACATTTTGTTGGTTTATACATTTCAAAAAACAATATAAAATCATTTTAATCTAATTTTATAGTAATCCGAAGACATTTTACCAGTTTTAACCCCCCGACACATTTTTAAAGGCTTTGGTACCTTTAAAAACAATTTACTGAGTCCACCCAACCACACCGCACATCAGATTGATGTTTTATTTGCACGTAAATATTAAAAATAACTCAAAAGTGGTATTACCATGACTCCACATAAATCCAAGGTCATTTAATATGGGTTTGACTATTACACACATGTTTTAGTGTTTTAAAACACTAAAAATGTGTTTATGGGAATCCCAGTAAAACAATAAGTCGAAATGAATTTTTATCAGTTCTTATATTTCATAAATCAATCACTCGAAATTTTCTACCAACTTCATGGAAATACGACATAGTTTTATAGTTTTAACCCCCAATACACATTTTTAAAGTCTTTGGTACCTTTAAAAATAGTCTACCAAGTTATTTCAACCACACCACATGTCGTATTGACATGGTATCTATGCGTATATGTCAAAAATAACTCAATTGTGGTTATACCATGATTTCAAATCAATATAAGGTCTTTTTCTATGGTTTTGACTATTTCATGCAAGTTTTAGTCTTTTAAAACACTAAAAATGCGTTCATGGGTATCCTAGGAATACCATAACTCAGAATGACATGACATTGGTTACCATATTTTAAAAATTAAGAAATGGTCATTTCCTCTAATTTCATGGCAATATGACATCATTTTCTTTTTTTTGACCGCCCAACACATGTTTTAAAGGCTTTAGTACCTTTAAAAACTATTTATCGAGTCATTTTGACCACGACACACATAATATTAACATGTTTCATATTAATACAAATAAAAAATAACTCAAATATAGTTTTACAATGATTTCAAGTCAATATGAGGTAATTTTCTATGTTTTTGACCGTTATATGATTGTTTTAGTGTTTTAAAACACTAAAAATGTGTTTATTGGAATCCAAAGAAAACCTTAATTGGAAATGACATGATTTTAGTTTATACATTTTACAAATCAATCAATAGTCATTGAACTTTTATTTCATGGCAATATAACATTGTTTGTTGTTTTTGACCCCTTGACACATGTTTTTAAAGGCTTTGATACCTTTACAAACTATTGATCAAGTTATTTCGACCAAACCACACATAATATTGACATGTTTTCTATGAATTTATGTAAAACATAACTCAACATTGTTTTCTCTAGGATTTAACATTTATATGAGTTCATTTTATATGATTTTTATGGTTACACACACATTTTAGTATTTTAAAATACTAAAAACACATTTACAGACATCTCAAGAAAACCAAAACTCAGAATGGCGTTCCATCAATTCCAATATTTTAAAAATCAATATATATTCATTTTTATCCAATTTAATGGTAATACAATGGATTTTTCTTAGTTTTTATTCTCTGATACCTGTTTCTAAAGTCTTTCGTACCATTAAAAATTGTTTATCAAGTCATTCTGAAAAAAACACATGTATGATTGAATTTTTTTCTGCACATACACATAAAAAATTACTCAAAAGTGGTTTCCCTATGATTTCACATAAATATTAGGTTATTTTCTATGATTTTTACCATTACACACTTGGTTTTGTGTTTTAAAACTCTAAAAACATGTTTATGAGCATCCTGAGAAAACTGTAACTCACAATGATGTTCTGTCAGTTCCTATATTTCAAAAATACATTTATGGAATTTTTACTTTAATTTAACGGTAATATGACATTGTTTTACTGGTTTTGACACATCTAAACATGTTTTTAAAGTATTTGGTACCACTATAAACTGTTTACCAAGTCATTTTGACCACACTACATGTCAGATTAATGTGTTGTCTACACAGAAATGTCAAAATCAACTCAACAATGATTTACCATGATTTCATGTTAATATGTGGTTTTTTCTATGGTTTTTATTATTACACACCTGTTTTAGTGTTTTAAAACACCAAAAATGAGTTTATAGGCATCTCAAAAAAACCTTAACTCAGAATGATGTGATGTCAATTCCTACATTTCAAAAATCAATATTTGGTCTTTTTTCTTAGATTTCATAGAAATATGATTTTATTTTCTTGGTTTTTACCCCATGAAACATGTTTTTAAATGCTTTGGTACCTTTAAAAACTATTTACTAAGTAAAATTTGAGAAAAGGATCTAAGATTGTTTTCAAACTTTAGGATAACAATCCATAATTTATTTTTAATATGTCAGAATAAACCACATGTCAATCCATCACAATATGTGGTCAACATGACTCAAAGTGTGTGTTTTCAACATAAAGGTTTCATTTTAGTTTTATTTATTGAAGTTTTATGTGTTGTTTGAAAATGTGTGAATGATCTATAAAATTTAGAATTTACCTTGATAAGACGATATATAAGGATGGGAATTTCCATGAGGATTATACTGATCATCCACTAAAATAAAAAAACTAAAGAATTTTCTATTATCAACCATCATTGATCCTATGTTTTCCTATAAGATCCTTTTAATACCTTGAACTTTCTATTTTTGATTCCCAATCAATGACACCACTATAACCCCCATTGGGTGTATAAATAATCGATGATGACACCCTACCAAATACATTTAATAGAGTAGGTCCAAAACTTATACCCTATACACGTCTACGATGCTCCTTCCCTATAACAATTGCATCTGCATCGTTCTAGGAAATCGATGATGATTGTGAAGGGTTCACATCCCATACTTCTTGAATTTTAACCTGTTTATAAAAAAATATTAACAATGTTTTTTAATTTTTTTAACTTCATAATATTATCTAATTAATAGATTTTTCATTACTATAAAACCATAATAATGAAAAATAAACTATAATAACAAACAAGTCTTGAAACCAATTAATGAGGGCCATCTAGATGGATCAAATGATGTACAATTTTCATCATTTGATCCATGTAGTGGGCCCTATTTAATTGAGTTTAATGATTGTTTGTTTTTGTAATATATTTTTTATTTTTATGTTTTTATAGTAATGAAATGGAATGAAATAGTAATGAAAAGTACTTGCTCCAACATCTTTGGTAGGGTCATCTACAAAACCTTCATCAGGTTTCCTATAAACTTTAAACCACATTTATGTTCGGCCAACCAAGTGACCTAATTCATTATCCTTTATAAAAAAATATAAACAATATATAAAAAAAATCCCAATTTATAATAAAATGATATAAATAATAATGTATAAAATAGAAACCACAATTTTTCTTTTTCTCAAAAAACTCTAAAACCTAGTGATATGAGGAATGACTTGTTTCTCATGATTTATAGTTTTTTTAGATAGTTCCAACAAAAAATAGAAACATTAATAAATATTATATTTTTTTGTATTTATGTTATTAAGATATTGTAAAATATACAATTACCTCAGAATAGTCATCTCTATTAATATTTAAAAATAACATCCATTGCTCATGAGAAATTCTTTCAGGAACTTTCTCATACATCTATCATGATCTCATAGATGTGTCATTAACCTCATTCCAAAATCTCCATTTAAAATATATCTATTTATTTCCCATATTTTTCAAAGTCCATGGGAATGAAATTGAGTCTGGGACATCAAAATAAAAAAACTTCTAGAAATAAAAAAAATAACACATTATAAGAATATAAAAACAATTTACTCATGTATTTTAAATTAGTTTTCAATGAATATTAAAATAATATTAACTTTAATTGACTATCAAAGACCTAATTTTTCCAAGTTTTGGGAATATGCCTCTAATATTTATAAATAATGGTAAATATCATTTTCTCACAAGAAAACTACCCAAGAATATGTCCATAGATTCCAACAGTGTCTCTTGTAGGTACCCCGAACTTATAAAATGGAATGATAATCTTGAAATCCTTTAGGTCTCATAAATATTCCATGTTTATATTTATATACCTTATATTATTATCTTTATCTATTTGATAAATTAATTAAACAACTAATAAAATATTATTTTTGTACAATGAAATACATACAGTAATTGTAACTCACCAACATCCTCTAGATGGAGGGGTGAAAAATTGCTCCATCACCAGAGGGGAATCATATGGTGGTCTACCAATAACATCTGGGGAAATGGATGGTTCTCTATAAGTCTCAAGTACAATAGAATCACTCAGATCCACTGAAGATGATGGTCATGGTGGTGTGTTCGGAGATACTGATCAGCTAGGATATTGAATTTTTTTGTTCTCTGAATTACTGCATTCCAAATGTTTTAGATATATTAAATGTATAATAAAATGATAAACTAAATTATTTTTACAAAAAATAATAGAAAAAATAGAACAATGTATATATGTATGAAAAAATTCTAAATGAAAAATTGTAATATAGATTCATTACTAATTTATACATTTAATTATCTTCATCTTCATTGTCTTCATTGTCATCAAACTCTATTATGATGAGTGATTTATTTTTACTCACTCTTGTAATTTTTATTATTTCAATATTGTTAGGAAGTTTTTTCAATGTTTTGTGGTTTATATGGTTCACTATCACAAAGTACCAATTGATATTCATCGCCCATATCATATAAGTCTCTCTTTTATAATTGTATAACAACACTCCAAACTTCAATTATTTCTTCACCCACATGATAACCATATTATGCTGTGAAGCCAAGATAAATGGATCATGCTCTTCCTACTCATCGATATTGATCAATTGAGAGAAGTTGAAAAATTAATATGTAATGAATATTTCATTGTACCCCTATCAATGTTGACCCACTTTCATTTGAATAAGACTACTGAAAATTTACAATGATAGTTTCATTCAATCATATCATTCATATTTCCATAGTATCTGACCTCTGCAAGTTTATATACACTATTATTTTGAGTTTTCAAGTCTTCTTCATGATAAATTGTATAAACATTGATGCCATGAATATTGTTGGAATCAAATCTCTTAGCCTTCCTTATAGGACCTTAAGCCAAAAACATCAAATTATTTGATATTTCATCTTGATTCTCAACATTAATTATCTAGAAAATAAGATATAAGGTGTTACTTTTAATGTAGAAAAAATAACTACACATCAATAATATGAATATGATTACATAATTAATTGATGATATTACCATTGTACAATTTCATTATGAATATTTTTTTAATTCCATATTATTTCGAGTAAGACCCCTTAGTCACCTCTTTGTTTGAAATCGAAATTCTTTAATAAATAGATCTGCAATAAGATTATTGAGTAATAGTATCATGATATGACCCAACAGAGATCGAGCCGTGAATCCACAAGAGCACCACCATAGGTTAGGGGATAGTTTTTAGCACTGAGTAGGAATATTTCATATATGGGAGGCCTTATCATATCATATATTTACACACACACACACACACCCATATACAACTCTATGAAACTATGCTGAGATATATAAAATGAAAAGAAAATGCATGCATACATCTATCCCAAAAAAGTACAAAAAAAGTAAAAAAGGGTAAAATAAATACCCAAAATAGATAACTGTAAAATATTCCAACCTGCTTAGATAGAGGAGGTCACTATCAAATGCACCCACCGAAAATATCATTGTCCAAGATTTGGTAAACACCCAGGCCGGTCTAGTTCACTAAGCTCTGTATTCTCTGAGTCTGACTAAGACTCTCTAAAAAGGCTTGTGGTATTTATAAGACTTAACAAATATGGGTAAATCCTATAGAGGGTTTAGTATAACAATACTTAGTAGGATCCCTAAAAATCTAAAAGAAAAGTGAGAAACTGAAAGGCAACAGTCCACTCAACCTAGCCAGAGGGTACCCAACCGAGAGAGAAAATCCATCTCAATACCATCCTCGACTATACACAACTAGTCATCTCATGCCTCATGATGTGTGAACCTATATGTGACAAAATCACAATGAATCTCAGAAAAAACCTAGATATGGTCATCTCATACTCTAAGTCTCAGGAGGTTTCGACCCCATAGCCAACGATAGGTCACTACTCGAGGCTCAAAGGTAAAACTCATCCAGGATCACACACTCCATGAGCTATTTCATCCCAGATGACACTAATCCAAGAGATAAACTCCATCAGGAACTAAACTACCATCCTTGATGGCACTTCTAAGAGATACCACTCAATCAGGTATAATGAAGCCGATGGTAAAATACCACTATCCATATGGCACACATCTGAGAATTCTTGTGGGATTTCTCCACTAATAAAGTCATGATTGAACCCAGTGGATCAAACTAATCATATAGGGGATCTCACCCTTACCTAAGGGGGGGAACTACCAACCCCACCAAAACCATGTAAGGTCTCTTACCTCAAAAAATTGATCACTCCCAAGATCCACTGGGGGTCATGACTAACCCAATATATAAAACTGTAAACCACATCTCCTTAGATAGGGGATCACTCATAGGATCCTCTAAGAGACACCACAAACCCAATTTGGTAACCCAAGGATCTCTTTTAGATAAGGGATCACACCCATGATCCACCAGGGGACACCACAACCCAATATGTCATCTTGGAGATCATATTTCTTAGATAGAGGATCATCTCCCTTGTAGTGTTGGTCATGGATATTCCATAACCCCATATAGTATAAATCGTGAAGTAGTGGGATCATAATCTCGATGATACCATAAACCCTATATAAATCATCTATTGAGTAGGGGATCATATATCTGGCAATTCCAAAACCCTATTAATACCAACTGATGAGTTGGGGATCGTATAACCAAGATTCCACAACCCTACTGTCACCGCCCACTAAATAGGGGATCATATACCTGATGATGCCACAAACCCTATAGTAATTTCCTACTAGATGGAGGATAACCTCCTATGTACTATTGGTCACGATGATACCAAGAACCTGATCTTAGGAAATGATATGCTAGAGGATCCTGCCCCAGCCTCTTTAGAGGGATACAACAACTCTAAGAAAATGATATAGGATCCCAAACTGGCCTTTCTATAGGGATAGAACCACACTATCCAAGATCATACCATATAGGGGATAAAAATCCTATACTAATGATGTAATTCCACATGTATCCTAATAGGGATAAACTAAGGGAGATCACTCAACCACTATTGGCCCAAACATCGCTAACCTAAGTGACCCACAACATCACCTCCCCTAAAATCTACTAGTCCCAAATCATGGCCACAATCACATTATATATGGAAAACTACTTAGGATATGCTACTCATAAGCCTAAATCCAAGCCTCAAAGAAGAAGATATGCTGGGTGAAAGCTCCTCTAAAAGAAGACTACACAACATGTAAGGGGGTCTACACAACATGTGACCCCGCATAAACACCTGAAAATTTCCTCTTATTTCATGGATGGGTTGGGAATGTGGGCTTACATGGAATATAACAACAGTACACAACATGTATCACCTCACCCTGACCATGTATGTGTCTTCCCTTTACATGACTTAGCCAACCGTGTCTCACAAATTGTGTGAACCCCTTGGTCATGAAATTTCATGGCTGTATGGATCCCTGGTCATGTCATCATCCTATGTCCATGTCCATCACACTAAGCCCATGTACTCTGGATGTGTACTTTAACACGACCATATACATTCACATGACTTCCCTAGACATGTCCTCAGGCCACACAACATGGGGTCACTACATGGTGTATAACTCTGGTACACAGTGTGTAGTCCCCAAAACTCATCTTCCTCGAATGGGAAGAACACATGGAATGCTCCAATACACTACATGCTATATAGATGAGAAATCCATCAGGATATTTCCTAAAAATAGCTCAGATCACCCCTATTCACCATGAAACACATAGATCGACCATAAAGGGGTCCCTAGCAAGCATCTAAGGTATCTATAACCTTAAAATGATACATAAAAAAGGGTATGAGGACTTAAAACTCAAACTTCCAAACTCATGGTGAAACATCAAAGCTTTGAGGTCAAATTGATTCTTAGGAGAAATTTATGGATGATTCGGGAGTGATCTTCATCAAGATCGGAGATTGGAAATGCCTCATTTCCCCAATTATCTCTTTGGGTAATCCGAAAGTTGAGGGGGGGGGGGGTGAATCTTTATAGAATGCAAAAAAATGGGGTTTTAGAGAGGGTATGTTTTTAAATCAATAACCCCATTTAACTCCTCACCATCACATGCCCTGCCAACTCGCCTCAAACTCGACACCCGATGCTGAAAAAGTGTATTCCACACCTAGGGTAAATACAATGTTATAAAACCAACCGTGGTATCAAAATTATGATCTAATAATCCTCCTGGGAGTTATTCATGTTTCCAAGAGAAACTATGCATTCGCGATAAAATATATTTAATATCACCACGTTGAGGCTCTCAAGGCCTCGAAATCCCATGCCAGCTCAGTGCCTGGATTCAGAAATATTCTTAGAAATATTCCAAAATCTTATAGGTCAAAAACCGAGTCACTACATCCTCCACACCTTAAGTCTTTTCCACCTTGAAAAGAGAAAGACTAGGAACATGGGAAAGAATCCAAGATTTCAACAGGGAATCCCACACCAAAAATATCAACAATACTCCCACAAAGGCCACTAAGGGTTACCATGATACCTATGAGCATGCACTTAGGGTAACCTCAAGGATTACCACACCCAAGTCCATATCAACCAGCTTGAAATTGTGCAACAAAGTAGAAACATGTCTCCTTAGCTGTGATAGGTAGAAAACACCAACCACCTGGTCCATCCACAGTTATATGTTATATAAGTACACCACCTTGCTAACCTAACAAAAATACCAATGAAAACATACTTCAAACAAACAAGTCAAAGGAACTAATCCACCATACTTTGATACTATCTGCTTTGGGCAGAACTAACTCTCCTGCATGGTTTTTCATCATGTCGTAAGAATGTATCTTAGTGGGAGAAGCATCCCTAATTCTTGTGAGTTCAAATACATGTCAAAACACACCAAGAAATCCTCAAGAGAATCATGTAAAAATTTTAAACCAAACACACGAGGGTACCAAAGAATAAAATAGGGCTTCCCAAGTTAACACACTGGGTATTAATGGCCCCTTGACACAAAAACTTCTACACACAACCCTATGTCGAATGAAAAAGTCAGAGGGAATCATCCACCACACCTAGAAACTATCCACTTTGGGTGGCACCGACTCACCCTCATGGTTTTACTCATATCAGAAAAAATAAACATGGTGGAGGAAGGATCCCTATTTCTTGTGCATTCAAAGATACATCAAACAACACCAACACATGGTCTTACCGATTCCCCATGTCACCATAAATAGACCTCGAGAAAGAAGAGGAAAGAAAATATCACCTCATAGTAGTGTCTATCAACACTACTTCAGAAATTAGAAAGGACATAGAGTATACTTATATCCATCATCAGAGCCTCTGGGTCAAATAACTCTATAGACTGCAGCTGTCCAGTCCCTTATCTTCTAGCTCTTTGAGCCTAACATGGACCACCTATGGGTGGTGGTGGTGACTCGTACTGTCTGCCACCTTCTGTTTCTCTACCCACTTCTCTACCATTCCTAGAACTCGAAGGAACTCCATTCTTGAAAAAATGACTCTTATAAGGTGGTCCATCAACTATCTCCCTCTCAATAACATGTCAGGTTGGAAAATATCTAGAAATATATCCATGACCATTTCAAGCATAACACCTCTTATCCAGAGGCTGATCAAAACTGATATAGAAGCCCCGATCCTCAGACCCCCATCATCGGATCGCCTCCTAATGTGACTCATACACCTGAATCCCTGAGCCTGACGTCAACTACTAGCTACCGAGGTCTCAGTTCCTATGTTCAAAACACTAACAATTATACTCTACTCATCTAGAAAACTCTCCACCACCAAGGCCTGCTCCAGCACTACAACATAAGTGGGAATGCACGATGGCACCACCTACACCCCAATCTCCCAGTGCAAATCCTTCTCAAAGGTCTGAGCTCTGAAAAACAGATCCTAAACCATATATAGGGTGTAACATGATAGGTCTATGAACCTTACCAAAAACTCCTACATGGTCATTCTATCCTTCCAAAGATACATAAGATCTTATATACACAATGATCTCAACATGGTCAAATAGAACTCTTCCATTAAGAGATATTCAAAATATTACCAAGTGTGTGTTTCCTTGTCATGATACTCTGTCACTAAACTACACCATTTCCTAGAAAAAACATGCAGAACTTGCTGCTAGGACCACCATATGATTGGGAGGTTTCCTCACAAGGTATAAAGTACGCATGACTATCTTGATACATTCATCAACTGCCTGGGGATCTAGATCACCCTGATACCTTAGAGGCATCTAACTATATAACTCATGTATCACACTCATCCTATGCACATCCTCAACCTGAAATACTAGCACAACCTACTACTTGATGGGTGGTGTCTCAACTAGTAGACCACCCGGAGGTCTAGCCTTAGAACCAGTGGCATGCACTGAAACCTTGTCTCGGGGAGGATCACCACTAAAATCCTTCTACAGAACATTTCCTGGCTGTCATCATGGAAGCATCTTAAAATATAATCAACAAGCACCATGATCAAAGAGTATATCTGGGGAGTCGACTCAAGAAGGATAAGAAAAAACTCAAATACCCAATCCTATATGATGCATGTAGCATTATTTCCCTACGACCAGTGTCCTAATGTACCTAGTTGAAAAGAAGGTTATCAGAGTCATGGTGAATGGATATGTCATCCACCACACCAACAATAAAATATTTGGATTAAGTTACAAACTTGAAACATCCCAAATTTTTTTCTAGGAAATCCAAACCAAGCTCACAATACTATGGTCCCAATGTGGAACTAGATCTGATACCACTCTTTCATGAACCAACCCAATGGGGCTCAATCCACGAATCCCCAATCTCGTCTCCATAGTCCAGGGGATGGCGTCTAGTTCCAAGTAGTCATATAAAATACATGAGAGGCCTTATCCTATTGTACCTGTACACACGCACCCACATACACCTCCATGCAATAGTGTAGAGATATACAAACTGAAAATAAAATGCATACACACATTTATTCTAAACCAGAGTATAGAAAAAGTAAAAAAAGGAAAAAATACATGCCCACCAAAAAAAACTATAAATGTTTCCAACCATCTTAGATGGAGGGGATCACTATAAAATACACCCTCCAGAAATCTCCGCATCCAAGATCTGGTAAACAACCATGTCAGTCAAGCACACTAAGATCTACCAGCCCCGGGTCCTCCTGGGACTCTGTCAAAAGGTCTATGGTCTACAAAAAACAAAACATGTTTAGGAAAATCGCATTTAGGGTTGAATATAATAATACTTATTAGAAACCCTAAAAAACCAAATAAAAAGGGAGTAACTGAAAGGCAATAGTCTGCTCGACCCAACCAGAGGGTACCCAACCAAGAGACAAACTCTATCTCAAGACCATCCTCAGCTATAAATGAATAGTAATTTCATACCACATAGAGTGTAAACCTATATGTGACAATACTGCAAGGAATACTAGAAAACACCTAGATATACTCATCTTAGACTCCAAGTATCATGAGGTTATGAACCCATATCCAGTGATATGTCACTACTCGGGGATCAAAGGCAACACTAATCCAAGAGAACACACTCCATATGATATTTCATCCCATATGAAACTCGTCTATGGGATAAAATCCATTGGGAACTAAACTACCATACCTGATGTCACCTCTGATAGATACCACTCAATCGGGTACAATGAAGCCGTTGACACAACACTGCCATCCCAAGGGAACATATCCAAGAATGCTCATCGGATGTCACCACCAAGAAGGTCATGATGAAACCAAGTTGATCACACTAATCAGATAGGATATCTCACCCATAATTTATGGGGGATGCTAAAAATCATACTAGAACCACAAAAGGTATCATACCTCAAAAAGGGGATCACTCCCTGAATCTTATAGGGGACACAACAAACCCAGTCTGGAAAATTGTAAACCACATATCCTCAGATAGGGGATCAATCCTAGGATCCACTAGGGGACACCAAAAACCCAATCCAATAACCCAAGGATCTTTCTTAGATAGGGTATCACTCTCAAGATCTACTGGAGGACACCAAAACCCAATCTTTCATCCAGAAGATCATATCGCTTAGATAAAGGATTGATTCCCATGTAGTGTTTGTCACTGTGATTCCACAACCCCATCTGGTATAACATGAGAAATAGGGTATAATACTCTCAATGATACCATAAACCCTATATAAACCTTCTATTGAGTAGGTTATTATATATCTGATGATTCCATAACCCTATTGATACCAAATATGGAGTAGGGGATCATATAACCAATGTTTACACAAACCTACTATCACCACCTGCTACATAGGGGACCATATACCAGATGATTCCACAAACCCTATAGGGTTTTCCTACTATAGAGGTGATCACCACCCATGCAGTGTTGGTTAGGATGATACCAAGAAACCGATCTAGGTAAATGATATGATGGAGGATCCCACTCCGACCTCTCTAGAGGGATACAACAACTATAACAAAACGATAAAGAATCCCACCCTGACCTCTCCAGAGGGATATGAAAACTCTATCCAAGATAATCCTAGTGATTATATCACAATCCTATACTAAGTATGTAATTACACACATACCCTCATAGGGATAAGCCAAGGGAGATAAGTCAACTACCGCTGGCCCAAGCATCGCTAGCCCAAGCAACCCACAACATCTTTTCACCTAGAATCTCCCAGGACCAAACCATGGGCACCATTATGTTATATGGAGAAAACTTATTAGGATAGGATAATAATAATTCTAAATATGATCCCTAAATGAGGAGATATTCTTGGAAAAAAATCCCCCGAAAAGAGACTACATGACATGTAAGGGGGTCTACATGGCGAGTGACCCCACCTGAACACCCGACTGTGTCCTCTGACTGCACGGATGGGCTGGGCATGTGGTCTTAAACAACATGTACTAGTGGTAAACAACATGTCTCACCTCATACATACCTCGGACACATATTACCTTCACATAGATCTACCAGTCGTGTCTCACACACGACGTGCACCACTTAGTACACGGCATGTCCCGGCTGCACAACCCCTGACCATGTCATCAACCCGTGTCTATGTCTAGAATCTCATGATTGTGTACTCTAGCTATGTACTTGAATACAACCATGTACATTCACACAGATTCCCTGACCATGTCCTCATTCCACATGACATGGGGTCACTACATGACAAGTAACTTCAGTACATGGCATATAGTCCCCAAAACTCATCTTCCCTGAACTGTAAGAACACACGACATGTTACACTACACTACATGTCTTTTAGATAGGAAATACACTAGGAAATACCTTGAAATTATCCCGAATCATCCTGTTCAACCCAAAACACACAGATCAACCCTCAAGGGGTACTTAGCAAGCATCTAAGGGATCTACAACCTTAAAATGATTAATAAACAAGGGGAACATGACTTAAAACTCAAACCACCTACCTCATGGAAAAACTACAAATATTTGAGGTCGAATTAGTTCTCGGGAGCTTCTACTACACAATCTGGTAGCGACCACTATCAAGATAAAAAGATTGGTGGCTCATCATTTCCTCGATTCGATCATTGGGTTTTCCATTGGTAAAAAGGGGGAGAGGGGGATTGAATACTCTTGGAATGTGAACCAAAGTTGTGAGGGAGAGGGTATTGATTTAATTTTTATTAAATCAATACCCCCATTTAGTTCCCCATCATCACACGCCCTGATAAGTCACCTCTGACCTGGAACTTGATACTGAAAAAGTTTACGTTGCACCTAGGGTAAAAATGAATTTATGAAATCAACCATGGTATTAGAATTAAAATCAGAGACTCTAATACAAAGTTATTTACATTTCTAAGTGAAATTGATAACGATTGATAAAATATATTTAATATCACCATGAAGAGTCTCTCTGGGCCTTGAAATCCCACGCCGAATCAGTTCCAGGATTTTAAAATATTCCTAAAAATATTCTAAAGTCTTACAGGTCAAAAAATAAGTCCCTAAAAGTAGATATCTATGTGATTGTATCAAACCCAATTTAGTTAGTGTAATATTCAACCCCTTTCTAATTGGTCATACAATAGCTAGAAATACCAATGGATGGTTTTCAAAATGAGAATTTATGGAGATGTCATAAACGTGTCCAACATGATTGAATATTGTCTCATTCCCATCCAAATACCTAGAATATAAAGTTAAATACTCTTTGACTATTAACTTTCATCAATAAATCCTTTCAGTGGTAATTTATTCTTCATATATGGTTTCAAATGACATAAGTACCTGATGAAAAAAAAGAAACATATTAAAAAAATTTATGCAATGATTTGATAAAATTTAATTTACCAATAAAAATAAAAAATAATATCAACGTACCTCTCAATTTGATACAACCATTGATAGTGTACCGGTCTACCAAGTTTAGCTTCTTCAACCAAATTAATAGTCAAATGAATCTTGGCTATGAATAATGAAGGGGGAAATAACACATCTAAATGAAAAAGTTTCAAAAAAAATCTTTCTTAAAATTCATCAAGCTTAGTTAGATTTATAGTTTTTACAAAAATATCTCAGAAAAAGGTACAAAAATCAACTAGAACCATATTTACTTTTTCAGGTAACATTTTAAGAACTATTAATGGTAAAAACTATTCCATCATAGACTCATGAATTTTCAATCCATGTAAATTTTGATGTTTTAAGTCAACACACCTTGAAATGTCACTTGAATATCAATCCAACACTTTTACATTATTTAAAGTTTATATAGTATGTATTTCTAATTATTATTCATTGTAAAATATCTATAAGATACTTTTCATTCTTATTTTCCCACAAACCATGATTTATATTCATTGATTCTCAATATTTATAAGCATTAAGGCGATCCTTAGATTTAACTTTCTCATTAAGAAATGTAAAAATTACATTTTCATAGAAGTTATTCTCAATATGCATTACATCAAGATTATGATGTATAAAATTAAACTCCCAATAAAAATGTTTAAAACATATACTCATTTTCTTCCATTGTTGTGTTATAGCTGCTTTAGATATTGTATCTCATACCATTTCCCCACCAATTAATTTTTCTAAATTTTACAGTGACATTTATTAATTATCCCAAGATTTATAAACTAGATAACACCATCAGTGGATTTATCAATTTAATATCTCCATTGAATTGTGTCTTGTTAAAACTAAATTTATAAGAATCATCAATAAATTGACGAGGACACATAAAACACCATTTTATACTGTGAGGTAATTGTTAAGGTTCAAAATCAAAATTTCAAACCATACAAGCCAATCTAGTATGATTGTTCCAAATAAATAAGTTTCCTAGACTATGTAAGTCACTAATTATTCACATTAAAGTGACATTAATTTTGAATAGATTTCTCATTAAATCATCAAATTTTTCCATGCCATCATCCCATAATTCTCACAATTGTTTTATTAGAGGTTGAAGGTATAAATTGATATTATTTCCAGGCATTTTCTATCCATGAATAATCATAAAAATAATGAAATAATTCTTCTTCAAACACATATATAGAGGTATATTATAGAGGATGAAAACAACTGAAAAAATTATATTGTTAGTACTTAAAGTACCAAAAGGGTTAAAACCATTATAAGACAATCCTAAATGTACATTCCTAGGATCCGAAGAAAAATTTGGATATAATGAATCAAATACTTTCCATGATGTTGAATATTTTGAATGTATCATCAAAAAATCATTGTTACAATCCTAAGAATTCCCACTTCATGTCGTATGTAGTCTTAGATAACATTAATAACCTTTGTAACAATGGTTTTAGGAGAAATTAATACAAAAAATTTATAGGAGTTTTCTTCTTTTATTTATTCCTGGGGTTACATTGATTTTTAATCTCATTATTTTTCATTGAATTCCGCCTACTTGTATGTCATATTATGCATTATTTTTTATCGGGCTCTTCTCCCCATTAAATAATGCAATCATTAGGCCTTGAATGTATCATTGTATAATCAAGTATAAGTTTGTTGATGATTTTTTCATCTCATAGAATGATTTTGGGATCATAGAATCACTAAATTCATCATAAAGTAACTATAAATTCATGGAAATTTCTTTGTTAGTAATTACATAGAGACGCTTTATATGATGCAACTTAAGTAGAAATGAAAACTTCAAATACTTGGCAAGACCTTTATACCGTTATTTTTTTCCATCTTTTACTAATTTATAAAAATCATTTTTTGATCATTGAAGTTCTATGAAATATTAATCTGTTCAAGATGAATTGAAGGTTCAGTTGATCTATTAAAATCCTGGATATTGTATCCTATAAATCCAAATGAAACATTTATCAAATTTTGAACTAAATTCTCCTCTGGAAAATCACTTTGTGTTTCGTTGATAGGATTTTCATTATTTTAACTTTTCATAATATTCAATTCACCATGCCAATTCCAATAGAAATATCAAGAAATAAACTCTTAAAATATAAAATTATCATATAATTTGTTTATATTCAACCATCTCTTCAATTTACAATCAGGATATGAACATTTTATTCCACCATCTGCTGATCGGTTTTTAATTTCATAATATAAAAATTATTCCAAACCCTTGGAATAAAAAGGCGTGTATTGAGGTAAAATAATACAAATTTTATCAATAGGTATTTCATTTTCACTCTTCTCCCAATACATTTATATATAAAGATATAAATGTTTAATCAAATAAGTACAATCAAAATTAAACATCACCCAACTTCTTCATTGACCAGGGTAGGGTCTTGATTCAACATAACAAAAATTTAATATAAAAATGATTCAATCCAACATTAAAAACATAAAAAATAAATTAATAAATATTACCCCTCACAATAATACAGTTGGATGTTGTGGAATAAGTTCACTAAGCTTAGGTGAGAGGCTACTGCGATTTAGAGAATACTGTTACCAGTTTACAATAATACATGAACATAATTCTTCTATTAAAATATCTCTAATTTTTATACTTTTCATATATTATAAATTTTTATTTTATATTATAGAAACATGATTATCTCTATATCTAGGTATTTCTTTGATACTTATATAACTCAAATTTTTTTGTATCTTAAAAAAGAACTTGTCACTGTGATATCATGTTCAAGTGTTTCCATATGATTCATATGCATTGCATGAAATTATGCTTTCACAACATTTTTAGAATTGATTTAAAAAAACACTCAACTTGAAGAGTGTATCACATACAAAAAGCTTCATGTAATATAAATCTATGTATCTTGTAGTAATCATTTTGCATTGCACTCATTATTAAGAGTATTTGTTATTTAATATATTAACATCATTATTTAATTTCTAAAAAAGATAAAAGAGTGATAAATTACATGAGGTTTGTGTTATTAAATTGTAGAACAAATGATCGGTGATTTCGAATGAAAATCCCTCTATGAAACATCTAAAACCACTATTCTTGTAAAGATAATACATAATATCTCATAAGGTGGACTTCAATAGGAAAATTATATTTTTTTAAAAATTAAATGATTATTAAATGGGGAAGTGACAAAAAACTGAAAGATCGACCTACCTCTTGATGAAAATGTAAAAGATTCAAGTCTTACACCACACAAGGACACCAACCTAGAAACCCATATCACGACACATGAAATAAATAAATAATTATAAAAATTAAAAATAATCATTCAAAATTTAAAAAAAGGAACACTCACTTAAAATAACATCGAGGAGCCCATGGGTCATTGTAGGGTCTTTTTTTATAAGGGGGGTGGGGGGTGGGGTGGGGTGGGGTCATGGGAATCAAATATGAGAGATGGGAGGGGGATTGGTGGCCGAGGGGTGGTTGTTGTCTAGGGTCTAGGAGAGGGGTTATTGGGGATGAGGGGTGGTTGCTGTTGAGGGTTGAGGGTCAGGGAGAGGGGGGATCAGGTCTGAGAGGGGCTCTCTCCATCAGGGGTTGGGGAGTGTGGGGATTAGATCCTAGGGGAAGTTTCCATTGGGGGTTGGTGAGAGGGGGTTTCGGCTGAGAAGTATGGTCAATGTCTAGGGTCGTGGAGAGGGGGTGATCACCATCAGGTGGTTGGGGGAGAGGAGATGAGAGGGGGATGTCACTATCGGGGTCAGGGAGAGGGGGGATTGAGGTTGAGAGGATACATTCCCCATCTGGGGGTTGAAGAGAGGGTCCAAGATGGGGTGGTCACCTTAAAGGGGATGTGGAGAGGGGGGATCAAGGATGGGAAGGGCGGTCGCCATCAGGGAGAGGGGGGATCATGGTGGGGTAAGGGTGGGGATCATGTTGGGAGGTATATCTGATATAATTTAAATATTTAGAGACAAATTAAATAAAAATACTGATAAATTTTAAAATAATAAAAAATATCAATAATTATATTAAAATACCTATATATTAAAAATTATATTTAATATGATTTACTTAGCAGTGGTTCTAATAACCTCCACTAATTAACAACCATTAAAAACTATTTTTTTTGTAGTGTCATTGCATGTAAAATATATAGACTCAAAAAAATACCTGAAAACATCAAGGATAATACTAAAATTACATATTTAACATGATCCATTTGTTTCCTCTCTTCATCAATCATTGTAGATAGTGATACACAAAGTTTAAAATGAGATGCTTATGGGGAGATAATTGGTTTTAGTTTTTCATCAATATGAAACCGTTAGATAATTTTTTTGAAATATTTATTCTAGATAATGGTAACAACACAATTATATCTATCTCATGTAATCTCCATCCCAAGAAACTTATGGACTTATCCAAGAATATTCATCTCAAATTCTGAGTTAAGTTGATCATAATTTTTACTTATCAATATCCACCTCTCTTATAAGAACCTGATCCATATTCAACGAATAATCTATTTTTTAAAAAATAATTCAATTACTTAAATTCACAAAGAAAATCTTAGGGTTAGAGTTTTAGAGAATTAGATCATAAATCTTTCATAAGAAACTCATGAATTACAATGTACACACTCCCATTCAGTGTCTATTTTTTCACAATATAATAATTTTAAAATGAAATATATTTTCTTTTCATGAAAAATATTTATGATATTTGACAAGGTTTACTAATTATTCTAGATCATCCTTAAATACTATGATTTTTTTTAAAATGTTATATGATCAAAGAAACCTCAAAAAGGAACATATAAAAAAAGAAAAGAAACTTATTATTCTATTTCAAAACCATGAAATATTATAAGAGAGTTTTCCTTTAACATAATAAACTTTGAGTTCAAATAATCTTATACTTTCACATAAAATATTCGTTATTAACTAATTTTTTTCATAATACACTTTATAATGAAACAAAAATGAAAAATCAATATCATTATGGTTTCCTAGAAGACATGAGAATCCATGATTTTTTTTCTTAAATGGATAAATTTTACCCTTAAATGGAATTATCATTCCAATAAACAAATGATCATTATATTACTATATGAAATTAAAATATTTAAATTAAAATTAATTTTCAATCATTTACAATTAATGTATGTTCCTAGAGAAATCATCTCATACAACCCTTACGAATTGAATAACCTACTCAGTTAATACCAAAATAAGTATCTAGAGCACATAATAATTAACCTATGCATTAGAGAGATATATCAAGCTCACATGTCATCATAAAAAATTTTAAATGACAATAACATACATGAAACATATAAAATATTTAGTTTATATCATCAAAATCATAAAAATATACTTTTGAACCCCTAAGAAAAACATTTTTTTAAATATTGATACATCTCATTCCTTTAAAACCACATTTTCAAAACTAAAATACCCAAAATAGAGGGAAAAAGGGTTTATATTTGAAGAAAACATAGAATAATTTAATGGAATCCAAATATAAAACAATGTTTTTGGTGGAAGGAAATGTCGTTTTCGTCCTATACATTAAAAAACATTGCATTTTTTACTTACCAAACAAATTCAAAGATTTCATATGAAATACTGAAAAATATTCCTTGAAAATACCTTTGTAAAAAAGTAAAAGGAGAGGTTAAATGAACTTATTAATTAATTTATTTAATAATTTACACATCCATCAATTAATATGGATTTGGAGGAAAATTATTATAAATAAATCTTAAAAACATTTTAAAATAAAGTTTTAAGATAAATATCCCTTACCTTGAGTTTGGATTTTCATGCACATTCTTTATCTTATAGAATAATAAAGTTATTTTAATTATTTAATTGATTATGAATATTTTTATAGTTCATTATATTTTTATTTTTCCTTAAATTTTACTTATTACCATTTCATACATAATCAATTAATTGATTAAGTTTATTTTGTATGTTTTGAGGATGTTTGGTTCATAAGTCAAAAATGACTTTAGTTGGTTGACTATGCCCAAATGGATTATGATTATATCATTTAAAAAATCTCCCTGATGTTTTAATTATAATTTTTATACATCAATTATACTTTTAGAACCAGCTATGTTAGGTGGTTATGAAAAAATTAATTACTTTACATCATGTAGATGATAGTCTGTATGTATGCATAATTAAGATTTCCATTTTTAAATAAACATGAGGGAAATAAGGTAAGTTTAATTTAATATTTAATTAATTATTATTTTATTATAAATATAATATTGCTTAATTAAATACATATATATATATATCATCCTTGTGAGGTGATTATGAAAAATAAAATACATCAGTTCGTAAGGTGGTAGTTCACACGTACAGATGAGCGATGTTATTATTATTATTTAGATGGTGGATAAATATTTATAATATTATTTACCATTATAAAATAAAATTTATATCATATATATCATGTTATTTTATTTGGATACATTAATGTTACCAACCATACTATTTGGGAATTAAAAATGAAATATATCGTCCTCTTGAGGTGGCAGTCCACACGTATGCATGAAAGCTATTTTCATTTTCCGTTAGATGGATAAGTAAATGAAAAAGGGTTATACCATAAACATAATAATATTTAATAATATAAGATATAATGATGTTATTATATACCAATGTTTAGGAGAGTAATGAAGGAGTTAAAATAATAAATAAAAATAAAACCCTTAGTTAAGAACTATACCTCTTTTTTCGGACAAGCTTTTCAAGTTTATACCTAAATCTTTCTTAGAATGGAATCGTGATAAAAAAATACCTCTATTATTTGGGGAGGGATTATAGTAAAAGATATGGGTAGGTATTTGATGAGAAAATACGATATATAATTATGGAGAATAGGGGAGATGTGGTTTATTTTTATAAGTCAGATAGAGGACATACTTGGAATATTTTAAAACATTAAAATATATTAATGTCTTACTAAAGAAAAATGGATCCAAAACAACTCATAATATAAAAGGATATGATATATATTTTAAATATGACCCTAAAATAGTATTTATAAAATTTATTAGGTCATTTTAATCGACATCATTTTAGTTTTAACCCTTTTAACTCTTACCATGATAACTAGATTCTTTTGCTAAAGTTACTATTCATAATAACAAAAATGAAAGTGGAATCATTAAAAAAAATTTAAATTGTAATTAAAATTATTTATTCCATTTATAATATTAAATTTTTTAAATAGTATAAATTAATTTAAAAATAAACCCACAAAATGCGATGAAAATTGGTTTTTCATAAAAATGCTTTTTTATGTATAAAAATGTTTTTATATAAAAATAAAGTGTAATGTTGATAAAAATGAAATTTATTGACTTATTTTTAAAAAAATTAAATAATAAAATTTTAAAACCAATCCAAAAATATAACGTGTCTTTGTAAATGCATGAAAAGAAAAGGCAGTTTTCTTAAATATCAGTATTTTTCTACTCTTCACCTAAAAATCTAATTTTTCAGAAAATTATAAAACAATAACTCTAAGATAATTTTGACCTAATTGTATAAAAATGATATCCTTTTTTTCAAATTCAAATTCTAAATTTTTTAAATTAAACTATTAAATAAATCCATAAAATGCATTAAACTCAATTTAGTTAGAATATAACTACTTTATTTTTTACTAAGAAATTGCCTATTATTCTTATAATGAATATTTATATATGAAATATGATTAATGAATATTAATAAAGGATGAAATTTATATATTATTAATATTAAATGGGTTGTCACATTTCCTTTACACACAATCAATATATAATCAATATATACAGGAAGGAAAATAAATGGACCATCACGAAGTTTCCTGAAGTAAAATTAATGATCAAACTGACTAAAAACATATTTTTTATTTAACATAAAATTTTCAAACCATTTATACCATTATATTGGTAAAATATTTAGTCCATAAAATGAATTTTTTAATATATAAACCTAATTATAATGTCTTGGTATACAAAACCCATCATGTTGCAAAATATATGTATCTTCCTATAACGATCCATGATGAAATTATGTCTTGATGTCAGGTTGGGATAATTTCAAGTAAAATTATGAAAAAATTGACCAAAAAATATAATAAGTTCATGATTAGAAAACATATAAAATACATCATCATATTTTATCCCTTAGTAACAAGTGTAGCCATGTACTTAATATATTTCTTTTGAGTAATGTCATCCTTTTTCACGAACTCCCATTTTCACCTAAGTACCTTCTTGTTCTTCATTTAAGGAATAATATCCCAAGTCTAATTATAATATAGCAAACTTATTTCCTCTTCAATAAATAACTTACACCGGTATATCTATTTTCTATCTAAAACATCTAGATAGCTATGTAGAATATCATTTTCTATTAAATAAATAGTGTAACAAACCATATCATCATACCAAGAAGTTATTTTTATATTTTTTCATGATTTGGAAATGGTGATACTCTCATGATTTTGATTATCCTTATATAATTATTTTTTTCATTATTTAGAATATTAGTATGAAAGCCACACTCTTTCACATGTGTCACCTAATCAGTCGACGGTGAAATTTTATATACTTCAACCAAAACTTTATATGATCTATCAATAAATTTCACAAAATCACTTGAATTCACCATTACTGATTTATAAAATTTAACTTCATGACTTTTAATGATATTATATTCTTCTATAATCCATATTCAAAAAGATTTCATAAAGTCAATGAAGCCAAACAATATAGATTTCTTTTCTCTACGATCAAATTTAGATTTATTGAAATGAAAATAATCAGTACAACCAATGATATAAAATCTATCATAATAAAAAAAGTTATCACTATACCAAATGTCTATTGAAATTTTACTATCAATCGAGTATTATGGTAATCGGTTCACAATGTGTGCTAAAAACATCAAATATAATGCTTAAAATGATTCGATCAAGCCAGTTTGAGATAACATATTCCATACCTTTTCATAGAGTGTATAATTCATATGTTCTTATAGTCTATTATATTGTGAAATTCTTGGATCTATAAAGTGTATCACAATACATTCATCTTGACAAATATTCTTGAATGGATCCAATTTGTATTTTCTTCAATTATTTGATCTCAATCTATTGATTTATCTTACCATATGATTTAAAATCATCTTCTTCCATTTAAGGAATATTATTAACACTTAATACTTATTATTAATGTAAAAAACCCAAACATATCATGATTTATCATAAGTAAATGTAAAAAATTAATTATTACCTCCCAATGAATCATTCCTCGATGGTCCCCAGACATTGGTGTGGATACAGTTAAGTGTTCCCTTCATGTGATGGTTTCCAATGAAAAAACAGAGTCCATTTTTCCTTCATATCACACAATTATTTAATAATTCATGTTTTCATATCTTATCACCTTTTAAAACACCTTTTGTAACTAATCTCTCCAAATCCTTCTCTCTAGTATGCCCATGTTTAATATGCCACAATCTTGAAGTGTTTTGGGTCACTCCTCTCTGATATCACTACTCCACTTGTTACAGTATCAACCTTAAACTATCACAAAATACCTTTCTAACTACTTTTCATCACAATAAATGTACTATGAATTACTATCATAAATTCATCTTCAATGGTTATTTTGTAACCAAGCATATCCAAGACTCTAAAATAGATAATATTCTTCTCCATTTATAGTACACATCTTTCATCTGTAAGGCATCTAACTGTACCATCATGCATTATCAACTATATTCTTCCAATACCTTTCATGTGGTATGAATATTTATTCTATATAATTAACACACATTTATTTGTCTCCTTGAATATTGAAAACCAATATCAATTCCTACACATGTGAAATAAACAACTAAAATACATAATCCAAACTTTTGAATGGTTGAACATTGAGGTAATAAGAAAATCTAAATCTGTCATGACCTTGGTTTTTAAAAAAATTTACCTTTGGTTTCCAAATATTGGGAGAATCCTTCTCATAATACCCATTTCAATGAAAATAGGAACACTCATCTATTATTTTTTTCCTACAAATGGAATTTCTTATTTATTTTGATCATGATTTTTCTCTTTTGATTGCTCCTGGAGTACTACTAGATGACATTCTTCTACTTGTCATCAATGGCTTTAATGCATAATCTTTGTGGTCATATTTTCCTTCTTTCTGTACTCATTGCTAATTAAGGAATTTGATACATCATTTTTTTACCTCATCCTTATCATATATCAATGTAGTGGTTATATAATCATAACTCTATTATATATTTCAGTAAAAAGAGGGACTTATCATTATCATTGATCGTTACTTCTAAACTTTTCAAATCTTGAAGGATTTAAATAAATCCATTTAGGTTCTCAATCATTGACAACCAATTAATATAATGAAATAAATATAATTTATTTTTCAATTAGATGAGGTTTATAATGATTCTATCCTTGTATTTATTTTAAAAAATCTTCCACATACTCTTCAAAGAGGTCTTTTACATCCACTATATTTTTGATCCTTTTCTAAATAAAGTATAATTGTGTCATTGGATGGGAGATTAAGACTCCTACAATCACCATTAGATATATTGGCAGGTTTTTCCTCTAGGGTAATATCCAAATTAGGCTAATTTAGAATATCTAGAACATCATATTTTCATATACTAAGGTTATTCATCCTAAAAATTTTATACATCACATATTCTATGTCATATTCCATGCATATTTAGCAAGAGTTACTTGTCACCCCAACATGTACTTCCAAAACCATATACTAAGGTAGAATGGGTGGTACTTTACTACTTCTAGTTTAGTGTTTCTCTATTAAATCAATAAACAGTTCATAATTTATAAATAAAATAGATCCGATGAGTTTGGGATAGTTGAAAATATTAAAAATGACTATTAGATCCCTTCAATATGATCAAAAATAAATACTAAAATAGAGGCTCAATCCAGATATGCAGTTAGAGGAGACACAATAAGTAGTGACAAGGGTTTTTAGGGTCACAGATAGCAGTGTAGAGGGGTACATAGAGTGAATTTCAGTAGGATGTGTGTATAAAAATGTCAAGGAATTTATAATCATGGTTATGAGAGTTATTACAATTTCTTCCCCAAGTACTCATCTGGCATTGATACTAGTTTTTGTGTGGAGTTTTACTCTTGATCACAATCAAACTTTTTTTATTTCACACAAACATAGAAAAAAAGATATAAAATATCATAGGAGAATTCAATGGTTCATTTGGGTGAACTTGTCCATGGGGAAGAAAATGAATCATTATTCAAAAAAATAATAATACCAATTACATTCATTTTCCCACAATTTGAAACCATATTTATATCAGGGGAGGAGAATAAGAATTTAATGGTCATTATATGTTTAAATGGACTTTATAGGTTTTAAATCCTGGTGGTCAATACATGCATGGAAATGATTATTTTTGGTCAAAATTTGACACTATAGGAATGCAAGGGGACCAGGCCAGGTCTGGGCACTGTTTTTTTCGGGTGAGAAGGCATGGTTGAAACTTAAATGGTGTATATAGCTTACATGGGGCTTGGTAGTAGGTTTATAATGGACATTTTTCCCAGTTTCCTTATAGGTGGGATAATATAACTACCTCACCAAACCATAAAATTTTATCTTGGTTGTTGTTGCATATTGTACATGTACAGTAACAATTCCATTGAATGTTATGGGAGAAGGGAAATGTTTTGGTGGGTGTAGGTGATATTGGTGTGAGAATTATATCAAACATAGACGCTACCAACCTTGACAATAAAATGAGTCTAGATAGATCTATTCCATAATTATTTGAGAAAGAGAGCTCATTGTTTCCATGATAGAGTTAGGAAAGCACAATTTGAGTGAAATAAAGGGTTGAGTGGATGTGAGAAATTTGTAAACATTATTATTAGTGAAACAAAGTTCATTTTTTTCCTTCATTATATTTTTCTAGGACCATTGAATAAAATCAAGTGGTGTCAGATCTATTTATCAAAAAATGATAGTGAGCATAAGGGATTTTTCAATTATTGGAAAATTCAAGTTACTCAGATTTGCGTTTTCATAGTAGATTTTGGAATATCATGTTGAGAAAATTACTATGACACAAACTATATTAAAAGTGGAGATAAAATAATCACCGAAGTGGTGGTAAAATATCAGTTTAAAATTAAGTGATTCGGTATGACACAATACTGCCACATCATCAGTCAATCACTACGCCAAAATAAGCAATTAGTGTTGGTTTAAACCACCACTAAATCATTTCATGATGGTGTTGAAAAACCGCCGCTAAATCATGATTCGACAATCATTTCATGGCATTTTTTATTAATTTTTAAAATTTTGAAATTATTTTAATTTATTATTGTTTATTTATTACCATTCCCAAGCACATGCACATGAACATGCCATTTATTCCCTTCAGAGATTCTGTGTTGGGTGAGATTTGAACACTTTACCTCTTGGTTATTTTACAAAGACTTTACCACTTCAGCAGACTCTTCATGTAGAGAGTAAATAGAATTTAATATACATTTATATATATCGATAGATAGAACAAATAATAGATAATAAATATATATGAACTAAATTACTAATAATTAATAATTAATAATAGATAATTTATAAAGAAAATATATATGAATAATAAATAAATAAATAAAAGAAATAATATGGTAATAAATGGTAAATAATAAATAATAAATAATAACTAACAAATAAATAATAAATAATAAATAATAAATAATAAATAATATGTCAATTAGAAATTAATAATAAATAATAATTAAATAATAAATAATATTTAACTAATAATAAATTAATAATAAATTAATAATAATAATAAATAATAAATAATAAATAATAAATAATAAATAATAAGTAATAAAAAAAAAAATAAAAAAAAATAAAAAATAAATATTTATTTAATAATAATTTAATAATAAAAATAGATCAATAAATAATACATTAGTAATAAATAATAAAAAAATAAAAAATAAAAAATAAAAAATTATAATTGAATAAATAATAAAGAATAAAGAATAAAGAATAAAGAATAAAGAATAAAATTAAAGTAAAAAGAATAAAGAATAAATGAATAAATGAATAAATGAATAAATACTAAATAATAAATAATAAGTAACAAATAATTACTAATAAATAATAAATAAATAATAAATAAATAATAAATAAATAATAAATAAATAATAACTAATAAATAAATAATTATAAATAAATAAGTAATTAATAACTAATAAATAAATAATAAATAACATGTTAATTAGAAATTAATATTAAACTAAAATTAAATAATTAATAATAAAAAATTAATAAAAAATTAATAAAAAATTAAAAATAATATGTAAAAATAAAACAATAAAAAATAAAAAGTAAAAAATAAAAAATAAAAAATAAAAATTAATAAATTAAAAATAATATTTAATAATAAATACTAAATAATAAATAATAAATAATAAATAATAAATAATAAATAATAAATAATAAAAAATAAAAAATAAATATTAAATAAATATTAAATATTTATTTTAAAAAATTATTAATAAAAATAAATCAATAAATGAAAAACCAACAATACATAAATATTAAAATAATAAATAATAAATAATAAATAATAAATAATAAATAATAAATAATAAATAATAAATAATAAATAATAAATAATAAATATTATGTATAAATAAATAATAAGTAATAAGTAATAAATGGTAAATAATAAGTAATAAATTATAAATATTTATTAAATATTTATTTAAAAGTAATTTAATAATAAAAATATTTTTTTAAAGGTTGAGGCACAAAAGACCTCTTTATTAAAATAAGGAAAAATAAAAGAAGAGTAACAAACAATAACCACATGGGTCAGAAACAGAAGCAAAAGTCGTTATCCTGTCCATAAGCACGTGCTCATATTGTGATGAGGGAGGTGTCCACCTCTACCACATAGATGTCAACCTCTCTTCCAAGTCTTGGCTTGCATCCATAGGTCATCATCATCCGAATATTTATCCACAACAACATCCTTTATGATTTTAGCTCTATAAATATCATCTCTTTTTGTTCCATCATCCTCACTACTAGCTGTAACAAGCATGTCAAAAGAGTTATGTGACCTAACATTACTCTTTACCTTCCCAGTTTGAGATTTATCACTTCTTCTTTGCACATCATTACTTGAGAAATCAGGTCTCATCAATTGATGTTCAATAGGGCTAATGCATTGAGCCCCTACTGGGGTCACCTGTTGGAGTTTGGGTTTAGCATTAGGAGAGTCCTGCCTGAGTCCAAAACTGGCAGCATCAAAAGCCTATATAGGAGGTGATTTCATACTTTCTCCAGCCCATGTTACACTATTAGGTGGAGGGGGAATAGGCACATTAGGACCTTCCAACATAATGGCATGATGATCCTGCTTAATTAGAGGTAAACCATACAGGGAAGAAAATTTTTCATTCACATCACCCGAAACAGGGGCCTTAAGAGGCCCTGTTTCACAAACTAGTGTATTCAAAAGCTGTAGTGAACTACAAGTAGCATTATCACTAACCTACCTATTCAATGAGCCAACTATAGTAGGAGTGTGGTCATTAATAGGTAACAAGGAAGCCAATTTACAAGTGGTTAAGATGTTACCTGAATCAGCCTATCCTAAGATAGGCACAAAAGTGCATTTTCTCTCTCTCTTATACTTGAGGGATGTTGCAACCTCATATTTCAATTTCCCTTTTCAATTCTTTAAATAAATTATTTGTTTCTCTTTCCAAAAAACCGAATCCACATGATCTTGTGCATCTGCCTCCCTTACAACCTGACTATCATAAGATTCCTCATCATTTAGATCTTTAGATAAGCCCCTATGAATGGAATATTTGAATGATAACCCTCCACTATTAAAGGATTGTCTTTATCAAGGTCAGCCCAAGATAAATGGTATTTTTCATTCCCTTAAGCTCTATAAATTTCCCTATGATGTAAGATCAGAAAGCCCTGACATCAATCCTTCAAAGGACCTTTTGGATTAATATTTGGGAATAAATTAGACCCCTCATCTATTAATATATATACATACAACGAAATTTACAAAAATACATATAAATGAAAATTTATGTTACCTAAATATATTTAAACACACTTAGATATATAATTCTATATTAATATATATATATATATAAACACAAGTAAATATAAATATGTATAAGTATTTACAAATGTATATAAATATACAGAAATATTCATAAATACATATAAATAGATATATACATATATAATTGATAACAAATCTCCAAAATGGGGGAGACCACAATAATTGTAACACCATCAAATCAATATGATTGAAAATCAATGGAATAAAATCATAAATGACATAAAAATCATATAAAGACACTCTTAAATGAAGATGAAATCTCATTGAATGTGTATCACACACACACACACTAAAATTTATTTAAATATATTATATATTAATGTTTATTTAAATATATTTGAATATAAATATATATTGGTTTATCAATACACACACATATGTATATATAAACATTATACACATATACATATACATAGACACACACACACACATATACATTGACACACTCACATTTATATATAAATATATTTACTTGTATAGGTATATATGACAATATTAAGGCACTTTTATAGGTTAATAAAATGGATAATAATTTATTTTAAATAAAATTAAAAATAAATATTTAATTCCATATGGTTTATTTATTTTAAAATACATTTTTATGTAAACATGTATTTATAAAATTGATTTATTATAAATAAATATTAAAAAATATACATATATTTAACTATAAATAAAAAATATATTATGAAAAATGATAAAACATCAAAACCATAATATCAATATGAATATAATTCTTGGGAATAAATTTAGTCTCCATAAAAAAAAGATAATAAGTGCCCCTTAAATATTGATAAAATTCCATTGAATGTTAAAAAATTGGGATTCCCCGACTAAAAACTCAATTTTAGAGTCCTTATGGGCCTTTTTTGGCCTCTATAAATGAGATCAAGATTTTTCTTAATCATTATTTCATAGATATCATCACATTCTTCAATTTAATATGTGGTATAGCCCAAACAGACACCTGAATCAAAAGTTATGGCTGTATGAAGTTGAAGTTAGATTTCTAACTTTTCTTAAACATATAATAAATTTTATTATTTGAATTATTATAAATATTAAATATAATTTTATTTTAGTTCATTTCATAAGCTTTAATTTTACTGGTTGGGGAGAAAAAATTGACTTTTAGATCAAAAGTTATGGTTCTTTGATGTTGAAGTCTGATGTTCAATTTATTGAAGAATTATTTTAACTTTCACATTATTATTAACTAATAATTATTTAAATTTATTAACTAACACATTATAATTAATTATAATTATAAATAATAAACTATATATGATGGTAAATAAGAAATAAGAAATAAGAAATAAGAAATAAATTTTTAATGTTTTATATTTGTTTCTTTTAATTTAGCTGCAGTTTTCTTAAAACCTACACCATTTCATGGTGGTTTCTAGAAAACCACCACTAAAAATAAATTCAATATTTTTTTTCAAAAAATATAATTATAATTTTTTTTAAAAAAAAGGTAAACTACATTTTTTTGCGGCGTTTAAAATGGCCGCTAAATTTTTTCCCGAAAAATATTTAGCGGCACTTTTCAAAACTGCTACAAAAATACCACTGATAAATGTGTTTTTATGGAATCCAATATCTTTCATTGATATTGTTTTGATTATATATTGATCAATTAGAGTACATTTTTTATGATCTAAGACATAATTCCAGCATTTTTAATCATTCAAGATACAAAAGTGAGATGCATTTACCTAAACTATGCTCCAATTTTCACTAAATATAAGTTCAATAGAGGGATAATTTATGGGTGATATGACCATGTTGAATTCCTTATACTACTCCTTTTTACATCATTAATGGGAGATATCCTTACTACTATGGATATTTTTATCCCCATTAAGAATATGGGATTTAACCTTGATGCCACCAAGGAAGTTGAGTTGATTAAGCTGAATAAGAATACAATCAATCATATCCACCAATGGATCAATCATAACATCCACCACCACATTTCTCAATATATTGATTATCATAAACTCTATATGAAGCTATATAATACATAATAGTTAAAAACTACTTGAAACAATATATTTCTATTAAAGGGGTAGATGACTTTTCAACTAGAGAGGGTAAACTCTATATCCGAACTTACCAGTGAGTTTCAATGTTTGGTGAATTAATTAGTTTATAGATTTAAATATCTAAATAATGAATATTAGATAAACCATATTCTTTTCAAAATTTCTAATATTTGAGATACACCAATGGTCTCCCATGTAAAATCAGTTCCCAGAAGAAAATATACCATGGAAATAGAAAAGAACACACTTTTCAATGAGGAGGCTAGAAGGAAGGATGTGAGTTACACACAAATATAATATATCATCCTAGAGAATCACTTGAGAACAAGGAGGTGGTTGAGGGATATAAAGAATAGAGTGAATAAAGGGAATAGTAAGGTCCATATAAGGAAATATCCCAACATAGAAATGTTACCTTTGTGTCATGGAGGAACACATAAAGAACAACTACAATAGTGCAGGTACTGTAGCAAGTACTATATCAGGGTACTGTTGTAGCATTACTATTCATCCTGATTGGGATTTCAGGCCACTAGGCCTTCCGGCCATCAAGGGGGTGGTGATTTAGGCATGATGAAAGAAGGGTCTTCAGGTCATTCAATGGTGGGCATACGGGCCATGTAATGGGATTCATGCCCTCTAGGACATTATGCCATAATATATAATGTAATAAAGTGGCTGGTTGGGTGGGTTATACGTTGGGGGGATATGACCTACCTTTCAGGCCTATGTGTGTGTGGTGTTTGTGTTTTTGAATGTAATTGTACCCCCAAGAACCTTATATTATAGTATCTAATAAATAATAAATAAATATTTTCATGTGATGGTCACTATAGAAGTCATAATTTGATTCAAAATTAATAAGATACTTTTTTTCACACATCAGGCCAAAAAATAGAGTGGTTGGACAATAATACAATTCCATACCACATCACTTTTCATTGTGAGTGTTTCTTAAATTATCAAGTAGTTGAATTTGGTGCGGTTAAGTTGGGTAATACTAGTTTGGTTGTGACTATTGGAAAGGGAAATAGCCAAGTCATGAGGAATGTTGGTACACAATCACCCTAAAGGATGTTTAAAATTTTGTAAGTATATGAATCAATCAATTACTAGAAGTATCCTTTGATAGAAAATATTTTAGCGATATCTTTAGTAATTGAGAATGAAAATTGATGAAAATTACATTTTCATTTCCCGGGGACACATATATGTTATGTTGTAAAATACACATGTAATGATATGTGTAGACTACCCCAACATGATGGAGACGGAGGAATCATCAAATTTATGGCCTAAGAGACTTGGCCACATGAGTGGATGAGGTTCATATACCCTAAAAAATAAGAAGAACAATAGTGTTAACAAGGATGTATCAATTGATATGTGTAGACTAACCAAACATGGTGGAGTGGGAGGAATCATAAAATTTATGGCATAGGAGTCTCAAACAAAAGAGTGGAAAAGGGTTATCTTCTCTGAAAAATAAGAAGTACATCAGCGTTGAGAAGGATTCATCACTTGATCCATGTAATTAATTCTTATAAAAATAGTAACATTTAATAATTATTCATCAACGAGATTGAGTATCTAGATCTGGTGCTCTCTAATTTATGTGGTCTCATCGAGGAGGTTTAACATAGAGGTAAAAATTATATTCTAACCATTATTGAAGTTATATCTCAAAAGGTATGGATGTTCTTCTTACACACAAAGGAAAAACAATAGATTACTTCAAAAGGTTCCACACAATGATGAAATGTAAATCTAGGAGGAAGATAAAGTGTATTCTTATAGAAAATATAGAATATTAAACATTCCAGAAGTTTGATTTTGATTATAGGATCCATATAATCTGACATGAGAGGGTGGTCCCTCTCACCCCAAAACATAACAGAGTTGCACAAAGGATAAACAAAACCATCACAAACAAGGTTAAGATCATGATGAGTTTGGTTAAATTAAAGAATCCATTTTCAGGATAAATTGTTCAAGTAACATGTAATATTATTTATTTATCACCATAAACCCATCTAAATTTCCAGATTCCATAGAATATATGGTTTAGTAAACCTCTATTTTACTCTGATTTATGAGTATTTTGATGTTTGATATTTTTACATGTATCCAAAGTGTTTAAAAAGAAGCTAAATGAGATATCTAGCCTATGAATCTTCATCATCTACAAATATGAAAAGTTTAGAGACAATTTTTTGGACCTAAAAGAGAAAATTATGATTAGAAGTAAAGATGTCATGTTTCATAAGAACTAGGTGATCGATGACATTCAAAATCCAAGATTATAACTAAGAGAAAATTTTGAGAAATCAATTTATGATCGAACACCCATATGAGAACCAATTATTACTAAATAGGAGGTGGTCTAGTGGACTCATCATCAGTATACTGGGAGGCAGTGGAGGAGGATATTTATTAGGGGAGACTAAATCCTATACACTATAAGTAATTGAACTTTTATGGGAGGCAAGTGATGTTGTGCCTCCCAAACCTATAATTTCACAAGTTTTAAGATCTTTACAAGGAAGGATTCTATAAACAATATATCTAGAGTAAGATTAACTTTTTATAACTAATGAGGGAGATCAATGAGGTTATCAATAGGTTTTTTCTCATCCAAAGAAACTCAAATGTTTATATTCAATGAAGGATGAAATGGAGTCATTAACAAAAAACCAGATGTAGAATTTGGTAGAACAACCCAAAGGTATGAACACACTAACAAAAAATGGATGCTAAAGTTGAAGATTAATGGTTACTGAAAGGAGTTAAAGAAAAATGACTAGTTAGTGGTCAAATTATTCCTTCAAAATAGCATAGTTTACTTTGATGAGATCTTTTCACCCATGATGAATATGGCTTCAATCCATGTCATTTTTGGATTTCTATGTAGCCATCACATATACCTTGAGTAAATGGCCATGAAGTTATGATTTATTCATGGATAACTCAATAAGAATTTTTATATAAATATTCTTTAAGATTTTGAATTTTTTGAATAAGAAAACATCATGTGAAAATTGAATAAGATCTTCTACAAACTCAAATAGGCTCTCAGACTATGGTACAAGATGTTTGAATCATTCATGGAGAGTCATGGATACAAGAAGACACATGAAGACTAGTTTTTTTTACCTATAGTGGTTTTATTATGGTAAATTAATTACTCACTTACTTTATGTTGAAGAAAATTTGATAATTTATAAGTAAATAGTGAATATAATTCAATAGAAGGAGTTATCCAACTCTTTTGATATAAAAGTGTTAGAAGTGGCTCAACCGATTTTGGAGATGTAGATCATTCATAAACAAAATATGAGATTGTTATTGCTATATGAGAAGAATTATTTTGAATGTTTTCTAAAACATTTAATCATGGAAAGAGACAAATAATTGATCATTCCTCTTCCCAGTTATCTGATGGTGGTTAAGATTTGATTCCCATCATCCGAGGAATAAATTGAGGCGATTGAGATAATACCATAATCCTCAGTGGTTGGATGTTTTATGACTACTATGGTGTATACAAGGTTAGACATTAATTTTTTAATGGCTATCATGATAAGATTTATCTCCAATCTTAGGAAGAATCACTGTGATGAAATCAAGTGGATTATATAGTATCTTAAAGGTACATCGGTGCTATATTTGTGCTATAGAGGAGATTTTCCACTCTCAGAGGGATATATAAATGTATATATAGATGGATTTACTTATATAATTAATTCTATATCCTAACAGATCAATACTTTTATATTATGAGATATATCATAGTAGTCAAGTTTATATAAATACATTGTTTTATCCAATTCCAAAGCAAAGTACATTACTATTGTGGATGCTAGCAAGTAGATTTTTTGGTTAATGATTTTTCTTAAGGATATTAGATTTTTACATAAGTATTAGATGGTTCATTATAATAGTTAAATTTATTTGTACATGAGAAATAAATACATGTATTATTCTTGGGTGAATAACATCGATATTCATTATCTTTAGATACACAAGGTGATGGATCATCAACTGTTGTGACGTATAAAGATCCATAAGAACTATAATCTTGAATATATAATGAAAAAGGTGGTAGATTAGGAGAATATGGATCTTTATAGATACTATAGTTTATTTTAGTTGTAACACCCCAAGCTTCTACGATACGCTTCTCTTTGAATAACGCAATAGCGTATGTTGTACGCAACATCGAGTTCTAACACACCACAACCAATCAAACTAGCCGTTATGAATAGTAATACCCACTTTTTGAAATTTATAAATTTTATTTTTAAAAATGGAATTCATTTTTTCATTCGGAATATCGAAATTATCCTAGGGTGAATTTTTGGTATTTTTCTGAAAAACTGCATTTTTTGATGAATAGTCAAACCACTAAGTGGTAGTTAAAAAAAATGAATTTTTCATAAAACTTAATTTTATCGCTTTTGTGAGTGAAATTTCGAAAATCCGAGAGACACGGTTAATATAAAGGAGTAAAATGTGGTTCAATGGGATGAAAATAATTTTTGGTGAATAGTAACTTTTTACTTTTATTTACCACGGTTAAAAGTAAATAGGGTAATTAAGGGTAAAAATGATATTAATATTACCCTAAAACATTTCCTAATTATATTGGACATGTGTATCACGACCAAAAACAACCTTAGGAAAAAAATATTATCATTTAGGTCCACTTGGATTAGATTAGGACATTTATTATTATTTAATTCAAAGAAGAGTTAAAAGAGTTAAAATCAAAGTTTATTAACTAAAACATTTTTAATATAGGGTTATACATAAGATAAATTCGATTTTAAATATTCATTAGAAATATAGAAATATTTCCTATATAATTATATTTTATTTATAATTTTTAGACATTAAATAATTTAATTTATTTATGACACAATGATGATGCAGTAATTACCATAATAGTGAAAAATTAAAATAATTGATATTATAAATACCTAAATAAATATAATTTGAGACTTTTTATGAATTAAACTAATTTTATAGGTTAATATGACATGTTAGTATTGATTTGATTAACTTTTTTCGAAGTAATCATTCTGTTATGATTTTCACAAAAATCAATTTTCCAAATAGTGTCAAAATTGACATAAAAGAGTTTTTTTGAAATATATATATTATTAATTGATATTCAATTCCTAAAAATCTGAGGTGCGGACAAGAGACTTATATCATGATAGGTGTATCATTAATGGACCACTTTGGGGTCTCTTGGTGGTATATAGTAAGTTTATTAACTATATAATATAAAAATACAAAGTGACATGGTAAGTGTCAAACTAATTAACTAAGAGTTAAAACTAAAAGATAAGGTTAATATAATGAACCAAACCTATCTAAATTATATTGGATGAGTGGTTTTCGACCCATACCCAACTTAACCTTTAAATAATAAACTTTGGAGCCATTAAAATGTGAATATTGAATTTATTATAAAATAATATTTCTTGCTTTTCCAAAGGTGCCCCTCACCCCTCTTATAAAAGGGCACTCCCCCTTCTAATTAATTTACACCTTAAAAGCCTTTTGGTTCGGCCAACCTCTACTCAAATACTCTATCAAATTCCCTCAATACAACCTAGAGGCCTTAGTTTGATCAGAAATCTAACCTAAAGAGCCCTTTTGATCAAATCAAAAGGAAGAACCCGAAGAAGAGGTGATGTTTTCACCACCCTTTTTCAAATTCATTTCTTCTTCAACTTCTTCTTTATTTGTTTTCCCATACTAAAATAATAAATCCAGTATCTTATATATACTATGATGTTATTATAAATATGGTACAAAAATATTCAGTATTCTATCCATCCTTTGAATAACATGTCACCATACATGCGTACGTACGACTTACCGTCTCCACGTCGTGGTGTAATTGTTATTCAATAAATTATTATTTGGATGGGTATAATAATGATGTGTAATTCATGTAAATAATAAATATAACATGAATATGATTCTGTATATATGATATAACATCCAATTATATATTATTTTAATATCAAAATATTGATATTGTTGCTCGTGCGTACGTACGGACTACCGTCTCCACGAACACGATGAGATTCATTCTCCATCGTATCCATTCAAGTCTAATTCACATTTGATTATTAATAACAGTATCTAAGGACTTTATATTATTCTGGATATGATTAATATACAACCTATCCATGAAAAACATGACTTATGTAACAAAACATATAAAAGAAAACGTGTAAGTTAACACCCGAAACAACGATAATACTAAGATATTATTAACAAATCAATGTTAAAAGATCATATATGATATCATAATAATGTATATGATTATTTTATAATTTAATAACAATTATTTCACCATTATACAGGAGGTTAACCTACCCCAACCAAGGAAAAGTACATGGTAAGAGTTTATTTCGCAATCTCTTCATTATCCGAGGTTGTTTATACGTAATAATCTACTGGGATTTCTTTATCATCCACATCCATGTTTCTTAAAAATGTATTTAATTTTTTTTACTATTTACAAGAATATGGGTTAAAGTAATTTATACCCTTGTTTGACTTTTTATAAGAGGTTTATAAAGGAATCTTTCCATTTTTTTCCAAACAAGGTGCTTTTTAACCTTTTAGACAGAATTAAGGTAAGAATGTTTTTTTATCTTATACGGTGGGTGCAGCTATTTTCTGTCCTTATAAAATCTTCTAATCTTTCCTTACAAGCTTATAATAATATTTTCAAATAAAATGATTTATTTTATAAATATATGACTCTTAAATGATTTAAAAAAAAATATATTTCTCTAAAAAGAGTTTTGATTTCATCTATGTCAACATCCTTTGATGGGTTTTAAGATTATTTGAGGCTGATTTATTATGATACAAAATGTCTATATTGTATTGAAGGTTTTGTGATATTTTTGACTGTGGATGTGTTATTTTTATACCATTCATGGTTTATGGATGATGTATTTACATTTTGTATTCTAGTTTTAATACGAATGTTTATGTTATGTTTAAACCTTTTCATATGGGAATGGATTGGACTTAATATGTGACGGGGGAGCCCGCTATAGCACCTCGATGCATCGGTAGGTCTCATGAGACAAACTAGTGTCTTGGCTCAAGGACTTGGAAAAATCTTATTTGTAGTCTTGGCAAGAGGCCTTGGCTATATGGTTATGATAGTCTGGCATTTTGCACTCCATCATTATGAAAGTGATTATTGATATTGCATGTGATTATTAGACTAGTAGAATACCCATGTGAATAAGTAAATGACATTATTTCATTTTATTTTTTCCATACTATGTTTAAGTTCAAGTTTAGAAGGCTTTTTTTAGTTATACATTGCCTTAAATGTTTATTCTTATTTACGAAAGTTTCCGCTATATTGTTATGCTTACTGGGCATTTGAGCTCACCACTTTTCTATGTTTTATTTTTCCCAGGATGTGAAGAAGCAATTTATGAATGACCTACAGGGATAGTATGAGGGGATAAGAGTGTGGATTATAGAGACTATGTTGTTGTAGTTTTCATTTTTATGATGTAATGTAAACTTTATGAATATATCTAGTGTTTCCAAGGCTAATAAACTAATCAGTCTTTCGAGATTTGATCTTTCTTATGATCATGACAATGTTATGTAATAATGCACCGAATCTGGGTAACTGGGGTCGGGGCGTTACAGTTGGTATCCGAAGAAGTTTAGTACAAACCTTGGAAGCTAGATTTAGATAAACTATGATTAGAGCACATAGACCTAAGATGGACTTTGAGGATTAGTATAGAAGAACATCCTAGAATTTTGGTATTGTAGAGATTTTGTGAGTTTTCCGAGCAATACATCCTGGTATAGATACGAGCAGGTAGAGGTGGATCTGGCACAGATGTACCTAGGGGTAAAACCCAAAAACACCACTTTGAGCTTGACTCGAATGAGAACTGGTGCACGACAACGGGCCTTGCTGCACTCTTGGTTACGACACTCCCAGGGGATATGCTTAGGATAACTCTCATTTTCTTTACAAATAATTATGAAGGGTTTATGAGTATATACTTATTCAAAGAACATATTTTTATGATTATGGATTATATCCATAAATAGTTCAATTTATGTTAAGTGTTTTATAAGTATGGAATTATGTATTTTGATTCATAAAATGATCTAGTTTATCCCATTATTTAGAAATGGCACCTAGTGGAAGAAATGGAAACTATATCAATGCACGCACTCCATGTTGGGATTTCCCTCCTGCTGAAGATAATTATAGTGGATCTAGTGATGCAACTGGTGCTGATCAACTAATCACCATACTAGGACAACTCACTTAGGTTATGAATAATAACCTTACCCATATGGAGCACCTTGATCCGCAGCATGGAGGATCAATGTTAGATCAATTCATGAGGAAACAACCACCAATGTTCAATGGGAGTACAAATCCATTGGTATCTGAGCAATGGATAAGTTCCCTAGAGAAAATATTTTATGCTTTGGGAAGTAGTGAAAGGGAAAAAGTTATCATGGCAGTTTACCACCTCACTGGAGATGCTGATCAATGGTGGTCATTGATTCAAAACATGAAGGAAGATGATGAAGTATCAAATATGGAATGGAGGGAGTTCAAAGATCTGTTTTTAGAAAAATACTTTCCTCATGACCATCGAGTATATATGGAAAGGCAATTTTTGAGTCTGAGACCAAAGGAGGATGAGAATGTCGCAAAGTATGAGACTAACTTTACAAGGTTAGCAAGGTATGCTAGAGATTATATACGTAACCCAAGAAGTAATATTGATCGTTTATTTGATGGGTTAAAACCATTTCTCTGTCGAGCATTAGTCTCATAATCCTTTTCATCGTACGAAGAAATTGTCTCATGTGATATCAAGACAGAAAAGGAATTATCTAAGTCTTATGACTTTAAAGAAAAGCAAGAGAAGAAGAGATCTGCTGATCAATCTGGGAATGGAAATAAGTGGAAGAAGGGAAAGGTTGAATATCCATCCTGTGGTAAATGTGGGAAGAAACACCCCGGTACTTTCTTGAAGGGAATGGGTGTCTGTTACAAGTGTGGTGAAAAAGGCCAGCAAGCTCTTGATTGAAAAGGGAAGAAGGAAGCTACCGATGTTCAGTGCTACAATTGCAGGGATATGGGACATTATGAAAATTAATGTCCTAAGCGTCAGGGGAACTTACCTCAGAAAAGGCCAAGGGATCAAGGCCAAGCTTATGCTATCACTACTGTGGAGGTAGAAGCTCCGAAAGAAGTGGTGGTAGGTAATTTAATGGTTTCCTCAAGTTTAGAAAATGCATTATTTGATTCTGGATCATAACATTGTTTCATATCTTCCCAGTTTGCTAAGAAAATTAGATATTTCCAATTTGATTTAACAAGGGAGTTGTCAGTTAAAACTCCTAAGGGAATTATCATTGCAATGACGTTTTGTGAATCAGTCCCCATTAGAGCACATAAATGTTCTTTATCCGCTGATCTCATCATCATACCTATGATTGAGTTTGATATAATCCTTAGTATGGATTGGATTTCAGACCATGATGTGAAGATTTATTGTAAGAAGAAGGAGGTTACGATTTTTGATGATGATGATAAGGAACACCTTATCTTTAGAGCAGAATCGTCACCACCTAATTCTTATCTAGATCCACCCCCAGTAGCTCAACTAAATTCAATTATTGGGGAGGAAGAGAATGAAATGACTATGGGTGAGGAAAGTAATTCTCAAATAGAGGGTGTACCTATTGTGAAAGAATATGTAGATGTGTTTCCGGACAATTTACATGGACATCCTCCAGAACGAGAAGTTGAGTTTTCCATTGATTTAATTCCTGGATCAAGGCCTATATTGAAGAACCTTTATAGAATGGCCACTGTAGAATTAGTTGAACTAAAGAAACAAATAGAGGAATTGAGTAATAAGGGATTTATTCGCCCCAGTGTTTTGCCATGGGGAGCCCATGTTCTTTTTGTTAAAAAGAAAGATGGATCTATGAGGTTATGTATCGACTACAGGGAGATCAATGATATAACAATAAAGAACAAGTATCCCCTACCTCACATTGATGATTTATTTGACCAACTACATGGAGCTCAATACTTTTCAAAGATTGAAATTCGATCTGGATACCTTCAGTTGTGTGTGAAGAAGGAAGACATTCCAAAGACAGCATTTCGAACCAGGTACGGGCATTACGAGTTTACAATAATGCCTTTTGGATTGACTAATGAACCCTCTGTATTCATGGATATGATGAATATAGTTTTCAAGGAATATCTAGATGAATTTGCGGTGGTATTTATTGATGATATCTTGGTATACTCCAAAAGCTACGAAGATCATGAAAATCACTTGCGCATTATCCTGAAGACTCTGAGAAGACATGAATTATATGGGAAGTTTAGCAAGTGTGAATTCTGGCTTCACGAGATTTCTTTTCTTGGCCATATTGCCTCTAAATATGGAATCTCTGTTGATCCTTCTAAGACCAAGGCAATCCAAGAATGGCCATCACCTACAAGTATAATTTAGGTACGTAGTTTTATTGGTTTAGCAGGTTATTATCGACGTTTCGTTCAGAATTTTTCCCGGTTGGCTAACCCATTATCAAAGCTTACACGTAAAGGGGTTAAATTTGTTTGGAAAAAAGAATGTGAAGAATGTTTCGAAGAACTGAAGAGAAGATTAGTCAATGCTCCTATATTGACTCTACCATCGGGGAATGATGGGTTCGTTATTTATAGTGATGCATCGAAGAAAGGACTTGGTTGTGTCCTTATGCAGAATGATAGAGTTATTGCCTATGCATCACGACAGTTAAAAATTCATGAACAAAACTATCCTACTCATGATCTTGAGTTAGCAGCTGTGATCTTTGATTTGAAGATATGGAGGCACTACCTATATGGTGAAAAATGTGAGATTTATACTGATCACAAGAGTTTGAATTATATTTTCTCACAAAAAGAACTCAACACGAGGAAAAGGAGATGGCTTGAATTACTCAAGGATTATTATTGTACGATACACTACCACCCGGGGAAGGCAAATAAGGTGGAAGATGCTTTGAGCAGAAAAGATCATGGAGTTTTGAACATGATGATAATTGAAAGGGATCCTACTTTTATGGATCTAGTAAAGTTGGATATGGGAATCACCATGGAAGGTGAAACATCAATTATTTTTCAAATGGTTTCCAAACAATCTTTACTAGAAAGGATTAAGAGTTCACAGACTGATGATGAAGAATTTCAAAAGAAGATTAAAGCTGTGAATGATGGGATATTGAGAGACTTTGTGTTTGAAGATGGAATTTTGAAATTTGGGAAGAGACTTTGTGTTCCCGATATACCTGATCTAAAAAAGGAATTGCTGGATGATGCTCATAGTTCCAATTTCTCTATACACCCTGGGAGCACCAAAATGTATAGATATATGAAGGAAAATTTTTGGTGGCACAACATGAAGAGGGAGATTTCTGATTTTGTGTCAAGATGTATGGTTTTTCAACAAGTGAAATATGGAAGGCAACAACCTGGAGGAGTCATGCAACCTCTTCCCATACCGGAGTGGAAATGGGACAATATCACGACGGACTTTGTCATGAGACTACCAAATAATCCTAGAAGGAACGATGCAATATGGGTTATTGTTGATCGTCTTACCAAGTCATCACATTTTCTTACTATAAGAGAAGATCTACCACTGGAACATCTAGCAAGACTATATATTGATGAAGTGGTGATACTTCATGGAGTACCCCTATTGATTGTTTCTGATCGTGATCCCCGTTTTACTTCAAGATTCTGGAAAAGTCTTCAGAAAGCCTTGGATACTGAACTTTATTTGAGCACTACCTACCACCCTCAAACATATGGACAATCAGAACAAACTATTCAAACCTTAGAAGACATGTTGAGATCCTGCTCACTTGACATTCAGGGTATGTGGGATAAATATTTACCTCTGGTAGAATTTTCCTACAACAATAGCTTCCATTCCAGTATTCAGATGACACCATATGAAGCGTTATACGGAAAGAGATGTCGCACACCAACCTGTTGGGATGACGTTGGTGAAAGAGAACTTGTAGGCCCAAAACTAGTATAGGAAACGATGGAAAAGGTGAAGGTAATCCAAAACCATCTCAAAGAATCCCAAAGTAGGTAGAAGAGCTATGCCGATAATTGAAGGAAGGATTTTGAATTTCAAGTTGGTGATCATGTTTTCTTGAAGGTATCTCCATGGAAGGGAGTCATACGTTTTGGTAAGAAAGGTAAATTGAGTCCCAGGTACATCGGACATTTCGAAATTCTAGAACGAATTGGGGCTGTAGCTTACCAATTGGCAGTACCGCCAAGTCTCTCCAAAGTTCACGATGTGTTCCATGTATCTCTGTTGTGGAAATACATGCCTGACCCAAAGAATGTACTCACCTATGAGGAATTAGAACTCGAACCCGATCTGTCTTATTGCAAAGAGACCATCAAGATTCTTCATATGAGAGAACAAGTACTGAGAAACCGAATGAATCGTCTGGTAAAAGTCTTGTGGAGAAACCATAAGATGGAAGAGGCAACGTGGGAACCCGAGGAACTTATGATGAAGAACCACCCGAGTCTTTTCATGCGGTAGTATTCTAGAAATTTCGAGGATGAAATTATTTAAAGGAGGGGAGAATGTAACACCCCAAGCTTCTATGGTACACTTCTCTTTGAATAATGCAATAGCGTGTGTTGTACGCAACATCGAGTTCTAACACACCACAACCAATCAAACTAGCCGTTATGAATAGTAATACCCACTTTTTGAAATTTATAAATTTTATTTTTGAAAATGGACTTCATTTTTGGATTCAGAATATCAAAATTAGCCTAGGGTGAATTTTTGGTATTTTTCTGAAAAACTTCATTTTTTGATGAATAGTGAAACCACTAAGTGGTAGTTAAAAAAATGAATTTTTCATAAAACTTAATTTTATCACATCTGTGAGTGGAATTTCGAAAATCCCAGAGACACGGTTAATATCAAGGAGTAAAATGTGGTTCAATGAGATGAAAATAATTTTTGGTGAATAGTAACTTTTACTTTTATTTACCACGGTTAAAAGTAAATAGGGTAATTAAGGGTAAAAATGATATGAATATTACCCTAACACATGTCATAATTATATTGGACAAGTGTATCTCGACCAAAAACAACCTTAGGAATAAAATATTATCATTTAGGTCCACTTGGATTAGATTAGGACATTTATTATTATTTAATTCAAAGAAGAGTTAAAAGAGTTAAAATCAAAGTTTATTTACTAAAACTTTTTTAATATTGGGTTATACATAAGATAAATTTGATTTTAAATATTAATTATAAATATAAAAAGATTTCATAAATAATTATAGTTTATTTATAATTTTTAGACAATAAATAATTTAATTTATTTATGACAAAATGATGATGCAGTAATTACTAGAATAGTGAAAAATTAAAATAATTGATATTATAAATACCTAAATAAATATAATTTGAGACGTTTTATGAATTAAACTAATTTTATAAGTTAATATGACATGTTAGGATTTATTTAATTAACTTTTTTAGAAGTAATCATTCATTTATGATTTTCACAAAAATCAATTTTCCAAATAGTTTCAAAATTGACATAAAAGAGTTTTTAAAACAAATATTATATTATTAATTGATATTCAATTTTTAAAAATCTAAGGTTCGGCCAAGAGACTTATATCATGATAGGTGTATCATTAATGGACCACTTGGGTGTCTCTTGGAGGTATATAGTAAGTTTATTAACTATATAATATAAAAATAGAAAGTGACATGGTAAGTGTCAAACTAATTAACTAAGAGTTAAAACTAAAAGATAAGGTTAATATAATGACCCAAACCTGTCTAAATTCTATTGGTTGAGTGGATTTCAACCCATACCTACCTTAAACTTTAAATAATCCACTTTGGATCCATTAGAAACTGAATATGAATTTATTATAAAATAATATTTCTAGCTTTTCCAAAGGTGCCCCTCACCCCTCTTATAAAAGGGGACTCCCCCTTATCATTAATTCACACCTTTAAAGCCTTTTGGTTAGTCCAAAATCTACTCAAATACTCTCTAAACTTACCTCAATACAACATAGAGGCCTTAGTTTTATCAGAAATCCAACCTAAGCATCCCTTTTGATCAAATCAAAAGGAAGAACCCGAAGAAGAGGTAATGTTTTCACCACCCTTTTTCAAATTCATTTCTTCTTCAACTTGTTCTTTCTTTGTTTTACCATTATAAAATAATAAATCCTGTATATTATATATACTGTGATGTTATTATAAATATGGTACAACCATATTCAGTATTCTATCTATCCTTTGAATAACATGTCACCATACGTGCGTACGTACGACTTACCGTCTCCACGTCGTGGTGTAATTGTTATTCAATAAATTATTATTTGGATGGGTATAATAATGATGTGTAATTCATTTCAATAATAAATATAACATGATAATGATTATGTATATATGATATACCATCCAATTATATATTATTTTAATATCAAAATAATGATATTGTCGCTCGTGCGTACGTACGGACTACCGTCTCCACGAACACGATGAGATTCATTCTCCATCGTATCCATTCAAGTCTAATTATCATTTGATGATTAATAATAGTATATAAGGACTTGATATCATTCTGGATATGATTAAGATACAACCTATCCATGATAAACATGACTTATGTAACAAAACATATAAAAGAAAACGAGTAAGTTAACACCCGAAACAACGATAATACTAAGATATTATTAACAAATCAATATTAAAAGATCATATATGATATCATAATAATGTATATGATTCTTGTATAATTTAATAACAATTATTTCACCATTATACAGGAGTTTAATCTACCCCAACCAAGGAAAAGTACAAGTTAAGGGTTTATTTCACAATCTCTTCATTATCCGAGGTTGTTTATACGTAATAATCTAATGGGATTTCTTTATCATCCACATCCATGTTTCTTAAAAATGTATTTCAAAACATTTTTACTATTTACAAGAATATGTGTTAAAGTCATTTATACCCTTTTTTTGACTTTTTATAATAGGTTTATAAAGGAGTATTTCCGTCATTTTCCAAACAAGGTGATTTTTAACCTTTTAGACAGAATTAAGGTAAGAATGTTTTTTAACTTATACGGTGGGTGCGGCTATTTTCCATTGTTATAAAATCTTAGAATCTTACATTACAAGCTTATAAGAATATTTTCAAATAAAATGATTTATTTTATAAATATATGACTCTTAAATGATTTCAAAATAAAAAGAGATATTTCTCTAAAAAGAGTTTTTGATTGCATCTATGTCAACATCCTTTGATGGATTTTAAGCTTATTTGAAGTTGATTTATTATGATACAAAACTTCTATATTTTATTGAAGGTTTTGTGATATGTTTGACTGTGGATGTGTTATTTTTATACCATTCATGGTTTATGGATGAACTATTTACATTTCGTATGCTAGTTTTAATACCAATGTTTATGTTATGTTTAAACCTTTTCATATGGGAATGCATTGGACTTAATATGTGACAGATGGAGCCCGCTATAGCTCCTCGATGCATTGGTAGGTCTCATGAGACCAACTAGTGTCTTGGCACAAGGCCTTGGAAAAATCTTATTTGTAGTCTTGGCACGAGGCCTTGGATATGTGGTTATGATAGTCTGGCATTATTCATTCCATTATTATCAAAGTGGTTATTGATATTGCATGTGATTATTCGATTAGTAGAATATCCATGTGAATAAGTAAATGGAATTATTTCATTTTATTTTTTCCATACTATGTTGAAGTTCATATTTAAAAGGCTTTTTTTAGTTATACATTGCCTTAAATGTTTATTCTTATTTATGAAAGTTTCCGCTATATTTCTATCCTTACTGGGAATTTGTGCTCACCCTGTTTCTATGTTTTATTTTTCCCAGGATGTGAAGAAGTAATTTATGAATGATCTGTAGGGATAGTATGAGGGGATATGAGTGTGGACTATGGAGACTATGTTGTTTTAGTTTTCATTTTTATTATGTAATGTAAACTTTATGAATATATCTAGTGCTTCTAAGGCTACTAAAATAATCGGTCTTTCGAGATTTGATCTTTTTTGTGATCATGCCAATGTTATGTAATAATGAACCGACTCTGGAAACTAGGGTCGGGGTGTTACAGTAGTTAAAGGGTGAAAATTAATGGAGATTTTTTCATCTACCTTGTAGATGGGTTGGTGCACCTATATCACAAGACTTCCATCTTGGCTTGTGCACATTATATAAATGCCAAAGCTGTTCCTTTGACAATCATGGGAGATATAAATGGTTTTTGTGGGTTTAATTGGGATAGGTGGGAGTGGTTTAAATCTTATATTCCTCCCAACTTGGATATAAAACGAATCTAGAGGGATTCTTTCCACCATCACTTGAGCTAGAGAGCTAATTATTTCCAAGATATAGTTAGGAGAGCTCCATGTGAGTGAATAAAAAGGGTGGAATGGGAGGAGGAATTTTGTAAACTTGTTTCTCATTGAAAAATTTTGAATTTTTTCCTCCATTACATTTCACTATGATATGTGAATCACAAAAATTAGGGTTAGATCCACTCATATCAAAAGAGTGATGATCTTTAGATATTTTATAGTGATCAAAAAATTCAAGTTGCATGAATTAGTGTTATTATGGATGATTTTAAAAGCTCATGTCGATAATATTAAAACATCATAAATGGTATTAAAAATAGATATAAAATAGGATCTCTAGAGTAGGTTAATGTTTTTTTCAATCTAAGGTTCTCAAGTACTTTTTATTGAAGAATAAGTAAATGTTCTAGTGTTGAAAAAATTTATGGCGATATATTCACTAGATTCTCTGGTGTTCCCTTCTAGTGCCACAAATTTCCATTTCATTAGTCAATATTGAACATTGATTCCATTTTGATTATATATTTATCAATTAATTTTTTTTTTCAATCTAAGAGTATATTTCACCATTTTAGGCCATTTTGGATGTAATGCTAAGATCAATTTTTCAAAATTAAGGTCTAATTTTCACTGAATTAAAATTTAATGGAAGGACCATCCACAAAAGGGATGATAATGTTGAATTACTTGAACTAATCCATTTATAAGTCTTTAATAGATGATCTATTTAATGTTAACTATATTTTTAACCCATTGATAAAAAAGGGTGTCAACCCTCTTTCCACTAAGGAGTCCAAGTAGAGGATTTTTAACAATAAGACAATTGGTAAAATTCACCAATGGATCGATCATAGCATCTTACACTATATTTCTTAAGAGACTGACACATAAAAACTTTTGATGAAGTTTGATAATACATACCCATTAAACACCCCTCAAAACAAGAAACTCTTATTAATTCAATTAATGAATCTCTAACTACATAATGGAATCTCAATATTCAAACACACTGGTCACTTCTAGAGCATGGTGAATCAATTGGTAGATTTAGGTAAGGCTATAACTTATGAATATTAGGTTAACCATTTACTTTAAAAATATATAGTTTGTTAGGATACATTGGTGGTCTCCCTCAAAAACTCAATTCCAGGAGGAAAACTTTCCAAAACAATGGTAAAGGATACACTTTTCAATGAGGATTCTCAAGGGAAGGATGAAAGTTACAACCATAAAAAATCCCCCTTTATTGAGAAGTGAGGAAGACAAGAAGGTGGTGTTCAAGGGGTATGAATTATAGGATGAATCAAGTTAATAGAAAGGTAAATAGATGGTAAGAATCCGATATAAAAATATTACTATTAATTTATATAGGGACACAAAAAGAATAACTATCAAAAGATACTATAAAATAAAGACCATGGTAGTATGCAACAAAGAAGAAATGAAGATACACACATGATAGTCATTAGATATTTTGCACTTTTTTCTAAATATGGAGAAGAGACTTTATTTATCACATTATTCCAAGACACAGAATGGTTGGTTGATACTATAACATCGCACCAAATCACTTTGTGTCCTATATATTTCTTAACTTATCAACTAGGTAACTTTGGTGTAGTCAAGATAGAGAATACTAGTTTAACATAGATTATTGGAATCAGTGATATCAAATTCAAAATGAATTTTGGATACCCAATCACTCAGAAGGATGTGTAACATATTGAAAGTATTCAATTAAAACATTCATCAGGAATATACTTTGATAGAAACATCTATTAGAACATATTTATAAATGAATCATGGAAGTTAAAAGATGGAGCCTTTGTCATTTATTAAGGACACATATGTGGTAAATTGTAAAAAAATAATGTGAGGTTATGTTCAGATAGAATCATCATGGTGGAGAGAGAGTAATCAAAAATTTTTTATCATAAGAGGATCAACCACATGACTTAAAGAGGGTTATCAACCTTGAAAAAGAATAATTATATTTATATTAACTATGATACATCACTTGATCCTTGAAACTACTTCTTGTATGGGAAGTAACATAGAGTCTCATTTAGTATGTCTTTTTCAAGGATATTTGAGTTGATGGATATAGTAAACTATGATGTATGTGGTCCCATATAGGTGTATTAACTTGGAGGTGACAAATATTTTCTAATATTCACTAATTATTTATCAAAAAATGTATGGGTGTTCTTCTTACAAGAAGAAAACCAAGTATATGACTACATTAAGATGTTCCATTCCATAGTGGAGTGTGAAACCAGGAGGAAGATGAAGTGTCTTTGTTCAGTTAATGGATAAGAGTGCATATCCAAGTAGTTTGATGCCTATTTCATGAGTTGAGGAATCCTACATAAGAGGATGATCCCTAACATCCCACAACAAAATGGATTTTTAAAAAGTGTAAACAAAACCATCATGGAAAAGGTTAAGAGTAAGGAATGTTTGGATAAAATAACTAAGCCATTATTAGGAGAAGTTGTTCTAGATATATGGTATCTCATCAATAGATTTCTATCAGTACCTATGTATTTTGAAATTCCATAAAGTATATATTATGGTAAATAAAACTCATAATAAAATATATTAGTATTTGGTTGTTTTTCATTTTCACATCTATCTAAAGAGCTCAAGTAGAATCTAGATGAGATATCTAACCCATGCATATTCATCCGCTATGGAGATGATAAGTTCATATACAAGTTTTGGGACTCGAAGAAAGTAGAGATTCCATCTTCCATGAGAACCATACAATCATGGATGTTCAAAAGTCTATAATTTCTTAAAGATAATGTGTGGAGGAATCAATTTCTAATCCAACACCTATAGCAACACCACCTTCTACTAAAGAGAAGGTTGTATAAAAAGACTCATCAATGAAATACTTGGAGGTAATGGAGGAGGATATTATGTTAGGGGATACTCCATACTCCCCACTATAATTTTTAAAATCATCATAGTATCCTGGCGATGTTGTGATTACCAAACCAAGAATTTGATAGGTTTTAGGATCTTCACTAGGAAGTATTCCATCAATAAAATATTTGAAGTTTGAGTTATATTTATTTGGTAATGAGTGGGATATATAAATATATTAGTAATTTTTATCTCATATAGAAAAAATCAATTTGATATATAAAAAAATGATGAGATAGATCCATTGATGAGAAAGTAAACATGTGATTTGATGGAATTACCTAAAGTTAAGAAAGTGTTACCAACCAAATGGGTGTTCAGGATGAAGAAGGTTGAAAATAGAAAGGATTTCAATAAAAAATATCAGTTAGTGGTCAAATAATTCCATCAAAATAGATGAGTTAACTTTGATGTGATCTTTTCACCCATGGATAAGATGGATTTAATCCAATTAATTTTTCGATTGGTGGATATCTTAGAGCTCGATATTGAGAAGATTGATAAGAATATACATTTTCTTCATAGAGACCTTACCAAGAAGATCTATATAAAGCACTCTAAAGGTTTTTAAGTTTTTGGACATGAAAATACCATGTTAAAAAGATATTAAATGCTTGTATGGATTGAAATAATCTCTATAATAATGGAATAATTAGTTTGAATCCTTCATGTTGAGTTATTTCTATAAGATGATGCGAGAAAACTAGTGTATTTACATCTAGATATTTCTAAATGGTAACTTCATTATTATAATACTTTGTATTGATGACATGTTTATCATTTGGAAGTATGCAATGAAGTTAATCTAGTTGATGAAGTTATCCAAATATTTTGATATGAAAGACAAGAGAGTGGCACAATGTATTTTGGGGATGTAGATCACTACACTAGTAGAAATAATATATTTCATGTTGTTTTTTACCATAAACATTAATTTTCTATCTGATGTCAATATAGATGATGTTTCAAGTATAATTTTTAATGTTTGTTTTAACAGACGTAAAACATTTACTTTCAATGCATTTGACATTGGTTATTTTGATAACCAACGTCAAAAAGTAAAAAAAAAATTCGATGTGGGTTTTTCTAGATAACTAATGTCGAAAGAATATCCCATGCCGGTTATTAAAATAATTGATGTGGAAAGTATAATATTTTTTGAGGCTTTTGATGTTGATTATAAAAATTACTGACGTAAAATTTGAAAAAATTATACATTTGATGTCAATTTTTCAGTATAACTAATGTCAAAAGTACTTTCCACATTGGATATTTTAATAACTGATGTGGAACATGTAAGGTAGTTTTTTTAAAAAATATCGATGCATAATAATTTTTTAGAAAACAAAAACAAAAAATATGAACATAAACATTATAAAAAGGAAAAAAACTCAAATCTTCAATATAAGTTAATTTTTTCTAGATGTTTCATTAAAATCAATATGTTTGTCGATATCTCTATTTTTTTTAGAAAAGAACTCATGTGGTAGACATAACAAAAGTTGATCAGAAATTTCAAACTCCAGATGGTAAATCTTATGCAGAAGACTTATCTTTTTAAATTGATCAAAATAAATCTACATCATCATAAAAAATAAATCATTAAAAAGTTTTTCAATGAATAAAACGAATATTAATGAAACTAAATGATAATAATAAATACCATATTGAAACTTCTAAATGAATAATCTATGAAGATCTTATGTGAATAGAATAAGAATAGATAAAAAATATTGAATGATAGAGTATGAGAAGATATATAGTGGACATGAAAAATGATTGGCTAAACTATAATATTTTTTTGGGGATTTTAAAAATTAAAAATTTTCTGTGAAAAAGGCAAATTTTTTATTTTTCACTTCTGAAATTTTACTTTTAACATCGTTTATATATATAATTCACATTAAAACACTTCACACATACGGTTTTTAGCATCATTTTTTAAAATCGATGTTAAAATTAATTCTTTAATGTCAGTTTTATACAAAATCAACACAAAAATATTTTTAATGTAGGTTTTAATAAAACCGATGTTAAAACGCTGAAATGAAAGATATTATTTCTACTAGTGTTAATAATATAAATATATTAAGATTATGGTTATATCAAGATAAGTATATTGAATGTGTTCTGAAACATTTCAAAATGGATTGAGCCAAACCACCATGCATTTATCTTTCTAATTATATGAAGTTGAATAATAATTTAAGACCATAAATAAGGAAGAAATTTAGGTGATGGAGATAATACTATACTCCATGGTTGTTGGAAGCTTTATATACATTAAGATGTGTATGAGGATAAGCATTTCCCACATAGTGGTGACTGTGATTTGAGTTGTCTCCAAACCTATGAAGAAACACTGAGATGTAGTTATGGGTATTATTCAGTATCTTATAGGTCTATCAAATCTATGTTTAAGCTATAGGGGTGATGATCAACTCTTGGGGGATTTTACGATTGTAGATATGGTGGTAGATCCTAATATCAAGAAGTCGACATCATGATACATCTATAATTTTATAGGAGGAGTTGTATCATCAAATTAAAGGTTGTAGAAATGAGTAGATTTATCCACTACCTAAGGAGAGTGCATTGCTTATGTGGATTCTAGAATAGAGATGTTATGGTTAATTTTTTTTATTCATGAGATATGATTTATTCAGGAGTGTAGGTTCCTTAATGATATTCAATATGACTTGGATTTGATGAATAAATCCATCTACCTTTCTCAGATGAAGGACATCAACTTTTTTTTATCATTAGATATATGAGGAGATGGATTCTCAAAAATTATGACTTGAAAAGAACTAAATGAACTAGAACCCGATCGATATGATGAAAAAATTATAGATCAAGAGAATGTAGACCTTTTTATATACTCTAGTGGATTATATCTATAGGGGAAGAATTTATGGTGATTTTTTTAGATTTCTTGTAATTGGGATAATTATCCCACCTCACCCAACCTTAGACTTATATCTTGGATGTTGCATATTATACATGTTTAGTATATTTCCTTTGATAGTCATGGGAGACATCAAGGTTTTTGGTGGGTGTAGGTGGGAGTTGTTTAAAACATGGAATCCTACCACCTTGGATATAAAAGGTTTCTAAAGGTATCCATTACACCATCATTTGATCTAGAGAGCATATTATTTTCAAGAGAGAGTTGGGGGAGCTATATGAAAGTGAAGGAAAGTTTGGAGTGGGAGGGGGTTTTGTAACATTTTTTCTAAGGTAAATACATCTCATTTTTCTCCCTCCATTTTATTTTTCATTGATTAGTGATTCAAAAAAATTGTTATCTGATCTATTGAGGGATAAATATTTGAGATAATTGGATATTTTCTAGTGAATAGAAAATTCAACTTTCTTGAATTCATGTTTTGAAGGTAGGTTTTGAAAGATCATGCCAAGATAATTCCAATGGTGAAAGAAACATAAAAATAGATCTAAAATTAACTACCAAGAGGCCATCAAAGTTTTATTCAAACTCGAGTGTTACAATACCCCCTTATCGGAGAATAAGGAATTATTATAGCATGGGAAAAACTTTTAGTGAGATTTCTAAAAGCTACTCTGGTGTACCACATCATCACAACATCAATAGTTAATCCTAACTATTGATACTATTTTGATCATATATTGATTAATTAGAGTCTATTTTCAATGATCCAGTAGTTGATTCAACTATTTGAATCAATTATAGACATAATGGTGAAATAAATTTTCCAAAATTAGGATCTAATATACCCTAAATAGAAATTAAATGTATAGAATATCCACTGGTGGGGTGATCATGTTGACGTCGTTGAACTGATCAATTTAGAAGTATCAAAAGAAATATTTACTTAATGATAAGGATAATTTTTACCTCATTTAGAATAAGATAATAGAGCTCGATGCCACTAATCTATCCAAGTGAAAGAAGATGAACAATAAGGTGATCAAATAAATCCACCAAAGGATCAATCATAGAACCAACCACCATGTTATTCAAGATATTGGATTGCAAAACCTCTAAATGAAGTTAGTGAATACATACCAATAACATACCACTAAAAAAGGATACAATTATCAAAAAAGTTGATGAATCTTCAACAATAGAATATAAAATCTATAATCGAGCACAAAAATGGGTTTATAAGCATGGTTAATCAATTGTTTGATGAATTTAAGACTCTAATTGATTAATATCAGGTAAACAATATACTTTGAACACTTTTTTATATAGTCAGGACACCTTGGGGGTATCCCTTAGGAACTTGGTGCGTAGAAAAAAACATACAATTGAACTGGTAAAGGATGCAATTTTCAATTTGGAGGTTTGAAGGAAATATGAAAGTTAAAAATATATTCAATATCTCATCCTTTAGAAGAGAGGGAGACAACAAATGGGTAGTCATGGGATAGAAAGAAGAGGATGAAGAAATAACATATGAAGGTCCACTGATGGTAAGAGTCCAATATAAATATGATACCATTTTGGTATAGAAGAACACATGAAGAAGAAATATTAAACATCAGTATAAGAGAATATATAAGGTAGTATACAATAAACAATATCTAAATATTCACCATTGATACTCACTTGAGAGGTTATGATTTTCTTCAATGATGAATAAGGGAATTTATTTCACACATCAGGACAAGACACAAAAAGAGTGGTAGATTCTACAACATCATACTACTTCACTTTGCATCTTGATTATTTATATACATTTAAAGTATTTTATAGAGACCCAATCCTTTTACACATATTATTACATGATTTTAAGAATTATTATCCATCAAATACAAACTAAGGATATAAAATCCTAATGCCTTTGGAAGACTAGGTGCATAATTAGAAAAAATAAAACTAGAATAAAACATATTTTTATTAATCTACATAATGAGTTCCTAAATCCATTTGATCTTTTACAACTATATAGGATAACCTGGGGAATACATAAACAAAAGGGATGATCTAAAAATCCCAGTAAGGAATAAACAAGGGAAAGAAGTATAAAACATGAGTCAGAAGGCATAACATGATGACATAAAAGGTCTAGATAATGAATAAACATATAGAGGCATGTCATATAGAACATGGAGTCATATGATCATGGAAATATAGGAATATGGGAAAAATATATATCATGACATAAATATGAGTCATGGATAACTTCCATGACGATATCACATGGTGGACAAAGTCCCATAATGGATTATGTTTACTCTATAATCCCATACATAAAGTCTCATGAGAAAAAAACCCAATTAATTGGAGAGAAATATAGGAATTCCCATCATAAAATGTACAAGTATATATTTTCCATATAAATAAATAAAACATAAGGAATAATCATAAGGTTTAACTATGGAAAGAAATGGGGTTCATAATCATATCATAAGACAAAACCAGAGGGCATATCATAATGGTGTCAATGAAAGATGGGATTTAAATTATTCTTAGAAATTAAAAAATAAAATATAATAATAGATAATGGATAATGAAATTCAATTAAAATTAAAACATGAAAAATAGAGGCAAAGTAACTTTATAAATATTCCACTTAAGCATAGTTTTAGGGAAAATAACGAAGGACATTTAAAGAGGATAATGGAATAACTATTTCTATAAAACCAGAAACAAACTAATTTGTTTCCATGATAAAATGATTGATTTTATAAAAATGATTGTTGATTAAAATATTTTTTGTATTTTACTTGAAAATGGGTATGAAACAGAGAAGTTCCCTATAATTGGGTTTTCTTTTTGAGAGGAATTAAAAAGGGAACCTTTTTAAAACATGTATTTACTATCAAATGAAGATGAATTGGGATATATATATATCTGTGTCTGTGTGTGTGTGTGTGGGACATATATATAGAATATGGGATAATTATATAAGAACAATGAAGATATAAATTATGAAAAAGAGAGGTAAAGTGTTACCTAAAGGAAATATGGAGGTTCAAAGGGATCCATTACCTTATGTCTGAATGACTTATTCACCTACAATTAATGTCAAATATAATAAAATTATATTAATCAATTAATTAGTTAAAAATATCTTTCACATATATTTGATTTAATATAATTTTATTAAGTTCATTTATGGCTATTTCAATGAGTTATAAAGTTTAATTTTGTTGTTCCAGGAGTGTTCATTTCACGGTTTCATGGTCGGTACACTTGTGTATAATTATTAAAGTTCTTATTAAATGGAAAGAAATATATAGTAGTGAAATAAAATGGTATCCATAAAATTTTATAATTTTAAATTATCCTATATATAATTTTTTTTCCTGACATGGGGATTTTTCTTTGAGTAAAAATGTTATTTTTATGTGATTAGTTCATTTAGACGGTTTTACCAACCATCACAAAATTGTTTCATTTTATTTAATATTTTGTATATATATTAGTACTAGGACATTAAATAAGTTATAATATACATATCAAAATATTATTTTACCATAATAATAGTTTTATGAAATGCCTTGATGGTGGTAATGGAAAACAAAAACTCATTATCCAAGGAGATGGTTAACCGTCTTAATTTGGAAAATAGTTTCATTTCTTTGAATGTGAAATGATGAAAAAAGGTCTAGATAGAAGAATTTACATTATAAATATAATATTTTAGTATATAAATGATATTATAGTTATTATTATTTGATGGATAAATGAGGTTATAAGAAGATAGAAGAAAAAAAGAAATTAAAAGAGGTAGTTTGAGAATGTTACCTCTTGCATATCAACTCCTAGAAGGGCCCCTTAAGGAACTTGGAATTGGTATTTTGGTGAGGCCAGAGACAATTATACATGGGGATAGAATTTATGAGAGGGAGTTTTTAGAGATTTTAAAACCTTCAAGGATTTCAATTTCAGAGGAGAAAGAATGATGAAGAGTATTTTTGACTATTATATTCATTAATTTATTATTTTGGATCAAGACTATCAATATTATTGATTCTTGTGATTAGATATAGTAAATGTTTCATGTGTGTTTTAACTAATTAGTTATCACATCATCCATGACTAAAAAATTCTTATATTTGTCTTATAATATTAAATACCACAAATGACCATATTTCATTACTCACAAAAATTAAACTATTTTAAAAAATTACCAAAAATTATGACTATTTTTTTTTTCATTTCATAGATTTGCAAAATGGAATGAATTTTATTAATATAATTTTATATATATGAGAAATTTATTTATTTATAAAAATACCCACTCATTCCAAAAATACCGATTTTAATATTATAATTCATTTTATAATCCTTTAAAAATTTACTTATGGTATTATAAAATTATATTATAATTCTAATAAAACATAATATTAATTTGTGAGTCCATTTGACCAAAATAAATTTTCTTTTAAATCATTGTATTCATTATAAAATTCAAAAATAAAATAGTTATGTTTTATAAAAATAACAACACTTAATTTATATTTTTTTAAACATTTATTTACTTGTAACATGATATAAATATATCATATTTTTATTTTATAAGCTACCTAAAGAAAATTTTACATTTCCATAAGCCATGTTACTATTCTAACAGTCAGATTACTATTTCTAATAGTAATATTACTATTCCAACTACCATGTTACTATTCCAAGGGCCATATTGCTATTCCAATAGTTAAATATATAACGGCCATATGGGTTGCCTACTTCCTATAAATACTTCCTATTCCATTCATTATTATTTGAATTCTATTTTCTATCAAGTTTATATATACTTTCATCTCCAAAATGAGTATTTTTTTAGTAACATTATGTTTTATTTCTCTATCTTTGTTCGTGAGTGTAGTTATTCTGGTGGATTGAGAAGATCCAAATTATCCTATTTGTATTCTCTTATTTATTATTTTTTATCATATTATAATATTTGGAATTGTTATTTATTTATTTTATAAACAATGTATAATTATTCATTTATGAGAAAAATTTTATATTGGTTTCTCTATGTGATTTATATTATTTATACTACATGATATAATTATAAGAAGGTAAATTCCATTGATAAAATTTTTGTGATGGTACATTCTCCCCTTTTGAAATTTCACCCTCAAAATTCCATTTTACATACTAAGGAGAAAAAAGGTGAGGGTAATTATTTTTCAACACTTCCTCTAGTTCCTATACCACATATTCTTATTTATGGTTCTTCCATAGTACTTTGACCAGGTGAGTAGTCTTGTTACATAGAGATTTATCTCTATGGTCCTAGATCTTCACCAGATGCTCCTCATAAGAGTGATCATTTTCTAGCTATAACACCTATGTTTTTAGAACATGTGAGGAATCTAGTATGTACTTTTTCAAGAGGGATATGTGGAAGAAATCATGTACTTGAATCATTGTTGGTGGAAGGGCTAGTAGATAGACCACAACTCTGATGCGATCAAGAATCTCAAAGGGGCCGATGTAACTAGGAACTATAAGTCCATTTTCCCCAAATATTAGGACTCTCTTCCATGGAGATATGTGGATGAATAACTTATCTCTAACCTCAAGATCTAGGTCCTATTGATGAATATATGCATAACTTTTATATGAACATTGGGCTGCCCTAATGCACTATTTAACGGACTTCACATTTTCTACTATTTCCTAGACCATTTCTGGTCCAAAAATCTTACATTAACCAACTTAATCCTAGTATGTAGGTGTTCTACATGTTTTCCCATAAAGTGTTTCATTTGGAATCAATTTTATACTTGAGTGGAAGATATTGTTGTAAGATAATTTTAATATAGGAATATGTTGGTACCAGCCTCCTTTGAACTCCATCAAGCATGCTCTCAACATATCTTCCAATGTATGAATATTCCACTCTGACCGACCATTAGTTTGGGGGTGATAATCCATAATGAAGTTCAAATCAATGTTTAGGGAATTCTCGAGACTTTTACAGAATTTGTAGTTAAATCATATATCTTAATCGGATAAAATCAATAATGGTACTCTATATAGTCTTACCACTTCTCTAATGTATATCCATTAAAGTTGATAGAGTGAGATATCCTATGAAATTTAAATAAATAATGTAGTCTTTATAATATGATCCATAACAACCCATATATTTTTTTCTCTAGATGTCTTCAGAAGTCCAGTGAAAAATTATACGACGATGTTTTCCCATTTCTATGTAGGTAAGAGTAATGGTTGAATCATCCCCATAGAAATTTTTCTTTCAGAACTCACTTGCTAACATACTAGGAAATTTTATGTATATTCAGTGATCTACTTCTTCATATTATACCATTAATAGTTCTCTTGAAGACCTTGATACATCTTTGTGATCCCTAGATGTATGGAGAAGGTTGAGTTATGTGAATCATTCAAAATATCCCTATTTATCTTAGTATTTTATGGTATGCACGTTCATGACCCAAATCTTACAACTCCTTCCTCATCAATTTTTAACATTGAGGATTTCCCATTTATGATAGATTCTACCTTTTCTTAAATTGTACATCATCTCTTCGATCATCCTTTATCTTCTCTAAAAGGATGGTTGAGAAATAATTTGAAAAATGAATGATTATGTTCCTTCAATTATGACTCCCATGTCCATACTTTTAAAGTATAATAAAATTTTATCCTTCTCAACTATTATCATTGATAATTATTGTTTCCAAAATAAATTTACCACAAGAATAGTCGAGGAATCCATGCCCAGTTCGGAGTGAATCTGAGCCAAAACGGACTCAAAATCCCTCTAAAGGGTTTTCTTCATGAAGCTCAGATGCTTTATTGATGGTTAGAGTTCACAAAGCTCCATGACCAAGAATGTTACTTCATGAACATGCAAAGATGTGATGATAATCTCCACGCAATAATATTTAGAGTTAAAGATCACTTCCCGAATTGTGTTAGTAGTTAACGGTGAGCTCTGTGAATAGAAATATTAGACTCGCAGAGTCACGCCCCTTCACAAAACACATTTATCTTCATGTATGCCTTAAATATTCATGAAACTGATTTCATATAATATGCATTCCATCTAATATTTTAGGGATAATGCGTAACCTTTTAACATCTAAAATCGATCCTGATTTTCAAACCTCCTCACCTTCATGTACCAAAGAAAAAATTGATCACCCAAGGTATCCAAGATTTGTTAAACCCGTTTCCTTGTGTTATTAAGAGCCTCCAGCCAGGTGGAGATTCCTTTCATGAAGGCCTATACCCTTTGTAAATGAAGAAGGCCCTATGGGGAACTTGAGGCTTCATGAAGCATTGAAACTTTGCGAAGCACTCCCTTTCCAAATCAAGACTTTACTCTGAGGTTTGTGAACCCTGTTTCAAAAATCATACCCCTTCATAAAGCCCATGACCTTTGAGAGTAACATTAACTTCATGAATCATCTCTCTTCAAGGCCCAAAGATTTGAAAATCCTCTCTCTTGGTCCTCTCCATGGTGCCTCCCTTTTGCCAACACCCCTTCAAGAAGGTTGAGTTCCCAAGACCCCACACCAATCTAGGATCTGTCCAGCTACATCTTGAGTACCTATGCTACCAGTTCCACCCAATCATGTGTCCTCCCACTTTACCCCAAGTGTGGAATGAGCCTCCCACCTACCTATTGATTGTAAACATATGTACCCTAACCCTTATTTCTTCTAAGAATAGGGACCCTAATGTGATATCATGATGGAACAATCCTCTATGTAAGTTTCAATTTCATTCCCCTCCCAAAGGTATATGAGTGGTGGTAACATAAGAACAAGGGGTACTGAGTGAGTCCCTACATGTTTGAGCTACATGACATAAAACTGCATAGTTCCATGTCCTAGTCATATGATATTAAACTGTATGAAAAAATCCTCAGCACATGATGATAAACTGTATTCTTACCCAATGTTTTAAACATTGGATTACCCATGTATGAGTGGCATGGGATGACCCCACTACTACCACAACTCTAATCCTGTGAAATAAATAAAGAATTCCCCATGAACGACTCACATGGGATGAGATTCTCTGGGAAAGTTCCATGCATAATTCCCAGCCACATCATCGTTTCTCCAAGAAGCACCAAGGAATATCAATGTGTAATCCCCACACCATTCTAACCAAGAGGAATACTATTTATAAAGGAAGATTCTATATATAATCCTCACACCATCCCTCATAGACTCTACTTCCATGATATGATCATCCTTACCACATTATGTTAAAATGCACGGATCGGTCCTATCACATGACCTTAAATATTAACATCGAACTATGTGTGTTTTGATTCCTTTTTTTTAAATAGGGTATGTAGGACACCTCCTTAAGGTTCAATACAAAAAATGGTAAACTCATAGTGTTCAATCCAAGGGACCCACCTCCCTGATCTACCTCAAGGGACTTTCTAATCAACCTCCTGGATCTTCCTCAAGGTACGTTCTAATCCAATCCATCACTAAACCTTCTAGGTGTGACATCTTCCCTCATAGGGACACACCAACCCGATCCTTCTCAAGGGGTTTCTTGATCAACTTCTTAGATCTGTCTCAAGGGTAGTTATAATCCAATCCATAGGTAAAACTTCTAGGTGTGACATCTTCCATCAAAGGAACACACCTACATGATTTACCTTAAAGGGCATCCTGACCAAGCTCCTGGATCCACCTCAATGGTCATTTTCATCCAATACACTAATAAACCATCAAAGTGTAACATCTTCCCTCCAAGGGACACCCCACCTTGATTTACCTCAAGGGGCGTCCCGATCAACCTCTTGGATCTGCCTCAAGGGGAATTCTAATGAACACTCTAGATCCACATCTACGGGGAATTTTGATCCACTCATCCTATCCCCACAAGACATTAACCCTATTCCCATCTACATAAGATGTTAAGCTCATGCCCTGATCTATCTTAACCATATGTTCCGATCTGTCTCTATAGAACATTAAATTTGTGACCTGACCCAAAATATCCACCTCATGAAAAGAATGTGATGACTAAGATAAAAAACCTCAGAGTACATACACCCCAAGAATTAATTACCTCACTATGGACAAAATATTACGTAGGTTCCATACATAAGATGCCACATATGATATTCCCCCCTAAAAGAGAGATTTAAAGGTGACCAATGCACCCAACATCTGGACATGCTCAGAGATGCTCAACATGACTTCTCTCCAAAATGAAGGTTCCTACCCTTCTATAGAAAATTAGAGTAATTAACTGGTGTCCATAAAGAGATGGCACTGAGAATGAGTTCCATGAACATGAATTAACTCTATGAGGGTGACCTAGACTAGGTAATGATCTACAAGGAGGTATATATTGAAGGAGGAACTGATATACCATCATCCCATTTTGATCAATTAGGAGACATAAACATTTAAAGTGATGAAATTCACCCACCTTTGGAAATTGGGAATGCAAGGTAACAAAATGATAACATACATTAATGCTTAGTCAGGACCCAATGAATGGGTAAGAAATAGAAATGGTGAACCTGACATGAAACTCTTCTCTTCAAAATGGGGGTTAGTAGTGTTAGAGCACGAAAAAATTATAATTTCACTAGATTCAAACATCCGATGCTAGGAACCAACAAGAAAATGGGGGGACCAACATGGAACACACCATAAAATTGGGGTACTTTGAAATTGGGAATCCTCAGTCAGTGATACTGTTAGCATTGATCCCTCTCCATCTTCAAAATATTGGATGATGTTGGGGAATTGAGAATCATTTTTCTTGTACCTTTACTGATGGATGAATCCAACTGCCTTATATGGAATATATCTATAGGAAATAAGCCACCCAATGCTCCTAGGAATTGGGGTAGGAGGAATATTAATGCGGCAATACAACATGACACCACCCCTGCTTCAACTTCTACCACACCTTCAACTACTAGGTGACCATTAATCATATCACCCTTATAGATCATCCAACGGAGGGTGATTGACACCCTCATATACTAGTATGATTAGTAGGAGGTCATTCCCAAAAGGGATATGGCCCACTAGGACTTGGAGGAATTTTCACTTTTCTAACCTTATTTCCCTCGAGGGCCGCACTAGGGGAAAATACCCCCAATATTATTAGGACCCAGCCTTAAAAAATTTAATAATATTGAATTAAATGAATAATTCACATTGAGGATATTTTAAGGTTTAGAGTTTTAGAGAATTAGGAAATAACTATTACATATCAAAAGATTATAATGTAGACACTTCTACTCAGTTTCCATTTTTTCATAAAATAAAAACTCTTGAAAAAAAAGTCATGTCTAGTTCCATGTTTTAGACAGCATGAAATTTCCTTGATCCCATCTTTGACCCTATACCACATAATGTTCTATGAAAAACATTTCAAAAACTTTGGATGAGCATAAAAATCTCAGTAATAGATATACAGAGAATGAAAACTATTAGTTTTTTAAAACAACAAGTAAACCACGAATAATTTATCATAAGTAATACATTTCACCTTTATGAAGTGGTAAATACTATTCACTGAATAAAAGATCATTTCTTACCCTTTTCGTAACCAAAATATTACCATAAAACCCATATAAAGAACACATAACATATAAAGGTAACTTGGGACATAAACATACTTAAATGGAATAACCATACGGTCGACTTCCACACATATCCCTAAATGGAATAGCCATACGGCCAATTTCCATACCCAATTAATTGGAGGTTATAACGTAACCACTCTTCCTGGTTTATCACGACACCACCCGTCATTTGGTTTATCATGTAACCACCCGTCAAATGTCCAAGTACCATTATAAAATCATAACACATAAAATATTGCAAATATAAACATTTCACTAATAATATTTAATTTGCAATAATAAGAAATAATTTCAACATTTTGAAATAATAAATCCATTTCAAAAACCAATTTCAATACCAAAACACACAAAAACATAATAAGGGATTTCCTTTTCATTTTAGAAAACATTAAGGCTTATAGAGGAAGCCAAATAATGATTACGGTGGCAGAGAGGTCATTATCACCGCAAAGGATAAAAATATTCTGTTTGTCATTTAGTAAAACGATTTTTAGAAAAATATTCCCTTTGAATGAAAGTAAAAGTCAAAGGGTTTTACTATACACCATGTAAAAAAAGAATCTATATATATTATTGAAATATGCCTCAATGAAAGGAGATTGAGATGAAGTCCCTTACCTTGTGTCTGACTTGACTCGATCATTCTTTAATCTCATGAATAATAAACTAAAGTTAATTTATACTTTCTTAATAACCATTTTAAGTTTATTATTCCTTTTATATCACTTATTACAATGTTATAAACATTATATAATCATTCAAGTTAATAATGGTCGTTTTGTCAATATTTGGTACTTGAGTAAAAAATAAACACCTTATATTTACAAGTTGTCCATGTGGTCAATATTCCATTATATATAGAATCATATTAATGATTTAGATATCATATATATCATATACATATAGTATATACATGTATTTATAATAGTACATAACATTTGGAGGTAAGAAATGAAATGCACCATTCATGGAGATGGTAAGCCGTATGTATGCATGAACGCTACTTTCATTTATATTTCTTATTTTAATGGATTTAAAACATAATGATACATAGGTATATTATAATTACAGTATAATATCATATATAATATCATTAAGTCCATCCTTTATACATCCCACATATGGCATTAACGAGTTATATCACTTTGAGGGGGGTGGTAATCCGCACTTCCTCAAATGAAATTATCACGTTTACTCATAATGGAAAAAATAAGGGTATGATATAAATGAAAAATATAGAAGCATAAGGAAAAAATAAACATGATATATATCATATATAAATACAGTTCCATCATAATGGCCACCATGAGAGGCGGTAGGAGGTAATGGAACAATCATCGTTTCTTGAGGCGTTAGTTTGCCATCCACAGAAACATTATGTTTATTCACCCATTAGATGGAGGTGTGTGTAAGTGTAGTTCTAATAATTCTCATAAAAACATCCTAGTATGTTTAGGATACTTGTGTAGCTATAAAATAAGGGATAAAAAGAGTTTAGGGGTTGGAGAAGTAAAATAAAAGAAAAGAAGTTAAGATAAACAGTTACCTTTAATTTGGGTAACTCCCTTTGGTTTGAACCAAACTGATTTGTTGAAGTGCCTTCTTCATATGGTAAGGATTCTATGTGGAATATAGGGATGTAGGGAGCTTAATTGGGTAGAGTTTGGATGAGCCAAAAGGCTTGAGAGGTGTGAGGAATTGGTTAGAAGTGATCTCCTTTTATAAGGGAGAGGAGGGGCTCTTTTGGAAAGTGTGAAAATATTATTTTATTATATAATGATATTCGGTTTCTAAAAGTCCAAAAATAATTAGAATCAAATATAAGATGACTCATGGTTGAAATAAAATCATCCAATAGGAATTTGACAGGTTTTGGATAATATTTTAATCACTATAATCTTATTTATTTAAATCATTTATTAATGAGGTAAATACTCCATCATTATTGTGTCATAAATAATTTAATTTATTCGATGTATAAAAATTAAAAAAATACCACGATGTAGGAAATAATTTTAGCTTTATAATGAATATTTATATTCAAAAATATTACTTATATAACACTATATAAAAATTAATTTACTAAAATATTTGTGTTTTTTTCATTTTTGCCTTTACATTAAATTAATTAATCTAAAGTATCATTATCATTCATAAGTGGCTCCATGGGGTCCCAAAATCGTCCCAAGGATTCCCATGGTCAGCCATTACTCATCCAATAAGGTTCGAACAAGTGTTAAGGTAACTTTGAATTATTACAATATTCTTTTTACCTTGAATTACCCTATTTACCTTTAACCGCGGTAAAAAAAAGTCAAAAGTTACTATTCACCAAAAATTATTTTCATCTTATTGAACCAAATTTCACTTACTAATAAAAACCATGTATGTCAGATTTTTAAAATTCAATTCAAAGAAGTGGGAAAATTTCATTTAAATGAAATAATCAGTTTTTTAATACTACTAAGTGGTTTCACTATTTATCAAAAATTGAAGTTTTTTCAGAAAAATATCAAAAATTCAGCCTAAATTATATTTGATATTTTGAATTCAAAAATGATGTTTATTTTTCCAAATTCAAAACATAAAAGTGGAATTAATTAATTTTAAAATTAATTCCCATGGTTAAAACAAATAGCGTGTTTTTAAGAAACAATAACTATCAAAAGATTGACACTTGTTTATGTCCAATTTTAAAGTGAAATTAATTCCAATGACCAAAATTGGATTAAATGGTAAAAATATATTCTAATTACACTTTAAAACCAATTAAAAGGATAATCTAATTGTATAAATAAATTATATTAAATTTTAGTTTTGAATTAAAATACAATATTTTCACTATTCATTAAAAAATGAACTTTATCGGAAAAATTCCAAAAATTTACACAAATTAACTTTTGATGTCCCCATTATAAATAAGGATTTTATTTGATAAAATAGAATTTATTAAAGTGACCAAAACTATATTTAAAGAGGGTTCACTATTAAAAGATGGTAAATCAACCTTTTAATGTAAATTATGCTTAAAATTAGATTCATTCACATTTTAAGCCTCCAAATTTTATAGGATAAATGTAAATATATTTAAAAAATATGTATAATAATTTGTAGTTAGTTTTTTTCATTCCCACCAATACATCAGCTAGGAGTTAACTACCATTTAAAATAATAATATTATATTATTAGTGTGCAACGTAAGATTTCAAAGAAACCCGTTGTTGCGTATCGGATATGATATCGAACATAGCAAACCTTTTAAAGTAAAATTAATATTTAATTCACAAATATTATTAAATATGAAAATATCTTATTCTTCATTTAACTGGGATGTTACATCCTTCCCCCTTTTGAAAATTGCATCCTCGCAATTTTTATTCACATATCAAAATAAGTGGGGGTATTTATCCCTCATAGCATTTTCAGATTCCCACGTTGCCTCTTCAACCATATGGTTTTTACACAAAACCTTTACCTGATGATTTACCTTATTCCGCAACACTTGATCTCTTCGGTCAATAATCTGGATTGGTTGTTCTTCATAAGAGATATTATCTTCCAATTGAACTACCTCTGGACTCAAAACATGAGATGGTTCTGGCATATAATTTCTCAACATCGAAACATGCAAAACATTGTGTACCTGGGATAAACTTGGAGGTAAAGCCACTCTATATGCAACTGATCCAACTTTCTCCAGGATTTCATAAGGTCCAATGAACCTCGAACTCAAATTTCCCTTCTTACCAAAACGCATCATAGTTTTCCAGGGAGAAACTTTGAGAAAGTCATGATCACCGACCTCAAAAGAAATATCCTTCCTCTAGTTATCCGCATAACTTTTTTTTCCAATCTAAGCTGTTCTCATGTGATTCTAAATCAAATGAATTTTCTCTGCCATCTCTTCTACCAATTCCGGTCCCATCAGTTTCCTTTCACCTACTTCATCCCAAAAAGCTGGAGTTCGACAACGCTTTCCATATAATGCCTCAAATGGAGCCATATGTATACTGGAATGAAAACTGTTATTAAAATAAAATTAAACCAAAGAAATATGTTGGTATCAACTTCCCTGGTAATCTAGTGAACATGAATGTAGCATATCCTCCAAGGTCTGAATTGTTCATTCTGACTGTCCATATGATTGAGGATGAAAATCTGTACTAAAATTTAATTCAGTACCCAACAACTTCTGAAGGCCTTTCCAGAAGTTAGAAGTAAACCTGGGATCACGATCAGATAAAATGGATAAAGGAACTCCATGCAACCTAACTATCTCTTTAACATACAACCTAGCAAGTTGATCTAGAGAAAAAGTGTCTCGAATAGGAATGAAATGAGAAGATTTAGTCAATCGATCAACTATAAACCAAATTGCATTATTACCTAGAGATTTCTTCAGTAATCCCACAACAAAGTCCATGGATATATTTTCCCATTTCCACTCTGGCACTCGTAAAGACTAAATAATCCCTTTCGGTAACTGCTGCTCTTCTTTAACCTACTGACAAGTCAAAAACTTCATAGTAAAATCAACAATATCTCTTTTCATTCCATCCCACCAGTAATACTATTGAGGATCTGTATACATATTAGTACTACTAGGATGAACTAAAAACAGAGAACTATGAGCTTCACATAACAACTCATTATTTAACTTTGAATCACAAGGCATACATAATCTCTTCCCAAACCTCAAAACACAATCATTATCAACATTAAAATCAGGAAACTTACCCATCTGAACCAACTCTACATTTTTCTACAACTCACTGTCTTCTTTCTGTGATTTCTTTATTCTGTTTGATAGAGATGATTTCACTGACACCTGAAACAAAACATAATAATTTCCTGCACTAACAAATTCTATGCCAAAGTTCATCAAATTAAAAACCAAAGGATCTCGTTCTAAACATAGCATGGTTAATGAGACATTACTTTCTTGAATAAAATCATCAACCACTTTATTTTCTTTTCCCAGATGGTAATGGATTGTGCAATCATAATCATTGACTAATTCTGACCATCTCCTCTATCTCATGTTCAATTTTTTCTGAGTGAATATATACTTTAAACTTTTTTGGTCAGTATATATTTCACATTTTACTCCATACAAATGATGCCTCCAAATTTTTAAATAAAAAACAACAATAGCTAATTCCAAATCATGTGTAGGGTAATTTAACTCATGAGGTCTCAACTGACGTGAAGCATAAGCAATTATATGATTATTCTGCATAAGGACACATCCAAGTCCTTTCAATGAAGCATCAATGTAAACAAAAAACTTACCATTTCTAGAAGGCATTTCCAAAACTAGATCATTCACCAATCTTATTTTCAATTCCTGAAAAAATCATCACATTCTTTTGTCCACATGAACTTAAAACCTTTTCGAGTTAACTTAGTCATTGGAATAGATAACCGTGAAACATTCTAAAAAAACCTCAGGTAATAACCTTCCAAACCAAGAAAACTAAGGATCTCGGTTATATTTGTTGGTCTTGGCCATTCTTTAACAAATTTTGTTTAGCAGGATCAATAGTTATGCCATTTTTTGAAATAATGTGACCAAGGAAAGAAATTTTTTGTAACCAAAACTCACAGTTGCTGAATTTCCCAAACAATTTATTTTCTTTTAAGGTTTTCAAGACAACCCTTAAACGAATTTCATGCTCCTCTTTAATTTTAGAATAAACCAAAATATCATCAATGATCATAACTAAAAACTTATCCAAGAAATCACGAAAAATTATATTCATAAGATCCATGAATACAGTAGGTGCATTGGTTAACACAAAAGGCATAACTACAAATTCATAATGGCCATATCTAGTATGAAATGCAGTCTTCGGAATGTCTGATTCCTTTAATTTCAACTGATGGTACCCCAATCTCAATTCAATCTTTGAAAAATATCGAGCTCCTTGGAGCTAATCAAACAAATCATCGATATGAGGCAAAGGATACTTTCTCTTAATAGTGATGTTATTCAATGCTATATAATCAATGACAAGTCTCATTGAACTATAATTATTTTTAACAAACAAGATAGGAGCACCCCATGGTTATGTTCCAGGTCGAATGAAACCTTTATCTAATAACTCCTTCAATTGCTTATTTAACTCTAAAAGTTCAATTTGAGCCATTCGATAAGGGGATTTTAAAATTATCTTAGCATCAGGAACTAAGTCAACTGTAAATTCAACTTCCCGATCAGGTATAATACCAGACAACTCATCAGGAAAAGCATAAAGGTACTCATTTACCATGGTTACATCATTAATCTCAACACTTTCTTTATTTTCAACAATATGAGCAAGGTAAAATTCATTTCCATCTTTTACTAGTTTCTCAGCTTCCTGATATGTTATCAAAAGAAAGGGTTCATTCTTGTACACAAACTTTAAATCTTTCTGAAATGAAACCTCTTTAGCTCTGTAGTCAATCTTAGCATGATAAACAGACAACCAATCTATGCCCAAAATAACATCAAATTCTACTAATGCAAAACAATAAGGTTTGTAGGTAGATTCTTCCCGCACACAAGGATAGGAAGGTTCTTATGTTTTCTTTTTGTCTCAACATTTCCTCCACATGTTTTTAACATAAGTTCCATATTCATATATTGAGATGGAATTCCCAATTTACTAGAAAACTTCTCAGAAATGAAAGAGTGTGCAGACCCTGAATCAAACAACACATTGGAATAATCTGAACAAACAAACAGTGTACCTGATACTACTTCATTTGATGGCCTAACATCTCATGAAGTAGTTACAAAGGATTTCACCACCCCTTTTTGCTTGTAGTCTGGCTTCTTTACCTCATTTGAGTTCTTTGCTGGACACTCATTTTCATAATGACCCATTTAATTACACTTAAAACATCTTACCGATGACTTTTCATTGCCTGCTTGATCATCATCTTTACAGTTATGAGAAATATGACCAGAATTACCACACCATAATCACTTTCTAGACTTTGATAAAAATTCTCTAGGATGATTTTTACTACACTTCTCATAAGTTGGATATTTAATTTTCTTACCTCCAGGCTTCTTTGATGAATTATTTCTCTTTGCCTGCCAACTGGACCTCTTATTCTGTTATTTGTCAACGAACACCTGATCATCGGAAAACTCCATTTCCACCTTCTCCACACATCGAACAAGTTTTTCATAACTTTTGAAATAATGAGAGGCTAATGATATTTGATATCATGGCTTCAGTCCTGAGTAAAATCGATTTATCTTACTATCAAGATCTCGAATGAAATTTGGAGCATACCTTGCCAATCGAGTGATATTTACTTCATAACCAGCCACTAAGTCATCCTCTTTCCTTAATTCTAGGAATCGTTTTTCCATTTTAAGATTAACCACCTTAGGAAAATATTTCTCAAGAAACATTCCTTTGAATTCATCCCAACCGAGAGCATAAATCTCCTCACTATCCCTGATATTTTTCACCATCGACCACCACTGATCAGCTTCACCTTTAAAATGATAAACAACGAGACTAACCTTTTGATGTTTTGAACAACCCATGACATAAAAAATATTTTCCAGTGCTTTAATCCACCCTTCTTCTAGAACCGGGTCTGATGATCCTCTAAATGATGGGGGATGTTGCCTCATGAAATGCTCCACTACTAACATGCTCATCTGTTGTTGATCTGGCTGATCTCGTGCATGGATACCACCACCATTTATAGCTTTAGTCAACTTCCACATCATTGCAACAAACTGTTCAGTTCTGATTCCGACCATCTCAAGTTGCTGATTTGGAAGGTTGTCTTCCTCCTGATGTTGTCCCAACATAGCTACCCTGTTTCCTCTGCGGAAAACCATTCTGAACACAGAAATATCTTAAGCGAATAAACATGGTAATCTTTAAATGATATATCATTTCAATATTACCATAAATTAATTTATGGACATTTATTTAACAATAACCTAACTCCTAAAGTTGTCTAAACCAACCTATGATACCAACTATAAGGACCTGACCTTAAAACATTTCATAATATTGAATTAAATTAATAATTCACATTGAGGATCTTTTCAGAATAGACGATGTCCCTTACCTCGTGTCCGACTTGACTCGATCATTCTTTAATCTCTTGAATAACAAACTAAAGTTAATTTATACTTTCTCAAGAACCTTTTTTAAGTTTATTATTTCTTTTATATCACTTATTACCATGTTATAAATATTATTTAATCATTCAAGTTAATAATGGTCGTTTTGTCGATATTTGGTACTTGAGTTAAAAATAAACACCTTATATTTACAAGTTCTCCATGTGGTCAATAGTCCATTATATCCAGAATTATATTCATGATTTAGATATCATATATATCATATATATCCATTATATACATGTATTTATAATAGTACATACCATTTGGAGGTAAGAAATGAAATGCACTGTTCATGGAGACAGTAAGCCGTACGTACGCATGAACGCTACTTTCATTTCTATTTCTTCTTTTAATGGTATTAAAACATAATGATACATAGATATATTATAATTACAGTATAATATAATATATAATATCATTAACCCCATCCTTTATACATCCCAAATATGGCATTAACGAGTCATATCACTTTGAGGGGGCGATAGTCCGCACTTCCTCAAATGAAATTATCGTGTTTACCCATAATGGAAACCATAAGGGTTTGATATAAATGTAAAATAAAGAAGCATAAAGAAAACATAAACATAATATATATCATATATAAATATAGTTCCATCATAATGGCCACCATGATAGGCGATAGGATGTAATTGAACAATCATCATTTCATGAGGCGTTAGTTTTCCATCCACAGAAACATTATGTTCTTCACACATTAGATGGAGGTGTGTGTAAGTGTAGTTTGAATACTTCTCATAGAAAAATCTTAGTATAATGATTATACCAGTTTTTATATAAAAGAAAGGAATAAAAAGAGTTTAAGGGTTGGATAATTAAAATAAAAGAAAAGAAGTTAAGATAAACCGTTACCTTTAATTTGGGTAACTCCCTTTGGTTTGAACCAAAATGGTTTGTTAAAGTGCCTTATTCCTAGGGTAAGGCTTCTAGGTGGAAGAGAGGGATGTAAGAAACTTAATTTGGATGAGTTTGGATGAGACCAAAGGCTTGAGTGGTGTGAATAATTGGTTAGAAGTGGTCTCTTTTTATAAGGGAGAGGAGGGGCTCTTTAAGAAAGTGTGAAAATATTATTTTATTATATAATGATATTCGGTTTCTAAAGGTCCAAAAATACTTAGAGTCAAAGATAAGATGACTCATGGTCGAAATAAAATCATCCAATAATAATTGGATAGGTTTTGGATAATATTTTAATCATTATAATCTTATTTATTTAAATCATTTATTAATGAGGTAAATATTGCATCATTATTGTATCATAAATAATTTAATTTATTCGATGTATAAAAATTAAAAAAATACTATGATGTAGGAAATATTTTTAGATTTCTAATGAATACTTATAGTCAAAAGAATTAGTTATATAACACCATATAAAAATTAATTTACTAAAAGAGTTTTGTTTTTGTCATTTTTGCCTTTACATTAAATTAATTAATCTAAAGTGTCATTATCATTAATAAGTGGCTCCATGGGGTCCAAAAATCGACCCAAAGATGACCATGGTCGGTCATTACTCATCCAATAGGGTTAGGACAAGTGTTAAAGTAACTTTGAATTATTACAATATTCTTTTTACCTTGAATTATCCTATTTACTTTTAACCGCGGTAAAAAAAAGTCAAAAGTTACTATTCATCAAAAATTATTTTCATCTTATTGAACCAAATTTAACTTACTAGTAACAACCATGTATGTCAGATTTTTAAAATTCAATTCACAGAAGTGGTAAAATTTAATTTAAATGAAAAAGTCAGTATTTTAACTACTACTAAGTGGTTTCACTATTCATCAAAAATTGATGTTTTTCAAAAAAATACCAAAAATTCAGCCTAAGATATATTTGATATTACAAATTCAAAAATAATGTTTATTTTTCCAAATTCAAAACATAAAAGTGTTGTTAATTAATTTGAAAATTAATTCTTGTTGTTAAAACAAATAGCGTGTTTTTAAGAAATAATAACTATCAAAAGATTGACACTTGTTTATGTCCAATTTCAAAGTGAAATTAATTCCAATGACCAAAATTGGATTTAATGGTAAAAATATATTCTAATTAAACTTTAAAACCAATTAAAAATATAATCTTACCATACAAATAAATTAGATTAAAACATAATTTTGAATTAAAATACAATATTTTCACTATTCATTAAAAAAATGAACTTTATCGAAAAAATTCAAAAAATTTACACAAAGTAAATTTTGATGTCCCCATTCTAAATAAGGATTTTATTTGGTCAAATAGAATGTATTAAAGTGACCAAAACTATATTTAAATAGGGTTCACCATTAAAAGGCGGTAAATCGGCATTTTAATGTAAATTATGCTTAATATTAGATTCATTCACATTTTAAGCCTCTAACTTTTATTAGATAATTGTAAATATATTTAAAAAACATGTATAATCATATTGTAGTTAGTTTTTTTCATTCCCTACAATACAAAAACTAGGAGTTAACTACCATTTAAAATAATAATATTATATTATTAGTGTGCAACGTAAGATTTCAAAGAAACCCGTTGTTGCGTATCGGGTACGCTATCAAACATAACAACCATTTTAAAGTAAAATTAATATTTAATTCACAAATATTAATAAATATGAAAATATCTTATTCTTCATTTACCTGGGATGTTACAATTCTAATAGAAAACTGCTCTAGGGGTCTCTCCCTAGAGCGATCCTATGGCTCGATCCCCTACAACATGGAGGTGGGGGATTCCTGAGTCACCCTGGCTGTGTCTACTTCCTAGGAGCCTCTAAGGATGGATCCCACCAAGACCTGTCAGCACCAGTAATGATAGGTCCCTCAGGTTGAGGAATGGGTTGAGTTTATCCCTGCTCTGCCACCCTCGGTCCAAACCATGAAACACTAACATCAGGGACAAGATCAGAATAATTTTAGACAAGGGGCATCATATTATATGGATCCAGTGGTCCCTTCCAATATTGGAGCATCCCTCCAGGTCCCTATAATAAGAAAACAAGGATAAATTTTCTTCTGATTGGGATGTATACCCCAACTACCTTATAGGAAGGTTGGGTTTTACCTTTCAATTTCTATCATCACCAACAACCATTATGGGCCAACCCGTAATGATGAGACCCAGTGCAAAGGTCCTTCCCTCACTTTAATCAACCAAAGAAGAGGTATTCACCACTCTTTCAATAACCAGTAAAGAGGCCTTACCTATACTCATGCTTTCCAACATGGGGGTCCTCCCCATGTACATTTCAATCAGTATGAGGGTCCTATTCATGCCCAAACCAACCATCACAAAGATATCCCTTACGCCTAATAGGTATACTCCCCTAAAGATCCATATTAGGCCATAAGGGTGAATAGTCTACATCAAACTCATAATCCTGGGAAGTTCCAATCCTTCATCGACCTATTCAATCTAATAGATTCTAAGGACACATATGTCTAGGTAATGGAATATCCACCCTGACTACTGGTGTCTGGGGTGGGATCCCAGCATCTAAAGTTATCCATACCAAAAGGTGAAGTCCACATGATCCCCATATTCCTCCATAGGTAAATGTTTATGGGGTAAGTTATGGACCCTTCTAGGGGATCATGGTATATCCATCCCCATCATCACCAATTTACATCATCTATTCCTCTACACAAGATGTGGGAGAGTTGTTATGGTCTGGGATGACCCCTCCATATGATGAGTAGTCTTCTGATCTAGAATTGAGCACTTCTACCCTTTCACATGAGGTAGTGGTAAATTCAAAATCCTATAAGGATGTGATGACACAATTGGTAACGCACTTGAGAGATGTCCCAGTGTGTACTGAACTGATAACTTGCATAGTGGATACTCTACCGGCCAACCAGCTACCAAACTGATCCACATTAGTGCCACCACCCATCTCTCAGAAAATTTTGATTAGAGATTGGGCCATCCAAGAGTAAGGACCTTACTCTAGACAAGAGGGACTATGGGAGGATATAGCTATCAATCAGTTGTTAGTGGTATTTTGGCCACCAATAACTCCCAACATCAACATTTTAGAGTCCCTTACTAAGGGCTTGGTCACGTATTTCCTCCAGATCATCTCGGGGATGCTTCACTGCCTCCATGATCATTAGTTGGACTACCCAAGAAGGCTAGGGTACCTCAAGGACATCAATAGAAAGTTCCAAAAGGTTGAGTTGGTATCTCTCCCGGTGCCTCAACACCCTAGATCTCCCAGACACTACTATAACCTCAAGTAGAGATGTGTCAGGAGCCTCACAGTGGTCTAAAAGATTATGGAAGATCCATATCTACATGTGAAGATTAGGGTCTAGGGATATTACTCTTCTCTCTACTTTATTAATTTTTTGAGATAGCTTGACCTACCCATCGTTGATGAGGGTTCCCCTCACAACACTATTATTGTGGAAATGGTCATTACTAAGCTTCTTAGGAACAATGACTCCGATATAGGGTTTGGTGGGAAAAAACCACCCTAATGGGTGGCATAGTACCAGACATATCCTCATACAGGTGTCTGTACCCACAAGTAGAGCCAGGTTTTGAGCCTCAGGGATCCCTCCAATGAGACATTTCCTTCCAGTTAGCATCTAAACAAGGGAAAAGAGATATTTTGGACCTCCGATATGTATGAGGTTACATAGAAAGTAGAGACAGAGCCCATGGTAGCCTTCTTGCTTCGGTATCTTGATGAATAGAAGAGGATTATCACCAATCTCATGGATGATTAATAACTAGATTACAATAGTTCCCAAAGAGATCCCATTTCACCTCAAACATGGTATAAATTACTTCTTAGATTGTTTCCCCTAGTCGATCTCGGTGACCTCGTACATTTAGACAGAGTAGAGGTAGGGGAATATGGAAAGCGATTGAGGTATGTGTCAACGATCCTGCCTGAGTAGCATAACTATCATCCTTGGGATATAGGTCATGAAACTCCATAAGCCACTGAGCCTTATTACCGAGTTGATGATCCTGTTAATGCATTGGTGTTCAGGAATCCTCATCAAGACATATATCATCACCAAGATGATTTGATAGCCACTCTCACTACTCACCTTGAGACCCTAGAGATGTGAAAATTGGTAATCCAACCTTATGGAAATCCATACCTAGCATGGGTAGATGATATGTGAGCACATTTGGAGATTGGAAATCATAGATTTTCCCATTTCAACAATATAGGTGACCCACTGAAACATTTGGCCCAATTCATCTCAAGGTGAAAATCCATGTTGGGACCCCAAAGTTGTAGGAGGTAGCCAAGCTCTTATTTTTTTTCCCAATATTGGAAGGACCTAATTTTTTTTGGTATAGTCAGCTGCCTATAGGGTCCATCGCTAGCTGGGAAGACCTTCACATGCAGTTTCTATACAAGTTCAACTCCACCATGTGCAAGATAAGTATTTATGACCTCTTCAAGTGCAAGAAGATACCTGATGAGCGAGTCACAATTTTTTTTATCCAATGGAAATTCCTCATGTAATATCTCGACATGCCACTGACTAAAGAGAAGATAGTAATGATGTGATTAGGGAATTTAAATATTGAACTAGTACCTACCCTTATCACCTATAAATTCCCAAATTATTTCTAGGAATTCTATGATAAGGACCAACATTTGGAGGAATATTTGTAGTGGGCTAAACAGTCCTGCCTGTTTCCTCTTCTAGCTCCCGCAAGGAGAGATTCCAAAGAAGATATAGCTGGCACAATACAGGTAGATTCCCCTGATCTAATAGAGTTTTTGTCCCTTTTTCTTGAACAACCTTGTTGGGTGTAGCATCCCTACCAAGTGCAGCCTTTTCCAAGGCATATTTAGCAGGTACTGCCTCACAAAGTGTAGTCGGCTAGACCAGATAATATAGATCCATACCCTCATCAAGGTTAGGATCCAAGATTTCCCTTCCTAGACAAAAGGATCCACATATTCCTATAAGGATGTATAGGTACCGAGCTATTTCATCTGTTCCTTGGAGAAGGGGATCCTGAAGATTCCAGAGTATAGGAGGCCCTAGGAATCCAAACACACTGACTGCCTTAAATATTTTTATATCATAGTATCCAAGTAAATACCATCAAATAATTCTATGTGTTCAAGGATTGGCTCCAAGACCAAGTGGATAATGATTTGGTAAAGTTGGTAAATGTCCTGGTATAAGTGGCACATATATCTGCCAACCCCGACATCTATAGTAATGGTTTAGGTGAATAGAAATAGGTTTACAACCATGGGAATCATAAGTATGATGACTAGTTGGCTCCTAGATTAGTCATTCAATCCCATGGTGTCATTTATTCCTTCTTAGGTAGGCCCAAACCACCTGAAGTCGTTGCGCCTTCCTCAGCTACTACTTCTGCATCTGCATTGTAGCCTTCCAAATCCCATAAGAGGAGGAACTAATGGTGTAATGGAAACTAGAGTCCCCTACCAATAATAAATCGATCCTGTAATCTTCGTGATTTCATTCGTCTTGAGTTGGGGATCACCCCTAGGGTCCACCCAACAATAAATGATACCTATGATGATGGGAAGGAGTATTCCTCTCTAAACATCATCAAATTTTTGGATACCTTCATGGTTACTGATGATGAAGAATACTAGATAAAACCCCCTAATTTCCTCTAGTAGATTCCATTAAAGGAGAGGTCGAGGAAATGTGAGCCATCTGAATGCTTAGGAAAACACCTCAAACTGAGATATGCATGATACTGAGACTATGAAATAGGTTTTTCACAGAGCTTAGTAGGTGAATTCCTCACAACCTACTCTTTCAGATACACCACCAAAATTTACTGTGTTAACTGATCATGTAGATCAAGAAGATCTGAACTTATTAAATGACTAATCATATCAACCGTGACTACATAGTGGTCATCTAAATTCATCCAGATCTTGGACTAAACAAGACTATAGTCAACCATCATTGGTTTTGGGTGATTTAGCTAATCAACAAAATGATATTTCTAGTACCATCCAAAACCCAATAGTATAGATGAAACCACCCATCCTGGCCCCTACTAAAGAACACCCTCCTACAAGAATAAACATGCCATTGGCATGGAAATACAACATGTTGATGAACCTCACAAACATACCTATGAGGATATCAATCCTCAAGATCTTCCACTTGTCAAAATAAATACGTGAGGCCCTAACAAAATCCTTGAAGAGATCTCTTTAGTTTAAAGTAGAACTAGTTACTATAGAGACCTACTATGAGGGGATGCCAAGAAAGAGGAATGCTAATCCATAATCTTATTCTCCGGAGAAGATGGGGGAACCCTCATGTAAGAGAACATTCACCCTCTATTAATCACATTCCAGTTCAATGGTATGGAGATCCATCACTTCCCGATTTACATAAATTCTAGGATTAAACTCATAATAAACTAGATTCTACACAAGTTGGGACTGATCGAGGTAGATTTTAATCCATCTAAACTAGATATGCTGGGTTATGACATGATTGATTAGAAGCCATGCAGAAGGATTCAGGTGAATACCCAGTGTTTTATATTGATATAAAGTGCTAAATTCAAGAGCATCTCACATGATACCACCTAAAACAAGCTTCTGGGTAGTTCATGGCTTCATTTTTAGGTGTTAGTCCCCTTCTCATATCACTAGTGCCTTAAGTAATCCCTCAATGTCCGAGTAGGGGTAATCCAAGGTGATGTATCTCCCTTTGACTCATGTGAATCCCACTATATAGAAATTGGATATTATAATAGGGAGGGAAAGTAGTTCCAGAATAATGAGGTTGAGTGCACAATCACTATGTCTAGTCCATTGGTAGACTTGGATGATGCTTTCATTCTCTTAATTCATTAGTTGGAGGCCACAACTCTGGACTTGGGATGTTTCTTTGTTGTTGCTAAGAGAAAGGTGTTTCACATCCTTAAATGGAAGTAACATCCATGGATTACATTGTAATCCTATAATGGATAGGCCTAGGTGATACCAGACGCCCCCACTATTATAAGGTACCGAGATGTTCACCCAATGGCTACCATTTCAAGCATGGACCCTGCGGTCAAAGGATATATGAAATTTTCTTGATAGATTTTGTATTAAAATCTTAAATAGAGTAGCAAATACTCAGTGGAGATTATGTGTCCACCCAAAATGCACCAAATCTCCCCCTAAACTTGCTTTCCCGGATGAACTAACTCCTACCACTGATTCTACTACCTCAGATAATGAAGAGGATTTGGAAGATTCTTCTTCCACATTAAAAAGGGAATCTACACCACCTTCGGTGAGTTGATTTAGGTTAACCTTAATACTAAGGATGATTTAAGGACAATACTGATCATTAAAACCATGCCTCTAGAGAAGAAACAACAATATGTGGCTTTTGGGAAGTAGAACCACAATGTATTTTCCTAGAGATATGAAGATATTACAAGACTAGACCCTTAGGTCTTAGTTCACTATCTTGGTCTCCCATTGAGTCATCACGGGTTTAATATTCCTCCCATAAATATACACCCCTCTTATGGTGCCATGGTCAAGTCCGAGATTGATAAGATCATGTTGGGCCTAACCTTGAATCAACTCTCTAAAAACCTGGGTTTGATGGGATTATCCTCCATTTCATCTAAATAGATGATAATACCCATGTTATTAAGGGAGTTCATGTTGGGTCCTATGGTACCCATCAGGTAGGATTGAAGCTCTCCCACCAAATCTGAAGGTTGGTCTACTTCTATACCACCATGTTCCATGTTTTCCTCAAGTATACCAAGAGGTGTTATGTGTGTTAGATCCATTACAAACTTTTGTATCAAACATCAGATCTCCTCCACAAAACCATGTATTCTTGGACCTTTGTAGTATGGTGGATCAATGTTGTTGGCCCGTATCTTCCAACAACTTCTCACCAGTACAGGTTTATTCTGACCATGAAAGATTTCTTCTCTAAGTGGGTAGAAGCAATTACCCTCAAGGAAGCAAAGGATTGATCCTGGATCTAATTCATGATCTCCCACATAATCCATCAATTTATATTCCATCATAATATTCTCACAAACAACGGAACCAACTTATGAAATTCTTAACTAAAGAGGTCGTATTCCATGTAAAACGTATGGTCCAACCATACTTCTTACTACCATGAATAGGAAAATTGATAGATCAAGGCATTTAAAAAGACCCTATATATCATTTTACAAAATATGGTGGTCCAAAATAAGAAAAGTTTTCCAAAAAATATCCCCAATGCACTCTAGTACCATCAGATAAAAACTTAGAATTCAACCCAAGTGACTCCATATTCTTTGGTGTATGGACCAAAGGAAGTCCTGCCCATAGAAGTTCAGTTTCCGTCACTCTAAACAGATGTATATAACTAGAAGATGATAGAAAATAATAATAGAAGTATGTCTAAATGATACGTATTCTCTCAATGAGAACAGTATTAAAGCCTTGCATAATCTTGAGAGGCAAAAGAACATGATATCAAGAGAATTCAACAAGAAGGTTTGCCTCCCACACTTCCTCTAGTGTGATATAATACTGGCTCTCAGAACACCAATGATATATGGAAAGAATCCACCAAAATTGGATCTAAAGTGGGAAGGTCCTTACATCATTCATAAGGTCTATTCCAATGGAACATAATCATTGATCACGATGAATGGAGAGCTATCACACCTCACACTAATTCCAAGTCCCTCAAGCAGTACTTCACATTAGGGGGAGCCATAGTTCTAAACTCTATGACCTTAAACTTGGATCACAATTCACATAATAATGAATTTAAACTGTATTCAAGTCTCCCTTAGGAATGTGTTGTGTGGCATGGGCCTAATTAGTCCTCATTAATGTCGGGTTGTTCCTGTCTCACCATGCATGCCCCTTTTAGAATATCCTCCCCATGGTCTAAACTATATGAACTTATACTAAGATCCTCATAGTCCAAAATCTATGAACTTAAACTTAGAGCCTCAGGTTCCTAAATATATAGCCTTAAAATAGGATACCAAGTCCAAGAATCATGTCTTTAAATTGTGTGCAAGTCATATTAGGAATATGTTGTAACACCCCAAGCTTCCACGATACGCTTCTATTTCAATAATGCAATAGCTTGCATTGTACGGAAGTTCGAGATTCTAACACACCACGACCAATAAAAATATCCATTATGAATAGTAATACCCACTTTTTGAAATTATATATATTTTATATTTCAAAATGGACTTCATTTTTGGATTCGGAATATCGAAATTATCCAAAGTTGAATTTTTTGTAATTTCCTGTGAACTTCCAATTTTCGATGAATAGTAACAAATACTTAAAAACAACTTTTTTAATCAAAATAATTCATAGTGATAAATTATACTATTTAGTGGTTTTAAAGTATAATTAGAATTTATTTTTAACATTTTATCCAACGGTGGTCATTATAATTAATTTCACTATGAAATTGGACATAAACAATTGTCAATATTTTGATATATATTGTTTCTTAAAAACACGCTATTTGTTGTGACAATGGGAATTAATTATAAAATTAATTAATGCAACTTATATGTGTGGAATTTTGTAAAATAGACATCATTTTTGAATTTGGAATATCAATTATAGCTTAGGGTGAAATTTTGGCATTGTTATGAAAAACTTCAATTTTTTATGAATAGTGAAACCACTAGGTGGTAGTTAAAAAACTAAATTTTTATTTAAATAAAACATTACCACTTCTGTGATTTTATTTTCAAAAATCCGACATACATGGTTGTTATTAGGAAGTAAAATGTGGTTAAAGGGGATTAAAATAATTTTTTTGGTGAATAGTAACTTTTAAGTTTAATTAATCGTGATTAAAGGTAATTAGTGAAATTTAAGGTAAAAATGATATTATAAAAATATGAAAATACCCTTACATTTGTCCTAACCTTATTGTATGAGTCATGTCCAACCAATACAATCCATGGGTCAACTTGGGGACCCCATGGAGCAACTTGGGAAAGAAAATTACATTAATAACTTTTTATTTAAAGTAAAAATAAAATTGTCACAAACATGTGTTGTTTTACTAAAACAATTATTACATGGGGTTATATAAGTTAAAATTTTGACTATAAATATTCATTAGAAATATAAAAATATTTCCTACATCATGGTAATTTTTTTTATATTTTTTAGACATTAAATAAATTAAAATTTTAATGACACCATGATGATGCAGCGATTACCTCATTAATTAACGATTTGAATAAAATGAAAAGATAATGTAAAATATAAGACTTACACTTATAAAAAACCTATTTTATGGGTAGATTTAGAACCCTTATCAACTGATCCTTGAAATATATAATTGTGGGGCCTTTGAAATCCACAAAGCACTTCATAATAATGTAACATTTCATGACTTTCCAAGAGTGCCCCTCCTCTCCTCTTATAAAAGGCCCCCACATCTACCACCTTACCCACACCTATCAAGCCTTTTTCTCGGCCAAACCCTGCTCATTTTGTCTCTCCACATCCCACTCTTACTCATAGAAGCCTCACTTTGTGCAGAATTCTTTCCAAGGAATCCTTTGGCTCAAATCAAAAAAGAGTTAGCCGATTTTAAGGTAATGTCTTCTCTTATGTTATTTTGTTTTATTTTGCTTTTCCAACCCCTTAAACTCTTTTTATTCCTTTATTTTGTAATAACACCAGTATATTACTAGGATTTTTTTATGATAAGGATTTTATTTACACTTACACACACCTTCGTCTAATGGTTAAAGAACATACTATTTCTGTGGTTGACGAATTTCTGCCTCACGAAACGATGGTTGTTCAATCTTCGTTTAACACCTCTCATGGTGGCCATTATGATGACACTATTTTTTATATATGATATATATTATGTTTTTGTTTTCCTTATGATTATGTATTTTTCATTTATGGCATACCTTTATGATTTCCATTATGGGTAAACACGATAATTTCATTTTAGGAAGTGCGGACTACCGCCCCCTCAAAGTGATTTGAATCGTTAATGCCATATGTGGGATGTATAAAGGATGGAGTAAATGGTATTATACATTATATTATACTGGAATTATATTATACCTTTATATAATTATATCTTCATTCCATTAAATACGAAATAGAAATGAAAGTAGCGTTCATGCGTACGTACGACTTACCGTCTCCATGAACGGTGCATTTCATTTCTTACCTCTAAATGTTATGTAATATTATAAATGCATGTATATACTAGATATATAGGATATATATGATATCTAAATCATTAATATAATTCTAGAGATAATGGATATTCTACCACATAAACAACTTGTAATTATAAGAAGTTTATTTTTGACTCAAGTACCAAAGATCGACAAAATGACCGCTATTAACATAAATAATTACATAATGTTCATAACATGGTAACAAGTGATATAAAAGGAATAATAAAATTTGAAAAATGTTTTAAAGAAATTATAAATTAACTATAGTTTATTATTTAGGAGGTTAAAGAATGGTTGAGTCAAGTCAGACACGAGGTAAGGGAACTTCTTAACCCAATTTCTATTCTTTGGGTTAATCTCCTACTTTCAAATTATGTCATGATATTATTATGTCCTATCTTGTATTTTTACTTTCTTTATGTGTACTTATAGTGAATACACATAATATATCTATTTTATTTAAAACATTATCTTTGTAAAGGAACTTCTTAACCCAATTTCTATTCTTTGGGTTAATCTCCTACTTTCAAATTATGTCATGATATTATTATGTCCTATCATGTATTTTTACTTTCTTTATGTGTACTTATAGTGAATACACATAATAGATCTATTTTATTTAAAAAATTATCTTTGTAAGGGAACTTCTTAACCCAATTTCTATTATTTGGGTTAATCTCCTACTTTCAAATTATGTCATGATATTATTATGTCCTACCTTGTATTTTCACTTTCTTTATGTGTACTTATAGTGAATACACATAATAGATCTATTTTATTTAAAAATTATCTTTGTAAGGGAACTTCTTAACCCAATTTCCATTCTTTGGGTTAATCTACTACTTTCAAATTATGTCATTATATTATTATATCCTATCTTCTATTTGTAATTTCATTATGTGTACTTATAGTGAATACACATAATAGATCTATTTTATTTAAAAATGATATTTTTATGGTAATTTGTCTCAATATCCATTAATTGAAGCATATTTTGTTTTATACACAAATTTCTTTTTTACGGTGTATAAACCCCTTTGACTTTTACGTTTATTCAAAAGGAATCTTTTTATACGAATCGTTTTACTAAATGACAAAAGGGAATGTTTTTCTTGTTGTACATATGCGGCGACAACGACTTCTCTGCCGCCGTGGCCATTATTTGAGTTTTGGATTACTCTAAAAGCCATAACCTTTTTTAATGAAAAATAATTACAAAGTTTTAATTTTCTTTTATTTTGGTATTGAAAATGGTTTTCAATTTTTATTATTATATCAATGTGTTTTATTTATATCTTGTAATTGAAATGTGGAAATGTTATGTTTCCTTTATCCATGTTTTATGTGATATGATTATGTTAAGGTTTATGATATGTTTAAACCTGTTCATATGAGGAATACATTGGACTTAATAAGTGATGGGTGGAGCCCACTATAGCTCCTTGATTCATTGGTAGGTCTCATGAGACAAACTAGTGTCTTTCCACGAGGCCTTGACAAAATCTTATTTGTGGTCTTGGAACGAGGCCTTGGCTAAGTGATTATGATAGTTTGGCATTATGCATTCCATCATTATGAAAGTGGTTATTGATATTTCATGTGATTATTCGACTAGTAGAATATCCATGTGAATAGGTAAATGGCATTATTTCATTTTACTTTTTCCATATTATGTTGAAGTTCAAGTTTAAAAGGATTTTGTTTTAGTTATACATTGCCTTAAATGTTTATGTTTATTTATGAAAGATTCCGCTATATTGTTATCCTTACTGAGCATCTGAGCTCACCCATTTCAATGTTTTAATTTTTTCCAGGATGTGAAGAAGTATTTTAGGAATGACCTGCAGGGATAGTCTGAAGGGGATATGAGTGTGGAAAATGGAGACTATGTTACTATAGTTTTTTACTTTATGATGTAATGTAACATTTATGAATGTATCTAGTGTTTCCAAGGCTACTAAACTAATCGGTCTTTCGAGACTTGATATTTTGTGATCATGCCAATGTTACGAAGTAATGCACTGAATCTGGGTAACTGGGGTCGAGGCGTCACAGTTGGTATCAGAGCCAGTTTAGTACTAACATTGGAAGCTAGATTTAGATAAACTCTGATTAGAGCACATAGCCCTAAGATAGACTTTGAGGATTAGTATAGAATAACTTCCTAGAATTTTGGTATTATAGAGATTTTGTGAGTTTTCCGAGCAATACATCCCTGTCTGGATATGAGCAGGTAGAGGCGGCTCTGGAACAGATGTACCTAGGGGTAAAACTCAAAAACACCGCTTTGAGCTAGACTCGAACGGGAACTGGTGCACGACAATGGTCCTTACTGCACTCTTAGTTACGACACTCCCGGGGGATATGCTTAGGATAATTATCATTTTCTTTACAAACCATTATGAAGGGATTATGAGTACATACTTCCTCAAAGAAAACATTTTTATGATTATGGATTTTATCCATAAATAGTTCAATTTATGTTAAGTGTTTTGCAAGTTTGTAATTATGTATTTTGATTCATAAACTAATCTAGTTTATGCCATTGTTTAGAAATGGAGCCTAGTGGGAGGAATGGAAACTATATCAATGCACACACTCCATGTAGGGATTGCCCTCCTGCTCAAGATATTTATAGTGGAGCTGGTGATACAACTGTTGCTGATCACCTTATCACCATACTGAGACAACTCACTCAGGTTATGAATAATAACCTTACTCATATGGAGCACCCTGATCCGCAACGTGGAGGATCAATTTTAGACCGCTTCATGAGGCAGCAACTGCCCACATTTAATGGGGGTATAAATCCATTATTAGCTGAGAAATGGGTAAACTCCTTAGATAAAATACTCCACGCCTTGGGGAGTAGAGAAAGGGAGAAGGTTGTCATGGCAGTTTACCGCCTCACTGGATATGCTAATCAATGGTGGTTGTTGATTCAAAATACAAAGGAAGATGATGAAGTATCAAATATGGAATAGAGGGAGTTCAAAGAGATTTTCTTAGAAAAATACTTCCCTCGTGACCATCGAGCAGATATGGAAAGGCAATTTCTGAGTCTGAGATAAAAGGAGGATGAGAATGTCGCAAAGTATGAGGCTAACTTTACAAGGTTAGCGAGGCATGCTGCAGATTATATACGTAACCCAAGATTGATCGTTTCTTTGATGGGTTAAAACCATTTCTCCATCGAGCTTTAGTATCACAATATTTCTCAATATACAAAGATATAGTCTCATGTGCTATCAAGACAGAAAAGTAATTCCCTAAGTCTTATGACAACAAAGTAAAGTAAGAGAAGAAGAGAATGGTGGAACAAGAGACAGATAAAGGAAAAAATGGAAAGAAGGATGTTCCGTTATGTGATAATTGTGGGAAGAATCATCCCGGTACTTGCCTGAAAGGAATGGGAGTTTGTTATAAATGTGGAGAAAAAGGGCACCAAGCTCGTGATTGCAAGGAAAAGAAAGAGGCTATCAATGTTGAATGCTACAATTGTAGGGAAATGGGGCATTATGAAAATGAATGTCCTAAGAGTCAAAGATACATACCTCCAAAAAGGATAAGGGATAAAGGCCAAGCTTATGCTGTTACTATAGATGAAGTTGAATAATTATTTTATTTGTGTCTTTGGACTCAAGAAGTATATTATGGTTATAAGAATAATGTGATATATAGAAGGATTATACTGCAGTACTTGTTGTTTTCATTAAGATTTTAATATGATGAAGGTAATCATATTTTTATATGTGATAATAAGAGAAAATTTACTTTGTTTGAGGAATCCGATGATACAATTGATTTTGGAATTTAGAGACCATTTAGAGAAAGTCTGGATAGAGGTATTTTGGATAACTATAAAGGTTGGAATGGATTAAGTTGAACTTTGGATAGTATTATTTAAGGTTAAAACATTTATGAAGATTATTTTTGTAATATTATAATACTATAGTTTTAGGAAAAGGACAACCTGTAGGTCGGAGGATAACCCGTCGCGTCAGACAAAGTTGTAGGAATCGAACCCACAACCATAGTGCGACAGACCTTTATTACCTACCACTAGCCTACAGGAAGTCCCTGGTTTTTACAAAATAGTTTTCCTAATCTAAATGGTATGTGGTAATATTTGGAACCTAATACAATTAGGATTAATAGAATATTTTTGAGTTCTGTTACCATTTGGAGTGAAATATGGGTTTGTGGTAAAAATTTATTAAAGAATGAAAGTCTACATGACAAGTAAGTATATTTCCTAACGTTCTTAGTAAATATCCTAAATAAATTCCTCAACATTATGAAAGGTAACTTAAAACAAAAACATTGTCGGATAACTTTTCCAATTGGGGATTCAATGAACGTTTAACCAATCACAAGTTTGTGATTTTCTTGCAGTTAACAGTCTCCTAATCCTATTTTCTACAACTCTGCGTCAGACCTTGATGGTTTGTTTTTCCTCCATATCCATATTTTCATAGAATCCTAGTATGGGCTATCTCGAGTGACCTTTGTACTTCTCTTTCTTTCTTTTAATGTTATATTTTTATTAACCCTATTTCCGATGTGGGTTTTCCACAAAGGTATTTTCTATTTTCAACCTTTTATTTTCGAAGAACATTTTCAAATTATGAGGACGCAATTTATTGAATGAGGGGAGAATGTAACACCCCAAGCTTCCACGATATGCTTCTCTTTCAATAATACAATAGCTTGCATTGTACACAAGTTCGAGATTCTAACACACCGCGACCAATAAAAATGGCCATTATGAATAGTAATGCCCACTTTTTGAAATTATATATATTTTATATTTCAAAATGGAATTCATTTTTATATTTGGAATATCAAAATTATCCTATGTTGAATTTTTTGTAATTTTCTGAGAACTTCCAATTTTCGATAAATAGTGAAAAATACTTAAAAACAACTTTTTTAATCAAAATAATTTATAGTGATAAATTATACTATTGAGTGGTTTTAAAGTATAATTAGAATATATTTTTACAATTTTATTCAACGGTGGTCATTATAATTAATTTCACTTTGAAATTGGACATAAACAATTGTCAATATTTTGATATATATTGTTTCTTAAAAACACGCTATTTGTTGTGACAGGGGGAATTAATTATAAAATTAATTAATGCAACTTGTATGTTTGGAATTTTGTAAAATAGACATCATTTTTGAATTTGGAATATCAATTATAGCTTAGGGTGACATTTTGGCATTGTTCTAAAAAACATCAATTTTTTTATGAATAGTGAAACCACCAAGTGGTAGTTAAAAAACTAATTTTTCATTTAAATGAAACATTACCACTTCTGTGATTTGATTTTAAAAAAATCTGACATATATGGTTGTCATTAGGAAGTAAAATGTGGTTCAAGGGGATTAAAATAATTTTTTGGTGAATAGTAACTTTTAAGTTTAATTAATCGCGATTAAAGGTAATTAGTGAAATTTAAGGTAAAAATGATATTATAAAAATATGAAAATACCCTTACACTTGTCCTACCCTTATTGGATGAGTCATGGCCAACCAAGACAATCCATGGGTCAACTTGGGGACCCCATGGATCCACTTGGGTAAGAAAATGACGTTAATAACCTTTTATTTAAAGTAAAAATAAAATTGTCACAAACATGTGTTGTTTTACTAAAACAATTCTTACATGGGGTTATATAAGTTAAAATTTTTACTATAAATATTCATTAGACATCTAAAAATATTTCCTAAATCATGGTAATTTTATTTATAATTTTTAGACATTAAATAAATTAAATTTTTAATGACACCATGATGATGCAGCGATTACCTCATTAATTAATGATTTGAATAAAATGAAAAGATAATGTAAAATATAAGACTTAAACTTGTCAAAAACCTATTGTATGGGTAGATTATGAACCCTTATCACCTTATACTCGAAATATATAATTGTGGGACCTTTGAAATCTGAAAAGCACTTCATAATAATGTAACATTTCATGACTTTCCAAGAGTGCCCCTCCTCTCCTCTTATAAAAGGCCCCCACCTCTACCACCTTACCCACACCTCTAAAGCCTTTGACTCGGCCAAAAACTGCCCATTTTGTCTCTAAACATCCCACTCTTACTCCTAGAAGCCTCACTTTGGGCAGAATTCTTCCCAAGGAAGCCTTTGGCTCAAATCAAAAAAGAGTTACCCGATTTTAAGGTAATGTCTTCTCTTATGTTATTTTGTTTTATTTTGATTCTCCAACCCCTTAAACTCTTTTTATTCCTTTATTTTTTAATAACACCAGTATATTAAATATACTAGGATGTTTTTATGAGAAGGATTTGATTTACACTTACACACACCTTCGTCTAATGGTTTCAGAACATACTGTTTCTGTTGTTGGAAAATTTCTGCCTCACGAAATGATGATTGTTCAATCTTCTTTTAACACCTCTCATGGTGGCCATTATGATGAAACTATTTTTTATATATTATATATATTATGTTTTTTTTCCTTATGATTCGGTATTTTTCATTTGTGTCATACCTTTATTATTTCCATTATGGGTAAACGCGATGATTTCATTTTAGAAAGTGCGGACTACCACCCCCTCAAAGTGATTTGAATCGTTAATGCCATATGTGGGATGTATAAAGGATGGAGTAAATGGTATTATAAATTATATTATACTGGAATTATATTATACCTTTATATAATTATAACTTCATTCCATTAAATACGAAATAGAAATGAAATTAGCGTTCATGCATACGTACGGCTTACCGTCTCCATGAACGGTGCATTTCATTTCTTACCTCTAAATGTTATGTAATATTATAAATGCATGTATATACTGGATATATAGGATATATATGATATCTACATCATGAATATAATTCTGTAGATAATGGATATTCTACCACATAAACAACTTGTAATTATAAGAAGTTTATTTTTGACTCAAGTACCAAAGATCGACAAAATGACCGTTATTAACATAAATAATTACATAATGTTCATAAAATGTTAATAAGTGATATAAAAGGAATAATAAAACTTGAAAAATGTTTTAAAGAAATTATAAATTAACTCTAGTTTATTATTCAGGAGGTTAAAGAACGGTCGAGTCAAGTCAGGCACGAGGTAAGGGAACTTCTTAACCCAATTTCTATTATTTGGGTTAATCTCCTAATTTCAAATTATGTCATGATATTATTATTTAATATCTTGTATTTTTACTTTTTTTATGTGTAATTATAGTGAATACACATAATAGATCTATTTTATTTAAAAAATTATCTTTGTAAGGGATCTTCTTAACCCAATTTCTATTCTTTGGGTTAATCTCCTACTTTCAAATTATGTCATGATATTATTATGTCCTATCTTGTATTTTTACTTTCTTTATGTGTACTTATAGTGAATACACATAATAGATCTATTTTATTTAAAAAATTATCTTTTTAAGGGAACTTTTTAACCCAATTTATATTCTTTGGGTTAATATCCTACTTTCAAATTATGTCATGATATTATTATGTCCTATATTGTATTTTTACTTTCTTTATGTGTACTTATAGTGAATACACATAATAGATTTATTTTATTTAAAAAATTATCTTTTTAAGGGAACTTCTTAACCCAATTTCCGTTCTTTGGGTTAATCTCCTACTTTCAAATTATGTCATGATATTATTATATCCTATCTTGTATTTTTACTTTCATTATGTGTACTTATAGTGAATAAACATAATATATCTATTTTATTTAAAAAATAATCTTTGTAAGGTACTTTGTCTCAATCTCCATTCATTGAGGAATATTTTGTTTTATACACAAATTTCTTTTATACGGTGTATAAACCCCTTTGACTTTTATGTTTATTCAAAAGGAATATTTCTATATGAAGCGTTTTACTAAATAAAAAAATGGAATGTTTTTCTTGTTGTACGTATGCGACGACAACGACTTCTCCGCCACCGTGATCATTATTCGAGTTTCGACTTCCTCTACAAGCCATAACCTTTTTTTAATGAAAAATAATTACCAATTTTCTATTTTCTTTTATTTTGGTATTGAAAATGGGTTTGAAAATGTTTTTATTATATCAATGTGTTGTATTGATATCTTGTAATTGAAATGTGGAAATGTTATGTTTCCTTTATGCATGTTTTATGTGATACGATTATGTTATGGTTTATGATATGTTTAAAACTATTCATATAAGGAATGCATTGGACTTAATAAGTGATGGGTGGAGCCTGCTATATCTCCTCAATGCATCGGTAGGTCTCATGAGACAAACTAGTGTCTTGGCATGAGGCCTTGAAAAAATCTTATTTGTGGTCTTGGCACGAGGCCTTGGCTACGTGGTTATGATAGTCTGGAATTATGCATTCCATCATTATGAAAGTGGTTATTGATATTTCATGTGATTATTTGACTAGTAGAATATCCATGTGAATAAGTAAATGGCATTATTTCATTTTACTTTTGCCATATTATGTTGAAGTTCAAGTTTAAAAGGCTTTTGTTCCAGTTATACATTGCCTTATATGTTTATATTTATTTATGAAAGCTTCCACTATATTTTTATCCTTACTGAGCATCTGAGCTCACCACTTTCAATGTTTTAATTTTTTCCAGGATGTGAAGAAGTATTTTAGGAATGACCTGTAGGGATAGTCTGAAGGGGATATGAGTGTGGAAAATGGAGATTATGTTATTGTAGTTTTCACTTTATGATGTAATGTAACATTTATGAATGTATCTAGTGTTTCCAAGGCTACTAAACCAATCGGTATTTTAAGACTTGATCTTTTGTGATCATGCCAATGTTACGAAGTAATGCACCGACTCTGGGTAACTAGGGTCGGGGCATCACATATGTGGTGTGGCGATGGTCCTCCTTGGACCTCATTCACATGAAGTTTTCTATTCCAATGCACCACACATATCTGTTTGAGACTCTTATCCTGAGTGTCAAAACTCTATGAACTTAAACTAAGAACCCATGGTTCAAACTCTATGAACTTAAACTAAGAACCCTTGGTCTGATATTTAAGACCTTAAACTAATATCCATACCATGGTTTAGGAAATACAATGTTAAACTATTCGCATTAGGTCCAACCAATATGACCTTAAACTATTTTCAACCCCTACAATCTGAGGTTTATGAATTTAAAATACAAAGACTAATGTCCTTAGAGCATGAAATTAAATTGAAGCATTATCCTAGGACAAGTCTAGGATGCCTCTAAATAAGATAAGATTTTACCTTTTGTTAAACCATGATGCCCTGTATGAAAAATATGGGATGAACAAAAATCCTCAACACAAGATGTTAAAATGTAGTCTTACCCTAGATAAGTTTGGGATACCTCTGAATAAGAGATGATATTTATAAAATGTCCCAAACATGGTATACCCCATGATATCCATGGGATACCACAAATTTATTTTCTAGAGAGTATCACCCCCAACAATGTTGGAATTCTACCATGCTGTGTTTTAGAACTATGTTTGGATCGATTACCATCCTCATGGGACACGTAGCGATGCCTAGAATTATATTCTCCAGGACTTGGTACAAATTCATCAATCCTCTGGCCCTCTGGCCCCATTTTTAGTGTGCAACCCTTCCTGGACTTCTATACACATCGGGTTTTCCCTCTATTCATGCCATATAGGTGCCCATAGAACCAAGATCTCCCCAGTCCAAGAAACAAGGTGTTAAAATGTTTTCTCCCCTTTCCATGATCTAATAATTACCAACTTAAACTATATGTAGTTTTCCTCCTGATACTTTTTTGGTTCATGAACCTCATTGGGATCATTCACATAGATTTTTACCACTTTTGAACAATAAAAATATCTATGAAGAAAACACTTTTACATTCCATACATCATGACTTTAAACTAATCAACTCTATTCTAAGAGACATGAATCTAAAATCTTTTACATGGTACATAAGTTATAACCTTAAACTGTGTGCATCCACCTCTAGAACTACCTGTGGCTTGATTCATATCCTCCTGGGATTAGTAGTGATGCCTAGGCCTTTTGTCTTCAGGCCCAACTATATATTCATCGTGAAGCCATCCATTATCTATGGTGTAATCACCCTAAAAATTTCCCATGGGCCTCTTTCAAGGTATAATACCCATTCAATTAACTTGACCCATCAGTGGGATGTGATTTCCTCATAGCTTGATATGAGGAAGTGAAGAAGGGGCAACCAGACTACAATCTCTCCAACTTCTTCAATGCATGATGTTAAACTATAGTCTTAACTTGAAAAAGTTATAGATTCCTATAAATAGGGGATGATATTACCCTATATCAAACTAGGATTACGTATATAAAAAACATGGGATGAACAAACACTAACATCCTCAACACAAGATGTTAAACTATAGCCTTACCCCGTATGAATTTGGGATGCCTCATAATCAAGCGTGAGAAGATTCAACACCCAAATTAGAGAGGATATACCCCCATAAATGTCAGTACTCATTCACATAATGTATCAATCTAGGGTACGATTTTATAATATTTGTGTGGCAGAGGGTTCCTTCAACCCTCTATTCATGTTAGTTTATCACTCTTCATACCAAAAAATCTCTTTCCATATACACTTATTCCTCATTTGGTGTAAGAAATATGAACTTTAAATATTTTGAAACCTACCCATTAAATTTCAAATGGTACAAAAGCCTCCTTTGGATCCATTCACATTATGTTAATACCCTCAAATTCCACAAAAAACACTTTAGGTAACCTCATGATATGAAATCCATGACCTTAAACTAAGAGTAAATCCCAAGTCCAAACATAATGACATTAAAATGTGTATAATTTGTCTCAAGGGTGTTTTATGAGACATAATGTGGCCTACTAGGCCCCTCCATTCATGACGAGTAACTTTCATTTGATGTTGTATACAATCCTTTGAGTCACCCTCCTTGTGGTCCATGAAACACAACCTTGAACTATTTTCAACACTTTTAAGCTTTCTGACACTAAACCAAAATCTGTAGTCCAAGATTCATAAACTTAAATTTCATATGAATCAACCCATATTATATAACTATTTTGAAACCTACCCTTTACATTTCACATGGTATAAAAACGTTTTTTGGATCCATTCACATTAGGTTAATACCCTCACATGCCACACAAAACACTTTAGGGAACCACATGATCTGAAATCCATGACCTTAAACTAAGAGTAAAGACCAAGTACAAACATAATGACTTTAAACTATGTATAATTTCTATCAAGGGTGTTTTATGGGGAATCATGTGGCCTCCTAGGCCCCTCCATTCTTTCCGAGTAAATTTACTTCGATGTTGTATACATTCCTTTGAGTCACCCTCCCTGTGGTCCCTGAAACACAACCTTAAACTATTTCAACACTTTTAAGCCTTATGAAACTAAACCAAAATCTATAGTCCAAGAGTCATAACCTTAAATTTCATATGAATCAACCCATATTCGGTTTCTCAGTGCATTTTCTCCTGACATTCTACCCTCCTTTTCCCTCAGTTCTCGCGGCTGTGAGGGTATTATTTACATCGGTTCACTACGTCCTTTTTACATGATGATAAACTATAACTCTACCCCATTCAATAAAAATGGGATAATATATTGTCCTAACATGAGGAATAATTATTTAGTTTCCCTATACTTAATCTCCATGCATTGCATGTCTCAGTCACATGACATTAAACTATGAGATACTTCCTAATCACATGATGTTAAACTGTTCAATGCACCATCCTCACCATATGATGTTAAATTTCATGTCCAACATTCTCACTATATAATGTCAAACTGCATGTCTATAATCCTCATTGAATTATGTAAAACTACAAGGTATCTTAGGAACTTTCCCAAGATACCCGTTCCTCCGATGCTGGTCATCTACCACATCATTCATGTTCTTCGTCTATTTATCAACATCTGAGATGATGCTTCCCATGGAAGATGTGTTTTTACTTTTTTAGACTGATGAACTCACCTAAATGTGCTCTAAGTCATGGTGGCATAGTTTCATGAGTGTTGGAATCCATTAAAACATTCAATCACTTCATTTACATGCTTCACATATTCCTTATTTGTAATCTCATTCTATTTTATTTCTAAAGGGACCCCCTAACGACATGGTTACTGGATATAATGGATCACCTAAAATCTTGGGTAAATGTCTTGAAGGACTTTGGATGACACTATAAGATAGGATATGTGTTTTTAACAAGTTCATCGGTTGACCCTCATTTTTTTGTCCCCATTCTAGGATAACAGTATAGATATTGTGTTTTGAACATGGTCAGTTGTTATCATATATTGTCATGCCACCCTCTTCATTTTACTAATTTTGGGAATCATGATTCACACTCTTCATCCCCCTTTGTTTGGTAATAATTCAAATCCACTAGAGTTATCCCATTCATGCACTAGAGCATGTTTTAAAAGAAAGTTTTATTTTCAAAGAGCCCCGTTCTCCAACCACTTCCTCTCTCAACCTGATCACTCTCTATAAAAGAACCTGAGTGTTTGATGACTGTATAACACTCTCATATGAATAAAAAATCAAATTTTGATCCCTTGTTTCTCACACCGATCATGACTCACATGATCTTAGGGATTGGTTGTTGGTTGGTATATATATATATGATTGAAGTGTAGTAATAAGAAAACGAACATGTTTAGGAATGAAGGAGTTTAAAAAAACCCAAAGTTTTAGAGGCCCATCCACATATTGGTGCCTCTGCTTTGAAAATTACTTCAGAGATAGACTTTAGTAATTGATCTTTTGAGCTTGGAAAACCTTTACTGAGTGGTCTCTAGGGTCTACTTACACTCTATCAGGTGTTATTTCTCTTCACCATACATAGAGTGGATGTGTTTGGCTTTGATACACTATTGATTATGCTCATCTTAGCACTCAGTCATAAATTATGGTGTCTCAGCCTTATTGGACTCAACCTCTACCAAATGGGCCTTCAAACTATTGATGATCTCAGTTTGAGTAGCTATAGTTGTCATGTTCTCCCACGCTATCCCCTCTAGGTGGTTTATCACTCTTTTTTCCTCCTTGAAAACTTTGGATCTCTAATCCTTGGGCTTCTTCCAGGAAAATTTGAGCACTTTCCATTCCACATGAACCTTCTCAATAAGAATATCCTGGGAAAATTCATGGAGAGTGCTAGAGTCCAGCCCACCGATACCCAAGTTGACTATATAGTTAAAAAGATATTCCACATGGTTTGGAAGCTCACCTATCTGGGTGCGAATGATGAAGTTTTTCACCCATATCTACACCTTAAGATGGATAATTTGGTTCTCCTCAGCAACATACAAGACATAATCCTCAAAATATTCTAGTGGCATGGGATCATAAAGATGGAAGATCTCTAGTATTCCATTAGCTTGATTGTCCAGGTGTAAGTTTTTAGGTATAAGAAGATGGATATCTACTCCCAAAAATAGATCCTCATCAACCTCTTCACTAGTAGCAGAGGCCTCAACTACACCTGTGGAACCAATGAGGTAGACTAAACTATCCCACCTCCCTTAGCTATCCCTAATGGCTACGTGACCTCATCTTTGGCCCCTAAATCTACCACTTTTTGTAATTCTGGGGAGGATGCATCAAATGTTGCCTCCCCAACCACTCTAACCTCTGAAATAGTTTTTGCCTCCTCCTTCATGATTTTGGATCCAATAGTCACCTCCAGTGGTTCCTCCATAACAGGCTCATCCACCAAATTCTCCTTAGCTATCCCTATCATGAGAATTGTCTCAACCCCCTTCATTTAGGGAATAATCTCATATGTTCCCTCTAGGGGAACCTCCATGGTCTCATTGGATGTTACTACTAGGAGGGAAACATCCTCCATTGCCACTTCATCCCCATGAACTTTTAATGAAAGTGTTGGAGGCACTGGCCGAGTATCGAGCACCATTCAAACTACCATTCTAAGATGCGTCATTCAAGAATAGTAAGGTATAGAGAAAGAGTAAAGGGAGTATAGGAGGAACAAGCTTACGTGAATTTTATATTTTGGTGAGGATCTTTAAAGGGTTCATAGGTAATCCCTTGGGTAATGTTCCCTTTGTGACTGATGCCTTAGTTTCAAGCTTCGCAGGATGGATTCTTACAACCACAACATCAAGAAGGGATCCCACACTTTCCCCTTGAAGGTTTTAGATCCTATAACCCTCCTTTTCAGTTCTATTGTGGACCTACCCCTTCTTCGTGTTTGATTTTGACTACTCTGGAAGAGGCGTAAAAATATCCAGATTCACTGTCGATAGTTTCAGGTGGGTGGGTGGGTTCATGTTCAGTAGCACCTTCACTGGGTTAGTTAGAAGACATTAAGTAACCTAAGAATAGAAAAGGTCATCCAGATCAACCATGTATCGCTTTGACTCATCTTGGGGGACATAAAAGATAACATTGGCATGAACAATCCCAGTGAGATGCATCCCATTTCTATTGAGTTATTTCCATATCCAATGAGAACTGGATAAATTCCTATAGACATCCTAGTTGTCACATGCCTTAGGAAATATTACATCATTGGGGATATCCATGTTGTGAAACCACTTCCCAGGATCTTGAAAAAAATTCCTTGGAATTTCTAAAGAGGGCCTGAATCCTTCATTATTCCAATTTCCTAGGAGTGTCAAACCTAATGATTCTCTTTTCCTCGTAGCTCCTACCTGTTTGGACCCATGAACTACTAGACTCACTACTGATACCCTACCCATTTTTCTAGCTCTTCTACCATGGCCTACACCAACGACCACTCAACGCCAACCCTATGGTTTAAGGTATACCCCTTCATTAGATCGGGTGGCCCACCGCCTCCGCATGTACCCTGGATATTCACTCTCCCAAAATTTCTCATATTCATGAACCAACCCATAAGTGATGATAGGTGGTGGATAATCATTCTGAATTTTCCCATCCTCATACATGGACATGTTCCAGATCTTCCTCAATAACTTAAGTTGGAATTCGTGCCACACCACTGTGTATACTTTCAGTTCTAGTAGTTACAGACACTTGAACTGCCTTATGAACCGATATAGGTTGTATAGATCAATGATTGGCTCACAGTCACCCCTTTATACTAGTATACCACTTCGAAAGGCCATAAGGTATGATAAATACTCCATGGTCCCCATTCCATCATCATCCAACAACCCCATTGGAAGGGGGAATATGTGAAATATAAAGTTCTCTACTAGACTGAACTTCTCTAGCACATGCACCAAACCTAACTTGAATGGGAAACTCCATGCGATATTCAAAAATGTCAGCTGGAAGTTCATAGTAGGAGGAGATATGGGGTTTAGGTACTCATAATCCACCATGTGTGTGACCACCCAACTGTATAGGAAATAGAGGGACACAAACACACAGAGTGGAGACTTCCCTTAAATGATGTGGCAATGCAACTTGTATAAATTCTCTAGTACCAAGGCAACCAAATTGACACACTACCCCATTTCAAGCATCTTCACCATAATGAAGGTTCTTAGCCACACCCCCATATGCGCATCCATTATAGGGAGAATCAAGCCGCATATAAGCATATAAATAAACCCCTCCAATTTAACTATACATTGATCATAAGGTTTGATTCTGTATCCCCACAAATTTCACCAACATGACTTCAAGACCCTCCAATAGAATTGTTCCTTTCCTCACCATTATGATACAGGGAATGTGCATGGACTAGTTGGAAACTTCTCGATTGGATCCTATACCTAGAATAGATCTAATATTATTTTTAGGTAGTAGTAAAACCATTACTTGATAGTAATATCCCTCATACCTAGCTTCTCTACACCAGTTCCCTGAACCAGGTCCAGTAGCACCTTCACTAGGGCTTAAAACTGCTCTTGGTCTCCCCAAAAATTATCTCCAGGAGGAAATCATTATGCATCACCCCCAAAATCATGATCCTAAAGATTTGATAAAGGTCACATAGGCTGATTCTGACCTCACCATGTTACAAATTGAACATGTTGGTCCCCAACGACCACCTACTCATCAACTCAGGCTTAATCTCCTGGGGTGGTAGACATGGAATTGTGAGGGACATGCTGCTTCATAGAGCCCTAGTCAATTTATTTATTCCACTAATTCATGAAACGAAACACATTACCTGTAGGCCCAGACCCACTCATCGGTGAAGTTTCCACCCTAAAATAGGCCCCAGTCATCGTTCCATCCTTTCAATAGATCCCCCAAACCATCCTTGAGGATCATCTCATACTGCAATAGAGATGACACATCTTTCATCTTCTCCCTGTAAAAATTACTAATGCATATTTAGATAATGCCCACTTTAATTGGAATCTATTTCTTCCATATGTGGCCTCCAGTATCCCTATGCCACTGATACTACCAGATTATGCCTTTTAACTAGTAAGTCGGCTCATCCCTACTTTCCACTAGGATAAAGACATCATATCTCAGCTCAAATATGTAACGATAAATACTATTTTATAGTGGGTACTCCCAATGATCCTCCTTAAATAATGAGACCAATGATTCATGGTCTGTGGTTCTTTGAACATAGACCAAGATCATGATATTCCCCGTCATCTCTTACCTATGAGTAGTGACAACATTGACTTCATAAGAATCCATTTGATTCAATACTTAGTTGTTCTTTTGAGTCTAGTTAAAAAAGTTTGTTTGTGAAGGTCTTTCATGGAGTTTGTTCACATAGATATAGTTTGTGGAGATCACTTCATGAAATTTCTCTTCATAGAGTCCGGTCTTCTAAGAAGCATTCACGGAGAATAGTTCAAAGAATTCCAGTTCACTTAGAAGCATTCATGAAGCAGAATTCATAGAGATGGATAGATTTATGAAAATAGATGAAAGTGTTTTTTTCTCATGACAAGAGTTCTATGGATATAAGGGTCCCCCATCACTATTTATAGGTGTATTGATGGACCAAGTTCTATGATGGTCTTCGATCCAAAAACCATCGTGAAGGGACCTTACAAACATGCTTCGCGAATTACAGTTGATTGCCTATTTTTAATGATTCCACCTTAGAATCCTACCCTCGTTTTTTCTGTCAACTCCCATTCTGAGGTGGGAAATTTTTGGTGTAAAAATACGTGTACCAAAAGAATAGTTGAGGAAGGCGTGGTCAGTTCAGAGTGAATCCAAGCCAAAATGGAATCAAAATCCCTTTAAATGATTTGCTCTGTGAAGCTCAGCTACTATGCAAATGGACAAAGATTGCAAAGATCCATGGATGAGAAGGTTCCTTCAAGAACATGTGAAGTCCTTATAGTAACATCCATGCAATTACATTCATAGTCATAAAGTTATTCATGAAAGTAGGAACGATTGACGATGTGCTCTATGAATGTGACTCTTAGACTCACAGATCCATGACCCTTCACAAAGATCATTCTAATTTGTGAATGACTCCAATATTCATGAAACCCATTGAATATAAATACACCTTATATATATATATATATGATATTTTAGGGATGATGTGTGACCTTTTTACTTCCAAAATTGATCCTGATTCATGAACCTCCTCACCTTCATGAACCAAAGACAAAATAGATCACCCAAGGTATCCAGGCTTTGCGAAACCCATTTCACTATGTTCTTAAGTGCCTCCACCCTAGGTGGATATTCATTTATCAAAGGCCTAAACCCTATACAAAAGAAGGAACAATAGGGAACTTAAGGATTCATTAATCATGTATCCTTTGCGAAGTACTCCCATTAGAAATCAAGACTTCACTTTGAGGCATGGATACCCTGTTTCATGAAGCATACCCCTTTGTAAAGCCTTTGACCATCAAGAGGGACATGAGATTCTTGAATCACCTCTCCAAAAGGCCCAAAGATTCACAAAACCTCTCTCTTGGGCCTCTCTATGGTTCCTACCTTCTTATAACACCCCTTTACAAAGGTTGAGTGCCCAAGACCCCCACACCAATCTAGGACTAGTCCATCTACACCTTGAGTCCTTATGAAACTTATTCCACCCACTCCTATGTATTTCCACTTCACCCCAAGTGTGGATAAATCCTACCACATACCTCTTTCTTCTAAGAATAGGTAACCCAACCCCTATTTCTTCTAAACATAGGGACCCTAACATGGACCTCATGACTGACCACTCCTCCACAACAGTTCCAATGCCATGCCCCTCCCAAAATCACATGAGTGATGGTCACAAAATCCCAAGGGGTATGGAATGAGTCCCCCCACATTTGAGATACATGATGTAAAACTACCTAGTCCCACATACTATTCACATGACATTAAACTGCATGATAACATATTCAACACGCGATGTTATACTATAGTCTTACCGAATGTTTTAAACATAGGATGCCCCATGTATGAGTGGAATGAGATGAACCCTACTAATACAAAACCTCTTTCCCTATGAAATAAACACATGATTCCACATGAATGACTCACATGTGATGAGATCCTATGGGCATCTTCTACACTTAATCCCCAAATACATCATCAATGCTCCATGTAGAACCTGGGTAGCTCAATGCGTAAGCCCCACACCATTCCAACCAAGATAAATACTATTATGAAGGGAAGATTATATACATAATAACCACACTATACCTCATCGATGCTCCTTACAAGACATGATAAACCTTACCACATGAAGTTAAACTACATATATTGGTCCCGTCACATGACCATAAACTGCAACATTGAACTATATGGTTTTTATCCCTGTCTTATAAACAGGGTATGTAGAATTCATACTTGAGGTTAAATCCCAAAAATGGTAAACTAATGGTGTTACCCCCTAAGGACACACCTCCCTAGTATTCCTCAAGGGGTGTCCCGACTATCCTCCTAGATCCACATCAAGGGGTGTTGTCATCCAATCCATCGATAAACCTTCCAGGTGTGAAATATTCCCTCCTAGAGACACACCTCCATGATACAACTCAAGGGGAATCCTGATCAACCTCTTGGATCCTCATCAAAGGGACTTTTTATCCAATCCATCGTTAATCCTTCCATTTGTGAAATCTTCCCTCATAGGGACACACCTCCTTGATCCACATCAAGGGGAATCCTGATTAACCTCTTTAATCTATCTCAAGGGGTGTTCAGATTCAATCCATCAGTATACCTTCCAGGTGTGACATATTACATCATAGGGACACACTTCCATGATCCTCCTCAAGGAGCATCTAGATAAAACTATTTGATCCACCTTAAGTGGAATTAGGAACCATTCAATTGGTAAACTTTCCAGGTGTGACATCTTCCATCCTAGAGGCACACCTCCATAATCTTCCTCAAGGGGAATTATAATCAACATATTGGATTTGTATCAACAGATGTTCTAATTCATTAACTCTAGGTGTGTCATCATCCCTCCTAGGGACACAACTTCCAGATCCACCTCAAGGGGCGTTTTGATAAACACTATAGATCTACCTCCACATAGAATTATAATCCATTCATCCTATCCCAACATGACATTATCCATGTGACCATATCCATAATATGTTAATCTTATTCCTTTATCTATCCCAACCAAATGTTCTGATCTAACTCCATAGGATGTTGAATCTGTGGCTTGACCCAAAATATCTACATCATGCAAAGCATGGGATTCCTATGGTAAAAATATTTTGAATACATACACATATAGTGTTAATTACCTCGTTATTGAAATGATATTCCTTAGGTTATGTGCCTATGATGCCTCACATGAGATTCCCTCATAATAGGAATATTTATAGGTGACCAATGACCCCAATGTCCAGACATGCTCAGAGATGCCCAACCTGACTACTCTCCAAAATGAAGCTTTTCTCCCTTACAGACAAAAGACGTGTAATTAAGAAAAATCCAAAAAGATATGGAACCAAGAATAAGTTCCACAAACATGACTTAACTCTATGATGGAGACCCAGACTAGGAAATGATCTCTAAGGAAGAATCCATGGATGGAGGAACCAATATCCCATCATCTTATTTTGATCAAGTAGCAGAAATCACCATTGAAAGTGATGAAGTATAAAAAAAATTGGAAAGTAGGAATACATGGTAATAAAATTATAGTGTACATTAATGTAAAGGAAGGCCCTGATGAAAGTATCAGAAAAAATAATGTTGTAGGATCCTTTCTGCTTAGAGTATCTTCTACTTTATTTGCTTTACCAGGATGATAGTGGATTGAACAGTGATAATACATGATGAGATATAGCCAAATTTGTTGGTTTATATTAATAATATTATATGTGAATATATATTTGAGGCTCTTGTGATAAATATATTTATCACACTTCCCTACATTGAGATAATTATGTCATATTTTTAAAACTAAGATCATAGTCACTAACTCTAGATCATGTGTGGGATAGTTTTCTCATCAAATTTCAGCATCCTTAGGGAATATTCTATCACATTATCATTTTCAATTAGTACACAACCTAATACCTTCTTTTATGCATCATTTTATACCACGAAGAGTTCCCCACTTATGGGTAGTGTAAGTATTGGTGTAGTTATAAGCCTCTTTTTCAATTTAATAAAGTATCCTTCACATTAAATGATATAGAAAATCTTTACTCCCTTATGATTTAGCTTGGTTAGTGGATTTTAAAATAGTAAAAATTTTATCACAAACCATCGGTAATACCCATCTAGACCGAGAAAACTATGGATCTCTATTACATATTGTTGGTCTGTGGCACTCCTCAATGGCATTTTTCTTATATGGGTCTACATATATACCATTTATAGTGAACAAATTCCACAAGAAAGATAATTCCTCCATCCAGAACTCTCATTTACTATACTTTTTATATAGTTCATCCCCTCTTAGTGTATTTAGTAAATTATTTAAATAATCATCATGATCATGCTTTCTATTAGAGTATATCAGAATATCATCTATAAATACTACAAATTTTTTTGAAGCTAATCTCTAAAGACTCTATTCATTAAGTTTATGAAAATTGACGTAGTATTAGTGAGTCTGAATGAAATCACTATGAACTCATAGTGTCCATGAATCATTCAAAAATAAATCTTAGTAATATCATTCCTATTCACCTTTAATTGGTGATATCATTACTGAAGGTCCACCTTAGAGAAATACTTGGACCTATATAGTTGATCCAAAAAGTCATCTATCTATGGTAGTGGATACTTGTTCTTTTTCATGATTTTTTTTGAGCTCATGCTAATCAATTAAGAGGCACATTGATCCATCCTTATTTTTAATGAAGAGGAACAACACACCCCATAATAAAGCACTCAGACATATAAAACCCTTGTCCAGATTCTCTTGTAATTACTTCTTCAATTCATCCAACTCAATGGTGGACATCCTATAAAGACACTTTGATATGTACATAGATATAGGTTTAAGTTCAATTGGGAACTCAACAACTTATTCAGGAGGTATATCTTTCCATTATTCAAGGAACACATTATTGTAGTTCCTCATAATGGGCATGTATTCAATCATGATCCTCTACTTTGTCTCAATAATTTGAGCTAGATATGATTGATCATAAAGAAATAGTATCCATGCATGGGAAAAATATTATAAAGGATATTTATCACTCTACATAAATTTGTACAAAATCGGAGGATGCCTCAGGATGTGAAGAGTGATCTCCCTCTCCTAATAGTTGATGTTGGTTTTATATTAAAATAGCAAATCAATGAACAATACAGTATCAAACTCTACCAAAGAAAGTAAGATGATATTTTTTGGGAGGTTGGGTCAAAATCAATTGACCAAGGAGTAGTTATATGCTTTAGATGCAATAATTTACTCATTATCTATTATCATTGATAACTAAACCTCTATATTTTGAGGTGTAATTTGAATAGTTATAATAAATTTGAAAGATATTAAAGAATGTGTAAAACCAGAATAAAAAAGAATCATTGCTATTATTGAATGAATAACCAGTATACCTATAACCATATTATTGTTAGGATACACCTTGAAAACAGTGATATCATATTCTTTTACTTTATTCCTTGGAGGTTGTTGTCTTTGATGGTCTTTGATGACCCTTTTATTAGGGTATTGGCTCACATAAATCCAATATTCTTTACAGTTGAAACATTGTATTGTAGGTTGAGTTCTGATCTAAACCTTCTTTTATTATTTTTAATTAGTATGAATTTTCATATCCTATTGATAATAATTAACCTTATTCCCCTATTTTACACATTGAAAGTATCTATAAATTCCCTTAAGTCAATTCTTGGGATGCATCTTCCCAGACTTTTGACACATGGGATGCTTGGTTTTCTTTCATCCATGGGATTTATCTGTTGATCCTCATATATTAAAATTAATTTTTACTCTTTTTATTTCCAATACCATAAGACCACTGAGAGTATCCAATCATCATCTCAATCTTAAGGGAACAACAATAAATATCCTCATAGTTTTAAAGGTCTTTAATTACCAAATATTTTCATAGAATTAGATTTAGTCCACAAAAAGTGACCCACCGTGATTTTAGTGTTAATAAAAAAGATAGATGTGTATCATGAAATCCTAGTGAAGTTTTCCTTATACACCCTAATAGACTCATATTCATTTTATTTCAGCCTGAGGAACTCTCTTTCTATCTTAAGATGAAGAGTTTAATGAAAATATTTATTGAAAAATATTTTACTGAATCCTTTACATTACAAGGAATCAATTTCATCTTTATACATCATATTATTTATTAGTATCCTCTACTAATAAGCTTCCCCATAAAAATTATATAACACAAACACTAATTTCTCTTCTTATAAGAACTAGAGGATATAGAATATATTCTAAATAGAGTTAATCCATTGTTTTGTGACGAGAGGATAAGAATATCCACTATATTTATGAGGATTTTGTCACATAAATGACTCAACCAAAACTTGATCTTTATTAGGAGAATGAGGGTGTTCCACACAATTAAAGTTATTATTCATAACTTTATGCTGTTGATCTAGTACTATCATGAATTTATGAGATCTAGTTCCCATAATGTTTGATATCTTATTAGGGAAATGATCAGATTGCCTATCACATTGGTTTTTAGAACGAGTTCTCCTATTTATATCTGTTAAATAGAAAAATAAAAATAAAATTAGGGGGGCTTGAATACTTATCTAATGATCATATAAAAGGAAACTATGAACATAAAAGGATAAAATTATAAATGAAAATTATATTCTAACTTATGATTTCGTAGGTTTCAATATAGGCTATCCAAGGTGATAGAGTTATCCCTAGTGTTATTACTAAAGTTTTCTAGTCCTAATACCCAAAAATTACTAAACCGTCCTCTGATACCAACTATAGTGACCCAAGACTTTTACTTATTTTATTAAATTATTTTAAGCATAATTATCCATCAAATACAAACGAAGGATAGAAAGTCCTAGTGTATTTGGAAGACTAGGTACATAATTAAAAAATATGAAAATAGAACAAAATATATTTTTATTAATCTACATAATGAAGCCCTAACTCCCTTTGAGCTCCAATAACTGCATAGGATAACCTAGGGAGTATATAATAAAAAATATATGAGCTTAAAATCCCAGTAAGGGAATAAACATGGGAAAGAAACAAAACACATTATTTAAAAGGTATATCATGATAACATAAAATTCATAGATCATGAATAAACATATTGAGGCATAACATATAGAATATGGTATCATATGATCACAGAAATATAAGAATGTGGTAGAAACATATATCATGAGATAAACATGAGTCAAGGTTAACTACCATGACGATATCACATGGTGGAGAACATCCAATAATTGATTAGGTTTACTCTCTAGTTCCATACATAATGTCACAAAAGGAAAAAAATTACCCAATACATTAGAGTTTTATCTGAATTCACCCATCATAACATGTACATGAATATGTGTGAAACATAAATAAATCAATCATAAGAAATAATCATAACGGTTACCCATGGAAAGAAATGGGTTTCATAATCATGTCATAAAGAATAACCCAAGGGTATATCATAATGGAATCCATTAAAGAAGGGATTTAAATTATTAATTGACATTAATAATGTAAATATAAGAAAATATCATGAATAATGAACTTCAACTACAATGAAAACATGAAAAATAGTGTGAAGGTAATTTTAGAAATGTTTCACGTAAGCATAGTTTTAGGGAGAATAATGAAGGGTCTTTAAAGATGACAAGGGATAATTATTTACATAAAATAATAAATGAACTATTTTTTTAATAATAAAATTATATATTTTATAAAAATGTTGGTGGATTAAAAAAGTTTATGTAGTGTACCTGAAAATGGGTAAGAAATAGATAAGTTCCCTTTAATAGATTTTTCTTGTCGAGAGGAATTAAGAAGGGGAACTTGTTAAAACATGTATTTCCCATTAAATAAATATGAATTGAGATATATTTATATGATTGATACTTATAAAAATAATATTAGATAATTATATAAGAATAATAAAATGATAAATTGAGGAAAATAGGGGTAATGTGTTACCTAAAGGAAATATGGAGGTTTATAGAGATCCCTTACCTTATGTATGAATGTTTTATGTAATTTAACTTAATTTACTAGATAATAAAATTAGATTAATTGAATAATTAATTAAAAACTATTAATTAAATATTTTATTTATTATAATTTTATTACATTCATTTATGGCCATTTCAATTTTTTATAAAGTTCAATTTTGTTGTTTTGGGAACGTTCGTTTCATGGTTTCATGGTTGGTTCATTTATGTATAATTTTGGAAGTTCTTCTAAAATGGAAATAAAACTATATAATTGAAATAAAATGGAATAAACATACTTACTTAAGGTTAAATAATTTCATATATCTTTTTGTTTTCTGAGATGTGGATAATTCTTTGAGAAAAAATGTTATCCTTATGTGGTTAGTTCATCTAGGTGGTTTTACCGACCATCACAAACTAGTTTAATTTTACTGAATATTATATATATATATATATTAGTTCAAGAACATTAAATAAGTTTTAATATACTTATTAAAATCTTATTTAACCATAATAATAGTTTTATCTCTTGATTTGAAAGAGATAATGGAAAATGAAAACTCATTATCGACGAAGAAGGTTCACTACTATAATTTGGGCAATAGTTTTATTTCTTTGAATAAGAAGTGATTAGATTTTTTTTGGATATAATATATTTCATTATCAATATAAAAATAAATTATATACATGATAATTGAGTTATTATAATTTTATGGATGAATGAGGTTAAGAGAAGGTAGAAGAAAAAAATAAATTAAAAGAGGTAGTTTGAGAATGTTACCTCTTGAAAATCACCCCTTGAAGGACCACTTAAAGAACATGGAATTGGTATTTTTGTGAGACCATAAACACTTGTATGAGGGTATATTTTGGTGTAGATATTTTTATATATATTTTGAAAGAATCAAGTCTTAGAAGGTTTGAGGAGAAGGGGTGGTATTTATAAGGGGATGAGAGAGGTGTTTTGGATTATTATTTTCATTAGTTTATTATTTTGTCTCATTAATACCAATTTTACTGGTTCTTAAGACTATATATTGTAAATGTTTAATGCGAGTGTAAAATAATGGGTGATTACATAATCCATTACTCAAAAATTCATGTATTTGGATTACTATGTTAAATATCTTAAATTAACATATTTTACTATTCACTAAAAATTCAACTATTTTAGAAAAATCCCAAAAATTCACCCTAACCATTTTTCAAAATTTAACTTTAAAAATGGAATAAATTTTATTAAAATTATTTTTTAAATATGATAAATTTAAATTTTAAATAAATCCCGCATTTATTAAAAAAATACTGATTTTAATATTATAATCGATTTTATGACCCTTTGAAAAATTACTTATGGGATCATAAAATTACATTATAATTAAAATAAAAACATATTAATTTATGAATCAATTTTATGAAAATAAATTTTCTTTTAAATCATTATATTTATTATATAATTTCATATAAAAAAGTTGCGTTTTACAAAAATACAAACTCTTCATTTATCATTAAAAAAAATTATTTTCTTGTACTATGATATAAATACATCATATTTTCATTTTATAAGATACCAAAAATATTATTTTACATTTCCCTATCTGTGGTTACTATTATATAAGTCAAGTTACTATTCCTAAAGGTCATATTACTATTCCAATGGCTACGTTACTATTTTAACTGTCAGATTACTATTCTAATAGTTAAATTTATAAAGGTCATATGTGTTGCCTACTTCCTATAAATACCTATTATTACATTCATTACTCATTCAATTATATTTTTTTATCATCTTAATATATAATTTAATCTTTAAAATGAATATTATATTATTAACATTATGTTTTATTTCTACATCTTTGTTCATGAGTGAATTCGTTATAGTGGATTGAGTATATCCAAATTATATTATTCAAATTATCTTATTTTATATTTATTATCCCACTATAATATTTAGAATTATTATTTCTTTATTTTATGACTAATGTATCATTATTCATTTATGAGAATAATGTTTTGTTGGTTTTTCTATGGGATTTATGTGATTTATGCTTCATGAAATAATTATAAGAAGGTAAATTCCATTGATAAAATTCTAGGTCATTACATGCATGAATTTGGTGCATTAAATATGAGGAAGAATAGTTTGGAGGAGATTTTTGGCATGGGTTATATCAAAATCATAATGAATGTGAGATAAAAAATCACCCTAGAGTATTTTTACCATGTTAAAATTCTTTTATGAACTTTTTGATTGGAATATCCTTTAAAAAACAAGGCTATGATAACATATTTATCAATGGAAAGATGATGAAAGGATCCATCATCATTTCTCAAGGACACATATGTGGTATGTTGTAAAAAAACATTTGAAAATATATTTAGATACAATCAACATATTTAATAGAGAGGTGTTATGATTTTTTTGGCATAGGAGACTTGACCACAGGAGTGAAAGTGGGTTATTAACCAAGATAATTAATAAGTATATCACTGTTGACCTTGATGCATACCTTGATCCTTGAAAATAATTATTTTAAATGAATTATCATAGGTTATAATATAGTGATTATTCATCAAGTAGAACAAACATGCTAGATTTGGTGTAGTCTAATGTATGTGGTCCCATAGAGGTGGATTTACTAAGTGGTTAGAACTATTTACTAAAAATTATTGATGATACATCTCAAAAGGTATGGGTGTTCTTATTATGATAAATGATCAAGTATTGAATTACTTCAAGATTATCTATTCCATGGGGAAATATTAAATTGTGATGAAGATAAAGTGTCTTCATTAATATAATGATAGAGAGTACACATATAGGGGGTTTGATTTTTATTATGGGAGTTAGGGAATCTAAAATGATTGGATTGTCGCATGCACACCACAAAAAAACATAACTGTAGAAAGGATTAAAAAAACCATTATAGATAGGGTAAGGAGCATTATGAGTTCATCTAAACTAATTTATCCATTATAAGGTTATGTTTTTTGAGTTTCATTCTACCTCATCAATAGATCACCAGTAGTCCCAATGAATTTCTAGATTCCATTAATGAGATAAAAATTTATACATACCAATTAATCTCATTTATGAGTATATGGATGTTTTGAATTTTCACATATATCTAGAGAGATTAGAAAGAATATAGATGATGAATATACCCCATGTATTTTCATAAACTATTGAGATGGAGAGTTTTGATACAAGATTTGGTACTCAGAGGAGAATAAGGTGATTGGAAGAAGAGGCATCATATTCTAAGAGAATTATATGACCAAGGACATTAAAAATCATAGAACTTATTAAAAAGAAATTTTTGAGGAATAAATTTTACATCCAACACGTATAACAGTATCACCTTTTTTTGACTAGGATGAGGTATAATAAAACTCATCAATAGTGGACCAGAAAGAAATAGAGAAGGATATTAAAAAGTTGGAAGCTCAATACTCTCTAAAAAACTTATAGAACCATCACACAATACATGTGATGATTCCCTCCCAAAAATAGCATTTAACATGTTCAAATATATATAAAAAGAATTATTCCATTAAAAATATATTCAAAATGTGAGTACCTATTACTAAATGATGAGGGGGGATATAAGGATATCAAGAAATAGTATCTCATCCCAACAAAAGTGGATATATGTAATAGAGGATGATATTGAGTCATTGAGGAAAAAAACATATGATTTGGTAAAAATACCCAAATGTAAGAAGGGAATAAAAAAATTGGTTGTTTATGACAATGAATTATGATAGTAAAATAGAGGTCAAGTACAAAGCTTGTTTAACAGTCAAATGATTCCTTTAATATAAAGGAGTTGACTTTGGTAATATCTATTCACCCATGGTGAATATATATTCAATCCGAGTCATTTTTAGATTCAAGGATGGCTTAGACATAGATATTGATAAAATTAATGTGAAGATATTTTTTCTTCATTTATACTTCACTTAGGATATATATACATGAATTATCTAGAAGTTTTTGAGGTTTCTTGATAAGAAAAACTCATTTGAAAATTGATGAAGAGATTGTATGGATAAAAACATGCACCAAAATAGTGGTACACAAATTTTTACCCGTTCATGGAGATTCCTAGATACAAGAATACATAGGTAGTCCAATATGATTACTTTCAAATATTTCATGATGGTAACTTAATTTCTCTCTTACATTAATTTAAAGAGGTGTTGATCATTGGTAAGGATATAATAAAAATATTCTAGTTTAAGAAAGTGTTATCCAAATTTTTTGATAGGAAATATTTGGGTATGTATCAATATATTTTTGGATCTATATTTTAACACCATGGCACTTTACAATATATCTATTTTTATATAAATTTAATCCCTTTAATAGCTTGTGGTACAAACAACACTTAGTCTAAATGTACCAAGATATAGTATACCATTATAAAATAGTTGATAATTTGATGGGTATGAATATTGATAACTAATTTCTGAAAAGTATATATGTTTACAATTTTTGAAAATAAATTTATTAGTTATTAATTTATTATAAATAAAAATAAAAAACATTTACAAGTAAAAGAAATATCTTTTATGAAAAAGTTTTTTTATGCACACAATGTGTGTTTATCATAATAAATAAAATTATTTATTTTTTGTGATTTATTTTAATGAAACTTATATATTATATATTAAATAAAATGTTTTTTCATTCATCTAATATTTTTTCTAGCCATGAGAAAAGAATAAATCCAGTTTTATGCTTTAAAAGTGTCTTTTTCTAAAAAAAAGCATTGTAACATTTTACAAACTTATTTAAAAATTATTATTTTTTATATTTTTTAAAATTTATTTGAAATAATGAACATCAATTTAAATTTAGTATGTAAAAATTATCTTATAATGTTTTTTTTTTATAATTTTCCTATAACATTATTTTTTCAAAGAATAGTTAAAAAATATTGATTTTTATTGAAAACTGCCTTTTCATTTGAAGAATTTTTAAATTTGTATTTTGTTTTAAATTTTTTTTGATAGTAAAATTAGTTAAAATATATTTTAATTAATATATTGTAATTCATTGGAATCAATTTTATTCTGTTTTTTGTTATAAAAACTTTTTATACTTAAGAAAACTTTTTATTTGGAAAACTATTTTTTACCTCTCATGTGGGTTTATTTTTATATTTAATTCCACATCTTATGTTATTTTAATTTAAATAATGGATTTTATATTTTTAATTAGAATAATTAATATTATCTAATAATTTTAACATAAATGTTTTTCATAATTAATGGTACAAACTATAAAAATTTATTATTGTGGATAAAGTTAAAATGAGTTTACCTTAGGTTTAAACTAAAAAGATAAGGGAATTAATGACCTAAAAACATGTATAATTATTATTGGATGAAAATTTTTAGAACTTATATCATATATTTTTTAATGGTCCATTTTAGTGCCATTTGTTTTGTGTAAAATGTGTGTATAATTTATTATTTTAAAAAATTCCATACATGTTCTCTCCCCCACTTATAAAAGGACACCCTTATCCTCTCATATACACACTTCAAGAGAAAAGTTTTCATACAATACCTATACAAATACTTTCCTTAAATCCTTCACCATTACATAGAGTTTATGTTTTGATCATAAAATTCTTCTAGGAATGATTTTGGTGCAATCCTAAGGAGGTTATCTGAAGAAGAGGTATTATCATTAACTGAATGTATCTGTTTTATTTCTTCTTCCACATCCATGAAATATTATTAAACTATGATGAAATAAAAAATACAGAAAAAATAATATACATATATATTATTATTTTAATTTCATAACTTTTATCCGTCTCCTCTTCCATCAAATTGGAAAGGAAACCGTCAATCGTGTGTACGACAAACTACAGCCTTGCCGATTGATGCAATTCATTTTCCATCACTACATCTCATGTGTATATATAATGATGGATTTAATATATATTTATATATATATATGATATTTATGAAATAAATATACTTATGGAATTATAATATCACATCTTTCTTCTTACTTTATAATCCGTTGGAAAAAGATAACATCGCTCGTGTATACTTGTGGACTACTGCCTCCGAGAAGTGATGTGATACATTTTTCATTATATTTTAACATGGATGGTAATAAGGATTTATTTAATAAATATATATTATATATAATATATAAAAATTATTTTTAAAGGTGAAATATAATTCTACATTCTTTCATTCCATCTGTTAAAAAAATAGTATCAACATTCATGTGTATGTATGACCTAAAGTCTCTATGAACGGTGTAATTCATTTTTCTATCACTACCTTTGAGGGTTGAATTTAAACATGTATAAAATGAATAAATATTATATTTAAATCAGGATTAAAATTATGGTAATGGTGGGACCATGATCAAAGTTTAAGGACCAAAACTACTGAACCAAAACATAAATGAAAAACAAAGCTGTTATTACATAAAATAGTGATTTTAACAATGAATTGTTAATAAATAAGAAATAAAAATTTATAAGTAAATAATATATGGTATATTATATATTATTACGGTATTATAATTGATTTATAATAAATATATATTTTTTATATAGGAGGATATAACATTAATGACAGAAATTAGACCTGAGGTAAGTGTTTCTCATCTCACCTTTTCTTACATGAGACATATTCCATATTCACCAATTATTTTTTGTTGTTGTATATATTACCTATTTGATATATTATAACATGAGTGTATTTATATTCCTGGTATTTAAAGTTTCATTTTAAATTATTTTTTTCATGGGTCTTACGATTCCCAAGTTACCAAGGATTTAAGAGTTTATTTTATAATCTAATAATTATTCGAGTTTGTTTATTTTCAAGTCCCCCTCAAGTATTTTTTTGATATTTATATCATAAAAAAACATATTTTATTTTATTCAATTTATTCATAAATAATTATGTAATTGTAAATTTTCTCCCTTGGTACATAAAATGATTGATAATTTTTTATTAATAGATGACTTTGTTTCTCTCTTAGGTTGAAAATAAATTTTCTTCCATATCCAAATTTTATGAAAATATTTTAAATGATGTTTTCAAAATCATATAAATTATTTATTAAATATTTTTTTAGAATTGTTTACTTTTTACTAATTTTTTTGAAAGGAATATTCTTTTTGTTTTCCAAATTTAGTGTTTTTTGACCTTTTTACAATGTTGAGAAATGATTATATTTTAACGGAATGTACAGAATTACCCGCCGTCATGACCCCTCATTTATTTTAAGATTACTTTAAAAATTTTAATAATTATTTTCAATGAAAATATTTTTCCTAATATTCTGTAAATGTTTATTTTTTAATAGTTATTTTCAAAGTTAAAATGGTATTTTTATGAAAAATGTTCTTCTAATAACATTTTTATTGTATTTATGTTCATCAATAAGAACAACCCATATTTTTATTATGCACCATAGAGGATATTTTTTAATTATACCATCCTTATTATTGCTCTAGATGGATTATGATAATTTTTACTTGGGATATAATATTTTGATACCGTTCTTCATATTACACTGGATGGTTAATGATTATGTTTATTGATTGGGGAAATTTTTGGCATTTCATATGATAGATTTTCAATAAAAATGTTTACGTTGATTATATTTCTCTCCCTTTAATTTGAGGAATGCATTGGAATTATTATGTGATGGGTGGGGCTCGCTATAGCCCTTCGATGCATTGGTAGGCCTCATGAGATAAACTAGTTTGTTTATATTTCTAAGGACTTACCTATTTATGTAATATTTCCTTACATGAGTCCTTGTTAGTATAATTATGATGTTTGGTTTTATACATTCCATCATTAAGGGGTTAGTTTTTTATGTCTATGTGATTTGTTATGATATCCATGGATAAGTTTCAAGCTCATGTTATTATTTATATGGTATTATTTTATCATCATTTATTCCTACCATATTATTCATCATTATCAAGTTATTAATTAAATAGCATTTGTTTTTTAGTTATTTAAATTTTTGTATTGATTTTTACTTATGTATTCTTGTTAGATTTCATTGTACACATACTATTATTGAGAATATGAGCTCACCCTTTCTTGTGTTTTATTTCCCCAGGATTCTTGGAAGTGAATGATGATTGATATGAATCTATATTCTAAATATAATAATGTTTAACTACAATAAAATATTTTGTTGTATTTTATGTTTTCAATTATAATGTGAGATTCAAGTATCTTTCTAGTTTTCTAAGACTAATAAACTATATAGTCCTTTGAAAAATGATTCATTGAATCTAGTGATAATGTAATAAATTAAACACCAAATCTGAGATACTAGGGTCGAAGACTTTATAGTTGGTATTAGAGGATGTTTAGTAGAAACCTTAGGAACTAGATTCAAGAAAATATAGATTAGGGAATATATACCTACGTCAGAATTTATAGATAATTCTATGTATAAGATAACATCTCAATGTTTTGGTAATTTATAGATTATGCGGTTTTCTTAGAAATACATGCCTATATTAATATTATAAGTGGATATGGATCTGAAAAAGTTGTACCTAAGGCTAATAACTATGAAAAGGGTGAATTTAACTTTGAATCGATCATCATATGGTGCATGGAAATGATCCTTACTACACACCTAGTTTTTCATTCTTGAGGGATATGTTTGGGTTAATTCAAATTTTATTTACAAACCATTATGAAGTATTTAGAAATATTTTTATGATGTGAAATCTTTCCCAAAGAAACCAACTTTATGATTCTAAGATTATATATGCATAAATATTTAAATTTAAGTTAAGTGTTTCATTAGTTTTTTAATAATACATTATTTTTCACAATGTTATGATATAATCTAGTGCTTTAAATTATTTATAAATAGAACCTAGTGGAAGGAATGGGAACTATATAAATTCATGTGATCTATGTAGGGATTTACATCATCAGCATGATAATGAAGCTATAGCTGGAGCTTTATCTGTAGATGAAGAATTTAATAGTATATTGGGTTAGTTGACTTGAGTATGACCAATAAAATTTCCCATATTGAGTAACCTACTAATCCAAAATATGGTGTAATAATGTTAGACTTCTTTATGTTTCTTCATCCTCCATCATTTAATGGCACTGCAAATCTATTGTAGCAGAGAAATGGATAAGTTCCTTAGAGAATACATTTCTCACTTTAGGAAGTAATGAAAGGGAGAAGGTTTTCATGGATGTTTATCATAACTTAGGGGATGAAAATTAATAATGGTCATTGATTCAAAACACTAAGTTGGAAGAATAAATATAAAACATTGAGTGGAATTATTTTAAGGTACTCATAGGGTAAAAATATTTTACCATGAGCAAAGAGCGGATATGGAGTGATAATATAACAACCATACTATTTATTTCATATTTAAAAAATATTTATTACATAAACTTTCACTTAATAAAAATTAGAAGATCGATAGGTCTAGTGTCTTTGGGTATTAGGAACATCACATAAAAACTTAAAATATGAAATACATATCTTTATTAAAAACTTCTTTTACATTACCACAACATTCCTTTATACTTAGTATTGCATGGGATAACCCGAAGAAATACATAAGAAAAGGGTGAGCTATAAAGACTAGTAAGGGACTAAACATGGAATAACATGAGGAAAAAAATACATGTTAGTTAATTGGTATATCAATGGAGTGAAAAAGAAACATTAACATAAAGGCTTGATATAACATTATATTCATAACATGGAAATGTGGCAACAACTTAAAGAATTGAATCATTAACATAAATGAATTAGATAAACCTGTATCCCAAAATGGTGGAAAAAAGTTCTATAAAGGAATAAGGTAAACCCCAATCCCAAAATAATGTATCATGATACTAAACATTACCCAATGCATTGGAGCACTATCATGGAACACCCTTCATAATCATTTCAATCTCATTCTTAAGTGTGCCACATAGATCATATAACATGGATTCATTCAACATCATCATTAATTCCATGATCAAGGAATGTGGAATAAAAACATGTATTTCCTAAATAAAAAATTATATGTGTATAAAGTTGAATACCCTTGATAGTGAAATGGGTATGGTATTCACTACATGATGATTTTGGCATGGAAAATCGTGGTGTAATTTCAGCATCATAACAAGGTTAAATAAAAATTTGTAAAAAAGGGTTGATGAGAGGGAAATGGGTATTTAATCATTTATAAATGAAATGGACATTAATTGGATAATGAAACATAGTATCCCAACATATGAAATGGAATTTAGATGCATAATATAAAAAAAATTCTTGAATGGAAATGAGAAGAGAGAAATACCGTACAGAATGTTGGCATAGTAACAGGTGGGATTAAAATATAATATATGGGGATTAATGGGAGTGAAAGTAGGATACCATAATGTATACATAAAATATATAGTAAGGAGGTATAGAAAAACATATCCAAAATCAACAAAATAAAAATTAACTGGCATGACATTAAAGAGGTGCTTGAAGAAAAAGGAGAGACAAAGATCCCTTACTTGGATGGGTGACTCCAAAGGCTTGAGAGAGGCTTATTGGGAGCTTGGGGGTGACTTTTGGAGGAATATAGGGATTAATATGACTATGTTGTTTGATATTCAAAGATATTTAGTGAAGATAACTGGGAGGTTGGGTGGGTTTATATACGAAAGGTGGAGGAATTATTTATTATTATGGTTTTGGACACTACACACTAGAATATTCAAAACCACAAACCATCCCATTGTTTTTTCTCATGTGTTTTAGAAAAGGGAGTGGTATAAATTATTTTATAAAGCTAAGGTCCTAAGATATTAAAATATTTCTCTTTTTTATGTGGAGGTGAGCCACACTTTCAGAGAAATGGTTTTAAAAATCTTAAAATATTTTATATCTTAGAGGATTCACTAAGGATTTATAAAATAAATTAAATAAACAGAAAATTAAATTATTTTAAAAAAAACATATATTTTGAAAAATATTCTTTTTATAGTATTTTATTACATCACTATTGGGTCATTATGATTCCATGAAACACATTATATATTTATACGATATTTATTTTTTACCAAAAAATTTGATTATCTCAAAAAAGTATTAAAAATTTACCATTGGATAATTTCGACATCCCTTTTCATAAAATAATATTCATTTTATCTAAATAATTTTCAAAATATGTGGATTTTTAACTTTTAAGATAAAAACCTACATTTATTGAAAATTGACGGGTTTTGCCAAAATAGTTTTCAAACCTTAATAAAAGTTAGTTTAGACTTCATAAAAATTATATGGTCCTTAATATTTAATAAATATAATTTAATAATTTTATTAAAATATTATTTATTTAAAAAAACCTTAATTCATCAAAATATATTTTTTAATTGAATTCAAATATTGACCAAAAATAAAATTTGTGATTTAGAAAATCATTTACAAGGTAACATTAATTCAATGAAATTATATTCATTATTCTATAAAAAAATAATCATAATTCTAGGGTCCTGATACATATCCCTTTATTAAACCAGCATACACCCTATGTTTAAGGTGTTCAATGGTGGAGCTTTATTGGGGCTGTTCGGTGAACATGGTTTGAGATGTGATATCGATGAGCTTGAACTTATTCCATAAACAGTTTTGTTCAGGATTAAGTTGTTGGATCTTAGCTTGGTATTGTTCTAGGGTAAAGTCGAGAAATTCTATATCCCTAGAAAGATATAACAAATGGACTTCATAGGGTATGATCCTACTGGTTGAGGCCATCACATCCTTTTCCTATTCCAAAGGGATTTATTAAAACTGTATATTTATACTTGTCATGTGATCATTGTTCAAAGATTGTATTATCAATGGTAAGGATACTTAATGGTCATTTAAATATAATTGTATAAAATAAAATAAAAAGAGTTCATGTTTTTTCTATATCGATAGGACATTTTTTTAAAAGAAAGGGAATTTTATTCATAACAATTTGGGTCAATACAACCTTCCCCCATTAAGAAAATTATCCCTCAAAATTTTCTTTTCCCACACTAAAAAAGATGAGGGTAACTTTTCTTCATCACTTCCTTCAGTTCCCACATTGGTTAAAAAACTTTTGGTTTCTCCACAACACCTTTACAAGGGTCATTGTCTTATTTCATAGAAATATTTCTCTATAATCTAATATTTTCACCAGATTATCCTCATTGGAGAGGTAATTCTCCAATGGTACCACCTTTGGATTGAGTACATGTGATGGGTCATGTATGTACTTCCTCAAGAGTGATACATGGAATACATAATGTACTTGAGACAGGTTCGGTGGGAGTGCTAGTCAATAGGACACTGCTCTAATGCGATCAAGGATCTCAAAAGGGACGATGTACCTTGGACTAAGCTTTAAATTATTCCAAAATCTCATAACTCTCTTCTATGGAGATATACAGAGAAATACCATGTCTCCAACATTAGACTCTATGTCTCATCGATGATTTTTAGTATATATCTTTTATCGACTCTAGGAAACTTTGATGTGTTGTTGGGTGGTCTTAACTTTATGCACTATTTCTTCATCCATGTACAAACATAGAAGTTTTTGTTCCCCAAATTTATCCCAACATGCCAGTGTTCTACACCTATTCCCATAAAGGGATTCATAAGGATCCATTTGGATGCTTGTGTGGAAATTATTGTTGTAAGAGAACTCCACAAAAAGAAGATGTTGGTCCCATTTGCAATTAAAGTCAATTGAGCAAGATGTAAACATGTTCTCAAGTGTCTGGATATTCTGCTCAGATTTTCTATCAGTTTGAGGGTGATAATATGTACTAAAGTTCAACTCTGTCTTTAGAGCATGCATGAGACTTTTTCAAAACATAGAGGTGAATCTTGGATCTAGATCAAACACAATCGATAGTGGTACACCATAAAGCACTGAAAATTATCTGATGTATATCGATGCCAGTTGATCCAGTGAGATATCCTCTCTAATTTTAATGAAGTGTGACATTTTTATAAGATGATCCACAATAACCCAGATAGAATTGTTTCCTTTGGATTTATTTAGAAGTCTGGTGACAAATTCCATGGTGATGTTTTCCCATTTCCATATTGGTATGTGTAATGGTTGCATCATCCCCTTAGACTTCTTCCTCTCATCCATCACTTGCTGACATACCAGGCACTTTGACGTATATTTAGAGATCTCCTTATTCATGTTATCCCCCCAATAGTGCTCCTATAGATCTCGATACATCTTTGTGTTTCCTAGGTGAATGGAGAAATTTGAACTATGTGCATCATCCAAAAGTTCTTTCTTTGACTTAAGATTTTATGGAAAACATAGTCTTGACCCAAATCTCACAATTCCTTCTTGATTAACATTGAATTCTGAGGATTTCACTTTTATAATATTTTTCACTTTCATTTAAATTTTTACATCATATTTTTTAGCATCCTTTAACCTTTACAAAAGAGAAATCTGAGAAATCATTTGTGAAAGGATTGATGATGTTCCCTTCTTTATGATTTCTATGTCTATCTTCATCAAATATAAGAAGATTGGATCCTTTTAAATTATCATAAATGATAGAATTTCTAGGTCCTTTCTATTAGAGAATCCGCCACCTTTTTTCCTTCCTAGGTTGGTAATGGACAGAGCAATCTTAATCCTTAATGATCTCTAACCATGTTCATTGGTTCATATTAGTATCTTTTTGTGTGAATATATATTTTATACTTTTTTGATCCGTATATATTTCACACTTCTCCCCAAAGATATAATGCTGCCAAATTTTCAATGCAAACATCACAAATACAAACTCCAGATCATTCGTGGGATAGTTTTTCTCATGAGTTTTCAACTGCCACGAGGCATAGGCAATGAATTTGTTATTCTACATCAACATACATCCCGAGACCCTCTGTGATGAATTAATAAAGATTACAAAAATCTCCCCACTTGTGGGTAGTGTGAGCATATGGGTAGTGAAAAGGATATTATTCAACTCCATAAAGCTTTCTTCACATTAATCATTACAAGAAAACTTGACTCCCTTCTAAGTTATCTTGGTTAGAGGGTTTGACAATCGTGATAAATTTCTCACAAGTCGACAATAATATCCAACTAAACCCAAAAAGATATAGATATCCATAATAGATTTCATCCTCAACCATCCCTCAATTACTTTTGTTTTGAAAGGATCCAAAGATATCCCATTACTTGTGATTATTTTCCCCAAGAACGAGACTTCATTCAACCAGAAATCACACTTACTATACTTTTCATAGAGATTCTACCTTTTCAAGGTCTCTAGATTAGTGTTGAGATACTCCTCATGCTCTTCCTAGGTTTTGGATTTTTTTAGAATACCATCTATAAAGACTACCACAAATTTGTTGAGGTAATATCTAAAGACTCTATTCCTAAATTACATGAATATTTCTAGAGAATTAGTGAGTCTGAAAAGAATTACTATGAATTAATAATGTCTATACCTTGTACAAAAAGAAGTATTGAGGATATCCTCCTTCTTCACCAGATCTTGGTAATATATCTATTTCAGATCAACCTTGGAGAAGTATTGTTATCCACGTAGTTGATTTAACAATTCATCAATTTGTGGAAAATGATACTTTTTCATTATCATGATTTTGTTGAGTTCACGATAACAGTGAAAAGGTGCATTGACCCATCCTTATTCTTGATAAAGAGGACCAATACACCCCATGGTGAAGAACTTGGGCATATAAACCCTTTATCTAGATTCTCCTACAGTTGTTTCCTTAGCTCCTTAAGCTCCACAACATCCATTCTATATGGATTATTATATATTATCAATTCCCATGTATAAGATCAATCGAGAATTAAACATCTATTCTGGGAGGAAGACCAGACAATTCCTTTGGAAATACATCATCGAATTCCCTCACAATAGGCATGTATTTGATGATGGTTCCTTGCAAAAAATAGATCATCTGAGCAAGATACACATGCTCATATGGCAGTAATATACATGCTTGAGATGATGGTGCTAAAGAAGATTAATCCCCATCCTTTCATTTGTATAGAATTTTGGGTTGATTCACCATATGGAGAGTGATTTCCCTCTCACAGCAATTTATTTTTTTCTCTATATAGGGAAAGACAATACATGCCAAGAATTAAATCAAATTCCACCAGAGGGATTTTGATAAGGTTATATGGGAAGTTAAATTCACAAATTATGATAGGGGAGGAATTATATATATAGTATGCAATAATTTCCCCATTTTACATTTTCACCGACTTCTCAACTTCCATGCTTTTTGGTGGTGTTTGGATTGTTTGACTAAACTTTAGGATATAAAAGAATTTTTAGAACTAGAATTAAAAAATATGTTTTATATTCTTGAATGAATAACTAGATTACCTATCAAAACATAATTTTCGGGATTCACTTTGATGGTAGTGATGAAAAAATATCACCCTTTCTTCCTTGGAGGTTATTGGTTGCCTCCGCAAAACCTTGTCTTAGGGAACTGGTTCACAAAGTTCCCCGGTTCCTTTCATTTATAGCAATGAATAATGTGTTAGAAATATAACAGAACATTCCTTTCCTCTGTCATAGTAGCAGTTTTTTCTTTCTAGTAATTACTAGCTAGGTTACCTTCCTTCCTACACCTAAATTATTTCCTCGTCCCCTTTAAGCAATTTCTAGGGTGCTTCTTTCCACACCTTTGGCAAGAGGGGTGATGAAACTTTCTTAGCACCATTGGATTTATCCATTGAACCACCAGGATTAAATTCCACTTTCCTCTTCTTATCCCGATGATACCCCGGACATTCTTTGATATCCATTTCCACTTTTAGGGCACATTGAACAATCTCCTCATAGTTATCAAAGTCACAGATCTCTAGGGATTTCTGTAGGATATGTTTTATCCTACAAAAGAAGTAGTAAACCATGCATTTGGGGGTAACAACAAAAATAGTGTTTTATCGTGAAAGTCTGATGAAGTTTATGTAACACCCCAAGCTTCCAAAGTACACTTCTCTTTGAATAATACTATAGAATGTGTTGTACGCAACTTCGAGTTCTAACACACACCAAAACCAATCAAATTAGCCGTTATGAATAGTAATACCCACTTTTTGAAATTTTATAAATTTTATCTCTCAAAATGGACTTCATTTTTCGATTTGCAATATCAAAATTATCCTAGGATAAAATCTTGGAACTTTTAGGATAACATTTATATTTTGATGAATAGTGAAAATTATTAAATTTTAATAAAAAACAACTTTTTTAATAAAAATAATTAATAGTGATAAATTATTAATTTGAGTGGTTTGAAAGTATATTTAGAATACATTTTTACCATTTAATACAATTTTGTCCATTGGACATAATTTCACATTTAAACCAGACAAAAACAACTGTCAATCTTTTGATAGTTATTATCTCTTAAAAACACACGTTATGTTTTAACAATGAGAATTAATTTTAAATTAATTTATGCCACTTCTGTGTTTTGAATTTACAAATATGGATTCCATATTTTGAATTAGGAGGTCCAAATTTTGTAGAAAGGTAACTTTTATTTTTAGACATTTTGAATAATTACTTCGGTAAATATTCTATTTACCATGGTTAAAGGGTAAATCCGGTAAATAAGGGTAAAAAAATAATATTATAATAATATTAATTTACCCAAAAAACGTGTCCTAACCCTATTGGTTGATAAATTTCTGACCATGGACATATTTGGGTCTATTTTGGGACCCCATGGATCCACTTTTAAGTGATAATGCCACTTTATATTAATTAAGTTAAAGTAAATACAAAAATGACATAAGCATATATCTTTTAGAAAAACAATTTTTACATAGGGTTATATATATTATATTTTAGACTATAAGTATTCATTAGAAATATAAACATAGTTCCTACATAATAGTATTTTATTTATAATTTTTAGACATTTAATAAATAAATTTATTTATGACACAATAATGATGCAGTATTTTCCTTATTAATGAAAGAATCAAATAATTGGTATTATAAATATTAAAATAAATATAATTTGAAAGTTTTGATTCCATAAATGAATTTTATTGATTAATATAACATGTTAGGATTTATTAAATCAATTTGGTTCTAATTAATAATGTTTTTAAGACTTTAACAATAAATCAATTATTAAATAGTGTCAAAATTGTCATAAAAGAGTTTTTTTAAAAAATATTATATTATTAATTGATATTATATTCCTAAAAATATAAGGTTCGGCCAAAGGACTTATATCATGATAGGTGTATTATTAATGGACAAATTGGTGGTCTCTTGGATGTATATAGTAATTTTATTAACTATATAATATAAAAATACAAAGTGACATGGTAAATGTCAATCTAATTAACTAGGAGTTAAAACTAAAAGATAAGGTTAATATAATGACCCAAACCTGTCTAAAATCTATTGGTTGAAAGTGTTTAGAACCATACCTACCTTATAATTTTAATAACCCACTTTTTAGCCATTAGAAACCGAATATGAATTTATTATAAATTAACACTTTTAGTTTTCCTAAAGAGCCCCTCCTCCCCCTTATAAAAGGACACCACTTATAACCAATTCTTCACACCATAAAAGACATTTGGTTCGGCCAAAAACTGACCAAATATTCTATAAACTTACCTCAATTCAACCTAGAGGTCTTCGTTTGATCAGAAAGCCAACATAAGGGGCCTTTTTTATCAAATCAAAAGGAAGAACCCGAAGAAGAGGTAATGTTTTCACCACCCTCTTTCAAGTTCCTTTCTTCTTCAACTTCTTCTTTCTTTGTTATTTCTATTCTAAAATAATAACTCCAGTATATTCTATATACTGTGATGTTATTATAAATATGGTACAACCATATTCATCATTCTATCCATCCTTTTAATGACATGTCACCATACGTGCGTACGTACGGCCTACCATCTCCCCGTCGTGGTGTAATTGTTATTAAATACATTATTATTTGGATGGGTATAATAATGATTTGTTATTCATGTAAATAATAAATATAACATGATAATGATTCTGTATATATGATATACCATCCAATTATATATTATTTTAATATCAAAAGAGTGATTTTTTCGCTCATTCGTACGTACGGACTACCGTCTCCACGAACACGATGATATTCATTCCCCATTGTATCCATTCAAGTATAATTATCATTGGATGATTAAAAATAATGTTTAAAGAGTTGATATCATTCTGGATATGAATAAGATACAACCTATCCATAACAAACACATCTTATGTAACAAAACATATAAAAGAAAATGAGTAAGTTAACACCCGAAACGACGATAATACTAAGATATTATTAACAAATCAATGTTTAAAGATCATACATGATATCATATTAATGTATATTATTCTTGTATAATTTAATAATAATTTTTTCACCATTATATAGGAGGATAACCTACCCTCAACCTAGGAAAAGTAAAAGGTAAGGGTTTATTTCACAATCTCTTCATTATCTGAGGATGTTTATACATAATTATCTACTGGGACCTCTTTATCATACACATCCATGTTTCTTAAAAATTTCTTTCAGAACATTTTTAATATTTATTAGAAAATGGGTTAATTTCATTTATACCCTTATTTTACCTTATACATTTTTGAAAGGAATCTTTCCGTCATTTTCCATATAAGTTACTTTTTGACATTTTCGACAAAATTAAGGTAAGAATGTTTTTTTAACTTATACGGCGGGTGCAGCTATTTTCTACCGTTATAAACTCATCGAATATTCCCTTACAAGATTATAAGAATATTTTCAAAGTAAATGTTTTATTTTATATGAATCTTAAATGATTTCAAAATAGAAAGAGATGTTTATCTAAAAACGGTTTTGATTTTATCTATTTCAACATCCTTTGATGGATTTTAAGTTTATTTGAAGTTTATTTATTATGATACAAAACATCCATATTGTATTGAAGGTTTTGTGATATTTTTGACTGTGGATGTTCTATTTTTATATCATTCTTGGTTTATGGTTAATGTATTGACATTCCATATGCTCTTTTTAATACGAATGTTTGTGATATGTTTAAACCTTTTCATATGAGGAATGTATTGGACTTAGTAAGTGTTGGGTGGAGCCCGCTATAGCTCCTCGATGCATCGGTAGGTCTCATTAGACAACATGGCATGGAATTGGCCGAGGCCCTTTCCGAATTTTATTTATGGTTTTGGCTGAGGGCTTAATTATTTTTAGACGTCTTGGCTGAGGCCTTGACAAAATATTTAGAATGTCCGACATTATACATTCCCTCATTATAGATATAATATTGATGGTTCATGTGGTCATTCGACTAGTATAATACCCATTATTATGTTCTATTATGGCATTATTTACTCATCTCATATTCTTTCCATAAAAGTATTCACTTGTATTATTTCTAAAGGAATGTGGTTTCAATTATTAACCATGATTAATATTTATGTCATTTTCCACTGTATTACATACCCTTACTGAGCGTTTGAGCTAACCCCTTTCGTATGTTTCATTTTCCCAGGATATAAAGAAGTTAGTTATGAGTGACCTGCAGGCATAATCTAGGAGGCTTGGATGTTTTTAATGAAATATATTTGTGTTGTATTTCTCTTCAAGCTGTAAAGTTAAACTTATGTATAAATCTTGTTTCCAATAATACTAAACTGATCGGTATTTCAAGACATGATTTCCTTGTGATCATGCCAATGTTATGTAATAATGCACCGACTCTGGGTTACTAGGGTCAGGGCGTTACAGTTGGTATTAGAGGAAGTTTAGTAAAAACCTTGGAAACTAGATTTAGATAAACTCTGATTAGAGCACATAGACCTAAGATGGACTTTGAGGATTAGAATAGAAGAACTTCCTAAAATTTTTGTATTGTAGAAATTTTGTGAGTTTTCCAATAAATACATATCTCTATGGATATGAGTAGGTAGAGGCGGCTCTGGCAAAAATATTCCTAGGGGTAAAACCCAAAAACACTGCTTTGAGCTAGACTCTAACGGGAACTGGTGCACGACAACGAGCCTTACTACACTCTTGGTTACGACACTCCCGGGGGATATGCTTAGGATAATTTTAATTTTCTTTAAAAACCATTATGAAGGGTTTATGAGTGTATATTTCCTCAAAGAAAACATTTTTATGATTATGGATTATATCCATAAATTTTTCAATTTATGTTAAGTGTTTTGAAAGTTTGGATTTATGTGTTGTGATTCATAAACTAATCTTGTGTATGCAATTTTTTAGAAATGGCCCCTAGTGGAAGAAATGGAAACCGTATCAATGCACGCACTCTATGTAGGGATTTACCTCTTGCGCAAGATAATTATAGTGGTGCTGGTGATGCAACTGGTGCTGATTAGCTAATCACTATACTGTGACAACTCACTCAGGTTATGAATAATAACCTTAACCGTATGGAGCACCCTGATCCACAGCATGGAGGATCAATGTTAGATCTCTTCATGAGGCAACAACCACCACGATTCAATGGGAATAAAAATACCTTAGTAGCTGAGGAATGGATAAATTCTTTAGAGAAAATATTCCATGCCTTGGGGAGTAGTGAAAGGGAAAAAGTTATCATGGTAGTTTACCGCCTCACTGGAGATGCTGAGCAATGGTGGTCATTGATTCAAAACACGAAGGAAGATGATGAAGTATCAAATATGTAATGGAGGGATTTCAAAGATCCGTATTTAGAAAAATACTTTCCTCGTGACCATCGAGAAGATATGGAAAGGCAATTTCTGAGTCTCAGACAAAAGGAGGATAAGAATGTCGCAAAGTATGAGGCTAACTTTACAAGGATAGCAAGGTATGCTAAAGATTATATACATAACCCAAGATGTAATATTGATCGTTTCTTTTATGGGATAAAACTATTTCTCCATCGAGCATTGGTCTCACAATCCTTCTCGTCATACGAAGATATTGTCTCGTGTGCTATCAAGATAGAAAAAGAATTCTCTAAGTCTTATGACTTTAAATCAAAGCAAGAGAAGAAGAGATCAGCTGAACACTCTGGGAAAGGAAATAAAGAAACATGTAAGAAATGAAGAATTGAATTTCCACCTTGTGATAATTGCAGAGGGAAGCACCCTGGTGCCTGTCTAAAAGGAAAATGAGTATGCTACAAGTGTGGACATAAAGGCCATCTATCTGGTGATTTTAAAGGAAAGAAAGACGCTACCAATGTTTAATGCTAAAATTGCAGGGAGGTGGGACATTATGAAAATTAATTTCCTAAGCGTCAGGGAAACATACCTCAGAAAAGGCCTAGGGACCAAGGCCAAGATTATGCAATCACTACTGCTGAGGTTGAAGCCTCGAAAGACGTGGTGGAAGGTAATTGAATGGGTTCCTCAAGTTTAGAAAATGATTTATTTTATTCTGGATGATTGCATTGTTTCATATCTTCCCAGTTTTCTTAGAAAATTAGATATTTCCAATTTGATTTAACAAGGGAGTTGTCAGTTAAAACTTGTAAGGGAAGTATCATTTCTACAAAGTTCTATGGATATGTTCCCATTAGGGAATATAAATGTTCTTTATTTGCTATTCTCATAGTCATACCAATGATTGAATTTGATATAATACTGAGTATGTATTGGATTTCAGACCATGATGCAAAAATTTATTTTAAGAAGTAGGAGGTTACTATTTTTGATTATGATGATAAGGAACACATTATCTTTAGAGTGGAATCATCACCCCCTAATTCTTACCTAGATCCACCCCCGGTAGCTCAAATAAATTCAATTATTGGTGAGGAAGAGAATGAAATGACTGTGTGTGAGGAAAGGAATGTTCAAATAGAGGATGTACCTATTGTGATAGAATATGTTGATGTGTTTCCGGATGATTTACCTGGAAATCCTCCAGAATGAGAAATTGAGTTTTCCATTGATTTAATTCCTGGTTCAGGGCCTATATCGAAGACCCCTTATAGAATAGCCACTGTAGAATTAGTTGAACTAAATAAACAACTAGAGGAATTGAGTAATAAGGGATTTATTCTCCCTAGTGTTTCTCCATGCGGAGACCCTGTTATTTTTGTTAAAAAAAGATGGATCTATGAGGTTATGTATGAACTACAGGGAGATCAATGCTATAAAAATAAAGAACAAATATCACATACCTCACATTGATGATTTATTTGACCAAATGCATAGAGCTCAATACTTTTAAAAGATTGAAATTCGATCTGGATACCATTAGTTGTGTGTTAAGAAGGAAGATATTCCGAAGACAACATTTCGAACCAGGTAGGGGCATTACGAGTTTTCAGTAATGCCTTTTGAATTGACTAATGAACCCTCTGTATTTATGGATCTAATGAATTGATTTTTCAAGGAATATATCGATGATTTTGTGGTGCTATTTATTAATGATATCTTGGTATACTAAAAAAACTACGAGGATCACGAAAATAAATTGCACATTATCCTGAAGACTCTTAGAAGACAAGAATTATATGGTATGTTTAGCAAGTGTGAATTCTGGCTTCATGAGATTTATTTTCTTGTCCATATTGTCTCTAAGGATGGAATATCTGTTGATCCTTCTAAGAGAAGAGCAATCCAATAATGGCCAGCACCGATGAGTATAACCGAGGTATGCAGTTTTATTGGCTGAGCAGGTTATTATCAGCCTTCCATCCAGAACTTTGCCCGATTGGCTAACCCATTAACAAAGCTCACACGTAAAGGGGTTAAATTTGTTTGGACAAAAGAGTGTGAAGAATGTTTTGAATAACTGAAGAGAAGATTAGTCAATGATATTATTTTGACTCTACCACCGGGAAATGACTGTTTTTTTATTTATAGTGATGTATCGAAGAAAGGACTTGGTTGTGTCCTTATGCAGAATGATAGAGTTATTGCCTATGCATCACGACAGCTGAAAATTCATGATAAAAACTATCCTACTCATGATCTTGAGTTATCTGATGTAATATTTGCTCTAAATATTGGGAGACACTATCTCTATGGTGAAAAATGTGAGATTTATACTGATCACAAGAGTTTGAAGTATATTTTCCCTAAAAAAGAACTCAACATGAGGCAAAGGATATGGCTTGAATTACTCAAGGATTATGATTGCACGATACACTACCACCCAAAGAAGAAAAATAAGGTGACAGATGCTTTGAGTATAAAGGATCATGTAGTTTTGAACAAGATTAGAGTTGAAAAGGATCATATATATATATGGATCTAGTAAAGATGGATATGGGAATTACCCTGGAAGGTGAAACATCAATACTTTTTCAAATGGTTTCCAAACCATATTTACTAGAAAGGATAAAGAGTTCTCAGACCGATGATGAAGAATTTCAAAAGAAGATTAAAGCTGTGAATGATGGGAGATTGAGTGTCTTTGTGTATGAAGATGGAATTTTGAAATTTGGGAAGAGTCTTTGTGTTCCCAATATACCTGATCTAAAAAGGGAATTGTTGGACAATGCTAATAGTTCCAATTTCTCTATACATCATGGGAGTACCAAAATGTATAGATATTTGAAGGAACATTTTTGGTGGGACAACATGAAGAGGGAGATTGCTGATTTTGTGTCAAAATGTATGGTTTGTCAACAGGTGAAAGCTGGAAGGCAACAGCCTGGAAGGGTCATGCAACATTTTCCCAAACCAGAGTGGAAATGGGATAATATTATGATGGACTTTATCACGGGACTACCAAAGACTCTAATAAAGAACGATGCAATATGGGTCACTGTTGATTGTCTTACCAAGTAAACACATTTTCTTGATATAAGAGAAGATCTACCACTTGAATGTCTAGAAAGACTATATATTAATGAAGTTGTGAGATTTCATGGAGTACCCCTATTGATTGTTTCTGATCGTGATCCCCATTTCACTTCATGATTCTGGAAATGTATTCAGAAGGCCTTGGATACTGAACTTCGTTTGAGTACTTCCTACCACCCTCAAATAGATGGAAAATCAGAACGGACTATTAAAACCTTAGAAGAAATGTTGAGATCATGCTCACTTGACTTTCAGGGTATGTGGGATCAATATTTACCTCTGGTGGAATTTTCCTATAACAATAGCTTCCATTCAAGTATTCGGATGCCACTATATGAAGCGTTATATGGAAAGAGATGTTGCACGCCAACCTATTGGGATGACGTTTGTGAGAGAAAACTCGTAGGCCTAAAACTGGTGGAGGAAACGATGGAAAAGGTGAAGGTAATCCAAAACCACATTAAAGCAGCTCAAAGTAGGAAGAAGAGCTATGCTGATAACTGAAAGAAGGATTTGGAATTTCAGGTAGGAGATCATGTTTTCTTGAAGGTATATCCATGGAAGGGAGTTATACATTTTGGTAAGAAGGTTAAATTGAGTCCCAGTTACATCGGACCATTATAAATTCTAGAACGAATTTGGGATGTAGCTTACCGATTGGAAATGCCGCCAAGTCTCTCCAAAGTTCATGATGTGTTCCACATATCACTGTTGAGAAAATACTTGCCTGACCCAACGCATGTACTCACCTATGAGGAATTAGAAATGGAACCCGATCGGTCTTATTGAGAAGAGCCTGTCAAGATTATTGATATGAGATAACAAGTGTTGAGAAGCCGGATGACACGTCTGGTAAAAGTTCTATAGAGAAACCATAAGACGGAAGAGGCAACGTGGGAACCTGAGGAACTCATGATGAAAAACCACCCATGTCTTTTCACGCGGTATTATTCTAGAAATTTAGAGGATGAAATTATTTTGAGGATGGGAGAATGTAACACCCCAATCTTCCACGGTATGCTTCTCTTTGAATAATATAGTAGCGTGTGTTGTACGCAACTTCGAGTTCTAACACACACCACAACCAATCAAACTAGTCGTTATGAATAGTAATACCCACTTTTTGAAATTTTATAAATTTTATCTCTAAAAATGGACTTCATTTTTCCATTCAAGAATAACAAAATTATCCTAGAGTAAAATTTTGGAACTTTTCGGATAACATTTATATTTTTATGAATAGTAAAAATTACTAAATTTTAATTAAAAAAAACTTTTTTAATCAAAATAAATAATAGTGATAAATAATGAATTTGAGTGGTTTTAAAGTATATTTAGAATATATTTTTACCATTTAATACAATGTTGGTTATTGGACATAATTTCACATTTAAACTAGACATAAACGACTTTCAATCTTTTGATAGTTATTATCTCTTAAAAACACGCTTTTTGTTTTAACAACGAGAATTAATTTTAAATAAATTTATGTCATTTCTGTGTTTTTAATTTAGAAATATGTATTCTATATTTGGAATCAAGAGGTACAAATTGTGTAAATAGGGAACTTTTATTTTTAGTCATTTTGAATAATTACTTCGGTAAATATTTTATTTACCATGGTTAAAGGATAAATCTGGTAAATAAGGGTAAAAAAATAATATTATAATAATATTTATTTACCCTAAAAACGTCTCCTAACCCTATTGGTTGATAAATTTCCGACCATGGACATATTTGGGTCTATTTTGGGACCCCATGGATCCACTTGTAAGTGATAATGACACTTTATATTAATTAAGTTAAAGTAAATTCAAAAATGACATACGCATATATCATTTAGAAAAACAATTTTTACATAGGGTTATATATATTATATTTTAAGCTATAAATATTCATTATAAAGATAAACATATTTACTACATAATAGTATTTTATTTATAATTTTTAGGCATTTAATAAATAAATTTATTTATGACACAATAATGATGCAGTATTTTCCTTATTAATGAAAGAATCAAATAATTGGTATTATAAATATTAAAATAAATATAATTTGAAAGTTTTGATTCCATAAATGAATTTTATTGATTAATATAAAATGTTAGGATTTCTTAAATGAATTTGTTTCTAATTAATAATGTTTTTAAGACTTTAACAAAAAATCAATTATTAAATAGTGTCAAAATTGACATAAAAGAGTTTTTAAAACAAATATTATATTATTAATTGATATTATATTCCTAAAAATATAAGGTTCATCCAAAGGACTTATATCATGATAGGTGTGTTATTAATGGACCAATTGGTGGTCTCTTGGATGTATATAGTAATTTTATTAACTATATAACATAAAAATACAAAGTGACATGGTAAATGTCAATCTAATTAACTAAGAGTTAAAACTAAAAAATAAGGTCAATATAGTGACACAAACCTGTCTAAAATCTATTGGTTGAAAGGATTTAGAACCATAACAACCTTATAATTTTAATAATCCACTTTGGAGCCATTAGAAACCGAATATTAATTTATTATAAATTAATACTTTTAGTTTTCCTAAAGAGCCCCTCCTCCCCCTTATAAAAGGACACCACTTATAAACAATTCTTCACACCATAAAAGCCTTTTGGTTCGGCCAAAACCTGACCAAATATGCTCTAAAATTCCCTAACTTCAACCTAGAGTCCTTAGTTTGATTATAAAGCCAACATAAGGAGCCATTTTTATCAAATCAAAAGGAAGAACCCGAAGAAGAGGTAATGTTTTCACCACCCTCTTTCAAGTTCCTTTCTTCTTCAACTTCTTCTTTATTTGTTATTTATATTCTAAAATAATAACTCCAGTATATTCTATATACTGTGATGTTATTATAAATACAGTACAACCATATTCATCATTCTATCCATCCTTTGAATGACATGTCACCATACGTGCGTACGTACGGCCTACCGTCTCCACGTCGTGGTGTAATTGTTATTCAATAAATTATTATTTGGATGGGTATAATAATGATTTTTTATTCATTTAAATAATAAATATAACATGATAATTATTCTGTATATATGATATACCATCCAATTATATATTATTTTAATATCAAAAGAGTGATATTTTCGCTCATTCGTACGTACGGACTACCGTCTCCACGAACGCGATGAGATTCATTCCCCATTGTATCCATTCAAGTATAGTTATCCTTTGATGATTAAAAATAATGTTTAAAGACTTGATATCATTCTGGATATGAATATGATACAACCTATCCATAACAACGAATCTTATGTAACAAAACATATGAAAGAAAACGAGTAAGTTAACACCCGAAACGACGATAATACTAAGATATTATTAACAAAGCAATGTTTAAAGATCATACATGATATAAAATTAATGTATATGATTCTTGTATAATTTAATAACAATTATTTCACCATTATACAGGAGGATAACCTACCCTCAACCCAGGAAAAGTACAAGGTAAGGGTTTATTTCACAATCTCTTCATTATCTGAGGTTGTTTATACATAATTATCTACTGGGACCTCTTTATCATCCACATCCATGTTTCTTAAAAATTTCTTTCAGAAAATTTTTACTATTTATTAGACAATGGTTTAATTTCATTTATACCCTTATTTTACCTTATACATTTTTGAAAGGAATCTTTCTGTCATTTTCCAAATAAGGTACTTTTTGACATTTTCGAAAAAATTATGGTAAGAATGTTTTTTTAACTTATACGGTGGGTGAAACTATTTTCTACCGTTATAAACTCATAAAATATTACCTTACAAGATTATAAGAATATTTTCAAAGTAAATGTTTTATTTTATATGAATCTTAAATGATTTCAAAATAGAAAGAGATATTTCTCTAAAAATGGTTTTGATTTCATCTATTTCAACATCCTTTGATGGATTTTAAGTTTATTTTAAGTGGATTTATTATGATACAAAACTTCCATATTGTATTTAAGGTTTTGTGATATTTTTGACTGTGGATGTTCTATTTTTATACCATTCATGGTTTATGGTTAATGTATTGACATTCCGTATTCTATTTTTAATACTAATTCTTGTGATATGTTTAAAACCTTTTATATGAGGAATGTATTGGACTTAGTAAGTGATGGCTAGAGCCCTCTATAGCTCCACGATGCATCGGTAGGTCTCATGAGAAAACTTGGCGTGGAATTGGCCGAGGCCATTTCCCAATTTTATTTATGGTTTTGGATGAGGCCTTAATTATTTTTAGACGTCTTGGCTGAGGCCTTGACAAAATGTTTTTGAATGTCCGACATTATACATTCCCTCATTATAGAAATAATATTGATGGTTCATGTGGTCATTAGACTAGTAGAATACCCATGATTATGTTCTATTATGGCATTATTTACTCATCTCATATTCTTTCCATAAAAGTATTCATGTGTATTATTTCTAAAGGAATGTGGTTTCAATTATTAACCATGCTTAATATTTATGTCATTTTCCGCTGTATTACATACCCTTACTAAGCGTTTGAGCTAACCCCTTTCGTATGTTTCATTTTCCCAGGATATAAAAACATTAGTTATGAGTGACCTGCAGGCATAATCTAGGAGTCTTGGATGTTTTTAATGAAATATAATTGTGTTGTATTTCTCTTCAAGCTGTAAAGTTTAACTTATGTATGAATCTTGTTTCCAATAATACTAAACTGATCGGTCTTTCAAGACATGATTTCCTTGTGATCATTCCAATGTTATGTAATAATGCACCGACTCTGGGTTACTAGGGTCGGGGCATTACAGTTGGTATTAGAGGAAGTTTAGTAAAAACCTTGGAAACTAGATTTAGATAAACTCTGATTAGAGCACATTGACCTAAGATGGAATTTGAGGATTAGTATAGAAGAACTTCCTAAAATTTTTGTATTGTATAAATTTTGTGAGTTTTCCAAGAAATACATCTCTGTATGGATATGAGTAGGTAGAGGCGGCTCTGGAAAAAATATTCCTAGGGGTAAAACCCAAAAACACCGCTTTGAGCTAGACTCGAACGGGAACTGGTGCACGAAAATGAGCCTTACTACACTCTTGGTTACGACACTCCCGAGGGATATGCTTAGGATAATTTTAATTTTCTTTAAAAACCATTATGAAGGGTTTATGAGTGTATACATCCTCAAAGAAATCATTTTTATGATTATGGATTATATCCATATATTGTTCAATTTTTTTTAAGTGTTTTGAAAGTTTGGATTTATGTGTTGTGATTCATAAAATAATCTAGTGTATGACATTTTTTAGAAATGGAACCTAGTGGAAGTAATGGAAACTTTATCAATACACTCACTCCATGTAGGGATTTACCTCTTGCTCAAGATAATTATAGTGGTGCTGGTGATGCAACTGGTGCTGATTATCTAATCACTATATTGGGACAACTCACGCAGGTTTTGAATAATAACCTTACCCGTATGGAGAACCCTGATCCACAGCGTGGAGGATCAATGTTAGATCTATTCATGAGGCAACAACCACCACGATTCAATGGGAATAAAAATACCTTAGTAGCTGAGCAATGGATAAATTCTTTAGAGAAAATATTCCTTGCCTTGGGGAGTAGTGAAAGGGAAAAAGTTATCATGGTAGTTTACCGCCTCACTGGAGATTCTAATCAATGGTGGTCATTGATTCAAAACACGAAGGAAGATGATGAAGTATCAAATATAGAATGGAGGGATTTAAAAGATCTGTATTTAGAAAAATACTTTCCTCGTGACAATCGAGAAGATATGGAAAGGCAATTTCTGAGTCTCAGACAAAAGGAGGATGAGAATGTCGCAAAGTATGAGGCTAACTTTACAAGGTTAGCAAGGTATGTTACATATTATATACATAACCCAATATGTAATATTGATCGTTTCTTTGATGGGTTAAAACTGTTTCTCCATCGAGCATTGGTCTCACAATCCTTCTCGTCATACGAAGATATTGTCTCGTGTGCTATCAAGATAGAAAAAGAATTCTCTAAGTCTTATGAATTTAAATCAAAGCAAGAGAAGAAGATATCTTCTGAACACTCTGGGAAAGGAAATAAGGAAGCATGGAAGAAAGAAAGAATTGAATTTCCACCTTGTGATAATTGCAGAGGGAAGCACCCTGGTGCCTGTCTAAAAGGAAAATGAGTATGCTACAAGTGTGGACAGAAAGGCCATCTAGCTGGTGATTTTAAAGGAAAGAAAGACGCTACCAATGTTTAATGCTAAAATTGCAGGGAGGTGGGACATTATGCAAATTAATTTCCTAAGCGTCAGGGAAACATACCTTAGAAAAGGCCTAGGGACCAAGGCCAAGCTTATGCAATCACTACTGCTGAGGTTGAAGCCTCGAAAGACGCGGTGGTAGGTAATTTAATGGGTTCCTCAAGTTTAGAAAATTATTTATTTTATTCTGGATAATTTCATTGTTTCATATCTTCCCAGTTTTATTAGAAAATTAGATATTTCCAATTTTATTTAACAAGGGAGTTGTCAGTTAAAACTCGTAAGGGAAGTATCATTGCTACAAAGTTCTGTGGATCCGTTCCCATTAGGGAATATAAATGTTCTTTATATGCTATTCTCATAATCATACCAATGATTGAATTTGATATAATACTCAGTATGGATTGGATTTCATACCATGATGCAAAAATTTATTGTAAGAATAAGGAGGTTACTATTTTTGATGATGATGATAAGGAACACCTTATCTTTAGATTGGAATCATCACCCCCTAATTCTTACCTAGATCCACCCCCGGTAGCTCAAATAAATTCAATTATTGGTGAGGAAGAGAATTAAATGAGTGTGGGTGAGGAAAGGAATTTTCAAATAGAGGATGTACCTATTGTGAGAAAATATGTTGATGTGTTTCCGGATGATTTACCTAGAAATCCTTTAGAATGAGAATTTGAGTTTTCCATTGATTTAATTCCTGGTTCAGGGCCTATATCGAAGACCCCTTATAGAATAGCCACTGTAGAATTAGTTGAACTAAATAAACAACTAGAGGAATTGAGTAATAAGGGATTTATTCTCCCTAGTTTTTCTCCATGGGGAGCCCCTGTTATTTTTGTTAAAAAGAAAGATGGATCTATGAGGTTATGTATCAACTACAGGGAGATCAATGCTATAACAATAAAGAAGAAGTATCCCCTACCTCACATTGATGATTTATTTGACCAAATGCATGGAGCTCAATACTTTTCAAAGATTGAACTTCGATCTGGATACCATTAGTTGTGTGTGAAGAAGGAAGATATTCCGAAGAAAACTTTTCAAACCAGGTAGGGGAATTACGAGTTTACAGTAATGCCTTTTGGATTGACTAATGAACCCTATGTATTTATGGATCTAATGAATTGATTTTTCAAGGAATATATCGATGATTTTGTGGTGATATTTATTAATGATATCTTGGTATACTCCAAAAACTACGAGGATCATGAAAATCACTTGCACATTATCCTGAAGACTCTTAGAAGATAAGAATCATATGGTAAGTTTAGAAAGTGTGAATTCTGGCTTCAGGAGATTTATTTTCTTGGCCATATTCTCTCTAAGGATGGAATATCTGTTGATCCTTCTAAGACAAGAGCAATCCAATAATGGCCCGCACCGACGAGTATAACCGAGGTACACAGTTTTATTGGCTTAGCAGGTTATTATCAGCCTTCCATCCAGAAATTTGCCTGATTGGCTAACCCATTAACAAAGCTCACATGAAAAGGGGTTAAATTTGTTTGGACAAAAGAGTGTGAAGAATGTTCTGAATAACTAAAGAGAAGATTAGTCAATGATCTTATTTTGACTCTACCACCGGGAAATGACTGGTCTGTTATTTATAGTGATGTATCGAAGAAAGGACTTGGTTGTGTCCTTATGCAGAATGATAGATTTATTGCCTATGCATCACGACAGCTGAAAATTCATGAGAAAAACTATCATACTCATGATCTTGAGTTAGATGATGTAATCTTTGCTCTAAATATTTGGAGACACTATCTCTATGGTGAAAAATGTAATATTTATACTGATCACAAGAGTTTGAAGTATATTTTCTCTCAAAAATAACTCAACATGAGGCAAAGGATATGACTTTAATTACTCAAGGATTATGATTGCACGATACACTACCACCCAAAGAAGAAAAATAAGGTGAAAGATGCTTTGTGTAGAAAGGATCATGTAGTTTTGAACAAGATTAGAGTTGAAAATGATCCTATATATATATGGATCTAGTAAAGATGGATATGGGAATTACCCTGGAAGGAGAAACATCAATACTTTTTCAAATGGTTGCCAAACCATATTTACTAGAAAGGATAAAGAGTTCTCAGACCGATGATGAAGAATTTCAAAAGAAAATTAAAGCTGTGAGTGATTGGAGATTGAGTGTCTTTGTGTATGAAGATGGAATTTTGAAATTTGGGAAGAGAATTTGTGTTCCCAATATACCTGATCTAAAAATGGAATTGTTGGACGATGCTAATAGTTCCAATTTCTCTATACACCATGGGACCACCAAAATGTATAGATATTTGAAGGAACATTTTTGGTGGGACAACATGAAGAGGGAGATTGCTGATTTTGTGTCAAAATGTATGGTTTTTTAATAGGTGAAAGCTGGAAGGTAACAGCCTGGAAGAGTCATGCAACCTTTTCCCATACCGGAGTGGAAATGGGATAATATTACAATGGACTTTATCATGGTACTACCAAAGACTCCTAGAAAGAATGATACAATATGGGTCACTGTTGATTGTTTTACCAAGTCAGCACATTTTCTTGATATAAGATAAGATCTACCACATGAAAGTCTAGCAAGACTATATATTAATGAAGTTGTGAGATTTCATGGAGTACCCCAATTGATTGTTTCTGATCGTGATCCCCGTTTCACTTCATGATTCTGGAAATGTATTCAGAAGGCCTTGGATACTGAACTTTGTTTGAGCACTGCCTACCACCCTCAAACAGATGGACAATCAGAACGGACTATTAAAACTTTAGAAGACATGTTGAGATCATGCTCACTTGACTTTCAGGGTATGTGGGATCAATATTTACCTCTGGTGGAATTTTCCTATAACAATAACATCTATTCATGTATTCAGATGCCACTATATGAAGCATTATATGGAAAGAGATGTTGCACGCCAACCTGTTGGGATGACGTTTGTGAGAGAAAACTCGTAGGCCTATAACTGGTGGAGGAAACGATGGAAAAGGTGAAGGTAATCCAAAACCACATTAAAGCAGCTCAAAGTAGGAAGAAGAGCTATGCCAATAACTGAAAGAAGGATTTAGAATTTCAGGTAGGAGATCATGTTTTCTTGAAGGTATCTACATGGAAGGGAGTTATATGTTTTGGTAATAAGGTTAAATTGAGTCCCAGTTACATCGGACCATTCTAAATTCTAGAATGAATTTGGGATGTAGCTTACCGATTGGCAATGCCGCCAAGTCTCTCCAAAGTTCACGATGTGTTCCACATATCACTGTTGAGAAAATACTTGCCTGACCCAACGCATGTACGCACCTATGAGGAATTAGAAATGGAACCCAATATGTCTTATTTATAAGAGCCTGTCAAGATTCTTGATATGAGAGAACAAGTGTTGAGAAGCCGGATGACACGTCTGGTAAAAGTTCTATAGAGAAACTATAAGATGGAAGAGGCAACGTGGGAACCTGAGGAACCCATGATGAAAACCACCCATGTCTTTTCACGCGGTATTATTCTAGAAATTTTGAGGATGAAATTATTTTAAGTAGGGGAGAATGTAACACCCCAAGCTTCCAAGGTATGCTTCTCTTTGAATAATATAGTAGCGTGTGTTGTACGCAACTTCGAGTTCTAACACACACCACAACCAATCAAACTAGTCGTTATGAATAGTAATACCCAGTTTTTAAAATTTTATAAATTTTATCTCTCAAAATGGACTTAATTTTTGCATTTTGAATATCAAAATTATCCTAGAGTAAAATTTTGGAACTTTTCAGATAACATTTATATTTTGATGAATAGTGAAAATTACTAAATTTTAATTAAAAAAAACTTTTTTAATCAAAATAAATAATAGTGATAAATTATGAATTTGAGTGGTTTTAAAGTATATTTAGAATATATTTTTACCATTTAATACAATTTTGGTTATTGGACATAATTTCACATTTAAACCAGACATAAACGACTTTCAATCTTTTGATAGTTATTATCTCTTAAAAACACGCTTTTTGTTTTAACAACGAGAATTAATTTTAAATAAATTTCAATCATTTCTGTGTTTTTAATTTAGAAATATGTATTCTATATTTGGAATCAGGAGGTCCAAATTGTGTAAATAGGGAACTTTTATTTTTAGACATTTTGAATAATTACTTCGGTAAATATTTTATTTACCATGGTTAAAGGGTAAATCCAGTAAATAAGGGTAAGAAAATAATATTATAATAATATTAATTTACCCATAAAACGTGTCATAACCCTATTGGTTGATACATGTCCGACCATGGGCATCTTTCGGTCGATTTTGGGACCCCATGGATCCACTTGTAAGTGATAATGACACTTTATATTAATTTAGTTAAAGTAAATACAAAAATGAAATAAGCATATATCTTTTAGAAATTTTTTTTACATAGGGTTATATATATTATATTTTCGACTATAAATATTCATTATAAAGATAAAAAACCTTCCTACATAATATTAGTGTATTTATAATTTTTCGACATTGAATAATTAAATTTATTTATGACACAATAATGATGTAGTATTTTCATTATTAATGAAAGAATCAAATAATTGGTATTATAAATATTAAAATAAATATAATTTGAAAGTTTGGATTCCATAAAAGAATTTTATTGATTAATATGACATGTTAGTATTTCTTAAATGATTTTTTTTTAAATTTTAATGTTTTTAAGACTTTAACAAAAAATCAAGTGTTAAATAGTGTCAAAATTGACATAAAAGAGTTTTTAAAACAAATATTATATTATTAATTGATATTCTATTCCTAAAAATATAAGGTTTGGCCAAATGACTTATATCATTATTGGTGTATCATTAATGGACCACTTGGGGGTATCTTGGATTTATATCCTAAGTTTATTAACTATATAATATAAAAATACAAAGTGACATGGTAAATGTCAATCTAATTAACTAAGAGTTAAAACTAAAAGATAAGGTTAATATAATAACCCAAACCAGTGTAAAATCTATTGGTTAAAAGGATTTAGACCCCTACCTACCTTAGACTTTGAATAATATACTTTGGATCCATTATAAATTGAATATGTATTTATTAAAAATTAATACTTTAAGTTTTCTTAAAGAGCCCCTCCTCCCCCTTATAAAAGGACACCACTTCTAACCAATTATTCACACCTTCAAAGCCTTTTTTTTGGCCAAAACCTTCCCAACTATCCTCTCAAATTCCCTCAATTCAACCTAGAGGCCTTATTTTGATCATAAAGCCAACATAAGAAGACCTTTTGATCCAATAAAAAGGAAGAACCCGTAGAAGAGGTAATGTTTTCACCACCCTCTTTCAAGTTTCTTCTTCAACTTCTTCTTTATTTGTTATTTCCATTCTAAAATAATAACTACAGAATATTTTATATACTGTGATGTTATTATAAATATGGTACAACTATATTCATCATTCTATACATCCTTTTAATGACATGTCACCATACGTGCGTACGTACGACCTACCGTCTCCACGTCGTGGTGTAATTTTTATTCAATACATTATTATTCGAATGGCTATAATAATGATTTGCTATTCATTTAAATAATAAATATAACATGATAATGATTCTTTATATATGATATAAAATCCTATTATATATTATTTTAATATCAAAAGAGTGATATTGTTGCTCATGCGTACGTACGGACTACCGTCTCCATGAACACGATGAGATTCATTCCCCATTGTATCCATTCAAGTCTAATTCTCATTTTATGATTAAAAATATTTTTTAAGGAATTGATATAATTATGGATATGAATAAGATACAACTTATCCATAAGAAACATGGCTTATGTAACAAAACATATAAAAGAAAACGAGTAAGTTAACACCCGAAATGACGATAATACTAAGATATTATTAACAAAGCAATGTTAAAAGATCATATATGATATCATATTAATGTATATGATTCTAGTATAATTTAATAAAAATTATTTCACCATTATATAGGAGGATAACCTACCCTCAACCTAGGAAAATTACAAGGTAAGGCTTTATTTCACAATCTCTTCATTATCCGAGGTTGTTTATACATAATTATCTACTGGGACATCTTTATCATCCACATCCATGTTTCTTAAAAATGTATTTCAAAACATTTTTACTATTTATTAGACAATGGGTTAAATTAATTCATATCTTTATTTGACCTTATACGTTTTTGAAAGGAATGTTTCCGTCATTTCCCAAATAAGGCACTTTTTGACATTTTCGACAAAATTAAGGTAAGAATATTTTTTTAACTTATACGGCGGGTGCGATAATTTTCTACCATTATAAACTCGTTGAATCTTACCTTACAATATTATAAGAATATTTTCAAAGTAAATGTTTTATTTTATATTAATCTTAAATTATTTCAAAATAGAAAGCGATATTTCTCTAAAAAGGGTTTTGATTTCATATATGTCAACATCCTTTGATGGATTTTAAGTTCATTTGAAGTTGATTTATTATGCTACAAAACTTCTATATTGTATTGAAAGTTTTGTGATATGTTTGACTGTGTATGTGATATTTTTATACCATTCAGGGTTTATGGTTAAATTATTGACATTTCATATGCTAGTTTTAATACAGATGTTTGTGATATATTTAAACCTTTTCATATGAGGAATTTATTGGACTTAGTAAGTGACGGGTGGAGCCCGCTATAGTTCCTAGATGCATCGGTAGGTCTCATGAGACAACTAGACATGGAATTAGCCGAGGCCCTTTCCCAATTTGATTTATGGTTTTGGCCGAGGCCTTAATCATTTTTAGACGTCTTGGCCGAGGCCTTGAAAAAATGTTTCAGAATGTCCGACATTATACATTCCCTCATTATGGAAAAAATATTGATGGTTCATGTGGTCATTCTACTGGTAGAATACCTATGATTATGTTCTATTATGGAATTATTTAATCATCTCATATTCTTTACATAAAAGTATTCATGTTTATTTTTTCTAAAGGTATGTGGTTTCAATTATTTACCATGCTTAATATTTATATCATTTTCTGCTGTATTACTTACCCTTACTGAGCGTTTGATATCACCCCTATCTTATGTTTAAATTTTCCAAGATATGAAGAAGTTAATTATGAGTGACCTACAGGAATAATCTAGTAGTCTTGGATATTTTTAATGAAATATATTTGTGTGGTATTTCTTTTCAATCTGTAAAGTTGAACTTATGTATGAATCTTATTTCCAATAATACTAAACTGATCGGTCTTTCGAGACATGATTTACTTGTGATCATGCCCATGTTATGTAATAATGAACCAAATATAGGTAACTAGGGTTAGGGAATTATATTTTACCTCGTACGACCCAATATATTCATCATCCTTTTTCTTGAGTGAAAATAAATATATTTCCATATTAAGATGGAGGGTGTGGGAAAATATTTATCAATTTTTTTTCTAGAAATACTTCCATCCCATCACCTTGATATCTTCCTTAGGCTTAATATTTTTGATCAATGTCCACCACTAGTCAGATTCAATCTCCATATGATAAGTATCTAGAATAACCTTCTCTTATTCAGAAAAGTGAAGGATGTAAAATATCTTCTCAATAGAGTTGATCTGTTGTTCGATGATTGAGAGATCAGATGATCCATTGAAAGTCGGAGGCCTTTGTCTCATGGATCTCTCAATTTTTACTTGTTCTATATTGGGGGGGGGGTTGTATTTTCCTCTTGATCCATGTTTCTATTCAAAAATTGAGTTAACTGGGAAAGTATTTTAGAAAAGTTTGCGATTCCAACTCCCATCGGATTGGGCATCTCGTTAGAGTAGTCATCACATTGATATTCACATTAGTTGTTAGCCCGAATCCTCCTATTACGAACATTGGATAAAATAAAAGGAAAATTTAGGGGTAAATATTACAAACTATTAAACCCATAAGGGGGATCTAATGAACAAAGGGATAACTTATAAATCACATTAGTCTCTTCAACATATGAATTTCTAGGCTTTGATCTAAGTTATCCATGATATAATTCCTAACGTATATTCTTATGAGATTTTCCCCTTAATAATGGTTCGTACTATGCTTATGAATTTACCAAAGAATATCCCCTAGGAGTGTCAAACTAGGAGTGCATAAAGACCCATTATCATGCACTAGTTCCCATTTGAGTCATGCTCAAAGTGGTGTTTTTGAGTTTTACCACTAGATACATATGTTCCATAACCACCTCTACTTGTTTGTATCTAGAAGGGGATGTATTTTCTTAATAAAACACTTACTCTATACTCACCAAAATTTAGGTATTATTTTCTTATATTTATTCTTATCCCTTAGGCATTCAGTAGATTTTTCTAATCATAATCCCCAAATAAACTAAACCTACCTTTTGATACCAACTATAACTACCCTTCTCTTTATTTCATACTTAAACATGATTTATTATAGAAAATTTCACTTAATAAAACTAAAAAGATAAAGTGTTCTAGTGTCCTTGAGGATTAGGAACATTAAATATCAACTTAAAACATGAAATATACATCTTTATTGAAAAATTCTTTTACATGACCACAACATTCCTTCTTACTTAGCAATGTATCAGATAACACAATGACATACACAAGAAAAGGGTGAGATATAAGGACTAGTAAGGTAATAAACATGAAATAACATGAGGAAGACTAACAATATTAGTTAATAGTCATATTAATTAAGTTGAAAAGAAACATGAACATAAATTCATGACATAACATGATATTTATAACATGGAGATGTGGAAACAATGTAAAACACTACATCATTAACATAAAGGAATGAGGTAAACCCATGAACCAACATGGTGGAAGAAATTCCTATAAAGGAATAAAATAAACCCCTATCCCAAAATTATGTATCATTATACAAAACATTACCCAATGCATTAGAGCATTATCAGGGGAACCCTTCATAATTATTTAAATCTCATGGTTAAGTGTGCCACATAGATCATATAACATGGATTCATTCAAAATAATAATTTACTACATGATAAAGGAATGTGGAATACATAAATGTAAGTCAAAAATAAAAAATTATATGTTCATAAAGTTTAATACCCTTGATAGAGAAATGGGTATGGTATTTACTACACAATGATTTTTTGCATGGAAAATCGTGGTGCAATTTCAGCTGTATAACGATGTTAAATAGAAATTAGTAAAAATGGGTCGATGAAAGTGAAATGGGTATATAATAATTTACACATGAAATATAAAGTATTGTAATGATTGAAAAAAATATCCCAACATATGAAATGGAATTTATATACATAATATAAAATAAATTCTTGAATGGAAATAAGAAGAGAGAAATCCCTTACTGAATCTCAACATAGTAACATGTGGGATTAAAAGATATTAGGGGTGGATTAATTAGAGTGAAATAAATATCCCATCGTGAATAAATAAAATTTATAGCAAGGAGGTATGTAATAACATATACCAAATTAAGAAAATGGAAATTAAAAGGCATGACCTAAAAGAGGCGCTTGATGAAAAAGGAGAGGGAGATCCCTTACTTGTATGTGTGACTAAAAAGGATTGAGAGAAGATTATTAGGAGATTGGGGAACCTTGGGAGTAATATAGGGAGTAATATTCATAGGGTGTTAGAGTTTCAAAGATCTTGAGTGAATATTAATTGGACCTTGGGTGGGATTATTTAGGAAAGGTGGGGGAATTCTTTATTATTTTGGTTTTGGGAACTACACACTAAAATATTCATAAACACAAACCATGCCATGGTTTTCTCCCATGGTTTCTAAAAAAGGGGAGTGGTATACATTATCTTATAAGTCTAATGGACTAATATATTAAAATACAACACTTTATTATGTGGAGATGAGTCACACTTTCAAGGAAATGATTTTACAAATCTTAAAATATTTATGTCTTGGAGGATTCACTAAGTCTTTATAAAATAAATCAAATAAACATAAAATTATATGATTTAAAAGTAAATATATATATATATTTTAATAATATACCATTTATTTTATTTTATTACATCACTATTGGGTCATTATGATGTCATAAAACCCATTATATATTTATTTGGTATTTAATTTTTACCCAAAAATTCGATTGTATCAGAAAATTATGAAAAATTAACCATTAGATAATTTCAATGTCCTGATTCCAAAAATAATATTCATTTTATCTAAATAATTTTCTGAATATTTGAATTTTTACCTTTAAAATAAAAACAGACCTTTATTTAAAATTGACGGGTTTTGGAAAAAATAGTTTTCAAACTTTAATAAAAGTTACTTCTGACTTCATAAAAATTACATGATCATAAATATTTAATAAATTTAATTTAATAATTTTATTAAAATATTATTTATTTCAAAAATTCATTAATTAATCAAAATATATTCCTTAAATTAATTTTAATATTAACGAAAAATACTATTCATGCTTTAGAAAATCATTTACAACGTAAAATTAATAGAATGAAAGTATATTAATAATTATATAAAAAAATAATAATAATACTAGGGTATTGATACATATCACTTTATTACACCAGCATACTCCCTAAGAGTAATGTTTGCGATGATTGGTCTTTCTTGGGGCTATTCGGTGAATATGGTTTGGATCGTGATCTCGATGTGCTTAAAATTCTATTGTAAACGGTTTCCCTCATGATTAAGCTATTGGATATCAACTTGGGCTTGTTATAGGGAAAAGAAAAAAATGGTATCTCTGCAAAAAGATCTGATAAATGGGATTCATAGGGTACGATCTTACTATTTGAGGCTATCACTTCCTTTGTTTGTTCCAAAAGGATTTGTTAAAACCCTATATTTATACTAGTCATGTGATCACTGATTAATGGATATATTATAAATGGTAAGGATACTTAACAATCATTTAAATAAAATTGGATATAATAAAACAAAAGGAGTGCATGTTTTTTCTATATCCATAATACATTTAATTAAAATAAAGAGAATTTTATTCATAATAGTTTGGGTCGTTACAAACAATTACTTAGTAGTATACAAAAAGAGGATAAATATGTTGCTAAGTATGAAGGAATCTTTATAAGTTTAGAAAGGCATATTATGGACTATGTACATAACTTGAAGGAAAATATTAACCATTTCATTGAAATTCATAAGATAATCCTTTAAAGGGAACTAGTCTTTCAAATATTCTCATCATACGAGGAAATAATATAATGTGATATCAAGACATACAAAGAATTATCTATTTTATGGATTCAAAGGAAATAAAGATAAGAAAAGGGATGTTGATAAATTTGGAAATGGAAATAAAAAAAATTAAGATGGGAAGAGTGGAATTTCCAGCTTTTATTGAATGTGTAAAGAAACCACATAGAACATGGTTTCTAGGAATGAGAATTTTCTACATGTTTGGAGAGAGAGACCACTATGATCATGATTTAATGAGAAAGAATTATGTTGCTAATATGAAATCCTTCAAGTTCATGGAGATGGTACCTATGAAAATTATTTTACCAGACATCAAGGAAAAATTCCCCCAAAAAAGACAAGAGAGAAATACCAAGCCTATACAATCACAATAGGTGAGGTTGAAGTTCCTAATGATGTGATGGAATGTAATTTAATTATATCCTAAAATTTATCTAATGATTTATTTGATACTATATCTTCAAATTATTTTATTTCTTCTATGTTTTATAATAAAATTAGATATTTTTTCTAGAACATTTATAAGGGAGTCATTAGTCAAGTCTCTTAGTGGAAGTCTCACTACAATAAGAATGTGTTAGTAATTTCCCATTATGAAACATAAACATTCACTATTTTATGACTTCATTATTATAACTATGGTTTATTTTTATATAATACTTTATATGGGATAGATTTAATAATATGGTGCAAAGATTTATTACAAAGATAAGAAAATTAAGATGCGTGATGAAGATGTGGAATTACATGTCTTTAGAGGGGAGTCTTAATTATCTAAGTCATTTCAGATCCACCCATAAAAAATCATCTAAATTAGATTATTAGGGAAGAAGAGAAGGCACAATATATGGATGGAAAATGTAATATTCAAATTAAGGATGTAATTATTTTATAGAAAAACAATGTTGTATTTTCTGTGGAATTACCTGGACATCCACCAAAGTGTGAATTTGAGTTTTTAATTGATTTAATCCATGATGCAAGACCAATATCAAAGTCTCCATATATAATGTACCCTATTAAATTTGTGGTGTTAAAGAAAAAACTAGAGGAGTTGTGTGGTAAGGTATTTATATATCCTAGTCTTTCACCTTTGGGAGACCCTATTCTTTTAATTAAGAAGAAAGATGGATCTTTGGGATTGTGCATTGATTATAGAGAAATTAATGCTATTATTATAATGAACGAGTATCCTCTACCTCACACTGATTACTTGTTCAATGAACTTCAAAGAGATCATTTTTTCAATGATTTAACTTCATTATAGGTATCAAAAACTGTGAATAAAGAATGAATAAATTCTAATGGAAATATTTTTAATGAGGTATGGGAATTATGAGTTCACAGTAATGCTATTTGTATTGAAAAATGAACCATATATATTCAACAATATAATTAATAGAGTATTCAAGGAATATTTGATTGATTTTTTGTGTTATTTATTGATGATATCTTGGTTTACTTTATAATCTATTTGGACTATTAGAATCACATAAGGATCATTCTGGATTCTCTTATAAGAAAAGTGTTATATGAGAAATTTTTAAAGTAGGAATTCTAGCTCTAGAATGTTTCTTTTCTTAGACATACTGTATCTAAAGATTAATTATTAGTAGATGCTATAAAGATAAATTCATTATAATTATGGCCTAAAATAATGATCATAACCAAGGTACATAGTTTTATTGGCTTTGCAGATTACTATCAATAATTTTTCCAAACTTTTTCCTGATTTCCTAACCCTTTAACCAAGATTACTTGTAAAGAAGTTAAGTTTGTATGAAAAAATGAATGTGAATAATATTTTGAAGAATTTATGATGATATTGATGAATGATCTGATTCTGACTCTACCATTAAGAAATGATGGATTTGTGATATATAGTGATTCATTGAATAATATAATTAATTATGTCCATATACAGAATGATAAATTTATTTCCTTTGCATCAAGGTAGTTCAAGATTCATGAAAAAAAACTACCGAATCTATGATCTTGAGTTGGAAGCTATAATATTTTCTTTGAAGATATAGAGAAATTATCGTTATTAAAAAATACATGAGATATACACAGATCATAAGATTCTGAAATACATATCCTTAGATAAATTTACTAACATTATAAAAAAGTGATGACTTGAGCTACTCAAGGATTATTATTTACCAATACACCACCACCTAAGGAAGGAAAATAAAGTTGCGGATGCATTTAAAAGGAAATCTCATGAATTTCTAACACTAATGAGAATTGAAATGGATATTATGTCAATGAATCTAGTTAAGATAGATATGGGAATTATTAAGGAAGGAGAGACATCACTTATTTTTAAAATTATATTAAAACCATATTTCTTGAAAAGAGTAAAAAGTTCTCAACCTGATGATTAAAATTTTCAAAAGAAAATTAAAGTCATAAATGATTGAAAATTGGAAAAAAAAGTTTTTAGAGGAGGCATTATGAAATTTTTAAATAGACCATGTGTTCAATATATACTTGAGATTTATATGGAATTACTAAGTGATAATTACTTCTAAAATTTTTTATACACCCTTGTAACACCAAGATGAATATGGATTTAAAAGAATATTTTTGGTTGGATAATATAGAGTATAAGAATGTGGATTATGCATCAAGATGTTTGGTTTTAATAATAGTTAAAGGTTTGGAGGAAACATTCTAGAGTATTCAGGCTTCCTCTACCTATTCCTATATAGAAATGGGATTTCATTACTATCAAATTTGTCACTAGATTACCAAATAATCTTAGAAATAATGATATAATATGAGTTATTATCAATCTCCTCACTAAATATGAAAAGTTCCTCATAATAATAGAATATTTACCTTTGGATAGCCTTTTAAAAATCCATATTAATAAAGTTTTAAGAAATCATGGCCTATCTCTTTCAATTGCGTTTGATCATGATCCATGCTTTACATTGATGTTTTGGAACTACATTCACCCGGATCTTGATATCAAACATCATTTGAGCACTGCTTATCACCCTGAAACCAATGGATAGTCTAAAAGTATATTGAAAAGTTATAGGACATATCAAGGTTATGCTCTATTGTATTTAAAGGTATATGGGATCAATATTTACCTTTGGAAGAGTTTTCCTAAAGTAATAGCTTTCATTCAAGTATTCAGATGGCATCGTTTGAAGCATTATATAGAAAAAGATCTCGTACTCTAAATTTTTGGGATGAAGTTGGGGAAATGAATTTTTTAATCCAAAAACATGTGGAGGAAACAATGTTAAATTTAAAGACTATTCAAACTCACATCAAAGTATCTCAAAGTAGGAAAAAGAGCTATGTCGATAATCAGAGGATAGATTTGGAATTTCAAGTGGGAGAGAATGTTTTATTGAATTTATCTCCATGGAATGGTGTCATAAAAGATTTTTAAGAAAGGTAAAATAATCCATATGTACATAACACCTTTATAAATCCTAGAAGGAATAGGATCTGTGGCTTACCATTTGATAATTACACCATGTTTCTCTAGTGTACATGATGTGTTCCATATATCATTATTAAGGAAGTAAATTCCAAACCTAATTTATGTTATCACCTATAAATAAATTGAATTGAAACATGTTATATCTTACTATGAATAGCCTATATATATTCTAGAAACTAGAGAACAGGTGTTGAGAAATCATATGTCTCTACTGGTAAAGTTACTTTTTTGAAATCATAAGATAAAAGAGGTGATGTGGTAACTTGAAGAAATTATAATGAATAACTACCCAAATCATTTCATAAGGTGACATTATATAAATTTCTAGGAAAATTATTTTTGAATTAGGGATTAATGTAACTCCCCAAGCCTTTACAATATATTTCTTTTTAAATAAATTTAATCCAATTAATAGCTTATGATACATGCAACATTGAGTCAAAGGAACCGTGATATAGAATACCATTATAACATAGATTCTAAATTTCAGAGTATAAATTATACTAACTAAATTATTAAAATTACATAGTTTTACACATTTATAAAATAAATTTAATAGTTATCAATCAATTACAAATAAAAATTAAATTCATTTGAATGTAAAATAAATATTTTTTCTGAAAAACTATTTTTATTCTCCCAATGTGTTATTATCTTAAAAAACATAATTAATAACTATTTATAAATTATTTTAATGAAATTTAAATATATTAAATATTCAATAAAATATTTTATCATTTATCTAATATTTTTTCTAGGCATAATATAAGAACAAATCCAGTCTTATGCTTGAAAACTATATTTTTATAAAAAGAAGTTTTTTCATGTCTTACAAAATTATTTTAAAATTATTTTTTCCTATTTTAGAAAGTTAATTAAAAAGAAATAATTTCAATTTTAAAATATTCATGTTAAAATTATATTATAATGAAATTTTGATAATTTTTTAAAAAGATTATTCTTTCGATGCATAAGGAAAATATACCGATTTTATTGAAGACTTAATTATCATTTAAAGTATTTAAAAATTTAAATTTTGTTTAAAAATTATTTTTAAAGTAGAATTAGTTCAAATATATAATAAATAATCCAATTTAGTTCCTTCAGATAAATTTTATGTTTATTTTTGATATAAAAAATTTTATACTTCAGAAAACATTTATTTTGGAAAACTATTTTATCGACGCTCTTAAAGGTTTAATTTTAAATAAAATTCATCCAATTATATGATTTGAATTTTAAAAAATAGATTACATATTTTTAATAATAATAAGTTATATTAGGTAACATGTTCAACATAATTTTTGGTCATAATTAATTGTAATAATAGTAAAAATTAATTACCATAGTCTAGATTTAAACAGGTTTACCAAAGAGTTAAAACTAAAAATATAAGGGTTAAAATAACCTAAAAAGTTATCTAATTTCTTTTATGTTGGAATATTTCACTCATATGTTATAAAATTTTCTGGAATGGTCCATTTTAAATCCATTTGGGTCATGTAAAACATGGGTATACTTTATTCTTTTTAAAACTTTCAAGTTTGTCCACTCCCCCACTTATAAAAGGACACCCCCTATTCTCTCCTATAAACACTTCAAAGGTAATTTTTTTCGATAAATAAATTTCCAAATACTTTCCTTACATCCCTAAAAATTATCTTGAGTCTATTTTTTATCATAAAACCCTTTTAGGAAGGGTTTTTCGGTGAATATAAAAAGGTTTTTTGAAGAAGAGGTGTTGTTCTTACCGCATAATTTCTATTTTATTTATTCTTCCAACCCCTTAAAATATTCTTAAAATATGATTAAATAATAAAAAACATATATAAAATACCAAAATATTTTATTATGTTAATGTTATAACCTACATATATATCCTCTTCTATCAAATGGGGAATGAAACCGTCGGCCATGTGTATGACAAACCACCACCTCATGAACCGATGCAATTTTTTTTCCATCACTTCCAGTCAAGGGTTTATATATCGATGAATTAAATTTATATATATATATATATATGATATTAATTGAATAAATATGAATCTATAATTATAATATCACATATACCTTCTTACCTTCTAATCCTTTGGAAAATGATAACGTTGCTCGTGCGTTTGTGTGGACTACCACCTCCACGAAGCGATGTGAAACGTTTTTCATTTTATTTTAAATGGATTCTAATAAGGATATATTTTATAAATAAATATAATATATGTGATATAAAAATTATAATTTAAAGGTGAAATTTTTTAACTTTATTTTTTTCCATCCATAAAAATATGGCACTACTGGAAAAGAAGGTTATACCAACAGTTAAAAACCGTTGGTATAGGCTGGAAAACCATTGGTATACCCTATACCAACGGTTTTCCAAACCATTGGCTAGTAATCTGTGAGGAAAGCCTTATACCAACGGTTTTATCCAAACCATTGGTATATGGGTTATATAAATTTAATCCACTGTATACCAACGGTTTATAACCGTTGGTAATGAATTTGAGGAAGTCTTATACCAACAGTTTAGAACCGTTGGTAATGTAATTTTCAGGAAAACCTATACCAACGGTTTAGAACCGTTTGTATTGGTTTTCCAGCAACACATATAGCAACAGTTATAAACCGTTGGTATTGGATTTCCAAAAATCCAGACACCTATACCAACGGTTTAAAACCGATGGTATAGTGTTTTTCCAAAATCCGAGCACCCTTATACCAATAGTTTATAACCATTGGTATAGAGTTTTTCTAGAACTGCACACAACAGCCCCCCTCCCTCTAGTAGCCCCTCCACTGTACACCTGCATACAGACTTGAAACAGACTTGAAAATGGATTTTTCAGCTCATGTAAATGAAAAATCCATTTTCATGAAAACCCATTACAAAACCATCTCATGTTATGAAATTACATGAATGCAAACTAATTTTAAAACCAAAATGAACATGCTGTATTATCAATGCAAACTAATTTTAAAACCCAACTCACTAAACTAAATGACAATGTAGAAACACACAACATCCAATATCTTATCACCTCAAGAATTATATGTTCCTTAAACTCATATACCTATGTTTTTGGTATACATGACTTGGAATTACACCGTGATTATCATATGATATTGGTTGATTAGGTTATTAAGGTTATTTCTTTGAGATAGGGAACCACAGGGTTGTGTTTCCCTTGATTAATTTGTTAGAGCTATTGGCCCATGACGCCTTAGATGCATACTTCTTTCCATGACTTTTTTTGTTTAGGATGGATTATTGATTATTAAAAAGCGATGTGATAGTAAGATTACATGAGGTGATTTGATTATTATTATTATGCCATGTAATAGCTAGATTAGATGAGGTGTGTTGATAATAGTCTACGATGTAATAATTTAAATTAAACGAGGTACTTATTTTTACCTGTTAATAGATTAATTACATATGATACATGTGGGTGATATTGTGATATGTCTGAGGGAGAGACTGTGATGCCTGAGGGAGAGGATGTGTTTTTTTCCTGAGGTCAAGATAGTGACATGCATTTAGGCAAGATATTTATTTCTCCAAGGAAAGTTTTAGCCATTCTTTACTTCAATATTTAACGGTTGTTGATTTCTTTATACTATGTTTACCTTTGTACTTTGTTTTTATACATGTATATTCACTAAAATTTGGGCAAAAATCTTGTGGTGGATGCCTACTGGTATTATGTCTCACAACCTGTTTGGTTCATGCTTTGGGACCAAGCAGATTACACTGAAAAATCCATTTTCATTTTCCTGTAAATGAAAAATCCATTTTCATTTGTGACTCGTGCACGTCACAAATGACCCATGGATTGTTTTCCTAAAGTTTCAACAGAATCCGAATGCGTTTGGTTGGTTTTCCGTATGCCGGTAGTTGTTTTCACTTAAAATCATGTCCATTTCAAATAAAAGTGAGACCGTTTGAGTGGTACTGGCCACACCGTGCCTCATATTGAGGCGGGGTTGACTCATACATGACACAAATGACCCATGGATACTTGTCCTAAAGTATCAATAGAATCTGAATGCATTTGGTCCGTTTCTCGTATGTCAGTTGTTGTTTTTACTTAAACTATTGTCCATTTCAAAGAAAAGTTACACACTTTGAGTGGTGTCGGCCACACCGCGCCTCAGATTGAGTCGGGTTTGACTTGTACACGTCACAAATGACCCATGGATCGTTTTCATAAAGTGTCAACACAATCCGAATGCGTTTGGTCAGTTTTCCATATGTCATTTATTTTAATTAAAATCGCATTCATTTTAAACAAAAGAAAGAAACTTTTAGTGGTACTGGCCACAACGGCCCTCTGATTGAGGCAGGGTTGACTTGTACACATCACAAATGACCCATGGATCGTTTTCCTAAAGTTTCAACAGAATCCAAAGGCGTTTTGTCAGTTTTCCATATGTCGGTAGTTGTTTTCACTTAAAATCCAGTCCATTTCAAATAAAAGTTAGACAGTTTGAGTGGTACCGGCCACACCGTGCCTTAGATTGAGGTGGGATTGACTCGTACACGACAAAAATGACCCATGGATACTTTTCCTAAAGTATCAACAGAATCCGAATGCGTTTGGTCTGTTTCCCGTATGTCAGTTGTTGTTTTTACTTAAACTGTTGTCCATTTCAAAGAAAAGTGAGACACTTTGAGTGGTGTCGGCCACACCGGCCCTCAGATTGAGGCAGGGTTGACTCGTACACATCACAAATGACCCATGGATCGCTTTCCTAAAGTTTCAATAGAATCCGAATGCGTTTGGTTGGTTTTCCGTATGCCGGTAGTTGTTTTCACTTAAAATCCTGTCCATTTCAAATAAAAGTGAGACACTTTGAGTGGTACCGGCCACACCGTGCCTCATATTGAGGCGGGGTTGACTCGTACACGACAAAAATGACCCATGGATACTTGTCCTAAAGTATCAACAGAATCCGAATGCGTCTGGTCAGTTTCTCGTATGTCAATTTTTGTTTTTACTTAAACTATTGTCCATTTCAAAGAAAAGTGAGACACTTTGAGTGGTGCTGGCCACACCGGCCCTCGGATTGAGGCGGGGTGGACTCTTGCATGTCACAAATGACCCATGGATCATTTTCCTAAAGTTTCAACATAATCCGAATGTGTTTGGTCGGTTTTCCGTATGTCGTTCATTTTAATTAAAAGCGCATCCATTTTAGACAAAAGAAAGACATTTTTAGTGGTACCGGCCACACCGGCCCTCGGATTGAGGCAGAGTTGACTCGTACACGTATCAAATGACCCATGGATCATTTTCCTAAATCTTCAACAGAATCCGAATGCGTTTGGTCAGTTTTCCGTATGCCGGTAGTTGTTTTCACTTAAAATCCTGTCCATTTCAAATAAAAGTGAGACAGTTTGAGTGGTACCGGCCACACCGTGCCTCAGATTGAGGTGGGGTTGACTCGTACACGACACAAATGACCCATGTATACTTTTCCTAAAGTATCAACAGAATCTTAATGCGTTTGGTCCATTTCTCGTATGTCAGTTGTTGTTTTTACTTAAACTGTTGTCCATTTCAAAGAAAAGTGAGACACTTTGAGTGGTGCTGGCCACACCGCACCTCGGATTGAGGCGGAGTTGACTCATACACGTCAAAAATGACCCATGGATCGTTTTCCTAAAGTTTCAACAGAATCCGAATGCGTTTGGTCGGTTTTTCGTATGCCGGTAGTTGTTTTCACTTAAAATCCTTTCCATTTCAAATAAAAGTTAGACAATTTGAGTGGTACCGGCCACACCGTACCTCAGATTGAGGCGGAGTTGACTCGTACACGACAAAAATGACCCATGGATACTTTTTCTAAAGTATCAACAGAATCCAAATGCATTTGGTCTATTTCCCGTATGTCAGTTGTTGTTTTTACTTAAACTGTTGTCCATTTCAAAGAAAAGTGAGACACTTTGAGTGGTGTCGGCCACACCATCCCTCATATTGAGGTGGGGTTGACTCGTACACGTCAAAAATGTCCCATGAATCATTTTCCTAAAGTTTAAACAGAATCCAAATGCGTGTGGTCAGTTTTCCGTATGTCGTTTATTTTAATTAAAAGCGCATCCATTTTAAAAAAAAGAAAGACACTTTTAGTGGTACCGGCCACACTGGCCCTCAGATTGAGGCGGGGTTGAATCGTACACATCACAAATGACAATATAAAAATTTCTCAAAATTAATAAATTTAGTACATATAAATATTATAAGTAATTGGATATTTTTTTGTTTGTAAATTATATTCCTAATCAATGAATATATATAAAATAGATAATAAAAATGTTAAAAATAAATTATTTAACCAAAGAAATTAACCAATATTTCATTATCATTAAAATCCGTTTATCAAAATCAAAAAGACACACACTTATTTATATTTTTTAACCAAGGGAATTCATCACCTAATAAATCATTTTCCACCTCAAAAACCCTCATTTTATTATTTTTAAAATGAACCCCCAATATTACCCATGGATCTAAAACACATAATTTTTCATGTCATGTCCTTAGGCCCTAAATCTTACTTATGGATGACCATATGTCCTTAGGCCCTAGAACACCCATGACCCGACCCGACCCGACTCGGCCCATGGACACCCCTAATTTTGAGTGATTGTTTTTGAATATTAAGATGTCCATATTAACTTATCAAACCAGATATCATACAGGGAATCACAGTACCAATGAATACTAAAGGTCTAGGTAGTAGACTAATCATACAATAATAATCAAGTGAAAAAAAGAGATATGATAACAACATCCCTATGAAGCAGAGGAAGACCTCGGAGTGGAAAACCCGGTTCAAAAATAACGAGTTATACAGAATTCAAAAATGAAATGGATCAATCTGCCCCTAATCACCATCAACATCACCACTATCATCATATGCCTCATCCTCGCCGCCATCTCTGTCCTCGTCATCATCCTCGTCGTCATCCCCTTGCTCATCATCGGTGTAACACCCCGAGATTTTATGAAATATATTCTTTTTAATTTCATTAATGTATTGTGTTGTATGATACACCAAAAGGAGCTTGAAAAACACGCATCCTTGACTTTCCTTTCATTACACGCAATCACGACCTTCCTTGATAGCGTGTGTAGTACGCAATACCGAGTTTCACTAAACAACGATATGCTATTAAAATATTATTAAAACTAGCCGTTATGAATAGTAATAACCACTTTTTGAAATTTTGTATATTTTATTTTTCAAAATGGACTTCATTTTTGGATTCAGAATATCGAAATTATCTTAGGGTGAAATTTTGGTAATTTTCGAATAACTTTCATATTTTGATGAATAGTGGAAATTACTAAATTTTAATTAAAAACAACTCTTTCAATCGGAATAATTAAGAGTGATAATTTATTAATTTTAGTGGTTTTAAAGTATATTTTGAATATATTTTTACAATTTAATACAATGATGGTCATTGGATGTAATTTCACATTTAAACCACTTATAAACAAGTTTCAATCTTTTGATAGTTATTATCTCTTAAAAACACGCTATTTGTTTTGACGACGGGAATTAATTTTTAAATTATTTAATGCAACTGATATGTTTTGAATTTGGTAAAATAGAAATCATTTTTGAGTTCATAATATCAAATATAGCTTAGGCCTAATTTTTGGTATTTTTCTAAAAACTTTCAATTTTTGATGAATAGTGAAACCACTAAGTGGTAGTTAAAAAAACTGAATTGTTCATAAAACTTAATTTTACTGCTTCTGTGAGTGGAATTTCAAAAATCCGAGAGACACGGTTGATGTCAGTAAGTAAAATGTGGTTCAATGAGATGAAAATAATGTTTTGGTGAATAGTAACTTTTTACTTTTTTTACCACGGTTAAAAGTAAATAGGGTAATTAAATGTAGAAATGATATTATTATTACCCTAACACATGTCCTAATTCTATTGGACAAGTGTAATTCAACAAAAAACAAACTTAGGAATAAAATATGACCATTTAGGCCCACTTGGATTAGATTAGGACATTTATTATTAATTTATTTAAAGAAGGGTTAAAAGAGTTAAAATCAATGTTTATTTACTAAAACATTTTTAATATGGGGTTATACATAAGATAAATTCGACTATAAATATTAATTATAAATCTAAAAAGATTTCCTACATAATGGTATTTTATTTGTAATTTTTAGACATTAAATAATTTAATTTATTTATGACACAATGATGATGCAGTAATTATCTTATTAATGAAATATTGACATAATTGATGTTATAAATACTTAAATAAATAAAATTGAGACTTTTTATGAATTCCACTAATTTTATAGGTTAATATGACATGTTAGTATTGATCTAATTTACTTTTTTCGAACTTATCATTCTGTTATGATTTTCACAAAAATCAATTTCTAAATAGTGTCAAAATTGACATAAAATAGTTTTTAAAACAAATATTATATTATTAATTGTTATTTTATTCCTAAAAATCTAAGGTTTGGCCAAATGACTTAGATAAGGTTATATATATTAATAATAAACAACTTGGGGTTCTTTTGGCTTGATATAGTAAGTTTATTAACCTTATAGTATAAGAACACAAGAATACACGGTAAAAGTAAAATTATTTTACTTAATGTTAAATCTAAATGATAAGGTTAAAATAGGAACCTAAACTTGTCTAAATTCTATTGGATGAGAGGATTTCGACCCATCCCCACCTTATACTAGAAATAAATCAATTTGGAGCTATTTAAAACCGAACTTGACTTTATAATAAAATAATATATTTAGTTATTCCAAAGGTGCCCCTCTCCTCCCTTATAAAAGGGAACCTCGTCCCTCTCTTCCTCACACAACTTTGAGCCTTCAAGCTCGGCCAACCCCTGAAAAATTCTCTTCTACACTTCCCTAGAAACATCCTAGAGGTTCTGGTCTTCCTCAAAGACCAATTTTAGTGCCCTAAGAGGAGGTCTCAAAGAGGCGCTTCAAAGAAGAGGTAATTTCCGTTACCGATTCTTTCACCTTTATTTCTTCTTCCACTCCTTCTTCTTAGGTTGTTTCATTATGAAGTAATAACATCAGTATCACTCATATACTGATATGTTATTATAATTATGAAACAACCCTATTTCACCATCTATCCATCCTACGGAAAACGAAATCACCGCGTGTGCGTACGTACGGAATACCGTCTCCACGCCGTGGTGAAATCTATTTTCCACCACCACCTTACATGGATGGGTATAATGGTGTAAAGAATAAATATACATAGTTATTAGAACATCATATGTATTCTGATATATTGTATCATCCAATCCAATTCAATTCAATAATTATGGAAACGATATCACCGCTCGTGCGTACGTACAGACTACCATCTCCACGACGCGATGAGATTCATTCTCCATGTTAACCATTTAAGAGTGATTATAAAGTATATATAAGAAATAATAATGAAATATATGACATTATAAAGCTACTGGATTTATGTATATATGTATGTCGTCTACTTAATTCCATTCAACTCAATAAGGAAACGAAAACAGCGTTCATGCGTACGTACGACCTACCGTCTCCATGAACAGTGTATTTCTTTCCATTTACTAATTTATTATATATATGTATATTATGAATATATATTATATATAAATCATGTTTTATATTCTGGAATTAAGTAATTATTATCTAAGAAATCATATGAATAATTACAAGTCAAAACACAGATGACAAATGAAACAATTTTACCCAAAATGCTCTTTAACATAGAATTTACAAAAGAAATGGTAATATAAAGTCATAAGTGAACCATATATGATATAATAACAATGAGTATGATTCTGGAATAAGTCAATAACATTACTTAAATCATTATACAGGAGGTTCGGACACCTATGAAGAAAATTGGACCTAAGGTAAGGGAAAATCTCACAATCTCAAATTTTATCCGAGATTGTTTATACTTTGAAATTTACTGGGGTGTATTTTATCATCCAAATCCATGTTTCCTCAATATGTAATATTATTTCCATCCACCTAAAATTTTTTAAATCCAATTTTACCCTTCGGTGAGTTTTTAGAAAAGGATATGAAAGGAATCTTTTGTTGTTTTTTTTCGTACGAGGTACTTTTTGACTTTTCCGACAAAAGTAGGAAGACAGTTTTTTTTATACAGCATGAATGGATTTTTAAAACATTATTTCCAAGAAGCTTCCTTTACAAGTTTTCAAGTTTATTTTTAATCAACTTCTGTTAGTTTAAAATTGTATGACATGTTAAGAAAGGAAAAGTGTTTTTGAAGTAGAAAGGATATTTTCCTCAAGAATGGAGTTCAAGTGTTTTATCAAAATTATTTTCCATATAAGATAATATAGGGTTCTGTTTCTATCTCTATTATTAAATTGATTTGATTATGTTGTGATGGAATTATTTTTATGAATTCCTTTATCTTATATGATTTTTTTTGATAATGTCATGATGTTTAGGATTCCCATTTTTATTACATGGGTTATGCAATGATGTATGATTTATGATTTTTGTGGAACACATAAGAATGGTTTCATTATGAGATGGGTGGGACCTATATCTCCCTCCAATGCATTGGGTAAAGATTTTATATCTCATGAGATAGACATGGCTGGAACAGTAGGTTATACCGGTTCAGTGAAATAGGACTGAAACGAGGGTGACTCGGTTCAGAAAGGGACTTTGTCCACTAAGATAGTCTTGGCAATGAGTCTTGACTAACAAGAAATGATTCTCTATGATTATGTGTGTATGCCACAATGTTTCATGTTTTAAGTTATGATTATTGGGATTTCATTTCACTACTATGATTTATCCCATGTTATGAAATTATGCTCTCTTTTGTAGGTTAAGATTTCCAAAATGTTATGTTATTATGAATATGTTGTGATTGATATTTATTTTGTTTACCCTTACTAAGCATTTGAGATCACCCTTTTATGTTTTCTTTTCCCTAGGATATAAAGAAAGGTTTTAGGTTAAAAAAAAGGAAGATCTTTATGGGAGATGTTGAAGATCTTTCACCACGATTAGAAGATTATATTCCGAGTTTCCAAAGACACTAAACTATTACGATCCTTGTGTGTGTGTTTTTGTTATGTACTAAGTATTCCGCAAAAGTAATTTAATGTCCATGTACGTCAAGCTTCGGGTCTCTACAGTTGGTATCAGAGGAAAGGTTTAGTTAAACTTTGGAAACTAGGATGCGAGAACATTAGTGAGATCCCTAGAGATATTTCTAAGGTATGTCTAGGGATGTCTCTAAGGTTAAGTATACGTATAGGTTATAGTCCTAGAATTGCGCTAACGATCTTAGAATTTAACCTAAGATGTTATATATTGAGGGTACTCCCCCTTTATTATGTTGTTTTCCCTATCATGATTTTTTCCTCTCACACTATTCTTTTTGGGTTTTAGATGATGGCTGGAACCCGAAGGAACCGTGTTAATCAATGCAGTGGACAATGCAATTATTGCCCTCCTGAACAAACAAATGTTATGGGAGATGGATTGCAAAATCTTATTGCTATACTTACACAAGATATGAATCATTCTGGACTTCCAAATGAGCAGAGAAGGGAACAATATTCTATTGAGTCCTTCATGAGGCAACATCCACCTTCTTTCAGTGGGACTTCTGATCCACTTGTTGCTGAACAATGGATCAGTACCACTGAAAAGATATTTTCATTTCTTCAATGTTCTGAACATGATAAAGTCATCTTAGCAGTATATCATTTGGAAGGTGAAGCTGATAAATGGTGGAATCTTATAAAGAATACGAGGCCAAGAGATGAAATTGAGTCCATGGAATGGGACGAGTTCAAGAACTTGTTTTTCAGTAAGTACTTCCCTCGTATTCTTCGAACAAAGATGGAAAAGGAGTTTCTTGAGCTGAAGCAGAAGGATAATGAATCTGTTGGTATATACGAAGCAAATTTTACAAGACTTGCAAGGTATGCATCTGGTATTATCATCCAACCTGAAAGTAAAGTTGATCAATTTTTCAGTGGCTTAAAACCAAGTCTTCGAAGGCCATTAGCTATAAGAGACTTCAGTAGCTATGAAGAAATTGTGTGTTGTGCTATCAAGGTAGAAATGGAAGTTAGTGTTACATATCCATCTCATGGTTTTGACAAGAAACGAAAGATGGAGTTCAAGGAGAAATCTCAGAATAGTGGTGAAAAGAAGATGAATGTTTCCTTATGCACAAAGTGTGGAAATAATCATGGTGGAGATTGTCTTAAAGGGACTATAAAATGTTTTAAGTGTGGAAAAGAAGGTCATCGAGCAGCTAAGTGTCGAAGTAATGGAAAAAGGGTTTCTAATGATGTGAATAAAGCAAACACTGCAGAGAACGAACCACCAACACTTCAATGCTTCAAGTGCAAGGAAATGGGGCATTATTTTAATAAATGCCCTAATCCAAGGGTTAGTGATTATCGACATGAGCAACCGCTTAAGGAAAAGGAAAAAGGGAAGTCACATGCGATCACTATTAGCGATGTTGAATATGACAATGATGTGGTGGAATGATTAAGTGTTTATGTAATGGGATTCCAAAATAATGTTGTATCATGGAGTATTGGAATATTTATGTATTGGTCTAATGTGGTATTCAAAGTGATTGAGATATTTTTGGAAATAAGATGATATGCACATAATGAAGGGAAAACGAGAAAATGAAATGTTTAACGGTATTCATGAGCTCATGATTGATATAAGGACTAAGTGATATCATGGTTTGAGTATATAGAATTTTGAGGATTTTGGTATGTGGAAGGTGTTAACTTTTAACTGTATTCATGTTTTCACTAAGGTTCAATGGGTATTCAATAGAATACATGATTAAGAAATTTGAATGTTTGGAATGTGACCAACAAGACATATCTTATGATATATGGGGATCAACGATGGTATTAAATCTCTGGTAATCATTTTCACTATGTTATGAGAGTGGACTGTAGTATTTTAGATAAGCCTAAAGATTAGAATGGATTATGTTGGACATAAGTTAGTGTTGTTTAAGGATAGAACTTTTTTTTGATATTATTGGTGGGATGTTATAGTAATGTAGTTTTATAAAAAGGACAACCTGCAGGACGGACGACATCCCATCGCGTCGGACAAGGTTATGGGAATCGAACCCACAACCGAAGTGCGACTGGCCTTTATCGCCTACCACTGGCCTACAGGAAGTCCCTGGTTAGTATAAACTAGTTTTATTTTATTAAGCGTTATGATATATGAAGTATAAGTTCATTTTTAGAACCATATATGATTAATCTAACCATAAGATGGACTTATAATTTTTTCTAACCTTTTGTTTGAAAGAGATGGAATGACCCATCATTCTATCACATGATCTGCTAACACATAACGAATAACAAATTCAACTTCATTTCTTTAAAGGATGAAGTGGAAATTTTTCAATTCACGAACAACAGTGAGATTGTACCAAAATCAAGTAAGTATTTCTTCTAATTCAAAATTTTCAACTTTAGGGAAATGATATTGAAAACCAAAAATGTTGTCCTAGTGATCTTATATCCGATGAATCAGATGGTACCCTATATCATCACAAATTTATGGCTTTGTGATTGTTGGCTTTTTCATAGCCATGTCCTCTACCACTCTCCATCAGAACATGATGGTTAGATTTCTCTTCCATGTCCATATTTTCACCTATGTTCTCCTATGTGGATACCCAGTGATTAGTTAACTTGGGTAACCATTACTTTTTATACTTTAGTTTTTAAAGATAAGTTTTGGTATTCCATTTTACGATGTGGGTTTCTATCAAAGAAACTTTCAAATAGTAAAACATTTATAACCCCGATGAATTTCGAGGGCGAAATTCATTTTAAGGGGGGTAGAATGTAACACCCTGAGATTTTATGAAAAATATTTTTTTTTAATTTCATTAATGTCTTATGTTGTATGCTACACCAAAAGGAGCTTGCACAACATTCATCCTTGACTTGCCTTTCATTACAAGCAATCACGACCTTCCTTGATAGCGTGTGTAGTACGCAATACCGAGTTTCACTAAACAACGATATGCTATTAAAATATTATTAAAACTAGCCTTTATGAATAGTAATAACCACTTTTTGAAATTTTGTAAATTTTATTTTTCAAAATGGACTTCATTTTTGGATTCGGAATATCGAAATTAGCTTAGGGTGAAATTTTGGTAATTTTCAGATAACTTTCATATTTTGATGAATAGTGGAAATTACTAAATTTTAATTAAAAACAACTTTTTAATCGAAATAATTAAGAGTGATAATTTATTAATTTTTGTGGTTTTAAAGTATATTTAGAATATATTTTTACAATTTAATACAATGATGGTCATTGGATGTAATTTCACATTTAATCCACTTATAAACAAGTTTCAATCTTTTGATAGTTATTATCTCTTAAAAACACGCTATTTGTTTTGATGACGGGAATTAATTTTTAAATTAGTTAATGCAACTGATATGTTTTGAATTTGGTAAAATAGACATCATTTTTGAGTTCATAAGATTAAATATAGCTTAGGCCTAATTTTTGGTATTTTTCTGAAAACTTTCAATTTTTGATGAATAGTGAAACCACTAAGTGGTAGTTAAAAAAACTGAATTGTTCATAAAACTTAATTTTACCGCTTCTGTGAGTGGAATTTCAAAAATCCGAGAGACACGGATGATGTCAGTAAGTAAAATGTGGTTCAATGAGATGAAAATAATTTTTTGGTGAATATTAACTTTTTTACTTTTTTTACCACGGTTAAAAGTAAATAGGGTAATTAAGGGTAGAAATGATATTATTATTACCCTAACACATGTCCTAATTCTATTGGACAAGTGTAATTCGACCAAAAACAAACTTAGGAATAAAAGATGACCATTTAGGCCCACTTGGATTAGATTAGGACATTTATTATTAATTTATTTAAAGAAGGGTTAAAAGAGTTAAAATCAATGTGTATTTACTAAAGCATTTTTAATATGGGGTTATACATAAGATAAATTCGACTATAAATCTTCATTAGAAAGCTAAAAAGATTTACTACATAATGGTATTTTATTTGTAATTTTTAGACATTAAATAAGTTAATTTATTTATGACACAATGATGATGCAGTAATTATCTTATTAATGAAATATTGACATAATCGATGTTATAAATACTCAAATAAATATAATTTGAGACTTTTTGTGAATTAAACTAATTTTATAGGTTAATATGGAATGTTAGTATTGATTTAATTAACTTTTTTCGAACTTATCATTCTGTTATGAGTTTTAAAAAAATCAAGTTCTAAATAGTGTCAAAATTGACATAAAATAGTTTTTAAAACAAATATTATATTATTAATTGTTATTTTATTCCTAAAAATCTAAGGTTCGGCCAAATGACTTAGATAAGGTTATATATATTAATAATAAACAACTTGGGGTTCTTTTGGATTGATATAGTATGTTTATTAACCTTATAGTATAAGAACACAAGAAGACACGGTAAAAGTAAAATTATTTAACTTAATGTTAAATCTAAATGATAAGGTTAAAATAGGAACCTAAACTTGTCTAAATTATATTGGATTATAAGATTTCGACCCATACCCACCTTATCCTCGAAATAAAACAATTTGGAGCTATTTAAAACCAAACTTGACTTTATAATAAAATAATATATTTAGTTATTCCAAAGGTGCCCCTCTCCTCCCTTATAAAAGGGCACCTCCTCCCTCTCTTCCTCAGACAACTTTGAGCCTTCAAGCTAGGCCAAACCCTGCCAAATTATCTTCTCCACTTCCCTAGAAACATCCTATATGTTCTGGTCTTCCTTAAAGACCAATTTTAGTGCCCTAAGAGGAGGTCTCAAAGAGGCGCTTCAAAGAAGAGGTAATTTATGTTACCGATTCTTTCACCTTTATTTCATCTTCCACTCCTTCTTCTTAGGTTGTTTCATTATGAAGTAATAACATCAGTATCAATAATATACTGATATGTTATTATAAATATGAAACAACCATATTTCACCATCTATCCATCCTACGGAAAATGAAATCACCGCGCGTGCGTACGTACAGAATACCGTCTCCACGCCGTGGTGAAATCTATTTTCCACCACCACCTTACATGGATGGGTATAATAGTGTAATGAATAAATATACATAGTTATTAGAACATCATATTGATTCTGATATATTGTATCATCCACTCCAATTCAATTCAATAATTATGGAAACGATATCATCGCTCGTGCGTATGTACGGACTACCATCTCCACGACGCGATGAGATTCATTCTCCATGTTAACCATTTAAGAGTGATTATAAAGTATATATAAGAAATAATAATGAAATATATGACATTATAAAGCTACTGGATTTATGTATATATTTATGTCATCTACTTAATTCCATTCAACTCAATAAGGAAACGAAAACAGCGTTCATGCGTACGTACGGCCTACCGTCTCCATGAACGGTGTATTTCATTACATTTACTAATTTATTATATATATGTATATTCTGAATATATATTATATATAAATCATGTTTTATATTCTGGAATTAAGTAATTATGATCTAAGCAATCATATGAATAATTACAAGTCAAAACACGGATGACAAATGAATTTTTTTTACCCAAAATGCTCTTTAACATAGAATTTACAAAAGAAAGGGTAATATAAAGTCATAAGTGAACCATATATGATATCATAACAATGAGTATGATTCTGGAATAAGTCAATAACATTATTTAAATCATTATACAGGAGTTTCGGACACCTACGAAGAAAGTCGGACCTAAGGTAAGGGAAAATCTCGGAATCTCAATTTTTATCCGAGATTGTTTATACTTTGAAATTTACTGGGGTGTATTTTATCATCCAAATCCATGGTTCCTCAATATGTAATATTATTTCCATCCACCTACAATTTTTTAAATCCAATTTTACCCTTCGGTGAGTTTTTATTAAAGGATATGAAAGGAATCTTTTGTTGTTTTTTTTCGTACGAGGTACTTTTTGACTTTTCCGACAAAAGTAGGAAGACTGTTTTTTTATACGGCATGAATGGATTTTTAAAAAATTATTTCCAAGAAGCTTCCTTTACAAGTTTTCAAGTTTATTTTTAATCAACTTCTGTTAGTTTAAAATTATATGACATGTTAAGAAAGGAAAAGTGTTTTTGAAGTAGAAAGGATATTTTCCTCAAGAATGGAGTTCAAGTGTTTTATCAAAATTATTCTCCCTCCAATGCATTGGGTAAAGATTTTATATCTCATGAGATCAACATGGCTGGAACGGTAGGTTATACCAGTTCAGTGAAACAGGACTGAAACGAGGGAGACTCGGTTCAAAAAGGGACTTTGTCCACTAAGATAGTCTTGGAAATGAGTCTTGACTAACAAGAAATGATTCTCTATGATTATGTGTGTATGCCACAATGTTTCATGTTTTAAGTTATGATTATTGGGATTTCATTTCACTACTATGATTTATCCCATGTTATGAAATTATGCTCTCTTTTGTAGGTTAAGATTTCCAAAATGTTATGTTCTTATGAATATGTTGTGATTGATATTTTTTTTTTATCCTTACTGAGAATTTGAGCTCACCCTTTTATGTTTTCTTTTCCCCAGGATATAAAGAAAGTTTTTAGGTTAAAAAAAGGAAGATCTTTATGGGAGATGTTGAAGATCTTTCACCACGATTAGAAGATTATATTCCGAGTTTCCAAAGACACTAAACTATTACGATCCTTTTGTGTGTGTTTTTGTTATGTACTAAGTATTCCGCAAAAGTAATGTAATGTCCATGTATGTCAAGCTTCGGGACTCTACAATCGGCCTCATCCTTGTCCTCATCCCCATCCTCACCCTCAGTATCCTCACCCTTGGTCCCATCCTCACCCTCGTCCTCATCCTCATCCTCGCCCTCGTCCTCTTCAGCATCCTCGTCATCGTCAGGAACTTCATGATCTCGATCGCCACCAGAGCTATCACCTGGTCCATTGGATAATGCACCCATCGACGACATAAAAGTCTGAAAAGCCGCGCTAGCCTCCAGTGGAAGTGATGAAGATAATTCTTTCATCAGTTTCATAAATTCTTTTTCCCTCATTTGAACTTGTACTTCCAACTCTGTGACCCTTTTATCAGATTGTCTTTCTTGATCTTTGACCTGTTCCAACTCAGTCGTACTAGAATGGAAACCTAGAGAGGACCAATACCTCATCGGGACTATATTCTTACCAGGTCGGCATCGTACTCGACCAGAGTGCTCCTCTCCCAAAACCTGATATAAATGATCGTGTGACCCAAAATTGTCAGGCTCCTGGGCATCAAGAGCCTCTAAATCAGCCTGTTAAAAATATTAGTAGATTAATAAATTTCAAAATAGATATTAAACTTTGAAATAAACAAATTAAAACTTACAATCTTTTCTTGGGTTGATTCATTTACCACAGTTCCATCTTTTTTTCTTCTACTCGAGCAAAACAATTTTTCTCGAGGGATACATACTTCAATATTAAATTTGTGCTTCTGTAATGACATTGAAACAATATAAAGTGCAGGTATAATCATATATTCAATATTCAATAAATCACATAATTTAAGTAGGAAATAATAAAAAGGGAAAGTCCTAAAGAAAAATTATAAACAACTATATCGTACCAGCTATCTCTCATGATTTGACATAGTTGTGCGGCCCAAATTGTGGAGGTATTACTTTGAATCAATGTTTTTTTTGTGTTTCTCAGAAGATTCCTATATAATGTTTAATAATAAATAAGATTATATGAATGGAAAATATGAAAACTTTGATTTAAATACCTCAAATGAGATTAATACCATAAATTTGGCAGTCGCCCAATGGGTAATCATTTGGTGATATTGCTCTATCGGGAAGTCATCCATGATAGGTAAAGTCTCTAAATCCGTGCTCACCCTCTCACACCAGCCAACATACATGCCATGCTTATAAGATCTCCAAATCTCTCCCAACTCTTTTAAACGCGCTGGTCGTGCACCTTCACCATCAGGGAAGTTAAACCGAAGCTGAAACCCAATAGATTAGTTCATATAAATACAGAAAAATACTATATTAAATCCAATAGATTTTTTACCCATATTTGTGCCCACGCGTTATCTTTGACTTCGTGTGGCAGTTGTCTCCAAGAGAGAGGGCTGACCGGAATGATATCGGAGTATTTGGCTAGCGTCACCAAAAAACCACGACATTCCTACCCAGATTTCTCAATCATTTGTCCATCAACATTATATTCAACCATCAACTGTGTCTGGCGGTTCCATACTGCTTGAAAGCGAGTACGCCGCCTCCCCCGCCTCCTATCTGTAGATGAATATGTTATTAATGAAAAATAATATCAGTACAAGTTATAATAAAATAAATTTTGGTATAAAAATTTGATAGATTCAGATAAATATACCTGTGGTAGTCGGATCAATGGGCATCACTGGATGTACAAAAGCTGAAGGATTATCCTTTACAGGTAGAGTGTCCCTCAGTGTACACTCCTCAGCCGCATACTGTGTCGCATCCGGAGTCGAAGAAGGTGGAATATAATATCTCGGGGATAATGAACCAGAAGAAAAAGATGATGGCATAGATGTCTGGCCAACTGGTAGTGTAAACATCGGAGTTCTAAATATCCCGTGTGTCCCTGGAGACACACCAGGATCAAAATGGGGTGAAGAAGATACGTCTGTGGCAGTGGATCGTCTAACTCTATCCCCATGAGCTCTCGTACCACTGGCCTCAGTACCGGGCCCACTAGATGATCGTCCATCTCTGACACCACCCCACCTCCTACCACCAACCACTCTACTGGGATCAATATCAGGCTCCTCGTCAGATATCTCTCGTCTAGGGGGTCGATCCTAAAAAAAAGTTTAACACATAAGTAAACACATGATATTATAAGTTATTGAAATATTTATATTTTAAATAAAATACTCACAACAGGGATGAGTAGAGGAACACCCATCTGTATCATGCGATGATTATTATCTGTCATCTTTTTCCGTCGCCTCTCTTCAATGGGTGTCATTTCCTGCAATGAGAACAAATATGGAAGTAATTAAAAACAGATAACTAATGTGTAACCCAAAAAAATATATAGAAAAACCATTCTGATAATAAACATAAAGTAAAAGAAGATTTATGGTGGTTTGAAGGTAAGCACAAGGATAAAAACTCTGAATGATGTAGGTGAAACATGTAGGTGAGAACATGACTGTATGATTCTATATATTTCCCACCACAACTTCAGGGGGAGTCCAGGGGGGTGGGCTGTCCGCGGGGGTGGTCAGGCTGTCCAATGGGGTAGGGGGAGTCTATGGGGGTGGGAGGGCTGTCCAAGGAGGTGAACGGGGTGTCCAGGGGTTGGGTGGGGCTGTCCGGGGGGTACATGGTGTCCAGGGGGTGGGCTGTCCAAGGAGGTGAGCGGGCTGTCCGTGGGGGGGGGGGGGTATAGGGTGTCCCAGGGGGTGCGGGGTGTCCAGGGGGTGGGTGGGCTGTCCAAGGAAGTGAGCGGGGTGTCCAGGGGGTGGGTGGGGATGTCCAAGGAGGTGAGAAGGGTGTCCAGGGGGTGGTGTAACATCCCAAGTAAGTAATGAATAATAGATATTTTTTATCTATGTCTATTAATGATAAAGATAGTGTTTTAGTGGCTTAAAATGAAAATAAATACAATCTTATGCATGGAATACACTAATATTCTTAAAGGATTGTTTTAGTGCCTTTTGATGGAAAACCATTTTTGAATCTATATTTTGACAATTTTATAAACTATGTTTGTCAAAATAAACTTATCCCTTATGATTGGGACATCAAAATTTACCTTGTGTGAATTTTTGGTAATTTTCTGACAATGTTCATTTTTAAATGAATAGTGAAAAATACTGCATTTTACATCAAAAATACTTTTTAATCTAATTTATTTATATGATTAGATTATGTTTTGAATTGGTTTTGAAGTGAAATTAGAATATATTTTTACCATTTTATCCAATGGTGGTCATTGGAATCAATTTCGATTTGAAATTAGACTTAAACTGGTGTCAATCTTTTGATACTTATTGTTTTGTAAAAACACGCTATTTGCTCTGGAAGCGGGAATTAATTATTAAATTAATTAATGTGACTTATATGATTTGAATTTTGTAAAATAGACTTCATTTTTGAATTCGGAATATCAAATATAGCTTAGAGTGAATTTTTGGTAATTTTCTGAAAAACTTCAATTTTGATGAATAGTGAAACCACTAAGTGGTAATCAAGGAAACTGATTTTTCAGTTAAATGAAAGTTTACCACTAATGTGTATTGAATTTTGAAAATCCGACATACATGGTTGTCATTAAGAAGTAAAATGTGGTTCAATGAGATTAAAATAATTTTTTGAATAGTAACTTATTAAGTTCTTAATCGCGATTAGTGGTAATTAGGGTAGTTTAATGTATAAATAATGCTTTAATAATATAAAATGACCTAGACACATGTCCCAACCTCATTGGTTGTGTCATGGCCGACCAAGACAAGTCATGGCCTAACTTGGGGACCCCATGGATCCACTTTTGTTGGGAAATGACATAAATTACTTTTTATTAAATGTTAAAGTGAAAATGACACAAACATAATATGTTTTGCGAAAACAATTTTTAAGTGGGGTTATACAAGTCCAAATTTTGATTATAAATATTCAATGGAAAGCTAAAAAGATTTGCTACATCATAGTAATTTTTTTATAATTTTTAGACATTAAATAAATTTAATTATTTATGACATAATAATGATGCAGCGATGACATTTATATTTGACGATTTAAATAAAATGGAAAGATAATGAAAAATCTAAAACCTACACATGGCCAAAACCAATTGGATGAGTGGATTTCGAACCCTTATCACCTTATCCACGAATTATATCAATGTGGGACCTTTTAAAACCGAAACACATTTTCAAATAAAGTAATGTTTCTTTACTTTCCAAAAGTGCCCCTCCTCTCCCCTTATAAAAGGCCCCCACCTCTACCTCATTTCACACACTCTTCAAGCCATTGGCTCGGCCAACCCCTGCCCATTTGCTCTCTCCACATCCCTCTCCTCATCCTAGAGGATTCCCTTTGGGCAGAATCCTTTCAAAGGAAGCCTTTAGGCTCAAACCAAAAGAAGTTACACTTTTTAAGGTATTTCATTCTCTCATGTTCATTTGTTTTATTTTGCTTCTCCGACCCCCTAAACTCTTTTTATTTACTTCTTTTGTAACAACACCAGTATCTTCAATATACTAGGATGTTGTTATAAGATATATTTGAGCTACACTCTCACACAACTACATCAAATGGTTAAAGAACATACGGTTTCCGTGGATGGCGAAATTCTGCCTCCCGAAACGATGATTGTTCAATACTCATTTAACACCTTCAAAGGTGGCCATTATGATGTCACTATTTTTATATATGATATATGATATGTTTATGTTTTCCTTAAGCTTCTGTTTTTTTCATTTTGGGCATACCTTTATGGTTTCCATTATGGGTAAAACACGATATCTTCATTTTAGGAAGTGCGGACTACCGCCCCCTAAAAGTGATTTGATTCGTTAATACCATATGTGGGATGTGTAAAGGATAAAGTTAATGATATTATATATGTTGTTATAATGGAATTATAATATACTTTTATATCATTATGATTCCATTCCAGAAAATATGAAATAGAAATGGAAGTAGCGTTCATGCGTACGTACGGCTTACCGTCTCCATGAACGGTGCATTTCATTTCTTACCTCTAAATGTGATGTAATATTATAAATGAATGTATGTACTGGATATATATGACATATATGATATCTACATCATGAATACCATTCTGGATATAATGAAACATTGACCAAATTAACAACATGTAAGTGTAAGAAGTCTATTTTTGACTTAAGAACCAAATACCGACAAAATGAACATTATTAACTTAAATGATTACATGATGTTCATAACATGGTATAAAAGGAATAATGAACTTGAAAAAGATTCATAAGCAAGTAGAGATTAACTCAAGTTTATTATTCAGGAGTTTAAAGAACGGTCGGGTCAAGTCGGATACGAGGTATGGGAACTTCTTAACCCAATTTCCATTCTTTGGGTTAATCTCCTACTTTCAAATTATGTCATTATATTATTATGTCGTATCTTTTATTTGTACTTTATTTATGTGTACTTATAGTGAATACACATAATGTATCTATTTTATTTTAAAAATTATCTTTGTATGGGACTTCGTCTCAATCTCCTTTCGTTGAGGCATATTTTATTTTATACACAACTTTCTTTTATACGGTGTATAAACCCCTTTGACTTTTACGTTTATTCAAAAGGAATATTTTTTTTATACGAAGCGTTTACTAAATGACAAAAGGGAATGTTTTTGTCGTACGTATGTGGAGACAACGACTTCTCCGCCGTCATGACCGTTATTTGAGTTTCGGCTTCCTCTACAAGCCATACCTTCTTTTTAAAAGAAAAATAAATACCATGTTTTACTTTTCTTTTATTTTGGTATTGAAAATGGTTTTCATAATGTTTTTATATCAATGTGTTGTATTGATATCTCGTGATTGAAATGTGGAAATTTTATGTTTCCTTTATGCATGTTTTATGTGATATGATTATGTTATGGTTCTTGGGCATTATTATGAAGACGGGTGGTTCCGTGATAAACTAAGGGCGGGTGAGCCCGTTATAGCTCTCCAATGCATTGGGTAACGCGAAGGAGTGAAACGTTAAGGTTTCTCCGAAGAGATTTTAGGGAATATACTGTGATGGGTATTCCAAACGTAACCAAGAGGGTTACTCCCTACGTAAAAATGTTATGAATGCCTCAAGTTACCTTTATGTCTTATGATTTCTATGATTTATTCATGATTTTATGAGGTATGTTAAAGTGCCTATGTTTTATGGGTAAAGTATGATTTCATTCTTATTTATATATGAACTCATGTTTCCTTTCCATGTTTTTTTTATAACCCATACTGAGTTTTTATGCTCATCCCAAGTTTTTGAAATGTTTTTCACAGGTCAAGGGAAAGGTACATGATAAGATGATAGAGTCAAGGATGTGTCAAGAAATAATCCATGTTTTATTTTAAATGTGTTTCCATTGATGGGAATAAAGAATACTATCTTTATGTAACCACTTTGTTTATATGTGGAATGTAATGCAAGTTTTATGATCTAATTCTCTAAAACTCTAAACCTGAAAAGATCCTCAATGTGTAATCTTGTAATAACTCAAGATTAAGTAAGATTTAAGGCTGGGGCCTTATAGTTGGTATCAAAGGTCGGTTTAGATAACTTTAGGAGTTAGAATTCTATTAAATGATTATCCAAAAATATTTTTTTTTTCTTTTTCGAAATGATATAGCATTTAAAGATTACCATGTTGCTTCATCTAAGACATGTTTGTTCAGAATGGTTTTCCGCAGAGGAAACAGGGAAGCAGTGCTAGGAAGGCATACAGAAGGAAATAACCTTCCGAATCAGCATCCAGAAATGGTCGGAATTGGAACTGAACAGTTTGTTGCAGTAATGGCGCAGTTGACTCAGGCGATAAATGGTGGTGGTATCCATGCACGAGATCAGCCAGAACAACCGCAGAGGAACATGTCAATGGTGGAACATTTCATGAGGCAACATCCACCATCATTCAGAGGATCATCTGACCCTGTGCAAGCTGAAGGGTGGATTAAAGCACTGGAGAAGATTTTTGATGTCATGGGGTGTTCAGAAAATCAAAAGGTTAGTCTTGCTATTTACCGTTTGGAGGGTGAAGCAGATCAGTGGTGGTCTATGGTTAAAAATATCAGGGATGCCGATGAGATTGATGCTCTTGACTGGGATGATTTCAAAGGTATGTTTCTTGAGAAGTATTTTCCTAAGGCTGTTCGACTTAGGATGGAAAAGCAATTCTTGGAATTGAGGCAAGAGGAAGACTCAGTGGCTGCCTATGAAGAAAGGTTCACTCGATTGGCAAGGTATGCTCCCAATTTTATCCGGGACCTTGATAGTAAAATCAATCGTTTTTACTCAGGATTAAAGCCAAAGTATCGAAGGGCATTAGCTTCTCGAGATTTTAAAAGTTATGAAAAGCTTGTTCGATGTGCTGAGAAGGTGGAAATGGAGTTTGCCGATGACCAAGTGTTCTATAACAACTAGCAGAAGAAGAGACCGAGGTGGCAGGAGAAAGGTAAGAATTCTTCAAAGAAGTCTGATGGTAAGAGAACTAAGTTTCCAGTTTGTGATAAATGTGGCAAAAGGCATGCTGGGGAATGTCTTCTGAATTCTGGGAAGTGCTACCGATGTGGTAAGATGGGACATAAGGCTCGTGATTGCACTGAAAAGGATCAAGGTGAAGGTAAAAACAAATTTGATTTACAGTTAGTGAAATGTTTTAAGTGCAATGAGATGGGTCACTATGCAAACGAGTGTCCGACAAGGAGCTTGAGTGATGGGAAGAAGTTAGACTACAAGCAGAAAGGGGTGGTGAAATCCTTTGCAACTACTTCAGCGGATGTCGGGCCATCAAATGAAGTCGTATCAGGTACTTTGTTTGTTTTTTCAGACTATGCCAGTGTGTTGTTTGATTCGGGGTCTACACATTCTTTCATCTCTGAGACCTTTTCTAGTAAAATGGGAATACCATCTCAAGAAATGACTCCTGAACTTTTGGTAAAAACACCTGGGGGAAGTGTCGAGGCAAAAAGAATTTATAAGAATCTTCCTATCCTTATCTGTGGAAAGAACCTACTTGCAAACCTTATTGTTCTACCTCTAGTAGAGTTTGATGTTATCCTGGGTATGGATTGGCTCTCTATTTACCATGCTAAGATTGACTGTAGAGCTAAAGAAGTTTCTTTTCAGAAAGACTTTCAGTTTGTTTACAAGAATGAACCATTACTTTTGATAACATATGAAGAGGCCGAGAAACTTGTAAAAGATGGAAATGAATGTTACCTTGCACACGTCGTTGAAAATAAAGGAACTGTTCAGATTAATGATGTGCCAGTGGTAAATGAGTATCCTGATGTTTTTCCTGATGAGTTGCCTGGAATAATACCAGATCGGGAAGTTGAGTTTACTGTTGACTTAGTTCCTGATGCTAAGCCAATTTCAAAACCCCCTTATCGAATGGCACAAATTGAACTTTTAGAGTTGAAGGAGCAATTGCAAGATTTATTAGAGAAAGGTTTCATTAGACCTAGCACATCACCATGGGGTGCTCCTGTTTTATTTGTTAAAAAGAAAGATGGTTCTATGAGACTTTGCATTGATTATAGAGCCTTGAATAATATCACTGTTAAGAACAAATATCCTTTGCCTCATATCGATGATTTGTTTGATCAGATCCAGGGAGCTCAGTATTTTTCGAAGATTGACTTGAGGTCGGGGTACCATCAGTTGAAAGTAAAAGAAGCAGATGTTCCGAAGATTGTGTTCCGTACTAGATATGTCCAATATGAATTTGTAGTTATGCCTTTGGGGTTAACCAATGCACCTGTTGTATTCATGGACCTTATGAATAAAATTTTCCATGAGTTCTTGGATAAGTTTGTGTTTGTGTTTTGAGGTTTGCGAAGAGGTTATGTGTGCCTTGTGATTCACAGTTGAAGAGAGAGTTGTTATGTGAAGCTCATAGTTCTCCGTTTTCAGTTCATCCGGGAAGTACTAAGATGTATAGAGATCTGCGGGAGTATTACTGGTGGGATGGAATGAAAAGAGATATTGCTGATTTTACTGTGAAGTGTTTGACTTGTCAACAGGTTAAAGCAGAGCGGCAGTTACCGAAAGGGGTGCTTCAGCCTTTACCAGTTCCAGAGTGGGAATGAGAGAATATATCCATGGACTTTGTTGTTGGATTACCGAAGACATCTCGAGGTAATAATGCAATCTGGGTTATTGTTGATCGCTTGACTAAATCTGCTCATTTCCTTTCTATACGAGATACTTTCTATCTAGATCAACTTTCCCGTTTGTATCTTAAAGAGATAGTCAGGTTACATGGAGTTCCTCTCTCCATTGTATCGGATCGTGATCCCAGGTTTACTTCTAACTTTTGGAAAGGCCTTCAGAAGTCGTTGGGTACTGAGTTAAATTTTAGTACAGCTTTTCATCCTCAATCAGATGGGCAGTCAGAACGAACAATTCAGACATTGGAGGATATGCTACGAGCTTGTTCTATGGATTATCAGGGAAGTTGGGACCAACATCTTTCTTTGGTTGAGTTTTCATATAATAACAGTTTTCATTCTAGTATACAGATGGCACCATTTCAGGCATTATATGGGAAGCGGTGTCGAACTCCAGCTTTCTGGGATGAAGTGGGTGAAAGGAAGTTGATGGGACCAGAATTGGTAGAAGAGATGGCAGAAAAAGTTCAGCTGATTCAGAAACACATGAGAACAGCTCAGAGAAGGCAGAAGAGTTATGCGGATAACCGGAGGAAGGATCTATCTTTCGAGGTAGGTGATCATGTTTTTCTCAGGGTTTCTCCTTGGAAAAGTGTGATGAGATTTGGTAAGAAAGGAAAGTTGAGTCCAAGGTTCATTGGACCATACGAAATTCTGGAGAGAGTTGGATCAGTTGCATACCGAGTGGCTTTACCTCCGAGTTTATCTCAGGTACACAATGTTTTTCACGTTTCGATGTTGAGAAAATATATGCCAGATCCATCTCATGTTTTGAGTCCAGAGGTAGTTCAGCTGGAAGAGAACCTATCTTATGAGGAACAACCGGTCCAGATTCTTGACCACAGGGAGCAAGTGTTACGGAATAAGGTGATTAAGCAGGTAAAGGTTTTGTGGAAAAACCACATGATTGAAGAGGCAACATGGGAATCCGAAAATGCAATGAGGGATAAGTACCCCAATTTATTTGATAAGTAAATAAATTGCGGGGACGCAATTTTCTAAAGGGGGGAAGGATGTAACATCCCAAGTAAGTAATGAATAATAGATATTTTTTATCTATGTCTATTAATGATAAAGATAGTGTTTTAGTGGCTTAAAATGAAAATAAATACAATCTTATGCATGGAATACACTAATATTCTTAAAGGATTGTTTTAGTGCCTTTTGATGGAAAACCATTTTTGAATCTATATTTTGACAATTTTATAAACTATGTTTGTCAAAATAAACTTATCCCTTATGATTGGGACATCAAAATTTACCTTGTGTGAATTTTTGGTAATTTTCTGACAATGTTCATTTTTAAATGAATAGTGAAAAATACTGCATTTTACATCAAAACTACTTTTTAATCTAATTTATTTATATGATTAGATTATGTTTTGAATTGGTTTTGAAGTGAAATTAGAATATATTTTTACCATTTTATCCAATGGTGGTCATTGGAATCAATTTCGATTTGAAATTAGACTTAAACTGGTGTCAATCTTTTGATACTTATTGTTTTGTAAAAACACGCTATTTGCTCTGGAAGCGGGAATTAATTATTAAATTAATTAATGTGACTTATATGATTTGAATTTTGTAAAATAGACTTCATTTTTGAATTCGGAATATCAAATATAGCTTAGAGTGAATTTTTGGTAATTTTCTGAAAAACTTCAATTTTGATGAATAGTGAAACCACTAAGTGGTAATCAAGCAAACTGATTTTTCAGTTAAATGAAAGTTTACCACTAATGTGTATTGAATTTTGAAAATCCGACATACATGGTTGTCATTAAGAAGTAAAATGTGGTTCAATGAGATTAAAATAATTTTTTGAATAGTAACTTATTAAGTTCTTAATCGCGATTAGTGGTAATTAGGGTAGTTTAATGTATAAATAATGCTTTAATAATATAAAATGACCTAGACACATGTCCCAACCTCATTGGTTGTGTCATGGCCGACCAAGACAAGTCATGGCCTAACTTGGGGACCCCATGGATCCACTTTTGTTGGGAAATGACATAAATTACTTTTTATTAAATGTTAAAGTGAAAATGACACAAACATAATATGTTTTGCGAAAACAATTTTTAAGTGGGGTTATACAAGTCCAAATTTTGATTATAAATATTCAATGGAAAGCTAAAAAGATTTTCTACATCATAGTAATTTTTTTATAATTTTTAGACATTAAATAAATTTAATTATTTATGACATAATAATGATGCAGCGATGACATTTATATTTGACGATTTAAATAAAATGGAAAGATAATGAAAAATCTAAAACCTACACATGGCCAAAACCAATTGGATGAGTGGATTTCGAACCCTTATCACCTTATCCACGAATTATATCAATGTGGGACCTTTTAAAACCGAAACACATTTTCAAATAAAGTAATGTTTCTTTACTTTCCAAAAGTGCCCCTCCTCTCCCCTTATAAAAGGCCCCCACCTCTACCTCATTTCACACACTCTTCAAGCCATTGGCTCGGCCAACCCCTGCCCATTTGCTCTCTCCACATCCCTCTCCTCATCCTAGAGGATTCTCTTTGGGCAGAATCCTTTCAAAGGAAGCCTTTAGGCTCAAACCAAAAGAAGTTACACTTTTTAAGGTATTTCATTCTCTCATGTTCATTTGTTTTATTTTGCTTCTCCGACCCCCTAAACTCTTTTTATTTACTTCTTTTGTAACAACACCAGTATCTTCAATATACTAGGATGTTGTTATAAGATATATTTGAGCTACACTCTCACACAACTACATCAAATGGTTAAAGAACATACGGTTTCCGTGGATGGCGAAATTCTGCCTCCCGAAACGATGATTGTTCAATACTCATTTAACACCTTCAAAGGTGGCCATTATGATGTCACTATTTTTATATATGATATATGATATGTTTATGTTTTCCTTAAGCTTCTGTTTTTTTCATTTTGGGCATACCTTTATGGTTTCCATTATGGGTAAAACACGATATCTTCATTTTAGGAAGTGCGGACTACCGCCCCCTAAAAGTGATTTGATTCGTTAATACCATATGTGGGATGTGTAAAGGATAAAGTTAATGATATTATATATGTTGTTATACTGGAATTATAATATACTTTTATATCATTATGATTCCATTCCAGAAAATATGAAATAGAAATGGAAGTAGCGTTCATGCGTACGTACGGCTTACCGTCTCCATGAACGGTGCATTTCATTTCTTACCTCTAAATGTGATGTAATATTATAAATGAATGTATGTACTGGATATATATGACATATATGATATCTACATCATGAATACCATTCTGGATATAATGAAACATTGACCAAATTAACAACATGTAAGTGTAAGAAGTCTATTTTTGACTTAAGAACCAAATACCGACAAAATGAACATTATTAACTTAAATGATTACATGATGTTCATAACATGGTATAAAAGGAATAATGAACTTGAAAAAGATTCATAAGCAAGTAGAGATTAACTCAAGTTTATTATTCAGGAGTTTAAAGAACGGTCGGGTCAAGTCGGATACGAGGTATGGGAACTTCTTAACCCAATTTCCATTCTTTGGGTTAATCTCCTACTTTCAAATTATGTCATTATATTATTATGTCGTATCTTTTATTTGTACTTTATTTATGTGTACTTATAGTGAATACACATAATGTATCTATTTTATTTTAAAAATTATCTTTGTATGGGACTTCGTCTCAATCTCCTTTCGTTGAGGCATATTTTATTTTATACACAACTTTCTTTTATACGGTGTATAAACCCCTTTGACTTTTACGTTTATTCAAAAGGAATTTTTTTTATACGAAGCGTTTACTAAATGACAAAAGGGAATGTTTTTGTCGTACGTATGTGGAGACAACGACTTCTCCGCCGTCATGACCGTTATTTGAGTTTCGGCTTCCTCTACAAGCCATACCTTCTTTTTAAAAGAAAAATAAATACCATGTTTTACTTTTCTTTTATTTTGGTATTGAAAATGGTTTTCATAATGTTTTTATATCAATGTGTTGTATTGATATCTCGTGATTGAAATGTGGAAATTTTATGTTTCCTTTATGCATGTTTTATGTGATATGATTATGTTATGGTTCTTGGGCATTATTATGAAGACGGGTGGTTCCGTGATAAACTAAGGGCGGGTGAGCCCGTTATAGCTCTCCAATGCATTGGGTAACGCGAAGGAGTGAAACGTTAAGGTTTCTCCGAAGAGATTTTAGGGAATATACTGTGATGGGTATTCCAAACGTAACCAAGAGGGTTACTCCCTACGTAAGAATGTTATGAATGCCTCAAGTTACCTTTATGTCTTATGATTTCTATGATTTATTCATGATTTTATGAGGTATGTTAAAGTGCCTATGTTTTATGGGTAAAGTATGATTTCATTCTTATTTATATATGAACTCATGTTTCCTTTCCATGTTTTTTTTATAACCCATACTGAGTTTTTATGCTCATCCCAAGTTTTTGAAATGTTTTTCACAGGTCAAGGGAAAGGTACATGATAAGATGATAGAGTCAAGGATGTGTCAAGAAATAATCCATGTTTTATTTTAAATGTGTTTCCATTGATGGGAATAAAGAATACTATCTTTATGTAACCACTTTGTTTATATGTGGAATGTAATGCAAGTTTTATGATCTAATTCTCTAAAACTCTAAACCTGAAAAGATCCTCAATGTGTAATCTTGTAATAACTCAAGATTAAGTAAGATTTAAGGCTGGGGCCTTATAGGTGGGCTGTCCAAGGAGGTGAGCGGGCTGTTTGGGGGGGGGGGTGTCCAAGGAGGTGAGCGGGCTGTCCGGGACGGTACAGGGTGTCCAAGGGGGTGCGGGGTGTCCAGGGGGGTGGGCGGGCTGTCTAAGGAGGGTGCATGGTGTCCAAGGGGGTGGGCGGGCTGTCCAAGGAGGTGAGCGGGGTGTCCAGGGGGTGGGTGGGGCTGTCCGGGGGAGTACAGGGTGTCCAGGGGGTGGGCTTTCCAAGGAGGTGAGCGGGCTGTTCGGGGGTGGGCGGGCTGTCCAAAGAGGTGAGCGGGCTGTTCGGGGGTGGTACAGGGTGTCCAAGGGGGGTGCGGGGTGTCCAGGGGGGGTGTTTAGGGGGTGGTGGGGCCGTCCGGGGGGTTGGAGGTGTCCAAGGGGTCGGAGGGTGTCTAGGGGGTCGGGGTGCCCAGGTGGGCGGGCTGTCCGCGGGGGTGGTCAGGCTATCTAATGGGGTAGGGGGAGTCCAGGGGGGTGGGCAGGGTGTCAAAGGAGGTGAGCGGTGTGTCCAGGGGGTGGGGTCCCATTTAAATATAAATTTTGTGAAATATTAGTAGAAACATTTAAAATTAATTGTGAAATATGATTTAATGTGTATAAGTTAAAATGAAATATCAAATAAAAACAAATTGAATTTAAATATTGAATGTTTAAATTATGTCTCGACCCAGATTAATAGTTTTAGTGGGAAAAAAGAAGTGTCACTAGTTATTTTTTTGATTATATTCCATTACATCTCTAGTTTTAGGAGATGTTTGTGTTTAATGACATGGTTTAAAGTGTGAATGAAATGTCCTATAATTTTGAGATACAAACTATGATATTTTTCACCAACGTACATTTTTGATGAGATATTGTGAGAGAGACACTTTAAGGGAAGTCATTGAAATGTTGTATGATCCATGGATGACGTGTTAATATTGACCTATAATACTAAAATTATGAATCAGACACTATTTATATATTAGAAGCTGAGGGAGGTCATGGGCGAATAGGATATAATTATAGACTATTGAACTAGTATACCGACATCATGTGGTAGGATTTTTTTGGGGATTCTTATGAGATGAGTAACGATCATGATTGAAGTACTAGTTTCTCAGTTTTCCTACAACAGTGTGGAAGAGGAGGCATTAAGAACATTTCATGTGATCATGACCCAATAGAGTCTCAACCATGTGGAAGGATAGTCAACATGCAGTGTTTCTGCTGGACCATCCCTCTAGAAGTGACTTGTGATAGACATATTCAAAAACATGTTTTGGAATTGTTTTAATAGCTCAATATCATAAATGAAGATATATAAGTTATGTTTGATCATGTTGTTGATGTGGTGGTTGTGGTTGTGTCATCCATGCCATAATTACATTGAGAAATCGGTGTGTTCATATTCCAAATAATGAGGTTTTATTACATGTCTATGGTTCATGAAATATCTATTATGTAAAACCTACCCACATGGAGAAGGGTGGAATACAATCTAGAGTGAGAGGTAAGATCAAAGTAGCCTCTACTAGTAAATCCTCTCATTTTGATACTGATGCATCACATGGATTCATATCCTCACATGTGGTGAAAATCCTATGTCTCATTATACTATCTTCAATGAGTGTAATGATTCTAAAAATATTAAAACTGAAATATTAGATAAAGAAGAAGAGGAACCTGAAGGAGGTCGAAGATCCAAACTGGTCCGGCAGAAGGAGCTCCAAAATTGCCTAAATCGGCTGTTGCTGCTCCCATTTAGGGTTCTGTTTCCAAATGGGGGAGAGGACGCGCAGCTGGAAATTTGGGGGAAACTTGTGCCAACGGTTTTTAAAAACCGTTGGTATATGGCTCCCCAACCACACCTATACCAACGGTTTAATAAACCCTTGGTAGAAACCTCCCCAGCCACATTTTTTCCAACGGTTCTCATTGAACCGTTGGTAAAAATCACCTTAAACACATAATTACCAACAGTTCACTATAACCGTTGGTAAAACCTTCTGTAAACCATCCTTTACCAACGGTTCTATGAAACCATTGGTATGTAAGTGTGGGGAAAACCCACATTCCAGTAGTGTGGAAACAACATTCATACGTATGTATGACCTACCATCTCCATGAATGTTGTAATTCATTTTTATATCTATAACTTTTATGGATGGATATAAACATGTATATAATGTATATATATGATATTTAAATCATTATTAACATTTTTTATTTTATTTAACCATGATAAAAGTATAATATATAAAACTACTAAACCAAAACATACATAAAAAATGATGTAGTCATTACCCGAAATTGTGATTTTAACAAAGAGTTGTTAATGAAAAGGTGATAAGAAGATATACGTAAATCATATATGGTATGATATATATGAGTATGATTCTTTAATATATGTATAATAAAGATATATTTATTATAACTGAGGTTTGAATTTGTATAAAATAAATCAAACCTGACGTAAGGGTTTTTCATCTCACTTTTACTTCCATGAAACATATTCCCTATTCACCACTTATTTCTTTTTCATAGTGTATATAATACCACTTTTATATGTTATATAATGAATATATTTATATTCAGGATATTTAATGTTTCTTTTTATGTTTCTTCTTTTAGGAGTCTTTCTATTCCAAAGTTTCCAAACTGGTAAGGGTTAATTTCAAAATCTCATTATTATTTGAGATTGTTTATGTCCAAGTATAAATTAGGTTAATTGTTTGATATTTATATCTTAAAACCAATATATTTTCCCCTACTTTTATTTCTGATTTTTTCAAGTAATAATAAAATTTCCTCTCTTTGGTACTTAAAATTATTGAGACTTTTTTTTATAAAAACCTGACTTTATTTCTATCTTTGGTTGAAAATCCTTTTTCTTCCATATCCATGTTTTCTAAAAATATTTACAATTATGTTTTTTGGATCATCTAAATTATTTATTAAATACATGTTTACCCATTTATGACTTTTTTTGAAAAATAATTTTAAAGGAACCTTCTTGTTATTTTCTAAACGAGGTGCTTTTTGATCATTTTATAATAGTGAGAAAGTAATTTTTTTAATGGAATGTATGGAATTTACGTCAATAATGGCTAGTCATTAATTTGGATCTTCAATTAAATGTTTAGATGATTATTTTAAAATATTTTTTTTTCTAAATATTCTATAATATTTTAGTTTTAAAAGATTATTTCAAAGTGAAATGAGTATTTTCCTCCAGATTGTTTTTAATAACATTTTTATAGTATTTATATTCATAAATTAAAACCAAAATTATTTTACTTATGAACCACTAAGGATATGTTGTAATTATATCATCATTAATATATATACTAATGGTTTATGTTCAATTTGATTATGGATGTACTATTTTGATACCATTTTCCCTATTACTCTTGATGGTTTATGATTATTTTTATTGATTGGTAAAATTATTAACATTTCATATGATATATTTTCAATACAAATTTCTATATTGATTATGTTTATCCTCTTTAGTATGAGGAATTAATTGGACTTAGTAAGTTATAGGAGGATCCTGCTATAGCTCCATGATGCATCAATATGTATCATCAGATAATTCAGTTTGGATATTTGGATGATCGCTTAACCATTTATGTGATATGTCTTTGAACAATGACATAGTGGTATGTTTATGATGCCTGAAATTATGCATTACCTCATTATGAGATTATTTATTGATGTCCATCTGATAGTTTTATTTGTTATGATATCCATGGATAAGTTTCAAGCTCACACGATTATTTATATTAATTATTTAATCTTTATTTACTCTTTCAATATTATTCTTCATGATCAAGTTATTGATTAAATGGAATGTGTTTTTTTAGTTATTTACCTTTCTATATTTATTGTGCCTTATAGATTCATGATACCTTCCACTATACACATACACATGTAGAGCATCTGATCTCATCCTTTTCTTATGTTTCCTTTCCCCAAGATGTCCGGAAGTTTATTATGATTGATATTTAGGGATATGATAAAGGTAATAATGGTGTAATGAAATAAAATACTGTGTTTTATTTTATGTTTTCAATTGTAAAGTGAGATTTATTTATGTATCTATTTTTATAATACTATTAAACTATTAAGTCCTTCTAGATTCGATTATTTATTTCTTTTTCCAATATAATAATGTAACCACTGACTCTAGTATACTATGGTCTGGTTCATTACATGAATTATTCATTAAATAGGATTTAGTTTTTATATAAATATTAGGAGAAGAATATTGAATGTCTTCTAAAATGATTCAACATGGATATATCCAAACAAGTGATAATTCCTCTTCTTGGTAAATTTAGGAAAATAATGAATTAAATTATGGTATCCAAGGGTGAAATTGAGGTAATAGTGAGGCCAGACATTTCCCATGTAGTGGAGGCTATGATCAAATTTCTTTACAATCCCAGTAAGTAACATTAGGATAGAGTCAACTCGATTCTATGATATCTTAAAGGTAAATCAATGCTATACTTTCAATATAGGCGGAATGATCCACTCGTGGATGTATATACAAATTATAACCTGTTCTAAGATCCTAAAATAGTAATTCTATATTAGAATATATTTATAATTTTGTAAGTAGAGCTGTATCATGGTAGCTGTGGTTGAAAAAATACATCACTTTATCCAATACCAAAGAAGATTACATTATTGATGTGAAATCTAGAAAAGATATTTATTTGTGTTAAAATTTTTTTTAGGGACCTCTAATTTAATAAAAATGAGTACAAGGTCCACTATGATAGTAAAAGTACTTTATACTTGAGTAAGAACTCCATGTATAATTCCCAAATAAATAAAAATGACATTCGTTATCTTAGGATACATGAGGTGATGGTTCCTAAACTACTATAGTGTGTAAAGATCCACAAAATCCAAACCCAATATATATGTTAAAAAAGGCGGTTCCTTAGGAGAATATGGACCTTTATAGATACTATAGTGAATTGTATCTATAAGGGTATAATTTATGTAGATTTTTTAGGTTCATTGCTAGTGGTATGGTTTATCTACGTCACAAAACCTTAGACATCCATATTGGATGCTTCACATTTTACATGTGTACGAATTATTCCTTTGACATCCATGGGAGATGTCAAAGGTTTTGGTGGGTGTAGGTGGGATAAGTAGGAGTTGTCTTAAACTTGGAATCCTCCCACCATGGCTATAAAATGAGGACCAAGGGATCTATTCCACTATCATTCAATCCATATAGATCATTGATTCTAAGAGAGAGTTGGGAGAGCACCATATGAGTGAAGACAATGGTGGAGTGGGAGGGGGAATATTATAAACATTATTCTCAAAGAAATACAGCTCATTTTTCTACACATATTATATTCTATATGATATGTGAATCACAATAAGTCGTATCAGATCTAGTAATGGTGAAATTGTGGTGAGTGTGGGAGACTTTTCAATGAACATAAAATTATTATTGTTCTGATTAATGTTTTGAAGGAATATATTTATATATCATGTTAATATGATTACAATGGAACAAATGAAAATGAATCATTGATAAAATTATCTCACAAGAGGCTATCAAAGTTTAGGTAAAAATTATTTTCTACAATACCAGCTTTCTTGAGAATAAGGCACTATTCTGGTGTATGTGACATTTCTTTAAGATTTTAGTTATATTCTCTAGAATTCCATAGAAGCACCACATCATCACACCATTATATGTCAATCTTTATCATTGATAAAATTTTGATCATATATTGATCAGCTAAAGTCTATTTTTAAAAATCCAAGAGTCGATTCCACCATTTTCAATTATTAAGGATGAAATAATGATCTCTATTTTCACAAATTATCCTCCATTTTTAAATGAATTTTAATTATATGGGGGGACCATCCATGAGAGGGACGAATTATCCTACATTTTTCTATATAGATTTCTTAAATGTAAAATAACCTTAATGATAAGTATATTTTTACACTGATGAGAATAAGGGAGTTAACCTTGATTCCACCATGGAATTCTATTAGAAGAATATAAATAAGAAGATGATTGATCAAATCCACCAATATATCGATCATAGTTTTACCACCACATTTATCAAGATATTGGAATGGTTGAACTCTATATGAATTTGGATAACACATACCAGTGAAATACCACTTATAAAGCTCCTTTTGTAAAATAGTTATTGAATCTATATATATAATGTGGAATATCTATAGCTGAACACCCTAGTGAGTTCTAAATCTTGGTGAGTCAATTCGTGGATATAGATAAGACTAGCTAATGAAGATATGGAAAACCATATACTTTAAAAAATTACCATTTTTTGGTATATAATGGTGGTCTCCCTTAGAAACATTGTTCTTGGAGGAAATTTCATAATGAAAATAAAAAAGTATTTAATTTTCAATGAGGAGGCCTAAAGGAAGGACATCAGTTACAAAAAGACACAAGATCTCATGTTGGTGAAGTAATGGAGAAAAAAAGTTGGTGGTTGAGATAAAATAAGGATATAATGAAGAATTAGAATATGAAGGACCACATATCGAAATAGAACCATATAAAAATTCCACTATTGTGTCATAGAAGAATATGTGAAGAATAACCGTTGACTGTTACTATAATAGAAGTACTATGGTTGTGCATAAAAAAAAGAAATGAATATTCACATGTAATGGTAACTAGAGAAGTTACACATTGATACAGTTATTAAAAAAAGTATTCCTTATATATATTAGTACAATACATGAAATTGTTTTTCAAAACTATCTCATCATAACAAGTCACTCTACATCATTAGTATTTCTCGAATTACCAAGCATGTGACTTTGGTGTAGTCAATATGGGGAATACTAGTTTAGATAATATTGATGGAATGAATGATATCCAATTCTAGAAGAATATTGGATACAAAATAACCTTAAAGGATGTTCTAAATGTTTTAGGTATTTGATTCAAAAAATATCATGAATAGCCTTTTTCATATAAGGATATGAAAATATCTTTATAAATAGATCATGTAAGGTAAATAAAGGATCCATCATGATTTCCCAAGAAAACATATATAGTACATTGTAAAAAAATCATATGAATATATGTGAATAAATCTTCAATACCGAAGATAGATAGAGGCATCATCATATTTGTGGAAATGGATACTTGTATATATGAGTGAAATAGGGCTATCAACCCTTATGAATAATAGGTAAATTAGTATTGATAAATATTTATCACTTAATCATTTTAAATACTACTTGTATGGGATACATCACAAAGTATCAATTAGTACGACTTCATCGAGAAGATCCAAGTCACTGGATCAGATGAACTCTCATGTATATAGTCCCATGGAGGTGGATTCATTGGGAGGTAACAAATATTGTCTAATATTCATTGTTGATGTGTTTGTTTTATAGAAAAAGGACCAAGTACTTGATTACTTCAGGATTTTCCATACCATGATGGAGCATAAAATTGGGAGGAAGCCTATGTCTCTTCATTCAAACAATGAAATAAACTACACATCTTAGGAGTTTTATTACTATTTCAATATTCAAGGAATCTAACAATGGTGGATATTCCATCACACCCCAAAACCTGATGGAGTTGTGTAAAGGATGAACATAACCATCATAGGGAATTTTATGAGCACATTGAATTTGGATAAACTACCTAAGAAATTTTGGAGAGAAGTTGTTTGAGTTACATGCTATCTCATAAATAGATCACCATTGGTCCCTCAGAATTTCCAGATTCTATAGAAGATATGGTTTAGTAAAAATCACTCTTAACTCTTATTTATGAGATTTTTGATATTGGGAATTTCCACTTTATTTCAAAGATCTCAGAGAGAAAATAGATTAAATATATAAACCATATATATTCTTCCACTATGGATATGTGGATTTAAGATACAAGATTTTGTTTTATAGGAGAAAATATTATCAGTAGTGATTTCAGGTTCCATGAGAAATAGATGTTAGAGGAAGTTTAAAATCCTAGAATTTATTAAATGGAATGTTTGGGGGAATTAATTTCTAATCCAACACCTATACCATCACCACCTACCACTTAAGTAGACGAGGAGAAAAAATATTTATAATAAGTAGACTAAGAGGCATTGGAGGATGTTATTGAGATGCATGGACTCAATAATCTCCAATATAAGTTGTTTAATCCTCATAAAAACCAACTTATTGTATTCCTCATGATCCTAGAATTTCGTAGGTTCAAAGATCTAGGTGTTTAAGTATTTCAACAAAAAAAATTTATAATAGGAGAAACTATTTCTAACTGATTAATGGGGGATATAAGGATATCAATAATTTGTATCTCATCATAAAAACAAATTTGGATCTACACAATGGAGGATATGATGGATTCATTGACTAAAAACCAGATATACGATTTAGTGGAATTAAAAAATGGTTAGATGGATATAAAAAAATGGATGTTCAATATGAATAAGGATGATAAATGAAAGTGTGTCATGTATAATACTTAGTTAGTGGTCAAATTATTCATTCAAAATAAAGGATTTCAATTTAGAGATATTTTTCACCCATAGTGAAGATGGATTTAATTCAAGTTATTTTAGGATTAGTCACTATCTTGGACATGGAGCTTGAGTAGATGGATGATAATATAGATTTTCATCTTAGATACCTCACCAAGGAGATCTAATTTAATCATCCTAAATGTTTTGAGGTTTCAATACAAGAAAACCTCTATTGAAAATTGAATAAGATCTTGTACGTACTGGAACAAGCTCCTAGGTAGTGGCACAAGAAGTTTGACTCATTTATGGAGAGTCATGGATATAATCAAACACATGTGGACATCTGTGTTTACTTAGATAGATTTTATGATTATAAATTCATATCTATCTAACATTATATTGATGGTATGTTAATCTTTGAGAAGGATATAGCGATGATAATAAATTTGAAGAAAGATTTATCCAACAATTTTTACATAAAATAATTATGAGTGAATTTTTTTTGAATGTAGATAATTAGTGGAATAATGAGGAGTTAGTTATCACTCATTTATGATAATTACATTGAATGTTATTTGAAACATTTCAATATATATAGATCCATATTAGTGGGAATTCCACTTCTCAGTTATATATTGTTGAGTAAGAGTTGAAGTCGATCACCCAAGAAAAAAATTTACATGATGAAGATAATACTATAATCCTCAATGATCGGAAGATTGATGAACACTATGGTATGTATGAGGCTAGACATTACCCATACAATAGAAACCATGATCATATTTCCTTCCAATCCTAGGAAATAGTATAGGGATGTATTCAAATGGATTATGTGGTATCTTGAAGGTCCATTAAATCTATGTTTGTTATATAGGGGAGATGATACAATCTTAGAGAGATATACAATTATAGATATGGGTGGATATACTAATATTAGGAATTCTATATCAGGATACACCTATACTTTTTCTAGAGGAGTTATTTAATTGTTTTTAATGTCATGGAAATATATCACTTTGTATACTATCAAAGTAGAGTACACTGCTATTTCAGAGGATAAAAAGGAGATATTGTGGAAAAATATTTCTCTTTAGGAGATCGAATATATCCATAAGAAGTAAATGGTTCATTGATATAGTTAAATTTCTCTAGAGTAAATATATAACTTCATATTCTATTCCCAGATGAAGCATATGGTCATTCACTATCATTAGATACATTTAGTGATAGATATTTATCTACTGTGACTTGTGAAGATCAACATGAATGAGAAACCAATGGATATACGAAAAAAAGTTGGTAGATCAGGAGAATCTATAACTTTGTAGATACCCTAGTGGTTTTTTAGGGTTAGAATTGATGAATATTTTTTCAAATTCCTTTTTTGTGGGTTGGTGAACCTACATCACCAAACCTTAGGCTTCTATTTTGGTTTTTACACATTATACATGTTCAATAGATATTAATTTGATATCCATGGGAGATGTTAAATGTTATGGTAGGTGCAGGTAGGATAGGTGGGTTTTGTGTCATATTTTGACTCCTCCCACTTTTGATATAAAGTGAGTATAGAGGGATCCATTTTAGTATCATTAAATATAAAGATCACATTGTTTCCAAGGGAAAGATGAGACTGCTCCATGTGAGTACAAGAAAGGGTGGTATGGGAGGGTGAATTGTGTGACCTTTTTTCCTAGGGAAATAAATATATTTCTCCGACCCAATTAAATTTCTCTAAGATTAGTGAATCACAATAGTTTTTATAGTAGAATCTCAAAATATAGAAGTTTATGTAGGCATAAAGATGTGATGGCTATGATTAGTGAGAAGAGATGACAACTAATTTTTTCAAGTGAATTGAGATCAATAATATTTGGATTTAAGGAAGTTCTAGGGGCGTATAAATTTAATAGTGGCATTCTTGGGTGGAGAAGATGAGCGGACTATTAAAAAACATTTTAAATACAAAAAAATTTAGTGAGTCCCACCATGGTGTTTTGAATTTAAAATATGGAAAATCTATCCCACTTTTGGAGGATCTTAGATTAATTATCACCATAACTAATGCATTCAAACAATAGTTCAGAAGGTAAGAATAAGGCATTTCATCCCAAAATCCTTTAATTACACATTAATTTAATCATTACTCTTTTATGAATTCAGTTTAAAAAATTATTGATTCATACCAACCACATGATAATGAATGTTCAATTTCCGTTAATTCATATTTTGTTGACCTACCATGAAATAATTTCACCATCAATTTTCACTGAAGATAATCATATAAATATATTTATTATTATACATGGAAAATTCATGGATAATAATAATCTCGTAAAATTTTTAGTTATCTACATTGTGAGAAATTAAAATGAAATCAATCAATAATAATTTTCAAGGTGATTATTATAGATTTAAGTAGGTGGGTGAACATTTAAATTAAAATTCTATAAATATACAGTTTTACGATTAAATATAATTCATGAAGAATTCAGGTAATTTAATGATCCTCCTTTAATTCCCATTTATCAATATAACCCCACGATCCTTTTTTTATATGGGACATGAACCATATAATGATGAATAATGAAATATTCATTCCCTATTCTCCCATTTTATTATATATATATATATATATATGTTTTTATTTTTATGTAAATTTTTCTTTTCTATTTTAATATACATTTTTTTCATATAAAAACGTTTTAAGGAGAATGGAGTGAAAATATGAAATACAATGGATGTGACTGTTACCATTTTTTAAATATAAAAAATGGTTAAACTACCTCCATATTGTTTAAAAACTTTAATGCCTACCAAGTTAAATATATGAATTGACCATCATACTCAAACATGATATGATTATGAAATTATATTTATACTAAAGGCATCTAATGGATAACTATTTTTGTAATACGTCTTTAAACTATAAGGGCATTGATTGATTGACAGTTACTGGCCATGAAAAAACAGTATTTTATAAAATCTCGAATAAAACATAGGGCTGACCGAGTCACTTCCCAATGTGTGTGTTGGTCAATTATTAATTATTCGCAAGATCTTATATTAAATTTCATTTTATTTTATTTTATAAACTAAGAAAACAATCCTGAGTGAAATTTGAGTCAATTAAAATGTGGAAATAGTGGTAATGGAATGTGATTAATGAAATGAAAAAAATATGATGTTATCCCTTGGATTGGTTTCTAGAAATTCCTTCATTATAAAATTAATTTTTATCTCACTTGATTGTTAAAATTTCTCTCCTTTGGAAAGACCATCACTCACTTCCATTATATATTCAAAAAATTATTCCCTCAAGAGATCTCTTAAGGTCCAATGTATACTCATATCCTCTTAGTTTAGTGAACAAAAATTCTCCGCTACCAAGAGTATACCACTGCTCACCTTCCCACCATTCTTCCATATACATTAAAAATTCCAAATCAGTTTTCATACTATGATCTAGAAAATTGGACAAAAGTATGGATAAAGAGTTTGATAGTAAGGGGATAAAATAGAGAATAAATTAGAACCAGGGGCCACAGTTACCTAACAACTACTCTAATCACCCAATTAATATCCAAATTTAAATAAAATAAGGAAGTGTTAATTATTAAATACATTTAAATTACACAATACATATTCCATGTATTAACCATCCTAATAGTTTTTAATTATCATAAAGCATGAGAAAAGGGCATAGAATAAAGATAGGATCACATACACACTAGTAAAAAAGATAGTGTATCATAAGAGAAAATAATTAAAATTTTTTTACCCTCACCTAACTATAAAGAGTATGAAAAACATAATAATGAAAATGAAATAGGTTAAAAAATGGTAGTCATATGGAGTGATTATTTATCCTCTTATACTCCCACAACTAATTAGTATAAATAGTCTGGACCGTTTATCCTATGTGTTTTCTAAAAAATAGGAAATAACCTATAAAAAAATCACCCAACAATTGAGATTTTTACATATTTAGAAACAATAAAAAGTTTATGTGCTTCATTATTTCATGGTTTGATTGGAGATGTTTGAGGCTTGAGGATTTTTGAGTGCTCTAGTACATGAAGATTATATAAATTATCCACATGCTAAAGCTATTTTTATTTATGTTGGTGGGGTTGAACTACTTAGTATCAGGCCTGGTATATTGTTGAATTTAGTGGACTATAATAGGGATGAAACTGGGTCACTGAATTAAGTTAACATTGGACTAATTTGGACTCATGAGTGGGTTTACAAAGGTATAATTTGATATAAGAAATTCCTCAAAATCATTATGTGCAGCTTCTCTTGGATGGAAAAATAGATTACTCATTATTTTTTAAATATTTTTATTTGGAGAGATATGGAAGTCATGTATAATCATTTAGTCCCCAAAGTCATATGCATGTGGAATTATAGATAAATTAATATACTTGAGAATTTTTCATTGTTGTCCTGGACCTATATCCTTGAAAAAATAAAAACATAGAGAGGTTGAAAATTAATACATAGATAAAATTAAAATAAAACTAAATGAAATAAAATACATGTACATCCAGATTATATTCAAAATATATTTTTATAAAAAAACCAACAATTAAAACAATTTTAATTTAGTCACTCAAATACCATTGAAATTTGAAAATTTGATTAACTCATGTGTTTTAATATGGTATAAGGGAGTTAAAAAGGTCAAATAAATATAGATGTTTTATTAAAATATCATTTAATTACTCATCCATGGTCACTAAGGGCTTAATAATGAATGGTGTAATGGGAATATCTCAAGGATAAAAAAGTGGGTTAGCCAAGGAAATGCCTGATTCATATTGAAATCCTTAAATGAACTCCAAATATTTAAAAAAGAATAATCACAATTTCTAGTTACATTAAAAAATACATGTTTCTATGAATAATGTGAGGTTATGTGAAATAATATTTCTAAGTGTTTTAGAATACCTATCATGATAGGAAAAGTAATTTGAGATATTCACTCATGGGTTTGAATTTAAATTTTTTATAAAAATTTCATTAAAATTATTAAAAAACAAATTCTAATAAACACAAAAAACCATATTGGAAATCATTTAAAACATAGCTAAAAAAGTATGCAGTCACAATGAAAATGACTCAATAAGTAAAAAAAGGATTTTTGGTATTCATTTAGGATGAATGTTTTTAAACCCCTAAAAAAATGAATATAAAATAAAATAAAATATACCAAAAACTCAAAAACACCTTAAACCACATTCATATCTCATCCCATATTGGTTTTTTTACCATGTCAACAATTAAGTTAAAAAACATAAATTTATGATGTGAAAAAAATATATAATAAAGTAAAAAAATATAATTTTGGATAAAAATATAAAACATGATGATTATTTATAGGGAGGTCATAGATAATCTTATCTTTATACTCTAAAACACCTGAATGAAATATTTAGAAACCTAATAAATTTATTCAAAGTAAAGTAAAATGAAAATGATAAATATGGAAAGAAGTGATTTTGAGGATCCCCTAGGTGGTGTTTTGTTTATATTTCCTACAAGTTAATTTAAATGGTCATACCCATTCTGAATGTGGATGGGGCCTTCAAAACCCTAAAATGTATTTTTTCTTGATTCCCATGACTATACACCAAGAGTGGAAAACCCAAAAAGAGAAAAAGAATGAAAACTATCCCAAAGAATGATAAAAGAAGTAAAGTAAATTGGGGGAGGGAATAAGAGATGGGGGAACTCATTAAGAGTTATGATATCTTCCTCTATAATATGCATGTTCCATTGTTGAGGAAGTATTGGATTCACTACAAGTGTCACAGGTAATTATTCAAATATTACCACTTCTTATATGGTTATTTATTTTTATTCAAACTAAAATACCATATTTTTATTGATGGTTTATTATTATTATAATTCCTCTTCATTTTAGTTTTCTTTACTTTCTATATCTATGATTGGATTAGTAAAATATATATTGAAATATAAAGGGATTTAAATTTAATTTTAAAAATTAAAAAATTAAATTAAATTTATTCTACTGAAATATCTACTCCCTGTAGTAGTTTGAAAAAAATCATATCTTCCTTATAAAGTTTCTCTATGAGTTGATCAATTGAAGAAGGAATTGGATTCTCCATCTTATCTTTAACTTTTATTTACCCCATTATTAAATATTCTTTATCCAAGGATTTCATCCATTGTGATGAATATGAAATTTCAATGTAAAATGGGTTATTTTTTGTAAATTTTTTTAAAAATAAGTGCATCAATAGAATGGTTAAGTTACATTTGGTTTTTAGATTCAAACTATAGTTCTCTTGAAGGTCTATAGAAAAGTGACTATAAATAGTACAGAGTGAAGGATTTTGAAGTTTTTTTTAACCTGCTTAACATCATCATCAAAGAAGATACTTGGAATTGATACCTCTTCTTTCTCTTCATTTTTTTCTTACTCCTTTAATTATTGGAGGGTGGAATTCATTATTTCCATTATTTACTTCATCTTATTGATATCATTTTATTTATTATTCATATCTTGGTAAAATAGTAAGGTTATAGCCTTTATTTTATTTTATATTATTGGTGATTCATTTTCATCATGGTAACCTAGAACATTTGATATTAAGGTTGATTCTCATTGTTATATCAGATTACCTTCTCCCATTAAATTTAGTTTATTTGAGGTTTTGGTAGCCAATAGAAATTCTATGTGGGTTCTTATGAGAAGAAAAAAGTTGTATGAGACTGTTTATTCAAAGAAGAGTTTATAACCATCATGGTAAGAACATAAATTTTTAATAACTGGGAATAAATATTGCGACATATTATATATTAATGGAACCGACTTTATACTTAGCCAAGTATGACAATGAAAGAAAGGGATAAGAAATGGAACAAATTTAAAAAATAATAATGAAGGAAAATTTTTAATTGAATTGTGAAGTAAACTAACCATGTGATTCTTCCCAAAAAATGGTTCCAGATTAATGTGTGAACCTATCATGTGGTCTATATAAATATAATTATTATGTTATAGAAGGATTTATACTAGTGTTATACCATTGTATATCTCTAAAAGATAAATTTTTTATCCATTATTCATCAATTATACGACTTATTAATATTTTATCAGTTTTTAAAAATCATGGAAAATAAATCAAATAGTGTGTAAAAATAGAAATAAATAGAAATAAATAAATTTAAATTAAAATAAATAAATAAGAAAATAAAGAAGTGTGAAATATTTTGTGGAGAATTATTAATTTGGGAGTAGGAATTAGTGTGTCATCATTATAGAATTTATTATTTTATTTATATTAATAACTTGGTTTAAATAACATTACTATGAATCTTCTTTATCCTTTAATGAAAAATTGATTTATGTTCTTGAGAACCACTCTAAATGCATTGATAAATCGATTTTATCTGCAAAATATGAATGAAAAAAACCTCTACTGAGTGTGTTCCAACACTTGAACACCTAGTTGTGTCTCTTATTCTATTCCTCTCCCTCCCCATGTGGATGATTTTCATAAAAAATAAAATAAATTCAAGGGAGAAAAAATTGTTTTGAGATGGTACAATTGGGACATAAAAAAATAAGAATAATAGGCGAGTAGCTTCATCCCAAACATAAACAATCAATTGTATCTCCTATAATTAAAATAAAATTACTGAAATAGAAATGAAACATAGGCACAACTCCTCCCCCTCTAATCAACTGGGGTTAGTTCTTCACCATCATGGAGTAAAGAGGAGATGATAAAAATTAAAATATTGGAAATAAAAAAAATTATAAATAAAATAGGGATCAAGAACTATAATTAGAATCTATAAAAAAGACAAAAATAAAATAAAAAAGGAAAAAAAATTCTAATCGACTAATCAAGGAGAATAGACTTAGTCAAAACATACCCACATTGAATCAAACCTTTATTCACTTGGAAAAGATAAACCCCACATTCAGATTATTTTTTCCTCTTACATAGAAAATATAAATTCCCTCATCCTCTTCATTTAATTAAATAGATTCTTACATATTTCATATACTTGATCAGGTGATGAAAACTGTAACGACCCAAACATTTATTAATGGAAATTATTCTTTATCAAATTAAATGACTTATTATGGTTATATAATATGTGAAGTTCATTGGTTTTATGTTTTTGGATTTTAAAATATTGTTAATAATTGTGACCATTGCTAATATAACCATTGAACAGTGATCACCTGATTAGTATAAATACATGGCTTTAACAAATCCAATTTGCTCAAACAAGGGAAGTGATGGCATCAACTAGTAGATTTTCCCCGTACGATGCCCATTTTTCTGAGCTCAGAAAGGAGGTGGCTTCATTGGGCTTCACTCTTGACCAAGACCAAGTTGAGTTTTAACACGTTAAACTTGAGCGGAACCGACTGTGAGAGAAGTGGAATTTAATAGAGACTATCACCCAAGTGATGTTATTCGAGCCACCCCAAGAGTCTGTCACCATCGCAAACCTTACCATTCAGTATTTTGCAGGTGTTATAAGGGGTTATGTAACAAGACCATATCACTATGACTATTTACATTATTTTTGTATAAATAATGTTCATTCATTTTATTATTGTTACTTTTTTAAATGGGTTTTAAAGAACAAATAGTATTTTTAGTTAATATTTAACTAATAAATCTATTTTTATTAATTAAATATATTTTAATAAAATATTAATAAATTATTTTTTGTTTAATATAAATTATTGTTCAATTTTTATGAATACAATTGTAATTTTTATTAAGTTTTGAAAACTATTTTTTGTCAAAAACCATGAATTTTCAATAAATGACAGTTTTTATTTCAAAAGTAAAAATTCACATATTTATAAAATTATTTAGATAAAATGAATATTATTTTTGGAATCAAGATTTCGAAATTTTCCAACGATGAATTTTTCATAATTTTCCAAGACAGTCAAATTTTTTGGTAAAAATAAAATACCATTTAAATATATAATGTGTTTTATGACATCATAATGACCCAATAGTGATGTAATAAAGTAATATAAACATTATTTTCGTCCAATATATGTTTTAAAATTATAATAATGTGATTTTGGGGTTTTTTATTTATTTTAGAAAGCCTTAGTGGACCCCCTTCAAGGATTATAAATTTTTTTTTCTTTTTAAATTGTTTTCCTTGGGAGTGTGACTCATCTCTACATAAGAAACCATATTATTTTATGAAGTTATTCCTTTGGTTTCATAAAATATTGGTTTCCACTCCCATTTGGCAAAACCCATGGGCAAAAACCATGGGATGGTTTGTGGTTTTGATTAGTTTAATGTGAGGTGTCCCAAACCTAAATAATAAAGAACCCCCCCTCCTTCCCAATAGAAACCCACCCTAGCTCCCACTTTCTCTTCACTCAAAGCCTTTTGAGTTCGACCAACCTCTGACCTACTATCTCTATAATCCTCCCAAGGTGCCCCAAGCTCCTAATAAGCCTCTCCCAAGCCTCTCCCAAGCCTTTAGGGTCACACTTCCAAGTAAGGGATTTCTTCCTTTCTCTTTTTTGTCCTATTTTCTTTAAGTTGTTATGCCCTTTTGTTTTCAATTAAAAATGTTGGGGTATGATTTCTCACCACCTCCATACTTCTCTCTTTATATTTTGATGATGGGAGGCCCCTTTATCTCCCATTAATGCCTCTCATGTACACCCGTTACCATGCCGAAATTCCGTGAGGGATTTATCTCTCCTCTTTTTCACCCAAGTAATTATTTTGTATTATGCATATAAATTACATTATTTTTGTTGGGACATGTATCTATATGACTACCTTACTATCCATTTCATGTAAATATGATGAGACGCCCCTCTCTCTCTCATAAACTATTTTTTATGAGTTCTTATTTCACGCCGTTATGCTGCCAAAATTGCACCGTGTTTTTCTAATCCAAGATCATTGTGTAGTGAATACCATTCCCATGCCTATATCAAGGGTATTCACCTTTATTCACATATACATATTGAATGATATTTTCTTGTATTTATTCCACATTAATTAATCATGTAATAACTTATGATATTGATTGATTCCATGTTCTATGATCAATGTGGCACAGTTATGCATGAAATGAAATGTTTAAGAAAGGGTGAACTCAGATAGCTCTCCAATGCATTGGTTAAAGTATAGTATCATGATACATCATGTTCAATGAGTGTTTACTCATTATAATTCATTTGAAACAAGGGTTTACTCGTGATTCATGTGCAACGAGGGTTTACTCATGGTCCATGTGTAATAAGCCTTGACTCATGCTAATTCCATGTTAAGCGTTATTACAACATTTCCATGCTATGATTATCATGATTTATCATGCCTTTATGTTCATGTTTATCTTGTGCTCCATTGATATTCATAGTGTCTAACATGTATTTTATCTCTCATGTTATTCCTTGTTTATTCCCTTATTGGGATTTATAGCTCACCTTTTTCTTATGCATATCCTTAGGTTATCCCATGAAATTATACGTACAAGGGAATGTAGGGGTCATGTAAAGGAAGTTTTCAATAAATATGTTGTATTTCATGTTTTAAGTTGTTATGTAATGATCCTAATCCCCAAATACAATATAACTCTCAATATTATATGTTGTATCAAGTGATGTTTATGTAATAAATCATATTTAAGTATGAAATAAAAAAATGGGTTGTCATAGTTGGTATCAGAGGATAAGTTTAGTTATTTGTGGGATTAAGATTAGAAAACCCTAGTGAAGCCTTAGAGACAAGACTAAGTATAATAAAAACTTCCCTATGTTTTGGTGGGTATTGAGTAAGTGGTTTATCAAGAAAATGCATCCTTGTCTGGATACGAGCAGGTAGAGGTGGCTCTGAAACATATGTACCTAGGGGTGAAAACCCCGACAAAGAGTTTCAAGCTTGACCCAGGGTATCCTAGTACATGAGAATAGGCCTTGCTGCACTCTTGGTTATGACACTCCCAGAGGATATTCTTTGGTAAATTCAGAAGATTAGTATGGACAATTATAAAGGGAATTAAAAAAAAATGCCGCTAAGAATATATGTTAGAAAGTTGATCATGGATAACATATATTTAATCCTATAGATTCATAAGATAAGGAAATAAAAGTTATTTATAAGTCATCCATTTTTGTCCTTGGATTACCGTTTACATTTTTAATAGTTATCTTCCCTAAGTTTTTTTGTATGAAGTAAATAGGTAAACCTGAATCAAAAAGTGAAAGGTAAGGTTATAATCCATAGCACTATGCATTCTTTTGTATCTCAAAAGTTTAGTAGAACAATCCCAACACCACCACTAATCATGGAAGTAAAGATTTCGGTGAGTACGGAAAATGGGGAAATAATTGCATCCCATGAATATAACTCCTCCCCTGTCATAATATGTGGATTTAGCATCCCATCAAAACTCATCATACTCCTTCTGGTGGAATTTTATGCAACTCTTGGAATTGATCGACTTTCCTTATATAAAACCAACATAAATTTTCATGAGAGGGAAATCACTCTCCATGGGGAGAATTGACCCCCCCAATTCTGTAAAAGTGCAAGGAGGAAGAAGAATCTTCTTTAGCTCCATCATCTCAACCATGGATATTACCGCCCTATGAGCACACGTATCAGGCTCAAATGATTGATTCTATAGAGGAAACCATCCTTGAAGATATGCCTATTCTGAGTTAATTCACTGAAGTGTTTCTTGAGGAATTGACGGGTCTTCCTCATAGAAGATATGTTGAATTATCAATTTATCTTATACCTAGGGAGTTTCCAATATCCAAGAAACCATATAGAATGTCTATTGTGGAGCATGAGGAGCTTAATAAAAAACTATAGGAGAATCTGGAAAAAGGGTTTATATGCCCATGTGCTACACCATATTGTGCACCAGTCCTCTTTGTCAAGATGAAAGATAGGTCAATTCACCTTTGCATCAATTATCCTGATCTTAACAAAACCACAATAAAGAATAAGTATCCTCTCCCACGAATCGATGACTTGTTCGATCAGCTGCATGGAGCACAATACTTCTCCAAGGTGGATTTTTGGTTGGGATATTATCAAGTAATGGAGAAGAAGGAATATATCCCCAAAACTGCTTTTTTGTACAAGATATGGGCACTATGAATTCATAATAATGCCTTTCAGACTCACTAATGCTCTAGCAAACTTCATGGAAATGATGAATGGAGTCTTTAGAAATTACCTTGACAAATTTGTGGTAGTCTTTATAGATGATATTCTCTTATACTCCAAAACCAAGGAGGATCATGATGAGCATCTATGAACTATACTAGAGACCTTGTAGAAGGAGAAGCTCTATGAAAAGTAAAACAAGTGTGAGTTCTGGTTGAAGGAGGTCTCATTTTTGGGCCATATCATCACAAGCAATGTGATATCTTTAGATCCCTCTAAATTAGATGCAATTGAGGGATGGATGAGGCCAACATCGGTAATGAATATCCGTAGATTCTTGGGGTTAGATGGATATTATCGAAAATTGGTGAAAAATTTATCATGGTTGTCTAACCCTCTTACCAAGCTAACTCAGAATGGAGTAAAGTTTTCTTGGAGTGATGAACGTGAAGAAATATTCCAGGAGTTAAAAATAAGTCTTATCATTGTGCCCGTGCTCACTTTACCCACAAGAGGAGAACATTTTTTGGTATTCAGTGATGCTTCAAAGAAGTGATAGGGATTTGTGTTGATGAAAAATGAAAAATTCATTGCTTATGATTCAAGGTAATTGAAAGTTCATGAGAAGAATTATCCAACACATGATTTGGAGTTGGCTGCGGTGATCTTTGTGTTAAAAATTTGGCAACATTATCTCTTTGGGGAGAAGTGTGAAATATATACGGACCACAAAAATCTCAAGTAAATATTCACACAGAAAGAGTTGAACATGCTCCAATGAAGATGGTTAGAGATGATCAAATTCTATGACTATTCAATCAATTAACACCTTGGGAAAACAGACAAAGTGAAAGATTATCTAAGTAGAAAGGACCCAATGATTCAATCATTGATGATAATTGAGAAGGATCCAATATTCTTAGATTTGATGAAGATGGACATGGGAATCATAAAGAAGGGAACATCATAAATCCTTTCACAAATGATTTCTCAACCATCTCTTTTGTAAAGGTTAAAGGATGCTAAAAAGGATGATGTGGGAATTCAAAAAAAAGTAGAAGCTATAAAAATAGGGAAATCCTTGGAGTTCAATGTTAATGAAGAAGGAATTGTGGGATTTGGAAAACAATATGTGTTCCATCAAGTTCAGAGCTAAAGAAGGAACTTTTGGATGATGCACATATTTCAAATATCTCTATTCACCTGGGAAACACAAAGATGTATCAAGATCTCTGAGATAATTATTGGTGGGATAATATGAAGACAGAGATCACTGATTATAAATCAAAGTGCCTAGTGTGTCAGTAAGTGAAGGAACAGAGGCCTAAGTCTAAGGGGATGATGCAACCATTGCCTATACCAGCATGGAAATGGGAGAAAATCACCATGGAATTTTTCACAGGACTTCTGAAGAAATTCAAAGAAAACAATGCAATATGGGTTATTGTGGATCAACTTACAAATTCTGAACACTTTTTTTCAATTCGGGAGGATTTCTCATTGAATCAACTAGAACAGATATATATCAAGAAAGTGGTAAGGATGCATGGAATACCACTATCTATTGTATCCAATCGAGATCCAAGATTCACCTTTATGTGTTGGAAGAGTCTTCAACATACTCTGGATACTGAACTGAACTTTAGTACGACCTATCATCCTCAAACTGATGGCCAATCTAAGAAAACTATTTAGACACTGAAGAATATGTTATGATCATGTTCTATGGACTTAAAAAGAGGTTGGGACCAACATATTACACTGGTTTAATTCTCCTACAATAATAGTTTACACTCGAGCATCTGAATGACACCTTAGGAAGCCCTATATAAAAAGAGGTGTAGAACACCAGCATGTTTGGATGAATTTGGTGAGCATAAGATGCTAGGACCATAAATAGTCGAAGAAATGGTGGAGAAAGTGAAAACCATTCAGCAGCATATCAAGGTAGCCCAGAGTCGACAAAAGAGTTATGTAGATAACCGTCAATGAGACTTTGAGTTTAAAGTTGGAGAAATTTTATTTCTACACATATCACCATGGAATAAGGTCGTGAGGTTTGGAGAGAAAGGGGAGTTAAGTCCTAGCTACATCAGCCCCTTCGAGATTCTTGATCATGTCAGGGTTGTGGCTTATCTATTAACACTTCCACATACCATGGCCAAAGTACATGATGTCTTTAATGTATCCCTCTTAAGAAAGTACATACCATACCCTTCACATGTACTCTCTTCCGAGGTAGTATGGTTAAAGTATGATATTTCTTATGAGGAGAAATCTGTGAAGATCTTAGATCATAGAGAAATTTTTTTATGAAATAAGATAATGCCCCTCATTAAGGTGTTGTCGAGAAACCACAAGTTTGAAGAAGTGACATTGGAATCAGGGGATGTAATGAAGCAGAGGTACCCACATCGATTTTAGTTTGAGAAAAGGAAATTTTGAGGTCGAAATTTCTTAAGGGGGGAAGATTGTAATGACCCAAACTTTCATTAATGGAAATTCCTCTTTATCTAATTAAATGTATTATTATGGTTATATATAATTTAAAATTCATTGGTTTTATGTTTTTGAATTTTAAAATATTATTAAGAATTGTGATCGTTTCTAATATAGCCGTTGAATAGTGATCACCTGAATAGTAAAAATATAGGGCTTTAACAAATCCAATTTACTCAGATAATGGAATTGATGGCCTCATCTAGTAGACTTTCCCCGTACAAAGTACATTTTTCGGAGCTCGGAAAGGAGATGACATAATTGGGATTCTCTCTTGACTAAGACCAATCTGATCTTGAACACGTTAATCTTGAGCGGAACCGACTACGGGAGAAGTTGAAGTTAATAAAGATTAGCACCCGAGCGATGTTATCTGAGCCACACCAAGAATTTGTCACCATCACACACTTTACCCTTCAGTCTTATGCGGGTGTTATAAGGGGTTATATAACAAGACCCTAACACTATGACTATGTACATTATTTTTTTTATAAATAATGTGCATTCATTTTATTATTGTTACTTTGTAAATAGTTTTTAAAGCAAAAATTGTATTTTTAGTAAATATTCAACTAAGAAATATATTTTTATGCATTAATGGATTTTTGAATTAAATATATTTTAATAAAATATTAATAAATTACTTTTTGTTAAATATAAATTATTGTTAAATTTTTATGAATGCAATTGTAATTTTTATTAAGGTTTGAATGCTATTTCTGTCAAAACCCATGAATTTTTTATAAATGACAGTTTTTATTTTAAAAGTAAAAATTCACATATTTAGAAAATTATTTAGATAAAATGAATATTATTTTTGGAATCAGGACATCCAAATTATCCAATGGTGAATTTTTGATAATTTTCCGAGGCAGTCGAATTTTTCGGTAAAATGTAAACACCGTTTAAATATATAATGGGTTTTATGACACCATAATGACCCAATAGTGATGTAATAAAATAAAAGAAACATTATTTTATGCCAATATATGTTTTACCATTAAAATAATGTGATTTTGGGTTTTTTTTTATTTTATAAATCCTTAGTGGACCCTTCAGGGCATATAAAACATTTTGTCTTTTTAAATTGTTTTCCTTGAGAGAGTGACTCACCTCCACATAAGCAACCATATTATTTTATGAAGTTATGCCTTTCGAATAATAAAATATTGTTTTAAACTACCCTTTTTAAAAAAACATGGGCAAATCCATGGTCTTGTTTGTGGTTTTTATTATTATAATGTGAGGTTTCCCAAACCTAAATAATAAAGGATTCCCCCTCCTTTCCTATATAAACCCACCCAAGATCCCACTTACTATTCATTCAAAGCCTTTTTAGATCGACCAACCCCTTCCCTCATCTCTCGAGAATCCTCCCAAGGTGCCCCAATCTCCCAAGAATCCTCTCCCAATCCTCTCCCAAGCCTTTGGGATCACACTTTGAAGGGATTTCTTCCTCTCTCTTTTTTGTCTAATTTTATTTAAGTTGTTATTCCCTTTTGTTTACAATTAAAAATGTTGAGGTATGATTTTGAACCCCCCCATACTTCTCTATTTATGTTTTTATGATGGGATACCCCTTTCCCTCTCATTAATTCCTCCCATGTACACCCATTACCATGCTGAAACTCTATGAGGGATTTCTCTCTCCTCTTTTTCACCCAAGTAATTCTTTTGTATTATGAATCTAAATTCCATTATGTTTGTTGCGAAATGTATCTATAAGAAACCTTTATTTTCCATTTCAAGTAAATATTATTAGAAACCCCTTCCTCTCTCATAAATTTTTTTTATGAGTTCTTATTTCACGCAGTTATGCTACGGAAATTGCACCGCGTTTTTCCAAGCCAAGATCATTGTGTAGTGAATACCATACCTATGTCTCTATAAAGGGTATTCATCTTTATTAAGATATACATATTGAATAATAATTTCATGTATTTATTCACATAAATTAATCGTGGAATAACTTATGATGTTGACTTATTCCATGTTATATGATCAATGTGGCACACTTATGCATGAAATGAAATGTTTAAGAAAGGGTGAGCCCTGATAGCACTCCAATGCATTGGGTAAAGTATAGTACCATGATACATCATGTTCAATGAGTGTTTACTCATGTTAATTAAAGTTAAATGAGGGTTTACTCATGCTTCATGTGCAATGAGGGTTTACTCATGCTCTATGTGCAATGAGCCTTGGCTTATGCTAATTCCATGTTAGTTTTGTTGCCACATTTACATGTTATGATTATCATACTTTATCATGCATTTATATTCATTTTTATATTTTTCTTCATTGATATACCTATTTTCTAACATGTATTTTATCCCTCATGTTATTCCATGTTTATTCCCTTACTGGGCTTTATAGCTCACCCTTTTCTAATGCATGTCCTCAGGTTATCCCATGCAATGCTAAGTACGAGGGAATATAGTGGTCATGTAAAGGAAGTTTTCAGTAAAGATGTTGTATTTTAGGTTTTAAGTTTTTATGTAATGATTCTAAGCCCCAAAGACACTAGACCTCTCAATATTTAATGTTTTATCAAGTGAATTTTATGTAATAAAACACATTTAAGTATTAAATAAAGAACAAGGTTTTCATACGAACATGTCATATAAATATTCTAAACCCTAACCAAAAAAACTTGTATCAATTAGATAAATATATTTAATGTTTATCATCTAGCATATAAAGCATTTATAATGTATATATAGTATATTCTTGAGTCGTTATATGCCTCTCTTCATGGATTTCTTGCACTCCATGTTGCCTATTGAGGGATCAAATGACCTTATAAGATCTTCCATATTCATCCTTGATGCATGGAATATGAGAATTGGGCCATGGATGAATAATATTATAGCTAAAAGGAATGAGATAATATTGGAGGCATGACTCAATTTCATTCATGGTGCTTTATGTTTTGATTTTTTTGATTTAAAATTTGAATGAGAGGGTGGGGGGATAATTTGTGGTAGTGGTTTTATGTAGAAGTTATAATGGGTGGTTTTATTTAAAAATGGGGATATAATTTTGAGAGTGGAAGGTTATTTCATCCAAAAATTAGTTGAAATTACTCTATTTTATAGAAATCAAGTAATGGAAAAAATAAGTAGTGAGTGTGGACAAGTGGGAGTTTTCTAAGATATAGTCTACCTATGAAGGAGGGTGAAGGGGGTTCTACCCATGAAGTAACCCATGAGATGTGTTGAAGATGGAATGTGAAGATATAATGATAGTTACATGTATCAAAATTCTTTCCAATAATGTAATGATCAAGCTACATGTCTCGACTGAGAATATCAATAGTATATAAGATGGTGAGATATAATATACTTATGGTAAATTCCATTTGGTTATAGAAATCCTTTGGGTGTGGGGCGTGAGAAAATTCGAGTGTTTGAAAGGTGATCATTCTAATAGATATTTGAAAATTCATTTATGAGAATATGATTATAGGTTCTTTTAATAGGGTAGACTTCAGCCAAAAAATATTATCTCTTATTTTTTTACCACCTTCCATTTCAGCATATGTCACCCCCCAAAAAACTGATATCAAATCTTAATGATTTCAACTTGATATGATCTAGATAAAGAAATAGAGTCACATCTTGGTGTTCCTCAGAGTTTTGTAAATATTAAATCCATTATAGGTGAACTAATATAAAATTGGCATTTATAAAATACTAAAAGTAGTCACTAAAGGTCTATAGTGGTCCTCTAGTAACCACCAAATGGTGGCCGCTATAGGAAAGTCACTATAAACCCGAAAACATGGGCTATAATGGAAAAAATTTAGAGGTCACTATAGATACTTTTTTTTATAAAATAAAACTAATACAATTCACAATTGGTATTTTAGGGGAAAACATAATTCAAAAATTCCATATATGCATACATCATATATAATTTAATAAGTTCATGACAAACCTCATAAAATCATTTTCCAATATCTAGTTATATTTTCTCATATAACTGGAAAGAAATTATATTAAGAATAAGTTTTAGTAATGTAAAAAATAGATAAAATATATTAATTTAAACCCAATATATTATTTAAATTCTAATTTAGTACAATAAACATTATGTGCCCATTTTTTTCAATATATTACATATTTATAACCATTTTATAATCTAAAATTATTATTCAGTTATCTTGAGCACACTACACATCAAATTGATGTACCATATACTAATACACATTAAAAAGAATTCAAAAAAAAATTCATATGATTTCACATCAATATGAGGTTTTTTCTATGGTTTTGACCCTTACACACATGTTTTAGACTTTTAAAACACTAAAAATGATTTGTAAACATCCCGAGATAACAAAATATCTCATTGATATAGAGTCAACTCCTATATTTTAAAAATATATCAATGATTTTTTTCCTATGATTTCTTGGAAATTGAATATGTTTTCTTGGTCTTAACCTCTTATTTCATGTTTTTAAAGACCATCAAATATTTAAAAAACTATTTATTCATACTATCCACAAACAATGCACATTGTATTGATGTGTTTTCTAATATTATATGTCAAAAATAATTCAATGATATTTTTCCTATGATTTCACATCAATATAAAGTTTTTTTATAGTTTTGATCATCACATATATGTTTTAGTGTTTAGAAAATCTAAAAATGTATTTTCAGTAATCCTAAGAAAACAAAAACTGATATTGACATAGATTTAATTCATATAATTAAAAAATAAATCTATATTTTTTTTCCTATGATTTTACTGTAATCATAGGTTGTTTTCTTAGTCCCCCCTGACACATGTTTTTGAAGACTATTAGATCATTAATAATAGTTTATTTAGTCATTCAAGCATAATTCACGTCTTATTGATTTTTCATATACTAATATGCATCCCGTGTAATTTAATAGTAGTTATAAAATTATTTCACATCAATCATAGGTCTTTTGATATGATTTTGACCATTACACATGCATTTTAGTGTGTTCAGACACTAAAAATGAATTTTTATAAATCTCATGAAAACATAAACTTAGATAGAATTTGATTCGATTCCCACATTTCCAAAATTCAATATATGGTTTCTTTTTATGATTTAATTTAAATTGGAGGCTCTTTGATTGATTTGGACCCCTTATCACATGTTTTAAAGGATTTTAAAATCAATAAAAACTTCTTATTCAGTATGTCGAAGCACACAAACTATTGGGTTGATATAACATATTCATATACACATAAAAAATAATTATAATATAGTTTTCCTATAATTTAATTCAAGCCTAAGGTTTTTTTCTATGGTCCTAATAGTTACATTTATATTTTAGTGTTTTAAAACACAAAAAATGAGTTTTCAGACATCATATGAAAAAAAACTCAAATTGATGTTGTTTTAGTTCCTACAATTTATAAAACAATATAAATTTTTTATATGATTTCTTATAAATCAACATACATTTTCTTTCTCCCACGATGCATGTTTTTAATGACTATAAAATATTTAAAAACTATTTTTTCAATCAGTATAAGTAAACAATTGGTTGGATTGATTTTATATATAATAAAACACATAAAAAATAATCATGTTTTTATTTTATGGTGATTTCACATCAATTCGAGGTAATTTTTAATGATTTTATCCACTAATCAAACCATTTAGTGTTTTAAAGAACTAAAAATATTTTTCCAATATTATAGAGAAAATGAAAACATAAATTAATATAGAGTTGATTCTTACATTTTATAAATCCATCCATTATTTTTTTTATATTTTCAAGGTAATTAGTGGTCTTTTATTAGTTTTTGACACTCTAAATCAAGTTTTTAAAGACTTTCAAATATTTAAAAATTATATATTTAGTCATTTTTAGAACATCACACATCATATTGATGCTCTGTCTATTATTAAATGTCATAAATAAATAAAATATAGTTGTATTGTGAGTCCACATTAATATGATCTATTTTTTCATGGTTTTGACCATTACAAGCATGTTTTCTGTTTTTAAAACACTAAAAATGTGTTTTTAGTTATCCTGTATGAAAAAAACTTAGATTGATATATTTTTAGTTCATACAAATTAAAAATAAAAATAAATATTTTTTACTATGATTTAATTGTTATTAGAGGTCATTTTATTGGGATTTACCCCTTATTGCACATTTTTAAACTATCAAATATTTAAAAACTGGTTATTTAGTTAGTTTGATAAAACTACGCATTGATTTTATCTATTACTTGGCCATAAAAAAATTAAAAGAAAATTTTCCTATGATTTTAGATCAATTTGAGGTCTTTCTATGGTTTTCATAATTACATGCATGTTTTAGTGTTTAAAAGATTAAAACTGCATTTTTGGTCATCCCATGAAAATTATAGTTTTGATTTATGTCTCTTATGTTCCTATCTTTTAAAAATAATTACATAATTGTTTTTATGATTTGATAGAAATTGGAGGTTGATTTCTTGGTTTTGACCACATGGTGCATGTTTTTAAAGTCTCTCAAGTCTTTGAAAACTATTTATTTAGTTAGTCCAAGAACACCACATATCATATTGAAATGTAATATTCCCATAAATGTAGAAAGTAATTCAAATATAGTTTTACTATGAATTCATGTTAATCTGGGGAAGTTTACTCTACATTTTTCTATTACATTCAGGTTTTATTGTTTTTAAACACTAAAATGGATTTTCGGTCATCACGAGAAAATGAAAACTCATATTGACATGACATAAATTATTGTATTTTAAAAAACAATATAATATTATTGTCCTATGATTTCATTTAAATCATAGGTTTTTATTGGTTTTGACCCCCTGACACACATTATTAGACTTCAAAATTTTTTAAAACTATTTATTTAATTATTGAAAACACACTACATGTTGAAATGATATATCATATACTCATAGACATAAAAAATAATTCAAAGATATATTTAAAATTATTTCACATCAATCATAGGTAGTTTCTTTGGTTTTAACTATTATACACATGTTGTGGTGTTTTAAAACACGAAAAATTCATTTCTTATATCTCAAGTAAATGAAAAATCAAATTTAAATGAAGTTGGTTCCTATATTTAAAAAATAAATATACAGTTATTTTTATTAGATTCAAAAATATTTGAGGACCTTTCATTGTTTTAACCCCATAGAACCATGTTTTTAAAGACTGTCATATCTTTTAAAATTACTTTTTATGTCAGTAGTAGCACAACTCCAATTGACATGTCTTCTACTTTCACATGTCTAAAATAATTCAAAGGTATTTTTCATAATTTTTTAACTTAAATATGAGGTATTTTTCTATGGTTTTGACCATTAAAAAAAATTATTTAGTGTTTTAAAGCACAAAAATATATTTTTATTCATTTTAATTAAATAACATGAATTCTTATGGTGCCATTTTCTACATTTCTTGACCCAATCAATGCTCATTATCTTATGATTTCATGATAATTTAAGACCATCTGTTAAATTTTGATCATAAGAGTACAAAGTGATACACATTTCTTTCTCTACTATGTAAACTTTAAAAATTATAAATTAATTTTAATTACACATATAATATGAAATGTTAAATAATAATAATAAAAATCTATAAGAAATTCCTAATTCATTTGGTAAATTTCTATTTGGATCACCTATAGAATCATGAAGATTCCCAATAGCAACATATGAGACCTAAAACTTATAGAAATATTATATATTTTTAGAATACAAAAAAAATTAATGTGAATATAATATATTTTCATTTTTACGTACATCGTTGACATCTGTGTACTATTAATAGGATGTTGTGTCATCACTTAACATATATGTGCTGGAATTTCTGATAATCTATCCTTATAATCTTCTCATAGATAATAAAACCAATCTTCCACATTGTAATCTATAGTGTTCACTATAGCATCTACCTCATCCTATGTGTGCATCCCTATATCTCTTCATGAACCCATCACCTTTGATCTAATAAATACACATCATGGGAACTTATTCCATTTGTCAATGGTAAACCATGACTATCATGCCCCATGGCAAAATGGAATATCTCATCCCTGAACATAATACTATGTCAAAAATCCTCTTTAAGTTCTACTGTATTATACTAAAATTGAGATCATTTAATTTACATAATTAATTTTTGATTTTTTATTGATTTCTATAAATTAAAATTGCATTTTTTACTAAGTAATTTTCTCACTAAAATGTTGGAATTTTTAGTATCACCTTCCCGACAAGTCCTCATCCATATTAACATCTGACTGATTGGATCATCTCATTGGTGTGACTAAAATAAAGGTGACCACTAATTATATATTTATAAATATATATTCATGTTATACTATTATATTTTAAATATATGAATGATAAATTAATTCTAAAATTACATTAATAATGAGCTTCAATACATGTTAAGTGCCAAGTTTGGAATGCATGCCCAACAATACCTAATTACATGAATAATAACCAAACTTAATCTAGATTCAATGTAGTTAGCTATTATATATATCAAAAATTATTATCATTTATACATTAAAAGGATTAAAATTTAACATCGCTACCTCACTTAACAAAAACACAACCAAATCTCGCCACTAGGTGGGGAAAAAAACACAAGGGACTCACTTTATAATCTTTATAAATCCAAAAAATATTTCCCATAGATATATATTAAACTCACCCTTATAATATTTCTATAACTTTTAGCATTTATAAATGAACATTTCCCAAAACTCATCAAGACATGATGTTAAATTATTTTGTTTGAAAAAAAATTCAGTGGTGATGATAATAATAGAAAAATTTCTTGAAAAATAAAATAGTAATTTTAGATGGACCTTGCCAAATATATGTTGATCATATCTATTGATGGTCTAAAAATTATCTTTGGAAATTATAGAATTGAATAAATACCTGAATCATGGGTATTATTTTCTTTACAAAAAAATGTAAGGGAAGGCCACCGAATCACATAGATAATATATAATTAAGAAGAACACATGATCACATAACCCTAAGAAGTTCATACAAATAGATCATACATCATGCATGATCTTCCAGTGATCACATGAATCCCCCTTGACAAATTATCCTGTCCTTGTGATGGTGTTTAGAGAAGTGTTGATGATCATCTAGAGGGTACCAGATGAGTTCCTATGATCACACGACCTGTCAACTAATGGATTCATGGAAATCAGCCAAAGGACCTTATAAAATAAAGGTGGATAAAGACAGAATCCTCATGTGATGGAGGGTTTTGTTGATCTTCATACAATATGATTATGTGATTCACAATACCCCATAGAGCCACTGATTACATTTACACCTAATTGAACAAGATCATGTTAGCGTTCCACCTTCATCATGTAAAGGAACTAATAACTTTCCATTAAAGCATATGATTACCCTTCATCTCTACAAATAAATGGATGTATTTTCCATGAAAATGATCACACAAAATTGTAGGATCTATCATATATTCCACATAAAATTAGAGTGATTGCCTACAACAACACTCACACAACCATGTGAGATCCCCCATCCTTGTATAATAAGGAAGGAAATAATATAGGAAAATGTGGAAGATTATCACAAAGGGAAGATACATTGATATTCATGAACAGGGGGTTATGCACCCCGAGTGATCATAATTGGTCATGAAAAGACCCTTTGACAAGCCATATCAGTATCATGAATACCCATTTACAATCTATTATAATCTCACACGAGGCCCCTAATAAGCCATATTAATCTCTTGATAGACCCCCAGAAGAGTCCTATTTGATCATGTGAGAGATTTTATATAGGAATCCTAATCTCATGAAGGCCATCATACATGTCAGATTAATGGTGTAAGGACTATTTGAACTGTCAACATGATTTGGAGAAATCACTTTGATCGTCTAGGGCCTAATAAACATGGAGATAGAAGAATGATCTCATAGTCACTATTATCATGTGGCATCATGGATAAACCATGACAAGATCATGAAAATCTTGTGATACAAAAAACCCTCCAACAACATCAACACATATTTGTGAGATAAGCGCCATTCAAGGATTAGTATAATTGAGGCAGAGAGGCCTACAGATCCCTCCCCCTAAAAAACAATATAGGATAAAGAATACACTCATGGGAGAATAGAATAAAAGACTTATCATAGTTGAAATTTATAAGATAATGAGATCCTTCCAATAGGTAAAATCTAGGGAATATACCAAGGGGTCACATAACATTAATATATGCTTTGCGTGATCAATTTATAGATCACGCAAAGGACTTCTAGTGGGCGAGCCAGATTATGTGAAGGAGTTTTCGCATGTCAACTAGGTCATGTAAAACCTTAATAAGATAACGACTGACAAATCATGTGGTATATATGAAATAAGGACTTGAATAGATGGAAGAGTTACATGGCGACAGTTACATTAATCTTCATGTGTTTCACATGACCTACCCAAATCATGTGACAACATTAGGCATGTCACACAAGCCTTATAGTGTCCTTTCAACCTATCACCCAGGTCTCGTGATGTCCCTTAGACATGTCATATAGATCATGTGATATCCTTCTGGCATGTCAGCTGAGTCATGAGATGTCCTTGAGACATGTCATCTAAGTCATATTACGTCCTCAAGACATGCCATCCCGATCATGTGATGACCTCTGGAAGAGTCCATTATACCATGAGATGGTCTTTGGACATGTATTCTAGGTATCCAAGACATGTTTAGACATCCTCATACATTCCAGAAAAATTTCTTGGACATTTCATATAGACAATAAAGACATGTCAGGCGGACATCCCGAGGCATGATAAACTTGTCCAATGGAAATATTTGGGATTACCCCCAATTGAACTATGAGAATTTCAATTCCTATCCAAATAGGATATTTAGGATGGATTTCTAAGGATCAATCTCTAATGGGAATCTACCTATGTGCAAGTCCCTCCAAGTATCCAACACTCTAACTCGTGGGACCCAAACTTTCTCAATCATACACCATTCTTCCTCATCCATATATAGATTAAGAATTTAACTAAACATCAAATAATTTTATTCCTGTTATAAAAATGATATGAAGGACACCTTCCCAAGTCGTAAGATCTATACCAAACACATCATAAGGGATTCCCCAGTGCATGAGTCTTGTATTCATATGCGATGGGACTAATCACTTGATATCCATTGTTTCTCACACCAACCATTGCTCATATGGGCAGAGGGATTTATGATGATCATATCATTATCATAATAAAACTTCCCCAACCCTGAAAACCTTAGTGTTTAATCCTCATTTAGTGGAATGATATGACTTCCCCCATATAAGGGAATCCACCATAGGGTAAATCTATATGTCATAATCAAACTATAATGAATATGATTCCTACTATAAATAGGATATGCAGGACACCTTTCTTAGGATCTATCTTCATACCTGGTCCCTAAGTCCCCTCATATGTATTCTTTTCACATGAAATTAAATTGCATAACTGAAATGAAATACATGGATTTTTATTCCAATTATAAACAGGATTGTAGGATTCCTCATTAAGGTTCAATACCATCCTTAAAAAACCAATTTCCTCCCTATATGGTAGTAAACTCTCGAGTTCCAAGTTATATGCCTTTAAAATATGATCAACTACCCATTTATAATAAATTAAGGGAAATCGATGAAGAAACTTGGATACATACAGATGGTCTCCTTAATAGATCCCCTTTTACACATGGAAGGATTCCAAAATTGATAATTTCATTAGGTTAATATCTAGTGTATCAGGATTTGGAAGAGAATATAGAATATATCTAAAAATAAGTGTTTCCTAATGTAGGAAAGAATTCCCCCCAAAATGGGGTGATTATCTCAAACTCCCATCCTCTCGGTCAATGTGAGTTCCTAAGTGTCGTCAGTTATGAAACCCCGAATGAATGCCTGCCATTGGAAAGTAGATTCATACTCAGTTATGGATGTGGGAACCATTAGGAGTTTCTATGGAACACAAAAATGGTGAACCTAAAATGAATTATTGTACAAAAACTCAACCCCATAATCAATCATTGAGAAAAAATTCATATTTTTGTTAGAAAAAATAGTGAACCCAATGTTAAATAACTCAAATAATAAAAATGATCAGTTGATTATGCATCGGGACACTTTTTTTGTGTCTCATATGTAAAATATATAGAATACTTGATGTAAAATCTTACATAACTGGGGTTCCCATAAAATAATTCCATTATCATTTTGTCAAGTCCATGTGAGAAAAATGGCCATACATGGAATAAGAAAGTACAGTTGTGTTACCTATTCATATATTATTGAGCATAATTTTGACAATGAAATAATCAATGACCTTGTTCCTTGATGTCCTTGTGACTTTAGAAACTGATCACAGAAACCTTAACCCAAGATCAAGTATTTTCCAAGGAAATATTCTAGAACATTAATTGTAGTTGTAACCTCTTCAGGTTACAAAATAGACTTACCCACCCAACACCTCCAACTTCAGGTGGTGAAAAAAATGGTTCAATATTACCACATACATTGTATGATCCCAAACCTTGAGGCCACACAAAGAGGTATAAAGATACTAAAACAATGATTCAACATCATCCAATGAAAGATGAAGTGAAATTAGTGGCACTATATTCCACCTCCGATCACTTTAGAAGCTTATCCCTGGAGCATGATAACAATCACCTTCTGTATCTAAAAAAAAGTGGACTTAAGAGTTGGATATGGATACATTTCATTTTAGGAGCTACCCAAGAGGTCTCCCATGAACCGCTGTCACTAGTGACATCCTGTTAGTTCCCCTCAACCATCTGCTGAGATCACCACATTACATAACACCTCCTTGGAAACTCATGCATGGGTACTAAGAAGGCCTCATTGGGTGTAGAAAGATATAGATAAATGAGAGTGGTCCCATAGCCTTTCTTCCATTGATGATGCATGTCAGTATGTCCTTATAGTATCCAACAGGCAGGCTCAAATACATACTCTCTTAGATCAAGTCTGTATGCATAATCCTACAACAACCATGGGGGAAGCTCATATTCTTCTCCCCATACATAAATCCCATTGTCATATTCTGATGGCACAAGGAGAATAATAGTGGGATTATATCCCCAATTTAATAGAAATAATCTACCAGTATATATTGGAGACCAAAAATGTATTGGACTAAATTCCTATGAACATGTTACTAAAGTGCCACTACATTCTAGAAACAACTGAATAACTTCATCAGCATATCAAGACATTGGTAAAAATGTAGGGATTAGTGAATATTACTATCCCAATAATTAGAGAAACATATCACCCTAATCGACATGAATGGGTAACTACTACAGAGCAAGAACACATCCTTGCTCCCATCCAAGAGGATCATCATCATGTGTTGGTAAAGGATGAGGCACATGGTTAGGCTTATATCCCCATTCCAAATAGAGATCAATAACTCAGTTTAGAAAATTTCTTAGGATAGACACACATTCCTATAAAAAAACCAGTAACATACTCCAAAGGCATATGTTGGGCTCATATCCGCATTTCAACTAGGGCTCACTTAGTGAGAGAGGCACATACCTTGGGGAAAGCTTATATTTTTATTGAAAAAGATTAGTGGCACACTCTAAAGTCATAGGACCAGACACATATCACCATTCTAACTAGGGCCCACAAAGTGAGAGTGGAACATGCCTCGGGTTAGGATCATATTCCAATTAGGTAAGCTACTTGATATATTCCAACAGTTTAAGGAAGATAGGATCATATCCCTACTTTTACCAATGAATGACTACACTGATATCCTTTAGAGGCTATATAAGAGGAGGCTCATGTACCTTTACACATTCCGACGTTCCTTTGGTTTATTCTGGAAGGGAATGAATATTTAAACTAGGCTCATATCCCAACTTCATCCAGGGTTGATTAGTATATTCCTGCAACCACCCATAGGTAGGCTCATATTCCTATCGACAATACAAAATCTCACCAACATATACCAGCATCTTCTTAGCAGTGGGATCATATTATCCCAGAACCAAATGGTTATCAACATATTTTGGAAGTTGTTTTATAGTAGGACTATACCCTCGTGCAACCCCAAAATGCAGGTTGTCATATTCTGATCATGACACAGAATGAAGTACATATCTTTGATATTCTCAACGCCATCATCCTTGAGACTATTTGACACATATATGTGATACATCAAGGGTCGATCAAAACTTAAACTGAATAAAAATGAAATTACAATTTCTATAGTCCTTCTTGTAGTAGTGTAGTGATGGATCAAATGGAAACTAATTCTAATATCCATCATGGTCAACCTCCCCATAGTAATATCTCCCTCACACAATAAAATCCTCTAATTTCCTAGAAATATCCATACAGAGAGGTGATCAACACTACAAAACCTTCATATAGATATGTGCTCAAAATACCGGGGTTAGCTATATATAGTGGTCAGTCATCCATCCGCAACACTTCCCTATGGTCAGCCTGTGGCCCAAAGAAGGAACCTTTGTTTTCTGACTGGGTGGAGGAATATAGGTTTGATAAATAAGTAAAAAACATGTATATATAGAGATATTTAGCCAAAAAACCCTCTAAACCATGCTTCATACCATCGACACATTTGACTATGAGATCCTAGACATGCTAGAGAAGGAGTGAAATACTTATATATGCCAGAATATATGGGAAACTAATTAGTGACTAAAGGCCAACCACATTCTTTATCATGGATATGTGGGTGATCTACAGATCATAAATACATTCTTTTGTCATTTGGACATGGTCACATTCTCAATATCCAGAAACCCAATGATAGAGAAGTACAACAAAATACCCTGAAGTGTTTGTCTCTGTATCATAACCAACCTCCATCAACATATCTACAGAGCCCATCCAAGCATATGTATTTTGGGGTGGTGACAATATAGAGCACTGAATTTCACTATGTCTCTAGAGAAACCAATATCCCTTGATACGGTATCCTATAATGTTATAGCCTTTGGATAAATCAATGGACCATGTGATGCATGGGATAGTTGGTCAATACAGTTAAATCCACCTAGATTAATGATTATAAAACGTCACAATAAAAAGGAGAGTTCCACTAATAGGATATTAGGCCATGAACCTCATATGAAACCATTGCATCCAAATCATTCATGATAACAACTGTTCCAAATCAAATGGTCCGTAACAGCAGCTTCTATAGTAGTTGTTTGAGAGAGAACCCATCCCAAAAATTTGGGGGGAGATTTACCACCCCCTCCACCGCTAAGAACATCAACCCCTGAGAGGATCCATGATATATCAATGGAAAATAAAAACTAACCCCTTCTCTCATAAAATGAAATAAGTGTTTATATCTGAATCATCACCAAGAAGATATGAAATTACTTCCACAAAAGATAAATTGGTATAGTATGAGAATGGGGTACAGAATATCAGACAACTAAATAAAGAGATACTCATGGGAAACATTCCCACTAGCTATCATCTTCAGATAGTGAAGAATATCCCTCCTTTGAAACATCAATAACGAGTTGATTTGCTTAAAAGGGTGGTATCTGAGTGTTAGGAAGGCTTTATATCTAGGCAGATGATCTATATAAGTGAGGAAGTTTAATTGGATCATGAATTCCCTCTATTATGAAAAAATTATCTCCCCCACCAAGGTGATTATTTAGTATTAGAATAGGTCAAAAATTAGTAAAATATGAAAATGTGGCCACCTCATCAAGCCTTTCCCACTCCATATAGATGATCGGTATCCCAAACAGAAGTACCTCAAGAACTTCTCAATGCCATTAAATCCTTGGTAGCTCAAATGGAAGCCATGGAAGGGTAGAGCACATCCTTGTAGCCTGAGAAGAATCCACATCCCTAATGGTTGGATAATTCTCTACCTTTCCTAATTTCAGTTGTCATAAATTCTCAACCTTCGATGGTGAAAGATAACTTGAAAAACATCTCACACACTTCATGTCCTGATGCAACCCGATGATGGGACTCCAAGATTGGTAGGAGGGTACCAAGATGAGATATTTTATACAAACTCTAATAGTTATAGTTTTTTTTGGTACACCAACCTTCTCGTAGGATCCATTGTATGATGAGAAGACCTTATTTTTCAATTACTTTATCATTTTATCTCTACGATGAGGGAAACAATAATTTTAAATCTCAAAAATTAAATGAAAAATAGAAATGTTAGGGTTTCTGGATTCATCTCAAGGTGAAATGGTTTTACATAACCACTAATTATCCCTCTCTCATTAGAGAAACTACTAGAACTCCGTGATAAAAATATTTATGATGAGATAAAAACACCCCTAATTAGAATGAAGTATCTAGGATGATCCTATGAGTTTGTAGAAATGAAATAATTTCAAGAAGATTCCATTCAAAGGACCCAAGTGAAATCTCAGTCCATGCCCTCGGGGTAGGGAAAACATATTTATAAGGTAGATACTACTAGTGTTACCTTTAAACCAATATAAGTGACCATTCAATCCCCCAGGTTGGCTCCGAACCGTCTGACGCCTCCTGCCAAGTAGAGACAACAAAAAAATTCTCCCGACCAGAGGTAAAAAAGGGACAAACACCCACAATTTGAGGAATGGATGAATAAATATTATTCATACTAAACTGATATGGTACCCTATTATTTCCTTGAATCCATGGAGAATAACCTACTCAAATCACTATAGACTAAAAAAACCAATGAGATCAGCCTCAATGATCATACCAACTAGTGACCTTTTCATATGAGGTTGGGTTATACTATATATGATTTTTTTGACTTCAAATTCATCCTCCAAAGAGTAATTGATTCTATAAAAGTGATACTAGATAATTCCCCATCATAGGTGACTTGTGTAACTATCACCTAATAAAGGGAAGAGTTAGATTGACAAGAAGTCGCAGCTAAAGTATGGATATAAGTTCAATAAATGGATGACTTGAAAGACAGTTAACCGGGAACATTCCACCCTGAGATCACAACTGCACAAACCAATAACAATCTCACCACCTTGGTAGGTGACATTGAATACACATCCCATAGGTGAATGTAATCATCAGGCATATGAAGAGATATAAGAGAAAGAGTCATATTTAGCTCATACATAAGCTTTGAATCTTGCATACTTATTTATTTCAATGCTCGGAGAATGGGAACTACCTCACAAAATAGAACATTCATTAGAAAAAGAACTCATTTTTTATTCTATTAACATACTTCACTTAATAGATCCCTTCTCTGATGATGTATGTGAATTGAAGTAAGATACCCATGGAGGTGCCTCAGAGGCCTCTATAGGACATATATGTAGTTGAGACTTATGGGAAACTACTCCAACAATCCCAACAAAACCACGGAGGCACCGTAGAGCCCTCCAGTGGTCATTAAAGATGAGTCATATTACACGACTTCTTGACAAGGATTCAATTGTCTAATCATACCAAATAGAGGGGAAGTTCAGCACAACCTTCTCACTGGTAGAAGACGCTCTGTTGACCTTTGCACAAGAACTGGTCTTATCCACCTCAAATGCCTCAGCACTTGAACCACATAATAAGGAGAAACCCCACATCAGGAAGTGAATACCTCTGAAAAAAGGTACGATATTATGAAATAGTAGGGGGTTTTCGATCCAAACTCTAAACCCTGGATGTGTTCCATATTTTAAATGAAATTAGAGAGGCACTCATCAAATCCATCTAGAGTCCATAGAAATTTGAGATAGAAGTTGATGAATTAGAAGTTTATCAAGCGTAGACTATTCTATCAAAATTCCATGTCTCCATCTCATTAAAAAAGAAAGATTAGGAAGAAGTAATCCAAGGACATATCAGACTCTTATATGTTTTAGAAAGACTTGAAAATGATGACATCTGAAGGACTCTGAATAATAACGTCTCGATATAAACCATATCACAATTCAGACCTAATTTTTAAATCACATCCTTAGAGAGGACATTTATGAAGTCAAAGATTATGGGAAAGTACCCCAACAAGACCAACAGAAAGATGGAGGTTACTCAGAGCCCTCTAGTGGTCATTCGAGCCCAGTCATCTTACATGACTGCTTGACAGGGGTGTTATTGTCTGATCATCCTAGACATACAGGAAGCTTGGTATAACCTACACCATGGGTAATAGATTCTCCCTCAACCTATCCACAAGAACTTTTCTTGTACACCTCAAAATATTCAACACTTAAACCGCATAATAAGGAGAAAACCCACATCGGTAACCAAATACATTTGGAAAAAATTACGACATTCTAAAATAATATGTGGGTTTTCTAGAAAAATTAGGAATCTTGAATGTGCTCTATCTTTAAAAAAACTCATAGAGGCACTCATCGAATCCCTCCAAAGGACATTGGAATTCATGATAAAATTATATATAGATGAGGTTTTTTGAGTGGAGAATTTTCCATAAAAATTCCTTGTCGCCATTTCATTCATAGAGTAGGATTGGGAGGAAGTCATAAAGGGACATATTAGACTCCAATATTTTTTTGGAAGACTTGATAATGATGAAATCTAAAGGGATATGACTGATAACAAATTTGGGATCAAAATTATACTAATTTAGACCTTTGGAAATTTGGGGTATAGTGAAGGGGACTTATCTCATATAAAGATAACCATTCAGGGGTATACTAAGAGTGAAAAAAGTCCCCCCAAGAAGATAAAGCTCAAGGATTAGTTTGGGAATATCACATTGAACACTAAGTTTATGTTATCCAGCAAGACACATATTATAATGTCCCACTTGGAATGCCTTAGATTCATATCCATGTAGTAGTACCTTCAACATTTCACGAATTTTTAAATTACCCAATTGAGGTGAAGGTCGACATACTACATGGTGAAAAAGCCCCCTTTAAGTCATATGAATCTATATATGATGAGGAAAGTTTCTATAAAAGGGAAGGAAAACAACTAATGGTGTATGACAATATGAAAGTCAAATCCCCCAATGGCTCGTGTAATTCCCCTCTGAATCCCTAGAGTATACTTATTGGTGATTAAGTGCTACCCATAAACACGATTGATTTAGTAAACTTAATCTTATATTTTGAGGCTCCTCTTATCCCTATAGGTAACATAAAAAAAATCAACTTATAACCTCTCTGAAATGAATTTATAAATTTTGGATGAAAATGTCTCTTCCCATGTCCTTTATCACCTTGATGATGACAGAGATTCCCTCATATTACCTACTATGTCTGAAAATGTCTCCACAAGCTCAGAGGTGGAGGAAGAAGAGGATTACCTTAGGAGAACCCCTCTTGAATTTGAGGAAGGTATATACACTATCACTGATGAGTGAAAGCAAGTAAATTTTGTAATGGAATAATAAACATGGCCCAAATTGATTTTTTACTTCCATTCCTCTCAAGGAGAAATTTATGTACATTTAATTTATAAAGAAAAATCGATTCGTGATCACCTATAATTATATAAAAATTCCTGATCTAAACCCTGATGTGGCTACACACTATCTAGGCTTCCCTGATGACCATAAAGTTTTTAACCAAGATTCCATGAGGAAACAACCCTATGATTCTAATAATATAGAATTATAATTTGAAAATCTGATCAAAGAAAAATTTGTTCAAGAAGTGCAATACCCAAGATATCTTACAAACATCATCTATATAAAGAAAAATCATGGGAATATTAGGGTTCATATAGATTTTAGTGACCTTAATTGAAACATTTAGAAAGAATTTTTCCCATTTTTAATCACAGAACTATTGATCAATAAAGATTTTGGTTTCAAAGAACTATTATTTATAGATGGGTATTTATGGTATAATAAAATCAAGATAGCTTCTGAAGACGAGGAAGCCACCTCATTCAGAGAACCCTTGGAAATATTTTTCTATCTAGTGTTGCCCTTTAAATTAATGAATATTGGAACTATATATCAACATTCTTTGCATTATATCTTTAGGAACTTATTGGGATGAATATAAGAATGAAATATCGACGACCTAGTGGTCAAATATCTACAATGATGTGATCACCTCATGAATCTTCAACCAATTTTCTACAAGTTGTGACATCATGGTTTGAATATGAATCTTATAAAGTTCACTTTTAGGGTAATGTTTGGTAAATTACTCATCTTTTTAGAACACCACCATGACATCAAGGTAGAATCATAAATTACTAGTGAAATCCTAGAAATTTCACCCCCTCAGAATCTCAAATAACTGAGGGGGATCCAAGGTACCTTGCTTATATACAGCGTTTCATAGCTATCCTGACCAAAAAATCTCTCCCCTTCACAAAGTTAATGAAGAAGGGATTAATTTACCATTGGGATGAGGAATTACAATAACCCTTTAAAAGTCTTAATCATTACTTGTTAAATCCGATGGTCTTGATACTACTAGTGGAAGGAAAATAGATCACCTTATATGTGACTATAATTGAATGATCACTTGGGGCTCTCCTCACATAGAGAAATGATACAGGAAATGAGAAAAATATCTAATACCTAAGTTGAATGATGTTAGGTACTTAGATCCAGAGTTCTGATGTTCATATGAACTACCTCACACTCATATTGTTTTTTTTGAAAAAGATGAGGTATTGCTTTTAGTGTCACAAATTCCACTTGGTCTCTCTTATTCACCCACTCAAGTACATCATTGTTTATCCAATGATAACTAGGAGTTTATCCTGATGGGTTTCTATTATGTAGTAATATGACATTTAGTTCATGTCACAAAAGTTAGTGAAAGGAAAATACCTTGATGATTTCCTTGAGGCACATCCTAGATTGAAAAGAACACTAGTGTACACTGAACTTCCAAGAAAAGAGGTTTTCTACACCCACAACTCACCTCAAACATGGGAGTTGTATTTTTATGGTACTTTCTGAAGTCCTATCTATAAGATATTGGAAAACCCAAATCTTAATTAGGTTGTATTAAGTATTTTATTTGTTTATTTTGAAAAATAAATTTCCCCTACCATTTCTCACTATCCGAAGACTGCATGAATAATGAGGCCGGATACCAATCCCTCATCGTTGGATTGGAACCATCCCTACAGCTTCATATTTCTTACTTAAACATGAAAGGTGATTTAGAGATAGTGATAAAACAAATCAATAGTGAATATTACATAAAAGGATGAATTTTCCCCTCTAACTATTTACATCATAGGGTTGAGGGAAGAATTCCTTTTTGAACCAAAATTCCATCATGCGCCTCAATAACAAAATTCTCATGCTTATGCACTGGCTAATTTATCCCTGGTCTTAGATGACACCAATTAGGATGAGGTTGTATTTTTTATAATGTACTGAAGGATGGTCTCATCGATTAGAATCTTCGACATTGAAGAAATCAATGAGGTCCAATATCCCCCAAAGCATGTTAAAATGGTATCCAAAAGTGGAACCTAAAAACAGATTGAGCTAGAAAAGAATAGATTCAGCACAAAGCAGAAAAATTTACCCTTTAGGATAGGAAAAATAAGAAAAATACCTTTATAAATGAGGATTTGACTAAATCCTCTATATATGCATAGTATAAACAGAGACTCTCGATATCATGGAAGAAGTCCAAGTTTTCTCATGTGGTGCACCTCATTCTGGGACTAGGATCTCTCATCAAATCCGGAGGCTTAGTTACTTCTAGAAAACCTTGATATTGGATAGTCTAAATTTCTACATGAAATTTCATTAATGATAGATTCATATAAACTTAATCCACCACACCCCAAAATTTTTACATACAGCTAAATATTCTCAGACATTTTCTATGTGGGGAATGGATATTGTAGGGCTATATCCCCCATCCATGAAAAAGAAGTTTAAGTTCATCCTTACTACTATTAACATTATTTATAAATGGGATGAGGAAATAGCCCACAATGAATTCTGATTGAATAATATTATTAAATTCATGAAGTAAAATATCATCACCATATTTGGAGTGCCCTATATAATATTGACAGAAAATGGTACCAATTTCACTGCAAATGAGTTAAATAAATTGTAACTGGAGTAAAATATCTAGTTGAACCATTCATCCCCCTATCACATAGAAAAAATTGATAAATTGAGGTCTTTAATAATACTCTATAAAATGTACTGTATAAGATAGTGAATAAGTAAAAGAAGTCTTGGCCATACAATATTCTTCATGTTCTGGGCCTATCGTACCCCCACACATGATTCTACACAAGAAACTCTATATTAATTAGTATACAAATCCAAGGAAGTATTTCCCATATAATTCTAGTTTCAATCACTTTGAATAGCTATCAGTGGAAAAATCTTATATGATGAGAAATAATAAAAGTGGATGGATGAGTTGGAAGGGCTCGATGAGAAAAGGTTTTATACACTACAAAACATTGAATTCCATCAAAATAGGATCCATAAATCCTTCAATAAAAAGGATTTCCTCCATTAATTTCTTCAAGGAGAAATAAAGTTGTCTCTCAGAACCCTAATGATACCAATAAAGAATCCCTCAAAGATGAAATCCAAATGGTAAAGGACTTTAATCATACAAAAATCTATTCCAATGGATCATACTATGTGGACACCATATATGGGTAACACATCATGCCTCCCAAAAATGAGAGGTTTATCAACAAATACTTTGCATATACACCATCAAGAATCCCATATCTTTACCAGATGATGTTAAACTACAAGGAAAAATTCCTTACAGTACGATGTTACACTGTAAAAAAAACATCCTCAAATCATGATTTTAAACTACAAGGAAAATGCACATACCAAAATATGTTAAACAATATAGAAAAATTCCTTACCACATGACTTTAAACTTCAAGGAAATCATCCTTACTACATGATGTTAAATTGTAAGGAAAATCTAATTACCACATGATGTTAAACAACAAGGAAAATGTCGTTATTGCATGATGTTAAACTAAATGATGATAAATTCCTTACCATATGATGTAAAAATACATAAAAATGGACCTATAAGAAATATCACAAACTAAACAGATTTATTCATTATTACTTCACGATGTTAAACTGCCCAAAAATGTCACTTCATAGCTGACTCATTGTATGTGATCTATATCTACAAAAAGCAAAGATGAAGCACACCCTCTCCCTATGTGTAAGTTAGATCCACATAAGGAATAAACCCACTGAATAACTACACATGGATTGATTCCAACCATCAAAGGATATGTAGTGATGCCTAGATCTCAAATCTTGGGTCCAACCATAATATATCTATCCTGGATGCAAGACATCAGCCTGCGAGCCAATATATTCAGCACATGATGTTAAAATATAGAATTACCCTATATACCAAACTTATTATTCCTTGGGATACTGTTAAGGAATCATTATATCACAAACATGGGATGCCTCTTGTGAGATGATTTACCAAACACTCGGGCAACGTTTTTTGGGATTTGTACCTTGTTTTTCTAGTAGTGGAACCTTCATCCTTGCCACATGATGTTAAAATGTATGATTTCCCACAACTGTGTTTGGCTTGATTCTTAGTTTAATGAGATATGTAGAGATTCCTAGATCTTATAACTTGGACTATCCACTACATGATACAAAAAACCATGTCCTTTATTTTAATCACCATTATGTGGAAAAAGAAAACTTTTCCATTATTTGTTTCTATCCATGAGCATAAATCACTTGGGCTTAGAAATTTTTGGTAAGGGATTAACCATATTGAGACATATATATTCACGTCATGGATAGAATAGTCTTGGTAGAGGGGATTTAAACTATATATCATTTTGGGTCCTCAGTGTATGATGTTAATCATCATGGAAGATGTCCTCAACACATAACTATAAAATGGATCCTTAGCCAGTGAATTAAGCATAGGATACCTCATATGATAAATATGATATGATTAAATTTCCTTACTAGATATGAAATTTTATTCCATGCCTCACAACCTTAAAATTCATGTAACTAATTTTAGGGTTTCTTATCTTGGTATAGGGCCTATTTGGGTCATTTTTATGTTGATTTTTTACACTTTTTACCACTTGAAAATTCTTAGAGTACCTACTCCACTCCAGGTCCAAGAATTAAAACCTTAAACTATATTTAGATTGGTTTAAAGTATTTTTGTGACACAATGGATTTAATTTACCTCCTTTTACATCAAGTTTTACCTCTTTCATTCCATGAAAACATCCCTAAATAAAACACTCCCTTTCAGGTCCAAGAATTCTAATCGGAAGCTATTTATATCCATACCCACATGGACTATCATTTACATAGTTTGATTAAATACTAGGGTTTAAAAAAAATTCCCCATTTTCTCTTCATTGGATTCTCACCCGAGAGGGTTCCACCCTTCTATTGTCTGTTTCCCACCATAGGACATTCTAGAACTATGTGTGTCTTGATTCCTATCATCACAAGATACACAGTGATCACTAGATCTCCGATCCTATGTATAGATACAATAGTCAATAGAAAAAATACCCCATCTACATATAGTTTAGACCTTATTATAAAGTTCCAATTATAGAACTACGTGTGACTTGATTCTTATCATCACCAAATATATTGTAGTGCCCATATATCCAATCCTAGGCCCAACCACAATAATCAATGGGAAAAATAACTCCTTGATTTATGGGTTAGACTTTTGTAGAGTGTTCCCAATATATAACTACATGTGGTTGTATTCCTATCATCATAGAATACATAGTGATCCATGAATCTCTGATCCTAGGCCTAATCACAAAAATCAATGGCAAAAATTCCCACCTTTATGTATAGGTCTGACCTATGTGAAGAGTTTCCTCCTCAAGAACTATTTGTGGTTTGATTCCTATTATCATATGATACCTTGTGACACCTGGATATCCAATCATTGATCTAACCACAACACAAAAATTAATAATAATTTACCCCACTTATATATGGGTTGGACCTAAGTAGTGAGTCATCTGAAACCAACTATTGAACAAGCTAATCGAATTCCTAGTTGTCCCTTGTTTATCATACCGAGCACTTATCAGGCAATATTACGGAACCTAGAAAGTCACTCTATTTAGCGCCACTAAGACACAATTTACTTTTCACATGATATTAAATGGCATGAAAACATCCTAGTCTCATGATGTTAAAATTAATGGGAATGTTCTAGTTTCACAATATTAAACTACAAGACATATGGTTCATCTTCCAAGAATTTGAACTACTTAGAGTGGGCCATCCTATCTAAGATTTTATTTTAGGGATGTATTTTTCACCTCCATATCATAATAAAATATGGATATTACTTATCCCTATATATGATCTCTATCTATATATAGGACCCCTCAATTAGACATGATTTTGGGACTCACTAAATAAAGAAGATAAAATACCCATATCCCCTACATATGAGTTATATTTTTGTAGAAGAATCTCATTAAATGATCCAATTATGGCATGATTCTTTACCTTACAATATGAAAAGGTAAACCTAGCTGATCCCATACATAAAAATCTAAATATACCATTTCATGAAGAAGATCATGTCATATAGACTCACGTTTCCTATGTGTGAGTCAAATCTACGTATGAATTTTTTGCATATGAGATAAATATTTGAAAGAAGGGACCCAACATAAGGATACTCCTAAATAAAAATATGCATGGATAAAAGGTTTTTTATGTTTCTTGGTTCCCCAACTCAAAAAAATTGTTCCCATGTAAAATCCATTATTAATGGTTGATATATTCCCACTGATTTTCACCTCAAGTTAACTTAGATATTCCCAGACTGTGATTTACAATCCCTATAACCAGACTATTCAAGAGGATTCAACGTCCTCAAAGTTACATAACTATGTACTATACCCTTTCTCAGAGTAGGAGTGAGACACTCCATTATCAAACCTTTTGATTCCCCACATTACATGACTCAAAATCACTTAGAATAGGGACCGATACTCCCCAAAAATCTAAACTTCCATGGGGTTCTAAACCCCCATGGATACCTTTCTCTCTATACCCCACTTCATCATCCAGATGTTTGGGTCTTCAAAAATTTTCCATGGCCTTTGGAAACATGTGGTTATCCACATTACTTTACCAATCATGTATGATCGATGGGACCATGAATAAGGGATTCTAACCTACCAACTAAAGTAAAATTCTCTTTTTAGGAAAGGAACCCTTATACTCACGAGGCCTAGAAACACCATGGTGGAACCCATACCTTAGGGTGTTTTGGGTCATCCCTGACATGTACGACCCATTCCATATCAATAGATTCAAGATCTTGGAAATATGAATTAAACCACCCATATTCTAAATATTATAGTGGACTCAGCTTCCCTAATATTTTACCAACCATAAATACCCTTCAAGGTAAGGATGTGGGGTGTCACAACCCATTATGGAAATTCATCCATCATATTTCCCACAAGGAAGTGAGGTGATATAAACCTTCATAAAAATACATTATTCAGAATATCAATTAAGAATTTAGGGTTTATTAACCCCTCATGGACACTCATTCTTTAGAATCCCATCAAGGGTGTAGGGTGCTTGAACCCCACATGAATAACTTTCATTTACTAAAAATAATTAAAGTTACAAGATATAAAAACATAAACTAAAACACCCAATGGTTCGATCTATAAGTCATTATACTATATAAATAGAAGGTATAAGATAAAATACCTTAAAATAAAAAACATAAATAATATAGTTTGCAAGGACTTGAAATGGTCTATTGAAATAGACATATTTCTTACAAAGATAAAAACTCAAAAAGGGAACTATAGAAAAAATTCAAGTCTCTACTCACTGTATATGAACTATGTGCGGTCTAGGAAATATTGAGAACCCATAAAATGGAAAAGTAAATGAAAATTTCAGGATAAAAACCAGTAAGAGGATGGCCTAAGAAAAATCCAAGTCCAAGCCCACAAATCCTTCCCTTATATCAAGATTAGGAAAAAGTTAGGGAAATATAAATAAAATGATATAAATCTTGTAGGGATCATCATTTGTCACTATAAAAAATCAATATATTCTCACTAAGTCCACTGACTTAAATAAATGATAGATCATTCTCCCCGAGGAAATATAATTTTCCCAAATTATCCTTGTAAATCAAAAGATCTCAAGAAAACTAGAGATGGTAAATCAATGAGAAATCCTATATTGGTTGGTATTAATTAGTAATTCAGAAGAAAAATACATTGTGATTAAAAAATTAAAGTCCACATGTTTATGTTTATTTTATATCATAAAAAGGTTGGGTATAATTGATGATTTATGTGAAATTAGATCAATGAAATTTCATGAACATCATGAATAAAAGAAAGATAGAGAATGACATGGAAAGATCAGGGAATTTTTTCATTGGTAGAATAAAAAATGAGGAATCTCTACATTTTATAGACTTTACAAGGATATGATCAAAACAAAAAAATTAGTGATCATAATACAATAATATTGGATTGGCATAATTTTTCAAATCAGCTAGAGTCTAGTGAGAACTATCAATGAAATGATGAAGGGTCATTGAATTTTTCCTCTCCACCACTAGATTAGTATAAAGAGTATCAATAAAATAAGATAAATCTTAAAATTATTTCTGACCAGCCTCTAATAAATATGATAATGTCAGAAAATAATATTTTGTGATAGATATACATGCTTCATATTCTCCTATTGTTTTAGTCAAGAGGTCCATTTGAGTGGATAACTAAGAGGCTGTGTGGAATATTTCTCAAGTGCCTCTGATACTTCCTTTAGTGACTAGTACAGAGAACCTTTTTCATTAAAACTATGTAGTCCATTCTTAATATTAAATAGTAGTTAGCAGGTCAGGATTATTTACAACTTGATATCATATAATGGCTGACAATTAAAGCCACCTACCCGCAAATCTTGAAATAGTTAGTAATGGTGTTACTCTTGGTCACAAGATATTTCTAAGGTTATTTCACTAATCAATTCATGAATTTAATAAAATATTATATCGCATCATGATTGGTCCTTTTAAATTACTAAGGTGGGTACATAATAAGGGTGAATGATTGGCTAATCTAAATAAGAATAAAGAGAGAAAGTTTCATGTTCCCTTCTCTCAAATGGTGCATCATTTGTCACTCATACTGAATGATAAACTTACTCAACAAATTCTTTCCCACTAATGGGATGATCATTTTAATAAGAGGATTATTTATTGAAAGATCACCTAAGTATTGAATCAACTCCATTTTTTCGACAGATTAGGGGGTCAGTGAAGAACCAAGTTTGTACACCTGATAGACCAACCAATTTAGCAATCCACCTGGGAAAGCATCCACCCAATCCTAGGAATACTCGTAAGATAGGAAGATAGGGGTAACTATAGGTGGAAGAATAATCTCATCATTTCTATCTTCAAATGCCAACATAATCCAAAATTGGTGGATAATCTCAATATTTCATTCTAACTATACACTAGATGAAGGGAGACGAGAAACCCTTTGTATGAAACTGAATTGGTGAGAAAATCTATAAGGGGTATATGGCTTGTAAATAATAAGCTTTTCTATTTGGTACATGATAATCCCAACCCAAAGAGATATTTTTTAGGACCATTCATTGAGAGATCCATTTCCGTAATGAACAATTATCCTGATCAGTATGCGACAATGTATAAAGTTGAAATAATTAGACCACTTGAACATGTCAATTAACTTATAATATCCAAGAGACATCGCCTCAACCCCAAATTTTTTTAATATACTTTTATGAAATGAAGAATCAAAGATCCCAGTAGTGTAATAGTGACTTCAATAGTAAAAATTCTCTCTTATCCACCTGAATAAGAACTGGAAAGGTCTTCCAATCCTATAAGGTATATTTACTTGTTGTATGTGGCCTAGAAATTGGTATAGGTGATCGATATTCAATAAAAATTGATTAGGAGATTGACCGTATACTAATCTATCTTCCATCATCCGTGTACAAACATAGATCCCAAGAACGTGTTCCCGGTCGGTAAGATCCATCCATTAAAAAACATGTCTAAAACCCCCTTCAATTGAAGAATTGGGGATACCTATGGTCTCACCCCATATCCCCACGTGTCATACTCTACATCCTCAAGTATTTCCCATTATGATCCCATTCTTTCATAGATCCATTGGGAAGTGAATCGATGAGCGTGTATAGGAGTTGGCTGAGTTCTATAACGGTAGAGAAAGATGTTAATACAGTTATTAAAATAAGCAAGTGAAAACATATTTATATTCTTTATTAACATCTATTTCACAATGGTAAGTATATCCCTTTCCAAGGTAAGAGTTTTTGAAGGGTCATCCCAAACATATGTGGAAAGAATAAAATACTTATACATCTCCTCAAGTAAAGATATCTCTCCTAGCTAGTAAATTTCTTAGTGGATGATACCTAACTTACTATGGGATATATGAAATAAATTAATGTTAGGAAAGAAATGGATAATAATATCTTTAAGTATTTTTGATTGATAATATATAATGAACTAAGAAATCCATGCTAACTCATAAAGCTCTATAGAATACAAATGGTTAGAGAATTCTGAAAAGATTTGTCTAATCCAGAACAACCATGCCCATTCATCAGAAAACTTACCACTAGGCTGAAGCTCCCATTTCAAGCCCCATCCACTTCTCATATTATTCAGGGAGGAGACAAATATTATTGAATAATATTAATCCATTTGCTGGTCAGAAAAAACACAACTTTTTGGACCCTTAGGGGAGTTATCCAACATATAGGACAACCCATGGGATTGTTCCATGACCGATTAAATACCTTCATAAATCTTCATTTAAATATAATCAATGGAATATGATATCCAACAAGATGGGAGATTGTAATCAGACGAGGGAGTGAAAATATAATCCAATTGGGTGAGTTATTTTGTCATTATATGAGTACCTAATTCATAAATCTTGTGAATATGTATATTTCACAAAATTCAATGGATGGAGGGTTATGAAAATGAATCACATATACATTAAAAAAATTAAATAAATTATATATATGTATAAAATTATTGAACAACTCATGAAATGTTTTGAAATGAAGTTGTTGGATATAATGATTAGTGGCACAATGAATTTCCTATTTTAACTTAGTGATATGAATCCTAAATTAAAACACAATTAATGATAAGGTAAAAATTTAATATAGATATTCAAGGAATAATAGATCAATAATTCAACTTATTATATTAATATAATAACTTATGAAGTGTTGAATAACATGTATCAATGATCTTGAACCCAATCATCATTGTCCATATCAAATTCCATCCATTATCTAAATTTTCCTTCGTTAATATAGGATGGTTTATCTCTATTTTGTTTTATCCTCAAAAATATACAATACATAAATTGGTGCATTCATCTATAAAATATCATTTTTTCAATCAAAGATTCCCAAAAATATATGTTATACCCATACTATTTGAATATATTTAAATATATCTATGCTGGATACATCCACCCAAATAGCATGGGACCTCTAGTGATGACTTATCCAGATAAATTTATGGTCAATTGGACTATGAAATAAAAAAATAAATAATAAATAGTTCCTATAAATGACATAGTGTATGAACAATATTTTATTATATCTTTTTTAAATCACTCATTTGATTATTTCTTAAACAGATATATCTGAAAAAATTAGAAAAGTTAATTAGTGAATCAATAACATGGGTAGGAAAATAATCAAGAATTATAATTGGGTTTAAATATTGAAACAGAACATGTTAATCATGAATTTTCAACCATGTAATGTCATTATCTCCACATTGACATATTCATAAATATTAGAGAAATAATCATTAGTAATGTTGATGTACTTAAAATTGATAAAAATTCCTATTTCTTATTGTTACTCATTGTGTATTATGAAAAAAGAATATATACCCTCTTACCCCCACCTAACTATAAATTAAAAAACTTTCCCAACCTAATTTCTTAAATATCATGATGAGCATTAACACTATGCTTTGATTGCCACTTGAAATCCAAAATGATGCAGATTATATTATTGTACACATTTTTCTCAATGTGCATACATCCAGATTGTGCATATCTTTTCAATAAGGAAATTCAAATAAAACACTTTAATTTTTCCCATTATTATTTCTCCATATATTTCAAGAAGGAATACGTAGAAATATAGGATCCAATAAATCCTAAAAATCGTACACTATCAGAATATTTTCTTGGTTAATTTGTGTTATAATTTGATCCCCATACATTATTTGTGGTGTTTGTTCATATTCTCTCTTCCCATAAAATGAAACACTATTTTTTTGAACATGTGTAGTGGGGGAAGAAATATTTTTTGATCAATGTATTCCCAGTTTCTAAAGTGCACAAACCATGTTAATTTCTTACTTTATTACAATAAGGGTAGGTTAATTATCTACTTATACTCCAATATGACTAGTTTACATATGTTGTGATTTCATTAATTGTCCATAAAAATTTCACATGAAGTATAAAAATTTCATTGGCTATCAAATCGTAATTCATTACACAACCATCTAAAAATTATTACAACATTTTAATAAATAGTTAAACACAAACATCACTTTTATTATCAGGTCCACTTACTCAATAAATATGAGTGGAATGTAACAAAAATTGTTGTTTCATACATAACCATAGTGGAATGTTATATGGAACCAAAACCACTAACTACATACTATATATGACACCAAACACAGACTTAAATGGGTTTAAAACATTTTTTTCCAAACCTAGTAGAATATCATGAGTATCCTAATAAAATTATGAGTGTCTATGATCAAACTCCTTCCATGCCAAATATTTTTTATATGGGTTAACTTATTAGGATATTTTTCTATCTATAAATTCCACATCCTCATTTTAGCAATTTCATCTAACACTAAGAATATCTTCATCCTTTGTTTCAGTGGGGAGTAGCACATATACTTAGTGGTGATCTATTTACCTCGATTCTACCACCAACCAAGAAGAATCTAAATATCTTGATTAATCTTGTTGTCCTACACTTGGATGAGAAACAAATAGTATAAGTACTGAGTTGTGAATTCTCTTTTCTAGAAAATATAAAATTTTCATGGAATGTATCAATTGTCTCATATATGAAACCGAGGATGCCATTCAAATTGAGAAAATTGTAGTATGACTGTGGATTCTTCAATTGTGTAGAATTTACCTTCTACAATAGTACCAAAAATATATAAAAGAATTCTATCAAATGATTCAAGGTATTAAAGTGTAATACTTCAACGATAAACAATAATTTACTAAATCAAGTGTATAATTTTTTTAATTTTTTACATTCATTTAAAGAATTTCAATGAATTTTAGTATTTCTATAATTTCTTAAGAATAAGTATTACTCTATAAAATGTAATCATTTAAGATGCTACTCTCTTATGTTTGAAACTGATATATCATTTCACTATTTATTATGTTAATCAGATCAACTGTTATCAAATTAAGATCCATATAAATACTTTTTGATCAGTGGCATGAAATTAACGCTTCTCAATCACATATACATGTATTATAATTTCTTAAAAACATATTCAGAAACTAATGTTCCCTAATGGTATCTTGTTTGAATATATGTCAATTTACACATTTTTTACATGGGAATTAATCAAATAAATTTTAAAACCATTGGTAAAATAAATAAATTTTATAATCCCTACAAAATATTCAATAGAAAATGTATTATGTAGATCAATAAATCTATTATCCATATTAGTATCTATATAAAAAAAAGTTTAAATATAAAAACATTACCTTTTAAAGTGACATTCTTTTCAAATAAAAATAAAATAATCTATATGAAAATATTATTATATGAAAAATAAAATGATAACTATGTATGAAAATTTAATTTAGTTATTATAAAAGATAACAATTATGTATTATTATATAATAAAATAAATTGTATTTATTCATTAAATTTATTAGAGACAAAAATAACTGAATACATTCTCCAGTGATAACAAATATAACATACATTTATTGCGAAAATAATATACAAGACGAATATAGATTAATGAAAATAAATATTATTTAAGGTGTATATTATTATATATATATATATTAATATGTGATTAACTAATATATATTTAATAATATATATATTGCATAATTTTTTTTTAGAAAAATTTAAAAAATAATATATTGATTAATTAAATAATCATTTTGAATTTAGTTAAATATCATTCCAAAAATGTATATCTATTTAATGATTGAGAACTACATTTTTTAAATTAAATTTTTTTATAATTTATATTCAAATAAAAAATATATTATAACTATAATTTTCCAAAAAAATACATATTTTGTATTTTAAAATTAAACCAATATATAAAATTGATGTAAATTTAACAAGGATATATGTAATTCCTACATCTAATCACAATAACAAGGTAAAAAATTAATCATTTGGAAACCATTCATTTGTTGAAAATAAAATAGAAAATAACCTATTTTTACTCATTCAAACCAACCAAATTTCAAACTACAGACCAATACATATATCAATTTAGGTTTTTCAAGTCAAGTTTCCAACAAGTCTCATAGAATTTAAAAACTAAATTAAAATGGAAAATTATTAAAACACGATAGAGAATCCAGAAAGATGAGTCACAATAAGTGAATTTCAAAATTTTAAAAGCCCAAAATCCTTAATTACTTAAAACCATAATTCACGCATATTAATTAATTAATAAATGAAAATAAAGGGTATTTAAGTTTATATGTTAAATTATTCAAAAATGCATCCTCTAGATTTCTTGAGTAGTGGTGGGGGGGCTACGAGTGAGCGTCAAGGGAATGAAGTAGTGGCTGGTTAGAGGAGAGAAAATAGTGAATCATGTAGTGTTATAGGAGAAATTACGAACATAGTTTTTGTGGGGGGGGGGGTAATGGGATGGGTGGCCTCCCTGAGTAGCATGGTTCACATGGGGGGTGGGGTGATTTCATGAGCAGCAGAGTTTTCACATAGGGTTTCTCAAGAAACTGGTCTCATGCAGGGGAAGATATTTCATGTTGGGAAGGATGGTTCATGTAATATTGGGGGATATGCATGGGGTATAATATGGGGGGATACATGTAGTGAAATGGGGGGTGGGGGGGGGGGTCATATAGGGGAAATATTTTAAGAGCACAATGGCCTCTATTTGGTGGTTGTTATTGAAAAAAATAGTAATAACCGAATAGAGGTCCCTCAAATTCTATATCCCCAAAAACCAATTTATTTAGTAGTGGTGTGATGTTTCAAGTTATTATTTACATAGAAGATAAAATTGTGATGAATATCAATTGATGGTGGAGTTGATTATGATGGAGCTGGTAATGATGGGGGAAATGATCTTGGAGAAAATAATTATTGAGATAATGATAGCTAAAAATTAAAATTTTAAATCAAGGTAGATATTGTTGGGTTTTTTATGATTTCAAATTTCTATAGTATATAAAGGGAGAAAAGATGATAATATATAATATAAGTTCCACATGGACGTTTTAGTGAGTGGTTTTAGTAAAAACATGGGGAAACCATGTTGAGAGTTGGATGTTATGTCTTATAAAAAGAAGTTGGAATTCCTCTATTAAAAAGTATTTGGGTAGTTTGAAAAAGAAATAGTGAGAGGGATAAGAGAGAGTTTTAAAAGATATAGTTCATTGATAGAGGAGGAAAGGGATGGAAATCATGCAATATCCCATAAGAAGTGTCATTGATTGTGTACGAAGAGATCCATAATAGTTCCTTGCATCAAAATTATTCTTGATATTACCATGATTACATGGAATATTCTAGTTATAAAGATATAAAATAAAAAATATGGTGAGAGATACAATCCCAACTATTGATTGGTATTTTAAAACCACTAGAAATAGATTTTATCAGTGGTAAAAAGTAAAAGATTCTTCAAGTATTATTAAATTCCAATTTTTTTAGTTAAAAAAAGAGCTGATAAATGTGAATTTTATTAGTGGTAAAAACTTGTTGATAAATGGGGATTTTTTTTTATTTTTTAGCACTGATAAAACTCATTTTTTTAAATGACTCCAACAATGAAAACCTTTATGATCACTAGATTCTAGTGTTGATAAAACCCAAAAATAGTTTCTTAAAATAATCATGGAAGATAACCTTGTAAGGCTTCCATTTGACCCATTTATCACTCCCCCATCAATTCCCGGACCCCCTTTATCAACACTTATTCTAATTAGCAACAAACATTTCATCCATGCATGCTCGTGAGTTTTGAACTGGTGTCCTCCTCTTATAAGATGAATGACCTTACGACTACCACATCATGTTTTCCATTCTATATTATGATTTATCGATATATATATATATATTATTTATATATTTATTCATATAATTAAATAAAATAATAAAATTATTTTAAAATATGTTTATAAAATATTTATATAAATATTTATATATTTTAGTGTATATTTTGTACATTTATTTATATTTTTATATTTACATTTGTTAGGTCCTACTAGGGTCTGTGCGTGAGATATACCCTAGGGGTGAAAAAGGATATGCATATTTTCTCCGAACAATTATCTTTCGATAATTTCCTCATAAATTTTTTTAGATCTTGACATTTTAACTTAAGGATCACACCTTTTTTCTCTTATATTAATCACAATTCCATTTCCTTTTCACTTGACCAACCCTTTTTAGAAGATGTTATTTGTTTATTTATTTACCCTATTTTGGTTTTCATACCAAAATTAAATAAGACAAGGTTATTTTACTTGATTCACCCTCACCAGGTTGCGTCCAAGGATCATGCATCGATAATGTACCATGAACTAAAATATAATAACCATACTAATCAATGGTAGGGGTCAATCTAGGAACCTCCTTACTTGATCTCATTACCCTAAAATGTTTTTGGTAGACTCACCATTACCCAAGTCTCACTACCCTCACTTTGGCTCTATACCATTATTGGCTCACTTCCATCTTCCACCTCATTTTCTCACGTCTTCAAAGTAGTATATTCATAATGTTTTTGGAAATGTAGGTCTCCTCACCAGTATAGATTTCATCATTTCACCAAATGTAGATGGGTTCCACTGAATTCCTCTTGTTTCTTTATCATAATATGTGAATTCATCTTTGTGTAACACCTTCTTAATTCTAGAATGACACTGAAAACCCTCTTCTCTTTATTTTTCTTTTTCAAAAGTGCTTGTTGATTGGAGACTCCAGTTTGATCTATTTAACATTAATATTCAACGTATACATAGAGTCTCTCTCCCATTATTGCCTCCTATAGTATCCAATATTCAATGTTAATAAGATAGATATCGATCCAATGAATTTCTAGTTTTTAGTCCTTGATTGGTTCTTTTTAAATTCACATAAGATCATCACGGGAAACCAAATTAACCAAAGTCAGTAGATTTTCTTCAGGGACCATTTGATTTACTTTACAGTATGAATTAATTCCAAATTAATTCACCAAAACATAATACTATAATCCTCTTTTAATTTAGCTTTAATCATGGTATAAAAACAAGACACATTATTATAGAAGCATTTAAGAACCAGTCAAGCATCACCTTAATTAAATATCATGAATTATATGTGTCACCCATCAACACTCCCTTCACCATGGCATGTTAACAGACCATTTCCTGGTTTGACTCCAAAATGTCAGTCACTAGGACAGTGTCACCTATTGTTGGTCATATTTTCTTGTAGCTCCACCGAATGACCATGACCATCATCAAACACCATCATTACCTCCTTGTTCTCATTTTTCTTAGGAACACCACTAACACCATCAAATGCAGCTAGCCCCATATCCATATTAGCCTTTATCGTTTTTCATAATTTCTCTATAATTCTTCCATGGGAACCACCAGGGGATGATCCCTTTCTACTTTTTCAAGTTATAATTTTATTTTTAATGTTCCCTATCTTTTTTGATTTTCTTTCACCTTGGTATTTCTTCACCTTAACCACACCCAGTAGTTACAATATGTCCTTATTTGGTTGCCTATGTTTCACTCTTGGGAAACTATCTTCCACTTTATTCTCTTCTAGTTTTCCTTAAAACATCTGTTCTTACTTTATTTTCATAGTGTATATAACACAAAAACCATGAAGATGAATTTTTTAAAAACTCCAAACAACCAGAAATCAAGAATTTTTTTTATCATCTAAGAATCAAATTGATTTTTTCTTTCATGTCAATGTAGTTATTTTATTACCGAAAACCTTATCATCAACCAATCTAATATAATTATTTAGGATTCCTAAAATATGAACATTTTTATTTTGTTAAAAATATAAAACACATCTAATTCCAATAAATATTACTCCCCATTATTAGAAATGAAATACAAAGGGAAATTAATCTTGAATAAAATGATTGTATCTTCTATTGAAGCTTGATTTCCCCTTTGTATGGAGTCACCTCATTTCATTTTCAAAACATTTACCCCCAGATGTGTGTGGGAAAATTCAAGAAATCTAAACTCCCTTATTGTTTTCCACTTTCTAGTGGTTTCTTCTTGGGGTTTATCCCTCCATATGATGATAGGGAGGACTTCCTCATCCTATTTCTTCTCCAAATATTTCAAAAGATTATTATACTTTGGATTCAACCACATTTTTATTATCCAAATCATCTAAAACCAATTTAAATCGATTTATGGTTGGAATTTCCAACTCCAAAAACTGTTCATTCCAAAATAGTTTCACCTTATTAAGAGATTCATTGAGTGAATTTACCACATGAAACTTAGGACATCAAAAAATATTCTAATCCCACTACTCGTAAATTCGGTGTAGGAAACATGAGGTTTTGTAGATGAAAATAAGGATGTTCATGTCACTCATGATTACTAAATAAAAAGTCATAGATGTTTTGAATATTTCGCTTATTAACACAACCTATAATCCCCATCTCACTTTCACATCAAACCATCAGTATAAAAATAATAAATCATTTTTTGTGGGCATCATACCACTTGAGGATGTAATTGATACCACATGTTAATATTTTAAACAAATTATACCACTTTTACTCCATGATTTTATGTTATTTATAGGATTCAAAAGTCTCTAATGAGGATTAAAATCCATGTAATGTTTATCAAGACTTCACCTTGAGTCTTCAACACTTGACACCAATTGATATAGCTCAATATGGGGACACCATTGGTGGGAATAACTCTACCATCTTAGAAGCCTTTGGATATATATGAATTCATCATATGATAAAAAATACCAACCCACTTTTTATCCAATAACAAATATGTGAATATGGAATTCATGTTTTTTCTTTCCACTTTCATGTGATTTTAGAGAAAAATCACCCCATTAATAGTATAACCCTCTTAATTATGAACATATTCATAAAATTTAATAAAAAATAAAACATATGGATTGATGGGTACCTAAAATTTCCTCAAGTAAAGGAATAGGGATGACTATATTGCACTGACCCATTGTTTTCCACCTTTCTTTTTCTTCTTTTCAGTATTAGGGAGAGAAATATCATCACCTCACTCACTTACTTATCTTCATGATTATTCACCATGATAAACCTCTTATTTTTATTCTTATGGTTTCCATTTATCGTGGGAGGGGTACCAATTGTCCAATTTTATCCATTTTTGCCTTCCCATGCTATTTTCCTTTTGATTTCTTTCTCCACTGGATAAAACATCTACCTATATTATTTTATTTCTATATATTTATTTTTATACTACCACTTATGAATACTTTTTGTATCACCTAATTTATGGACATTAGTTCCATATCAAAAATTTTACTAAGAGAAAGCGTCGTGTTTTTTCACACTTGGGGCATCTTTGTCTACTTTCTTTGAGGAAAAAGTTTCTTATGATTTTTCCACCAGTTCATCCATATTTATTTTCTAGATATTCTTTATATTGTAGAAGATTTTGAGCCTTTTCTTGAGACTATTTTATCATGGATGTTTTTCTCCTCAACCAGTATAAGAAATATATTCTTAAGTGGGAATTATTTTTCTTTAAATGATGGATTCAATCCTATTTTTATTCCAGCTATACTATTAATGTAACTTCAACTGAATACATGGTTATATTGAAAATAATTGTGAGAATGATTACCATACATTTTATGCAGATTATGGGAATATTATTTTTCATACAACCCACAAAATTCACAATAGGTGATGTATTTGAATGCTTTGAAAAATAATTGATATGTGTCCAAAAATCCCAAAAAAGTTTCACCTATTTTAATTTATTATTTGAGTACTCATCCAGTTGATTTTACCTCTTTCATAAACACTTTTATATCCATTTACACTGTCTTCACAACTTTCACATTTCTTGGAATATCCATAGCTATCTTCTTTTCATTCCTTAGAAAGGTTCCTTTATTACCAAAGACAACATTATCTATGAAGTATGGTATTGATCAATGAGAATATTATGTTTTTTATTCTATTAGATAGAATAATTCTCCTTCCTTTCATCATCACCTACCAAATAACAATCAAACAAAAATGTAAATAATTCATGATTTTATGATTACCCTTTGAATTGAAATGGTTCTTGGATTAGTCTAGTTCTTCTTCCAACAATTGGATATTATATCTCCTTAATTCACATTGATCATTAAATTCTTCATTGATAGTATTCTCACTAGATATATCATGCTCTAAATCATGTGATATTGTTTTCTACCGTATTAATTTTCTCTTTCATTTTATAATCAATTCAAGCAATAAATTCTTTAAGGTTTACCTTTTCATATTTCATTATTTTATTCTCCTCTACCACTTTAGTAATGTGTTTAGGTTACTCATCCTTCTTGGACTTTATATTATTAATTTATTTGAAGTTAAGATGATATTATTTTGAATTATATTTATAATTTTCAATCATTATAGATATCATAATTAACTCTTCTTAGTTATAATAATTCTTACCCCTAAGGCCACTTGTAACTTAAATAAGACTTTTTTTGGAATTATAATTTTTTTAAATAAATTTCAAATATGTTGATATGAATTTACTAAGATTTATTTTATTTATTAAGTCTCAAATTTTATTTGTTTAATTACTGGTCTAATTCCTCTATTACATGATAAAATTCCATATTTTAATTCCTTGGGATCTCTTTCTTATTGTTAGTCCTAATATCACATTATATATATGTTTTTTCATCAATTATGGTGGTATCCTTAAATGAGAAAACAATATATTTATTTGGAACATGCATACCTTACATTTTGGGATTATAGTTTCTTTTATATTGATCTCACTCTTTCCATAGATAGTTCCACAATATAGAATTCATCATTATTAATGCTTCTTCATCAAAATTATTACCTTTTACAATTCAATAAAAACTATTGATTAATATTTTAATTCAACTTCAACAAACAATTGAGTGTATTTAGAGAAAAATAAAATAAAATAAACCTACCTTTGATACCACATGTTAGGACCTAATAGGGTATTATAGTGACATATACCCCGAGATGGTGGTGGTGGTGGTGGTGGGGGGGTGGGGGGGTGGGGGGGGGGGGGTTAACTAAGGAAGGAAAATTTATTCCAAACAATTATCTTTCATTAATAACCATACTATAATTTTTTAGATCATAAAATATAAACTTAAGGGTTACAACCTCAATATCTTATATTAATTTTGATTCAAATTCATTTTCACTTGACCAAAATTTTTTACTAGATATAATTTTCTTATCTTTTTAACCTCTTTGGGAATGCACACAAAAAGTTTATAAGACACAATGATTTTACTTGGTTCACCCTCACTAGAATATATCCAAGGATTATGCATCAATGATATTTAGTGAACCAAAATAGAAAAATTTCAATAATCGATGGTAGGGTTTGGGATAGGTCAATCCTTATCCAATATCACTAATATATAATGTTTTGGGATCAATAACTATCTCCTATGGTTTAATACACACAATTTAGATCATTATATCTCCACCTACCTTTTTCTAACTACTTAGAGGTTGGATATCCCTACGGTTATGGACATGTAGGTTCCTTCACCAGTATATCTTCCATTGTTGCACCGAATGCAGATGGTTGTCATTGAATTTTTCATTCTTATACTTCAAAATATATGAATGGATCCTTTCACACCACCTTCTTATTTATAGAATAACAATGAAAAACCTCTCCTCTTTATTATTATTCTTCATATGCTCTTGTTGAGTGTAGACTCTACTTTTCTATGATTCACTTGAATATATAATGAATGAACATATTCTATCTTCATTGGTTTCCTATTGTAATAGTCGATATCCTATTTTAATAAGAGATATCTTGATATAATTAATGGGAAGTTAGTGATTTATTGCTTCATTTATGTTACCCATAACTCCTTAAGAATAAAACACCACAACTATAGTAAACATAACTTCTTTTTGGATCAATGTATTGACATTACAACATGAAATAATTAGAAATCAATTCACCAATAAGTATAACTAAATTACTACTTTAATTTTGATAGAATCAGGGTATAAAACTAAGATTCCAGATTATGGAAGCAATAAATAACCTCCCAAGAATTTACATAATTAATTTTCCCAAAATTCTACATGTCACTCATCAACACACCCTTCACCACATATTTGTGAAAACCTTTTCACAATTTTCACTCCAAAGCATTTGGCATTATGGTATTTCCACCTATTGTTGGCCATTTTTATTATAGCTCCACCTAATGACCATGACCACCATAAAAAACCATAAATCACTTTTTATGCCCATTTTCCCTAGGTGAACCTTCAAAGAACTCGACTAAGGCCTACCCCATAGTCATATTATCCATGAATATTTTTCAAAGATGTTATAGATTTCTAACATGGGGAACACCACAAAACAATACCATTATTGTTTATCAAGTTGGGAATTTTATTTTCATTATGGCCTATGTTATGGGAATGGATACACCTGGGTCCTTCTTCACCTTCACCACACCCACCAACTAAGATGATTCCTTGTTTTTTTGATGTGTTTAACTCCTGTGCATATCTTTTCAATTATATTCTCTTCCAGATTACCTCTAAACTTCCTTTATTTCATTGTGTGAATAATGTATCAAATATAGAAACCTTCAATATTCATTATTAATAAATCCAAAAAATAAGAAATTAATCACATTTTTAACAATCATATAAGAATCAAATTAACCTTATTATTTCTTATCAAGGTCATTTCTCTATTTTCAAAACCCATATTATCAATAAATCAAGTATAATACCTTAATATTTCTAAAAATATCCCCTTTATATTTTGTTTAAAATATACAATACATTTAATTCCATTAAATATTACTACATATTATTGGAAAATAAATAAAAATGGGACTTACTCTACCATCAAATGTTGGTATATTCCATTTAATCATGATTTCCACTTTGAATGAGGTCACCTCCTTTCAATTTCATAATTTTTACCCCATTTATGTGTGAGATGAAACTCCAAAAATATAAAATTTCTCTTTGATTTAAATTTCAAAGTGGGTTTCCACATGAGTTTAAAGTCTCATTATGAGGATAGGGAGGACTTACTCATGTTATGTCTTATCCCCCATTTGAAAAAATCTTCATACTTTGGCTTGAACCACCTGATGATTAAAAAATCCTCTAAAAAAAATTGAAAACAAATTATTTTCAGAATTCCCAAATCTAAAAAGATTTCAATATATGCTAGCTATATCTTATCAAGATATTCACTTATAGAATTTTACAATTAGAAGTTAGTATATCAACTAGTACAATAATCCTACTGAAACTGAGATTAGTGTAATAAAAATGATTTTCTATAGAAAATAACAATAATTTCTATGTCACTGATGAATACTAATGAAAAACTCATTAGTTTTTATGTTTTGACTTCTTAAAAAACCAATGCTCTCTACAAAACTTTCACATAAAATCATTGGTATAAAAATATTAAATAATTTTTTTATGATGATCAAAATATATAATAAATTAATTGATAAAATATTTAAATCTTTTTAACAAATGATACCACTTATACTCCATGAATTTTAATTATTCACAGGATTAAAAAATCTATAATGAGGACTAATAGCCTTAAAATTATATCACAACTCACCTTAAGTGTTCAACTATTGAAACCAATTGATGTTGCTTAATTGGGGGACACAACTTGTGGGAATAACTTTACTATGTCAACAACCTTTATATACATTGAAATTCCTCATATTCTACCAAATACCAAAACACTTATTATCTAAAAACAAATATGTGAATACGAAATTCATGTTGTTGCTTCTCATTTTCATGCATTTTCCTAGTATAATCACCACATGGATTGTATCTCGCCCTTAATTATAAAACACTTCATAAAAGTTTCGAAAATATAACACATATGGGGAGAGGGGTTACTCAAATTCTGTCAAGTAAAGAAACTGGGTTGGGAAAATTGATCTAGCCATTTGTTTTCCACCTTTCCTTCTCCCATTTTCAGTCTTAGGGAGAGTAATGTCATCATTTAACTCACATACTTATAATCTTGATCATTCTTCATGTTAAGTCTCTTCTTTTTTGGATTTAGGTTTTTATCTATTATGGGAGGGTCCCCTCTGGTTCATATTTATTTATTTATTACATTCCTATGCCATTTTCCATTATTTTTCATTCTATATTAGAGAACACTTCTATAAAGTTTATTTTATTTTCATATACTTGTTTTTATAGTACCACTTAGTAATCCTTTTTTTCTTATCTACATTATTGTCATTAGTGACATCTCAAACTTCTTTATTAGATAAATCTTCTCGTTTTTTACTCCCAAGGAATCCTTTTGCACTTTCTTTAAAGTTGAATCATATTCATGTTTTTCCTCTAGTTATTCTATATTTCTTTCTAAGAGGTTATTCTTTATATTTAAAATTCATAACCTTTTCTTAAGAATATTTCATCATATAAAATTTCCTCTTCAACCAATACTTGAAATATATTATTGAGATGGTTACATTTTTCAATAAATAAAGGATACTTTCACATTTTTTATGGATATAATCACCCTAGAATTTCCTCTTGTGAAATTGTTGGATTGATTTTGAATTATGAGAATGATATCCATACTGTTTGTACTAAGCATGATAAATCAATTATTAATACTTTCTATAAAATTATTAATAGTTTATGTATTCTTGTGTTTCAAAACAAAAAATAAAGATGTGCCCATGCATCCCAAAAAAGTTACATATGTTTCCATTTATTCATTAAGAACTCATACAACTAATATTACCTCTCACATGGATACTTTTAAGTCTATTTCTAGTGCCTTTACAACTTTACCTTTTCTTAGGAATATCCATAACTCTCTTCTTCTCAAGCCTTATTGAGGTTACTTAATAGGAAAACCCATCTTTATCCTTGAATTTTAGTCTTTATTTCAGGATAATATTTTCATGTTTATCATATGAGTTAAAATACTTCTTGTTCCTTTCATTATTACATGTTAAAGGATGACTAATGTTTTTTAAATAATTCTTTAGTTTAGGATTACCCTTGAAATATAACTGGTTTTCGGATGAGAATACGTATTCTTCCAACCATTGGATCTTCTTTCACATTGATTCAAGTTGAGCATTAAATATTTCCTTGATATTCTTACAACTATAAATATCATCCTCTATAGCATGTGAGAGTTTGTCTAGCATATCACTTTACTCTTTAATTTTAGAAATCATTCAAGAAATGGAGTCTTAAAGGCCTACATTTTCATTTTTTTCATTTTATTATCCTCAACCACTAAAATCATCTTTGATATTTTCTATCTTTGTTAATATCATCTTTAAATATTTTTCTTGAGAATAATTCTCATTCCTGTGGTTATTTGCAACTTCAATGAGGATTTTTTATTGATTATAATTTATTCACCCAAATTTCTATCTTGTTTATAGGAATTTATTGAGACCTATTTTCTTATTAAAGTTTCATATTTTTATCATTTAATTGTGTGTCCAATTTCATTGATAAGTAGAAAAATTAAATCATTGAATTACTTGGTATATCCTCATCATTATTAACAATAATATCACATGGTATACATTGTTCCTCATCCATTCCTATATTACCGTTAAATGAAAAAATAAAATTGTTATCTAGAACATTCATACCTTCCATTTTTGGGTTGTAAGTTATATTCCAATTGATCTCACTCTTTCTATAGATAGTTCCAAAATATTGAATTATTCATGATTTATTATTCTTAGTTGAATTATTTCCATTTATATATAAAAAAATTATAGAGTAGGAAGATTCTTAATCTTCAACAAATAATTGAATTTGGTTATATAAAACAAATCAAGTAAAAAAACTTCCTTTTCTTTCTCTTTTTATGTCTAACTAGGGTCTCAGAGTGAGATATACCCTGAGAGAGGGTGTGAATCAGGGGATTCAAATTTATTCCAAATAATTATCTTTCCTTAATGTCAACATGGTCCATTTTTAGATATTGACATAAAGGGTCACATATTTATTCTCTTATATTGATCTTGATTCAATTTCCCTTTTACATGATCAGTTATTCTTTTTAGATATCACATGTTTATCTTTTTTCCCTCTATTGGTGTTCTTGAAAAATTTAAATAAGATGCAATGATTTTACATGGTTCATCCTCACAGGGGTACATCAAATGAGAATACATTAGTAATGTGCCATGAACCAAAATCCACTAAATGCATTGATTAATGGTATGGTCTGAAATAGGCCACACCTTGTCTTAGATCACACCCTATAATGTTTTGGGTTGAATCACTATCAATCAAGGCTCAATATAATCCCTTTAGATCACTTACATATTCCCTTTACTTTTTTACTAGTTCAGAGTAGGATCTCCACATAGTTTATGGACATGTAGGCCCCTTCAACAAGAGAGCTTCAATAGTTTCTATGAATGTAGACAGGTACAGTTGAAGTCATATATTTTCTCATTCAAAATATATGAATTCCTCCATGAACATCATCATCTTCTATATATAATGGAACAATAATCTCTATTCTCTTTTATATTCTTCTGCAAATGTCCTCATTGTGTTAAGACTTTCCTATGATCTGTTTCACATGAATATACAATGTAAGCACAAAGTCCTTGTCTTTTGGTTTCCTCCTATAAAAACCGATCTCCTATATTAATAAGATAGATCCTGATTAAAATAGAGGGCCATTTTCATTATACCATTTATTCATTTAAAATAATTACATCATGATGAACCACCATGTCTTCAATAAATATAAATACTTTATGTATTTTTGTCTTCACATTACAATGTAAATTAATTAAAAATCAATTCAACAATATGAAATTACACAATCCTCTTCGACTTTGGCTAGAATTATGGTCTAAAACGGAGAAACAAGATTATAGAAGCTATCAAGAACCATTTATGAATCTTAATAAAAAATTATCCTGAATTTTTTGTGTCACTAATCGACGCTCCCTTCACCATGGAGTGGTTAAAAACCTTTTCCAATTTTTCCTCTAAAAGAATAGGCACTAGGGAATGGAACCAGTTGTTCTCCATTTTGGTTTACAACTTCACTTAAAGTAAAAAACCACCATCAAACACCAAAACACCCTCCTTTTTCTCGTTTTTCATAGGCACACCACCCACAAACTCGACCATCCCTACCCCATTCCCATATTTCCCTGATCATTTTGAACAGGTGCTCTAGAATTCTACCACAGGGAACACCATTGCATGGTGCCTTTCCATTTTCCTATGTTGGGAATTATCTTCTCAACATGATGTTATGGGTGTGGCTGCACCTGGGCCCTACTTCACATTAACCACACCCACTTACTATAGTGTGACTATGTTTGGTTGGTCGCGTTTCACTCTAATTAAACTCTCTTCCATTCTCTTCTCTTCCAAATTTCCTTAGTACGTCCTTTCTTCCATTGTATATATAGGGTGTCCAATACAACAACCATAAAGATGACTTTTTAACAACTCCAACCATCAAACAATCAATAACATTATTAACAATCCTTCAAGTATCACATTGACCTTGTTCTTTATCATAATGGTTGCATCCCTATATTCAACAACATTATTGTCAACAAATATAAAAGAATCCTTTAGGATTACTAACAACATAATTTTGTTTTGTAATGTATTTATAAAATGAATATTTATTTTAAGTACATTTATGTGTATGTGTGTGTGTATTTAATTTTGTATTTATATATTTACGTATAATTTTATTTTTATAAATAAATTTTTTATAATGTATTTATAAAATGAATATTGATTGTAAATACATTTATGCATGTGTAAAACAGGTTTATATATATATATATATATATAATTATATATTCATATATTTATGTATGATTGTATATTTATATATAATTTTTTATAATGTATTTATAAAATTCACATCTATTGTAAATACATTTATATGTGTTTATATATATATATATGTGTGTGTGTCTGTGTGTGTGTGTGTTTGTATGTATAATTGTATGTGTGAGTTTTTGTGATTCTCCCTTTCTATCCCTATATATATATACATTCTTGTGTGTGTCTATGTTTATAAAAGTATAGATATTTCAATATATATTTGTTGCAATGTATAAAGATACATACATATATATTGAAACACAACAAGAACGCTTACAATAAGAATAAATGATTTTACTTGTTATATATTGATATATATATATATATATATATGTTTCAAAATATACTTATCTTATTATGTTTATTCAAACATATATTATTATATTTACAAAAATATATATTTTTTAAGATAAACACACATATACATTTATATATAAACATTATATAAACCATTGTAAATATATTTTCCTAATTTTTGTTAATTTAAATAATAACCAAGTTTTTATTTATTTTAAATAAAAGGTTAATAAATATTAACCACCATATGTTTTATATATTTAAAAATATATTTTACACGTATATATGCTTAAATGTATAATAATATAACTAAAGTATTACATGTAAATATATGAAAATATGTATATATATATTTTTATATTTTAATCAATAAGTGACACTAAAATATAAAAAAATTAATATTTAAATATCATAATATCCATATAAATGTAATCTTGAGGAATAGATTATGTCTCTATCGAAAAATACACAAGAAAACCCTTATAAATGAAGCTGAAATAACATCGAATGTTCAAAAATTAGGGGATCAAAACTAAAAGTTCATTTTTAAAGGCATTCCATACCTTTTTTGATGGAGAAAAAATAGGGTCTAAGGTCTCTCTATGGGCCAAATAGTGTATATTTTCTGATAGATTTGATTTGATATCTCATGGAGTCCAAAAAAACACCTGGATAAAAAGTTATGTTCGTTTGAAGTTTAAGTCCTATTTCCAACTTATCTTAAGAGATTAATTAATTTATTAATTTTTCTCTATCATCAAAATGGTATTAAATATATATCACACAATACTAATTATTCAATTTTTAATTATTTTTTAAACCACTTTTCATTAAAAAATATCTATATAAAGTGTAAATACACATTATTATTATATAAATCATATTTAATCTCTATTAATATAAATATATTTATATATTGATAATTGATATGTGATAATCTATAATTTAACTTTTATCAATACTAATAATAATTTTTGTAATGGTGATAAATGAAATCATGATAGGTAGTGATAAAATATGTTTTTATTATCATTTTATTTTTTATAGTGAATGTTATGGGTAAATTCCTTGGGATGAGATAAAATATTAGAGTTGTGAGGCATGAGAGAGTTTAGGTGTTTAAAATATTCTAACTACCATGTGGTCGTGAGGTAGTGGGTGTGCATGGATAAGGGTTGAGTTCTTACATGGGGGAGACTATGTGACTACCTTTTCATGGACGAGGGTCGAGGTGGGATTGCAAGTGCAAGATGCATTGGTTGGAATGTGGCGTGAGGTGTGTTGTGGATCAGAGCCTAAACCAAAAAGTGTAAAACTTTATCTGAAAGATCCCCCATGACTTTGGTGTCTGGAACTGGGAAGTACTAGGTCCCCAACCAGCACATCGAGTCATCCATGCATCCAGTTTTGGTCCCCCCAAGTTTTTCATTGAGAGAAATAAACGAAAGTGCACACCAAGAAAAAACGCCTGCAAGGAAAAAGTAAAAAACAATGAAAAATGTGATTAGGTGGTTCATAATTTTGTCCTATATCTATAGGATAACGATGAAATAAATTTCATTTAATGTGGAGAAACATGAACATTACATGGTTTTCCATCATTCATAATTATAAAAGGATCACTAAAAGATGTGCCATGAACACCGTTCAGTCATCAAATCTTATGTATCCCTCCTTCTAGTCTCTACCCTTGTAGGTCATGACCTCTACCATTGGCTCTAGTTCTATTGGATTTATGTGTTCCAAGGTTTTCTTCCCCAGAAGGGGAACCAAATCCACCTTTGTTAGGCCTTGTCTTTCGTTCATCAGTAATACTCAGAAAATAACACCACATTCATTTATATAGACCACAAGTACATATCTCCAATTAATGTAGTTAACATCAATTTTCCCTTAATTAATAATAAGAATTAACTCCCTATTAATACTGGGAGAAAATCCCCAATTAATGTTGAGATAAATATCTCCATAATGATTTTCTCTCTTTCCAATAAATAGACTAGACCCAAATCAATTTTTTATTGATAATATTATTCATAGGTTGAGCCCAACAATATCTCACTTGCAGACTATTCTCATTATCCCACCAATGTTGAAACTGGTCCAACTTTCATTCAACATTCCTCTGCAGTTCCAGTATGGTTCTCCACACCATGATTTTTTAATTGTTTAGGATCCCACTGAAGTAGTTCCTCATCAGTATTCTAGATCCAAAATATGATCATTCCACAGTAGATGTGAATCTCTTGTAAATTCCTCCATGTAAGATTTTTCCAAACCAACCAGGAATGAGTTTCCATCATATAATTTTTTTTTGAAATTCACAACAACAAGCTGCGTCATGCACCATATCTATGGCCTCACTCTATTGGTCTTTGATGCTTTTTTTAAGACTCTTCTACTAATCTTCTGCACCACCAAATAGATTTTTGGTACACCAAACTCCATTGAAAACATCATAATTGAACATCATTCAGTAACCATAGCTTCTGGAAAGTCTTATGTCATCAAAATGAAGAGCTCCCACTGAAACTTCCATCAGTGCAACCATGGAAACAAGATCCTTTGCTCCCACTTCTTCCATCCTAGTTCTAAATCTCTGAGATCTCACACATTCATCATAGAATGTCCTTTCATTTCTCTATCGATCCTTCTAAATATTGTTGTCACATATATGAAAACTGAAAAATCCCTTCTCCATCTGCAACGTCATGCAAAACAAGGTCACTAGCTGAATTTTACATAGACTTGAATTAATAACTATTGGATTCATCTTATATATCCTTACCTGAGTGCTTGCTATCGTGGTCCTCCAATTCTATTACTTTCCAGAATTTTAATTTTCTTCCACCATGCTCCAAATTTCATCCAATGAACAGAACATTCCACATGACACATTTGGATAAGAAGACTTTAGATATTCCAGCAACACAGCTAATACCGCTTCCATATTTTGGTGACATTATTCTAGATGCTTGATAGATCACCCCACCCAAGGAACCCTAGAATTCTTCCACCAGGCTATCACTATCACCAATAACGAAACACACCTCATGACACTTTTTGGTCAATTGGACTTTCAAAATCCTAGAGACACCTCTAGTATGAATGTTGTTTTTTGGTAGAGTACTTTGAGTCCTTGATAAACTGCTTCACTAGATGACTTCAACCATGTTATAAAAATTAACACTCCAACAATCCCTATTATACCATGTGTTGGGGATCAGAGCCTGAATCAAAAAGCAAGGAACTTGCTCTGAAAGATTCCCCATGACTTTTTTGTTCAGAACTGGGAAGTACAGGAACCCCATATACCACACCATTTCATCCTTACATCTGGTATTGGTTATCTTATGGTAATTATTCTAACAAATGAACAAAAGCGCACAACAATAAAACACTTATGAAAGAAAAAATTACAAAACAATTCACAATGGGATTACATGGTTCAAAATTTTTTCCTACATCCATGGGAGAATGATTGCATCAATTTAATTCAATGACGAGAAAAATCAAGGTTATAATAAGTTCCATCATTTGGAACTCTACCTAGATCATTGTATATATGTGCCACCAATACCATTCAATCATTGCATCTTTTGGATCCCTCCTTCTGGTCTCCTCCCATGCAGGTCAGGAACTTCACTATTGGATTTGGTGCCTTTGGTTTTGTGTGTACCTAGGTTGCCTTCCATGGAATGAGATCCACCTCTTACTTTGTTAGGCCTTATCTTATTCTCATCATTCATACTCAAAAATTATCCTCGCATCGATTTATATACACCCCAAGTCCATATCTCTAATTAATGAAGTTAACATCAAATATTGTAGCCATTAATATTCAGAATTAAATCTCCATTAATGTTGGGAGAAAATACTATATTAATGTTTATTTAAATATCTCTATTAATTATTTCTCTCTCTAAAATAAATGGTATGGATGAAAATCAATTCTATCTATAGAATTGTATTCACAAGTTGAGTCTGACAAGGTGTTATAGCTATGGTTCACTGCATGGCATCATGGTATGCAAGAGGAGTCGACCTGAAATGATCACTAGTTTTTTGTCTATAAGAAGCATGAATATAAACAGAGAGGATTAATATTTGGTGTGGGAAAGTGGGGATCTTCGAGCTCAGGGTGGGAAGTAGGGTGGAAGTCGGGCAGCATGGTTGGGTGAAAAAGATTACAGGATAGTGGTGGGTCGCTACATCCCACCCATTATCATACCGACATACATAGGGTTCTGACCCAACCTACCCAAATTACACATCCTGGTCATTCGAGAAACATTATTTCTGTTTATTTCTATCTTGATTATAATTTATTCTAAAGTCATTTTTACCACTAAAAAAAAGTTGTGAAATATGTAGTCTCATTTCCTAATTAATTTTAAAAAATTAATGAATAATTTTTTAATCCATTAAACATTTGAGCTAAAAATTAATTATAAGACTCCCTATATAGTTGTTAAAGAAACACTAATAGAGGTTTTTAAATCTTATAAAAGCAGTATTTTGTCAATGTTTTTTAGCAGTGATAAATGTATCGTTTATAGTAATTTTAGATTGCAATGATAAAAGTGTAACATTGAATTAACATGACTCTATAATAGTGGGAGTGAAAATTAAGTCATAATAGTAGGGAAACATAATAATACCAGATATTCCACAAAATAAATTTCTTGAAATTTAGATCACCGATGATTATGCTGTGAATTTCATTGGACTATTCCATCCCTCTCATTGTAAATTCTTCTGGTAGTGTATTATGTATCAAATTGGGTTGTGACAATTAAACCTCACTAAAAACCCTTAGGAATATCCCCTTCTAGGATCCTTTATGGAAAATAATGCCTCATACTATTTTAACTTTAACAAAATTCATATTGGGAAACAAAATTCTAGAACATTGACCTGAAAAGAGCTATTGAGAAGTGAATTCTTAAGATGAATGAATTGGATGAAATGAGGAGATATTTCTATGAAAATTTTATAATTTAAAAAGAGATAACCATGGAATTCCATGATCACTAATTTTAAAAGTTTGAGTTTAAGCCCATTGTGAAAGTTCTCTTATTCAAATCTAAATTGAAAATTTTCTAAAACATTTACATCAAAATGGTTTTACCCATTTACCATTATTGAAATATTAGCTAATGGTTTCATTGAGATTATAAGAGTGGATAATATTCTATTCCCAATCAATAAAAAATGGGTTAAACATTAAATTAATAGGAATACCAAGTAGTTGTTCATTGTCTTTTCACTTTCAAAATTAAAGGAAAATAAATTCTAACTGGAGACTATAAATCCAGTGCTTCATGGGAATCAATGAATTAGTTTCTTTCATCCCATGCATTTTATTTATTTTTAAACTATAATAATGAGTAGTTTAGTGTTTATTCACTCATTATTGTTGTTCACTTTGTGTTCACTCATGATTGTTTGATTCACTCATGATTTTTTATATGCATAAACTGGAATAATATAAGAACTTTATACAAAGTCAAATTCTAATTTGGATTAGATTTAAAATTTCATTAGTTTATTTTGATTTAAAATAATCAAATTATTTTATTTGTAATAAATTTTATACATGTATTTGGTGTAAATTTTTTTATACTTTAAAAGATATATTTTTTTTCAAATAAACTGTTTTTCATCGCATTTTGTAGGTTTAATTTTAAATTACAATCTTCCAATTCTATGAAATTAATATTGAAAAATTAATTCCATACTTGGAATTATGGTTTTCAAATTTGGTAAATATTTTCCATTTATTTTTATTATTTATGAATTGTAATCGTAGTAATTTTTTTTTACCACAATAGAGATTAAATGAGTTAATTAAGGGTAAAAAATATGATAATGACTAAAAAGTAACCCTAACACATGAATTAATTGTATTAGATGGGTATAATTTATCCATAATCATAAAAATTATAATTTATGACCTTTTTTATAGGATAATGACTTTGATCTTTATAAAATTTTATATAATGAAAAGTCACAAATGTCATTCTCATTATTTTATTATCTTTAAATTTTTGATGCAGGGATGAAAATAAGTTATGTTCAGTTCCAAATATTATTTTAAATATAAATGATATTTATTTATCAGGGTATTTCATTTATAATTTATAGTGTATATACAGTCATCTTAAATGCCTATGCCACACCGATGTAGTATTTATTCAATAAAAATACAAATAAAAATAAAAATAAAAATAAAATAAATGAATTTAAAAATGTAAAAAGTAATATAATCCAAATGAATTATTATGTTCCATTATTTTTTTTGATAAAAATTACATATTAGGGAGGTGTGAGTGTATTATATTTTAATTACATTGTTATATTGTATTTTTGAAATTCAAATTAAATGATTTTTTAAAAAATTGATAGTAATGTTATTTTATAATAAATAATATTTTGTTAAATGATTTAAAAATACAAAAATTATATGTTTTTCCATGTGATTGGTGTATAAATGAAAATATCAAACTTTTTCAATTTATTTTACAATTTTCCTTTTATAGTAACCTTCTTGACCCCTAAATATAAATATCTTTAATACCGTGACAATTGTGAAAAAGGGTTAACAAGGGTTAAAACAAACAATAAAGGTGAAAAAATAACCTAACATTTTCCGTTTTTTATTTTATGAGAGTATTTAGACTCAGAATCAACTTATTTTAAAATATTATCATTTTAGATCTATTTTAAAAGGAAAATTAATTTATATTAATTTAATATTTTAAGAAATTCTAAGAGTGCCCCTCCCATCTCTTATAAAAGGAAACCTCATTTTATCATTTATTAATACCTCAAGAACTATTTTTCTCTGACAATACCTACCCAAATACATTTATATAATTCTAAAAATCATTATAGATGTGTTGGTTTCATAATAATATAATTTTTAGAGGGATTAAGGTGTAAATAAAAGTAGATTTCCCGAATAAGACGTACAATCATTAACGAAGCCTTTTCATTTTATTTCTTACGACACCTACTTATAATATTATTCAACCATGATGATGTAATAAATAAGTATCTAACATATACATATATATAATTAGGTTAATTTAATAACCTATATCCATCTTCTTATTCCACCAAATGTGAAACAATACCATCATTCTTGTATATGGTGGAATACCGCCTCACGAACCAATGTAATTCATTTTCTATCACCACCTCTTATGACTTGTTATACCGATGGGTTTAATGTATATATATATATATTAAATTAATGAAATATTTATAATTATTAAAATATAATATATCGTTTACTTTCTTATCATTCCATTCAATGAAAAATGATAACGTCGTTCATGCATATGTGTAGACTGCCACCTCCATGAAATGTTGTGATTATTTTTATTATCACCACATAATATGGATGATATATATAAGTATATTTAAATTAATAATATGGTATTTATGAAATAATTATCATTCTTTAATTATAAAATAATACTTAACTTCTTTCCATAATGATCTTTTAAAAATGGAAATGTTACTCATGTGTACATACAACCTCTTGTCTCTATGATTGCAACATAGTTCATTTATCATAACCATCATTCATGTTTGGATTTAAAATTATAAATTATATATAAAAATTATAATTATTACATGTTTATTTTTCTATATATGATAAAATAATGAAATTTTTGACCTTATTCAACTTACTGAAGTCATTTTTGAAAAATGATCCGAATATCATCAAAATGTCTGATGTGAACTTAATTTATTAAGTATTTTTTAAAAACGTGGTATTAAATAAAATAAAATAAAAATAAAAAATTAAAAGGTTTTTCATAAAGTAAATAATTAATAGATTTTTTTTATTTATAATGATAAAGAACATATACGACAAGTCATACCTAGGGTAATAGAATTTCTTTTAAAAATACTCTTTTAATGTTTTATTTAAAAAATATTTTTATTCCATGTATATATTTTTGTAAATGAATAAATAAGATAATTATTTACACCTCAATGGTTTAAAAATTTCATTTTTGACCATAATTTATTTTATCAACAATGCTTTCAATATAAATATTTTTTTTATGGAACACTTTAGTTTGAAAATATAATTTTAAATATTTTAAATATTTTTTCTAACTCTTTCTATTAAATGAACATATTATTAAAATTATACAATGAATATATTTATATGAACATAATGGAATTATAAAGGAATTTTTATATCTCTTTTTTACTTTCATTAAAATTTTTCAAAATAAATATTTTTACTAATCTTTTTGACTATCTTTACAAAATAAAAAAATGTTCTTTTTTAACATATATGATTTGAATTTTTTTACAAAATATTTAAGTAATGTTATATTTTAATATATACAACAAAAAACAATTTTCACACCACTATAATCATTATTTTATACTTGGATTAATTTATAGTCTTCCATGTTTTCTTCAATAAAAAACCCTCTTATTTTTCTAGGTAATTTATATTTTAAAAATGGTTTTTCAAAAGGAAAGGGTATTTTAATATCCAAATATGGTTTTAAAAAAAGTATTATAATATTACCTTTAGAAATAAAAATATTTCAATATAATATATTTAAGGATATATTAGTGTTAATCCTCATAATAATATGGTTTATTATGATTTTACTGATATACTTAAACTAACCTTTTTGTTTTTACTAAATAGATGGATCCATCAGGAACTAAATTAATAATGGATTTGAAGTAAATGTGGTAGTTGTATGAACGATAAACCAAATAAAATTAGAGATATAGTGAAAAATATTTTGGTTATTCTTAACTTATTATCATGAGTTATGATTAAAAAATTGAACCTAGGTTAGTTTCCAAACACATAAAATATAATAAATTGAAGATACGTGGTAGTAAATGTGATAAAGTTCATAAATGTTAAAATTTTCAATGACCAAAGTGTTATGAATGTAGGAAGTAGTACCCAGGAAAATGTATTAAATGAGTTGGATGGTGTTTTGTAGGTGGAAAATGAGAGAATAAATAAATAATATACAAGGGAAAAGGAATCATTCAAATATTTCGATGAAGTGGAAAAAATTTACTTCCAAGGAATATATTGAATGTTTTAAATGTAGAGAGTATGGGGATTATGAAAATCAATGTCCCTAGGGAGAAATCTCAAGAACAAGATTTGAAAGACCATGCATATGAATGTTCAACAATGACCAATGTCATTATTATTGAAGATGAAGAAAATACAAACGATATATGAAAGGTATGGATTATATCTTATCTTGTGTTTTTATATTAATGAATCATAGAACATGATTCATATTTTTTATAAGAATTATTAAAGAATAATATGGAATACATGGGTAATGGATTATGAAGAATGTTGAATGATAAGGTGTGTGTATATAGGGTTTCAAAAGATATTATGTAATGGTATAGTTAAGGGTGATCATATTTTCGAAGGATTAGAAACCAATTTTTTATGTTTTATGTGATTGGAATACGTTGGGAGAAATTTATCGAGTTTTGGTAGATTCTTGAGGTATATGAAACCCTTAAATTTTACATGTTAAAATGTAATTTGAGAAAGAAATATATTTTCTTATTATGAATATAAGTTTAAATATACTGATAAATTTTAGGGTTTATATGATCATTGAGGATTAATGTTATATTTTTTAGAATATTATAATAAATATATATTTACTTAAAAAGGATAACCCATAGGCCAGGAAACAACCTGGCGCATTCGGTAAGGCCGTGAGGGTTAAAACCATAACGGAAGGGTTAAAAGGGTGAAACACTTTCCATTGGACTACATGATGTACTATTTAGAATGAAATTGTTTTTTATACTTAAATTATTACACATATAATGATTATGTTTATTCTAGGAAGATATGTTTTATTATGTTGATAACCATTGGATTGAAAAGTAATTTGGTAATTAAATGAATAATGTTATCTTGGAGGAAGTTCACTATTTCAGGAACTTTATATGATTAAGGTAAATAGAATATTATGGGATTTTATTTGATGAATAATTATTGAATTATTTTTTGGAATCATATATGATTTAAATGTGTCTTTATAGTGATTCATATTATTGATGAAAATTATTATCATATTTTGGAGATTTTATGAAACGGGAATACACTTTTTAGGTATATTGATTTATGAGTGAAAAATATTGATTAAAGATAAATGTTAAATTAACATCTAAAGTATGTTGGATAAAATCCTTAGGATATTTGGGCTTTGAAATTGTTCCAGAATATATGGGAGAATTTTATGTATAGTTATTTATCTAATGATCTAAGTTTTACTTTTGGAGTTATCATTGAGGCTTTGGAGATTAATGTTTCTTTTCATCATTTTTAGATTTATTAATTTTGGGAATTATCTTATCTTGTGAAAACAATTTTTGGTTTTTAATAATATCTAAATATAGGAGGAATAGCTTGTAAACCTCTTGTGAATTATGTAATCAATTAGAAGTTAATTTTGTGCTTCAAGAATAAATAATTATCCTTTAATACTCATCGTTTGGAGAAAAATATGAGATTGTGGTGGAAATTTACTAATGAATGAACTTATAGTTATAAAGTATGTACATTTACTTATGTTATTCATTTATATGTTAAAATTATTCTTTAAATCTTGGAAAAAAACTTGAAAAAAAATTAAATCCTATTACCTTCATTTATGAATAATCGATTGTCTTTTTTACACATCAATGATTCATAATTTTTTGTCGCTATCTTTCTTACGATCCATCAATTTCTTGTGATCAATGATATCTATCACCCTCTATCATTATTTACACATTATGTTTTTCTTCCATGTTAATATTTTCACTTCCCACCAATGTTCACCTATTTGGAAACATAATTATTTATTATTCTACTATAAAAAGGGCATTAGTGGTCGTTTTTATGTGGAATAATGGAGGATTAAACCATCACCTAATCGTAAAAGGGAAGTGATTAAAACCACCACATATTATATGATCGGTAGTGATTTAGAGGAAGTTTCTTTAATTTCACTGTGTTTTTTATGTGTTATTTTTGGATAATTTAGCGGTGGTTACTTGTTTATTTAGAGGTGATTATTTTAAAAAAAATATCCAATGAAAATATAAATACAACAAAACTAACCACCCTTGAACATATCAGCGACTCTTTGTTTTAGAAGTGATTTATCTTAACCACCACTAAACATATATTTTTAATATTTTTAGTGCCAGTTACTCTGAACTGCCACTAAATTAGATTTAAAAAAAATATTTAATAAAAAAATTTAAATATAAAAAAAAACTGACAAGAAATTTACTAAAATATAAATATATGATAAACCCATTATACATACATTATACATCCACAATCATAATTAACGTAGTATGAGTCAACCAAAACCTCTATCAACCAATACCTCAGTCATTAATATATATATATATATATATATAATACATTCAATAAAAACCCATGCCTAATATAAATCCACATAATGACCCCCACTTCATCTATTTTCCTCCACATCATCGCATCAACTGAAACCAACCATGTCATCTCATCAACTATAACAAAAAAGAAATTTTTTTAACCTAAACATAATAAATCTGACTTACAATAGAATAATTGATAGAATTTTAAAATTCCATGGAAACTGAGAACCATAAAAATGGTCTTCTAAATAATTTTTTGGATCATAACAGTGGACATACTACCTACTAACAAAATTTTCCACCGACAATGAAAACTAGAACATTTAAGAAAAGAAATGCGAAAGAGAAAAGACACCAGATATATTCATAATGTTACACACAATATTTTTTATATTTTTAATCAAAAAAAATAAATTTTAACATAAAACCAAAAATATATATTTCAAAACATGTTGAAACCATAAAATTACCTATTATGATAATATTCAACACTTAAAATTGAAAAGGGGTGAGTAAATACTTTAATTTATTTTTAAAGTGATGTGTGGTGTGATTGAAATTTAATCAATAATTTTTAGACATTGACATCAAAACATGTCCTATATTTCAAAAATAACTTATAATTGTTTTCTAATGATTTCACATCAATACGATCTCATTTTCTATAGTTTTGACAGATCCATACCCATTTAGGGTTTTAAACACTAAAAATGTGTTTATGAACATAATGATAAAATTGTAATCCATATTTATTTTCCATCAGTTCCAAAATTTCAAAATTAAATCTATGGTTGTTGTTTCATGATTTTAGGGAAATTCAATATTTTTTTCGTGGTTTTTACCCTAGACACTGGTTTTTAAAGGCTTTTTTACCTTAAAGAAGTGTTTAATGAGTAATTACAACCACACTGCACATTATATTGATGTGTTGTCTATGATTACACATCAAAAATAATATATTGGTGGTTGTACAATGATTTTATATCAATATATGGTCATTTTCTATGGTTTTTACTATTCCACGCATGTTTTAGTGTTTTAAATCTCTGAAAATGTGTTTATGGCCATAACGGGATAACCATCATTCGGAATGATGTTGCATATAATCCTACATTTCAAAATTTAATATATTGTCATTATCCCCTAATTTTGGTGTAATCTGACTTTGTTTTTATGGTTTTTACCCCTTGAAACTTGTTTTTAAATGCTTTTGTATATTTAAGAAGTGTTTGCCGAGTAATTCTGACCACACCGCACGTTATATTGATTTTTTATCTACATGTACATATCAAAATAACTCATAAGTGGTTTTACCATGATTTTACATCAATATGAGGTTGTTTTTTATGATTTTGACCATTCGAAACATGTTTTAGTGTTCTAAAAATCAAAAAACAGGTTTAAAACCATAAGGGGATAACTGTAATTCAGAATGATTTTCATCCAGTTCCTACATTTCAAAATTCAATATATGGTAATTTCCCCAGATTTTGTGGAAATAAAATGCCTTTTACTAGGTTTTAAACACCCAAACACATGTTTTTAAAGTATTTTATACCAATAATAAGTGTTTATTGATTAATTATGACCACACTGCATGTCATATAGGTGTGTTGTCTATGCATAACCCCTCAAAAATAACTGAGAAGTTGTTTTCCCATGATTTTAGATCATTATGAGGTTTTTTTCTATGGTTTTCACTTTTCCATGCATGCTTTAGTGTTTTAAAACACTAAAAATGAATTTATGACCATAATGAGAAAACTGTCATTTAAAATGATGTGTTGTTAGTTCTTAAATTTTGAAATTTAATATATAATCAATGTCCCATGATTTCAGAGCAATCCGACATCGTTTTCCAAGTTTTTACCCCCAAATCTTGTTTTAAAGGATTTTGTACCTTTATGAAGTGTTTACCAAGTCAAAACTGAGAAAATAAGGTCAAATTATTCTTGAACTTATAGATAATGATCTACAATTAATTTTTGATATGTAAAAATCATCCAGACATCAATCTAGTATAATATATTCTTAGTATGAGTCAAAATGCATGTTTTCTATATAAAAGTTTCATTTTAGTTTTATTTATGGATGTTGTATGTGTTATTTTCAAATTTGTGAATGATCTATAGAATTTATAATTTACCTCAGCAATATGATCTATAAGGCTGGAAATTTCCTCAGGGATCATTTGGGTCATCTTATGAAATAAAAAAACTAAAGCCTTTTACTTTTTCCACGACCACTAATCCTGTTTTTTCATATAAGAGTCTTGTTCTTTCACTTTTTTTAATCTTATAATTTATCTTTATGATTTCTAATCAACAACACTAATTGAAATCCCACCAGGTGTAGCTGTAAAATATAACACCTACCTAACAAAAACCACTGATGGTGTAGCCCTAGAACACATACCCCATACACATCCAGGATGATCCTTCCTTACAACTACATCATTATATGGTAAAAATTAGTTTTTTAAAGGGTTCACATCCCAGACTTCTTGAATTTTAACCTACTAATACAAAAATATTGATAATGATTTTTTTAAATATCTAAACTTCATAATATTATCTAATTAATAATATTTTCATTACTATTAATTTTTATTTAAAAACTACAAAAACATAATAATGAAAATTATATTATAAAAATAAAAAATAATTAAAACCAATTAATTGGGACTAGGTGGATATATCAAACAACACCAAATTGGAAGAGTTTGATCCATGTTGTTGGCCTAATTTAATTGGGTTTAAGTTTTGTTAGTTGTTAAAATATATTTTTCATTATTATGTTTTATGGTAGTGAAATAATATGAAATTGTAATGAAAATTACTTACTTCAATATCTATGTTAGGTTTATTTACAAAAATATCATTAAGTTTCCTCTACACTTTAAACTACATCTTTTTTTTGGCCAACATAGTGACCTAATTCATTATCTTTTATAAAACAATATAAACATGTTAGAATAAAATATGAGTCATAATTAAATGATATAAATAATAATGAATAAAATTCAAAACAAAATTGTTCATTTTCTCTAAAAACTATGAGACCCAGCGATGTGAAGAATGACTTTCTTCTCAAGATTCAGAGTATTTATTTATAATTCCTACAAAAAATAGCCGCATTAATAAAAATTATAATTTTATTGTGTTTATGTTATTAAGATACTCTAAAATATGCAATTACCTCATGATATGAATCTCTCTTGATATCAAAAGAGGGCATCCATTGCTGATGAGGAATAACTTCAGGAAGTTTATCATACATCTATCATGAGATCAGAGAAGCATCATTAAACTCATTACATAATATTAATTTAAAATATGTTAATTTCTTGCCCAAAATTTTTAAAGTCTATGGGTGTGGAATAGAGTCAAGGAAATAAAAATGAAAAAACATCTAGAAATAAAAAACATAACACTTTATAAATATATTACAAAATTTTACTCAGGTAATTTAAATTAGTTATCAAGTAATATTAAATTAATATTACCATTACTTTAGTATCAATGAAATCATTTTTCCAAGCTATAGTAATCGGCCTTCAATCTTTAAATTTAATGGTAAAGTTCACTATATCACAAGTAAGATGCCCAATAATCTACCCATAGATTTTAACAGCATCACCTGTAGGCACTCTGAACTCATCAAATGGAATGATAATCTTGATGTCCTTTAAGTCTCATACATATCTTGTGTTTTTATTTTTATCCCTTCTATGTTTGTCTTTATCTATTTGAAATATGTATTAAAAATTAATAATATATATATTTTTTGAAAAATGACATACATACCAGTAATGGTAACTCACCAATATCCCCTAGATGGAGGGTTGACCAACAGATCCATCTCTAATGGTGAATTAGGCTGCTGGATACCAATGATATTTGGTGAAATGTCTAGCACACTAGTAGTATCATATATAAATGAATCACTAAGATCCACAAAATATGAAAATAGTGGTGGTATGCTCCAAGATGATGATCAACTAGGATCCTGATTTTTTTATTCTCGATATTCCAACATTTCAAATTGTTAAGGTATATTAAATGTGTAAAAAATGAGAAACTAAAATATTTTTACAAAAAAAATAAAAACCAAAACAATGTATATAATTAAAAAACTCTTATCAATGAGAATATATAATATATTTTCATTACCAATTTATACATTCCATTATCTTAATCTTCATTATATTTTTTGTTATCAACCTCCACAGTTATTTGTCCTTCATTTTAACCCTCTCTTGGAAGTTATATTATTTTGATATTGTCAAGAAAAAAATGTTCAATGTTTTATGGTTGATGAGGATCACTTTCATAAACCACCAATTGATCTTCATCTCCCCTATCATATAAGTCTCTCTAATTTAAGTGTGAAAAACACTCTAAAATTCATGTATTTCTTTATCCACATAATAAACCATCTTCACTTCTAAAGACAAGATAAATGTTTAGTGATCTGCATGCTCCCTGGTATCCATCAAGTGAGAGTAGTTGATAGGAGTAAAATTTAATTAATATTTCATTCTACACCAATCAATATTGATGCACATACATTTGAATAAGACAACTAAAAATTTACCATGATAGTTTAGTTCAATTATAAAATTTAGCTTCCCATAGTACCCCACCTATGAAAATGTAAATACATAACTTTTTTTAGTTTTCATGTCTTCTTCATGATAAATTTTATGAACCCCAAAGCCATGAATACTATATTCATAAAATCTATTATCCTGAATTAGTGGACTTTGAGCCAAAAAAATCAAATCATTTAATATTTTGTCTCAATTTTCAACATTAATTATCTACACAAAAATATATAAGGTTTTTCTTTTAACATAGAAAAAATAAATACATGGTTATAATAAGAATATGAGTATATACTTATGTGAATGAAAAACCATTGAACATGATCATTATTAACAAATTTTGTTAATTCCATCTCATTTCAAGATCAAACCCTTAGTAACCACTTTTTTTTGCAGTCATAATTATTCAATAAATGGATCTTTAATAACAAAATTGAGTAGAAAATATCTATGTTCTTTTAGAAACTCAAAATCAGTCAGTATAAAATTTCACCCCTTTTTAATTGGTTATTCAATAGTTGGAAATACTAATGACAGATTTTCAGAATGAGAATTATTAGATATGTCCTCATCATATATATCACAATTGAATATAGTCGCAATCCCATCCAAATACCTAAAATAAAAGGTCAATCACTCTTCGAATATGTAACCTTCTGCAATAGAGCCTTCTTGTTGAGCTTTATTCTTTACTTATTATTTTAAATGACCTTTGTACCTGATGAAAAAAATAAGAAACATATTAAAAAAATTACCCAATGATTTGATAAAATTGAATTCACCAATAAAAAAAATAAAATCAACATACAACTCAATTGAATACATCCATGGATAGTGTACCAATCCAAAGAGACTATATTCTTCATCCAAATGAATAGTCAAATGAATAATGAATTTTTAGAATTAAGGGGTAAATAAAATCTTTAAATGACATAGTGTAAAAAAAATTCTTTCTTTAAGATTAAAAAGATCAATTAGATTTAGAGTTTTTCTAAAAATCTCTCTAAAAAAGGTACAAAACTCAACTAGAACAATAGTTACTTTTTAGGTAAAATATTATGAAAATACAATGATAAAAATTGATTTATCAACATATGTGAGTCATGAGTTTTCAATATAAATACCTTTCAATGTTTTAAGTCAGTACACCTTGAGATGTTTCTTGAATATCCATCTATAAATTTTACATTATTTGATGTTCGAAGGAATACATATTTCTCATGATATTTAATTTTAAAAATAGTCGAAGGATACTTATCATTATAATTTCCCACAAAAAATGATTTATATTTATTGACTCAAAATAATTACAAGAATTAAGGCGATCCTTCAATTTACCCTGCTCATTAAGCACTATAAAAACTACATTATCACAGACGTAATTTTCAATATAAATTACGTTATGATTATAACATATCATATTAAGCTCCAAATAAGGTCATTTGAAAAATTATACTGTTTTTTATTATATTTTTGTGTTCCAACATTTTTATATTTTGTACCTTGTACCCTTCTCCCCTTTCTTTAAACTGATGACATTTTCCAAATTCTTTAGTTACATTCATTAAATTTCCCAAGATTTCTTTACCAGATAACACATTTGGTGACTTTCTCATTTCAATATCTCCATTTAATTTTGTTTTGTTAAACCTTAATTTATGAGAAGAATCAAAAAATAAAAAATTGAATTTAAAACACCATTTTCTAATATAAGGTAAATGTTGAGGTTCAAAATCAAAATTACAAACTGGACAAGCCAAACCATTATAAGTGTTCCAACTAGATAAATTTACTATTCCTAGAAAGTTACTAATTTTCCACATTAAAGAGACATCCATTTTGAATATTTTTCTCATTGAAGCATCATATGTTTCCACCCTATAATCCCATAATTATCATAATTCATTGATTAGAGGTTGAAGGTATATATCAATTTCATTTCCCTAAATTTTCTTTCTTGAAATAATCATTAAAATAATGAAATATTCTTTCTTCATACACATCCATGAAGGTAGATTATAGGGGATTAAAATAACTGTCCAAATGCTATAATTAGTACTTAAATTACCAGAGGGTTAAAACCATCAGAATCTAATCCTAAACACACATTACTAGGATATAAAGAATAATCTGGATATAATGAATAAAACATCTTCCATGATATAGAATATTTTGGATGTCTCATCAATCCAATTTTACTATCCCGAGTATGCCAGTTCTTGTCTTATCTAGTCTTAGACAACAAGAATAATCTTTACAAATGTGGTTTCAGAGGAAAGTAACACAATACCTTTATTGGTGTTTTCTTCTTCGGTTTCTTCCTTGAATTTCATTTATTTATAATCTCATTGTTGTTCATTGACTTCAAACTAATTGTATGATATCTTGTTCATTCTTATTTATTATACTCTTCTCCCTAATAAAGAATGAAATTATTAGGGATTGCATTTATCTTTTTATAATCAAGTCCATGTTTTTTGATGACTTTATTCATCTCCTAGAATGGTATAGGGATCTTAGCTTCACTAAAATCATCAAGAAGAAAATATAAAATCATGGACATTTCTTATTTAGTAATTCTATAGAGACACTTTATATAATAAAACTTATGTAAAATATACAACTTTGAATACTTGGAACATCCTTCACACAATTTTTGTTTTCTATCTTCAACTAATTTATAAAAATAAAATTTTACATCACATAATTTATGAGCAAGATTTACTTTCTGAGATCAAACTGAGGGTTCTGTTGAACTATTAAAATCTTAGACATTATATTATGCAAAACCAATTGAATCATTTAAGAAATTTCTACAAAATTATCCTCTTCCAGGTCACTTTGTATTTTTTTGATAGTATTTTCATTATTTTGAAATTCCATAACATTTGATTCACTATGCCAAATCCAATATACATATCAAGAATGAAATTGGTTCAATATCAAATTATCACATACTTCATTTCTATTCATCAATCACTTTAATTTACAACAAATACATGGACATTTTATTATACCATCCATTGATCAGTTTGCAATTGAATAATCTAAAAATTATTCCAAACTCTTGGTATACCAAGGACTGACTTGAGGTAAATTAATAAAACTTTTATCCATAGGTATTGGAATTTATTCTCCCTATAAATTCATATATAAAGATATAAATTTTTAATAAAAGAGGTATAATAAAAATTAAATGTCACATAACTTTTCTATTGAATCTTTCATTACAACTACAAAGGAAAATGGGTTGAATCAAATTATGAAAAGTTTCTTACTAAACTTATAATATAAAAACATGGATAAAATAAATTATTATTTCTAGAAAACATTAATGAATAATGGAATAAATTAGTTGACCACCACATTTATGCATAAAGTAAACCATGGATGTTTTAAAATATGTGAAATATTTCTTCCTAAATTGAGATTTAAAAGATGAAGTGTATTTATCATTGAAGATAAAATTATTTTTTTAGATTAAAGAATGATCTATAAGGGTCTGAGTAAGACTCAAGAGCTTGGTATTTGAAGTTAGATACTTTATTGAAATAATTAATATTTAATTATGGAATTGTGGAAAACATCCTCTACATTAAAGATGATAAATATGAAACAATTTTTGATATTTTATATGAAGATGGTATTATTTTTATGAGAGAAAAAGATAATGGTGTATTCTACCCCTGTGTTGTAACTAAGAAGGGTTCATTCCATTGAAAAATTAGTTAAATTGATCAATGTTTGAACCATTTCCCATGGTATAAATAATACCAAGAGAAGCCCTTTAAAAATATGAATACAAAGTATACTTTATTTTGATATCACACAATATTGGATGGATAAACCAAAAAATACATATGTTTTAGGTTGTCATACATGCTAATACTTAATTCTACTATTTAAGGTCCTCTATTTAATATGTTGAATAATTTTTTAATTTGAGTGGATCTAAAAAATTAATGGTTTTATGATGAGGGTAAACATTATCACATATTTTGGAAAACATTTGGAAGTGTCTGATTCATGTAAAATGATAGAAAATTAGACATTTGAATAAAAAAGATCAAACTATACACTATAATTAGTTCTCTTAAAAATAATGATAGTTAAAATAAAATTAGTTAAACTATGTTGTATATTTCAGTTACCATAACCAATAATTTAATGTCATGCATGTAAAACTTAACCCTAACTAATATATCATTTTCAAATAGATTTTATTCAACTAAATGATTCCTCGCATATACATAAAACATGCATCATTATAATAAATTTAAAAAGGGTATAATAAAACATTTTTAAGGACTTTATCCTTAGATACCTTTCCATGGTTGGTGATAAAACCATGTGTGGCCCTAAACCCTAACACCAATTCATCATGAGTTGGAAAATAGTCTATATTACATATATATCAAAAATTGGAGGCATCAAAATATATAGAAAAAATAAGAATTTATTAGTATAAAATTAAAAACTTGAAATTATGAATGATCTAGATTCTATAACCAACTTACATCATAGAAAAAATTATTTTTTTAATTAAATACAATATAAATTAAATTAATGATTATTATAACACCAAAAAATAACTACAAAATCCAAATAACACATTATAAACCAAAATTACACACACATATATTAATATTGAATAAAAAAAATTATTTACTCTTTTTATCACCAACAATTTTCAATATAATGCTACTCAATAATAAATTTAGGGTGATTATAGGGAGAATGATACAACCTTTATGGGGGGGGGGGTCTTCCTTGCCACCATGAAGGGGAACTGAGCAAGGGAGAGGAAGGTCGGGGGGGGGGGGGGGGTAGGGGGGATATGGGTTGGGGTCATGCAAACGGTGTATGCAAGGGAGAGTAATTTGGGGTTTTAAAACATTTTGTCGAAGTTTAAATGAAACCAACACTAATTTTTAAAATTTAAAAAATATAACGACAATTTGATTAAATCACCGTTATATTATATTTTTTTAACTAAATTTATTTCATGGTGGTTACTAGAACCACTAAAAATAAACCACTACTAAGTAGTGATTTTGTTATGTTTTCTAGATTAACTTTGTATTTCCTTTTCCTATTTTCAAGATAATGTTTTATTAAGCATTTTTACGATGTGAGATTTCAACCAAGGTATTTTAAAATATCAAACCTTTAAATTCTGAGATTAAGTTAAAATTGTGATAAAGTAATTTATTAAGATGAGGGAGAATGTAATATTGTTATTTTTTAAATATAAATACTATTTCTGATATCATACAATATATGCAACACTGAGCATAAATAAACAAAAAAATATTATTATTTAAATACTTCCATTATAACATAGGTGTTGGATTTGAAGGTATTGATATGATTATTTTTTTTGAAAAATTAATATATAAAGGTCCTAATAAATTAAAATTTATTGATTAATTCCTAGTAAATAATCACTCAAATTGTAGTAAAGACATTTTATTTATAAAAAATACGTTTTCTTCCAAAATTATTTTTTATCAATTTTGTGATAAAATATTATAATTAATTTATTGAACCTATATAAATTTTATATTAAATTAAGGATATAATTTTTTAAATCATTATATAAAAATTACCTCATGGTGATATTTTTTATATTTTTTTGAAAAAATTATTTATTTCAATGAATAGTGAAAAATATTGTTTTTTTTTGAAAACTGTGTTTCATTAAAAGTATTTAAAAAGAAAAATTATATTTTTTATTAGTTTTAAAATTTATTTAGTTCATATTTATTATAAATAATACAATTATATTATTTTTAATTAATTTTATACATGAATTTGTTATAAAAATTATTTATACTTAAAAAGAGATTTTTCTGAAAAATTGTTTTTCGACATGTTTTTTGGGTTTAAATTTAATTAAAATTATAACACTTATATGAATTGAATATTGAAAAAAGGATTCAAAATTTGGATTATAGGGGTAAAAATTGGTAAATATTTCTCTTTTATTTTTTTCATTATGAATAGTAATCATAGTTAATTTTATTAACATGTTAAAGGTAAAAAGATTTAATTAAGGTTAAAAATAATGTAATAAGGACTAGAAAGTAATCCTAATAGTTACCTTAATTTATTGGACACATATATTTTTTAAATAATAATAGAAATTTTAATTTGTGACCTTTCCCCCATATTTCTATTATTTTAGCATTTATAATAATTTATGTACAGAAAAGTTAAAAATGTCATACTCTTTATTTTATTATCATTAAATTTTAGATATTAGTATGGAAAGAAGGTTTTTAGGTTATAAATATGATTTTTAAATATAAATTATTTTTCTTCCTCATGGTATTTTTTTATTTTTTAGTGATGAAATGGTTTTTATAAATTCTTATGTAATGCCGATACAATATTTACTCAATAAAAAAAGTGATTTTAAAATTGTAAAAAGTAATATATTATGAATGAAATATTGTGTTCCATTTTTTTAGATAAAAAGAAAAAATTATAGATTTTTCCATTCATTATATTATATTTCCATTTTTTCTTTTAGTTTTAAAAGTCAATTTAAATGAATAGTTCCAAAATTGACATTAATGTTTTCTTATAATAAATAATATTTTTTTAAATAATTTAGAACTCCAAAAATCCTGGGCTCAATCATGTGATTGGTATTTGGTATAAAATATCATGCATGGTGCATTTATTGTCCAATTTTCCATTTATTTTAGCTTTTATGACCCCTAAAGAGTAAAATCTTTAATACCATAGTAATTGTCAAAAAAGGATAAAATGGGTTAAAAATTGATATGGGTGAAAGCATAACCTAAACTTGTACATTTTTTATTTTATATGATTATTTAAACTCAAAATAACCTTATTTTATAATCATATCAAAATTTTATCCATTTAAATTTTAAAATTTAATTATATTAATTTAATATTTTATAAAATTCTAAGAGTGCCCTCGCCTCTCTTATAATAGGGAACATATTATTATCATTTATTAAAACTTCAATAACCATAAATTTTAGATAATACCAACCAAAATACCTTCTGATTATCCTTAATATCATTATATAGGTCATTTTTTTAACACCCCAAGCTTCCACGATACACTTCTTTTTGAATAACACAGTAGCGTGTGTTGTACGCAACTTCGAGTTCTAACACACACCACAACCAATCAAACTAGCCGTTATGAATAGTAATACCCACTTTTTGAAATTTGATAAATTTTATCTTTCAAAATGGACTTCAATTTTGGATTCATAATATCAAAATTAGCTTAGGGTGAATTTTTTGTATTTTTCTGAAAACATTCAATTTTTGAAGAATAGTGAAAAAACACTGAGTTATAGTTAAAAACCGAATTTTTATTTAAATAATTATTTATTTTATTTAAATTTAATTAAGGTCAAAATAGATACATAATACATATATAAGTTCAATGCAATTCATTGGAGTTAGTTTAGAAAAAGTTTAGATACATAAAACTTTTATTGAACTTTTCACCATCTTTTACCCACCTCCTAGGAGAATTTGAAAATTCACATAAAACATAATTTTACCACGTCTGTGAGTGGAATTTCAAAAATAAGAGAGACAGGGTTAATATCAAGGAGTAAAATGTGGTTCAATATGATAAAAATAATTTCTTTTGTGAACATTAACTTTTTACTTTTATTTACCACGGTTAAAAGTAAATAGGGTAATTAAGGGTAAACATGATATTAATATTACCCAAACATATGTCCTAATTCTATTGGAAAAGTGTATCTCGAAAAAACCAAACTTAGGAATAAAATATTACCATTTAGGTAAACTTGGATTAAATTAGGACATTTATTATTATTTAATTGAAAGAAGAGTTGAAAAAGTTAAATCAAAGTTTAATAACTAAAACATTTTTAATATAGGGTCATACAAAATATAAATTCAAATATAAATATTAATTAGAAAGATAAAAGTATTTACTACATAATGGTATTATATATATATTTTTTAGACACTAAATAATTTAAGTTATTTATGACACAATGGTGATGCAGTAATTACCTAATTAATGAAATATTAAAATAATTGATAATATAAATATCAAAATAAATGTAATTTGAGACTTTTTATGCATTAAACTGATTTATAAGTTAATATAACATATTATTATTGGTTATATATATTTTTTTCGAAGTAATAATTCTGTTATGAAATTATCAAAAACAAAATACCCAATAATGTCAAAATTGACATAAAAGAGTTTTTTTTAAAAATATTATATTATTAATTGATATTATATTCCTAAAAATCTACGGTTCGGAAAAAGGACTTATATAATAATTTGTGTATCATTAATGGACCACTTGAGGGTCGCTTGAAGGTATATAGTTAGTTTATTTATGATATAATATAAAAATACAAAGAGACATGGTAAATGTCAAACTATTTAACTATGAGTTAAATATAAATGATAAGGTTAATATAGTTACCCAGACCTATCTAAAATCTATAGGTTGAAAGTATTTAGACCCATCCCCACCTTAACCTTTAAATAATCAACTTTTGAGCCATTAGAAACCAAAAATTAACATATTATAAAATAATATTTCTAGCTTTTCCAAAGGTGCCCCTCATCCCTCTTATAAAAGGGCACCCCCTTCTCTGTAATTCACACATTAAAAGCCTTTTGGTTCGGCCAAAATCTGCCCAAATATTCTCTCAACTTCCCTCAATTCGACCTAGAGGCCTTAGTTTGATAATTAATCCATCCTAAGGATCCATTTTGATAAAATCAAAAGGAAGAACCCGAAGAAGAGGTAATGTTTTCACCACCCTCTTTCAAGTTCCTTTCTTCTTCAACTTCTTATTTCTTTGTTATTTCCATTATAAAATATTAAATCCATTATCTTCTATATACTTTGATGTTATTATAATTATGGTATAGCCATATTCAATATTCTATCCATCCTTTGAATGATATGTCACCATACGTGCGTACGTACGACTTACCGTCTCCACGTCGTGGTGTAATTGTTATTCAAAACATTATTATTTGGATGGGTATGATAATGATGTATAATTGATGTAAATAATAAATATAACATTACAATGATTCTTTATATATATGATATACCATCCGATTATATATTATTTTAATATCAAAAGAATGATATTGTCGCTTGTGCGTACGTACAAACTACCGTCTCCACGAACGCGATGAGATTCATTCCCCATCGTATCCATGCAAGTATAATTATAATTTTATGATTAAAAATAATGTTTAAGGGCTTGATATCATTCTATATATGAATAAGATACAAACTATCCCTAACAAACCCGACTTATGTAACAAAACATATAACAGAAAATGAGTAAGTTAACACCTGAAATGACGATAATACTAAGTTATTATTAACAAAGCAGTGTTAAAAGATCATATATGATATGATATTAATGTATATGATTCTTGTATAATTTAATAACAATTATTTCACCATTATACATGAGGTTAACCTACCCTCAACCCAGGAAAAGTACAAGGTAAGGGTTTATTTGACAATCTCTTCATTATCCGAGGTTGTTTATATGTAATTATCTACTCGGACCTATTTATCATCCACATCATTTCTACCCTTGTTTTACATTTTATAAGATGTTTATAAAGGAATCATTCCATCGTTTTCCAAACAAGGTCCTTTTTATCCTTTTCTACAAAATTAAGGTAAGAATGTTCTTTTTTTAACTTATACAGCGGGTGCGGCTATTTTCCGCCGTTATAAAATCATCGAAACTTCCCTTACAAGCTTATAAAAATATTTTCAATGTAAATGTTTTCTTTTATAATTATGTGACTTATAAATGATTTCGAAAAAGATATATTTCTCTCAAATAGTTTTGATTTCATCTATGTTAACATCCTTTGATGTATTTTAAGCTTATTTGAAGTTTATTTATTATGATACAAAACTTCTATATTGTATTAAAGGTTTTGTGCTATGTTTGACTGTGGATGTGTTATTTTTATACCATTCATGGTTTATGGAGAATGTAATTACATTTCATATTCTTTTTTTAATACGAATTTTTATGTTATGTTTAAACCTGTTCATATGAGGAATGAATTGGACTTAATAAGTGACGGGTGGAGCCCGCTATTGCTCATCGATGCATCGGTAGGTCTCATGAGAAAAACTAGTGTCTTGGCACAAGGCCTTGGAAAAATATTATTTTTAGTCTTGGCACAAGGCCTTGACTACGTGGTTATGATTGTCTAGCATTATGCATCCCATCATTATGAATGTAATTATTGATATTTCATGTGATTATTCGATTAGTAGAATATCCATGTGAATAAGTAAATGGAATTATTTCATTTTATTTCTGCAATATTATGCTGAAGTTTAAGTTTAAAAGGCTTTTGTTTTAGTTATACATTGCCTTAAATGTTTATGCCTATTTATGAAAGTTTACGCTATATTGTTATCCTTACTGGGAATTTGATCTCACCCCTTTCTATGTTTAATTTTTCCCAGGATGTGAAGAAGTATTTTATAAATGAACTGAAGGGATAGTCTAAGGGGATATGAGTGTGGAGACAAGATGTTGTTGTAGTTTTCACTTTATGATGTAATGTAACCTTTATGAATGTATCTAGTGATTCCAAGGCTACTAAACTAATCAGTCTTTCGAGACTTGATCTTTTGTGATCATGAAAATGTTATATAACAATGCATTGACTTTGGGTAACTGGGGTTAGGGTGTTACAGTTGGTACAAGAGGAAGTTTAGTATAAACCCTAAAATCTAGATTTAGATAAACACTTATTAGAGAACATATCCCTAAGATAGACCTTGAGGATTAGTATAGAAGAACTTCCTAGAATTTTGGTATTGTAGAGATTTTTGTGATTTTTCCGAGAAATAAATCCCTATCTGGATACGAACAGGTAGAGGCGGCTCTGGCACATATGTACCTTGGGGTAAAACCTGAAAACACCGCTTTGAGCTAGACTTGAACGGGAACTAGTGCACAAAAACAGGCCTTGCTGCACTCTTGGTTATGACACTCCCAGAGGATATGCTTAGGATAATTCTCATCATCTTTAGAAACCATTATTAAGGGTTTATGAGTATAAACTTATTCAAAGAAAACATTTTTATGGTTATGGATTATATCCATAAACTGTTCAATTTATGTTAAGTGTTTTACAAGTTTGGATTTATTTATTGAGATTCATAAACTAATCTAGTGTATGCCATTATTGAGAATTGGTTCCTAGTGGAATAAATGGAAACCGTATCAATTTACGCACTCCATGTAGGGATTTACCTCCTAATCAAGATAATTATAGTGTAGATGGTGATGCAACTGGTGTTGATCATCTAATCATCGTACTGGGACAACTCACTCAGGTTATGAAGAATAACCTTACCCATATGGAGCACACTGATTCAAAGTGTGTATGATCAATGTTAGATCACTTCATGAGGCAAGAACCACCAACATTAAATGGGAGTACAAATCTACTAGTAGCTGAGCAACGGATAAATTTCATAGAGAAAACTTTCCATGACTTGGGGAGCAGTGAAAGGGAAAAAGTTATCATGGTAGTTTGCTGCCTCACTAGAGATGCTGATCAATGGTGGTAATTGATTCAAAACACGAAAGAAGATTATGAAGTATCAAATATGGAATGAATAGAGTTATAAGATATTTTCATAGAAAATACTTTCCTCGTGACCATCGAGCATATATGGAAAATCAATTTCTGAGTCTGAGACAAAAGGAGGATGAGAATGTCACAAAGTATGAGGATAACTTTACACGGTTAGTAAGGTATGCTGCAGATTATATACGTAACCCAAGAAGTATGATTGATCGTTTCTTTGATAGGATAAAACCATTTCTTCATCGAGCATTAGTCTCATAATCATTCTCAATGTACAAAGACATTGTCTCATGTGCTATCAAAACAGAAAAGGAATTCTCTAAGTCTTATGACTTTAAAGAAAAGAAAGAGAAAAAGAGATCTACTGATCACTCTGGAAATAGAAATAATGGGAATAAGGGAAAAGTTAAATATCAATCCCACAATAAATGTGGGAAGAAACACCCCTATACTTTCTTGAATGGAATAGGTGTCTGTTACAAGTGTGGTGAAAAAGGCCACCAAGCTCGTGATTGCAAAGAGAATAAAGAAGCTACCGATGTTCAATGATACAATTGCAGGGAGATGGGACATTATGCAAATGAATGTCCTAAGAATTAGGGGAACTTACCTTAGAAAATGCCAAGGGATTAAGGCCAAGCTTATGATATCACTACTATTGAGGTTGAAGCTCCAAAAGACGTGGTGGCAGGTAATTTAATGGTTTCCTCAAGTTTATCCAATGATTTATTTGATTCTATATCATCACATTGTTTCATATCTTCCTAGTTTTCTAAGAAAATTAGATATTTCAATTTGTTTTAACAAGGGAGTTTTCTGTGAAAACTCATAAGGGAAGTATCATTGCTACAAAGTTCTGTGGTTCCGTCCCCATTAGGGCATATAAATGTTCTTTATCTGCTGATCTCATCGTCAGACCCATGATTGATTTTGATATAATCCTTGGTATGGATTGGATTTCGGACCATGATGCGAAGATTTATTGTATGAAGAAGGAGGTTATGATTTTTGATGATGATGATAAGGAACACCTTATCTTTAGAGCAGAATCGTCACCACCCAATTCTTATATAGATCCACCCCCAGTAGATCAACTAAATTCAATTATCAGGGAGGAAGAGAATGAAATAACTGTAGGTGCGGAAATGAATGTTCAAATAGAGGATGTACCTATTGTGAAAGAATATGTTGATGTGTTTCTAGAAGATTTACCTGGACATCCTCCAGAATGAGAAATTTAGTTTTCCATTGATTTAATTCATTGATCAAGACCCATATCGAAGACCCCTTATAGAATGGCCACTGTGGAGTTAGTGGAACTAAATAAACAACTAGAGGAATTGAGTAATAAGGGATTTATTTGCCCTAGTGTTTCTCCATAGAGATCCCCTGTTCTTTTTGTTAAGATGAAAGATTGATCTATGAGGTTATGTATTGACTACAGGGAAATCAATGCTATAACAATAAAGAACAAGTATTCCCTACCTCACATTGATGATTTATTTGACCAAATGAATGGAGCTAAATACTTTTCTAAGATTGAACTTTGATATGGGTACCATCGGTTGTGTGTGAAGAATGAAGACATTCCGAAGACAAATTTCAAACCAGGTACGGGCATTACGAGTTTACAGTAATACCTTTTGGATTAAATAATGCACCCTCTGTATTCATGGATCTAATGAATAGAGTTTTCAAGGAATATCCAGATGATTTTGTGGTGGTATTTATTGATGATATCTTGGTATATTCCAAAAGCTATGAAGATAAGGAATATCACTTGCACATTATCCTGAAGACTCTTAGAAGACCTGAATTATATGGGAAGTTTAGCAAGTGTGTATTCTGGCTTCAGGAGATCTCTTTTCTTGGCTATATTGTATCTAAGTATGGAATCTATTTTGATCATTTTAAGACCAAGGTAATCCATGAATGGCCATCCCTGATGATTATAACTGAGGTACACAATTTTATTGGTTTAGAAGGTTATTATCGGCGTTTCGTCCCGAATTTTGCCTGATTGGATAACCCATTAACAAAGCTCACACGTAAAGGGGTTAAATGTGTTTTGAAAAAGGGTGTGAAGAATATTTGAATAATTGAAGAGAAGATTAGTCAATTCCCCTATATTGACTCTACCATCAGGGAATGATGGGTTCGTTATTTATAGTGATGCATCAAAGAAAGGACTTGGTTGTGTCCTTATGCAGAATGATAGAGTTATTGCCTATGCATCACAATAGCTGAAAATTAATGAGAAAAACTATAATACTCATGATCTTGAGTTAGAAAATGTAATATTTTCTTGGAAGATTTGGAGGCACTATCTCTATGGTGAGAAATGTGAGATTTATACTTATCACAATATTTTGATGTAAATTTTTCTCACAGAAAGAACTCAACATGAGGCAAAGGAGATGGATTGAACTACTCAAGGATTATGATTTCATGATACACTACCACCTAAGGAAGGAAAAAAAGGTGGCAGCTGCTTTGAGTAGAAAAGATCATCGAGTTTTGAACAAGATGAGAGTTTAGAGGGATCCTATTTTCATGGATCTAGTAAAGTTGGATATGGGAATAAGGATGGAAGGAGAAACATCAATGATTTTTCAAATGGTTTCCAAACCATATTTACTAGAAAGGATAAAGAGTTCTCATACTGATGATGAAGAGTTTCAAAAGACGATTAATGCTGTGAATGATGGGAGATTGAGTGACTTTATGTATGAAGATGGAATTTTGAAATTTCGGAGGATACTTTGTGTTCCCGATATACCTAATCTAAAAAGGGAATTTTGGACGATGTTCATAGTTCCAATTTTTCTATACACCCTAGGAGTACCAAAATGTATATGGATTTGAAGGAACATTTTTGGTGGGAAACCAAGAAAAGGGAGATTGCTGATTTTGTGTCAAGATGTACGGTTTGTCAACAAGTGAAAGCTAGAAGGCAATAGCCTAGAGGAGTCATACAACCTCTTCCCATACCCGAGTGGAAATGAGATAATATCAAGATGGACTTTTTCATGGGACTAAAAAATACTCCTAGAAGGAACGATGCAATATTGGTCATTGTTGACTGTCTTACCAAGTCAGAACATTTTATTTCTATAGGGGATGATTTACCACTTGAACATCTCGAAAGGCTATATATTAATGAAGTTGTGAGACTTCATGGAGTACCCCTATCGATTGTTTCCGATCGTGATCCCCATTTTACTTCAAGATTCTTGAAAAGTCTTCAGAAGGCCATGGATACTGAACTTCGTTTGAGCACTGCCTACGACCCCCAAACTAATGGACAATCCGAATGGACTATTCAAACCTTAGAAGACATGTTGAGATCATGATCACTTGACTTTCAGGGTATGTGGGATCAATATTTACCTCTGGTGGAATTTTCCTATAATAATAGCTTCCATTCAAGTATTCAGATGGCACAATATGAAGCATTATACGGAAAGAGATGTCGCACACCAACCTGTTGGGATGACGTTGGTGAAAGAAAACTTGTAGGCCTAGAACTGGTGGAGGAAAAAATGGAAAAGGTAAAGGTAATCCAAAACCACATCAAAGCATCTCAAAGTAGGCAGAAGAGCTATGCCGATAATCGAAGGAAGAATTTGGAATTTCAGGTAGGAGATCATGTTTTCTTGAAGGTATCTCCATGGAAGGGATTTATACATTTTGGTAAGAAGGGTAAATTGAGTCCCAGGTACATCAGACCTTCAGAAATGCTAGAACAAATTGGTGTTGTAGCTTACCGTTTGGCAATGCCGCCAAGTCTCTCCAAAGTTCACGATGTGTTCCACATATCACTGTTGAGAAAATACATGCCTGACCCAATGCATGTACTCACTTACGAGGAATTAGAACTAAAACCCAGTCTGTCTTGTTGCGAAGAGGCTCTCAGGATTCTTTATAGAAGAGAACAAGTGCTGAGAAACCGGACGACTCATCTAGTAAAAGTTCTATGGAGAAACCATAAAATGGAAGAGGAAACATGGGAAGCCAAGAAACATATAATGAAGAACCACCCGAGTCTTTTCATGCAGTAGTATTATAGAAATTTTGAGGATGAAATTATATGAAGGATGGGAGAATGGAACACCCCAAGCTTCAATAATACACTTCTCTTTGAATAATACAGTAGCGTGTGTTGTATGCAACTTCGAGTTCTAACACACCCCCCAAACAATCAAACTAGCCATTAAGAATAGTAATACCAACTTTTTGAAATTTTATAAATTTTTTCTTTAAAAATGGACTTCATTTTTGGATTAAGAATATCAAAATTATCTTAGGCTGAATTTTTGGTATTTTTCGGAAAACATTCCATTTTTGATGAATAGTGAAAAAAACACTAAGTTATAGTTTAAAACCGAATTTTAATTTAAATAATTATTTATTTTATTTAAATTTAATTAAGGTCAAAATAGATACATAATACCCATATAAGTTCAATGTAATTCATTGATGTTAGTTTGTAATAATTTTAGATATATAAAAATTTTATTGAACTTTTCAATGTCTTTTACCAACCTCATAAGAGAATTTGGAAATTCACATAAAATTTAATTTTACAGCATCTGTGAGTGGAATTTTGAGAATCTGAGAGACATAGTTAATATCAAGGAGTAAAATTTGGTTCAATAAGATAAAAATAATTTTTGGTGAATAGTAACTTTTTACTTTTATTTACCATGGTTAAAAGTAAATAGGGTAATTAAGGGTAAAAATGAAATTAATATTACCCTAAAACATGTCCTAATTTTATTGGACAAGTGTATCTCGACCAGAAACAACCTTAGGAATAAAATATTATCATTTAGGTCCACTTGGATTAGATTAGGACATTCATTATTATTTAATTCAAAGAAGAGTTAAAAGAGTTAAAATCAAAGTTTAATAACTATTTTTTTAATATACGGTTATACATAAGATAAATTCGATTATAAATATTCATCAGAAATCTAAAAAAATATTTCCTACATAATGGTATTTTATTTATAATTTTTAGACAATAAATAATTTAATTTATTTATGACATAATGGTGATGCATTAATTACATAATTAATGAAATATTAAAATAATTGATATTATAAATATCAAACTAAATATAATTTGAGACTTTTTATGAATTACACAAATTTTCTAGTTTAATATGACATATTAGTATCAGTTATATAAATTTTTTCCGAAGTAATAATACTGTTATAAAATTATCAAAAACAAAATACGCAATAGTATCAAAATTGATATAAAAGAGTTTTTAAAACAAATATTATATTATTATTTGATATTCTATTCCTAAAAATCTAAAGTTCTGCAAAAGGAATTATATAATTATTGGTGTATTATTAATGGACCACTTGGTGGTCTCTTGGACGTATATAGTAAGTTTAATAACTATATAATAAAAAAAATACAAAGAGACATGATAAATGTCAAACTACTTAACTAAGAGTTAAATATAAATGATAAGGTTAATATAGTGACCCAAAACTGTCTAAAATCTATTGGTTAAAAGGATTTAGACCCATACACACCTTAAACTTTAAATAATAAACTTTTGAGTCATTCGAAACCGAATATGAATTTATTATAAATTAATATCTCTAGCTTTTCCAAAGGTGCCCCTCAACCCTCTTATAAAAGGGCACTCCCCCTTCTCTCTAATTCACACCTTCAAAGGCTTTTGGAATGACCAAACCCTGACCAAATATTCTCTCAACATCACTCACTTCGACCTAAAGGCCTTATTTTGATCAGAAAGCAAACTTAACGAGCCCTTTTGATCAAATCAAAAGGAAGAACCCGAAGAAGAGGTAATGTTTTCACCACCCTCTTTCAAGTTCCTTTATTCTTCAACTTCTTCTTTCTTTGTTATTTTAATTCTAAAATAATAAATCCAGTATCTTCTATATACTGTGATGTTATTTTAAATATGGTACTATCATATTCAGTATTCTATCCATCCTTTGAATGACATGTCACCATATGTGCGTACGTACGACTTACCGTTTCCACGTCGTGGTGTAATTTTTATTCAAAACATTATTATTTTGATGGGTATGATAATGATATGTAATTGATGTAAATAATAAATATAACATGATAATTATTCTGTATATATTATATACCATCCAATTATATATTATTTTAACATCAAAAGAATGATATTGTCGCTCGTGTGTACGTACGGACTACCGTCTCCAAGAACGCGATGGGATTCATTCCCCATCGAATCCATGCAAGTCTAATTCTCATTTGATGATTAAAAATAATGTTTAAGGACTTGATATCATTATTTATATTAATAAGATACAACCTATCCATAAAAAACATGAATTATTTAACAAAACATATAAAATAAAATGAGTAAGTTAACACCCGAAACGACGATAATACTAAGATATTATTAACAAAGAAATGTTAAAAGATCATATATGATATCATATTAATGTATATGATTATTTTATAGTTTAATAACAATTATTTAACCATTATAAAGAATTTTAACCTTCCCTCAACCTAGAAAATGTACAAGGTAAGGGTTTATTTCACAATCTCTTCATTATCTGAGGTTGTTTATACGTAATTATCTACTAGGACCTCTTTATCATCCACATCCATGTTTCTTAAAAATGTTTTTCAAATCATTAATAATAGTTTACATAATATGGGTTAAAGTCATATCTACCCTTTTTTTTACTTTTTATAAGATTTTTATAAAGGAATCTTTCCGTCGTTTTCCAAACAAGGTCCTTTTCATCATTTTCTACAAAATTAAGGTAAAAATGTTCTTTTTTTAACATATACGGAAGGTGCGACTATTTTTCACCGTTATAAAATCGTCGAAGCTTACCTTATAATCTTATAAGAATATTTTCAATGTGAATATTTTCTTTTATAATTATGTGACTTTTAAATGATTTCAAAAAAGAGATATTTCTCTCAAATAGTTTTGATTTCATCTATGTCAACATCCTTTGATAGATTTTAAGATTATTTGAAGTTTATTTATTATGATACAAAACTTCCATATTGTATTGAAGGTTTTTTGATATGTTTGTCTATGGATGTGTTATTTTTATACCATTCATGATTTATAGAGAATGTATTGACTTTTAGTATGATAGTTTTAATATGAATGTTTATGTTATGTTTAAACCTGTTCATATGAGGAATGCATTGGACTTAATAAGTGATGGGTGGAGCCCTCTATAGCTCCTAGATGCATCAGTAGGTCTCATTAGACAAACTAGTGTCTTGGAACAAGGCCTTAAAAAATATTATTTGTAGTCTTGGCACAAGGCCTTGACTATGTAGTTATGATAGTTTGGCATTATGCATTCCATCATTATGAAAATGGTTATTGTTATTGCATGTGATTATTCGATTAGTAGAATATCCATGTGAATAAGTAAATGGAGTTACTTCATTTTATTTCTGCCATATTATGATTAAGTTAAAGTTTAAAAGGCTTTTGTTTTAGTTATACATTGCCTTAAATGTTTATTCCTATTTATGAAAGTTTACACTATATTGTTATCCTTACTGGGCATCTGAGCTCACCCCTTTCTATGTTTTATTTTTCCCAGGATGTGAAGAAGTATTTTATGAATGACCTGCAGGGATAGTATAATGGGATATGAGTGTGGAGACAATATGTTGTTGTAGTTTTTACTTTATGATGTAATGTAACCTTTATGAATGTATCTAGTGATTCCAAGGCTACTAAACTAATCGGTCTTTCGAGACTTTATCTTTTGTGATCATGCCAATTTTATGTAATAATGCACCGACTATAGGTAACTGGGGTCGGGGCGTTATATTTTTATTAATAAAACCGACCTTAGAGGGATTAAGGTGTAAAGAAAAGGAGATTCTTTGAAGAATAGGTATAGTTTTTAACCAACATTTTCATTTTATTTCTTCTTCCACCACCTTAAAAAAGTCTTAAAATAGGAATATATAATAACATAAATATATAATATATAATAATATTTTATTTTGTTAATTTAATAACTTATATACATCCCCTTATTTAATCAAGTAGCAAATGAAACCATCGTTCCAATGTTTGACAAACTCTCACCTCGTGAATATATGTAATTCATTTTCCCTCACCACCTCCTAAATACTATTGTAGTAGGGGATTTAATGTATATATATGAAATTCCTGAAATTATTATCATTATTAAAAGGTAATAAGTCATTTAATTCCTTACCATTCAATTTACTAAAAAATTATTATGTCATTCATGCATACATAGTGACTACCTTATCCATGAAGTGTTGTGGTACATTTTTCATCGCCAAGTCACATAGATGACATATATAAATTTATTTTAGAAAATAATATTTTATAATTATATAACTATAATTATATAATGATAAAATAATACTTAACTTATTTCTATAACGATCATTGAAAAATCAAAACATTACTCATCCGTACGTACAACCTACCATCTCCATGATTTTAACGTAGTTCATTTTCCATAATCATATTTTATGGTTGGTTTTAAAAGTATAATTTATATATAAAACTGATAATTATTTCATGATTATTATTATTTATATGATTAAATAATTATCTATTTGACCTTATTCAACCTACCAATGTTATTTTTGACATATGAGCCGAATATCATCAAAACGTCTGATGGGAACATAATTGATTAAGTAATTGTATATAACATGGTGTTTAATAAAATAAAAGAATAATTAAATTGAAAAAGGTTCATAAAAAATTAAATAATTAACATTAGTTTTTTATTCAGGATAATAATTAATATACACGATGAGTTGGGCTCAATGTAATCGATTTTGTTTTAAAAATCCTCTTGTAAATTTTCTTTGAAACTCTTTTTTCTTCCATGTCTATGTTCTTAAAAATGATTCATGAAAATTATTATTTAAGAATAAATTGTTTTAATAGGTATTTGTTGACCATTATTTTATTTATTTATAATTTTTTAAAAATGAATCTTCTTAAGGTCATTCGTAAGGAGAACTTTACTTTTAAAACCCCATATTAAATATTTTAAAGATTTATTTTATAAAACATTCTCATCAATGACAATATAATTAAATTTTTTTATGGATGTATTTATATGGATATAAAAGAAGCATAAAGGTAACATTATGTATATTTTGAAATTATTTTAAAGGGTTTCAAAAGGAATATTTTTACATAATGTTTTTACTTTTTTACGAAAGACAAAAGGAATATTCTATTTTATCATATACGATGAAAACAAATTTTCCTGTCGATGAAAAAATTCTTTGATATTTTGGAAGATTTTATAATATTAAATGTTTTCTTCAAATAAAAACCCATATTATATTATTATAGTTAAATTATGTTATAAAAAATAGATTTTAAAAGGAAAGTGTATTTTGATATCTAAATCTGTTTGGCATATGATTTTAAATATTTTTTCAAGTGTTTTATTCATGATGTAGTCATTGAAAATTATTTATGACATTGGGTGAGCCTGATATATCTCATGATAATGGGTGATCCTGATATATCTTATACGATGGGTGTGCCTAGATAGAGCTCCAATGCATTATGTAATGATTATGTTCTCTGAAGAATTACATTGGAGGTCGACTATATGTTTATAACAATTATAAGGGGTATGTAAAGGTTCTATGGAGACGATATACCAAAGAACCTACCAGAATTTTCTATTCATTCTAATGAGTTTCTTTGGAAGTTAGGCTCTATGGATATGATATACCAAAGAACCTACCGGACTTTTCTATTCATTCTAATGAGTTTCTTTGGAAGTTTTTGGATTTAAAATGGGAATATAATAACCATTTGTTTGAAGGAATGATTATACCCTTTTAGTGTAAAAATGTATGTTTTTAAGAAAATATTTTTATGGGTTCTCATTTTTTCTAAAAAACCCTCATGTTTTTGATTTTTTATTATGTTTTCTTATAAAGTATATTAAGAAAAAGTTTTGGTTGAAAATTGTTTTTCATTTGTAATTAAATGATTATTTTATCTCAAGTTTTATTATGTTAAAGGAAAACCCCATATTGGATCTCATGGTTTTATAATGGATTAATGGATTAATGGTTTCTTTATTCTTTTTATGCCCCTTATTGAGATTTTTATTCTCATTCCATGTTTTTTAAAATTTTAAATAGGTTTTAAGGATGATAAGGAACAAATAATTTATTAAGATATAAATCATAAATATTTTTGATGAAATGGAAATATGTTTATTTTTAATTTTTTTTATTATGGAAAAATAAATACTATGAAAAAGTGTACAAAATTTATTGTATGATGTTTTAATGTAATATCTGTGACTTAATTCTATATAACTCTAAACCTAAAATGATCCTCAAAATGAAAGAAAGTCTATTCTTGTCTAAAATTAAAATTATGGACTGAAAAATGATCAGGCACTTATAATTACATCCCAGTATTCCTGTCAAACATTTTTGGGTTATTCTATGTGAATATTAATAATTTTTAGTGGCCTCTCATCCTCTCCTTGTTGAATCATTCATGCTAATCAGGGATTTGGCATCAAATATTATACAAGAAAAGGAACTATAATATCTTCATTTTTTTCTTGATCTATCTCTTAGATATTAATATAATAGTTTTGAATATTTAGATTTATAAATATTGATTAAATAGATTAATTCATCATGATTAGAGATTTGAGTATTCATCTTGATAGTGTGATATTGGACCATGAATTTAATAAAATTACTGAAACAATATGAGTTAGTAACTGGATAAGAACCATTTTATGAGATTGTATAAATTAATTTTAATTATTTATTTATTGTGGTTTAAAAATAATTAAATTTCTATTTTTGTTTGAAATTACCAGTTTATGAAAAAATAATGATTTTTAAAACTGTAGGTGTTTTTCTAGAAATTGAGGATTCTCATACATTTTTATTTTAAAATTTATTTTGAAATTGTAAATGGGGGTTTTAAATTTTAATAATTTTATTTGTGAAGAAATCTATTTTTTAAATGAATTTAATAATTTTTTAGTTTTTTTAATAAAAATGTATTTTAATGGATCACTCTTAAAATAAGATGGATGTTTGTGTTCCTGAGAGTTTATTCAAATGATGTGAAATTTTTTGATAAATAAAGTTTCATGAAATTACATTGGAATGGGATGTTATTGATTTTTGATCTTTTTGTAATTTATCACATAACATGTGTAGATGTATAAAATATATTTAGTGAGGGCTTGTTTAACATACCATTATGTTTTATCCATGGTGATGTAATGTATAAAAGAGAGGTAACCTATTGCAAAAGGTGATACTCACTATTTTATGAGTTTTGAATATATGAATATGGATTTATATCTTGGTAAAGATATCCTGTGACGCCCTAGTGTCACTATAGTTTTTTAATATTATTTAATAATGGCCTATTTTTGAATTTTGGGATGGAATTTTTAATTTTTAAGGTTTTTATTATATTTTATTCTAAAAATATGGTTAGGCCAAACCAAGGGGATTTTAGGGAAATCTATGAAAATTATGAAATTCATTCATAATGGTAATTTTCAGGGTTTCACATAGTTTTTTGAAACATTCAAATCCTTATAGGAAACCATGAAACTTGGTTTAAGTGTGGGGGTAACTCCCACATTTGGAACATGATTAGGTGAAACCGTATTACCCAAATCATTGGGGGTGTGGTATACTAGTGAGTGGATCCCACATGAATGGTGCATTATTTGACAAACCATATGGCCAAACCATGTGGTCTACCCATATTCACTAAAAAAAGTGAAAAAACCATAATGCTCTGTTAAAATTTTAAGCTTCTCCACCTATCTGCCACTTACACTCTCATTGGTAACCCTCAATAGATCCATAGAGATAGTTCCATATCCCTTACCTTGGATTTTGGATCTCTTTATCTCGATTATAATTTGTTTTTAAGGTAATTTATCCCATTTTATTCTTTACTCTTCTTTATTATTTCTTTGTTCCATTACTCATAGGTTCATCCTACATCATATAAACCCAATTCTCTATTAAAGTTGTAATTAAGTAATCTAGTTTGTTATACTCTAGGGTTTCAGTTCCTTAGTGTCTATTAGTGGTGGTTTTTTCTTTATTGGTTGTTTTTTGTGGAAAGTGACTTATTGTGAGTCTATTATATTCAATTTTAGGTATATTTTTTTTTCCATATTATTCATTTTTATTTCAATTTAAATAGTTATTGATGTTTATAAACTATTTTTTTTATGAAATTATATTAATTTATTACATTTATGATGGTTTTCTAAGTTTTCCAATGTATTTTGATATTGGAATAAAAGGTTTTCCTTATAAAATTCAAGCATCACTTTGAAATGAAATATCTTATCATGCCATGTTTTTGATGAAATTACAATTAGGATATTTGAAATGATTTTAATTGAAATTATAAGTAATATCCCTATTTTATATTTTAAACAAAATAAAACTTGTATTAATAAATTATTTTAAAAATGTAGTATGTTTTTAAATGGGTTTTGAAAGGTTATTTAAAGTGGGTTTTATAAGAAATGAGAAGGCCCTAGAATCCTGAGATAATTTTTAGGTTAAGTCCCAGTTGTAACTTTACAAAAAAAATGGATTAATGCTTAATACCATCATTGGTTGAATTTTTTTTATAACTTAGATAAGATCTCACCTTTATGGGATGTTTATTATTACATGATTATTATACGATATGAAAAAATTATATTTTGTGTGATGGTTTTGGAGGTGATATGAGATTTATTATTATACTTATGATGAATATATTGATCTTAATTTTATTTGTTTTCTCAGATTTACTTTATATTGGTCATAGGAACCTTGTTACCTATATGGGAGACCTTAATTCAAGCTATAGCAGTTATCTCACAATCTAGCATGTTCCCCCTAGTTGTTTGGATTTCTTAGGATAAGGGGTTCCCACATTGAGGCATGTGTGGGTAAGCTGGGTGGCTTTTGTATTTGGATGGATGTAGTGTAGGTCCATAGTTGGTTCCTGGGTTTTAGTGTTGTAAGGGTCACCTCACTTTAAGACTTAGGGAGTTTCCCATGACATTCATTTTATGATAGTTTGTGTAAGGAATTCCATATCTATGTATTTTCCCTTGAGATTGTTTTCTCTGAGAACTGTTTTCATAGATCAATTTTCTTTTTCCCTTGATATAGTGGTTCTCTCTTATCTTATGCTTGATTTATTTATAGATGGTTTGTTTGAAAATTTTCAATAAATGTGGATTTTGTAAAATTGTTTTCAAATTATAAAAGAATTGGGTTGTTTTAAAGATAAAGCTACATAATCAGGGAAGAATGGTTTTTTTAAATCAACATTCCTGTTTTCTGGTATTAAATAAATTTTCTACTACGTATATTTTTCACTCGATTTTTTTAAAAAGATAATGTTTCATTTTTAAAAGAGAAAATATGTGATTTTATTTCATTGATTCCTTATTAAAATGAAAAAATTATTTTTTATTGTAGTTCAGACTATCACTTATGATTTTTTTTCATATGAGAAATTGAATAGATTCCTTGGCGAGATCCCACCAGACCCATCAGCTCACACCCTGCATACACACTCATGCACTTATTTGTAAACCTTATATTTAAAATAGGTCCAATGTTTCATTTTATTTTGGATATATCTTTATTGTGTTACCAATGGGTGAGTGGGGATGCTGTGAGAAAACTTGGGTTACAAGGAGCTGATATTTTAGTTATAGTTTATTTTTGAACGTGTTGCTTTTTCAGCTAGGAAATATTCTATTTTTATTTTATTCAGTTTTTTTGATATCCTAGAAGTATATTTATTCATGTATAATGTATGATTCTTTATACATGCAAGTCAAATAAATATTTTAGGTTATAATTTAGTTGTTTTTATTACCTATTTTGTTCTTAGGTTTTTAGTTTTGAACAAACATATGATATAAAAATGCTCTACGATCGATTTTTAGTAAATGATTTTTTACCTTTACTCTAATTTGAGGGTGGAACTTTTCCCAAGAGTTTTTCCCTTGATTCATAGACACTAGTTTCTAGCCTCACTACTAAAGGTAAATAAATTAATATATAATGTCTATCAATTTGATCTTATATAATGATAAAATTAATATATAATGTCTTTAATCTTGTAAAATTTTTATTATTTATTTTTAATTTTATTATTGTTTGGTATTAATTAATTTTTAATATGTTAATTTTTTTTTATATTTTTATGAATTTAATCAATTTCTATTATATATTTTTTTATATATTTATTTACTATGTTTTAATATTTTCAATTTGTATTTATATTTATTTCAATATATATCCATATTTTTTTAATAATTTATATTTAATGAATAAAACTTATCCATTTTTTAATATTATTAAAGTTTTCTCATTTTTAATTATTCAATTTCACTCATTTTTAACATGCATTCACTTAATATTAAATATTCATTACCAATGATAAAAATATATTTTATAAAAAATATTTAAAAATAAAAATATTTATAAATGTATATTTACTATATTTATACATTTATACATATAAATAAATAGAATTTTTTTTAATAAAAAGTCTTTATATAATTATAAATAAATAATTATATATAAATAAATAATTATGAAATTATAATAAATTTATTTAAATATTGAACATATTTACTATATTTATATTTATATATATTTATTAAATATTAATATTAATATATATTAGTTATATAAATACATATAAGGATATAGATAGTATTTTTAAAAAGTAATTTTATAATTATAAATAAATAATTATATATTAAAATAATTATGAAATTATAATAAAAATATTTAAATAAAGAATATATTTACTATATTTATATTTTTTATATATTTTTTAATATATATTATTATATAAATATTTTTATTTTTTTTATTTATAATTATAATTATAAATCCTTTATCAGCGCTAATTAATATATCACTAATAAAATAGATATTTTTCGGCACTTTTTTGGAAGTGATGATAAAACTGTCTCAATCTATTTAAATAAGCCTAACCCATTGTGAACTCATAGTGTTCTCTAAATCTTTCAACAGAAGCCACCCTCTATGAGTGCTTTTCTTCGGTGAATTGAAGCTCAAATCAAGGATCGAACAATTCCATGCCCCAAATCCAAGGCTCGAATGATTCAATGGTCAAAAAAATCCAAGGGTCGAATGTATTCTAGGTTCTTGATATCTCTACGTTCTCTTCGATTATTCAAGGATTCAATCCAAGATATCTTATTTTTTTCATTCTCCTCATCCGCAATAATTGATTTCTTATTTGGAGATATTTATTTTCATTTTTCTGACCTTTATTCTTTCTTTACTATCAACATATCACTATGGTCAACAATGTTTATTGGGGATGTTTTGTTGAAAAGAGATAGAGCTATCAAAGATTGAGTAATAGGTTTGAAGGAGTGTCTATCCAAAACTCTTTGCCTCCTCTCTTGAGTTTCTATGTGATGTTGGAAATAATATTTTAGTTGTTGATTATTTTATCCTTTCATTTGAGCTGGACCATGGAACGTGCACATTCTCTATATTTTATTGAGTGACATGAATTTTTATATCCATTTTCTTTTCATTTAATTGATCATTTGATGGAGATAAAGATCCTGATTAAGAGTTTCTTCACCTTAAGTATATTTATTTTCAAAAGAATATGATCGTAAAGAGATAGAATATTGGGAGGAAAAAATTGAGAGGATCTTTAACACTCATAAGATTCCACATTCCATTATTGTGAAATGTGTTTCCTTTGTATTTGAATTTACTAGCCAACGATTATGTTAGATCATGGTCCAATCTAAATAAACATGAAATATTGAATGGAAATACCACTTTAGTGAAAGCCCGTATTCCTTTAAAACTTACAATATCTCATCCATATATTCCAATTAAATCTTGTGAGTAAATTGATACAAAACTCACATTCTAAGATTGTTAGTTTCATCAAATGTCCACAACCACCTAATAGAGAATATATAAGAGGATGTATTACTAGGTCCACCCCAAGGGTTGATTCATTTAAATACATAATTTATTTTTGTAATTATTACCAATATCCCCATTATAATTAGTTAAAAATATCAATCAATTTTACATTATCATCATAAACAAATATTAACACACCCTTTTAAAGTCAGTATTTAAAGGTCTCATTATCTATTATGATCAATTTTTCACTACCAAAAATCAAATTCACCTTTCAAACACAATTACCATAAAATTTTACCAACCACAAATTAGTATTTGGTTTTTCTAGTTTTCTATAAATTTTTAAAAAATATAGCAATATTTGAAATGATAACCCACTCATTAGTACTTCTTAAAAACCACTTCATTTCCATCATCACACATATAATAAACACTGTATGTTTTACCTTAATCTATCTAAAAACCAATAATTCTTTAATATTTCCATTTATTTCCAAAATATTTTAATTTTCAACATTTTACCTTAAGAGATCCTCCATTTATAAAATAATAAGTTCCCTTTAAACTTTTAAAAAATATTTAGTTACATCAATTTACCTATCATGTGAGATAAACAACCAATATCTAATATGAAAGGTTGTTTCTTTTGTAAATCCTTTAGTGTGACATCAATTATAAATCCATATTACATTACATTATTTTTCATATAATACATTTCTAATTCTTTCTTCACATTCTTCTATGTTTTTATAAAATTTTGAGAATCATGTATACAACTGTTTAATTTTTCACATGTTCAATAGAGTTCATTCAATATATTTTATATCTTGTAGTTGATCGAATGATAGTTTATTATTAATTTTTATCATATTTTAGTTTCTTATTACTCCTTAATAGACTATATTATATTTTCATTTTTAATGGATTTACGAAATACTTGTTGGATCATTTTAATAGAGGTAGTACTAGTCTTAGTTAGAGGATTGGTAGTATTAAAAGTTGGATTTCTACTACAAATATAGAGTTTATAGAGTCCCCAAAGATTCATATATCATAAAATTTCCCCATTAAGACCCCTTGAATCACAAACAATAATGTTTATGCCTCCCAAAATCTCACTTTAAATAGGCCACAAGTTAATTTCTAGTTCCAATGCTGTAATTCTAAAAAATTAGTGGCATTACCCCTTTTAGTGAATGAAATGCTGTAAAATGTCATACTCAGTAGCATAATATCTTGAATAGTTATTATTGAAATTTCTTGAGGCCAATCCCCCATCTATTTTATTTTTATTATACTATTATGAGCATCCATCATCCGATGTATGACTACTTCATAGAGTATTTCAAGAATCATTTGTGAATGTCCACAAGAGATGTAGGATGTGTTTTAAATAATAAATGAGATGATTAACGTTCAGGAGATGAAATGATGAGGATTAAAATTGTCTATAAATTTCACCTTTGAATGAATTATTTGGATAAAACCTACTATAGTGGAGTAATTATCTTCTAAAATTCAATTACCCATTTTCATCAAAGCATAATGAAATTATTTGAAACAATTAAATATTGGGTTTCCATTATTATAATTATCTATAACTGCCACTTTTTATAATGAATATCTTATGTGTATTTATTTATTTATTATATAAAATTAATATTTTATGAACCTAAAAGGATGGATATGAATAAAAAATAGTTGAACTCTAATAGTATGAAAAAATAGTATAATTATGGAGTTAAGGAGTTCATCAAGTTTGCAATTGAGCATGCATACTACCCTTCTAAAATCCTTTTCCCATGTTTATGTTGTTGTTATTCAAGAAAAATTTGTCTGAAAGAGTTGAAAGAACATTTGATTTTTCATAGAATAGATCAGAGCTATAAATGTTGGAATAAACATGGTGAAAAACTGAATGTGCGCAACGATTGTGATAATATCGTGGTTTATGGATTATTTGATATGAATACCAGTGTAAATGATGATGGAGATTTCATGGAAGAAATGACAATGAAAATTTAAATGAACTTTGTGACTTTTTAAATTTGTTTGAGATGTTAAATAGATATGCTAAGATACCATTGTATATCAGTTGTATTAAATACATAACATTTTTCAACTGTATTAATTTTATATAATTAGAAAAATGAAAGGGGATGGAGTGACACCAACTTTACATAACTACCTGGTCTCCTGAATGATATTATACTAGAATAAAAAAAACTACCATGTCGATCATATGATGCTAAATGAATGTTACATTAAATGGGAATGATCTCTAAATAAATATATTATTTTCCAAATTATTTTATATTTTTTTAAATAAACAAGAATCACTCATAAAATTCCCTAAGTGTGGTGAATACGGATACAAGAAAAATGAATCAAGTACTTAAAAATAAGTATGATACTTTATTATCATTCCATGGGTTAGGAGACTATATGAATGTTAAGAAACTATGATATAATTAACTTGACATGCCAATGCAAGAATTAAATATGGGAACCTATGCCATCCAAAATATTCTACTTAGTGTAAGAAAATTGATTAAGAGTATCCTAAATTTGGAAATGATCTGATAAAATTTCATCTTGTGTTATCTATAGATAGAATAAAAAATTTTCTTTTATGTAGTAGTACTCACAGTACGTGGCCCATATTGTTGGAAAATTATAACTTTCCATCATGGTTATTCATGAAGAAAAATACATTATGTTGTCTCTTCTTATATCTAGACCAAATAAACTTGATAATGATATTGATGTCTATTTGGATCCATTGATCAGAGATCTACAATTTACTTGGGATACAAGTGTTACAATATATGATGCTCATAGAAGTGAATAATTCACATTAAGGTCCATGTTGTATGGGATGATAAATAAATTCCCCACTTATGTAAATTTATCAAGCTATAGCATAAACGGAATGTTTGGGTGTCCCATTTGTGAAAAATTCACACACTCAATTCAGTTGACACATTACTCAATGACTGTGTTTTTAACATAGATACTGATCTTGGATGACAACATTCAATGGTAATATTGACAAAGGTGCAACACCGTCTCCAGAAATGGGTTATTAACTATTTGATAACTTAAAAGATATTGAAACTACTTTTGATAAACCGTTTTGTAAAAACATTAAAAAATCAGGTTAGAAGAAGTGATCAATTTTATTTGAATTCCTGTGTTGGAATTGTTTTTATGTTAAACATTTTATTGATTCCTTGTATATAGAAAAAATTTATTTTATAGTGCTATTGTCACATTATTAAATGTTTTTGGAAAAACAAATGATGGAATTATTTTTAGATTATACATGATTGACCTAGGGATAAGGGAACAATTGGCACCAGTGAAGTGTAAAGGGAGAAATTTTCTTCTTCTTGACCCTTACACTCTTTCCAGATAGAAAAAATTAAAATGTTTTCTTTTCTTAATAGTGTAAAAGTTATAGAGGGGTATTAATAAAATATAAATAATATTGATTCAATGAATAATTTAAAGTTACAATGATTAAGAATACATTTATGTCAGGTTTTGATGCACAATTTGATACCTGTTTCTTTCTATTGCATTCTACTTCAAAATGTTAGACATATATTATCCAGAATCTTATTCATTTTCAAATCCATATAAAATAAAGTTATAGATCCGATGAAGTTTTTAATCATGAATAAGGAGGTTTTAGTCATATTATGTGAATTATATATGTTCTTACCACCATCATTTTTTGATATTATGGTCCACCTGATTGTTCACTTGTTTAGAGAGGTCAAAAAATGTGGTCGTTTCCATTATAGATTTATGTTCACCATTGAATGATATTTGAATATTTTGAAATGTCCTATTAATAATAATAGTCGGCCAAAAGGTTGTATTGTGGGAAGATATATTATTGAATAAGCTATTGAATTATGTACCGATTACCTATTAAATTTTGACATCATGGGTCTCATAAAGTCTGGTCACAATAGACACCTTATGGGAGAAGGTATTTATGGAAAAGATGTTATTATAATTATATTAAAAGAGTGGGAGAAAGAGAACAATTAAATTTTACATAATATTAAAGATGTTGATCCAAAAATTGAATCCCAAAATTAAATTTTAGAGATTTGAATCCATAAAGGGATGGAGGATGGATATCAAATACCCATAATCAATAGTTTATAGGATGGTTCAAATATCAAATTTATAAGTATTTATCTAAAAATATGAATTCAATTACTGAATGAATTTAATAGTAAGACAGGGGACCGAATGAAAATGCTATATCTTACATTCTTTTTGTAATCAATGATTATGAATTCAATAAAAAAGAAAATTATGAATGTAGTATGATGAAAAACAGCAGTGTTACACTTATGGAAGAAGTGATGCATATTTTTTAGTTTCAATGATATAAATATAATTTATGAAAAATATGTCATATTTTGGCATTATCAAACTAATATAGGAGTTGTATAATACAAAATTTCAAGTACTAATTTTCTATTACAAAATGGGTTGACAATATTAGTGTAGTGATAGTTGATGAAATGAGATTTTTGAAGGTGAATTTCAATATGTAATGGAAAAAAATAAGAGCCATTAATAATGGAATCATAAGAATTAAAAGTATTTTTTTTTGTATCGGATCTAGTAAACACAAATTTTTTGATTATAGTACCAGTGACTAAAATAAATGTTGAGTGAGATGAAAACTCAATTTAGGGTAACCCTCTCATTGGGAGATCATAATCAACTCATGCCGGTCCCAATGTCGATAATGTCTTGTATGTTAGAGGGGACCAAAAATAAGGGATTAGGATTCTCGATAGTGGAACCAAATCCCTAAAACCCTAAAAAAAGTAAGAGAGTTCAATGGGAATGTAAATGTTTTTTAATACACTGTGTTTTTCCTAATAATATTATATGTTTTTTATGCAATTAGAATAAACTAAATTAAATTTTTTACCAATAATGCAGACAATGCCTTCGGCACATGATTATCTTACCAATACCTCATAATAATATACTTTAATTATTGAAACCTGATGGGAATTTATAAATATAATGTTACAATATAATTTATCTTTTTTTTAAAAAAATTATAGAAAAAAATGTTGAATTAATTTTCATTATTACTTGAAGAGATAATTTATTTTATAATATTTATATCCATTTATCATTCTTTTCCTCACCAAGCATCAAAATACTTATTCTCCCTCAAAACTTTTTCACCCCTACATTGTTGGATTTATAACTTTACTTCAAGTTCTCTATGTTACCTTTAGAGGAATATAAATAATGATACCTCTGATCAATCACAGTGTTAATCTTGATGTTTTTATAGAAAAATACTTATCCATAGAATTAATGTGTTTTTCATATTTATGTTTAATTTATTTCTTTTTATAATTACTCACATATGAATTGTTTTATTATACAAGTGGATTCTTTTGTTTGAGTTGGGGTGGTATGTCTATATTTTATGCCTTTCTGCACCAAAACTTCCATAGACTTCTTCTTACTCAAAACCTTTCCACCTCTATAGTGTTGAATTTATAAATTTTCTTCAAGTTCCCTCCACTTTATTTTCATAGTAAAATTATTTTCCATAGAATTAATGTATTATTTTATATTTATGTTTAATTTATTTCTTTTTAGTATTACTCAGATAAGATTCTTTTCTTATAGAGATGAAATATTTTGTTCAAGATGGGGTGGTCTATCCATCTTTTGTTCTTTTCCACACCAAAACTTCTATGAACTTCATCTCCTTCAAAACCTTTTTTACTCCTAAAATCTTTTCATTTATCACTTTCCTTATAGTTCTCTCCACTGCTAAATCAAAGAGGTATTCATGATGTTGACACAGTAAAATAGTTTTCTGTAGAATTAATATATTGTTTCATAATTATGTTTAATTTATTTCTCTTTAATATTACTCACATAATAATTTTTTTCTTATATAGGTGGATTAGTTTGTTTGAGTTGGGGTGGTTTGTTCGAAGAGGCTCATGCTAATGAGATATTAGACATTGATCCTGGAACTAAGATAATAAAATCAAGGAAATGTATTAGGAATGCATACCACTATCATGAAAAGGTGATTTCCTACAACTTATTTAATAAATTTTTTATTATTTTATCTACTATTTCTAATTTAACTTCCTTATCATTTTTATCTAATACTTATTTAATTTTTTAATAAATCTTTTGAGAAGTCATAATTTACATTAAACTAAATACCAACAAGACACAAAAGCAACTAAATTTTCCTTTCTTAAAATTTTGCAAATGTTTCCACTGCCTTTCTTTGTTGAGATCCAACACTGTATATTGATTTGATGTTCTTAGCGGAAAAATGTTTTTACATCTAGGAACATTAGGTCGATATGAGGTGTTGGTAGTTTGATAAAGAAATACAGTGAATAGCATGGAAAATTGAAATATGATAATGTTTTTAGACTTTGGGACATGTACAAATCAACCATACATCAATCCGATACAGGGTGTGACCGGTATGATTCTAAGTGCTACTTTTTATTTAAAATTGACATTAATTTTGGTAAAAAAGACAAATGAAATTATCAAAAACTGAGGAAACATATTCATACTATTTTTATACATTAAGATAATGATATATTAGTCATTTTGGACATATTGGAATCAACCAAACCTCAATCCAATGCATAATGTTCTTGGTATGAGTCAAAGTGCCCGTTATCTGTTCAAAATTGACCTTTTAGTTCAAAACAATTCACTCACGGAAAATTGATAAAACACACTCAGATCCTCTTGAAAATTTATAAAAAATATTCATAAATCATTTGTGACTTTTAGTAATCAGTCTCACATCAAACTGAAACACAATGTGATCAGTATGAGTCAAAGTGCTTGCTTCTAGTTAAAAATGTCATTTTAGTACCAAAGTCATGTGTCATACTCAAAATAGGGTAAACACATTTGAATTGTTGTGATATATTATTAAAATAGTCCCTATGTCTTTTTAGACGTTTTCGAACTAGCTTCACCTCAATCTCACACACTATGTGACCGGTATGACTCAAAATGCATCTTTTTATTTAAAATTCACATCAATTTTAGTAAAAAAGACAAATAAACTACTCAAAATCAAGAAAAAACATTCATATTGTTTTAATGATTTAGGAAATTGATCCATTAGTCATTTGTGACTTGTAGGAATCATCCAAAACCCATTTCTCTACATGATGTGATTGGTATGTGTAAAAGTGTGTGTTTCCAAATTAAAATGACATTTTAGTTAAAAAAGACAAGTGGAATACTCAAAAAAAATATTTGTATTGTTTTTATACTTTCACTAGTCATTTAAGACATATAGGAATAATCCACACCTTAATTATATGTAGGGTTGACCTATATAACCCCAAGTGAATCTTTTTATTTAAAATTCACATCAATTTTAGTAAAAAAGAAAACTGAACTACTTAAACCCAAGGAAAAACAATTGAATTGTTTTGATAATTTAGGAAGAATATCCATAAGTAATTTTTAAGTTGTAAGAATCATCTACAAATCTATCTGATACATGATGTGACCATTATGATTCAAATTGCATGTTTCCAGTTTAATATGATATTTCAGTAAAAAAGAAAAGGGACATACTCAAAACATTAAAAATAATTCATATTATTTTGATAGTTTAGTAAAATTATTCATAAGTCATTTTAAACATGTAGGAATCATCCATAGCTCAATCTGATGCATTGTGTGACTGGTATGACTCCAAGTAAATCTTTTTATTTAAAAATGACATCAATTTTAGTATAAATGATAAGTGACATACTCAAAATGGAGAAAATGGATTAATATTATTTTGATACTTTAGAAAAATGACCCATTAGTCATTTTAGATGTGTATGAATCATTCGTACCTCAATGTAACCCATGACATGACCGGTATGACTCAAAGTGTTCCTTTTTAATTAAAATTGATATAAATTTTAGTAAAAAAGAAAACATACCTACTCAAAACTGAGAAAACACATTTTTATTATTTGAATACTTTAGTAAAATGATCTATAATTCATTTATGGCATGTATGAATCAGTCACCCCCAATATGATACATGATGTTCCTGGTATGACTCAAAGTGTCTGTTATCCATTTAAAATTGACATTTTAGTTCAAAAAGTGACAATATCTCAAAACTACGAAAACTTATTTTAATTATATTGATATTTAGTAAAATTATTCAAAACTCATTTGTGACATGTATGAATCAGTCTCACATCAAACCAATATATGATGTGACTGGTATGAGTCCAAGTGCATGTTTTCAGTTTAAAATGATATTTTAATAAAAAACAAATGTGACACACCCAATATTGAGAAAAAACATTCACATTGTTTTGATACTTTAGGAAAAAGTTCCATAAGTCATTTGGGAGATGTAGGAATTATCATCACCTCATCCAGTGCATGGTGTAAGAAATATGACTCCAGCTATATCTTTTTATTTAAAATTGACATAAATTTTAGTAATAAAGATAATTGAGCTACTCAAAACCAAGAAAAAACATTCATATTTCTTTGATAATTTAGTAGAATGGTCCATAATTCATTTGTGACATGTAGGAATCAAAATAAAATCAATAAGATACATGATGCTTCTGATATGTATCAAAGTGTCTGTTATCAATCCAAAATCGACATTTAAGTTCAAAAAGTTCAACTGATTGAAAACTAAGAAAAAATACTTTAATTGTGTTGATAATTTAGGAGAATGATTTATAAATATTTTTTAATGTGTAGGAATCAGTCTCACATTAATCCAATACACGATGTGACCTGTATGAGTCAAAGTGTGCTTTTCAAATTTAAAATGAAATTTTAGTAAAAAAGAATAGTGTTGTAGTATAAATTTATAAAAAAAGTTTTTATTATTTTTATATTTTATAAAAATGATCCATAAGTCATTTGGGAAGTGTAGGAATTATCCTCTCCTCAATCAGATTCACGATGTGACCGCTATGACTCTAAGGGAATATTTTCAAAATATAAGTGTCATTTTAGTTTAAATCGTCCATCAAACCATGAAAACTAAGAAAAAAAGAATAGATTGTTTTCTCATAATTCTATATTATCTTAGTTAATTTATTTACTTATAATTTTTAACTTATATGTATTTAATTATTTTTCATAGAGATAATTCTTCAAGAAAAACAAGAAATGGTGTGACATGCAAAAATCAACCACAACTCAATCCGATACACAATGTTCCTGGTATGACTCAAAGTATAGTTTAAAAATAACACTTTCTATTAAATAATTAACTTATATTATTACTAACATAATATTTTTTACATAGGTGAATTCTTCTGATCTAATAGGCATGATTTGTTTGACAATAGCATGAGTCGGGGTCAGGATCAAAAGATAAAGAAAAATTGATGTTTTTTAATGTATGTTATAATTTTTACATATGTAAATTTATAAACTAATAATTGAAATGTATATAATATTTGATTTTTTCTTGTATTTTTGTTTAAATTTTATTTCATTTAAATTCTATATTTTTACGTGATTTTGTTGAAATCTGGTATTGTTTTTGGCGCAATGATGTGTTGTTATAACACACCGCACTGGTTCTATAATGTTCTATTATAACATACTAATGTATTCCCCTTTATCAGTCATTTTAAAAGGTCTGATAAAGTACCAATTTATCAACACTTTTTTATCACTAATAAAATCCTAGTGCTTCTAATCTTGCTCTAGTTGTCAGCACTTCTATAACACTAATAAAGGCCATTTTTAGTGCTGTTAAAGGCCTATTTTCTAGTAGTATCAACGGGGATGGGAACACCCTTCAGGCGTAGTCTAATATTGGGTTGGTTGATGTTTCGAGTTAGCCTATAGAAGTTTATTATAAATGGTATCAAAACCTTAGATCATGTAATGAATAAAGTACTTAATGTTTAAATCTTAATATTTGGGGATGTATCTTGGTAGTATAAAGATAGATACATCGAGACTCTGATCAAGTGTACATGGGAGTGCTTGAAAAACCCTTCCTCATGATTAACGTCATGTTTACATGGGTCATTGGGTTTGATTCCATTATTGATTTTATTTATGTTTAATAGTGGTATTTTGATCCCATATGAGTTATTTATGTGATTTTCGTTGTTCTGTCACATTTTAGGGTTGAATTAGATGATGAAATGGAGCTGCATGGTTAACTCAAATGGTCTGGTAAAATATATGATTCCTATGTGAAATATTTTTGAGGATTTTAGGGAGACCATTTCATTTTTGGTGCACATCCCACTAAACCATGCGACCAAACTATTAAAAAATATGCACCCCTCTCGATTTTGTTTTTATGACCTCTTTCAATTTCATATTTCTCTGTAAGTAGTTAAAAATTTGTGAAGATGAATTAAAGTAGATTTTTATGGTATTTTAATGTTATTTTAATTTTTTTTGACTTGTGATATTATGTTTTGTTGTTCTTGATGTTTTAATGGTCCATTTTGGGTGAAAGAGGTGAATTTCACCAAAAATATTAACTTCCAAAATAAATTTGATGGGTTTTTCGAAAAATGGATTTCTTTAATAATGTTATATGTTTCCAAAAGTTTTTGATTTCATTATGATTTTGTAAAAGTGTTTTTTATTAAAACTAACCCCTTTTTTGAAAACATTTTGAAATTACTCCATTTTTTAATGAATAGTTCTAATCTTATAAAATGGATTCATCTAATTTTAAAACATGAAGGTGGTGTTTTTCAAATATTGGTTTTAATAAAAAAATGGATAAATTATTTTTAAAATATATAACTTGGTGAAATGAGTTTTAAATATTTTTAAATGGAATTTGGTTATTTTAAAGCGAAAAAGTTTTCATGTCATGTGATTGTTGTGTTTTGTATGAATGGGTTTATGTTTTGAATGCATCCCTTATTTTGAATTATAATATTTTGTTTAAATTTTAGGGTATGGTTTTTATGGAAAAATATATCATGTTATTTAGAGTATTCCTCCCAAAATAATAAAAAATAGAGTCGATGAATTTTCTCTAAGTGAGATCCCCAAGGTGAATCCAACCATCATTCTAAAAACATCCCTTCGATTTTGGAATCTACTAAGAAACTGATTATATTAGTGGACATATAAACATTCCTACTCTTGGAACTTGTCTCAAACATCTTATATTATCATATTCCTTACTTTTTTAAAGATAAAGGTTCTATTAAAGTTGTGGAATGGATTTAATGGATTATAGAAACTTTATTTATCACAAGACTGTTGAGTCATTAAGGGTAAGATCAATTATATGTCTTCTAGATGGTTTGAGTTGAGTTTTGTTGGAGTTTGTGTTCTCTTCTAAGTTATGTGAGAACATTCCTTGAGAATTCTTAATGGTTATTTTTATTAAATTATTCTATCCCAAGTATGTGAGTGTCAGAAAATATCTTGACTCTGTGAGCCTTTGTCAAGGTGAATGAATGATGAAGGAGTATATTGATATATTTCCATGGTTGGTGTTTTTTTCTTCTATGATTATTATTAATGACTCAAAGAATACTTGTTTATTTGATGGAGGTATTTTCCCAATTCCTGGATTAGTTGTACTATGTTCAAGCCTAAAATATTTTTAAAATGGGATCAAGAGTGACATACTTGAGAAAGATAACTAGGTGAGGAAACCCATAATATATGATTCCTCAATTATATCTATTGTGATTGAGGGTAACCTATCAAGTTTGTAGTAGGATCAAGATTAGTTCAAATTGGAAGTGTAGGGGGTGGGGAATAGTATTCTCTTATCCTTATTATCTATCATGATAAGAAGAGACCTATAACCTTCTTTAATATTAGGTATTTAAGGGAATTTAAGCCCTCTATAAGAAAGATAATATACATGTTTGTGTTGGGGTCTTTTAGTAAACCTTTAAAGGGTTTAAGTTAGTTTTTGGGAAGAAGTCTTGATTCTAGATTTGATAGGGACCTTTATCTATTTTTTTGTCCTATATGGATTTTTGGATTTGGTTAAATCTTTTGGATAAAGTTTTTAGATAGATATTTGTTTATTTTCTATTTACAAATTAATTGATAATTTCTTATGAAGTATTAGTTTTTTGGGTTATTTTTATACTTTATGGAATATTATTTCTAGATGCTTTTATTAGTGATCATATTTGTGACGTGGATTGTTTATTAATGTGTTAAATATGGAAGAACCCGGGGTCCACGTTGAGGTGACTAGGAGAGATGTTTTTTTAAGTGAGAATATGTGGGTGTTGGTTTGGTTTGGTAGGGTTTTCCATTAGATAGTTTTCCATAGTTTGGGTCTTTGTTGATCCTTGTAGAGTATCATGATATGATGTTTGATATTGTTCTCTTTCTCGATGCAATTGGTTACAATTTTTCATTTGACCTTTAGTGGGGGAAGATGATATTGGTTTCTCAATGGTTTCAATGACATCACCTTGTTTTGTGGAAATTAGTTATTTTTCTCTTGTAGTCTAATAAGTTCCTTTATGTGATGGTCATTTTGGTTAGTGGAAGGTTTTCCTCTTCTTAGGTGTTCATTAGAAGAGTTGTTTTCCAGCATTAGTGGTATCCTTTTTAGAGAGTTTATCTATTAGTGGACAATTTTTGGTGAATTATAAATTATGGGGAGACGTTTTCAAGGCCTATTTTCTCTTAGGGAACCCATTTTTTAGTTTTTTTTGTTTATTTAGTGATTTTTAGTGGTGTTTAAGGATTGGTTTTCTCATGTTTGAGGTTTGTAAGGGTTTTTAATTCGCCTTTCCCACCATAATCACTTTAGTTTTCCCCATAATATGTACCTAATACTTTGATGTTTGGAGTTTTTACTTTTTTATTTCCTTCTATATTCACCAAGGAATTTATGGAAAAAAAGTGGAATTGTGTATAGCATTTTATGACCTTGATGTCACTACTATTTTTAATATAATTTAAATATGTACTATTTTTTAATTTTGGGAGTTTTTGGCTAGAATTTTGAATTTTTTATTTGATTATTTTACAGTTTATTTTCCACACGATTGGGAAAAACTATGTCAATTTCATAGTGAATCGTGAAAATGAATTAATTTATTTCATAGTGGGGGTTTTCACAGTTGGAACATTGTTTTTTAAACCATGTAAATTCTTCCATGAAACTAAGTGAAATGGATTCTATATGGGATTGACCCACATGGTTGGTTATATGTTTGGATAAACTATGTGGTCCAAATTATTTAGGGTTTGGTATGATAGTCAGTATACCCAAAATAGTTGGAACATAGTTTGTAAAATCATTAAAAAACCATGATATCTTCTTAGATTCACATAAATTGTGCAAGAACATTAATTCCATTTTTTTTTTCCATTTTTCTTGCTCTCCTACCATCCCACTTATTATTCCAACTATAAATGAAGCCGTAAGGATTTTCTTTATCTATTACATTTGTTTTTTTATCTCTCTTTCTTTTGGATTTTAAGTGGTTTAAAATGTAATTTCTATTCCATTATTCCTTTCTCTTAATTTTTATTTATTTATTAGATTGATAATAGGTTTCTTCTTCCTCCTTGAACTCTATTTTTTTTAAAAAATTGGTATTAATTATAAAGGTTGTTTTTAACCCAGTTTTTCTGGTTTCTTAAGGTATTTTGGGGGTGGTTCTTGTATTATTATGTATTAATTGTGAGAGGTGACACATTGTGACTCGATTCTATCTATTTCAAGGTAGGCGTTTCCATGATATTATTTTATTTTTCAATTCATAGAGTGGTTAAAGTTTATAAATAATTTTCAATGAAAATACATCTATTTATAATGTTTATGATGGTTTTATAATTTATTTTCAATGTATTTTGAGCTTGGAATAAAATATATTTTATTTAAAATTTTGGTATCATTTTGAACTGAAATGTTTTCACATTCCATGTGTTTAAAAAATTTTATAATTGGATATTGTAAATAGGATTAATATAAATTGTAGGGTTTATCCATATTTTGTATTTTAATGAGAAAAAACAATGATTTAAATAATTTTTTAAAAAGGATTTGTATTTATAAATGGTTTGGAAAAAAATTATTAAAAACGGAATTTAGAATAATTGATGGAGGCTTGGAATCCTAAGTCAATTTTCATGTTAAATCCCATACAAAACATTATAATACATATGGATTAATGTTTAAAACCATCATTAGTTTCCATTTAATTATGAATTTCATAGGATCATACCCTTATGGTATGTTGATTATTATGTAATGGTTATATGAAGTAAAAAGGGGTTGTTTCATGCGATTCTGTTAGGGGTGAGGTGCGATTAATTTTTATTCTTATGATTCATGTGTTGATTATAGATTTATTGTTTTCTATCATTCAATTTGGATTGATAATGACATCCTGGGTAACTAAGTGGGAGAAATTGATTCATGGTACACTAGTTAACTCACACACTAGCTATTGTCCCCTAGTTTTTTAGTTTTCTTAGTCTAGGGGTTCCCAGGTGAGGCATGTGTGGGTAATCCAAGAGGCTTGTTTATTTTTTGGGACACAATATAATTCAATAGTTGATCCCATGTTTATATTTTTTCTAAGGACATATCAAATTAAAACAGAAGAAGTTTCCCATGAAACCAATTCATTTATTGGTGGTTTATATAGGGGATTCCATATTTGTATATATCCCCTTAAGATCATTTTATCACACACCATTTCCATTATTCAATTTTATTGTTATCTTAATGTAGTGATTCCTTTTTCTGTTATAATTTATTCATTTATTGTTGGCTTAGTTTCTAAAATGTTCTTATAGGTGGATTTTGTAATGTGTTTTTAAAAAATTAAAAGTGAAGTGGTTTATTTTAAATATATAGGTCTAAAATGATATAATAATGGTTTGATGTTGTGTTTTGTTTTAAATAAAATTCCATTGTTTAACTTTAAATATTTTTTATATTCGGTTGAGAATTTAGTAAATTCTAGTTTAAATGAAAATGTTTCCATCTTTAAAGTGAAAAATGATTTTTTGGTTCCAATATTTCATTATTAAATTTAAAAAACCATATTTTATATTGTATTTCAAACTATTACAAATGAATTGTTTCATATAATAAATTTAATAAATTAATTGTTGATATTCTATTGCTCCTATTAGATTACACCTTGTATAAACACTCATGTGTTTGTGTATATAACCCATATATTCTATATATTTTCAAGGATTTTTTATTTTAACAATCTCTTTCCTAGAAAAATTATGGGAGAGTAGAGATGTTGGGAGAATCTATGATTTACATTGAGGTGATCTTGTAGTTTTAGTTTTTTTAATGTATTATTGTATTGGTTAGGAGACCTATTCTTCTATTTTATCCAATTATTTTTTAGTCCTGGTTGTATATATATGTGTCTGTTGGATGTATCTATGTCTATAAAAGTGAGTTGAATTATAATTTTTTGTTATGAACCTTTTGTTTCTTTCATCTATTTTGGTAATTATTGTTTAGTTTTTAACAGACTCCCAATATAAAAACATTCCATTCCATTTTTTTGTTAAGTGTTTCACTACTATTTAACTCTACTTTGAGGGTGAAACAGTTCCCATGGGTTCATACCTTAATACTCAAGAAATATTTTCTAGCACATGGTGATGAAGAATTACCTTTGGTCCTAGTGAAATATTTTGTCAAGTGATGTTTACGGTTATCTTAATCCATTTTGTTACATATCTAGTTATTAAATTATAGAAAATGGAATTTTTTCATTAGATTATGTTTAAGGATTTCTTATCACGGGGAATTGGATTTTGGAAAATATTGGGATTAACTGAAAAGATTCATAAACCATGGATTTTCCATTGGCATGAAGAAATAATATGCCTCATATAATTTTTTAATATAATATTCTCCAAGATATATTTTTAAGGGAAATTTTGGTTTTTTGTATTATTTTAGAATTTTACTTTGATTTATTATTTTCAAATAATTATGAAACTCTATGTAAAATAATGTATAAATTTTTAAATATCTCGATAAATTATATATTTTTGATTAAAATTATTTTTATTTATCATTAATTAATGTGATTATATGATAAAATGGATCATTCATGGATATATATTTGAGTTATTGGGGAAACCCTTATGAGTTTATACCCAGTCTACATATGTTTTCTTTGGTGGAAATATAGATATGATTGAATATGATACAGGTAAAGAGAAGATTTTTTTGTCAGTGGTGAGTTATAGATCCACTTTAATGATATGGTAATGTATTTTTTGGTTCCTATTTTGAGTGCTTTATTAATTTTTTCTCTATTTTATTTCATCTATTTTATATTTTGTTTCTTTAATATATATTTTTATTATATTGTTTAATTTATTAAAAAAGATTTTCTATTCAAGGATATTTTACATGGAAATAAATTATTTTGGTTACTAACTTGAAGGTTTATAATTCACTATGTTTTATTTTATCACTCATCAATTTTTGGCAGCCTATAGTAATCTAAGGATACGTTTTAGTTCATGTGTATCCATACTCAAGTATTTGTATTTGGGCTTTCAAGTTAGGTTGATATAACATTTCTCTGACCACCATAAACATTTTTTTTGATTTTTCAAATAAATCACTTTGTGGGTTAGTGAGAACCGTACAATTAAGAAGAACCAAAACACCTAACAAAAAAAAACCATAAGCAGGCTTGTCTTGGAGTATAATCCTAGACTGGACCTGATCCAAAAGAAGTCAATAAATAGGTCGACCAAGTAATCCAACTCAAGGAAAAACCCACCCCAAAAGAGAGGGAACACATAAGGAGCCACACCTAGCCACTGCTGTCCTCCACGTGCCCACATCACCAATCAACCTGAAATATGATCTGATAGATCACATTGAATCTAGCTACTTCGAGCCTCACCCCAGACACACCATACACCACACCCGAGTCTTCACAGAACACCAGTGCCGACCACACCACCAGCACCACACCAGATCCACTGTGCCTAGTGCGCCTTCACCACTAGAACATCATTCCCAACATAGCGTCACTAACCACTGAAGCCCACTGGAACCCTCAACTAACTTGAACCAGTTACATGCATTTGAAATCTGTGGAAGAGTTGGAAACTCTGCCAAAACCTCCACCAGAACTCTCCACAAACCACAACCAAAAATCGACCAAAGAAAAAGAACCCCAAACCAGACCACCATTATAGAAGACACCCACACAACCTAAACCTCCAAGGGTCCTTTGAACTAGACTAAGATGGAGTCCTACACAAAGGGTTACTCCACCCACTAATGTGTAAAAGATCAGAACACTTTCTTATAATGTTTCAAGATAGCATAATAAAATAATAGAATTGCTTCTCAACTATTAAATTAAGGAATACAACTTCCCATCATTGATATCTAATCATAATTTCTATTATCTTACAAATAGATTCCCTAAGATCTTCTAAAAGTATGAATTTCACTACCTTCACCATTAGGGATTTTCTTCCTATATATAATCTCTCTACATTCGATGGAGATAACCAATAAAATAATATCTCCATTAAACCATTCCAAATTCACAATTTCCAAATAATTTTTTGAGTTAAATAAACTATATTTAATTGGATATTATGGAATGTAACTTACATAAATTTCATTAGATTTACCCTACCAATTTTCTATAAACATTAAAGAGATTAAAAAATATTATTGAATTCATAACCGCACATTTGGATATATTGTATTTTACATTTCATATTTATAATTTCTAACTACCTACATAGTCATATATACAAGGGTAATAGTATTTTTATAATAGATCATTGATGTTCTAACATAGATTAGTGATAAAATAAAATCTTTTGATTGATTTCACCCAAAATTGAATGATTCAACCTTAAATTAAGTCGATTTTTATGGTATTTTAAAGATATAATAATAATTATTAATCACAATAGAAGAAATAAAGAAAATCAATCCATGATAAAACCATTGTAGATAAATGAAAACTTGCACCAATAAGAAATTATGAAATCTATGGATGTGTACCTTAAAATGGTTGTCTACTACACCATCTTCAATCACCATCATATGGGTTTGAATAAGATTGTTAATTGGTATCCCAAAGAAAACCAATCTCTATTAGTATCCATGGTTTTCTGAATCACTCAATGATTAGGTGAGACTATTCTATCCTCCATGATATACTAGTTCCTCATGGTACTAAGGAGGAAGGAGTAGAAAGCTATGAAATATAGTTGTCGTTATTGAGGCTTAGGAAAGTATGCAATGTCTTACCCATCTATTGGTTAATGAATCCTTATTAAGATCCCATGAGAGTTATTATCGAGTGTTCTCATAGTTACTAATGTGTTGTAACACATGAATAAATGTGTTGGATAGCTCATGAAACCCTTTCATGAATGAAACAATATCCCATCTGTTTCATCCCTTAAAACAACTTTTACAGTGATAACTATCATGTAAGACTTCATGAATGATAACTATGACCATTTTTATATAGTAAATATAAAAAAATTAAATCAAATAATATTAATTAATATATAACCTTTTAAATATCCCATGTTCATTAAATCCTGAAAGGCTAACATGGAATTTCACTTTATATCATACAATGTACATTAACAAGTGAAATAACATATAAAAATATTTTTATTATCTTTTAATTTTTTTGGTAATATATCATTAACTTCACCATGTATCAAATCATATGAAATACCATTTTTAAAATCCATAAAAACGATTTTTATTAAATCTAAACTTCTTTTAGTGAAGACCCCTTAGTCAAAATCAATACCCATTCTTTCAACCACTAAGTGTGATCCCATGTGCCTTTTTAGAATTAAGGAAAAAATATGAATCTTTGAATGCATATGTTCTATAAAATAACAACCACTAGAATGGTACAAGTGCTACTCAAACTACAAAGTGATATGGTGTGATCTCTATTAAACACATGTATGACTATACTAGTATCCACTAGTCACATAACATGCTAGAATGAATTATTATATGCTCCCTTTATCCATGATATTTAGTGAACATGGGAAATAGTGTATTTCAATCTTATATATCATATGTAAATATTTCAAACTCTCTAAGTATAGACTGACTAGGTCGATGAATAGATCACATGCCATTCAAATTTATTGATACATTACATATCCCTCACTCTAATAGATACGAATATCATATATACTATCTTGGTGTAGATGAACACTCCATGGTATATCCCAATCAAGGACTTGGATACCATAATATTCATATGAGAGGAAAAATCCCATCTTAGTTGATCTCCAACAAATTACATGATCTGAAACATACCCAACCACCCTTGATCACATAAACCTCAAGGATTATACAAGAAAGATAATAAAGTTTAATGGTTTTCTTGCAATATATTTTACCAATAATAGGTTTGGTGTCTCAAAATATGATAAAAACATCACTAGTATAACAAATATATTGTTTATAAGCTGGTGTCAGGATGATACTCTGAAGATGGGGCTAGGACAAGGTTCTCATCAGATGCCCATATTGGAGTGACAAGTGCGGTTTCTTCCCAATGTTCGGGTTTTGTTTCCTTGTCCGAGGAGAAATCCAATCAATCAGAGGCTACTCTTCCTTGATCTATTGTGATTGAGTCCAATGAGCATTATAAGGAACCAAGTGATATTTTCAAATCTATACTTCACATGAATGTTGATGCAACACCTTCTAAACCGATGGTGGATTTAGAGGAAAAGGCATGTGATGCATGCTAGTCTGGCTCTACAACATTAGTTAAGGTGGTTTTAAATAGATGATCTAAGACCTGTAATTCTCTATCCTTGGTGGGTGTGCATAAATTAGTTCCAAAGAGTACCTAGCAGTCTGTGAAGATGGTGACATATCGATCTGACATGGTTAATGGAGAGGGTATTCACACTAATACTACCGGTGATCCCTATTCTATGAAATATGGACAGAGACATCATTTTAGTTTGGTATAAAGTGAGAAATATTCCAATATAGGGTTCATTGTACAAGTAAAGGATGCTCTTCTGGAGAGAATGGAAAATAACGGTGATACTACACACATGGTTTCTAAAAAATATGTGATTCTTGATAGATTTAGATTATGTGAGTACTCTTTTAGTTACCTATTGGTTCATCCTAATGGATCAAGACCCTAGAAAACAAAATATTTAGTTTGAAATCTATCATACATATGGGGTTTTAGTGATGGTAGATATATTCTTATGGTCCAGGGTTTCATCCATGTCATTTTTCACTCATAGGATCAGAAGCGAAGAGCTTGGGGTATTGGCTCAATCACTATAAAACCAAGTATAGTTTTATTTAAATATTGGGACTTTAATTTTAATCCTTTTCCATCAAGAACACTAAAACTCAGGTTTGGATCAAAATTATTTGTCTGAATTGGATCTTGTGGCTTCTTAAGATCTTATTTTGATATATCATCTGTAGTGGGAATACCAATTAAAATGGATAGAAACACTACGATTTTCATATATGGACACTTTTTTAGGATCATGGTAGTGATTGATTTGAGTTCATGTTTAGTTCATAATATTATTTAGTTTGCACTGGATGATGATATCCCTTGAAAAGTAGAGTATGAAAAACTCCTTGATTTCTGCTGGAAATGTTAAATTATTGGTCATGCTTGGGATAAATGTTGCAGGGATATGGTTTGCTTATTTGTTTCCCTTAAAGGGACATCAAGAAGATTTTTGTAGGAAGAAATTTGAAAAACAGACTACACAAAATAATTTGGTCTCTATTTGAGATAAAAGGTCTATTCATGCTAGAAATGATGTACAAGTTAGCACTGGTCCACCATGAATGGACAAGAAACCATCTCCATCGATGGTACTAGAGACACATGGATCAGAAACGATTTTGAATATGGAAACTAAGCATGAATAAAGTTCCCAATAAGGTGAGAATAACCTCATTGTAGGAATTAATAAAATTGATCAATGTATGCAATGTTCTTCTCCTATAATTGAGGGGACACAAAATCTGAGTGATGGTGGGAATAATTCAAGGTTTCATGAAGAAATAATTAAATTAAGAGAAGATAATGGAATGAAAGGACATTGGGAGGATATGGTGGATGACTCTACAAGGAACTTATCCTTTATCCAGGCTTGTCCCATAGGTAAAAATTCTATTATAGATATTGAAGGGGTGCATAATACCCCCTATAGGCAACAAACACCTATGGCCACACCTCTTTTAAAGATACAATATTGAATGAAAAGTCAAAGGTGACTGAAACTAAGGGTTCCACTATGGACCTTTTGAGGATAAGGACATTAAAGGACTACTATATAACACCTCAGAATGTATCTATCAAATCCTTTTCCAAATCAGAAAAAAGGGTCAATGCCAAAATCTTAGAGATCATCAATACAAGTAATTCCCAATATGAGTGGGAAACTGCTGATGAACCTGATTATGGACATGACATGTCATTTTATTATCTAATTTTTTGTTTTATGGATGAGGAAAATCCCTTTTGTCTATCCCCATAACTCCCCTTGTTCTTGTACTTTTTTATTCATTTTAATAAATGGTAAAAAGATTTTATTATTGCTAAAAAAATAAATTATGTATAACATTCAATGTGGTGTACTTAAAGGGTCATTCAATGAAAATAAATCCTTTTTATGCCTAATAATAATATTTTTTTACCTCTATACAAGAATACTAATCACACAAAACATAAAATTTCATCATAAAATTTTATACTCTATTAAAATATTTTTTTTGGGAGAAATCAAATACATACTTTAAGAGGACAATTATTCTTACATTTCACAAACTATATATCAAAATATTAATATATGTATAAAATGTGAATGAATTATAATATGTATATTTCCTATTATATGATACATTCTATATTATTAAACACTATTAATAATAAGTTACAAAACCATATATAAAAACCCACTTATCATATTAAATATGATAGACTACCAGATTGAACTTATGTTTGAGGCACTTTCTTGTGTTTTGTTAACTCATTATATATACATATATATGTAATTCTAGTGAAATCACTATGTGAATAATTAGTAAAACCCTCTCTAAAAATTATTTAGTGAGTAACATCGATGAATAAAGAAAGTTTGAATAATGGGAAGATTTAGGAATCAAATTCTTAATGTTCAACTCCTTGAACATATTCAAATTCGTTAACTTCATGACATCAAATGTTATGATGTAAACTTATGTTGTATATGTAGAACTATTTTTAATTATAACACCATCATTCTTGGAACCCTTACCACCAAAATTTTACACTGATATCTAATGGTAATTATATTTAATTATTTAAATTATTACTTTTACAAAAATACAAAAATCCTTTTCGATAATATGAAATTTTCTTTATTATGGAAACTAAATTCAACACTTTTCATTTTTATTTACCACCATACCCCAAAAATTATTTTATGATATTAAGTGAAATTCACTTTTATTTTTTACTAGTATAATCTTTTCATAAATAACGATATTCACTTTCTCATGTTAAATAAATATAACACTTTATATTTCTCTTTAGCATCACATATCCTAAACCCTTAATGATATTAAGTGAAAATAATATTTAGATTTTGATTAGTATAATCATTTATTTAGTAATTTTAAACTTATCTAAGTTTAAATATACTCCCATTATAATCTTAGACAATATATTATATTTATAATAATACGTTAAAGTAAACAAACTCCTTTATATTAAAAAATTAATTTTTTTATTGGAATATTTAACAAATAAACTGTTATTTATGTATCATATTTGGTATTATATGTTCTTGGATATTTTTCTCTATAAAATAATTTTTTCTTTAAAGAATAAAACTATTGAGTAGTAGGAACACATTTTATCATATTTTAATTAATATATATAAAAATATTTTATCCTATATAAAACATTTTTATCCATATCTCCTTTTCGAAACACATTAGAGAAACTAATGAATCATAAAACATGTGTATTAAATTCATTATCTCATATTTTTAAAACAAACCTTGTTTAAAAAATAGTTCTTATCATTGAAGATAAATAATATAATTATACACAAATTTTATTTTCAATCATATAAGCTAGATATATTATTTTACATTCAAATATTTGATATAACATCTCATTTCATAATTATTTGAATTTAAACTATAATATTAACCAATTATACCCATAAGTTGGAACTCTCCTATATTTTCTACTCTTATAAAACATACACATGGTATCAAAATCAACTCAAAACCAAAGAATCAATTTTTATAACACTAATTTCTAACACTCACATTACATGGAGTTTCAAAAACCTCTTTAGGTATACTAAACAATTCCATCACATGGAATCATTACTCATTTTTCTTGATAACATTTTCTGGTTTTAATGACCTCGACTGTCTAATTTACAAAAAATTATTGGACTCTCAAAATAACTTTTCATATTTTAGATTGATATTTTAACAACTTATACTATTAATATTACATAAGAACATAGACACCAAATTCCTAAATCATCTATTCTAAAAACATGAAAATATAGAGTAAAAATATATTGAAACCATTCATAGTTTTGTAACATTTAAATTGATGACAAAAAAATGAATTATATAACCATAACCACCCCTAAGAAAACCATTAGTCTCACCAAGTCATTGAAATATCCAATCATATATAATATAAGAGTATATATTAAAATTCCCTTGTATAGATTTTTAACTAATTACTTTAAAACCATAAGTGAACCATTCTATTATTCTCATAATCATATAAATTCACCTTTTTTAGAATTAAACACTTGGTCACTTAGGAAAGTGTTTATCTAAAATATATAATTTTTTCATAAATAATAAATCTTCTTATGCAACAAATCACAAGAGTTTATTACATCAATATTCTCCTTCCTATAAGATCAACATCAAATATATATTTGATGATGGTGATTTTATTAACCCAGAAAACAGTATTTTAATAGATTGGTATTATGTTTTACTAGAATTTAAAAATGATTTTTGTTAATTGGGATCCCACTTAAATTTGGACCCCTTTAGAATCACATCAAAAATATTATGATATATATATGGAATATGTCCACTATATAATTCCTCTCTCCACTTTTCTCTTTAGGTAGAGCATCATCCCAATAAAGTTATTTATGACTCTTGGATAGTTAAGCATACAATTATTTGTCCAATAATGAATACGGATAAAATTAACTCTCTTCCCCTAGTATTCTAACTCTTAGGGATTCAAATATTAGTATAACCAAAAGGTCATAATTATATTTTGTTACCCAATGCTTAGGGATATCCATTCACCCCATGCCTTAAATATTATAATCTATGGAAACTCTGCCATGGAAAAACCCACCTACATGAATGATTGACATATTAACATGTGTTTTATTTGGAATGAATCTAACAATTTTTAATTAAATGGGATTTAATATGACCCTTATATCTCATATTACAATATTTATGTAAGAATACCTCTATTTATTTATTTTGGAATATAATTCCTTACAATAAATCTCATGAATATAGTATGTATATTTTCCATATAATGATTTTGAATTATATGAAAATGAAAATCCCCTCATGTTTAAGCCTATACGCACATATGTCCAACCCTCACCTTTCTAGAATAGGGAATTATCATCCATGAAGTGGGAAGTCTGACCCAAAGTCCCTACACACAATGATACTATACTAAAAAAAATTACAATTCATCATAAATAAAATACTTAATATGTTTAAACTATATTCAATATCTAAATTCAATATAATAACTTTAGTTACAAACCAAATTCAAGGCACATTAAATCAAAATCCATTAAAATATATAGAATATTACTCCTTAGATGCATGTATGTTAAATTAAAAGTTGTTTAATAATTTATACTCTAGCATAAATATACTAATAATTTAAAAAATCTATATCAATGACTAAAAAATGTAATAATGTTTTTTTAAATTAATAATTCACATATTTAAACTTGAGATAAATAATTATAAACAATTCATAAATAAAATCAAAACAAAAACACTTTATACCTTTGTATAATCATTATAAAAATTACTTAACCTTGAATATAAACACTTTATATTCATTTCATAATATGAACTCTTTTATATTATTAATTATATTTTATTTCATTATATATATATATGATATTTTATGAAATATAAACACTAGTTTTTTAATTTCTATTATAAAATAATTTTATATAATCTAAATATCACATACTTAACATTAATTAATAATCCATCAATCATAAAAAACCTTTTGATGAAGTATAAATAATATATCAAATAAGGCCTATTATTTGAATTATTCAACTTAAGTATTATGAAAAATTCACAATCCAGAAAACTAAATACCTTATATTTAGCCTTATTTTGTTATTCTTTAAAAATTTGTAAATTATAATTATGATTTCTAAATAATAAATTTATTTATAAGTCATAATTAATTATAGAAAATTTGGTAAAAGGTATTTTAATATTAATATGTAATATCATTGACTATTTATTAACAAATATTTGATAAACAATTAGTTAGTTAATTATAATAACTTTTAAAATAATTAGTTTAAAACTCTTTTATAAATCAGTAAATATGAGAAAATACAATTTAAAATAATTTATAAACATTTTATAAACTATATAAGTTAATTCATAATTAAAATAATAGAAAAATTAATTTTAAACCATTCATATTTAATGATTTAGTGGGAATCATAGGCTATAGTTTAAGGGTTATAGTTCATAAACCTTTTGTGAACTATCATAAACAAATTTGTTGAATCCTATGATTGCCCTATCATATTTAATGATGCGAATCGATAAGGAATTAGAGATACAATTCTTTTTTAAAAACTACAACATTACACACTAATTAGATATAATATCATGGCCTCATGCACTATGAATAATATAAATCTAAGGGTTTTATACTGATTTTATGTTAATGATCTTCTATATCATAGTCCAAGAAAAAATCACCAGGAATAAAAATTTCTTTTATATTTTAATATTGATGATATGATAGGGAAAATGATTTAAAAATCGTTCATCTACCACATTATTTCACAAATATAAAGGCAATAAAAGTCTTAGATACAATTTCTAGGTTATGAAGGAACTAAAAACACTTGTTAGTAATAGTGGAAGAAATAATTGTAGGTCCAATTAATATGGAAAGTGAGGGGATGAATTTCCTTTTAAAAATTATAAAACTAATGTAATTAAATTATACGATAAATAAAACTAAAGAGTAAACACATCAGAATGAAATAAATGATAAGGTAAAATGATAATAGAGTTCAACCAATACTCAAATTGAGTGCCTAAGTATCCTACACTCAAAGTATTGAGGTTTCTATTAATAAATTGCATTTAATAGTAGCTAAGAATCCTATGAAAATAAATTTTTGATCTGTTGTAACAAGAAAACCTGTACAAATGAATACACATTATTTTTAAATAGATTTTACAAGAAACCCAAGATAGTCACTTTATCGCTAAAGATAATCAAAGAAGAAGAATAATGAGATTTTTATTTAGAAAAAACTATTTATAGAACACTAGAGATTATCTTATAAATAATTAAATATAAAAATGACAGAAAGTGATACAATGAAATGATAATAAAAAATATTTAAAAAGAGAATCACAAATGGAGCTCAAGTTAGTGTTCAATTGTAACTAATGGGTAAACAATATTTTTCCAAGAATAATTTGGTATATTTATAGCCTTTAGGGTTACCTTGATGGTCTAAAGGGTGATGGACTAAAATAGAATAGTTTTGAGGTGAGATATGTCAGGAAACAACCTTATATTTTAATATATATTTTCCTATAATTAAGTCTAATTTGTTCGATAGCCTGCTCCAGACACAACAAAAAACTAGAATGAAGCCACGATGTATATATATATATATATTAAATATGTCCACTAAAACATTCTTTTGAATTAGTAGGTATGAATAGAAGTAACTAAATAATTATATATATATGTTATTTTATACAAATTTAATTAATTCATTTATGTGTTTAAAAATATATTTTTTATGCGAGGCATTTATTATCAAGAAAAAAATATATTTTATTATTAAATAATTATTTTAATAAAATAAAATATATATTTATTGATTAATTTTAGTTTATTACTATTTGATCAAAATTTAAAATAAGAACAACTACTATTTGTAAAATTTATTTTCCTATAAAAAACATTCTTCGCATATTCTATAAATTTTTTAAAATGTTAAAATAGAAAATTATAGAAATTTAATTTTAAAAAATAAAATTAATTTTTGTATTAAAATTTTAATATTAGTTTAATATAAAATTTTGGTATTTTCCTGAAAAGATTAATTTTTAGATGAAGTGTGAAAAATTCCATTTTTATAAATAAGTTGAATTTTTTGAAATTATTAGTTTGTAATTATGAATTATAAATTCTCAAAACCTTTCCATATGAAAAAATATGAATTTTATAATTGAATTTATAGTCTTTAAAAATTTTGATCTTAATTTGAAAAACCAGATTTTTAATTTTAGAATGGAAGTTATATATTCAAAAAAATTGTTTTAATTAATTATTTAATTAGTATTTTATAATTAATTTCTATCACTTTTATAAATTTAACCAAATGAAACGGATTTAAAATATGGAGTAATTAATTCCAAAATGTTTTGGGTAGTTACCCCAATGTCACCCCTTTTCACTTATAATAAGGGATCTCCTCACAACACTTCCCCTCACACAAAAAACAAATTATTTTGGGCCAAAATCTACCCAAAAATATCCTTCAAAATATTATACACCTTTGATAGGTTATTTTATTTTCAAAACACAACCCCTCAAGGTATTAACTAGTTTATAAAGGAGATAATCTAAGAAGTAAGGTGTAAATTTCTTACCGATCCTTTCTTATTCCAAATTATTCACATGCACTTATTCCTTATCAAATTATATTAAAAAAATATTAAAATGATAACATAAATATAATTTTTTACTATTTTTTATTATAATTAGGATACAATCATTTAACCCCATTTCCTTTTCCTTAATGAAAAATGAAATTTCATTTGTGCATTGTGTAAACTAATAGTACCAGGAAGTAACGTGTTGATTTTACTAAACCACATTAAATATCTAGTTAAAAATGGAATTAGATGTTTCTTTATGATGTTTATGAATTATTTAATATAATTAAATGATAAACCATATTACTCATCTCCCTTTTTCTATGAGAATGAATCATCATCTATGTGTACATGTGGACTACCGTCTCCATGGATCATTGTATTCCATTTTTCATTATGTACTGTTATGGATGGTTCTAAGAGTGGTTTTAAAGGATATATTTCATGTTTATGATATTAGTAATGTTTTTAATTACAAATAAAATAACCTATTAATTATATGAATAATTAAAAATCGTTATAAAATAATTATCTTAAACAGCATAATTAGGAAGGAAAAAAATTTATTCATTCTATATAATTATTTTTCATCTATCACTAATTGTCTTAATTATTTATAATTATGATATAAGATGATAATAAACACTAAATGATATCATTATAGTAATGGTATAATGATATTTAAACTAAACCACATCATACTCATAAACTAATTAGGGTATGGTCATGTTCGGGTCAGTTTAGCCACCTACTTGAACAATGCTATTAATTTATATTATGAATGAGTATGATAATTTATTTATTTTGGTAATATATGATATAAATAAGTAAATAATGTCTTTATTTTGGTTTTTAAATGGTAAAATTTATATTGAACTAATTAATTAATATTTCACTAATTAATTATTAAAAATCACAGAAAGGTACTTATCATTGATTTAATAAAAACAACCATAGAATGAAATTAAAACAATAAAAATAGTTGTAAATAATAATTTATAGTACCTTTAATGGTCTTTTAATAATGAAATTATGAAGAATAAAAACATTTCAATTATGAAACTAGTTTAAAACGATCTTGATTACTCACACCTGATATTTAAAATACGCTAAAAATAATTAGTATATATATGAAGAATAAATATAAATAAGGAATATAAGTGGTTATATGTATTAATATTATTATTAAACAAGTGATTAATATAGTTAAGATTTTAATATAAGTGTTTATAGTGTGTTCTACTGATAATGAATACAAGGTAAGGGGTTCCTGTCTAAAATTTAATTTCCTGAGATATATTTATTATTGTCTACCTTAAAATATTTAATATGTTGTGATTACTACCTAATAAATTTAATTTAACATGTTACATTAATTATTCTGGTTTGAAGAACCATATTATTATATTTATTTAAATATCCTTTGATTTAAAGGATACTTGAAACGCCTTGGGTTTCTGACTGGGTCGAAAATCCTCAACCTGTTTGAATTTTTGTGTTTGGTGGGTGTGATAACATTTATGTTTATATTAAAAACATAATATCAGAATTTTGGTTGACCCAAGTACTTTTTTGATACATTTTCTTAAGTCTAGTTACGTTTCTATGGGGATTTGGTTAGTTTCGGGTGAATTGGACCCCCAAAACCCAGTTTCAGGAAATAGCAATCTGAGGCGCACATTTAGATTTAAATATGAATCCTATCAAGAGAAACTGTATGAACCACCTATAACACTATAAATTATTTTTAAAACTATAAATGTGGGGTTACATGAATGTGTAGTCACCTCTGCAATTTTTAATAGAGGGAATCCACATGGTATTATCACTATTTGGAAAACTGTCCCCCTAACTCGTGTGTATATGGTTCTTATAAAATGAGCACCTCATAGTAGATGCATGGTTAGAAAAACAATGCCGATCATTTAAGGGGGTAATTTTTTTCTACCCCTCTTCTATATTTCTTTATTTATTACCGATTAATCCTCCACTTCATGTGCATTATAAGTGATCTCTCATTTCTTATTCCACCTCTAGGATTTGACGGATCTTCATCATTTAAGATTCGATCCTTGATCTGTCATTCTCATTGGAAGAACATAGATAAGGTATCCAATGTACATGATTCTATTTATAGTTTATCTCACCATATGTATTGATAAATCCATGTGATCTATTTTTTCCTATTTCCATGGAGTTCATTTAAAACATTGATTTCTCTTGTTTCGAGTCGAGGCAGAGTCCGATATCAGAAGAGAGAAAACCTATGAGCAAAAGGTAAATGATTCATAGATTTATCTTTTATTTTACGAGAGTTATGCATGAACTATTAAATATTCATTGTGGTGTGTAATGGAGTGAGACCCCAAAAAATTAAATATATTATTTTAAATTTATTAAATTACATCTTCACATGTTGAGTATTCTTTAGTTAGATATGCATGTTAAGGTGGGAAATGGATTAAGAACACTTGGTTAGATTAAGAAAAGTGTGTAATTTTAATTAAATCAAATTTTTTATATTTAATTTATTGAGTTCCTTGAGAACATGATGGGATAGGACCTATGATTGTGGTTAAGATGATCACCTGGTTTTAGGTGACACGGTATTCAAGTTAAGGATGTGGCCTAGGCTAGATGGAGTGATGTTGATCACTAGGTTGACGTGAAATGGCTGTCAAATTGAACTGACAATTTTTCCAGGATGAGGACATAGACCATGTGATTTCAGATGGCATTGACCATTAGAACATAGTGAAAATTTCATAGGAGAATGAAGTACATGATGATGTGGATTAGGATTCTTGGTGATTTCCACTCACCATTGTTAACCGACACACAGTTGGAGTTATATTCCCATAGATAGGAATCAGTTGAGGTGGTGTTGACCAATTGTTATTTGTTGAGGACCCTATATACTATGCTTCTTAGGGGATGGGGTTGGATGTAAAATATGTTTTGGATTCTCACCAAATAAATCCAAGTGGATTTTTATGGACCAACAATTGATGGTGTTGAGACCATTGGTTGGGGGATGAGGCTCTATGTTACATTTGAAGCTGAGGTGTTGGGACTATAGGGGATGGATATCATCATGCCTTGGTACATCAGTCATCGAGCTGATGGTGATTATTTATTAGAGGATGGATATCGTTGTGCCTCAGGAGGTTGAGCTTCAAGCTGATGGTGATTATCTAATCTGAGGTCTGTGGAATAGGGACTTGATTGGGTGATCCAATTTGACACCGATTACATGATTGGGGGCACAAGATTCCAATGGTATATTTTTAGGTGAAACCCTAGGGTTCACTTAGTTTTCAGATCTTTAGGGGATACCTTGGGTATAATCCTTGAATCATCACCACTATAATTATATATACATAGAAATGTACTATACTCCATATATAAAATCAGGGTAATATATTCAAAGGCATACCGATGATGGACAAAACAAGTAGATGATTCCATGTGGATGTTGAGAATAAGGGATGGATTTTAATTAATAAATGGTGGTGTATTGAGTTTAAGTTATATTTTTCACACACATTCATAATTATATATGTAATATTGTAAAACATTGTTGGCGGCCTACTAAGTTCATTCTCAAACCATACACAGGCCCCTTGGAACACATATAGATTTTTTTTAGTTCAGGTAAGGATTCTAGCTTGAAAGTTAAAACTTAGTGATCAGATTTGTACCTTTTTCATGGGATGGATGGTAGTAGACTAGGTGGTCCCTCTCCACCAGTTTGAAACTTATTCTAGGATCTTATTGTTTATATGTACTAATATGGTTGGAAATTAGCGATCTTGATTATCTGTTTTGTATGAATTGACTTGTTATTATTTATCAACAAATGAAATCACCTTTGGTCTTGTTTATATACTGTTGTTTCATTATGCTTCTTTTGAGTTTCATTTGTTTCATCCATAGTGTTATTATACTTATTCCACTATTATATATATTTGAACCATTATTATTATTACCACCTGAGGGTATAGTCTCCCCACTATCACTTAATTAGACCCTTACTTCTAGTTAACACCCTTTGGTGTATGGGGAGGTGTTCCTAAGGACCAGTGGCCAACTATGTCAGAGCAATTTTTGAGTGGAAAATATGTTGGGGTGCTATAATACTATGTTTTCAAGGGATTTTTCTAACATAATTTTCTTTTATTGAGAATTATTTTTTTTGAACAAGATGGGGGGAAGTCCCCCCTTAATTTTATTAAACCAAAAAACCATTTATTTTTTGGGCATAGGGATCCCATTACATGACCTATAGGCCTAGTGAGGTATTATAAATCTCATGAAAACATAGCCTAAAGGCTAAAAACCATAGGATTATAAACCCAATAACCCGAGGGTCCACCTACACTGAGTTATCTTCATGGTTTCCTCTTCAAGTACCAATCCAGAATAGTTCATGCCTACAGCCAACTCAAAACTATTAGTCTACCGCCGTTGTCGCCACCAGACTTCTCACTACACACCATCGATGGAAATCCTCCATTGATCATCCTTCCCAAGTATTTGATCCACTAGACATCACACCACACACCTTCACTGGACTCCCACCTCTTCTGATCAATTATCATTGCCAAGGGCCACTGATGAAAAAGCCCATTTATTTCATTGTGGGACATCTTCCCCACCTCTTCCATCCTCCACATCACATCCTTTAGACTCACATCACTGAATGAACATCCCACCCTTTCCATAATTTCTAGAAAAATCCCCACAAAGGAGTCCATAAGGGGTCGAATCACGGTGTTGGTCAGAGTAAGACACTCAAGAGGCAGGTGAATTGTGTTCTTATAATTTTTTTGGTAAAAAATATTTAATAAAAAGTTCCCAAATTCGAAATAAAAAATAGGATAGTTAACCAAAGGTTCATTTTATAAAATATTTGGTTGTTTGAAGGATTTATCAAAGAGGAATTATTTCTCATTTAAAACAATATGAATTATTAATTTAGCTTTTTAAATCAATATACTAAATAAAATTATAATATAAACATTCCCTAAGATTAACTATCAAAGTAAAGTGATGTTTTCTAATTTGAATAAACACAAAAAATGAAATTAGAACTTGAAAGAACACAACCATATTTAAAATAAGGGGTTCAGTCTAAAACTGAGACTTAATACTATCCACTTAGTGATAATATTCAAAAAAGAAATATATATAAATAATCTTTGATCAACAACCTGGATTGAGGTACACAACAACATATAGAACTATCCAGGATAACTAGACCTCTTCCACAGTTTTCATGGGAGTGAAAAATCAGAATAGGCCATGTAGGGACCTCTTCCACTATTATCCATGGGTACTTTCAGCTGTAGATGATGGTTTATGAAGATATTAGTGTATCTTCTAGTTTTTCACATGAGTAAGTGTGTGTTCATAAAATAGATAGACACACACTTCTCAGACCATAAAAGTTGTACACAAGCAAAGAAAAAATAAAGAAAATAGAGTTAGAAGGCTGTGTGTGATTGGAAATATTGCTCAAAACTCTTGGATTTCTTGTTGAATTGGATTTTGAGTTGAATTTCAGAAATAAGAATCAAAATTGAGTGTTTATAGAGATTCTGCCAAATGTTTATAGTGAGGTATATAATTTTCTCAATGATTTCATCTACTATCTTTTTTTGTTGCTGCAAAAAGTTCTTTCATTTGACTTCTCAGTAGTATATTCATGACTCCACTATTAATAGTTCTTGATTTTTTCTCTGGTACATGACTTCTCCAATCCCTCTATCTTTTTGATCAATTATACCTGATAGATGATAAGAAGAATGATCTCTATCACATCTAGGTACCTCGTACCTAGTGCTGTAGTATGACATCAATTTGAAGGTTGTCTATAAAAGGTAGACAATGTCATTAAAATATATAGAAGTACTGAGTTTCACAAATATGACCATAAGAAATAAATTTGAATTTAAATGACAAAGTAAGAAGTGACAGTGTCTCAAAATGGTGACTTGAAATGGTGTGTTGGAATAGTGACTCAGGCTTGGTATATTGGAATGGTGTCTTAAGAATGATTTTTTGTACTTTATGAATTATGTAATTAGGAATAGGGATTCAAGTATTGATGAATTAGGATTAATAAGTCACTTTTATGGTAGATCATCTTGATGGTGGATTGAGCTATCGGTAACTCATATTTTGTGGGAATACTAGAATGATTCTATGGGTAGCTTGATGTGATAATGGATAATACTTTTCCAATTTTTCGGAGTTCAGTTTGAGGGTAACTCGATGCGATGATGACTCATTCTAAGAAAAAATTCTGAGTTGAGCTATTGGTAGGTTGAATAACGGTGTCTCATCCTTGGTTAGAATTTAGCATCTATGCTAAAAGTGATACATTTGACAGCGAGACATCCTAATAGTAAGTCTATATTCAACGGTATCTCATACTTATCTGATTTTCTTATAATAGCGCGATGTCTAACAGTGAGTATACCTTAACGGTAACTCAACCTTAATGGTGACTTATTCTTAGTCACATTTTTCCAACCTGTATTATGATGAAAAATACTAATAGAATAGATTAATCTTATATGTAAACATAATTAAACATGAGTAAACATAGTTTAACTTGATGTAACTTAATGAAGCATGATTTGTGAGCATTAAAACATGATGAGTCCAAAAATATCCCCCTTGTTTACAATAAAAAATCATGGAATTAACAGGTTATACATAATGATCAAACTATAAAAGACAATTGTTCTTCTTAACATATCGTATATAGTTTGAGATATTAAATTATAAGGTAAAAAAAATCTAGTAAAATTAAATACCATACTTAATCTTAGTCTTAAGTTAAATTCCATACTTATGATACCCCTTTTGGAATTATCAAAAACAGGACAATTAACAAGAGATAAATAACAGATAAGAGAGGAAAATAGATAATTTATTTCAAGATTAAAATATAATACATTGAATGAGAAAAAGTTAAAAGTGCATCACTATCAAGTAATAATCCAAAATCGTTTTTATACAAGGAATAAATACATGAATGTTTTTACATTATCAGTATAATTAGATGAAGGAACATGAGGGAAATTTGGGGATGATGTATAAAGATACTGAATGGAAACTCCAGAAGGTACAGTAGTGGTTATACTTTGAGTAATAGAGGTAGGGGATATTTGTTCTTGATAAATAAAAATCCCATATGACAAAGAGCCCGAGCTTGAGATATGGGAAAAGTTTTAAGGGTGGTAAGAATAGGTGAAAAAGGGTTTAGTGTGATAGTAGATCAGAACTGAGGATCATTTAATTGGTAGACTAAACTTAAAGGTAGATTTCTAGTCACATGTTGAAAGGGGAAGGCCTCTTGTTATACAATAACAGTGCTCTAAACATGAAGGTATGGATTCAAAAGGTTCATGAAATCCATAATTATCTACCCAACTTTCTCTATAGACTTAGTAAAATCATCCTTATTATCCAAGAATATATGAAGGGAAGGAGCAAGCTCCTTGAGCTGTCTCACTTGTTCCTTGAATGCTTGTGGGAATGGAGGGGGCCTCAAATTCTCAACAAAGTATTTGAAATTTATACCCAATTAATGTATTGTATAAATCATTTTAAAGTATAAATATAAATTATTGGTGATCTATTTCTTTATGAACGCGGTTTTTGGCTATAAAGGACTTTGGAAAATTCTTAATGTTATTCCAGAGAATCTCCTTCAGACGGCGTGCGATTCTGAGCCCCAGTGTGGAATTCTGAGCTCTGAGGCCTCCGCAATCGTCCGGCGAAGAATGCGGGGTTTGGAGGTGTTTCCCAGCAGGTTCCGGCGGTCCGACAAGCTTCAGCGCGGCATCGGGCAGCTAGGGAGAGCAGGCTAAAATGGGGCGGCGTGAGGCAGAGCCTGCCGCGTGAGGCGGCGGATCCAGGCAGTGAGGCCGAGCCGCCGGGGCGCGGTGACCGCGGGGTCGCGACGCGCGACCCCCCACGCGGAGAAAAGACCCGCGAGACGCGGGTCTTCATGTGGCAGGTGCGACCGGACCTTGTGGCCGGTATACGTGATGACTGAAAGTCCACGGCCGACCCACGCGGCAAAGCCGCAGGCCGGTCCAACCCAAGGGGGAATTCATCCCCTCTACGGATGTTCGTAATTTTCATTGCGGATATCCGTTTTACATACCGTCTATGACAGTGTGATCCTCCTCTTAAGGAGTAATTTTTGAGATGATTTCGGGGATTTTTAATTCCCGGGACGGGGGCTCGGTGGCGCGACACGACCGTTAAGTGGACGAGATTTCTTCCAGGAGTTCTTGTTTTGGACGGCGTGAACACATCCAATGTCCGAATTGAGCACCTTCAGTGGTGTTGCGACCTTAGAGTTGAGGCAGAATTTTCCAGTATGGTTTCGGGCATCGAAACCGGAGTTGAGGAGTGGGCCCCACGGGCAATCTTTCGAGCTATACGCATCGCTTTATAACCTTTTCATCAGGCGTCCATTCGGGGCGTGTGAGTAGTCGATTCTGGGTGTTTTTTCGAGGGGATTGCAATGGTCCAATCCACACTCTCTAATTCCACACGCTGGTGCCGGCCCTGTGAGGGCTGTTTCAGGAGTTGTTGGTGATTTCCAGCTTTATCACCAGGTGTCTGTTTTGGACAAGTGAATAGTCTATCTTGTGTACTTTCTCGAGAGGATCGAAATAGTGTGATCCGTTCGATGTGTTTTGGGACCGGGATGCAGGTACCACGTAGCACCGCTCATGTGTGGTGCGCCAGGCTGCATCTTTTTCTACGGATATCTGTTGCGCTCAAGTGAGCAGTCCTCTTAACGTGTTTTTCCAAGAGCATTGTGATGGCGCAGTTTTCCCGACCTTTTTCGGGACCGTGGTGTGGGTCCCACCCGACCAGGAAATGGTGAATAGTACATTTTTTCACCAGTTGACCATTTCGGGAAAGTAAGTAGTATATCTCACGTGTTTTTCCATGAGGATTACAATGGTGTAATCTGTTTAGGCAAGCGGAGCCTCTTACGCGATATTATTAAATGTGGAATATGAAAGGTGTACCAGTGGTGGTTCTTCCTGCGGTGTTTGTAGGGAACCCTTGGCGTGTGATCGCATTCACTCCTGGAAGAGTGATGTTGGTGTTTAAAGAGACGTGGTTGGCCATGCCTCAGCCGTTGAGGTGGCAAGTTGGATTTGTTACGTTTACGCCTTCTCATTTACGATGGGTGCCATGTGCACGTTAGCCTTTCGGCTGGAGACGTGGTATACTCTGGGAGTATGCGGGAACGCTGGGAGGTACATGTGGATGTTGGTACTTGATAATGTTTGTGGTCTTGGTTGCGGTTGACTTGGGGTCACACGTCGTGTGGGCCCCATGTGCGTGTCGTTTTCTTCTTTACGTACTTTTGACCTATCGCGATGTAGAGGGTTCCTCGATTCTCATCTGTTGACCAGAAGGGATGAGTCTTCCCCTGGTTCAGTTCTCATTTGTTGACCAGCAGGGTAGAGTTTTCCCCTGGTTCTGTTCTCTTTTGTTGACCAGTAGGGTTGAGTTTCCCCCTGGTCTTGTTCACGATGGTTATGACCAGCAGGTTTGAGTGGTTTTCCCCTGGTTCTATTCTCGATGGTTTGGACGGCAGAGGTGCTTCATGTTCCCTGGTTGAGTTCGTGTGGATTCGGTGTGACCAACACATTACGCGGGCACCAATCCTCTACCTAGGAGGTTGTTTCCAGCAGGGCTGGCCAGGAGGTTGTTTCCTGCAGGACTGGCCAGTGGGGTACCATCCAGTAGGGATGGCCAGAGTAGTACCATCTAGTAGGGATGGCTAGTGGGTTACCATCCAGTAGGGATGGCCAGTCCAACGGTGTTCACTGAGCAGTACCATCCAGCAGGGATGGCCAGAGCGGTTCCGGGTTTATCTCTAGCGGGGCTGGGAAGTGGTCCCCGATGCCGGGTTTACCTCTAGGTGGTATGGGAAGTGGTCCTCGATGCCGAGTTTACCTCTAGGTGGGCTGGGAAGTGGTCCTTGATGACAGTTCCGAGCCTCCCTCTAGTGGAGTACCCTTTTACAGGACTGGGCATTGGGACTCATCGACGACTTTAGCCGGGTCGCCCTGCAGTGGATTACCCTTTTATGGGACTGGGCAGTGTGGCACCCGTCGACTCTTGCCGGGTCTCCCTCCAGTGGGAACCCGTCAACTTCTAGGGATCACCCTCCAGCGGGGCTGGACAGGGGGTCACCTATCGACTTTGAGGAGACCTCTCAACTGCGGGGCAGTGACGAGGTGTGTCTTGACGTTCACCCAGAACTCTCAAGTATGACGGGAGATTTCCCCACCAAGACGCGTCCTTGTGACATGACCTAAAACCGTGAGGGCGAGTCAGTGCCGCCCAAAGTTGATAGTATCAAGGTGCGGTGATTTGAGTCCCTTGACTTGCAGTTCGGGGCAGATGTGTGGGATGCTGGGCATCGATGGTGTTTACTTCTGGGACTGTTGGCTACTCACTTTCTGGGGCTGATCTACGGGATGGAGATCCCATTACGATCTTTTTCGGGCTTCTTTATTGAGCATATGGATATGTATATACCTTGTTCTTGTATCCACTTCGTGGGTTTGGTTCTCTCCTTCTAGGAGAGTCAAAGGCACGCTGGGTATGCCACGTGCTTTCCATGTCTAGCTTCTCGTGGTTGGATGAGTCTAATCTCCTACTATAGGTAGCAAAGACTTGATGGAAAGTTCATCTTCTCACCGTTTCCAGCTCCTTGTGTCTGGACGAGTCTAGCTTCTTTCCTCTTGTTGGGTTGAGCTAGACTCTTTACTATACTGTTTACCCCACTTTTGGTTGTACTCCTTTACTTTTCCCCTGTTCGATCTACTGCTTACCCTTCACTACCTCCTTGGTGCTCCCACGAGCCTTTGGGGTATCCTATTGAGTATTCTTATACTCACCCCTACATGGGCTTTGCACGCACTTGGTGTGACCTTGCAGACGATGGAAAGGTTGGTTGTGATATCAGTAGAGTTTAGGAGTTCAGGAGCTTGGACCGCGTGCGGTGGTCGTAGTCGGGTTCCAGGTGTGGGACTCTCCCAGGTGTTTTATTTTGTTTACCTAATGCCGGGTTGTGGCACTTTTCTGGTTGGGTGTGTGTTTTTCCCCTTTCCTTTTCCAGTTTACCTTCAGCACTTGCTTTGTACTGTTAGAGGTCGATGCACTTTTGTGGTTTATATATCGTAGTTTCCCTTTACTTTACTTGTCTTTTCATTTTTACTCTGCCCTACTGCAAGGAGTAGGTTGCATATGTGTGTATAGGTACTTAGGAAAAGGCCTCCCCGAGTTGTTGTGCCTTTGGCACTAGTCGCCAGCGCCTGACCTAGGGAGGCAGGCTTGGGGTAGTTGCGGCTCGAGCCCGGGTAGGGTCGTGTTGTGAAAAAGTGGTATTAGAGGTGGTTCATTCCTTGGGATGTTGTTCGGATGTCCCTAAAAAGGAATTGGTTGGGATTTAGGGAAACGGTGTTAATGTGTCTCGAGAGTGGCTCTCAGGACAGGGAGTCCAGTGATGGTGCGACGACCGACGTATCCATTCACCAGGACCTTGATAACCCGCTTCCCGGCTCGACATGTTGAGACACTTGTTGTAGGGAAAAATGGTTTGTGCATCACATAGGATTGAGTCTTGACTGTCCTTCTTGATTTAGCTCCCCATCGTTGTTATTGTTTTGATATACATATATGCTCATCTGACCACGTCACTCCTTGATAATATTCAGGATGTCTCCGCGAAGATAGCCAGCCATGATACTAGATTTGGTTCGTGACGATGACCCTATGAGCTATGAGGCCTCAATCCAAGATCCATTATGTGAGCCCCTTTCTCCGGGTTGGTTTGTAGCAGCACCCCCACCTGTTGAGCAGCAGATAGCTTCAGCAGAGAAGGCTGAGTTTGAGCATAGGTTGAGCACGCTCTGTGAGTTCCACCGATAGAGACAAATGAGGTTTAGTGGTGAGACAGACCCTCAGGAAGTAGAGGTTTGGCTCGAGACAATGGTTCTCCTTTTTTAGGCTTGTGCAGATGCCTGCAGATCTTATGGTGGCTTTGGCCGCCGACCTTTTCCGCAGAGCAGATTGGCGTTTGTGGAGTCTGGTGACTCAGTTTATTGATGAGTCATCGCTTTCATGGGGTGAATTTCAGTTGTTGTTTCGTGAGGAGTTTTCCCCTACTTCTTACGCTCCATTCAGATTTAAAAGCTCCTACAGTTTCAATCGGGAGGGATGACGGTGGTCGAGTATGCGACTAGTTTCGCCGACCGTCCACAGTTTTACCCGGATTTGGTCCATGACGACAACATCCGAGCGTGGAAATTTAAGCAGGGTCTTTGCTGAGATATTCATGCTGTCATACTACCCTTGGGCATTTCCATATATGATGGGGTGCTAGAGAAGGCGCTGGTGACAGAGATATTCCTATCATGTTCTAGAGTTGGTGGTGGCATCATGCACGTTGGAGCCGAGATGTCTGCCACAGCTAGCGAGCATCGGCAAACAGAACCTCGACGCAGGTGGATTTCGGAAAACCGGACTCAGGGGCGTGGTCGTACACCACAGTGGCACTGGAGGGAACCAGTGCAGCCCGAAGAGAGTCAGTGCTATGCTTGCGATGGGCGAGGTCACCAGGCACGGGACTGCCCGACCAGGTATGCGGAGAGCTTCAGGTAGGCAGCAGGTACACCACCACGACGGAGGCAGTGCCATGATCAGAGTAGTACCTAGAGAGGTGGTGCTAATAGAGGATAGGGATGAGATGCGAGTGGAGGAAAACCTTATGAGGTCTTCCCATCACCACTAGGCGGTCCACATTAAGCTTCGGGAGCTGATAGATGGGACCACAGACAACTGAGATCTTTGGATGTCTACGATCCTGCGGAGCATGAGGTGATAAGAGGTACGCTCTACAGATCTTCTACTTTTTGAAGTAGAATTGTTAGACTCTGTGTGTGAAATTCTTTTCAACTTGAACCTTGTTTGATTTGTCACCAGGGTGGCACGGGGCTTCGGTGTACCAACTTGTTGGTAAGGTAGAAGGTGTGAGACCTTTCTCTTTAGTCGATGTTGTTGACTCTGCTTCCGAGCATGTAAGAGGGTCTTGGTTGTGGGACATTGACTGTGAAACCATGCGTGACTAGATATCCTTTGGTGTTTCACCATATGGATATTCTGAATAAGGGAATCACCAGGCCTTGTTCTAGATTCGAGCGGTGATTCCAGTCTCGACATGCGATGTAGAGGTTCGATCGGGGAGGTGAGATACCTCTGAGGTCCTTCAGACCGTTTGGGACCGTGCGAAGGGATGACGAGGTGCCCTACCACCTTTCCCTAACCTCAAAGTCTGGAGTGGGTGCAAAAAGTCTCCCACGTGACTCACCCAAGAAGAAGTGTGCGTGATCCTATGAACTTCATTAATGAGGGAAGACCTCGCGTGAATAGATCAAATCCTTTGGTCTGTGTGTGGTGACGTAGAACTGTGCAAGAGTTCTTCTAGGTACAGGAGAGCCAGGTGCGAGCTTAGTACCCTGATTTGTTCCCCGGTTTTGCTTTTCGGGGATGAAAATCATTAAAGAGGGAATTATTTAAGAACCTGGTTTTTGGCTATAAAATACTTTCGAATACTCTTGATGTTATTCCAGAGCAGCGCATTCATACGGCGTGCGATTCCGAGCCTCGGTGTAGTCGGAATTAAGTTTTCAGTGCGTTCACACTAGGAACGCCAAATAAATGGGATAAATCATAAACGGAGTTTTAGATCATATATATGAGGCATGGATGGTTCTGGAATGGGATGTTCACCCTAGGAATTACATAAAACATGTTGGCGCGAGACGTTTGGACCCCTCGCTCGCTATTAGAGCATGGAATGAATAAATTAAATAATTAATTTATTCGTTTAATGGCTTAACTCAAGTATCACTTAAACGATGGACCAGATTGGAAAACTGAGGGCACGGTTGAGTTTGGAACGTGCCTTTAACCTTATAAGGGGTGTATCATTTGTGGGCGCGGGCCGTCATTGAAAAATGGCCCCGGGGGCATTTTCATAATTTGGCGGTCTCGGGTGTTGAGTTTAATAACTTTTGAACGTGGCCTCAGATTAAAATTCCGAGACTTCCTCTGTGATATGGAGGTGGTGTTTACCCTAGTCGAGGCTTAACCTCAACCCCGTCGAGGGTTTCAGTTACGGGTTAAATCGGGGGGTTTAACTTAATTAAAATTTTAATTAATTTTTACTTATTTAAACCCTCACCCCACCTCTCTTATATTTTTCGCACCTCCTGGAGGATGGAGATCCCAACCAAGGATCTCTCAACCTCAAGACCTCCTCCCCACATCTCCAAGAAGGTGATTGCAGATCAGCTTTGGCGGATCATGCGGGAAGCGTCGGGCGAAGCCCGACAAGGTAGGGGTTCATGTTTTTGCTTTTTTTTATATCCGCATCTCTCTTGAATTGTTTTTGTTGCATCAAATTGCTATATATTTTTAAAAATAACCCCATAATCACGTATTTTATGTTCTATGATTTCCAATGCTTATTTCGGATTTGAATTCCAAGCTCCGAGGCCTCCGCAATTGTCCGACGAAGAATGCAGGTTTTGGATGTGTTTCCCGGCGGGTTCCGGTAGTCCAACGATCTTTAGCGTGGTGTCAGGCGGCGGGGATGAGTAGAATTCAACAGGGTGGAATGCGGTAGAGCCAGCCGTGCGAGGTAGTGACTCCAGGCGGCGAGTCCAAGCCGCCGGGGCGTGGCGACAGCGGGGTCGCGACGCGCGACCCCCCGTGCGGGGACAATACCCGCGAGACGCGGGTCTTCACGCGGCAGGCACGACCGGCCCTCGGGGACGGTCGGTGCGTGGACCGAAAGTCCATGTACGGCCCGCGCGGTAAAGCCGTGGGTCGGCGTTGTGAGCCGGGCCGATCGGCGCGAGACGACCCCGGAAGGGCAGACCGGCCGGTCCAGGCCGGTCCAGCCCAAGTGGGAATTCGTCCCCTCTACAGACGTTCGTAATTTTCATTAAGGATGTCCATTTTACATTCCATATGCGGAAGTGTGATCCTAGGCTCAAGGATTAAGTTTTGAGATGATTTCGTGGATTTTTAATTCCCGGGACGGGGGCTCGGTGGTGCGACACGACCGTTATGTGGATGAGCGTTCTTCCGGGAGTTCTTGTTTTGGACGGCGCAGACACATCCAATGTCCGAATTGAGCACTATCAGTGGTGTTGCGACCCTGGCATTGAGGATGAGTTTTACAGTATGGTTTTGGGCATCGAAAACGAAGTTGAGGCGTGGGCCCCCCATGACGTCTTTTAAGTTGTACGCAGTGCTTTATAACTTTTTCATCGGGCATCCATTCGGGGCGTGCGAGTAGTCGATTCTGGGTGTTTTTTGAGGGGATTGCAATGGTTAAATTCGGCCGCTCTAATTCCGTATGCTGGTGCATGCCCCGTGAGGGCCGTTTCGGGAGTTGTCGGTAATTTCCAGCTTTATCACCGGGTTTCTGTTTTGGACAAGTGAATAGTCCATCATGTGTACTTTTTCGAGAGGATCACAACGGTGTGACCTGTTCGTTGTGTTTTGGGACCGGGATGCCGGTCCCACGTAGCACCCCTCATGTACGGTGCGCCAGAATGCATATTTTTCTTCGGATATCTGTTGCACTCAAGTGAGCAGTCCTTTTGACATGTTTTTATGAGAGCATTGCGATGGCGCAGTTCGCCCAACCTTTTTTGGGATCGTGGTGTGGGTCCCACCCGACAGGGCTACGGTGAATAGTACCTTTTTTCACCGGTTGACCATTTTTTGTGAGTAAGTAGTCTATATCATGTGTTTTCCCATGAGGATTACAATGGTGTAATCTGTTTAGGCGAGCAGAGCCTCTTGCATGATCTTAATAATTGTGGAATATGAAATGTGTACCAGTGGTGGTTCTTCTTGCAGTGTTTGTAGGGAACTCTTGGCGTGTGATCGCGTTCACTCATGGGAGAGTGATGTTGGTGTTTAAAGAGATGTGGTTGACCATTCCTCAGCAATTGAGGTGGAAATTTAGAGTTGTTACGTTTACACCTTCGCGTTGACGATGGGTGCAATGTGCACGTTAGCCTTTTGGCTGGAGAGGTGGTATACTCTGGGAGTATGCGGGAACGCTGGGAGGTACATGTGGATGTTGGTACCTGAGAATATTTGTGCACTTGGTTGGGGTTGACTTTGGGTCACACATCGTGTGGGCCCCAAGTGCATGCCATGTTCTGCTTTATGTACTTTTGACCTCTCGCGATGTAGAGGGTTCCTCAGTTCTCATCTGTTGACCAGCAGGGATGAGTCTTCCCCTAGTTCAGTTCTCGTTTGTTGACCATCATGGTAGAGTTTTCCTCTCGTTCCATTCTCGTTTGTTGACCGGCTGGGTTGAGTTTCCCCCCGGTCTTGTTCACGATGGTTACAACCAGCAGGGTTGAGTGGTTTTCCCTTGGTTCTGTTATCGATGGTTTGGCCAGCAGAGGTGCTTCGTGTTCCCAGGTAGAGTTCTTGTGGATTTGGTGTGACCAACACATTATGCGGGCACCGATCCTCTACCCAGGAGGTTGTTTCCAGCAGGACTGGACAAGAGGTTGTTTCCAGCAGGGCTGGCTAGTGGGGTACCATCCAGTAGGGATGGCCAGAGCAGTACCATCAACCAGGGATGGCCAGTGGGTTACCATCCAGCAGGGATGGCCAGTACAACGGTGTTCACTGAGCAGTACCATCTAGCAGGGATGGACAGAGCGGTTCTGGGTTTACCTCCAGCAGGGCTGGGAAGTGGTCCTCGATGTCGGGTTTACCTCCAGCTGGGCTGGGATGTGGTCCCCGATGCTGGGTTTACCTCCAGATGGGCTTGGAAGTGTTCCCCAAAGATGGTTCTGAGCCTCACTCTAGTGGAGTACCCTTTTACGGGACTGGGCATTGGGACTCGTCGATGACTTTAGCCGGGTCTCTCTCCAGTGGATTACCCTTTTATGGGACTGGGCAGTGTGGCACCCATCAAATCATGTCGGGTCTCCCTCCAGTGGGAACCCATCGACTTCCAGGGATCACCCTCCAGCAGGGCTGGGCAGGGGGTCGCCTGTCAACTTTGAGGAGACCTCTCAACTACGGGGCAGTGACGAGGTGTGGCTTGACGTTCCCCCAGAACTCTCAAGTACGAGGGGCACTTTCCCCACTGAGACGCATCCTTGTGATTCGACCTAAAACCATGAGGGAGAGTTAGTGACGCCCAAAGAGGATAATATCAAGGTGTGGTGATTTGAGTCCCTTGACTTTCAGTTTGGGGAAGACGTGCGGGATGCTGGGCATCGATGGTGTTTACTTCTGGGACTATTGGCTACTCACATTCTTGGGCTGAGCTGCAGGATGGAGATCCCCTTAAAATCTTGATGGGAAGTTCATCTTCTCACCATTTCCATCTCCTTGTGTCTGGAGGAGTCTACCTTATTTCCTCTTATTGGGTTGAGCTGGAATTTTTACTGTACTCTTTACTGCACTTTCATTTGTACTCTTTTACTTTTCCCCTATTCGATCTACTGCTCACCCTTAGGTACCTCCTTTGTTGCTCCCTTGATCCTTTGGGGTATCCTACTGAGTATTCTTATACTCACCCCTGCTTGGGCTTTTCCCTCACTTGGTGTGCCCTTGCAGATGACAGACAGGTTGGTTGTGACTTCAGTGGAGCTTAGGAGTTCGGGAGCTGGGACCATGTGCGGTGGTCTTAGTCGGGTTCTAGGTGTGGGACTCTCCCAGGTGTTTGATTTTGTTTACCTGTTGTCGGGTTGTGGCACTTATTAGGTTGTGAGTGTGTTTTTCCCCTTTCCTTTTCCAGTTTACCTTCATCACTTGATTTGTACTATTAGAGGTCGATGCACTTTTGTGGTTTATATGTTGTAGTTTCCCTTTACTTTACTTGCCTTTTCTTTTTTACTCTGCACTTCTGCATTGAGTGGGCTACGTGTGTGTGTACAGGTACTTAGGAAAAGGCCTCCCCAAGTTGTTGTGCCTTCGACGCTGGTCTCCAGCCCCTGGCCTATGGAAGTGAGCTTGGGGTAGTTACGGCTCGAGCCCGGGTAGGGTCGTGTCATGACAATTTTGGAGAATTAGTGTCCCTTTCATGTAAAACCTTACCATGTCATGCACATGATTACTATTCTATCAAATTTTTCTCAAGCTATTCTGATATGAAATATCCATCATATTTTGAAACTATTCTATTATCACTATTCTAATTATATCAATGTCAAAAGTACGAGTAGGAGACAAAGAGGTTGAGACACCATTTAATTCCACTCTAATGATTGATCTCAATAGATCTAAGTCAAGTGATGGGGGATGAGTTGTATCATCCTCTAAATATGTATCTCCAAGTCTTTTTATATCTCATTCCAAAGATTCTCTATAATCAGAAGACATCCCTTTAACAATATGAATTAGAGCATCAAGTTCATCCCTGAATATTTTATTATCCATCCGGAATTCTTGAAGATTAGTAACCATTTGTGGATGAATATGGGGGACAACTCTCTCTGTGAGTATGGAGTTACCACTATCACTAAGACTTTCCATTGGAGATGGTTGAGTTTGAAGGATATCTAAAACCACTGATAAAAAATATTATTTACATACATTGAATTCATTTTGATTCTCATAATCTTCACCCACTAGTGAAACTGAATGAGCAGGAGTAGGAGCCACTGCTAGATCTATTCCAACATGAACTATATGAGCATAATATACTTCTTCAACCGGTGATACCTTAGAATAAGATACCTCATTATATAAATCTAGATATCCTAATCCCAAAGTGATATATGTGAGATCTTTTTCCGATTCATTCACTACTGTAAAATCAAAAGGAGTAAGATTAGCCAATTTAACACTTCTAGAATGTTTTCCCCCTTAATAGGTGATTTATTCTGAACATAAACCTGTTCTTTCACTTGATCATCTAGAACTGCATTCTCAAATAACACTAATTCTGGAGCCTTTTGAGATTTTATAATTGGTTCCTTTTCCACTAATACAGTTTCAATAAGAGCTTACTATTTTGCAGTAGGTCCTTGAGCACTAGTAGAATGATCAGAGCCACTAGTTTAATTACCAACTATATCAATCTCTTCTTTTTCTTCTTCATAATTTTCATCAGATTACTTCTCTTAATAAATCTATTCTTCCCCTTATTCTCCAGATTCTCCATTTTATTTTTCTTCCTCTTCTTCATCATTATCTTCTTCTTCACCATTTTTTTCTTCCTCCTTACTTCTCATGGAATACTCAACATCCTCAGAATCTCTTATTTCCTCCTCCTCCTCATCTATTCAGAGAGAATATTTTGTAGGAATAGATTTTGGAGGGCTAGGAGATCAAAAAGTGATTGCTTCAGGGATTCCTGTAATACTAGGATCACTCATGTCATCAATAAGTAATTTTTTTCCTTTATATTCCTCATATTCCTCTTCATTTGAATATTGCACAACTTCATCTGATCCTAGACCATGATCATCCATATCTATTGTTATTGTGGGTTGTTTATCATGATTGAATTCTTTTTAGATTTTCTCATTATATTCCACGCACTATCCCTTCCATTGATTCATGTTAATCCTTATCCTTTTGCATATAGCTTAAGTAATGAAAAATCCACCACTATATGTGACTGTTTATTCATCTTCAGTCACCACTCCTTTAATTTCCAACATGAAAGAGATAATTTTAGAATAAAAATTAGATGTTTAATTTTAATGAGGCCTGATCATATCTGATATATGGAATATAATGTATCTATATAGGTTTATCCTATTCACATTATTTATCATATACATAAAATAATTATAATAGTACTATAAGGTGGAAAAATCACCTTTCCTTAGACACAATCGATGTTGGATAAAGTTAAATAGCTACCAGCATTCAATATCAAGTTCAGTTGCTATTGGTCTTCTAATGATAACATCACTGGTCATCCAAGTTAAGGAAATTTCATAACTAAATTTATCACATGAAGGAAGATAACTGCCTTGGTAATCATCATAATTACATTTATGAGGTACCTTTATGCACCCATCCCATTAATTATAAGAAAAAGAGATCCTTTTCCATTTATTCTTGACTTTATCCAAAGCTCCTCTATGCCATCAAGAATAAAATCTACATATAAATAAAACTCATGAACTAACTTTGGATAGAGAGGCCACTTGTTTTTGGAGAACCATTCCAATAAACCTTGTTCTTGAAATACTTTCAGAACAATAGACTTACTTGACAAGAGACAATCTAAATGAAATTAATTTTTTGGAATGAAATTCTACTGTGAAGATCAAGGTTTACAGTTCTGGGTTTAGGATCACTCAATTTTAACATTTTCTTCATCAAAGTATGACACTTTTCTGGATAATTCTAAAACAAGACCTTCACTTGAGCCATTGAAAAGGGTTTGGTTCAAAATATGAAGGCAATAGAGGGTTTGAGAGAAAGGTTCATTTTAGGGAGTAGAGTAACTGAGAAATGGTTTGGATAGATTTAATTTTTATCATTTAAGTATTTCAATATCATAAATAAAAAATGTGGTAAGTAAAATAAATAAAAAATGATTTTATGTCTGAGTTAGAAAAATAAAAATGTAAAGATTGGTAAGACACAATAGTTAATTCTAACATTGAGTCATCATCAATGAGTCCTAATAGTGAGTCATTAGTGGTGAGTCACAGTGGTGAGTCATGAATGATGAGTTACAAAGATGAGTCGTCTATGGTGAGTCACAATGGTTATTAATAAATGGTGAGTCACAACAGTGAGTCATAACGGTGAGTCATAAACATTTAGTCCCAATGGTGAGTCATCAATAATTAGTCCCAACATGGAGTCATTCAAAATTGATCATCCCTAACTCATGTATGATGTAATTCCTTCTATCAGGATTTAATGGATTAGTAAAAATATTAGCAAGTTGATGTTCAGTGCCAATGAATTCGAGAGTTATATCAAATTTTTAATAATGATCCCTCAAAAAGTGACGTCCAACATCAATATTCTTTGTTCTTGAATGAGAAATTGGAATCTTATAAATGTTAATAGAACTTATGTTTTCACATTTTATATTGAAAATCCTAAATTAATATATACAGTCTAGTAATGTGTGTTTCATCCTCAAAATTTGAGCACAACAACTACCATAATATTTGTATTCAGCTTCAATAGAAGACAATTCAACAATTTTTTTTTTCTTACTACACTATGAAACTAGAGACTTTCCCAAAAATTGACATGTTCCAATGTTTATTTTTCTATATAACTTTCAACCACCAAAATCAGCATTAAAATAACTATCTAAGTCTAATGATTTTCCACTTGGATAGAACCATCCTATGTTATTAGTATATTTAAAGTATTTGAAAATTATTTTAACAACAAGTAAGTGCAAATCTTTAGTATTTTCTTAAAAATGAGAAAACATACACACACAAAACATAATATCAGGTCAGATAACAGTCAAGTAGAGAAGAATTCCAATCATACATCTGTAATTGGTTTGATCCATTGATTTTTATCTTCCTCAAGATCTAATTTATATATGGTACTCATAATAGTATCATTAATTTTAGTGCTATAAAAGACACAATGGTTTAAAATAAATTTAGTATATTTACTCTGATTTAAAATAATACCTTCCTTATTAAAAAAAATTTGAAATCCAAGAATGAATTTGAGCTTACCCATTAAACTCATTTAATACTCATTTCGCATCATTTTTGAAAAGTAAATAAATACATAATTTTTTGAAGAGCCAAAAATAACATCATCAACATATATTTGAACAACTAAAACATATTTAGAGATTCTTTTATTGAAAATAGTAGGATCAAATATACCTTATAAAAACCATTAGAAATAATAAAATTAATGATTCTATCATACCAAGCTCTAAGGGCTTGTTTTAAACCATATATAGCTTTTGTTAACTTGGAAATTTTATTTGGAAAATGAGGATTTGTAAAACTGGGGGGCTGTTCAACAAAAACATCCTCAAATATATAACCATTCTAGAATTCACTTTTAACATCAATTAGATAAAGTTTGAAATTATGATGTGCGACATAAGATATTATTATTCAAATGGATTTAAGTCAGGCTACTGGTGAAAATTTTACTTCTTAGTATGCCTTATTATTGACTATAACCTTGTGCCTCTAATATACCATTGTTTTTTATTATAGTTAAATCTTTATCATCTTTTTATTATACACCCGCTTTATCTCTTTGGTCAAGGTGTCTTTGGGTCTATCAATAATTTTCCATTTTTTTCAAACCGATTTAACTATTTTTCTATATCCATCATCCTGAATTTATCATTGATTTCATCATTGATATTCCCAGGTTCATGCTATAAAAAATACTTGATGTTCAACCTATTTTCATAGAGAACCTATAGTCTATGTTCCTTGGGTTAAGTCTCAAACTACTACATCTAAATGATTCTTTTTAATATTTATAAAAGATGTCTATAAATAAGGGATAGTTGATTTGGGTTCCTCTATAGGTTTATGTTCTTTTTTAGAGTCTGAAATATTAATAGAACTGTATTTTTCTGCTTATTCAATAAAAAAATTACGAGGGTTAGGATTTAATTCTATATTTGGTAGATTGTATTAAAAACATTCTAAGTAGGTTTTGGATTCATGTGGATTTGTTTCATCAAACATGACATTCATATATTATTCTACACATTGTGTTCTATTATTAAAGACTCTATAGGATTTAAAATAGATTTAATAACCTAAGAAGATTCATTCATCACTCTTAGTGGAAATTTTTTCAAGATTATATTTTTTATTGACAATAATGAATTTGAAACCAAAAAAAATTGAAGTAATTAACCTTGGATATCCTATTATTCCACAGATCACAGTGGGTTTTATTTAATATATTTCTAAGTAATATTCTATTAATTAATATTAGTTTGAGCTATATATTTTAAGGTTTCGTTTCTCTATTGTAAAACTCCATTCTACTGGGGTGTTCTAGGAGTAGATAAGTTATGTATATAGCCATTTTTTTATAAAACATATTCAAATTCTTGTTTTTCAAACTCATGGACATGGTCACTTCTCAAGGTTCTGATTCTAAGTCCACTTATTTTTTCTACTGATCTAGCATACTTGGTGAAATTGGAACAAGCCATGTTACTGTGAGCTAAAAAACGTCCAAGTATACATAAAAAATTCATCTTCTAAAACATAGACATAGTGATTCCATTTTAATCTTAAAACTCCAAATTATCTACAAAAATCCATGTGAACAAATTCAAGAGGTTGAGAAGTTGAAACTTATTTATTTGGTTTGAAAGATATTTTATGTTAATTTTTTTTGAAAAGGATTGCAGACTTTGTTATTTGGAAAATCTAGTTTTATTAGATCCTTGAAAAATCCTTTTTCTAGTAATATTTCTAAGAGAATCAATGTTATATTTTCCTAGTATCCTATTATAGAGCCAAAACGTTTTATGAAAGGAACTTAAGCAAGAAAGATTCTATGATACGTAAGAATCCAAATTGACATCATACACATATTCATTTATAATGGAAATAAAGATTGAATCATTATTAGAATTGAAAACAATTAAAAGCATCATTTTCAAATTTAACATGAAGTCCATCGTCACATAACTATGAAATGCTAAGAATATTGTACTTTAAACCATCAACGAAAATAACTTTAGAAATTAAAACAGAATTGATGTTACCAATTTGGCCAATGACAATAATTTTTTATTTTTCATTATCACCAAAGGTGACTTGTCTATCATCAATATTTATGAAGTTATTGAAGCTAAAATAGTCCCCTGTCATGTGTCTTGAACACCCACTATCCAAGTACAATGAGTTCTTACATGTAATCATTAAACAACTTTCCTACACAAATATTTCAAACAAGAAAAGACTTTGGTACCCAGATTTGCATGGGTCCAGTAATATTAGTAATTAAATCTTTAGAAACCCACATTTTCTTCATGGTTTTCTGGTAAGCTGTTTGTAAAGTTTTAGAAAAATAAATTCTATTAGGTGAAAAAGAGTTAGAAGTAGTAAAATATTTTCTTGTGTTGGAACTTGCATAAATTTTTTCAGATCTGGGCATTAAAATGAATTTTCTAGATTTAGATACTAATTTTTTTTAATAAAAGTTCATTTCCCAGGTTTATAACCAATTCCAATAGTGTACATAAAAGAAAATTTTTTCCCTGAATTTTAACTAAGGTTTATTTATATTTTTTAAATTTTTACAAAACATTTTTTAATTTATCATTAGAAAGTTCAAGTTTACTATTCTCATTTAACAATAGAGAATTCTAATCTTTCTCTATAGCGAGATCATACATAACAATAGTATAAAGTTCATTCTATTTCCTGAAAGATTTATATTTATATTTTAGTTTATTGAAAGTATCCTCAAGAATTTTACAACATTCAAAAATTTCCTCATTGGTCATATTTTACAAATGTTCAAACTCATATTCATCTCCACAATAATAATAATTATATGTAAGAGATACTAGGGTTACCTCATATGTGTTTGTCTTAAAACACATGTTAGATTTGTCTACCTTATCATTATTAAGTGGTTCATATTCACTAGAGATGTCCTCTGAATCACTCCAGATAGACTTTATAGCCATCTTGTATTTTATATCTTAGTCCTCATACTTCTTCCTGTACTTCAATTTTGGATAGTTAGCCTTCACATATTATTTTATTTTTCACTCATAGTATATTATCTTGTTCTTATTATCACTTGTTCCGATCCTTTTTCCAGTTACCTTTATTATAACATTTTGCTTTATTGATAGGATTTATAAAGAACTTATTCATTAAATATAATTTTTTAAATATCATTTCTTGGTAGGTTATTTCCTCATCACTATTTATTGATAAATCTTCATTTCTATAACTTTCAGCAGGAACTTGATTTTTCTATTTTTTGGATACAATGGTTTTGAAATCCAGTGAATTTATTCTAGGTTCATCATCTTAATCTATATTAACATTTAACTATTGTTCATACATCATAAACATTCCTATTAATTCTTTAATAGGTAGTGCATCAATGTTACAAGATTCTCTAATTGATATTGAGGTCCCTCTCCACCTTTCTGGAAGGCAACTCAAAATTCATATGATCTGTTTTTTACATTGATTTTCTTTCATAGTGAGATCATTGTATTTAAAATATCATTTAACCTAAGACATATGTCAGATATAGGTTCACAAAACTTCATTTTGAAGTTATCATATTTAATAGTATATGTGTTAAGCCACATTTTCTTAACATTATTGGTTCCTTAATGTAAAACAACTAAAGTATCCAAAATTTCAAAGGTTGTTTTTTATATAGAAATCCCATTGATTTATTAATTACCTAGATCACAATATAATAATTCATATATTTGCAATTATTATTATAGTATTCCTTAGTTGTGTCATCCCAAGTGTTTCTAGAAGTATTTTTAATCTTATATTCATTATCTATAAAAGACCATATTTCAAAACCCATGCTTTCTAAATGCATTTTAGATTTGATTTTCCACTAAGCATAGTTTGTGCCATTGAAAAAGAGAGGTATGTTTGTAGAAGAACCTTCCTATCTATTATCCATGTAAAATAATAGAAAAAAGTTTTAAAGAACTACAAAATTTGAACTCACAAAAATTTTGAGCTCTTTAAAACACAAGTAAAACTACAGTTTTAAAGATTCGAAAACTTTGAAAACATTGAAATCTAAAAATTTAAATCCACTGATACCAAATTTTTTTGTATTAGGAAACTCAAGAGGGGGTGGGGGAATTGAGTTCATATAAAAATTATATTGAAAATATTTAAAAAAAATTCCGTAATTTGAAATACAAAACAACCTAGTAAACCAAAGGAGCAGTTTATAAAAGATTTGGTTGTTTCAAGGATTTTACAAAGAGTGATTAGTTCATATTTAAAAAAATATGAATTATTAATTTAAGTTTATAATTAAATATAATAAAGAAAATTTTAATATAAACTCTATATAATATTTACTATCAAAGTAAAGTGAAGATTTTTTATTTGAATAAACAAAAAGAATTAAAACTAAACTTGAAAGAACATAGAAGAATTTAAAACTTGAGGTTCATTATAAAGATGAGACTTAATACTATACACTTGGTGATCAACTAACACCAATAAGTATAGATAAATAACCTTTGATACACACCCTAGATCAGGTTACACAAGATCGTTCAAAACTATCCTAGTCAAATAGATCTCTTCCAGAGTTTTCATGGGAGTGAAAAAACGAAACCGGCCACACACGGAACTCTTCCACTATTATCCATGGGTACTGTTAGGTGAAGATGATGGTTTGTAAAGATATATGTGTATCTTCCAATTTTTTATAGGCGTTAGTGTGTGTTCATAAAATAGATATACACACACTACTCGTAATATAACATTAGTACACAAGAAAATCAAAAATAAAAAGAATAGACTTAGAAGAATTTGTGTGATTGGAAATGTTGATTTTGACTCTTGGAAGTTATGTTGGAATGAAAATAAAGTAAAATTACAGAAACGGACAACAAAATAGAGTGTAAAGAGATATTTTGTCTTTTGTTTTTACTAAGGTATATGATTTTCTCGATGAGTTATTCTACTCTGTTTTTGTATTTTCACAAAAGGTTCTTCAGTCTGAGTTCTCAGTAGTATTTTCATGTTTTCACAGTTAACATTTCTCATGCTTTTCTCAAGCGCACGACTTGTTTACTCTCATTGTCTTTTTGATCATGTAGTACTTATATACACTACAACCGGCAAGAAGCATGATCCCGATCACATCAAGGTCCCTCATACCTTGTACTGTAGTATAAAATTAATTTAAATATTTTCTACGTAATACATAAAATGCCGTTAAAATAAATAGATGTACTAAGTTTCACAAATAAGTTTATTAGAATTAAATTTTAATTTAATTGAAAAATTAAGATGTGATGGTGTATCTGAATGGTGAAATGGAATGATGTGTTGGAATAGTGACTCAATATCGGTGTATTAGAATAGTGTCATAAGAACAATGTCTTATAATTTATGCATTCTAAAATTTGGAATGGTGAGTCAAGTATCAATGACTCAGGATTGGTAAGTCTCTTTAATGGTAGGTCATATAGGCATTGACTTGCACTATCTATAGCTTATACTTTGTGAGAATTTTGGAATGATTCTATCCATATCATGATGCAAAAGTGACTCATAATTGTCCAATTTTTTCTAGTTGAGTATGATGGTAGCTCAATGCAATGGTGATTCATACTTAGAAAAAATTCTGTGTTGATCTGTCAGTATGCTAAATAATGATGTCTCATCCCTTTTCAAAATTTATCATCTATACTAACAGTGTGACAATTGAAAGTGAGACATCATTACAATATGTCCATATTCAATGATATCTCATACTTAGATGACTTTTTTTCTAAAATTGGGTTGTATAATAGTGTGTCTGACTTAACAGTAACTCATCCTTAACGGTGACTTATACGTAGTCATAATTTTTTAACCTCTCTTATGATGTAAAATGATAATAGAATAGATAAAACTTATATGTAAACATAATTAAACATGATTCAATATAATTTAACTTTATTCAACTTAAGGAAGCATGATTTTTTAGTATTAAAACTAGATGAGTTCAACACTTTAGACCCTTGACAAGAGATGATGTAGGTAGGTGTTGATCAACACTTGACCAATACTCCATTAACATCAAACTTATTGAACTCCATTGTTCCAATTTGATTTATTCTACCTAATGAACAATTTTCATTGTATTTATCTATTATTTTCTTAGATTCTAAAATTACTACTTTTGATTTCATTTTCAAATGACTCTTACCGAAATATTATGCTTCTTGTATTGATTTGTTGGTCTCAATTATTAATTCTTTGGACATGATTTTTATTACGCACCAATATAATTCTATATGGTCTATGTGTTTCCTATTTATTATTTTATCTCATGAATTATATTTTATTCATGATATTTGAATTTTTATTTCAAACTATTTATCATTAAAGGGTTTTTATTTTAATTTCACTAAAAGGTTAATGTTTCTTTTCCAATCATATTTTAAAATCAAGATTGTTTTTGAAATATAATTCATATCAGGAACATATATTGTTTCTAAAAAACCTAATCATTATCATTGGTTATTTACAAGGTTTTATAGGTTCTTAAAAATTTCAATTCCCTTGGACACATAGTTTACAATAAGTGTTTCCTTGAAGTTAAACCAACCGCACATATCCCTCTCAATCAATAACCTTCATTTTTCCATGTTCATATTCATTATATTATTTTTTAGTTATACTTATATATTTCTTAATAATTTATTAAGTTAATTTTATACTACTTGAACTTATTTACAAAAATTTATATAATTTTTTTAATGTTTTTCAAATGGGTTGTTTTCATCAAAGTATAAAAAAGAATCACTTTTGAACAATTTCCATGTGAACATGAATTTCCACCATTGTTTTCATTTTATATAAGACTTACATTATATTATTTAATGGTTTTATATACTTAAATATTATTCAATATATTTTATAAAATATTTCTATTTAAGTAAATTATTTCAAAATGATCATGGGTATTTCTTATGTCCAAAGATACCTTTTCCCTAACACTCTATAAAATAATCTTTATCTAAATACATATCATTTGAAATATATTATTATTCATCTAAGATATTATCTAAATGTTACCATAAATTTTCTTTCTATACAAGGTTTATTTTTTATCCTTCTCTTTTGAAGGAATGATATATCACTACCTTTGTCTTGCATTATCTTTTTCGTTGTATAACCATAAATTTTTTCCAATGTATTTTCTAGGAACAATATATATGTCCTTTTGATTGAAGGGTGTTCATATAGATTCCCTACATAGATTAATTAGATAAATTATTTACCTAACCATATTCCATATATCTATTCAGTGTAAATACCATATGATTTACTATCCTATTTGAATGATATTTACCAATAAATTCACTTAATATCATTAGATACCCATTTATTTTTCATGGGTTTATCATGTTATTATTATTATTGTTTTATTTTTGGCACCCTTTTATATGTACATAATATTATATGATATGTGGGATCATAATTATATAGTCCTCCAATGCATTATTTAAATCTTTATATTTCAGGAGATGTCATTTATGAGATTTTGGAGTGAACCTAATCCACTATGGAACTTTATCCACTATACGATAATGGTATTGGGATTGAACCTTGACACATGTTATTGATGAAATGAATTATGTCATGGTCACATTATTAAGATGCTAAGATCCTTTGATATATGTTTCTTTATTCTAATGCCTCAGGTGATGATTTCTCACATGGGATCCATGTGTCATTAGGTATGAATTCTATATTTTATATTAATTTTCCTTGTATATATTCTCAAACCCATACATTTATCCTATAATATTTGACTATTATTCCTTATTATTACCCTTACGGATAATTTGATCTCACCCTTTCTTATGTTTTCATATACACAGTTAGAAGGAAATTAACATGTGTGATATTTCTAGAAGATTATATTGTGAAGAAAATTTCCTAGGGATGTTAAAGACTTTTTATGGATTAATGAGTCACATATATAGTGGAAAAATGTTTTTTTCTTAGAAATATGATGGGTTTTCTTAGTTAAATTTTTATCATAATTATCCAAAACTATAAACAAAAAATTTATTGTGTATGTATTATAATAATTAATTTTCTTTCAGAAATATTATTGGACTATCACATTTTTAGGTTGTTATAGTTGGTATTAGAGAATGGTAAATATAAATTTGGATGTTATGATGTTAGTTGAATATAATTTAAGTGTCTATAAGATAATTATGATCATAATTTTTAAGGTATAGATAATAAATTAGGTTACTTGAGGAAATATTGAATATTTTAGAGATTAGGATGAGTGAAAATTAATAAAAACGCTATGGATAAGTCTAAGTATAGGATAACATCCTCAAATTTTCGTATGTTTTGTGTATATGGTTATAATAGCAATGAAATCCCTATATAAATACTAAAAGTAGATTTAGGATCTATCAAATTTGTACCTAGTGATAATAACTCTGAAAAGGGTGAATTAGGTGTTAACTCAGTCATCACCTGGTGCATGATAAAGAGCTCTAACTATAAATCAGGTTTTTCACTCCCAACATATATGATTTGATTATTCATATGCTCATTAGAAACCATTATAAATGATTTATTACCATGTTACTTTGAGGGATTTGGTTAAGAAGTATGATAAAACAAAACTTAAAGTAACCTAGGTTGCATAAATAATGATATTGGTAGAACTAATATTGATATTGGTTGAACTAAATAAATTTAAGAAAACATGATAGTATCATAAAGTAGGACATCTTGTGGTTGAATTTTATCATGGATATTTATGGTAATAATATTATAATGGTAATTTTTCTTTATCAATGTTTACCCATTTTGGTTTTAGTAATGGCTGGAATAAGAGGGAACCATGGTGTGAGGGAAAAGGAAATGATTACCTCAATGAAAAACCCATCAGAATGATAGATAGAGTGAGAAACATTATGATTATTCAAAACCATACATCATGGAATATGATAAATAATGTGAACATAGTAGAAGTCCCAAACACACCAAATAAGATAAGGATGGAGTATCTTGGAAGTTCATGACATATATATAATGAAGGGAAGAAGATTCAATTCCCTAAATCTAGTAATTATGGAAATAAGTATGGGTGAAAATAAATTAATACGAGAGGAAGATAATATAATTTATGAGATGAAGGACCCGGATCTAAGAATTTTAAGGGAAATAGTAAAGAATTTTTTTTTTCTAAAAATGCAATGAAGTTGGAAATTTTGTAAATAAATGCCATGATTTAACAATAATAAGGAAAATAGGCACTGACAACCTCTTAGACCATGGGGGTAATGAATTTACTATTCAATGTATTCTATTGAATAATAAATTAAATTTTCACTCTATATTTTTTTATCACTTACATAATGTAAGTTTTAACCTTCTAGATATTTATTATAAAAAAATAATTTTCCACTATCATTATTATATCAATAGTTTAATGATCATCTAAATAGTTTTTTGAAGTTACTTATTTTTTAATTATCTCTTCATCACATATTATGATTATATTAAGAATGAGATATTTTTTTTACAGAGTTATCATATAAAATATCATATAGGGAATACTTACTTTATATCCTAAATTAACACCACACCAACAACCAATGTATGGTTAACTAGGTTCTCCTCATGAAAATTACTCCCATTATATTAGTTTTAAAATTTTGATAATGTTATTTATTTGTGGGGGAGAATGTAACATTCCAATATTATAATATATGTAATCCTCTAATGAAGACAAATATGTTTGATAACTTTATTCACATGAAACACTAAACTAAAGTGAAACCTTCATATATATATATATTATAAATGTTTTTATAAAACTAGTTGTTTAATTATTGGGTATGAATAGGTGTAACCAAATTATGGAATATATTAATACATATAGGCTATTTTATCAAATTTACTTAATTAACTATTTTTTTAAAATCTATATTTTTATGCATTGTAGATTTTATAAAAGAAAATTAAGTATGTTTTGGTTAAATGAAAATTTCGATAAAGTATAATATAGGATGATTAATTCTAGTTTTATTAGAGTTTTATAGAAGTTATGTATATGAACAACTAATATTTCTAAAATTTATTTTCCTTTAAAACATTTTATATTTGTATTTTATTATTTTATTTAAAATATAAAATAGAATATTCCATAAATTTAATTTAACAAAATCAAATTGCTTTTAGGAATTATAATTTGAATATTATTTTAAGATGTTTGTTTGGATTTTTCTAAAAACATTTATTTTAGGCGTATAATGAAAATACGATTTTTATAAATAACATGACTTTAATGAAAAAATTAGAATATAAAAATAAATTTGAAATTCATTAAAACTTTTTATAAGAGAAAATATTTATTTTATTTTTGACATAAAAATTTTAAATAAAATTTTAGTTTTAATTTAAATAGCTATATTTGATAATTTAGAACTTAAGTTATTTAAAAAAATATTTTTAATACATGATAAATTTAGTATTTTAAAATTAATTCCTATCACTTTAATAAATTTAAATAAATGAATTGGATTTAAAATTTGAAATCATTAGGTGAAAATTATTTAATAAGGGATATTTTTTTGGGCATAAAGAATAAGGTACCTTAGGTATAAGATAGTTACCATGCTAAATGCTAAAATGATAAAAGTGAAAAATATAATGATGATGATTTGAAAACATATTTAAAACATGGGTGGGAATGGGTGGTTGAGGCCATGATGAACCATATTTTACCTTATCTCTATTATTTATCAGTTTTCGAGCCAAATTACTAGAGAATGAATTAAAAATATTATTATTTTTTGTTATTTACCAGAATACCATCCCATTTTAGTCATAAAAGTGTGCATACTCATCTAATTTACATTTACACCATAACCAACTTAATTTAGTAAAACTCTTCCTAAAACTCTCATCGATATCCTATGCACGTTTAATGAGGAGGTATAGATTTGTAACCGCTCCATTCTCATTTTTATAACTTTATAAAAACTTCATCCTAAAATTCTATTAAACAATATTGTAATGATAAAATTAATATCATTAGTATAGTTTTATGTTATTTTAATTTTGTTACAAGATTTAATCACCATTACCTTTTCCTTTAAGGATAATGAAATATTCATTCATGTTTTGTGAAGAGTACCACCTCCATAATGAAATGTCTTCATTTTCCTCCACCACCTATCATGGATAGATAAAAAATAAATTTAATATATAACTATGATATTTATTACTTATTTAAAATTATAAAATAATAAACCATATTACACATCTCTACCATTCTATGAAAACTAAATCACCAACCATGTGTGTATGTATTAACTACCACCTCCATAGATCTATGTATTTCATTTTTAATTTCCACCTTTCATGGATGTTTCTAAGAATGAGTTTCAAGGGTAAATATTTTTTATAATATTAATCATGTTTTAATAAAACAAATTATATAACTTATTAATGGTATAAAAGATCAATAATCATTACAGATTAATCATATTAAATAAGGAGATTAAGAAGAAATAAAAATTTATTCATAAAATGTAACTATTTAATATTCCTCACTTATTCTAATTTTTTTTTTCTAATTTTGATATATAATAGTAATAAACACTAAATAGTATCATTATTTTATTGGTGAAAAGATATTTCTACTGAACCACCTCATAATCATACATTTGTCATTGTATACTCATGTTTGAAGTTGTATGCCAACCTACCTGATAAATGATTAAAATTTATATCAGGGATGACTATGGGAATTTAATTTTTACTAATATATGATATAGATAAATAAATAAATAATTTAATTTTGTTTTTAAATGGGAAAATTGATATTAAAACACTCACTAAAGATATCAATGTTCGTTAAATACACGTGAAACATGTTTGTTATCTATTTCACCTTCATTGAATGTAATAGAAACAAATATTGAATAAAATTATAAAAATATAAATAATTATAATGAATCAATTGCAATACATTTATCGGTATAGTAAATTTGATGTTTGGGTGAAAAATAAAAATGACACCGCTATTATGAAGCTAGTTCAAAATATTCATGATTACTTACATCAGATTTTGAAAATAGGTAAAATATAACTTATATACATATAGATAATAAATATAAATGAAGATTTAAAATGGTTATAGTTATTAATAAGGTACTAAAATAAGTTATTATTATAGTCATATATTTTATAAATTAGATTAGAATGAATTCAATTATACAAGAATACAAGGTAAGGAGTTATTGTTTGAAATTTAATTTCTTGAAAAATATTTATTATTATGAACCATTAAATATTTAATATAGTGTGATTAATAAATAATAAATTTATTTGAACATATTAATAAAAATATTTTTTTTAAGATTGATATCAAGTTATTTATTTTGGTGGGCTTTCATTCGAAGGATAACTTGGTTGTAATGGTTTATTCTTACTCAATTTTCTTCTATTGAGTTACAAACTTATTGAACTTTATTATTAAAAGATTGATTTATTCTACCTAATTAATTATTTAAATTTTATTTTATTACCAATTTATATGGTTTTAAAATTCTTCTCTATGACCTCATTATCAAATGATTATTTCTTAAAGATTATACTTCCAGTATGGGTTTCTTGGTCTCAATTTTTTAATTCTTGGGAAATGTTTGTTTTCATGAAGAAATTTACTTTTATGTGGTCCATATATTTCCCAGTTGTTATATTATATCATGAATTATATTTTATTTTCAGTATTTTCAGTAAAATTTAAAACCCTTTCTCATTCAATTATTTGTAATTAAATGTTCGTCAAACCATTAATGTTTTGTTGCGAATCATGTTTTAAAATAAAGATTATTTTTAAAATATAATCCATATAGGGAATGTTTTTCCTATAAAACCCCTCGTAATTTTATTTTTCTATTTATGGGGTTTTAAAGTTTCATCTAAAATATCATTTTACATGGGCTCATATTTTACTTGAAGTGTTTCTTGTTAGTGAAACTAGCCCCGTCTCTTCTTCTCAGCTATAAACCATCCAATTTCCATGTCCATATTAATAGGAGGATTTTGAAAATTTCATTATCTATGATTAAATTATTTATTATGTTCATTTTATACTAATTTAAATTATTTATAAAGTTTTATATAAATTTATGAACATATTATATATGAGATGTTTTCATGAAATTATAAAAAAAGATCTTTTAAATATTTTTTATGTGAACACTTATATCTACCTTCATTGTAATTTTCTATAAAAATTAACTTCTAAGTTTTAATGGTTTTATAAAATAAAAAAAATTATAATTTATTTATAAAATATTTATATATAATTAAATGTTTTCAAAAATATCATGGATGTTTCTTATTTTTAAAGCTAATATTTTTCCAATGATCTTAAAAAGTGGTTTTAATCTAATTCCATATCCATTGACATAGATTATACTAGATTGAGGATATTATCTTAATTCCACCATCCATAATATTTATCAATATGGATTATATTTTATCCTTCTATTATAGAAGAATGATCCTTCACTACCCTTTTCTAGATTAATCACCTTTGGTGTATAATTACAATATTTCATCCAATTATTTTTTCGATGAAAATTTTATATTTAATTATTTACTTGAAGAGTGTTCACCTAGGTACCATATATCAATTTATTGGGTAAATTATTGATAAAACCATATAACATTCATCATTTTAGTTTAAATAACATATGAATTACAATATTGAGTGAAACCTTTAAAGTTACTTTATGTCATTAGATAAAAATTTATTTTACATCGGTTGATCAAGTTATGATTTTTTATTGTTTTATTTATGGAACACTTATGAATGTATATAATATAAAATTATATGTGGGCCTATATTATATATACCTCCAATTAATTTTGTAAAGATTTATATTTCATGAGATATTATATGTATGAGATTAGGGAGTGAGCCAAATCCACAACGAGCCATTATCCTCTATGTGATGATAGTCTTGGGAGTGAAGCTTAAATTAAGTTAATGTAGTCCTGAATTATATTTGGGTAACAATATTAAGATTACATGATACATTGATATTAGTGTATTTATGCTAAATCCTTACTCTATGATTCTTGGATCATGATCTATTTATTATTGGGAATGAATTCTATATTTTATGTTCATGTTCCTTACTTAAATTCTCATGGCCATATATTTGTCTTGGGATATTTTATTTTCATATCTTATGACTACCATTAAAGGGAATTTGAGATCACCACTTATTATGTTTATTTTCCCCCAGATATGAAGACAATAATATGTGTGATATTTCTAGAATATTATCCTAAGTAGGATTTTTTTTTGAGATGTTGAATACCTGTTATGAATTAATCAGTCTTATATAGTGACAAAACATCCCATTTGTTAAAAATATATGGGTTTTGTTAAATCATGTTTTATCCAATTTCCCTTAAAATATAAACCAAAATGATATTGGGTATGTATTACAATGAATTATTTCCATTAATTCATGTAATTTGACAATTATGTTTCATGCTTCTATAGTTGCTTTCAGAGTAGGGTTTAAATAACATTAAAGGTTTAGATGTTAGTTAAGGATATTTTATTGATAAATATGATATATTTGATAATAATTTACAAAGAATAGATAATAATTTATGTTATTTGAGGTAATATTTAATATTTTTGGGACGAGGAAGAGAGAATATTAGTGAAAACCATAGGGATAAGTCTAAGTGTAGGATAAAATCATGAAATTACAGAAATTTTTGCGTATATAGTTTTTATAGAAATTAAATCCCTATCTGGATACTATAATTGGAAATAGTATCTATAGAAAATATACTTAGTGGTAATAACCTTGAAAAAGGAGGATTGGTTATTTACATGATCATCACTTGGTGCATAACAAAGAGACCTAACTATACACATGGAATGAAATTCAAAAAAATATTCTTACTTTAATCATATTTACTTTATGAAAAACCATGAAGCATTTATTAAAAATTTATATTAATGGATCAAGAGAAACGTTATTGGAAAAATCAACAAATAGTAACCTAGGTTGAGATAAGACTAATTTTGGTGGAATCTATAGTGATAAAGGTTGAACTAAAAAAACTATAGGTTTACCTGATAGTATTATAAAATAGGAAAACTTGTGGTTTATATTTATCATGTCTATTTATGATAAGAATATTATAATATTATTTTTTAATCATATATGTTGACCACTTTTTGTTTTAGTAATGGGTAAAACAAGAAGGAACTGTGGGTGAGGGGGACCGTGAAGAGACCACCTAAATGAAGAAACCATCAGGATGGGAACCAGTGTGAGAAACCTTGTTATTATTATAAACTATTTATCATAGTATATTACTAATAACGTGAACATAGTGAAAGTACCAAACAAACAAAATAAGAAAATGAATATTTTCATCGAAGATCATGTGAAAAGGATAATAAAGGGAGTAAGATTAAATTCCCCACATATTTTAAATGTGGACAAAAACATGGGGAAGGTTTCCTTAATGGGATGGGTAGATGAAATAATTATTTTGATGAAGGAAATAAAACTCAAAATTATAAGGGAAAGAGAGAACATATAAAATTCTGTTGCATTAATTTCAAGGAAATTTTACAATATATAAATCAATTCCATGATCTAATGGATAGTGAGGAAAAAAGGCACTAAAAACCACTTAGACCATGGGAACAAGGAAAATTCCATAAAAATACATCTATTAATTTTGAAAAAGTTTTTTCACTCTAGATTTACATATGTCATATCTCTAGTAAGTTTTATCATATTAGATATTGAATTTCAAATAAAAACATTTGGTAGTATAATTATTATATCCATAGTATAAGGATATTATTCATGGTTTATTAAGGATAATTTATGTGGATTTATCTGTATTTTACTTATTATATTTCTATTATGAATACACTATCTCCTTTTACAAATGGTTTATATCAAATTTCATATAGGGAAATCTCACTTCATATCCAAAATAAACTCATGATCTACCAGTGTTTTGTTAATTAGGCAATCCATATAAAAATAAATCCAATTATATTAGTTTTAGAATAGTGAGGAAAAAATTTATTTAATGTGGTATAAGGTAACATTATGATATTTGACTGTTTTTCCTCATAATTATGTCAAATATGTTTGATAGCTTTCTTCAAATGGAAAATTGAACTAAAACAAAATCTTGGTATATATGCATATAAATATATAAATATAAAATATTTATTCAAAAACCATCCATTAAATTAGAAGGTATGAATATAAGTGACCAAATAATGAAATATATAAATACTTATATATATAAAAGCAATTTTATATAAATTTAATTAATTCATTATTATGTTTAACAATCTATCTTTTTATGTGTTGTATATTTTATTAAAGAAATCTAAGTATATTTTTCATAAATGAAGATATTAATAAAACATAACATTGATTAATTAATGGTAGTTTTACTAGTTTTTAATAGAAACTAATTATATAAACAACAGGTATTTATAAAAGTTATTTTCCTTTTAAAAATAGTTTCTCATTGTATTTTATGATATTTTAAATATTGTAATAGAAATATCTAGTCATTTAATTTTATGAAATAAAATAAATCTTTGTATTTAGAATTTATTTATTAGTACAAGATGAATTAATTTTATTTTTATTAAATGATTCATTTTTAGGTTAGTAGTGAAAAATAACATTTTTTCAAATAACATGACTTTTATGGAATTATTAGAATTTGATAATGAATTGGAAAATAATAAAACCTTATTCTATGACCAAATATTTATTTTATAAGTGAATTTATATTATTAAAAATTATTGGTTTTAATTTACAAATCTATATTTTTCATTTTAGAAAATATGCTATATTTTTCCAAAAAAATGTTTCTAATATATTATACATTTAGTATTTTAAAATAAATTATTATCACATTAAAAAATTAAAACAATTAAAATGGATGTAGACATGGAATAAATATTTCCAAATTATCTTATAAATTACATTTTTTGGGCACAAAGGATAAGTTACATTAGGCCAAAAATAGTTACCACAATAAATGCTAAAATGGTAAAGGTGAGAAATATAATTGTAATGTAATCAAAAAATGTTCAAAAAATATGTGGGAATGGGTTTTTAAGGCCTAGATTTACTTAATATCTACCCCAATATATTATTTATAAATTTTGGAGCCAATTTACTTCATATTGAGTTTCTATTATTAAAAATATATGGTTATTTAAAAACATTTCATCCCCTTTAACTAATAAAAGGGACATTCATCACTTTACTTACCCTCACACAAACACTACATTGTTCAGCCAAAAATCTATCCAAAAAAATATCCGTGAAATTTATATACACCTTTAATATGATTTTTTATTCACAAAAAAAAATACCTCAATGGTTTAACCAATTTTCAAAGGAGATAATGAGGGAAGTGATATATAAATTTTTACCGCTCATTTCTCATTTATATTTCATTACATGAACTTCTTCCTCATAAAATTTCATTACACTATATTGAAGTGATAACATAATATATCATTAATATACTATTATTTTATTATAATTATGGTATAATCATTCACCACTCTCCCTTTTACATTAAAAAAATGAAACATTTTTTCATTTGTTGTGTGAATTACCGCCTCTAAGATGTAACATTTTCATTATCCATGTGTATGTGCGGGCTACCGCCTCCTTATATTGATACATTCAATTTTACAATAACATATTTTTCATCCAGTTAAAATAATGGTTTTACTGGATAAATATGATTTTTATGTTATTTATATGATTTTCTTAATATAAATTTAATAACCTATTAATGATATGATTGATAGATAATCGTTATAAAAATAATTGTCTTATACAAGTGAACTAAGAAAGAGAAAACCTTATTCATAGAAAGTAATAATTTTATATCCATCAATTATACTCCTAATAGTTTTCAATTATGATATATCACACAAATAAACACTAAATTATATCATTATTCTATTTATATAATGATATTTCAAATAAACCACCTCACAATCATTCATTAATCATGGCATGTTCTTGTTTGGGTTGGTTTTACCACCTACATAAAAAAAGGATACAAATTTATAACATGGATGGCTATGAGAATATAATTTCAATAAATATATTATTTAATTAAGAAAATAATTAGTTTATTTTTTTCTTTAATGGTAACATTGATATTAAACATAGAAATTATGAAATCACTGTTTTTCTGTTAAAACTCAACAAAACATGTTCATTATCGATTTTATCTTCAAGGAACAAGACCAAAGTTTTCATAGAATGAAATTATAACTTTATAAATAACTATAAATAATTTAATATAGTACTATTAATGGTTAAGTAATGTTGAAAATTGATATAAGAATAAATAACAACACTGCTATTTTAAAATTAGTTCCAAATAATCAGGACTACTCACACTTGATTTTAAAAATAGGTAAAAATAACTATAATACATATAAAGAATAATTATAATTGAAGAATAAAAATAGTTATAGAAATTAATAAGTTAATTAAATAAGCGATTATGATATTTATTTTTATTATACAAGATTTTAGAGCATGTTTTACTAAGTAGGTATATAATGTTAGGGGTTTGTTTCTAAAATTTAATTTCTTAAAAAATATTTATTATGATGCACCATGAAGTCATTAATATGGTGTGATTAAAATATAATCAGTATATTTTAGAATATTAATGTAATAATTTTTGTTTTAAGAGATATATTATATCCATTATTTAAATGGCCTCTGATTCAAAGGATACCAAGGTTTTAAGGGTTTTTGATAAATCAATTTTATTTCACTAAGCTCTAAACTTATTGAGATATATTATTATAATTATTTGTTATTCTAATTAATTAATTATAATTATGATATTTCGTCATTATTTTCTAGAGTTCAACAATTATTCCTTACGAACAAATATTTAAATGACTCTTACCTTAAAGATTATGCGTCCTATATGGGTTTCTTAGACTCAATTCCCAATTCTTAGGAAATCATTTTTGTTATACATAAATTTAATTTTATATAGTCAATATATTACATATTTTTCGTATTATATCATAAATTATATTTTATTTATTATATTTTATGTTTAATTTAAAATTCATTCTCCTTTTTTTATTTAAATGTTATTTAAACAGTTAAGTTTTCATTGAAAATATTATTTTTAAATTTGGATTTATTTTAGAAAATAATATATTTTACGAATTTTTAATATTTATAAAACCCCTAAATATTTTATTTGGTTATTTATGGGTTTTTACATGTTCCACATAAATTTCATTTCCCCTTGAATCATATTTTAACCCAAGTGTTACTTGTAAGTCAAACTGACCTTGTCTCTTATTCTTGGTGGAACACCTTCCTTATTCCTTATCAATTTTCATTAGTTTTTTTTTAAATTTCATTATATATTATTTAATATTTAATTAAGGTCATTTTATACTAATTTATCTTCTTTAAAATTTTTAAATAAATTTTATCTTTTTTCATATGGGTTGTTTTCGTTAGTGTAAAAAGGATAACTTTTTAACATTTTCCATGTCAATATGTCTTCTCTCGATCTTGGTCATTTTATATCAAACTTAATTTGTATGATTTAATTATTTTCAAATAGTAAAATATAATTAACATTGATTAGAAAAATATTTCTATCAAAATAAATGTTTTCAAAAATATAATGGTTGTTTCTCATTTTTAAGGTGATTATTTTTCATAATTCTCCTAAAAATGGGTTTTATCTAAATCCATATCATTTGAAATACCTTATGACTAAAAATGATATTATCTAAATGTTACAATATTTTTTTTGAGATGTCTTATGCAATATCCTTATGTTTTATAGGTATGATCCGTCTATATCTTAGTCTTGCATATTATTTGTAGTGTATAACCATAAATCTTATTCCAAATCTTCTCTTAGTAAACACTTTATATTTAATTCCTCTAATTAAAGTGTGTTCACCTTGATTCCATGCATCGATTTATTAGGGATATTGCTGAATTAACAACATAAATATTATTTAAACACTGTAAATACCATATTTATTACAATTTATATTAAATGGTATTTACCAAGAAAGATACTTAATGTTATTAGATACCCATTTATTTTTAATGAGTTTATCATGTCATGATTAGTTAGGTTTTCTTTATAGCACACATATGCATGTACATAATATGATATTATTGATTGTATCAGAATTATATACCTCCAAATTGCATTTGGTAAGGCTATATATATTAGGATATATAATGTATAGGATTACATTGTGAACCTAATCCACCGTGAGACTTTGTCCACTATGTGATGATGGTCATGTGAGTAAACCCTGAATTATGTAATTGATTTTATAAATTATGTTGTAGTCACAATATTAACAATCAAAGATCATTTTATATTGGTTTATTTATAATAATATCTCACACTATGATACTAATATCATGATTATTATGTTATTTTGTGGGCATTATATATTTTATATTCATATTTATTTCTTAAAATCTCATACCTTTATGGTTATCTTATGATATTTGATTGTTATCTCTTATGATTACCCTTATTAATAATTTTATTTTAACTCTTATTATGCTCCATTTTCCCTAGGTCTAACCAAATTAATACGTGTAATATTTATAGAAGATTACCCTCTATAATAAATTAAAACAATATTTTGGACACTTTGTATAAATTAAGCAGTCACTTATATAGTGGAAAAATATCCATTAGTTGAAAATGATATGGTTTTTATTATTTAATGTTTTAACATAATTCTTTAATACTCTAAACCTAAAATATATTGGGTATTATTATATTTTATTATTTTATTTATGCTATTTAATTTAATAGACAAACTTTTGGGATACTATAGGTCAGAGGTGAAAAGAGACAACAACTAGTCTGACTTTCTATAAAAAAGAGAACTAGTCGGCTGCAAGGCTCCACTAGCAAGATAGTGTGGTGTTCTGTTTATACTGGCTTGCCGATCCTGGGTCTCTGACTAATCGATGTTATGTCTCTATCTGGAAGGTATAAATTCCTAGTTAGGGCCTTCAAAATAGACTTCCAAACTCCTCTTTAACTTGCCAATTTATTGATCAAATTCTTATCTTGATATCAGATCATAATAACTGAAATAGTTAAATGAAATGTTTATAAAAATAAAAGGTGTTTTTTTTCATTAAAACTTCTAAGAGATTAAGAGGTACAATAGTACACACCATTTTGATTATCAAATACACTTTAAATAAAATTCAATCAAAGAGTATTCTCAAGACATATAAATAACCAATGAATTTTAAAAATTAATTTAAAAAACATTGATGTTTAAAAGGAATATAATGAAATATTAATTTATTTAAAAAATATAAATAATAAAGGCATAAAAAACATAAAATTCTAAAAGGATTGAATAAATAAAATAAGAATATTCAATCATACAAACGTATGAATAACATAGATCATTGATACCTTCATCCCCATTTGATATTATCAAAATATCAAAATAATGTATAGATAGATAATGTATATCTATTATACCAAAATTAGTAGATAATATCTTATCTACCTTTTAAAAAAATTAAGAATAAAATTTCATGGGTTATTTATAAATATTTATAAATTCAAATACAATGCCCATTAAAATAAATAATAATAATTAAACACATGATTTAAAATGAAATATTCAAATAAAAAATAACTAATATCCTTCATAAAATATTCTTATCCATTTTATGTAATTTTAAAAGATAAAATAGTGCATATTTTAAATGTGAGAACCTCCTTTATAAAAAACATTAAAACAAGGTGACATTAAAACATATAAAATTAGTTTCTAGGAATTAGTTTTTTCATGTAATTAGGAGTTGGATAAAATTAAATATTTTCTCATAAAAAATAACCTTTCACAAGTGAGCTATACCTAAATCCCACTTAATAAAATAAAACTGTTCCAAAGAAAGGGGTTTTATGAAAATATTAGTATATTGAAGATCCATATTGATGAATTATAACATGAAATTTCAATTTTGAAAGTAATCTATCAAAAAATCATACATAATATCAATTTCCTTAGTGCATGAGTTTTGAATAGATTTGGGGGAATAATAATTTCATTTGTGTTGTACATTTAATAGGAACATGGACGTATGTTAACATATAATCTAATACAATGTTTTTATACAAATAACTTGAGGGAAATCACACCTCGTGGCTATATATTCTACATAATCTATAAAAAGAGAAACATAATATTTTTTCATTATATTCCAAGATACTAGGGATTTTATTTTTCGGTGACAAGTCCAACATTTTGTTTTCATATCTAATTGGTATCCTACCAAATTGGAATCTAAAAAATACTAATTTCAAATGATGTAACTTTTGTATAAAATAACCCAATGTTTTTTGAACATTTTAATTTATTTAAATTATATTATGATATTTTAAATGAGTTTCATTAGGATTACCATAAAAATCATCTCATAGAAAAACAATAAAAAAATATTTTTAGTAATGGGTAAGGAAAATAAGACTCCCAATGATACCTCTATAAATATTTTTATCAATAATTTTAACAATTTCTGCCCAACATTAGATTACAAAATTACTCATAGGTGTACTTATTTCCATTAATTTATCCATTAGAAAATTATTTCATATATATTTTTGGATATTACTTAACTTAAAAAATACTATAATTATATTTTTAAATTTTAAAACTATAGAAAAACATTAATTATCCTATAAAACTCATATCAAATTATCTTCTCATTAAATCGGAATATTCATTAAAAATATATTATTTTATATAAATTAAAATAAAATAATCAACATATATTTTAATAATTAATAAATCCATATATTTTTTAAAAAAAAACAAGTTAGAATAAGATTTTTCAATTTTAAATGAAATTGCAAAGAGGAATGTAGTTAACTTCTCATATCAAGAATGTGAGTCTTATTTCCAACCATAAAGAGACTTAGTTTACATAATACAAATATTTGGGTATTTTTAATATTTAATATTTGGTGGTTGTTCAACAAAAACCATTTCGTAAATAATAAATATTCAAAAAATTCTTTTTATCATCCATTTGAAAAAGCATAAAATTAATGTGGGCAAGGAATTGCAATAAGATTTAAATGGACTCAAGACTTGTAATGGGTGAAAATGTGTCACCATAATCAATTCCTCTTTCTTGATTACATCCATTATATATGAGTCTAGATTTATTATGATTGATGTTTCTTTACTCATATAACATGTTCTTGAAACCCCGTTTGGTACCAATGATGGTATGATCATCAAGTATTTCAACAAGAGTCCAATCATTTTTCATGGTAAATTGGTATAAATATTCTTAAATTACATGCACCTAAGATTCTTCATTAATAAAATCATCAATATTTTGGGGTTATGTGTATAAAAAAAATTATGTTGTCCAACATCATTTAAAATTGACCCTCTAGTATGATTAATATCTTAAAAATCAATGATAAAATTTTATTCAGGATGGTCATGAAACTTCACCCATGACTTAGGTGAAGGGATAAATAGTGGTTATTCCTCATTTTTAATCTATTTATAAGTATTAGATTTATTTAAGTCTAAATTTTCTAGTTCAACCACAACATCCTCATTTTTGGGATGAAGTATTGGAAAATTATAATCAAAATTGATCTAAATTTATTCCTCTATGGTCTTGGTCATCTTATTAATGATATTTTATTCTTTAATTATGTTAGAGTCTCTAAGAAAAATAAAATCATCATATTTGAGTTTAAATTTCACTAGGATGGGTTTGGGGTTACTAATATTACATTTACACCTAAACACCTTCAAATAGAAAAATTTAAGCATATTTTATTTTAAAATATCATAGTGGTCCTCTATAAGGATGGGTTCTATGGGAACGTGACTCTCTATATAAAAAATCATACTGGCGAACTCGACCAAAAAATATTGAAGAAGTTTAAATTCACTCAATAGAGTTATTGAAATATATGGTAGAGTTAGATTGGATATTTCAACAAAACCATTTTGTTATGGAGTTTAAGGATAGGTAAAATAATTATTATAACCTTATGAATCACAAATTTTGTCAAAATTTTTATTTTTAAACTCTCCCCCATGATCACAATAAATGGGTATAATCTTATAGCATTTTTTATTTTTTATATTCTTGGTATATTTAATAGAGTATTTACATGTTACCTTTTTTTGATCCAAGATATAAATACAAGTAAATATTTTATAATTATAATCAGTTACAAAAGTGTAATATTTACTTCTTATAATTGAAAATTGGGTTAGTATAAATAAATAAATATTTACAAGATCAAGTTCATTTGAGGTGAATACTTATTTTTTATATTTAATGTAAGATTTTTGTGTCTTAAAAAATTAGTAAGGCTCACACATAATGTAAATTTTAAAATAAAATTTATGAAAATATCATACTAGTTGATTTTAGTTGGGGTTGAAATGTTATCATGTGTGTATGATACAATTAACAAGGAAACTATTCCAAATCTATGAATTGCTATCTGGTGAACTTTTAAATTTAATATGTCTTCATGAAATATATTTGAAATCAATAACATAAACATTTTGAAATTGGGAGACTATAAATAATAGATTTCATTTGGATTCAAAACCATTACAAAACTTATTTTCATAAGAACCATTAAAACAACTATCACACAATTGGATAATGATATGAAAAGTATATTTTAAACCACTAAAACATCTTTAATAATTGTAAGATTTTAAAAACCAATAATACCTATGATGATGATCTTACCACTTGAGTTATCACAAAATGTGAAATGAACTCTATAAATATATTTAATATAGTTGTACTAATAGTAGTCACTACACGTGTGTCTCAATCAACCATTATCTATGTACTATGTAGCACATTGGTATTTTTATTAAGACATTTGTCCTCAATTTTGGACATAAGACCTTTGTCCTCAATTTTGGACATAAGACCTTTGGAACTACCATCACTTAATTTTATTGGGGATGGGGAGACACCACTTTTCACACCTGCCATCTTAAATTGACTTTTTTTTAAATCTTGGTTCCGGGTCATCATGCCAAGGTCCGGGCCGGGTGACCAACTTAAAACTTTCGATGTGAAATATTTTACTAAGTGACAGACCTTGCGCGGTCACTGCGTAGTTGGTGGTAGCCACGTAGCCGTCCGTGGCGTCGTGCAATTGCTCATTTTTTTTACTCCTATTGTTATTGTTTTTTTAAATGATTAAAATTATTATTATTAAAATTACTATTGTATTAAGGCTATTATAATTAATTCCTCATCTCCATTTCTATTTTATTATTATAGAAATAATAATTATTTTTATTGTAGGTAATTTTAATTATTATAATCTTTGTTATTGTTAAATTTATTATTATTATCATTTTTATTTGTGTTATTATTACTATTATTATTAATATTATTAGTTCTATTGTTTTTATTATTATTTTATTAAATGAAAAAAAACCTAAGCCTAACCCTAGCTACCCGAAGCACCCCCCTTCCCCACAATTTTTTCTTCTGTCGTCATCATCTCCCTCCAGCCGTCTGCGCGCCCAAGACCTCGACCTCCGCTGCAACCGCACCCCCCACGCCAGTTCTCCGCCTCATCCGACACTCTCATCCAGCGTCCATAACCCCTCGTCTCCCGGTGCTCCCTCCGCCTAGCCCAACCTCTATCCTGAGCCGTCTGCGCCGGCCCCAGCAAACCCACACCCCATGTTCGCTGCTATCCTCCTCTTTGAGCAGACCTGCCGCCCAGCCTCCGGCTCCACCTCGTCGGCCCACCAAGATCCTCCACTCCCGGCCACCTCCCTTCGCCTGCCGAACTACCCTCCACCGCGCCGGTCGACCCCCACCGTGCACCCGTCGTCCGTCCGCCTCTGGTCCCTACTTAGCGGCACACCTCTACCCCCCTTTTTCCCCTGTCGTCGGCACCCCCTTAGTGCATTCCGACCAGCCCTTCTTGCTCCGACCACCTCTGAAGACTGCCTCCTGACCGAATAGCCCCAGCTGATTCTGGCCTCACCTCCCTTTCCATTGGTCTCCTCCTCTACTATTTTTTATTTTTTTTTTATTTTTTTTATTTTTGGTGTTATTATGAAATCAATAACACTCTAGTACCACATGTCATTTGTTTTTTGTTTTTTTCTCGGTATTTAGGGTGTGCGACGGGTCCGTGAGATTCTTTTCTCCCTTCTGTCGATGCGTGGTTGTGTTCGCATGCCTCCGAGGTAGATTTATTCATCTCTTCACATTCCAATTCAATCCATATAAGGGTTGGAAGATCTAATTATTGTTTTGGCATGATTCACACCTACTATTTTGTTTTGCGTCATCCAATTAAACCTCTTTTGTTTATGCGAGTCCTGAATACTTCTTTGGTCGTGTGTTGGTTCTAGTTGCACTGAAATTTGGGTGTTGGGAATTGTTGCAGCGCGTTGGGATCAATTCCAGGTGTGCACACACATTTTTTCCCAGGTATGAATACACACACACACACACATATATATATATATACGCCTTCTGAGTGCGTGTTCCCTCATTGAGCGGGGAATACGTGCATCAGTTTAAATATGTATATATATATATATATATGTAAGTGTGTGCGCACATACATGCGAGGTGTTTCTTGAGTTAGAAAGTTTCGACTGGACTTCCTCGAGGTAGGCAAATCCATGATTTTACTTTCCTTTGCTTTTCCTTGATGCTGGAGGTTTAATATATTTTTGGATGTGTTTCTCTTGTGAACTCTTATTGTGCCACATAATATTATTTTATAAGTTGTGAAGTTGGTTTATTAAATTATACAAAGGCTGCGAGTCATGTTTTAATATGGTGTTTGTCTACGGTTGGTTTTAAAAGAGGATTTTGGGTGTGTTTTTGGTGTAAAAGCTTTGCGGAAGTTATTGAATTTGTTTTATAAAATATTTTAATGGTTTATTAAATTTTGTATGGAATGAGAAAAATGTTTTGGATAGGTTTTGTGTGTGTTTGGTTTAAAAAGATGATTTGAGTGTTTTTGTATAACACCTTGTGGTTTTTTCATGAAATTGTTTTATAAATTTTCAATGATTTGTTGAATAATTTGGGTGCTGTGTATTTGGTTTGAATTTTTTTTAGGAGAACATGCTTTAAATGTATATTTCATCATGTCTTGCTCTTTTTTCTGGTTTTGCGCTCTAAGTGTTTTCTTGAAATTGGTTGTTGGCTTGGCATCATGTGGTTTTGTTGACACTTTGCTGATTTTTAAAGTGACCTAATAAATAATGTTGATGGTGTGAGTTTTGTTTCAAAATCATGCCGAGGTGGTTCTTTTGCGTTGTTTGTTTGTTTGGTTTGTTTTAATATTGAATTTGTGTCATTTTGGTTTTATGCGTTTATTGCAGCACGTTCGCCAGGTAGCCCCGCGATATTGCTATCACCAGCTCGCGCCTGCTAGTTTTCCTGCGCGAGGCATATCACGCCTTTGTGTTTGGACAACGAGCCGATGTAGGTCCCCCACTGCACATAGCTTTAGATTTATAAATTTTTAATCTATTTTTGTTTTTTTTAATTTTTAATGAATTAGAAATAATATAAGATAATAAATTTTTAAATTATTTTTTTGTGTGAAAAGAGCCATTTATTTTATACCGAACACTTGAAACATTTTCTTGATGAGTGGACACCCAGTATTGAAAGAATGCCCATTTGGCCTTTAAATATAAATCACAAAATTTCAAATGTACTTTTAGTTTTAATGATAAATGATTTCATCTGAAAAAGTGTTTTGGGCATTCCTGAAAAATGAGGTTTTTCTTTAAAAGTTGTGAAGGCCCGTTTGGCACTTTAGTAAAATAAATTATTTGGAAAACCCATTCAGGGGAGATATTTGGTGTGCGTTGATTGTGTGAGCTGTATGTGATGTTTGTGCATCATGACTGATTGTTTGGAATTGTTGATTCACCCTCTTTTATTATATGTGTTGACATGGGAACCTGACATAGTGAGTGAATCTTCTGAGAACGATTGCTGCACTAGTTTAGACCACGCACTGGCTAGTGGCCCTATAGCAGGGGAATATTGAGTTATTACTACTATGGGGATTGGGCCCCTCGGTTAGGCCATGCAGGGCTATGTCGGGTAGTAGTATGGATGTTATGACGTCATCGAGTTAGAACTTGCCTTCAGGATGAGTCAGATGTATAGTATGTTCTGGATTGTTCATGATCTCCTAGGTTCGACCCATGTTTCTTTTAGTGTTTATTTGTATGTGGTGGACTAGTGAGAGGTCTAGTCGGTTGCTGGCCCTGTGTGCCACTTTTTCCATTTCCCTTAGTGTGTGTTGTGTGTTGTGTGGTTTTTCCTATTTACTGACAACTGAAAGTTGAATTTCTAAATTGTTTGTTGTAATGTTTTAAAATGCAATGCACCTGTTCCTTTCAAATATTAAGAATTGTTTTTCAATTATAAAGGGAAATGGAATGATACTTTTTTCGGAAATGAAAGTGTGTGTGTGTAAAAACCAATATCTTGTATATTTAGTTCAAACCTTGAATAAAAAAATTTCATTATTTAGAGGTAGTGAATTGGGAATAAATATCGGGCTAGCCTACTGAGTTTTAATACTCACGCCTGTAGTGTTTTCTTGTTTTTAGTTCTGTTGTAGCTTCCAGCATCAGTTGTTTCTCCTTGAGCGATGTTAGTTGTGGTATTGGAGAGTGACCCATGAGGTCATGTGGAGCTTTGGTCATGGTTAGGTTAGTAGCGTTGTTGGTTGTTCTTTGTCTATTTTCATTTGTTCTAGTTATTTTCCGCTGTATAGTTTGTTTTTTTTTGGGCCAAATCATTCCCCCTTGTTAAATTTGGATGCCCAACACTAGTTGCCAGCTTGTGGGGATCGGGAACGCCCCTCAGGCCATGTCACGGGCTGGCTCAGGTGACTGGTTCAGGGTCGACCTGGGTTGGTTCGTGACAAAATGGTATCAGAGCCAGGACCTTGTTATTTGGGATGTCAGGTAGATGGAGATTGAGTGTGTCGGGACTCGAGAGGTAGTTATGGGAAGGACTCCATGAACCCTCTCCCGTTCCGCACCTCGAGCCACCAGGGATAGTCCAGGAATTGAGTCTTTGTTTCGTTCTGGTTTGTTTTGGATTGAGGGATGACAACAGAGGTAGACCGATGTTACATCGTGATCTCACATGGAGTAGTGACCCATGTAGAGTCTGGGTACACGGTTTGAATTCCTCCTTGTTGTTGATGCTTACTTGGGGCATGGCTCACTACCATGTCCCCAGGTTAAGTGTGACCACTGGTCCCTCACTCGGATGGTTTGATGCAAGTTGAGTGTTATTTTCGTTCTGGTTGGTGTAAATTCGTTTTTGTATGTGAAAAAGGGTTTTTAAAAATGGGAATGATTTCTTTTAAATGACGTTAAATTTATGAAATGGGTTTTAAAACTGAAAGCCTTTGGTTTGGAAAACTGGTGTTCGCTTGGAAATTGGCCGAGAATAGTCTGGGGTGAAACCTCAAGTACTCCATATGAACGTTTGCACATGTGAGAGGATGCATGGAAAGTGCGTGTTGGTGTGTATGAATGAAAGTGTATGTAGACATGCGCAATGGTTCACAGGATTACCTGGGTGTGTTTGAAATTAAAGGCCTGACCTTGTTTTCTAAATTGGATTTTAAAGAGGAAAATGGTTTTGGAAAGCGGTTTGGTTTGAAAAGTGGATTCGGTATTTGGAAAGTAGCCTTGAAAGAAGGTGGTTTTGAAATATAAAGTGAAAAGAAGTTTTTGGGTTGTGTTTGTGGTTGTGTGGTTTCTTTTTAGCTGGTTATTTTTGGTTGAGGGTGCTTTATTGATGTTGTTTCCATTGACATCAGTTTCGACTTGGTGTTATATATGTTGTTCAGAAATGCCGCCCAAAAAGGTCTCCAAAGTTTTGATGAGTCATGCCCAGTTTTTGATCTTTCTCGGACGTTGTCTGTCCTTCATGGTGATTAGAGTCTATTAGAGACAGTGGAGTGGCTTGAAGAGGTCGAGCGCATCTTTAGGGTATTGGGAACTCCCAAAGCTGTTAGAGTGCATGCTGTCCTGGGTCTGTTCGAAGGTCAAGCTCTGGACGAGTAAGAGTTGTTCACCCCGCCATTACTGCAAGTTGGGATGATGTGGTATGTCTTCAAATCTATCTTTGTTCAATGGTTTATACTTTTGGAGGCAAGGACGAAGGAAATGGAAGAGATCATGCATGTTCAACATGGCCAGCAGACGGTGAAAGCGTATGTTGACCAGTTCAAGGATCTTGTGTCTCCTTTTCCAGGGGTAGTGTCGCAGGACTGGATGAATACTTCTCCCTTCATCAGGGTTCTTCGTCCAGAGATCAAGGAGCAGGTCCTCCCTTTTTGAGAGCATCACTTTTTGAGAAGTTGGTTCCTGAGGTGTTCTTAGTTGAGTTGGTCTTTGGAGCACAAACGGTTGGCAATCCACTATATCCAGTTGCTCGTGAAGGTCCCCCATCTGACGAGCAGAGTGTGTCAGGTAAATTAGTTTCTAAAGAGTTCTCTACAGTGGATCTAACTTCCAGTTCTTTGGATCATCTAATGGTGTACCGTCAGTATTGACGTTTAGGGCATATGAGCCGTCATGTCACACCCCTCCGAAGACCTGCCATCATTACAGGTGTCTAGGTCATCTAGAGAAGTTTTACAGGAAGCGTCGCCTGGGGAAGACACTGTGACTAGATGATTCTAGTTCTTGACTATGAGGTAGGAGATGCTTAAACCATCAGATCCCTAACCACAGGTCTTGGGGTGAGTCTCATGCGCAGTTTGGAGTTATCAGGGCTGTGAAGCCTCAGTTCTTGTTTTGGTGTTCCGTGTTTCCAACGAAACATTTAATGTCCTTCCATTATAGTCCTCCCACTGTTAAAGTTTTGGCATTGTTGTAGGTCCATTGTTTCGTCATGAATTTGAGATGGACGTGTTCGTTGTAATCCAAACAGTCTGGTTTGCTTTAATTATGATTCCATGGATCGTACGTTTTTATTTAAAAGCGTGTTTGACCCCTGTATGGGTTAGTCTTAGTTTGAATATGTTTGTTTGGAGATGTAAGTGCCTGTAGAGGAGTCAAGGCTTGTGGTTATGCTCAGATTCACTGTTTAGGGTTATGTACTTCTCAGAGGGTTTTCTATTAGTGTTGGGAGTGGTTGATCTGGGTCGAGAGTTCTAGGTTTTAGTGAAGGTGTTGTTTGCTCGTGCTATAGAACTTAGTTTGGATCAGTTGGGAGTTCCTGCGTTGACCCCCCATATCGGGGTGGTATGTTTGAGTGTTAAAATTTTCACATTAGTTGAGCTCTCTTGGAGTGGAGAACTCTCTCGTATTCTCCTATTCTCTCGTATTGTGGTTTCTTTTGTTTGCGGCCGGGCATGGACTCTTATTTTGTCTATTTTTCTGCCAGGTGACTTTCTGGGGGCAGAAAGTGTCTGTGGTGGGGAGAATTGTCACACCTGCCATCTTAAATTGACTTTTTTTTTAAATCTTGGTTCCAGGTCATCGCGCCAAGGTCCGTGTTGGGTGACCAACTTAAAATTTTCGACATTAAATATTTTACTAAGTTACACACCTTGCGCGGTCACTGCGTAGTTGGTGGTAGCCGCGTAGCCGGCCCTGGAGTCGTGCAATTGCTCATTTTTTTTACTTCTATTGTTATTGTTTTTTTAAATAAGTAAAATTATTATTATTAAAATTACTATTGTATTAAGGCTATTATAATTAATTCCTCATCGTTATTTCTATTTTATTATTCTCAAAATAATAATTATTATTATTTTAGTTAATTTTAATTATTATAATCTTTGTTATTGTTAAATTTATTATTATTATCATTTTTATTTGTGTTATTATTACAATTATTATTATTAATATTATTAGTTCTATTTTTATTATTGTTATTTTATTAAATGGAATAAAACTTAAGTCTAACCCTAGCTACCCGAAGCACCCCCCCTTCCCCACATTTTTTTCTTATGCCGCCGTCATCTCCCTCCAGCCCTCTGTGAGCCCAAGACCTCGATCTCCGCTGCAACCGCACCCCCCACTCCAGTTCTCGGCCTCATCTGACACTCTCGTCTAGCATCCAGGACCCCTCATCACCCGGTGCTCCCTCTGCCTCGCCCAACCGCCATCTCGAGCGGTCTGCACCGGCCCCATCAAACCCGCAACCCATGTCCGCTGCTATCCTTCCCTTTGAGCAGACCTGCCGCCCAGCCTCCGGCTCCCCCTCGTCGACCCGCCAAGATCCTCCACTCCCGACTGCCTCCCGTCGCCTGTCACACCACCCTCCGTCGCGCCGGTCGACCCCTGCCGTGCACCCATCGTCTGTCCGCCTCTGGCCCCTACTTAGCGGCACACCCCGACCCCCTTTTTCCCCCTGTCGTTGGCGCCCCCTCAGCACATTCTGACCAACCCTGCTCGCTCTGACCACCTCTGAAGACCGCCTCCTTACCGAATAGCCCCAGCTGATTCCGGCCTCACCTCCCTTTCCATTGTTCTCCTCTGGTATTTTTTATTTTTATTTTTATTTTTATTTTTGGTGTTCTTATGAAATCAATAACACTCTAGTACCACATGTCATTTGTTTTTTGCTTTTTGCACGGTATTTAGGGTGTGCGACGGGTCCGTGAGATTCTTTTCTCCCTTCCGTCGATGCGTGGTTGTGTTCGCACGCCTCTGAGGTAGATTTATTCATCTATTCCCATTCCAACTCAATCCATAGAAGGTTTTCCAGATCTAATTATTTTTTTGACCTGATTCTCACCTACTATTTGGTTTTGCGTCATCCAATTCAAGGTCTTTTGTTTATGTGAGTCCTGAATACCTCTTTGGTCATGTGTTGGTTCTAGTTGCGCTGAAATTTGGGTATTGGGAATTGTTGCAGGGCGTTGGGATGAATTCCAGGTGCGCGGACTCATTTTTTTCCTAGGTATGAATATATATATATATATATATGGAAGTGTGTGCGTGCGTATATGCGAGGTGTTTCTTGAGTTAGAAAGTTTCAACTGGACTTCCTCGAGGTAGGCAAATCAATGCTTTTACTTTCCTTTGCTTGTCCTTGATGCTTGCGGTTTAATATATTTTTGGATGTGTTTCTCTTGTGAACTCTTGTTGTGCCACTTAATATTATTTTATAAGTTGTGCAGTTTGTTTATTAAATTATACAAAGGCTTCGAGTCATGTTTTAATATGGTGTTTGTGTATGGTTGGTTTTAAAAGAGGATTTTGGGTGTGTTTTTTGGTGTAAAAGCTTTGCGGAACTTCTTGAATTTGTTTTATAAAATATTTTAATGGTTCATTAAATTGTGTATGGAATGATAAAAATTTTTGGGATAGTTTTTTTGTGTGTTTGGTTTAAAAAGATGATTTGAGTGTTTTGGTATAACACATTGTGTTTTTTTCATGAAATTATATGATAAATTTTCAATGATTTGTTGAATAATTTGGGTGCTGTGTATTTGGTTTGAAAATGTGTTTAGACACACATTCTTTAAATGTATATTTCATCGTTTCATGCAATTTTTTCTGGTTTTTGCGCTCTAAGTGTTTTCTTGAAATTGGTTGTTGGCTTGGCGTCATGTGGTTTTGTTGACACTTTGAGGATTTTTAAAGTGGCATAATAAATACTGTTGATGGTGTTAGTTGTGTTTCAAAATCATGTCGAGGTGGTTCTTTCACGTTGTTTGTTTGTTTGGTTTGTTTTATGTCTTTCTTTGTGTGATTTTGGTTATAGGAATTTATTGAAGCACGTTTGCCAGGTAGCCCCGCGATATTGCTGTCATCAGCTCGCGCCAGCTTGTAAGCCTGCGCGAGGCATGTCACGCCTTTGTGTTTGGACAGCGAGCTGAGGTTGGTCCCCCACTGCACTTACCTTTAGATTTAGAATTTATTAATCGCTTGTTGTTTTATTAATTTTTAATAAATTTGAAATAATATAATATAATAAATTTTTAAATGATTATTTGGTGTGAAAAGAGACGTTTATTTTATACCGAACACTTGAAACATTTTCTTGATGAGCGGACACCCAGTATTGAAAGAATTCCCGTTTGGACTTTAAACATAATTCATGGTATTTAAAATGTACTTTTAATTTTAAAGATAAATGATTTCATCTCAAAAAGTGTTTTGGGATTTCTCGAAAAATGAGGTTTTGCTTTAAAAGTTGTGAAGGCTCGTTTGGCACTTTAGTAAAATAAATTATTTTGGAAAACCCATTTAGGGGTGATCTTTGGTGTGTGTTGATTGCATGAGATGTATGAGATTTTTGTGCATTATGACTGATTGTTTGGAATCGTTGATTCACCCCTCTTTTATTATATTTGTTGACATGGGAACCTGGCATAGTGAGTGAATCTTCTGAGAACGATTGCTGCACTAGTTTAGACCACACACTGGCTAGTGGCCCCATAGTAGGGGAATATTGAGTTATTGCTACTATGGGGATTGGGCCCCTCGGTTAGGCCATGTCGGGCTATGCTGGGTAGTAGTATGGGCGTTATGACGTCATCGAGTTAGTGCATGCCTTCAGGATGAGTCAGATGTATAGTATGTTATGGATTGTTCACGATCTTCTAGGTTCGACCCATGGTTCTTTTAGTGTTTATTTGTATGTGGTGGACGAGTGAGAGGTCTAGTCGGTTTCTGGCCCCGTGTGCCACTTTTTTATTGCCCTTAGTGTGTGTTGCGTGTTGTGTGGTTTTCCCTTTTTACTGACAAATGAAAGTTGAATTTCTAAATTGATTGTAGCAATGTTTTAAAATGAAATACACCTGTTCCTTTCAAACATTAAGAATTGTTTTTAAATTATAAAGGGCAATGTACTGATACTTGTTTTGAAAATGAAATTGTGTTTGTGTAAAAAACAATATCTTGTATATTTAGTTCAAACATTGAATTAATAAATTTATTTATTTAAAGGCAGTGCATTGGGAATAGATATCGGCCTAGCCTACTGAGTTTTAATACTCACGCCTATAGTGTTTTCTTGTTTTTAGTTCGGTTGCAGGTTCCAGCTTCAGTTGTTTCTCCTTGAGCGACGTTAGTTGTGGTATTGGAGAGTGACCCACGGGGTCATGTGAAGCTTTGGTCGTGGTCAAGTTAGTAGCGTTGTTGGTTGTTCTTTGTCTATTCACTTTTGTTCTAGTTATTTTCCGCTGCTTAGTTTGTTTTCTTTTGGGCCAAATCATTCCTACCTATTAAATTTTGATGCCCGACACTAGTTTCCAGCCCATGGGGATCAGGAACGCCCCTCGGGCCATGTCACGGGCTGGCTCGTTTGACTGGTTCAGGGTCGACCTCGATTGGTTCGTGGCACCACTAGAACCCCATATAGTAATTTTTAATTATTTCATACTTTAATTATTTTATTTCATATTCTTTTTAAATATGGGTAACTATAGTTTGATGTGTCCCTTATTATTATATTCATAGAAATTTACCTATACTTCTCTATGTTGACTATCATTTTTTAATGATGAAAATATTTCTTCTTCCTCAGGAATTTTTTCATATTCCTATCTAATTGAGAAATTTCGGCATCACTATTAGAATATTCATTATTGATTACCTCAAATTAAATTATATTCTTTTCATTGACTTTATTGACTTCCTCATATTGCTTTTCGACTTTTCATTTCAGGGCAACCTCATATTTCTTCAGTGACCTGATGAGTTATTTTAATGGAAAGTTCTTAATATTTTTTTCTTCTCAAATTGCAGTTACCGAGGGTGACCAAAAACTATGAAATACATAATGTATCTTCTTCACAAGCATTTCTATTTAAATAACACTTTCTAGAGATTTTTTACCATTGAAAATGTTAGTGAAGTGGGTGAAAAATTTAATAATGGATTCATTATTATGCATAATGAAAATTTCAAGTTCATGAAGATATATTTCAATTATAGTGTTCTTGATATTTTTAGTTCCCTCGAGTCTGACTTCAAAAAGTTTACAAATTTTATGTTCCATTTTTCATATCTAAATATGATTAATTTTTTTGATATGATTAGTTTGACATTTAGGGGGAATTTCTTTTTAAAAATTTTAAAAAATAATATAATAGAATTATGTGAAAAATAAAATTAATGAGTAAGCATATATTAATAAAATAAATGATAAGGAATAATGATAAAGGATCTTATCCAATACTCAATTTCAGTTCCTAAGTGTCAATAAAGAAAACTAATCAAATATTTAACCATTATAGATAAATAAAAACATTCAAAAACTGGAAATGTAGAATCCTATGAGTGTGTACCTTGTACTAATGATCCATTTAACTATCTAAAATAACTTTTATATGGGTTTAATTAATATCACTAAGTGTTATTTAATATACATCCCTAATATAGTGGTATCCATGGGCTACTGAATCACTCCATAGTCAGGCATGACTCTTCTAACTTTCATAGCATGTTAGTACCTGAAGATTAATATGAGGTTGGAGAATAGATCTACACGGTGATAGAGTGTTAGTCAAGGCATGTGAAATCATTTAAACTCTCACCCATATAATGACTACTGTATACTATATATATCTCTCGATGATTCTCTTTGAGTGCTCACCCAGTTAATCATGAGTTATAATGCATGAGTATATTAATCAACTATTTCATGCAAACCCTACGTGAATAAAATGAACTCCCATCCATTTAATCTTATGAAATGAATTAGATAAATATATCTAACATTAAATACTTCATGATTTATGAAAATATTTTTCATTTAAAATATGTATTAAAAATAATAATACTATATATAATAAATTTCTTAGGATATGAATTTTCATTCACTACTTCCTATAAAATAAGACTTATTATATGTCCAACAATATTCTACAACTTTCATGGGTAATATCATAAAATTAAGCTTTATGATATCGATAATTCATAAAATATGACATAGAAAAATTACATAATATAAAAACTGTTTTCAGTAATAGTTCCTTTAGGTTGTAGGTTACATCCTTCAACTCCATTAATACCCATCAATTGTATAACAACTTCTTTAAAATCACTCCAATTAGAAAATAAATTATGTTTAGAATCCTCATCTTACAACTATTACTTTATACTTGGAAAAATTATATGAATCATCAACTTATATTCAACTTGGGCCTCATTATCTCATATTCACTGGACCATGAAGGAATATCAAGTGAGGATCTTCTTTGACCCTAAAAAAACACTAAAAAATCTAGTATAATTTATCTTCATTTGGTAATGTTTGTTTATAACGAACCCAACCAACACATATATTGATAAGACATAGATACAAATTAGTGTGACATTATCAATAATATATGAAATGGGAAAAAAAATTATTGGGCATATAATTTTCCATGGTATACCTACCCTTTTATATTTATCACCACATTAAATTTATATTCATACATTAGTGCACAAAAATATCCTGAACTATTATACCGATACATGATATATGAAACCATCTTTGGTATACCATATGGAAAAAATGCTTATATTTTGACACTAAATGTAATCACGACCCATTATTAAGATAATAATGTTAAAACATGTAAATTTTCTAATTACTGTCCAAACTTGAAACACCTAGGTATTCATAACATTATTTCCTTACATTTAATAAAAATCCTTTTTTACCTAGTATTAATATAATGGTATTAAAGAGGGGGAGAATTGATATTTTAGTTTTTAAGGGATAATAAAATAAAGAGAATAATACAAGGGTTTTATAGTGTGTTGGATGAATGCGATCTTGATCCACTCTTAACACCCTATCTAACATCAAGGGAGGTATATATATCTAATATAATAACCATAATTTTATAAGTGATTCAAAACCAAATTGTATACTACCATGTCTAATTTCAAGAGTAAAAAAAATACCTACTTACTTTTTGTTAAAGTGGAATAAATAAAACAATACTTTAAATTTTGTGGGGTAAAACCAACTTACAAGTAACATAAGTTTATATTATAAAAACATAAACAAATTTAAATTAATCATAGAGTAATTATGAATTAAATAATAAGAGTAAAAAATAAAATTAGGTTGACTAAAAAAGATTAATCATATCATGTGGAAAGGTCAAAGAGAATATTAGATCACAAGCAATAAGGGAATCAATGGATCAATAAATATATCCTTCTTTATAAAATTTAAAACCATTAATATCTATTATATATATCCTCTATTTTGATTCTGAATTCTTACTATATTTTTTATCATTAGAGAACTAAATTTTAGTATAGTCTAATAAAAATGTTAGTGTTTTAATGAGATCACTTATAACATAATGGAAATATAAGATTTTTTAGATAGTTTATTGTATACATTAAGGTAATTATATAGCATGGATATTCAATTATAGAAATTTATTTAAATAAAATAGGAAATGTCTCACTATGATTTCTATTTCTTGTTACTCATGTAGGATACTATCCAAGATATTTCACATTTTTTACTCATCTTGAAAACCTATTCTAGATCCATATATATACATAAATGTATAAAGAATTAATATTTTAACGATTTAGATATTATTATTTTCCAGAATCAATTATATGATGTTTTACTCAATCTAATTTTTTTGGTGACCCATAGACTTCATTGTTAATAAATAAATAAATATAATGTTGTGTATAAAGATATTTTCTCAACTTTACTCACATAGAAATTATAAAACAAATGTATATGAAATATCTTTATCATATTTGTCTCTTTCTATTTGTTAATATTATTCTTTAAGAGTACTTAAAAAATAATTTTAATTTACATAAATATCTCTATTAAGAAGGCATAAAATTATATCAAATATAAAAACAATTCACGTTAAAATATGAAAAAACTATAAAATATGCCAAATAAAAAATAAAGAAATTATTACAGAGAACATATAATTATGAAATAAATGGTGTTATGGAATTCATGCCTTCTAGGATAAGTTATAGAGTGCATTCGTATATGGAGTTCATTCAGTCCATCATATTAACCATTCTCATCACACATACAACATTTTCCGAAGAATAATGTCTAAGAAAATAACCACTAATAAAATATTGTCTTCATATAAAGAAATATATAATAAAAAGGTATTTTACATATAAAACAAATAGAAAATTGATCATGGATAAAAAAATCTCTCATTTTTTATAAGGAAATGCCAATAGTTTAAAATAAAAAAAATCAAACATAACATAATAATGGTTTCAAAAATATCATTTCTATATTTAATTTTTCTTAAAATGTTACATTATAAAAAACATAAAAAATTCAATGTCACTAATAGAAATAATCCCCATAAATTAATGAACCTTTTACCTTTTTATATTTACTAAAAAATTAAAAAATTCATCAATATAATATAAATCAATAAGATAAAATATATTTATGAGATAAATTTTAAAAAATGTATCTGAATAAAATACATTATAAAATGATATATTTCATCAAAACATTATTGATAAATATGAAACATGAATAAATATATATAATTTTATTTCTCTATTTTATTCTTTCAAAGCTAATTTTTTATCCCTTTTATCTTTCAATGATTTTAAAATATCCACCATTACATCTAATAAACTCTCTATTAGTGATATAGACATTCTTCACTATGAATAGATTAATGAATTTATAGTATTGATGGTGGAATAATATATAAATATTTTTAATGATTCATATTTATTGAATTTGTCGATGGATAAAAGATCATTATTGGGAGTGATGTGGTTTATATACATTTTCGAATTATTTTTCGCTTCATCTAAAGTAATAAGAAAAACATTTTATTCTTTCTCTTATATGGTTAGCTCCATTATAGTCCTAAACATATTTCTACACAATACCATTTCTAAAGGTGGTTTATATTCATATAAATTTGTAATTTATAATAAATGACTATTTCCACCCCTTTTGAATAATATTATTCTTACATATAATGATTTTTTAACATATGTAAATTTTTGGAACATCTACTTATTAATTTAACATCAAATATAGAATTTAATTAACTTTTAATAGGACTAATGGTTTAATTTGAATAAAATTAATGATATCCATTTATTCATTATCCATGGGTGTCAATCCACTAGTATATTAACCTATTATTAATTTCTTATTTTTAAAATTAATAATATCTATTTAAGATTATTTTTTCAAAGAACAATTATTGAATTAGGTATCGTTATTTTACCCATCTCTATTCAAGGTACTATAAATATCCTTCTCTATATACATCACAAATTTCCAATATTTTATTATATATGTTTCTATAAAACATTAATCTAATTTATTTTATTCAGGATATATATTATTTATATATTATACATTTTATTAAAAAATTTATTTGATATAAAAATCTTCTTAACATCCACTTCCTTAGATCTACTTTAGTAAAGACCCTCCTCCCATTCTAAAGAGGGTAGAAAATTTATTATCTAATATAAAATGGTGGGAATAACAATTCAATTTTCATGTTTAAGTGGGGTTGTATGATTAATAATGGTGTAAATTTTAGAAATTATAATCAAGTTTCTTATATTTGTTATTATACTAGGGTTCCCTAATATGTTCATGAGTCATAATTTACCTTTTCCAATACTATTTTTCTCTCAAAGAAAATTTACATCAATCTTATAAAATATAACTGACATTTTTTTTTTCAAAATACTATATATATAACTCACCCACAATAAACATCCAATATCAATTTCCTTTTCTATTAGAATAGAAAATATCATCCCCATCATTATTGTGACTAGGTTTGAAGGTTTATTTATGAGAATAAAATTTTAATCACATACATATTATATTTTATCATTAAAATATCCTATAATCAAAGAAAAATTGAAAATTTCATAATTTTTTAGAATTTCTATATAAGACACATATTTTATACATTCTTGTCATCTTGGTATTACTCTATCCGACCAAAAGTTTTTGAATCACTTCCCGCTTCAATTCCTTTTTGATTTGGATAAAACATGATATTTATCTCATAATTACTATTGTGTCCCATATAAAATAAATTATAAATTAAAATAGAATATATAAATATTTTTATTCAAATTACTATATAGAATCATAGATTATTATCATATTTTACCTCGAGTATATGATTAGTTTAAAAATAAACAATCTATCTACTACGGAATAACTCAGCATTTACCTAAAAATTTCATTCCTGTTTTGAAATTATAAAATATCCCTTAACAGTATCTCATACTCACACATCCAGTATAAATCTAACATATGGTAAAACATAACATTACCATTTATCACTTTATCATTTAATTCCTCCTTTAACTAATGTGGGATTGGGTGTCTTTTTAGGAATTATCTGTAATATGTCTCATTTTATTCCAAGGGTTTTAGATACAATATTATATTTTCCCTTTACTAGAACATAGAGAATGTCAATATTTCTTGGGGTTGTATTGATCTCAAGTATCGAGGCTATTTTGTATATATAATCTATCATCACTATGTAATAAAAACATTTAGACTAAACTAAATGATAAATCCATAATCATAGCTCAACGACCTTTAAAAAAATTAATCTAAGAAAAAAATGTATTTATAAATAAGTAAATTGTGAATAGAGTTTGAATATGACTCACAATATAGATTCTTAATATTTTATATTTAAATAAATATAATAATATTCATGATATATTTAGATTACAATAAATAAACTTTCCACTGGTAATAAAGATTATCTTTTTTTTTTCATAAATGATAATCCTCACATAATGAAATTTTTACAAATAAAGGCTCCATAAATCTAGTGAACTTAGAATATTTAAATTTTCATTGTACCTTTTTCCATCATAGTGTTCATAAATTTTTTTTGAGGAAATATTATTATAAATATGTGATCATGATGTTTCTCATATATTTAATCCTGGATGTGTTTTTATTTGATGGTGTTCTAATAATTCAATGTGAGAAGATAATGACCAATGTAATGATAATTAATCTTCCTATGAGGATAACATGTATGATTTTATAACCATTTCAATATTTTTAATCCTGATTTTGACAAGATAAAAATCATAATGATATTAATATATCTAACAACTTAAAAATTGTTCCATTTCAATTCCATTTTGACAGATTATAAAATTATTCTTTCTGACATGTACAAAAAATGTGATATTCATTTTAAGTGCAATTCATGACTAATAATAGGCTACCAACATAAACAATATTACATCACACCGATTTAAAACAAAATAGTACAAAACTTTATAAGTTTAATGGAATTTTAATGATTTTTATTAGTTAATAATAAGTAGATACAAACTTTAAAATATGTTCCCCATTTGAAAATATTATTTAATAAAATAATAAAAAAAAATTCTATGTTTTTTCCTTGAATACTATAAGGGTAGTTTAGAGATATATATAGTAGTATAACAATCACCATTTATAGATATTCATTCAAAATACAATCCAAAGTAACCTAAATTACATCTTATCTAATGTGTCTACATTAACTGATTATTAAAGCTACACATTCAATATCTGTAATTGATAAAATAAATGGATCAAATTTATTTAAAATATATGAAACACTAGTGTTCCTATTAAAAGGATAAATTCCACATATGATCCTACTATCAACATTCCATCCAAATTTTTTTATTGCATTATAATTATAATTGAAAACAATTTACTATATAGATAGAATAACCCAAATACACAATTTCTTTCACATATTTCAATATTCTAATTATTAAATTTATGTGGGTTTCTTTTGGGTTTTCTGGGAACCAAATACATAAAAAACACAAAACATTATATAAAGTATTCATAAAATGATATAATTGGATCCCTATTATCCATATGTAATTCATTGGATTATCTAATATTAGTGACATATACTCATCAATATTTCATATATTACTCATGGAAGTTTTCATAATTTTAATAGAGTTTAATATAATAATATTAAAATAATTAAATGAATATTTTATTTAATTAATTAAAGGACCACATTTTCTTTAGAAGTTTAGAAATCCATGGATTTTTTTTTCAACATATGAAAAATTTCAATTTCATTGATATTAATTTTTAAAAACTCATTAAAATGTGTTTTATTTGTATTTTAAAATAAAATTTCATTATTATATATTTTTAAAAGTAGTACATATTTTTAAAAAAACATATATTAATAGGTGAAGATAGTTCTTTATTTTTTTTCCAAAACAATTTTGTTAAATGAATTGAATTATACTTTTAATGATGATATTGATGTGTAATTTTCAAATCATATAGTTCTCTATTCAATTTAGACCCGGGGTTTGAAATATTATGATGCTCAATACTACGGTTTTTTATAGAAACTTTTTTATTAAAAATATATCTAAAAAATAAATTTTCACATATATTTAAAATATTTGAAAATTGATCTATATAGTATAATCTAAGAGAACATAAATAACATCTAATTTTGAAAGAGAGGAATTTTTTTCACCATAATATATAACTTTTATTCATCAAATCCAGGTATAATAATTATATAGCTTTTCTCTTACGACATTCCCATATCCATCTAACTTTATCTTTAATATATTTTATTTTTTAATCTATTAATGATAATATACATGAATTTATAGCCCCCAAACATTATTACATATAAAACACTTTAGTTTATAATATATATAAACCAATATTTCCTAGATCATTCAAAATTGTTTCTATGTCCTTTGAAATTAAATTAGATATAAGGGAATTATATTCAGAATAGTTCATTTCTATAACCCATTATTTAGATTTAGTGTTAGTATATTTAATAAAATTGATGCTAGGATTGGATTTTGATATTTTTAAAACAAGGGAACCGATACAAAATTCACCCTCTCAAAATAAGTATCCTATATATTTTTAACTACAACAATAGTGTAATATTCATTTAAATTTCGATAATAATAATAGTTTTAAAAATCATATATAGAAACATATTTTAAGAATGTATTTTTCTCAACAAACATGGGTGGTAAAAACAATTAAACCACAAATTTACATTCAATATTTACTTTATATAGATTATTTTTGGTTTAATAACCTAAAATTAATCATTAAAAAACATTATCATTAGTTTATTATAATATTTCATGAATATTTAATGAATGCACATTATATTCAAACACTCCGAAATAACCAACCGTTGGTTTTATGTCTTTAGAAATTTATTAGGAAGTTTCTTCATAATTGATCTAAAAATTTATAGACATTAAATATTAAATAGTGTAAATAGTTCCTTTAAAAATATATTTTGTAAAATTATATTCATTCTACATTTTTTATCTCTTTAATAGTTCCATTTCTAAATTATAACACTATTTTATTTTGGTTCTCTAAGAGTACAAAATTTATGAGAATATCCTTATTAATTATAATGTTTTGTAAAAATTTTATTTTTATATTTCTCTCCATGATAACTTATAATTGATATAATAATAAATAATTTTTCATTATATACAATATTTTAGTTGGTATAATGTAATGACCTGAAATTTTATAAATAAAACCTTCATTTTATTTAATTAAATGTCATATTATGTAATGTGGTTATAAAAAAATTAACTTCTTTTTTTATTATATTCTATCTAATTTAAATGAAATTTAAGTATCATTACCATTAATAATATAGTTGTTGAACTGTGATCACATCATTAGTATAAACATTGGGTTTTAACAAATCCAATTGACACAGATAAAGGAAGTGATGACCTCAACCAGTAGGATCATGACCTATGAAGCCCATTTATGGTAGATTCTCTCGTAGGTATAATCAATGAGATTTTCCCGTAACCAAGCAAATGCAAAGTTATAACATCTTAAGCATCAGTGAAAACATTTATGAGATAAGTTCAATCTCATCGAGATCACGACCCAAACCATGTTCACCGAACCACCCATGAAAGTATCATCATCACACGCTTTACCCTTAGGGAATTTTCTAGTGTATTAAATGGATATATATCAAAACCCTTGTAAAATATTTATGTAAATTATTTTATAAAATAATCAATAAATATTTATCATATTATTTTCACTTTATAAATGATTTTTATTTTTATTGAATAAAACAAAAATTATATTTTTTACGTAATATTATAGATCAATTATGGAATTTATTTTCATGAATTCATGGATTTTGGAAATAAATAGACCTTTAATAAAATATTATTAATAAATATTTTTTATCAAATATAATTGATCATATAATTTTTATGATGTCAAATGTAATTTTTATAAGGGTACAAAAACTATTATTGTAAAAAAAACACACCATTTATTGGTTAATATCTATTATTATTTTGACAGTAAAAATACACATATTTATAAATATATTTGGATAAAATTAATATAATTTATGAATCAGATTGTTAAAATTATCCAATTGTGATTTTTTGTAATTTTTCTGCGATAGTTGAATTTTCAGGTAAAAATTAAATACCACATAAATACACGACATGAATTATGACATCATAATGACCCAAAAGTGATGTATTAAATACTATAAAATGTATTAATGACCAAATATATGTTCACTATTTAAAATAATAAGATTTTATGTTTATTTTATTAATTCTATAAATCCATTATGAATCCTCATAAACCATTAATATATTTTAAGGTTCTAATATCAATTTCATTAAGAGTATGAATGACCTCTACATAATCTGGGTTATTATTTTATTAAATTAGTCCATTGGACTCATAAAATAATTAAAAACACTCTAATTTTGATGAAACCCTGGAATAAACCATGGGATGTTTTTTGGTCTATGTTATTTTATTATATAGAGTCTAAAACCTAAATTTGGAAAATATTAAAGAAACCCACTCTCTTTTCCTATATAAACCTATCCAAGATCCTAATTATATTAACTAAAAATCTTTATGTCAAGAAATTACTCTTCCCTCCCCTATATATAGTCTTTCCAATGCACCCCAATCTCTCAACAAGCTTCTCCCAAGCATTTGGAGTCACACACTCAAGTTAGGGTTATTTTATTTCTTCTATTTATTAAAGTTTCTTTGTTATCTTATGAATTATATTTACATTCCATAATGTTGGTAAATGTTTTTACATGTCCCTATTACTTCCCATTTTATTTCCAAATTATTATAGAAACCACTCTCTCTCATCAACCCATTTTTATGAATCCTTAAGTGGCACTATTATGCTGCCGAAATTTCACTGCGATTTTCCATGCGAAAACAATTATGTTGGGAACACCGTACCCATTTCAAATAATGTGGTTTTAAATTTATAATATTATACTACTTTGGGTTAGTAATTTCATGTATTTATTCCAAAATCATTGATCATATAATAAAATATAGCGATGAATGAATCCATTTTGTGTGATCTATGTGGCACACTTATGCATGAGAATATAATGAAAGCGACGAGTGCTCCCAGAATAATATAGTGTTCTAATGAATTGGGTAATGTTTAGTCTCATGATTTACCATTTTTGGATGGGTAGATAACCTGATTTCTTTATGAGACATTTTCTATCAGATGTCTTGGCAGTTAGTCTTGACCCATGTTTATGATGCAAATTTTTAAGTTGTTCCCACAATTCCCATGTTATCTTTATGATTATCAAGCTATATCTAGAATTATTATTCATGTTCCTTTTATTCTATATTGATATGAATATTTTATAACTTGTATTACCTTATTCCATGATTATTCACTTACCCATATTTATATATCAATCCTTTATTATATATATCCCCAGGTTATCCCATACAGTTTTAAGTGTGAGCATGTTAAAGAAGTTTTCAATAAAGATAAATCTTTTTTCCAATTTTAAATTGTTTTTTCATGCACTTAATTCCAAAATACAATATAATTATTGATCTTGTGGGATGAGTTAATTGATATTTTATGTTATAAATCATGTATTATTGTGAAATAAAGGACATGGTTGTTATAGTCGGCATCAATTGAAATGTCTAGTTATTTGTGGGATTACGATTGGAAAACTATTGAAAGAGCCTTTGGATTAATACTAAGTAAAATAAAAAACTCCTAAATTTTGGTAAGTATAGAGTAAGTGGTTTATCAATTTTACATGGGTCTAGAATTGATGTACCTAGGGGTAACAACTCTAACATGGTGCATCATGCCTAACTCGGTGTAACCTGGAACAAGACAATGGGCATCACTGTGCACTTGGTTTGACACTCCTATGGGATATTTTTTGGTAAAATAATAAGTTAATTATGAACCATTATTAAGGGAATAAAAAATAACCATAATAATATATTTTAGGAAATATATCACATATAATATAGAATTAATCCTAGAGATTCATAAGTTAAGAAAATAAATATAGGATATAAGTTATCCCTTTTAGTGTCATTAAATTTAAATTTAGGTATTTTAATTTATTAAAAATAATCATTCCTAATTTTCCTTTTATTTTAGATAATGGATGGAAATATAAGGAATCAGTTAAGTAACCAATGTGAAGGGAAATGTGACGACTTTACCAATGATATGCCCACCCCAGTGGGAGTGGAAATCATGAAATTTATGATGATAATCTCTTAGCTGACTTTGGTTATGAATAGAAACCCAAATCAATAGGAGTGTCCAAATACCACTAAGAGAGAAAATTTTATAATTAACTTATTTATGCAACAAAGGCCATTAACTTTCAATGGATCATCAGATCCCTTAATCGTGGAATAATTAAACAACTTTATTGAGAAGATATTATCCACCATTAAATGTTCTGAACAAGATAAGGTTATACTGGAAGTTTATAAAATGGAATTAGAAGATGATCGGTATTGGACATTGATTAAGAATGAAAATACTAAGGAAGATATCAAAGTGATGGGGTGGAAGGAATTCCTGTTTTTTTCTAAATATTTTACTCAAACCCTTTGACATAAAATGGTATGGTATTTCCTTTCCCAAAAACAAAAATAAGATAATTCTATTAGATTGTAAAAGGAAAACATCACAAGACTTTCATGGTATGCCTCCAGCTTTGTTGTTACCCTCTAATGCAAGGTTTACTGCTTCTTTTGTGGGATAAAACCTATTCAATGAAAAACCCATGAAATTCAAGAATTTTATAGATATGAAAAAATTGTCAAATTTTCCCTAACATTTAAATTAGTGGTCATAAAATATCAAGAGACTCATGAGGATGGGGATAAGAATAAGAAAGTGGAGTTTAATTTTGGTGGTCCGAAGAAAAAATCTAAAAGTGCCCAGAAATTTCTACATGTCACTTATGAAAGGTGCATATATAAGCCCCCTAGAAATTTTCTATTGGGGATGAGGAAATTATTTAGTTGAGGGAAGGAAGGGAACCTAGATAAAAATTGGAGAAAAGAGATACCCACTAATTAAATAGAGGAAAGGAATTCTCTATTAAACCCTAAAAGCATTGTTTATTTCTATAATTGAATGGAAACATGGAACTTTTCGAACCAATTCAATTATCCAAGTGTTTTTTCGAGACAACCAACAACCTCCAAGGTATAAAGGGAGTGATTTTTCAATCATGAATACTAAGGTGGACCCCCAAAACTAAGTGGTGATAACTATGCTAGTTATTCATTCAAGAATAACAAACATTATTTTTTATTATGGTTCTACACATCCCTTTATATCATGAAGGTTTAATATAAATATTCAAACACCACAAAAAATCATGGAAGTAGTGATGTATGTGAAATTGAAAAATGGGGAAGTTATTTCATCCCATATATATAATGCCTCCCCTGTAAAAAATTGTGGTATGAACTTCCTAATGAACCTTGTCATACTCCCTTTGTAGAAATTTGATGAAATTATATGCATGGATTGGTTTTCCCTATATAGAGCCAACAAAAATTACCATGGGAAGGAAATAAATCTTCATATCATGAATTTTCCACCAATTCTGTATAAGTGCAAGGAGGAGGAAAAATCTTCTTTAACACCAACATGTCTTGGATGGATATTATAGCCCTATGAGAAAGTATATATAGATGAAATTATTGAATAAAAGGAAAGAACCATCCTTGAAGACATTCTTATTGTGAGGGAATACAATTTTTTGTTTCTTAAAGAATTTACTGGTTTTCCTCCTAGATGAGAGGTTGAATTTTCAATTAAGATTATACATGGGGAATTTCCATTATCCATGACTTCATATAGAATGGATATTGTGTAACTTGAAGAGATGAAGAAACAACTATAGTAGAATACAGATAAAGGATTCATAAACCTAGGTGCATCACCCTGGGGTGCATAAATCCTATTCGTTAAGAATAATGAGGGGTCAATACACCTTTTCACAGATTATCGTGAGCTCAATAAGATCATGATAAAGACTAAGTTTCCTCTGAAATAGATTCATGACTTGTTCAATCAACTACATGGAGTGAAATAATTCTCTAATGTGGATCTTCAGTTGGGTTATTATCAAGTAGGGGTTAAGAAATAGAACATCACCAAGACCATTTGTTGTTCAAGGTATGAGCACTATGAGTTTGAGTAATTCCATTAAGACACACTAATAGTCAAGAAATCTATATGGACATGATTAATAGAGTCTTTAGATATTACCCAGACAAATTTTTGGTTGTATTTATTGATGATATTCTAATATACTGCAAAACCAAAGAGGATCATGAGGCGAATATTAGTACTATGCTAAATACCATATGAATGGAGAAGCTTTAATCCAAGTACATCAAATATGAGTTCCGGTTGAAGAAAATATCTTTGTTGGGAAATATTATCACAATAAATGGGTTATCTATGGACCCTTTGAAAATAGAAGAAATTGAAGGATGGTTGAGGACAATATCTATGATATATATACATAATTTCCTTTGGTTACCATGGTATTATCTATAATTTTGGAGAAGTTTATCATGGTTTTAAAACCCTCTTACCATGATAAATCAGAAGGGATTCAAGTATTCTTGGAATGATGAATGTGGAGGGAATTTTAAGAAGATGAAAATGAGTCTTATCACTATACCCATGCATATTATACCTACAAGTGGAGAAATTTTCTAAGTATTTGTTGATGCTTCGAAGAAGGAATTAGGCTGCGTGTTAAAGAAGAATGACAAACTAATAGACTATGCTTTAAGGAAGTTGAATGTCCAAGAACAGAAATACCCAACACATGATATAAAGATGGATTTAGTGATATTTACTTTGAAAAAATGGTATTATTATCTCTTTGGGGAGAAGTGTGAAATATATATAGATCACAAAATCCTCAAGTATATATTGACACCAAAAGATCTAAATATGCATCAAAGAAGATGTTTAGAGCTGATAAAGGACTATAATCTCTCAATTCACTATCATATTTGTAAAGTAAATAAAGTAGAAGATGCTATAAATAGAAATGATATATCTATTATATAATTGATGCAAATTTATAGGGATATGAAATTCTTAGATTTGGAAACGATGGATATGGTAATCATAATGTAAGGAATATCATTAATCCTTTCACAAATGATTGCTCAACAATCTCTTATAGAGAGATTAAAGGATGATCAAGGAGGTGATGTGGGAATTAAAAAAAAGTGGAAACTATAAGGAAAGATAAATACTAATATATTAATGTTAATTAGGAAGGATTTTTAAGATTTGTGTCACATATATATGTACCATCAAATCCTCAGTAAAAGGATCTATTGGATGATGCACATAGTTCAAACTTCTAACTCCCTCCTAGAATCACAAGGATGCATCATGATCTTTGAGAACACTATTGGTGGGAAAAAATGAAGAAGGAAATGCTAGAATACACACCAAAGTTTCAGGTATGAAAGAAATTGTAGACTAAAATAAAAAATTCCAAGGGGATGATGCGACCATTACCCATACCAATATGGAAATGGGAAAACAACACCATGGAATATGTTATAGGACTTCCAAAGAAATCTTGAGGAATCAATTATATATTTGGTATTTGGAATAATTTATAAAGAAATATCTCATTATCACAATTTTAGAGGACGTATCCATGGATCAACTATCAAAAATATACATTAGAGAAGTGGTAAGGCTACATGGAGTAGCACTATTGATGGTATCTGATCAAGATTTGAGATCCAACTACAAGTTCTAGAAATGTTTCTAATATGTTCTAAATAATTACATGAAGTTTAGTAAAACTTATCATCCTAAAACTTATGGACTATCTGAGTATACTATTCATACATTTGAATACATGTTGAGAGCATGTTTTATGGATTTAAATGGAAGATCAGACCAACATCTACCTCTGTTTTAGTTCTCATACAACAACAGTTTCCACTAAAGAATCCAAATAGATCCCTACAATGATATTTATGGGAAGAGGTTAAGAACACCTATATGGTGTGATTAATTTATTTAATGAAAAGTACTAGTTCCAAAAAATCTCTTGGAAATAGTGGAAAAGGATAAGACTATTTAGCAGCACATCAAGGATGGTCAGTGTCGAAAAAATATCTATGCTGGAAATCATCGACAAGACCTAGAAATTGATGTTAGAGGAATGGTATTATTTGAAATATCTACATGGAATTATGTGATAAAATTTCAAATGGATTAAAATATTTTTCAAATATACATCATCCCATTTGAGATCCTTGATATAATTAGAGTGATGCCCTATTGACTAGAACTCCCACCAAACTTATCTTAAGTATATGATGTATTCCATGAATACCTCTTGAGTAAGAACATACTAGACCCCTCACATGTACTCCATCTAGACGTGGTACCATTGGAGAATGATCTTTCCTATTAGGAGCAGTCGTAGAAGATCTTTGATCATAGGGAAAAGGTTCTTTGAAGAAAGATAATTAACCTTGTCAAAGTGATTTGGAAAAATAAAAGTTTGAAAAAGAAACATGGGAACTGGGGAGGTTATGAAATAATGTTACAATATTATATTTTAGTGTGGGAAAAGAAAAATTTGACTATGAAATTTATAAATGGGGGAATATTTTAACAACCTGAACTATTATAAATAAAATTCCCCTTTTGATTTAATTAAATGTATTATTATATATTATGGTTATAGAAAAAATGAACATTTTTATATATAATATCTTATATAATTTAAAATACCATCAAATATCATTAATTTAGATAATATAGAGATTTCATAGTGATCACATGATTAGTACAAATATAGGGTTTTAATAAATCTAATTGACATAGAAGAATGAAGTGATGACCTCAACTAGTAGGATTATAACCAATGAAGACGTTTTAAAGAATCTTATAAGGGATATAGAATCAATGGGACTTTCACTTGACCATGTCCATGCTGATATCCAACAACTTAATCACGAGAGAAACTGTTTATGAGATATGTTCACTCTCATCAAGATCAGGACGCAGACCATGTCCGCAAAAGCACCCCATGAAAGTATCACCAACACCCACCTTACACTTAGAGTGTTTGATGATATCTTAAAGGGATGTGTATGAAGGAAGTATTAAAAAGTTTATGTACATTATTTTATAATATAATGAAAAAATTTTAATCCTATTATTATTACTCTACATATTTTTTTTATTCAACAAAAAAATAATTGTATTTTTTGAGTAATATTCAAATTAAAATAAGGATTTTTTTAGAAGATTTAATGGTTTTATGAAATAAATAATCTTTTAATAATATATTTTAATTAAATAATTTTTATCAAATATAAATTAACATATAATTTTTATCAAATATAAATTAACATATAATTTTTATAAGGGTTAAAAAATTGCTATTGTAAAAAATGAAACATTTCTGAATAAATGTAAATTATTATTTTAAAAGTAAAAATTCACTTATTTAGAAATTTATATAGTTAAAATTAATATTATTTTTTGAATTAGAACATCAAAATTATCCAATAGTTATCTTTTCATAATTTTTTTAGATAATCAAATTTTTGGGTAAAAATTAAAAATCATATGGATACATGGTGTGTATTAGGACATAATGATGACCCAAAATTGATATAACAAATACTATAAAAATTATTCACAACCAAATAAATATTTTCTATTTAAAATAATTATTTAAAACTTTTATCTTATTTATTTTATAAATAATTTATAAATCCTCCCAAACCATTAATATATTTTAAGGATTTAAAATCATTTCATTAAGAGTATGACTTAACTCCACATAAACAAGGGAATTATTTCATTAAGTTGGTCCTTATTCTTAATAAAATAATTAAAAACACTCCCATTTTCATGAATGTATGGGAATTAACCTTGTTATGGTTTGTGGGTTTGGTTATTTTATTATATAGATTCCAAAACCAAAATTTGAGGAATATTAACGAAATCCCCCCTCTTTTTATATATAAAACCAATAAAGATCCCACTTATCTTTAGTAAAAAGTTTTAGAACAAATACTTACTCTTCCCTCCCCTATCTCGATTCCTCCAAAATTTCTCTATTCTCTTAATAATCCCCCCCTTGAATTTTGAGTCACACGGTAATGTAAGGGTTTTTTTCATTCTCATATTTAATAAAGATTCATTATTATCTTATGCCTTCCATTTACAATCCTGAATATTGGGAAATGTATTTACATGTCCTTATTTCATACCATTTTATTTAAAAAGGATTGTATATCCCCTTATTTCTCAGTAAATCATTTTTATGAATCTTTAAGTTGCATTGTTATGCTGTCAACATTTCACTGCGATTTCCAATGCCAAAACAATTGTGTAGTGAATACCATATCCATTTCCTATAAAGGGTATTCAACTGTATAAACTTATAACTCATTTTTTTGGGACATACATGTATATATTTCACACTCCTTTATCTTTTAATAAAATATGATGATTAATAAATCAATGTTTAATGAACTGTGTGGGACACTCAATCATAAGAATAACATGAATGTGACGGGTGAACCCGGAATTATATGGTGCTCTAATAATATGGGTAATGTTTAGTCTCATGAGATGTCAGGTTGGAAAAATTATTGAACCTAATTCATTTATGGGACTTTCTATATCCTGAATTCTTGGAATTTTTCCTTGATCAATGTTTATGATGCAGTGTTTTAAGTTGTTTCCACATTTCCCATTTTCCCTTTATGTTTATCATTCTATATCTTGTCTTATTATTCATGTTACTTTTATTCCCCATTGATATGACTATTATATAATATGTGTTACCTTATTACATTCTTATTACCTTACTATTATTTATACCTCACCACTTTCTTTTGTATTCCCCCAGGTTATCTAATTCAGTTTTAATTGCATGCATGATAAGGAAGTTTTCAATAAAGATGATGTTTTTCCTATTTTAAATTGTTATGTAATGTACCTAATTCCAAAAGAAACCAGAATTATCAATCTTCTGGGTTGTATAAAGTTCAAGTTTATGTAATAAATCATTTATTAATGTGATATAAAGAGCAGGGTTGTTATATAAAGAATATTGAAAGATATCATGATTATGTTATAAGAAATATAAACATGTAAATATAGTGTAATCATCTGTAAACATAAAAGTATACATTTACCACTTAAATTGGTTATTTTTGTTGGTATAATCATATATATATATATATATATTCCCTAAGGGTCAAGATTCACTGATCTCATTTATATATCTGAAATAATCCTTATATTGTTTTCATTTCATACATATATTACAAAACATATCATTATTCACCTTTAAATAAAGAATTTGTAAGTCCCTGTTATTATTAAAAATGATGATAATATTTTCATATTATTTGTCTAAAATTTCAATTTCATATAGAAAAATAATTTTTTAAAGCATTGATACTTTTGGTATTTTTCATTTCTAGTTAATGTGAATTGATATTATAAACATTATCTATTTTTAAGAGTACAAATAGTAGGATATAATTATTATGAACAATATATATAACTTTTTTAATTTTAATTAATTATTCATCATTAAATAATTGAGGTATGTTGATATAGTTATATTTAAAAAAATATAATATACCATTTTTAAAATAGTTGAACTAGAAACCCTACCTATTCAAATCCTTTTATTTTTACATTAGAATTCTATCCCAATGTTACATGGTCTCTATAATATTTTTTGAATGATTAAAAATTATAAGGATCTATAATAATTTTTTACCAATATTATGTGTAATATAATTATTTATTTGAAATTAAAATCCATTTATAACTTAATAATAAAATACTAAAAGATTTTGGTACCAATGAAACTTTGGGTCCAACAAGATTAGTAGTAGATACTTTTGAAACCCAAATATATTTAATAGTTGAAATGTATATACTATTAGTTAAAATATATTTAGGAAAAAATATAGTATTATGCATTGATTTTGGAAATCTAAATGAAAAATCATAACATTAATATCCAATTATCATACATGAAAATCAATTAATATAAGTAACATTTCTAGTGGTTATTTTATTAAATAAATTTATCTTCATTTTGGACACTTATCTAATATATCTAATACCTTTCCTATCATTATGTTTTAATTTCATGGATAAAAAATAATATAGTTTTAACCTATCAATAGTGATGTTTGAAAATATTTATTTAAATTTATTATTCTTAATTTTGAGATTATATATATTATTGTTCAAAAGTTTTATCCTAGAAAAGGTAATAATTATCATAATTTTTAATTTTTCAATAAGATGTTCTTTATCATCCTACACAGCTTTTCTATTTTACATCTATAAATTATATATCTTAATCACATATTAAACTTATTATAGAATTTTGTTACATATTTCAATTGTCTCTTTTAAAAATGTGTTTTAAGAACAAATAATTACCATAAAAACCAACTTAGTCTATTCCATACATGAGATAAATATTTGAAGAATCATTTACTTATTTTTAATATCCACTGATAGAGTTTTCCTGAATAAAATTATATTGGCATATTATGTATTTCATTTTTTGAAAATTTTATTTTTTATACTTTCTTTAATTTATATGTTTTATATTGTGAGGCTTAATGTAAATTTTATTTTCTTTACCCATGAAAGATTACAATTGTATCGAAATTTGAGCTATAATTATTAACTATCTAACATTTCCTCATTTAATCCCATCATAGAATTCACAGGAAACCATTTCTTTTCAAGAAATATTTATTCAACCACTTTGAAATCAGATCCAATACCTCATAAATATTTTTTAAATTAATATGTTTAGAAGAGTTGGTAAATAACATATGAGATGGTTAATTTAAATAAAACTCCCATTTATTGGTTATTCTCTTCCAAATTCATTTTCTTCAGTTCTTGTTCATATTGAACCAGAGAAGCATTTACCTCATCCATTTAATATTCCAAGATTGTATTTCATTATTTATTGTTTTCATTCATATAATTCCATTTATTTGGAAGGAATATTGATGTTATTTCAACAAGAACATCATTTCATAATGTTTCATTGATGTATAACATTTACTCAATATTAAAAAATTTTCTTATAAAATGATATATGACTAAAAAATTTATACTAAATGAAAAAAATTATTTATTATATTTGAATTCAGAGAATATTTAGAATAATCATTACCAACATGAGTATAAAGATCACACATTGATATTTTATTATATTTTTAAATTCCTTTCTAGTTTTCAGTCTTTAATTTTTCAAATTTACCCTCTATTTAGGTTTCCATCGATTTTAATCTTTTACATCAGAGTATAGTGGTATCTGTGAAATCTATCCATTGAATTTTAATTGATGTGACATAAAAATATATATTCTCTTTGATACTTTACATTATATGATAAAAGTTTAGTATAATAAAATATATTAATACAAAAATAAAAAATTATGATATCTAATAAAATTGATTTTGGATGAAATTTATATTTCCAGTATGATTATAATTCTAGTCAATAAACAGTTTGAATTGTCACTTGAAAATTATACAAGATAAAACAATATAGATAATATCACAATGTTATTTAGTGACTTATATCAATGTTATTTTAGTATAATATTCACACCCTCCCAAACTCTTTAACATATGTGGATATTAAATATTAGAGATTATTTTTTTATAAAAATCACAACATATTTATTAAAATCATATTCTTAAAACTTTAGGAAGATCAAAATACCCATAAGCATTTGTCAATGAGGAAAAAATGAAACAATACATTAAATTTTAGTAGACCAACCTATTAATAGGGATATTTATTTTATAATGTAAAGTAAACAATGAATCTATATTTAATAAAAAGTAATTATTATTGAAAAATTATATTTCATAGAATAATAAAAGAGTCTAATGTAGATTCAACACATCACATTGAAATTTGAATTTATATGTTCGAACACAGATATCAGTAGCATTGGTGGATTAATACATCTCTTATTTATTATTCTTCATCTTTATATCCATTATTCTATAATGAATATCTTATATATTTTCATTCATAATTTTTTCTATTTTATCAGTACGATTATTGATCATTATTTCTATATTTGCGAATGGCTATTACAATATCTTGATGTGTTTTTTTCTCATTTATTTTAAATATAAACTATTTCTAATAATTTTTTACTCATGTTAAAGACTTCATTTGTCATTAGAGTTACAATATTATATATATTGTTATCCAATATATAATTCTACACTATATTTTTTATATATTGAACCATATGTATCATAGTATACTTGAACTTATTAATGTATTTTCAGAATTAATAGCATAAAAAGTCAATCGATGTTCATGTCTTCATGAATTTTATAGCGAAGTAATCACAACACTATTTAAATATTATCATAGTTTTAAATCTAACCTCTTATGCTTTAGTTGTCTCAATTTTTTATTAGGGGTTTTTTATATTTTTTATTCAATAATAATAAAACATAATCACTTGAATAAAGATATTTTCAGACCATTATTCATGTAGAAGGCACAAACTAAATATTTATATAAATATTTATTTATGTTTTTTTCATAACAAGTGATTATATTATTCTCAAAAGACAACAAAAAATATATTTAAAATTTATAAAATTGTCTATTTTTAGAAGGAATAAAACTAAATCGAAGGTTAAAATGATGTATATTAAAACTATAGGAAAAATCATGAAATAGATTAAATAAAAAGTATTTTAGTTATCCAGGTGAAGTGTTGTAACAAACCATGTCATTATGTTTAGGTAAATTCATATGGAATTTAAATTTTTAGTTTTAAATTATGTTTTTTTGAGAAAAATGATGTTAATTTTAAATTTTAGAGTTAGAAAATATTGAAGTGGTATTTTTATAAATTTGTGGGTGTTTTAGTGGTTATTAGTGGTGTTGGGAGGAAGCAGTCTTGGTATGAGAGATAAATTTGACTGAAGTTTGGATATGACATTATAATTGGGGGAATTGTGGATTTGTGTATAGAATATGTAAATTATTTTTTGGCGATTTTAATGCATCACATAGAAGATTTGGAATTTCTCTATGAGGAATTATTGAGTGGGATGCATCACACCACAACCATAGGGATTTCCTATGAAGGGTTCTTAGTGAGAGGATTATCACATTTCCTCCAGGTTCTTGGTTGAGATGTGAAAAAGAAATCACACTACAATGCATGGTGTGGATTTATTTAATGTGTTTTTAGGAATATTTTTTGGCTATAACCCATTGGGTCATTGTATAATGAAACACTAGAAGTTGGGAATTGTGTCAGGATCCTTTATATCATGTCATAATAGTCCTCCAATCATATTTTTATAATGGGAATGGTTTTCTATTCTAAGTTTGACCCCTTATTTATTATTTTTAAAAGTGACTTGAGAAATGGAATTTTGGATAGCCCTATCCCCCTTGGTTACCCACATAGATCCCCTTGTATCCCCATTAATTTGTTTCCAATTTGAGGTCCTTTAATGACATTAAACTAAGGTAATCTACTCACTTTATTTATTATTATTAATTTTCTTCCTCTAGTTTTAGTTAGTTCTATCTTTTGTTATTAATATGATTCAACCAAAGAATGATGGAATCATACTATAATGATTGGGGAATTATGGTGGAATGAATTACAGACCCTAAAAGAGAATGAATTTTGTCACTTGATCATGGTTTCTATAGAGTTATATTTCTAGGTCATTTTTTCTAGGGGTTACATTTTATTAGTGTTGAACTGGAGATGGCTTAGTTATATATTCAATAGTATTTTCAGCTATGGAAATATATAAGGTATGGGTTGATGCTTCCACACATCATTGGTAAAGTTTTTGGAAATGTGGAAATTATTAGTTAGTTTTATGTTATTACAATTAGTTATATCAATTTTTTAAATTAATTATAATGGAATATAATTAATTATTTTTGTTTTATGGATAGAGATAGGGGATCAAAGTCATGTTGATTATTAGGGTGTCATAGGATTGTTATTTGGATAATTTATTAAGAATAGGGGATAATTTTTATGTTATAGTTAGGCAGTTTCTTTAATACTTCACTAATTTTATTGAATGTATGTTCTTGAATTAATTTTCCCTGTGGTTTATGTTTGGGGAATTGTGAGTGGGATCAGGTGAACCCTAAATTTTGAAATTTTATAGGGTATAACTTTTTTGTATTTGAATGGAAATTATACACATAGTTTTGGAATATTAAGAGTCCATGTTACCTAGAGGGATATTTCTAGGAATATTCAATAGACCCCAAAGTGATCATGCCATGTGGGAATGATTGGTGTTATCTTGGGATGATATTTGATGAGATTTTTTGAAACCTAGAATTTGGTTAGGATCTAAAGAAAAAATATTGGATGATATATAGGATTGATATTTCTTCATAAAGGATAGGGTGTAGCCTTGTAACCTTGAAACTACTTGAGTGAGAGGATTCGACTATTTGGTATGGGTCAAGTAAACCATGGAAATACATTTTTTGGCACATATGTTTTAATGGATTACATAAGAGGGTATCTACCTCCATGGGTGTGTTTTGAGGAACTTGATAGTTATAAAGTGGGGGGGGATGTGATCTCTTGTATATGGGTCCCTTGAGGTATAGAGATGGAAATGTGACATCGTTATGGACAACAAAAGAGAATTCATGTGAGGCTTGGGTAGTACTAAAGGGGTATTCTAATGTGTTGAATGAGTGGGGGTTTGGTTAGTCCATTTGTAGAAATAGTGCATGGAAAGTTTTGGTAAAATACTAAGCAACTAGTGAGAACCCAAGGGTAGTAAACTTTTACTTATGAACATGACATGGAATAGAGGATAGAGTGTGTGTTACCATCAGGACCAATGGGATAGTTTATGGACTGAGAGTGCCATAATATAAGGGAACAACCTTAAATAATACATTAAATCGATTATTTAGACACGAAATCATTTTCTTATATTGTTAGAGATATTTTATGTTTATATTTTTATAGAATTTTTCATCACCCTTACATAAATAAATATTAAATCAAAAAGTGGACACTACCACCCAATATCATTTTTCCCACAATAATACTTTTAAAATAATGTTTTATTTTTATGAAATATCATTACAAATTTCATCTTGACCTCATCCTTTTCCTTATACATCCTTAAAACCCTTTGAAAAAAATTTGAAAATTGGGGATGAGAAAAAAAATATCAAGAAGTAACATATAGAAAAAAATAAAAATTATATCAATCCTTTAATACTCATAAAAATTTCTCGTTTTCAAAATACACTTTGGCCTCAAAATAAATATTTTTTTACCCATGAAATAAAAAAATATGTCCATTGATTTTCATAGAAATGTTCATGAAAAATCAATAAGGAAAAATAAAAAACATAATTATTTCTTTTCAATCATGAAAAAATCATGAAAAATTATACATTTCTATCTTAAGAAGAAACATAAACATCCCTTTAAACTTAATATCATTGGATTATTTTGTGAAATAAGTAGATTCATTTTAAAACCTATAGAAATCATTGATAAATAATATAGGTAAATTAATAAACTGTCTTAGTATTACTATTATAATCACAATTACAAATAGAATAACCTATCCAATAAAATGTAATATTCTATTTTGATAAACCTAACTTGTTAACTTCGTCCCTTTACCCAATACATTAGAGATCTATATCACGCTCACCCATAATTATGAGCTATATTTGGATCACCAATAAAAATTAAGTATTTCAAGATTTCCCATAATTATAAATAATCCCCAAAAACAATAACATAATCATAACACCTGAAATATTTCATTTGTCATCCTCACACACATAAAAATTGTTTTTCACCCATAATAAGGAGACTTATGAATATTAAAATATCGATTCCATTTAATTTTTAAAAAAATACATAGAATAATTTATAAACGGGTTTTATGGGAAGAAAACATGGAATTATGTAAAGGAATAAAAAAATAAAATAAACGTTTCAGTGGTGGGAAAAATAATTGACCGAACTTATTTTAAAAGATAACATTTCTTTTACCTTTTTAATCAAACAATTCTACATAATGTATGTAAAAAAGTTCTTTTAAAAACCTTAGAATGAGTGTAAAAAGTTTCATAAAATTTCAAGGAGAATTCATTTTTGTCCATATAAATACATCCACAAAATTATTTTAATAATATAAATATAGTAAAAAATGATTTAGAAAATTAATCTTTAGAACTTTTAAAACGAGGTTTTAAGGTAAATTGTTCTTTACCTTGAGTCCAAATCATCACATACAATATTTATCTTCTTAAATAAAAAACTAATCTTAATTATTTACATTATTAGGAACCTTTTTAAACTTCATTATTCTTTTTATTTTATTTGTTACCATGTTATATACAATTACTTAATCAATTAAGTTCATGTATAATGTTTTGATGTTATTTGGATCATTTCATAAAAAAATGAAATTGGTCGGTTGAACATAGTAAAAGATTTAATTATTCCATAATATATAGAATAATAATCATTTAATAATTATTATTCAATTATATTAATTACACTTTGAAAACCATCTACAAAATATGGATATGAAAAATTAATCCTGTTACAATAATAAAGAAAATAGGACGTACATACACAAGAGTAAATTTTCATTTTTAAAGAGAATGAGAGAAAATAGGGGAAAAAAATTATATTTATAGAATTATTATTATATCATAAATATAATATTATTTATTTTAATAAATGTATATTTAGATTCTTTGTGATGGAGTTATAGAAAATGAATCACGACGCTTTGTGGAGGTGGTATTCCCCACGAACAAACAACTATCATTATCATTTTTCAATGGATGGAAAGGTAAGAAAGAGGATGATATATTATATTTATATGATGATAAATATTTCATTGTTATAATATATAAATATATATACCTTAAATAAATTATTATAACTATATGTGAGAGGAATTGATGGAAAAGCAATTCCATTGTTTTTGTGAGGCATTGGTCCGCCATACACTCAAATTATGGTTTCATTTCCCATTTGATGGAATAATGAGTAAGATATAGGTTATAAAATTAAACTAAAAACATATCCTAATATTTAAAATAATATTTTATTTTATTTTATCATGGTTAAAGAATATTTTATGAAATTTTAAAAATAAATAAAGCAATAATGCTCGGTCTGGAATTATTCCTCTTCTTCGGGAAACCTATTTAGGTTTATACCTAAATCCATACTCAGTTTATTTTATGATTAAAAAAATTTCTCTATGAAGTGCGTATGGTTGTAAGTAAGGCATTTTGGAAGGTCCTTGCTGAACCAAAAGTCTCTTGAAGTGTTTATATGATAGGAGAGGTGTTTTATTTTATAATTGTTGGAGACGACACACATGGATTTTTAAAAATGAATAAAATATGTTAATGATTTAAAAAATTAAAATGGATCAAAAATGGAAATATAACTAATATTAGATAATATGGTCTATAAATATGAAAATTAAAAATAATTTAGAAAAGTTTATATTCCATTTTAACCCTTATCAATAAACATATTTTAACCATAATCGTGGTAAATGATTTTTTTTAATTTTACTATTCATTATGACAAAACATTAAGTTGAACTTTATAAATAGAACAAATTATTAGGAGTAAAAAAATTGAATCCATTTTAGAAAAAATAAATTAAAAATGGAAAAAATTAATTTAATTTTAAACCCATAAAACATGAAAAAACGGGTTTTCAGAATAATGTCTTTTTAAGTATAAAAATAGTTATCTACCAAATTCAAGTATAAAATTTATTCCAAAGACCATAATTAGATTATTAATATTATGATTGAAAAAATTTTCATTTTAAATCATTTTAATTTTTTTAAAACATTTAAATTATTGAAATGAAAATATAATTTTCAATAAAAATAAATATTCTTCAGTATTCATTGAAAAATAGTACTTTTTAAAAAATGCTCCAAAATCCATAATAAGACAATTTTGATACAATGAAATAATAAATTAATTTCATTTTTTTCAAATTTAAATTCAATAATTTTAACATAAATCATATAAATAAAACCATATAATGCATAAAAAACCTAATTTGTATGAAATAATTCCTTTTCCATTTTAAATAAATATTTCTTAATGATATTATAATGGATATAGATATATAAAATATAATTAATAAATAAAAAAAAGTCATAAAAATTAATTATCTTAACATTATATAGGTTTTTACACTCTTCCCCCTTTTTTCAATTTGATGCTCAAAATTTTAATTGTTACATAAATAAGTGGGGATATTTTTTACTTTATAAAATTTTATGACTCCCATGTTTCTTATTCATTCATATAGTTATTCCAAAAAATCATTACTTAGTAAAATAATTTATTCCATAATAATTTATTTATACGGTCAGGAATATTTATTATCTTTTCCATATAATAAAGCATATCTTTCAAATGAACTACTTTAGGGATCAAAACATGAGATGAATCCAATATATATTATCATAATAAAAAATATAAAACATGTCATATACCTGAGATAAACTCAGAGGAAAAGCCACTTGGTTAGAAATTTATCCAAATTTTTCTAGGATTTAATATTGTCCATTGAGCAACAGAATTAAATTTCTCTTTTCCCCAAAATTAATAACAATTTTTCCTGGAGATACTTCAATAAAAACATGGTCAACTTTCATGGAAGAATGATTTTTCCCTTTGTTAATCAACTTAACATTTTTTCCTAATCAGAGTTTTACTCTTGTGCTACTAAATCAGCTTCACCTTCTCAATTATTTCTTAAAAAAATTATAGTCCCAAAATATTATTTTATACACTTTATCTCAATAACATGTATTCTGACACCACATTCTTTATAATTCCTCAAAAGGCGCCATAATTATATTGGAATGAAACTGTTATTATAAGAAAACTCCAATAAATTTTTACATTGATCCAAATTTCCCTAATAACCACTTGAATAGGATCAAAGGTTATCTTTTAAACTTTGGATAGTTCACTATGACTATCAATCATATTTTGTATGAAAGTTTATACTAAAATTTTATTCCATCCCAAATGAATTTTTAAGTCCTTTATTGATATTATAGGTGAATATGGGATCAAGATCAGATAAAATGAAGCGGGGGACTCTATTTAATCTAATTATCTCGTTAACATGATGTTTAAAAGTTTATCTGAAGAAATATTTTCTCTAATGAAGATAAAATGATAAGAATTAGATAAGAATTAAATAATTACCAAAATCACATTATTACATTGAGATGTATTTGGTAATTCCACCATTAAATCCATTGATATATTATACAATTTATTTTCTGGAAATGGAAAATATTGAAGCATCCCATTTCAAAATTCCCAGTTGGATTTAACCTATTGAAAATTCAAACATTTAAAAATAAAATTAGTAATATATTTATTCATTTATCCCTACATTAAATTTTCCTAAAGGTATCTATAAATGTTTTTTCCCCTAGGATGAATCGAAAATAGAGAGTAATGAGACTCACTCAAAACTTATTTCTTCAACTAGTGGTCACATGAAAACATATTTTTTTTAAAATTTACAAACATGTTTTTTGTGGATATTAAATTCATGAAACTTAAATTTATTAATCCATTCTACCTTTTAATGTAATACAATATCATTTTTTATGAACTTTCATAATCAGATATGAAAAATATAATTATACTAAAAGTAGAAACAAAATAGAGGGAGTTCCTATATTAAAAATTTGCATGCTGATTCATCAAATAATTAACCAATGTATAATGTTCTAGACTTATCATAATTATTATAGAATTATATTTCCAACTCAAATAATCAACAAATTTTAGCTATTTTCCAAGACTGTAATGAATTGTTAAGTCATAATCATTTAGAGGTGGTTCTTTATTAGGAAGTTGGTAATAGTTGGATGGTATTAGTTAGTTGATGCCAATTTTCGTGAGAGATAGATGAATGAGGTTTATTATTATTTTAGTTGTACATGTGGATATGATATGATTTTGGGGAGAAAGGATAGGTTTTCTAGAGGTTAGAGTGGAACTTAATTGTATTTTAGGATTGAGTGATCAGTCATGAATACATTTTTTATTGAGTATGTTATGAAAAAGGAAACCTAAGTGAAAAAAGAAACCTGAGATATTTATAGGTGTTGGTTTCATCTTGAATATGATAGCTGAGTTTTAGAATAGTTTAGATCCTATGGTGATGGATCAATAACTTTGAAATCCATATAAACATAATCGTTTGAGGTGTGTGATGATGCAATATGATCAGAAAATAATGTTTTGGGACACCACATTTTTTAGATATAAGGGTTTAAGTAATATTAGGATATATGATAGTTTATGGTTTGTGGAGAAATGTATGTGTCATTGAGGTATAAATATTATATTGGTATCTTTAATTCTAAGACCAATGGATGATAGAAAGTGGATCCTAAATCATGGTGTGTAGTTAAGAAATGTCTCTAATAGGTTATTCCCAAAGAAAATACTAAGAGTGGGGATTTGGTAAAACTTTTGAACCATTTATAGGGGGTTAATGAATATATATATATATAATTATTATATATGTTCTGATGGAAATCCAACAAGGTTCTTAGAGGCTTATGGTAAATATATGATAGATCATAGAAAAGTATGTGGTGGATAAGATTTATTTAGTAGAGGGTAAATGTTAATGATGAAGGTTTGGAAAAGAAAATTTACAACTAGGGTGAGTTGTGACCTTGTCTAGATCATGAGAGGATCTACATCAGAGTGATGTAGTATAAAACATGATGTTCTTAGGGAAATATTTAACAGTTATTGAGGACCATTTATATAAGTTCACCTTTACCCATGGGTAAATCTAGCATACATGTAGGAGTTATCCCATTTCATAGTTTATTGGCATTGGACAAGGGTTAGTATGTTCAAGAGAGAGCTATTTCTAGAGGTATTGGGAATATCAGAACAATGAGTGTAGCTTATATGTTGATTTTGTCTATTTTAGAAACATTTCTCAATTAACGAAACAAAATAAATGATATATTTATGAACTTGTATAATTTTACTAGTGTTATGATAGTATAGACAATAATACAATAGTAATTATCCTAACAATCCTTAGATAGTGACCCTCACATTAGGTGGGTTAGGTCATGTAATGTTGGGTGCATCTAAAAGGCTGATAGATTCAATAATTCTTAGGATGGAATTATGATGAATCATATTTAGTTTCATGACCATACTATATTTAATGATTCATTTGTGGTAGCTGGTACTCTTATTAAATGTTTTGAATAATAAGTTTGGTGGATCTCATGGGCTACATGATATTGTTTAGGGGAGGAATTATGTTGTGGAATTAGAGTCTGTAATAGTCCCTCCGGTGTCTATTCTGATAAGTTGATGCATGAGAGTGCTGAATGGGAATTATTTAATGTAATTAGGTCATGGGAAATATATTCAAAGTTAGGTATGTTGTTTTTATTTTGATTTATTTATTTTTTGTGTAATATTTGGATCTTTTAAGAAAAAACCATTTATTCATGAGCTAGTGTATATGTAGAGGATCTAAAATAAGTTGAAATAAAGAATTTATAGTAGAATTACAATCCAATGGATGGATTGTATAGTAAAGATTCATATTAGATGCTTCTTTAGTATATGAAGCACTATGTGAATGAATTTTAATAACTTTAACAATTATAGGCCATTAAATTTAGAGGGAAATTGAATTTTTAGTCCTTGGGTATGAGAGTTTTTAGAATATGGGATGGTATTTTAATTATTGGATTTGAGACATCTATAATAGATGATTTAGGCATTTATTACTTTTGATTTAATGACCCAACCCACTGGGGCCTACCTAGATAGAAATAATATGAGTGTGACTACCCCAAGACTACCTCCAATAGGGAAGGGGCTGGAAACTAGTGTCGAGATGGAATAACTTATACATGAGAGGCATTATAATAATGCACATACACACAAGAACACATCTCCATTCCCATACAATTTTGAGAATGTATTTAAAAATAACACAAAAAATGAAGGCACAATATATACCCCACATCAGAGTATGAAAAAAGTACTAAGATCGATAAAGGGGCTAAATAAAAGTCCAAACAAAAATTACAAAAGCCCAAAATTCTAAGAAGGAGGGAAATACTATAAAAAGAGAACACTTAGAAAAAACATAGGATTATCTATCCTAACTATACTCTACATATTCCCTTTCCTCATAGGATATCGTAAAAGGTCCATCGTTTACATAATACATGACACATGCATGACAAAACCCATGTAGGGTTGAGTATAACAAGACTAAGAAGGACACCTCGAAATCACTAAGCATAAAGCATCAAGTGTAGTTATCTTAAATTAATAACACAAAAATAATCAAAACATAGATATAATCATAATAGAAAACCGGTCTTATGTGGTCTGAACCAAAACTCCACATCCTTTGGATACTATGTGAGACATCTAGGTAACACTCATTCTGGGATTACTCCCCCCATGAGTCGTGTTATCACTGGTGACACTTATCTAAGAGTCCGTGATCATTGGGACTCACCAAATAAGTAAAAAATTTATATCTAAAGACATAGATACATAAATAGGGGATAAAATACAAAACCGTTTGGGGAAAAAACAAACCCAATATGGGTAAACCTACTATGTGTGGGATCTTATGCCTGATGGTACCTTAAACCCTACTCAAATATCCCACTAAATGTGGGATTACTGACCTATTCATGGTTGTCAATCTGATTCAATGAACCCCACCTAGGGTATAAGAAGGAATGATATAGGATCGCAGATCGATCTCATGGATGGACACTACAAACTCTATATCATACTCATCATTAAGAGAGGATAATAATCTTGACTTAAGTATGTAATTCCACACAATACCCTCAAGGGTACGGATGAAGGGAATGATTTCAACCAATACCATTCCAAACCAAAGAAACAAAGGGCTCTAAGACATCACAGAGGAATTACATGGATTGTACTTAGGATACATAGTGTGTACCACTAAATAGGTACCTTCCCATTACAATGAACATATCCATATTCCCATGACTATGTACCCCAAGACCTGACCATGTACACCTGGCTATGCCCATGTACATAGATCATATCATGTACTCGGGCCGTGTCTAAGTACATGGATTGACCTATGTACTCAACATGTTCCCATGTATCCTCAAAGATAAAAAAATTCTATTAAACAAAGGACCAATGGAATGTAGTAGGTTATATATAGTGTGTGATACTTATCTCTTCCACAGAAACCCTCTTTCCACAACTCGAGTCCCAAATAGTGTGTATATCTGGATTACATGCTGTGTCATTTGAAAATATAAAAAACACTTAGGTTCATCACACATCATTTATCTAAATCACTTTCACCACTAAATTCACTAATAATTTCACATTTGGATCATGTATATGGTTCTATCATGCTCTATAATAACTTGATATCCATTTCTTGATATCCTAATCAATTGGAAAAAACATTTGTTTTATGTCGTCGTCACGCACCCAAATGGGAAAATGAGAACCTTTGGTCGAATATACCTTCATTTATCCAATGATTTTGTCAATATTTTATTAAAACCTAAATAAAAATATATACCCACAATACCAATCTGTTTCAATAAATAATGGCTATAAAACAATCAAATATTGAGTATCTGTCGAATCACGGGCTAATGAAATCACCCATGATGAACGTGCGAAGAAATGAGGGAGATAACCCTAAATAATAAATATGAGGAATTATCCTCAGACTTATTTTCATTTCAGTCTTAATATATTGTGTTAGAATATATTGATTAAGATGAAATTAATCAATCATCAAAATACAAATAAATCAACCATAATTAAATCTACCATCGATACATGAATCAATTTATTTCTATGGAATTGATCCATGTTTGACATTGTATAAGAAAATGGGAAGAATATATAAAATATAAATGTACTACTTGTATTTTGGATTGATCACTAATGAATAAAAATTCTATATTTTCATCATTAGTGAGATCTATAAGATGCATTGGCGAAGAAGTTCCTTGGTAATCGATCAAGATCTGTTAGGTTCACCATGATATTATCTAATGACTCCTCTATATCTTTCGGGTTATAAATCTAACCCCAATATCTTATAATAACTATATATTAATATGAAAACTTTGGTAATGAAAATTTAATAAAATAAATAAATTAAATTAACTAATATATTTAAAAAAATCACCCATGACCATGCCCGACATGAGCATCCAACATGCTCTAATTTGATGTGATGACTAGGGTAAAACCCACACTCTAGACTGAATGATAGCATCATATTTCTGTTCTGAGACACCATTCTAGAGTAATTATATTTTTTCAAGAAAAATACATAAACATTTTATCAATATATATAATATATTTAAAATATCAATTTTGGGATCACCGAGCCTTATAATCATGGGTCATCTTAGTTCATGGATTTGAAAATAAGACTATATATATTTCAACGATTTATAGGGAAAAAACTGATATGTCACATTATACTCATCATAAGGATTTTCATCCCGAAAAGAAAATATAATACACCAAATATGTGGGTAATGAGATCAGATATGGGTCTTCCTATCCTAAGAATTCATCTAAAGATTCCCATGCGACCACCAAACACGTCGTAAGGTAATTGATCACCTATAGAGGAACCTCTCCTTTCAATCCTAAATCTCCACCGGGTACTCTATAATGACTGTTCTAACCTCGTTGTCTATATTTCTGCAGATGATACATGTTATAGGTCATTCACATACCTACTTAGCTATGACTCGTGTAAGATGTCATGTATCTAGTCCAAAAATGGTGGTAGATCTAAATGGTATTCCACCTCACCGAATCTACACAATACTTATAAAGGGATAATGAATCTTGAAGAAAACTTGTCTCCTTGACCAAATCTTCATAATCCACATCGAGGTGAGAGAATTAAGAAAACATGGTTTCCATCATAAAAATACAATGGCCTCCATCATTGGTCCACATAGAGATTTTTATATCTCAGTGCAATCCTTTTATGCTTCCAGATGGTCTGAAACATTTCTATCATACCTCACACCAAATCTGGGACCATGATTATTGAATCAACTGTATTAGTCCAACAATGAGTTAACTTATAAGGTTTCCCATTCAAGGAATATACTAGTTCCATAATAATGGTGTAATTATATCTATTTTTGTATGTAAACTATACCAAGGGTAGGTGATCCTCTAAACTACCGCCAAAGTATAACAAGAAAGACCAAAACATGTCCTCCAAAATCTGAATGGTTTGATCAGTATGGATATTATTCTAGGTGTAAAATTACATGTTCAAATGAAATTTATTCCCAAAGTACACCCATAATACTCTCCATAATCATAACACGAAGAAAAAATCATGATATGAAATAATATTTGTGGGAACTTCATGGATATAGACTACCTCCTCCATGTAAATGCATTCCAATATCTCTACTAAATGTTTCTCTTGAATTTATATGAATTGGGATGAATTGGTGATTCTATCTAGAATCACCCTAATGGAATAATTTACTTTTGATCTACATGGTAACCATATCAAGAATTCATTGGATATCCAAAACTATTCCCACTTTGGAACATTAATGGGTTGATCTAAAATCACTGGAACCTAGTGCTCATACTTCACCGGTTGACAGGTGATGTATCAAGAGATAAAATTTTCTACTGACTTCTTCATTTATAACCACCAAAAATAGCACTGGAGGTCCTGGTACATCCTTTACACACATGGATTTAACTTTAAGGGGATGTATGATATTCTCTCATCACCTTATCATGCAATTTAAGTGGTACCATTATCCATCTTCTGAAAAGGATAACATGATACCCTCCTTTAGAAAATCCATCATGAGCACATCTAGTGGATATTTTTGTAAGCTATCATAATCTGTATCTCCATGTTTATCTTCCCTAACACACGATAAAATCTTTGGGGTAGGAATCATCAACTATTGATATGATGCATCATCCTTTTCCACTAAGGAAAACTGAAATGAGGCTAACTACTCTGATGCCTCGACTAACAACTGAGAACACGATCTCATGTTGAGATTGTTTTCCACCATGTTACCCTTCATAGGAGTATAGAATATCTCAAATTTATATTCCTATTGGAAATCATAGTATCATCTTAATATCATGTAAATATGTTTCTGAGAGAAGATTTACTTGAGAATCATGTGGTTAGAGTTGAAAATAAACTCCTCACCCATATGTTTATGTCACCAAACCATCATTGAGAAGACTACAATTTCTTACTCAAGATTACGGGGCACATAGTTTGGACCATGTGGAATCAAATATTTATACCCATAGGTAATTATAGTCTTATAATTCATTAGAACACAACCAAGGCTAGTCCTTGAGGTATCACATAACACTATGTATTTGACACCCTCCTTTGGAAATCTCAAGATGGGTTTGATCATCAAACAATAACCCAAATATTGAAAATAATTCACACAACTTTCCATATAAATGAAAATTTTCCCTATCTAGGTCAAATTAGAGAATGTTTCTAATATTTTTGAGAAAATGGGGAAAAAAATCCATTAGTTTCCTTCCAACTCAAGGAAGTTATACACCTCTGTCACACTCTTGGGTGACACCCGATCTAACACTACCTCAAACTTTGTTGGGTGCACTGCTACACCATCAGCTGATATGATGTGGCATATAAAGTGGACCTTGTAAATCTATAACTATAAATTTATGAGATTCCTATAATGCTAGTTCCCTTATAGTTTTTCTGTAACCGCAATAATGTGTCTCGTGTGTTCCTATTTGGGCATCGAGTATACTAGAATATCATCGATAAAGATCACCAAAAACTAGTCTAAGATAGGATGAAAGATCCAATTCACGAGTACCATGAACATTTTTGGGTAATTCATCATGATAAATGGAGTCACTAAGTACTCAAAATGACCATATAAACATTTAAATGTTGTATTTGGTAAATCCTCATCCCGTACTCATAGCCCGTGATAGCTTGATTTGAGGTTAATCTATGAGTACCATCACACCCCTCTTAAATGATTAAAGAGGTCATTGATCCTTAGTTGTGGATACTTATTATTAATATTTAGTTGGTTTAGGGTCCAAAAATCATACACAACCTCAATCTCACATCCACCTTCTTGGAAAAAAACATTAGGAATGCCCAATGAGAAACATTGGGTCTCATTAATCCCTCCCTTTAGAAGTCTTCCAACGACACCCTCAGCTCTCAAAACTCTATGGGTTCCATCTGATATGCTAGTGTAGATATCATTTCCATCCCATGGAGTATGTCAATGAGTAATTTTTTTCTTTCAATCAGGAGGTAAGTTGGGGACATCCTCAAAAAAACAACATCATTCACCGCCACCACTACAAGGAACTGGTATCCCATAGAATCCACTACTATGGGGGTCATACTATCCAACTAGAGAGTAATTAGATTTACTCTTATATGTATGATCCCATCATTTTATTCTTGGGTTCACTTATCAACCATAAACAAAAACCTCATCCCATCACTACAGACACACTGCATAGTCCACATAAAATATTCTATCTGGTCATGAACTATTTATATCCAGTCTATAAATTAGATGAATCTTTAAGTACTCATCACTGCTATAAAAAGATACCATATAAAACCTTTCACCTCCAAGTGTCAGGTCACACTATCTGTAAAATTTTGCGATCATTGATTCAACTCCTTTCATAGTTTCCATGTGTAAAGGAAGAGCCAAGGACTTGATTGGAATATCTATTCCTAAAACAAGGGAATTTTAAAGAAAGTAATGAATCAAAAATGTGTCTATGAATACTATAGATATGGTAGAAAAGACACATATAATTCCTTTTATCATCCTTGGAGCCTCAGATTTGTAGGCTTCCACTAAATGCAACTTTCCTTGCCCCTACCCACTACCTCTTTCATCCCAGTGTGAATCATATAGGATTTTGGTGGAAATAAGTCTATCTTTATACCACATCAAGAATCTTTAAGTGCTCATCATATAAATATGAAACCCTATGTCCACCATGATCCTACATATGCCTCTACTTGGTTGGACCCTAAAATATCTCCCTATCAGCTCTATAATAGGCCAAAAAATCTTGAGCAAGATGTTCCTGACCATCGAATGAGAAGAACAACCTCTACCTTGGCTAACTCAAGATATCCTAAGAGATTTGACATTATAATCCTCTACTACGAGTTCAATTCTTGAAGAATATATCATTCCTAGATCCGTGATATAGCTATCAGTTACCAATTATCAAGGTCTCTACTCTAGGGTGTGCAGTAGCAGCACCCACTATCATCATCTTCTCTATTATGAAACCATCAACAACTAAAGCCCACTCAATCACTCTTGCACAAGTGTGAATGTAAATAGATATCCCTAAAGATTTCATATCTCAGTTTTATACATGTTAAAAGGTCCATGCATTGAAGAATTATTCTATTTCCATATACAAGTAGTATTGAGAGAGATCTTTAAACCTCACTGAATACTCTACGATGGTCATACTACAATACTACAGACTTATAATATCATCGATTGATACAGATCAAAACATTGATGGATAAAACTCCTCCTATAAGAGATGCTCAAATTATGACATGGAGAGAGTCATCTCATAATGTGACTGAGTCCCCAAAATACACGATTGTCTAGGAGATCCTTGAATTAGACTCACTATAAGGACTTCCATATGATCTATAGGTTTCGTCATGAGGAATAAAACTCAAGTGACTTCGTCTAGCCAGTCCTTAATAACTTAAGGGTTTGGCTCACCCCAAAACCAAGGAGGTCACTACCTATAAAACTCATGAAGTTCATTTAGCCTTTGTGTATCCTTAGCTAGTACTACTGGTGAAAATTATTGCTCAATGGGTGGTAACATGACTAGAAAACCACTCGAAGATACCACCTATGGTACATGTACCTATACCAAAGCCTTATCACATAAAGGATAATCCTCACAATCAAGTAATGTTATCTTGGATGACTATTTTCATAGAGTTATCCTGAAATAAAAAAAATGTATCTTGGTCAAAAAGTATATTTGGGGAGATGAATCAAGATGTACATTGAAACAAAAAATAATTCCCAAATGATGCACGTACCAATGTTTTTCACTCTAACCAGTTTCAACATGTACCAAGTAAAAAAATATTCAATCAAAGTCATGGTTAATGGATACATCAACAATTTATCTAATACAATATTCCATATATTGAAATATGAACATAAAACACATTAAAAAAGATTCCATAAAACCCCAATATATCTCATTGCTAGGAAAAAATATATGCTCTAGTCCACATGTAGAGATAACTCCTTTGATATCACACTTTCATGACCCGAACCATTGATCCCCTCCAAACTTTTGATAAACCAAGTGTGACTATTCCCAAGATATCTCAAATAGGCTAGGTACTGGCAAGAAACACCAAGTAAGAATAAACCATACAAGGGAGGAATTATCCTAATGTACCTATAGAGAAGCACAATTTTACAAGACCATAAAATGTGGATAAATTAAAAGAAATTGATAAAAAAATTCATGTACAACATCTAGCTCACATCAAAGTATGAAAAAATATAGAGTGTGATAAATGAGACAAATGAAAGCCCAAATAAAGGCCACAAAGAGTTAAACGTTCTCTGAAATATGGGTTTTCTATCAAATAAAACCACTTGGAAAACACATCAGTCCATTTATCCCAACTATGATCTAGATACTATTTTTCATCATAAACAAATGTAAATTTTTTTTCATCTATATAAGACACAACATGTGTAGGAAGATCCCAGGAAAGGGTTCTTATATAAATGCCCATTGGGACACCCCTGAATCAATAAAAATCAAGCATTTATAGTATTCATCTCATAACGGTAATAAAATAATAATCATAACCAATATATATTCATAATAGTCAACCGATCTCAAATGGTCTCAAAAGAAACCCAAAACCATAGGATACTACTTGAGGCTTTTAGGTAATGATAATCTTGGGGGTACTCACGGCACGATCCATGCTATCACTGGTGATGCTAATCCAATATGTCATGATCATTGGGCCCCACATAAAAAGTACTGAATGTATCTATGAAGGTCATGATGCGTATATTGGGGATTACACCCAGAACCACTGGGGGTTATCATATACCCAATTTGAATCAACTCGCTATATAGGGGATCATATTCCTAAAAATATAGTGAACCCTACTAAAATGAACTGCATGATGGTGGATCTATTACCTTTTCATGGTAGTCATACCGATTTCATTATCCCTAACTAGGGTATAATAAGGAATGATAGAGGATAAAACTCTGATATCATAGAGGGACACCAAAACTCTATTTGGGTCTCATCCTCTAAAGAGGATCACAATCTTGATATGGGGATATAATTCCACAATATACACATGATATGATAGACCAAGAGAAATCTATTAAACTAATACTAGTTGAAAATGATGAAATGAAGGGCTCTATGAAATCTCAAAGTAAGTACACAATGTTTACATATGCCACACGATGTGTACTACTAAATGTAGAATTGATTTTTCTTATTCTAATGTTTTTATTCCCGTGACTGTGTTCCCTAATCCATGCCTATGCACACCTATCAGTGTACTAGTACACAACTCATCCCTTGCACTCTGGCCATGTCTAAATAAACGTCTTAGACTGTGAACATAGCCCAGGCATGTGAATCCTATGTGATATATGGAATGAATCTATAGGAAGACCACATTATGTGTGGTAGTGACCACATGATGTGTGATCCTTATCTCTTCCACATAAACCATAGTGATATAACAAGGTTCTCCCATGACATGTATCTCTAGATTATATTCCATGTAGTTCAGAAGTTTCTATAACCCTTAGTTTCATTATGTGACATTAATCTTCATCAATTACACTACAAAATCCATTAAAAACATCTCATGTGGATCATGGATCTGGGTCAACCATTCACTATAATCACTAGAGATCTATTTCTGGCCATCTAAATTGATTGCGAAACACATCTACTTGTTCATTCATCACACACCCAATTAGAAAAATGAGAAACATTAGTCCAATCTACCTCCATTCATCCTCTGTTATTTTACATCCTAAATCATAGCCATAATCATATGTTATACCCTTGTAATTGTTTCATTACACCAAATAACAGTCATGTAATGATCAAATATCTAGTATCCATCAAGCCAAAGTCCAAAAACATTGCTCATGATGAATTTGCAATGAAACATGAGAGAAAAACCTAAAAAATAAATGTGAGGAAAGAACCTCATATTTTTTCATTTCAATTTTTTTCATAGAATATATAAATAGAGAAGAAAATAACCAATAAAAAAATCAACCATATTTTAATCAAATGTCAATGCATGAATCAATTCTTGTTTATGGAATTGATATGTGTTTGACCTATGATAAATAAATGGGATAAATCCAAAAAATAAAAATTTCCTTCATAGATTTTGGATCAATCAATAAGGAATAATAAATCTTCATTATTGTTGTTGCAAAGATCCACAAGATGCGTTGGTGAAGATGATCCCCAGTTATTGATCGTCATTCATTGTATTTTCTGAGCCCTCATCCAACAAATACTCTAGATATCAATGGTTATGAAGAAAACTATAACATTTTCTCATAACCATATATTTATAGGAAAACTTAGGGCATGGAATATTATTAAAAAAATTAAGTAAATATATATATCTTTTTCCCACAACCACATCCAAACCAAGAATCCAACTCGCTCTAAGGTAGGTCATGCCTATTATAAAACCTACATTCTAGAATCATCAACACATGTAAATTAATGATCCAAGAATACATTATACAGTTATTCTAGTTTGTAGTAAAACTGCATGTGCATGATATTAATATATTTATTAATGTTCAAATATCAATTGTAGGATCACCAAACATTGGAATATCAAATCATCCTAGTGTTTGGATTGAAAAATAATACTATATATATTTCAAATAATTACATTGAAAACCCAAGTCATTACATTATTAATGGTTCTTATGGGTTTTAGTTGATGTTGGAGGAGTTGGTCTCAATACCGGACTACAATTATATTTCAAATGGAAGGCTATTCCAAAATAGGGGCATTGTGGTGTGGCATGTGGGTGACAAAAATTGAGTTACGATGATTTAGGAAGTATTATTCCATAACATGGAATTGTTTTGGGAGGTAAAATCAAGGAGTATGGGTCACACTATTGCTAAATGGTTTCACCTCGAAGGGTTCTTGTGGGGATAAGTATCTTACTACTACTAGGTGGTTGGTCATATTGCAAAGCATCTATTATTCAACAATGTGTGTATGACATATTTTGAGTTTTATTTTATGGATGGGTGTTTCATTATAACCCATTTTGGAAATGCTGTAATAAAATCCTAAAATTGGGGCATTTTTCCAAGACCTCTTGGGTAACATTGCAAAAGAATTTCTATCCTATATTTGAGAATGTTTAGACTCGTATTTTACAAGTCACCCCATCCTCATTCAACCAAATAGAGGATTAAGTTATGAATTTTTATCCTTACCTCTTGTCCATTGTTTCCCCTTATAACTCCCTTATATCCTCTTTTATTTTTGATTTATTGATGGCCATTTCACCACACTTGTTTAGTAATCCCTCCCACCTTTCTGTTATTTTTAATATCCCTAAAAATGTAATTTTTCTTACTTAGGGTTCATTGGATGATTCCATCATAGTATAGTGGAATTGTCCTGACATGATGGGGGATTCATGGAGTGATGGATTGAGGATGATGAAAGTAGAAGAATGTTTCCCATTTCATACCTTTTTGATAGAGGATTGTTTGTATGTTTTTTGGGATTCAATCATATTATCTTCAACATGGTGATTGTTTATGAATAATTTCTTGGTGATTTAAGTTTCAATATTTTCAAAGTAATGGTGTGATCTTTTTTGAAATCATTTGTCATGTTTTCGGTTTCATGGAATTTCATACTTTGCTTTTGTAGATTATTCCTTATTGAATTAATTTTTTTAGTTAATTTTAAATTTATACAATTAATTATAGTGTTTGTGTGTGTTGGGATAAGGTCTCAAGACCACATATATTATTGGTTCAATTTATGATAGCATTGGGGAGCATAGATAGAAAAAACAGATAATTTTATGCTCACGGTAGGTGGTCCCTTTAACAATTAATCAGGTGAAATGAAAGTATATTCTTGTAGTTATGTGTTATGGGGTTCATATTTAGAAAATTGTGAGAAGGGTAGTGTAAACTATGAATTTTGAAATATGCTATGGTAGATTCATTTTAGAGTGTAATTGTTATGCCACACATGGATTTGGATCATTGAATTTTTGGAAGTATATACCACCAAGGGTTATATGTCTACCGGGATTTGATAGTACCTATAGTGATAATGAAATAAGGTATATATCGTGGTACGATTTTTATAGGACTTAAAGAGATGTTTGATATTCTATTATGTGGTTAGAAGCTTGGTAAAATATCTATGTCGACATGGAGGGTTAGGAATTTATCGGAAATGATATGGTGCATCATTGGAAACATTACACTACTTGAGTGGGAGAAGTGAATAGTATGGAATGGATCTTGTAAATTATAATCCATTTAGTTTTTTGAATATGTGTTTTGGGGTTGTGTAATTTGGTAACATTATAGTTGGGTGTTTCTAGATTCACCAAATAATTATATAGAGGGGTGGAATGAGATCTTTTGACCATGGCGATCCCGAGGGAGTGAAAATTAAATGTGAGATGAGTATATAAAACCAACACTAAGCATTGTGAGGCTTGGATAGAGTTAAAATGGGAATTCATATGTGTAGACTTAGTAGGATATTAGTTAGGTGAAATGTGGTCTTAGTTCATGGAAAATGTTTGTAAAGGATCCAGTGTCCTACGAGACACCTCTTGGTGGTCATATACTAGTCATGAACTAGAGATGGAATGAATTTTAAAGTGTGTGATATTGTGAGGATTTATAAGTTAGTGCATGAAATAAGATAAGATTTGTGTACACTATTTCTTGGTATTAATTATGGGTTAGGGTTGTTAGTTAGGTATGGACTAATGGATCTGATCTTCTTGGGTGGTTATGAATCCAAAATTGAAATTCGTTATGTGTATGGGTGATGAGGTTGGTCTGGGTAGGCAATGTTGGGTTATGTGTGATACCCTATAGTAGATATCTAGGTGTGGATATTATATAGCCAGTTGAGGGATAAGTTATGAGTATATCAACCATTTTATACAAGTTATTATTCACTGACCATGTTTTGAAACATTTATGTGACTTAACCTTGAGTGATAGGGTGTTAGATGAGATGTGTCTAGAAACCTTCAAGAGAGGGTCTTTATAATATATGTTCATGGGGGACCACAAAGAGAGGTTCCACATATAATACATGTTTGAGGACCATTAAGATATGGTCCTCAGATAATACGTGTCTGAGGACCACTAAGAGAGGGTCCTTAGATGATATGTTTCTAGGAACCACTGAATGATGGTCCCAAAATGATATATGCTCAGGGATCACTAAGAGAGGGTCCCTAGATCTTTCTTTCCCATGGATTTACGAGGTAGAATCCCAAATTATTATAAATTCCAACTATATCTCTTTTTCCCATTCCTTTTTTATATTATAATGATATGTTACAATGAAATAAGTATAGATAATATTGGATAAAGCAGGAATGGTTAGGAACCATGGTGTCATGGTTAGCACATGATGATCTGATGAGATTTATTTCATGATATATGTTATTGTATAATTTATTTTACCATATATGAAAACATTATGTAAGATGATATATAAGGTATGTGTTAGTAGTCCCCTATTGAGTTTTATTCTCAATCACTACATGGGATCCTTGGTGTTCCTGTATACTTATGATTTGATTTTAGGTGATGGGTTATTCATGGGATGTAATGAATTGGACTGGGCTGCTATCTAAACCGTAACCCGACCCTACCTTCCATAAGCTAAAAATATGTTTTTAATCCCCATGGGATGGATCCAGTGTTTAAAAATAATGGGAAATACCTTATAAATGATTTTACCCATTTTATCAATATAAAATAAACAATTAAAAGAAATGAAAAATAGTATAATCAAACATGGAATAAAAAAAATAACTATGCATGGATAAAAAACTGAAATAAATAGAAATATAAAGTTGATAAGGATAAATATCCATGTATGAAAGGCTGATACAATATCCCAAAATAAAAAAAAATCAATCTAAACATCTCCAACTACCGAACAAGTGTCCCCACCCGATCTCTCATCACATCCCCCTTGTCTATCCAAGTATGAACTTGAACCAATGAACTAGAGAAGAGTTCCGTACTAGAAACCAATATAAAATCTATAGATGTGTGATATAAATAGTATTATTTATCATAATTACGTGTGGATATGGAAATAATTTTGAAACATTTTTAATAAAATTCATGTTTGAATATAATGTATAAAATAATTGTTTCACATGATTTACTAAAAAACGAATAATAATTCCACTTACACATTAACATGAAACCACCATTTTATAAAAAAACAAGGATGGTTAAATTTTTTCATAAATAATTTCACACAAAAGAAAGGAGACCTTTATAAACCAAAAAAATTGTCTAAATCCCTATTTTCCCATCATTACTACATTTCATTAAAACATACTTTTGTAAAAAACATGAAGGAGGAATAATTCTTCAAATCCCATTTATGAAATAAACTAACCATTTTCCTATTTAAAATCAAACATTAAAATTATTTTAAAAAAACTCATTAGAAAAATACCACCACACACTCAATATCATACATTTTTATACATGAGCACTCAATAAACAATGAAGCATACAAAATATATCCAAACAATGATTTTATGAAGTCAAATGAACTGTGATGTCTCAATCTTGGTTCACTCAGATGTGACCTAACCCATTGGCCACAGAGGCTCAAGAGTGCCTCCCTGTATGCAAGAGGAATATGACTAGTAGTGACGGTTTATGGTAGTATAGTGGGGAGACTATAACCTCATTATAATAGTGAAGAAGAGTGATATATACTATGTAAACAATTGAACAAACAATGATACAAAAAAAATGTAAGATAAAACATCCATATATTTATATAAATTTAGAATAAATAATAACCATCATCATATACAAAATAATGACGTAGTGATTCTATACAAAAATAGAAAATACAAAGGGAATAGGGTTGTAATCATACAACACAAACATGCAATAAAAAACATATACAAAGATAAAAAGATATATCCAATAGCATCATTGTCACGACCCGTCCTCGGGGCCCGTGTCGTGACTACCCCATGCCCGCCTTCTATAGGCCAGGGGTTGACGACTAGAACCAAGGCGTAAATCCTGGTAAAAAGGGAAGGCATTGCCTTTGTAAAGTAAACAAGCACCACAGATTAAGCAAGCAGAAAAGTAAACACTAAGTAAAAACTGAGTTCAACTGAAAGTGCGGAAAGAAAGTGGGCCAATATACACACCCAAACTGAAAGTAAAGTACAACTCGAAAAGGAAAATAGCAACTGAAAAGTAAAAGCAGCTACGCCGAGTCGTCCTCTGGAAATCCCACTTGAAGGGTGGGTACAGATAGCTCCACAGCTCCTCGGGTCCTGCCGACCGCTCCGAGCATGTCCTGCTCAGTGGTCCACCTCCAGGTACCGTCTTACTCCGCAAGCCTCAACCACGATCAATGATGTCCGTCGTCTGCAACCAACACAACGTAGTGCGGGCATAACCCGTGCAGGGGTGAGTATAAGCTACTCAGTAGGGACCCCGATACCCCTGAAGGTCTCCCAAAATCCACAAAGGATAAACCACAAAGGAAAGATACAATCACGAAGTAACAACCGACACTGCTTAGGTATATGGCCATACATATACCTAAGTCATCAATCCCAATACGCTCCAACCTCCGAGCCCAAGTACAACTCAATACACACAGGAAAGTATACGTATTCCACACAGGAAAGAAAAACGTAATCCATATAGGATAGCACAACACAATCCACACAGGAAAGCAACAGGATTAAGCTCACACAGGTATACTTTTCGAAAGACGATAGAGATGATCACTGATCCATCTAAGCCGTCGGACCCACAAAGGATCGATAGGTACTAACCCCCGCAAAGACCCACACAGGATCAGACCCACACAGGATCTGTAGGCGCTGGTTCACACAGGACCGCTGAGCGCTGACCCACATAGGATCAGACCCATACAGGATCGGTATCACTGATCCACACAGGATCGCTGAGTGCTGTAGTCGTCGTCATCAAATCCACTGAGGATCTCTGCACAGTCATTGTCGCAGTCATAGTAGCAGTCGCAGCCAGCTCTAGGGTTCCCACACCTAGCAAGCTCGTTCGGGAGGGTCCGCTCCACGAGCCGAGAGGCTGATACATCAACTATCACATAGTCCATAGTTGATGTATCCAAAAGTTCCGTATCGTCATCAGGAACTCAACGTCGCAGACGGCGCGTCGATCGGACGCCCGGTCTGAGAGTTATTACCTTTTTCGTCCCAGGGGCCCGGTTGATTTTTAAGTCAAAACCAACCCGACCGTATTCCACATGCGTCCAAACCTCGGGCAGAGTATGCCAAAAGATCTGACTCACTAAGAGGAACACAACAAAGCTGACGGCACGTCAATCGGACGTCCGTAGCTCAAGATATGAGCGTTTCCGCTCCGAGGGCCCGGTTGGTTTTGTGTATGAACCAACCCGGACGAACTCAAAGTATCCTGAAACCTTGAGTGCGATATACCGAAACGACCGTCTCGATCCAAGGATCGTATCTCCACTGACGGCGCGTCGTTTGGAGGTCCATAGCCCGAGTAATGGGCATTTTAACCCAAACAGTCTGATATCAGGGGTTTCAGGCCCGTGCCGTCCTGGCCCGAGACCCCCCGGTTGGCCCGAACCGGGTCGACCCACCCCGGACAGGGTCGGCCCGGCCCGGAATGGCCCGACTCGGCTGGGTGCGGCCCGGCCCGGCCTGGCCTGGCGGATCAGCCAGGCGCCGGTCCGGCTGGACGCAGCGCGCTGCCAGCTCGGCCTTCGGCCGAGCTGTTGGAAAAACGGGGGGGGGGGGGGGGGGGGTGGGGGGTGCCTGCCCCCCTGTGTAACCGCGTCCCCCCCTCATTATGGGGGGTCGTTGAGGCTGGCCATGGGAATTTAATTCCCCCTGTTTTCCTCCTTTCTGGCCGGGCCGACCTGGCCGTCCGGCTCCTTCTCAACGGGACTGGCGGTGGCCGGTCCCCTTCCGGCTCCGACACTGGTGGCCCGGCTGGCCGCCGGTCACCATGCTCCACCGCGGCCCGGAACCAGCCGCAGCCATTGTCGTTCGGCGTGGTGCGACGGCACCGCTCCCCTCTGCTACAGCTCCGCTCCGGCCGCGGCGCCTTCGACTTCCTTCGACGCGGCGCGACAGCGTCGTGTTCTTGAATTTCTTTCCACGGCGCGGTGCGACGACGCCGCGCATTACTTGCCGTGTGATTCCCGCGTGGTGCGACAGCACCATGCCATCCCATTCCATTCACAAAGAAACAATCATGAACAAAGGAGGGGGTTAGGCCGTGTTTGTGCGGTCCGACCCCCTCTCTTTAAACGATAACATTTAGTCGATTAACCACGAAGTTTGACATGCCAGAATCAAGAACGTAAATAATTTAATAGATTAAAAAATAATCCCCTACCTCGGTTTCAAGAGAGGAGCACTCCAAAAAGCCGTGGAAGACAAGCGTCGCGGAGGTCGGGCATCGCGGGAATCGTACGTCGATTCCATTGATGTCGAGGTGCATCCGAAGAGGTAACGTCGCTGGAGAAGCTTTGTAGGCTGACAGAGAAAGCCCGAGGAGGAAGCGGCGTTTCCTTTCGTTGACACGGGAAGAAGATCAAAAGAAGCAGCGTCGTCGATCTTTGGAAACACACCAGCTGCGAAGAAGAGAAGAGACGACACGTCTTTCTCTTCTTATGGTGACGACGTTCTTCGTCGGAGCCTAAGTGTTCTTCGCATTCTTCGTCAAGGTTGAAGAAGATGAAGAATGCTTCCCAATCCTCTCAAGGTGGCAAAAGATACTAACCAAAATAAAATAAGTCTAAGCCTTATTTTATTTACACAACACAACCTCTTTGAATTTCAAAAGTTTGAAATTAAATAACTCATCTTAATTAATAACACAAGTTGTCAAATTAATTAGAGTGGAGTTATTGGGGAGTTTAAGGGACGTTGAAGAGTTAGGGCTCCTGTGGGCCCCACCACACTTAATCCTCTCAAGGGTGGTTATGTGGATGTGGGTCCCACATCTAACTCCCTTTGGGAGGAAATAACCAACAAAGGTAAAAATAAATTGTGTTCGACAATTTATTTAACTTCTTCTAATTTTCCCCAAAACTAACTTTCATCCCGCATAAAATGCAACCTCGGAAAAGGTCTCCTTAAGCGAAAATCGGCACTGCAAGTTCATCGGTGCCCTCAGAATTTGATTCCGGGCACCAGTTCAAAAGTTAGAAAACCCGCTCGTTCGTTCACTGAACGTACCCGAGCCAAACTTCGGAAATTGATTCCGGGCACACCGGGCCTCGGAATCAGGTGCCGTCAGAAACCACGCTCTTGTAAAATTCCAAAGAAAATTAAGAAAAAATTTACCTTGAATTTTATGGTTCTTTACATTACTCCCACATCAGGGCTTTACGTCCCCATAAAGATACATCAACACTAGGGAAACAAATGAGGGTACTGAGCACGCATCTGAGCCTCCCGCTCCCAAGTGCTCTCCTGGAGGTTCCCATGCTGCCATCTGATGCACACTAGAGGAATCAACCGTCCACGTAGGACCCGCTCCTGTCGATCCTCGATCTCCACCGGGACCTCCATAAAAGTCTCCCCATCGTCAACGTCAAGCTCCCCATGGTCAATGATGTGCGTCGGGTCGTGCACGTATCTCCTTAGCTGAGATACGTGGAAGACGTCGTGCACCCGGTGCAACTGAGGTGGCAGAGCTAGGCGATAAGCCACCTCGCCTATCCTGCTGAGGACTTGGAATGGTCCGATGAAGCGTGGAGACAACTTGCTACCTTGGGAAAATCTCCGTATACCACGTCGAGGTGAGACCCGCAAGAAGACGTGGTCGCCATCCTCAAACTCCAGTGGCCTTCGCCTCCTGTCAGCATAAGACTTCTGCCAGCTCTGAGCTTTCCTCATCCGCTCCTAGATGACCTGGACCTTCTCTGTCATGGCCTGGACCATCTCTGGTCCCACAAGTGCTGACTCCCCAGGGTCTGTCCAGCACAGCGGTGGTCTGCAAGGTCGGACGTACAATGCCTCGTACGGTGCCATCCCGATGGTGGAGTGGTAGCTATTGTTGTACGGAAAATCCACCAAGGGTAGGTGGTCCTCCCAACTACGACCAAAGTCGAGGACACATACGCGGAGCATGTCCTTGAGAGTCTGAATGGTCCTCTCCGTCTGACCATCCGTCTGAGGATGAAAGGCTGTGCTCAAACGTAGCTGCGTCCCGAACGCCTCCTGCAACCCCTTCCAAAGCCGGGAAGTAAAGCGAGCATCTCGATCGGAGACGATAGATGATGGCACACCGTGAAGCCGAACAATCTCCTGAACGTAATGACGTCCCAAGATCTCCACTGAGCCCTGCTCTCTAATGGGTAAGAAGTGAGCCGACTTGGTGAGTCGATCGACAACCACCCAGATGGAGTCGTGGCCTCTGGAAGTGTGTGGAAGTCCAGTCACGAAGTCCATAGATATGTCGTCCCACTTCCACTCCAGAACCTACAAGGGCTGTACCAAGCCTACTGGTACCTGATGGTCAGCCTTCACCTGCTGGTAGGTGAGGCATCGAGAAACGAATCTGCCACAACCTTCTTCATGCCTGGCCACCAGTGCTGTCGTCTGAGATCCTGGTACATCTTCGCCACTCCAGGATGTACCGCCAAAGGAGAAGTGTGAAACTCTCTCAGCACCTCCTCCCGTAAAGCGACTGGTACCATGGCACATCCTCTGAAAAGGATGTCGTGCTCTGATCCAAAGGAAAAACCATCAGGTGCCTGTCCTGAGGATATCTATGCACGCCGCGTCTCACAGTCAGCGTCACCACACTGTGCCTCTCTGACCCGCTGCAGAAGTGGAGGAGTGACTGTGAGAGACCGAAGGAAGTCTGATCCATCCCTATCCATGAAGGATATCTTCAAAGAGGCTAGCTTCGCCTCCTCAAGTAGCTGAATGCCCGTCCTCCTGCTGAGGACATCGGCTACCATGATTCCCTTCCCAGGAGTATAGACTATCTCAAAGTCATAGTCCTGGAGGAACTCAAGCCATCACCGCTGTCTCAGGTTCAGTTCCTTCTGCGAGAAGATATACCTAAGACTCTGATGATCAGAAAAGACTATAAAGCGCGCGCCCATCAGATAGTGTCGCCATGTCTTCAGAGTGAAGACCACTGATGCTAACTCCAGGTCATGGGTAGCATAGTTCTGCTCATGCGGCCTCAACTGACGTGATCCATAGGCAATCACTGCCCGCTCCTACATTAGGACACAACCGAGTCCAGTCCCTGATGCATCGTAGTAGACTACGTACCCTACTCCCTCCTCAGGCAACCTCAAGATAGGTGAGCTGGTCAATCTCTGTCTCAACTCCTGGAAGCTCTGCTGACATCTGTCTGACCACACGAAGGGTTTCCCCTTCTTCATCAATGCTTTGAGTGGTTCCGCAACTCTAGAGAAGTCTGGCATGAATCTCCGGTAGTATCCAGCTAATCCCAAGAAACTCCGCACCTCCGTCACGCTCCTAGGTGGCTCCCAAGCTAACACTGCCTCGATCTTCGCAGGATCCACTACAACTCCCGCCTCAGAGATGTCGTGTCTCAAGAAGTGGACCTCACGTATCCAGAACTGGCACTTCGAGAGCTTACCATAAAGCTGGTGCTCTCGGAGTGTGTCTAGTACAACCCGTAAGTGGTAGGCGTGCTCCTCCTCAGTCGTCGAGTAGATCAAAATGTCGTCGATGAAGACCACGACAAATCGATCGAGGTATGGCTGAATGATCCTGTTAATGAAGTCCATGAACACTACTAGAGCATTGGTTACGCCGAAGGGCATAACCAAGAACTCATAGTGGCCATACCGACATATGAAGGCCGTCTTCTGTACATCCTCGTCTCGAACTCTGAGCTGATGATAGCCTGACCTGAGGTCTATCTTCGAGAACCACCGTGCTCCCTTAATCTAATCAAAGAGGTCATCAGTCCTCGGTAGCGGATACTTGTTCCTCACTATCACCTGGTTCAGGCGATGATAGTCAACACAAAGTCGCAAGCTCCCGTCCGCCTTCTTGGCTAACAAAATCGGGGAAGCCCAGGGTGAAACACTAGGTCGGATGAACCCCTTGCCCTACAAGTCCTCCAACTGTACCCGTAGCTCTCAAAGCTCGGCGGGGACCATCCGATATGCAGGAGTCGATATCGGAGCTGTCCTGGGGTACATGTCAATATAAAAGTCTACCTCTCTGCGTGGAGGTAGCCCTGGAACGTCGTCGGGGAAGACGTCTGCAAACTGATCCACCACTGCAGGAAATCCAGGACTCCGCACGTCAACTGCTCCTAGGATGAGGCTAGCCAACTGATGGGTGATGGGATGTCCTCTCCTCCGCAGAAGTCCATCCTATGCTGCAAAGGCTCCCTTCTCGCCGGTGAAGGTGAACCTGCTCCCGTCGGTGCGTACACATCGCACCTTGCGCCTAAAACAGTCAATCTGTGCATGGACCATAGATAACCAATCCATGCCCAAGATGACATCGTAAGTCCTCGACGCCACTACAAGAAGATCCCTGCCGAAGCTCTCGACTCCTAGAGTAATCTCACACTGCCGGCACCCGTGCGTAATCATCGAGTCTACTCCCGTAGGAGTCTCTAGCCGTAAGGATCGAGTCAACGGCTCTATCGGAATCTCCGAGCTCCGAACAAGGGCAACGGCTATGAAAGAGTGACTCGCTCATGTGTCTATAAGTACTGCAGCAAGGGTGGAATAGACACAGATAGTACCTCGAATCATCTCTGGCGCACCGTGGTCGTAGGCCTCTGCTGCCTGGAGCTGTGCCTGTCTCTGCCCGCCAGCTCCCTGTGGTCGGGGTGGACCTCCTGGTGGTGGTGGTGGTAGAGCCTCAATGCGTCGCCCACCACCTGCTGCTCGGCCAGCTCCTCTGCCTCGTCCGCCTCCTCCCTGCAGACTGCCACGGTCGACCCTCTACCTATGCCTCAGTGGTCTTTCAACCGTCTGCTGCTCCTCAGCACGACGGGTCGGGCAGTCACGAGCCATGTGGCCCTGCCCGCTGCACGAGTAGCACTGCCTACCTCTCGAAAGACTGGCTCCGCGCTGTGTGCCCCGCACTGCTGAGCCAGTGTCCTGAGGTCGTCTGCCTAAGGGTCTGGTCTGCCTGGACCCAAGAGTCATCCGTCGACTACCTGCTGCAGAAGACTCTTCTACGTGCCGCCTTGCGATGGGTCTCGACAATGGTGTAGACTCAACTTGAAAGCTCTCGATCAAAAGGGATCGCTCCAGTACTCCCGTCTGTGTCAGTATGTTGAGGGAGATCAGTGATGCCCTGATCTCGTGTCTCAATCCCTACTCGAAGGTCCAGACCCGAAAGAATGGGTCCCGTACCATGTCGGTCGAGTAGCGCGAGAGATCGGTAAATCTCACCGAGTACTGAGCGACCGTCATGCTGCCATACCACAGCTGAAGAAACTCCTAAATGCGCACCGCACGGAGGGTGGCTGGGACGAACTCCGAGCGGAAGAGGCTCTCAAAGTCTGTCTAAAGTAGAGATGCCTCATCGTGCACCTGGAGCATCATGCTCCAGCATCGGCCCACTGCTGCGTGCAGTAGGCTCACAGCGAGGATCACCATGAGGTCTGATGGTGTCCTCACTAGCCTGAAAACTCGTACCACTGCCTCCAGCCTGTCCTCAGCTGCCTGGGGGTCCGTCTCCCCACAGAACCTGGGTGGTCACTGGCACTGGAACTCATGCAGTGTGCTGAGGCGACATGCATCGTCAGCGGCTGGTGCTGGATGTATCGGTGGCTCGACGGGTAGTGCTACCGCCGGTGCCACTGCTGACAAAGGGCCCTGCACCGAGGCCTCGTCGCTCGGTTGGCTGTCGTCACGCTCGACTCTCGGAACCCTAGCTGGCTGCCGTTGTGGGGCCATCCTGAAAAGGAAACAGGTACACCACGGTCAGAACAGTATACCTGGTGAGCTGATACAAAGTAATCACAAAAGAAAACTTGAAACACACACACAATCAATGTTTTCGTGCATTAAGTCGGAAATCAGAAGTCAGGGTCCTGGTTTACGGATACGTTGGCCGCCGCACCAACACTGGAATACCTGGACTGATAACCACACTCAATAAGCTAAACAATATTGCTTCACATAGAAGGATCAGTGTTCGCGGTAGAACTGAACTCCTTTGATACCAATTTGTCACGACACGTCCTCGGGGCCCGTGCCGTGACTACCCCAAGACCACCTTCCATAGGCCAGGGGCTGGCGACTAGCACCAAGGCGTAAATCCCGGTAAAAAGGGAAGGCATTGCCTTTGTAAAGTAAACAAGCACCACAGAGTAAGCAAGCCGAAAAGTAAACACTAAGTAAAAACTAATTTCAACTGAAAGTGTGGAAAGAAAGTGGGCCAGTATACAAACCCAAACTGAAAGTAAAGTACAACTCGAAAAGGAAAACAACAACTGAAAAGTAAAGGCAGCTATGCCGAGTCGTCCTCTGGAAATCCCACCTGAAGGGTGGGTAAAGATAGCTCCACAGCTCCTTGGGTCCCGCCGACCGCTCCGAGCACGTCCCACTCAGTGGTCCACCTCCAGGTACCGTCCTGCTCCGCAAGCCTCAACCACGATCAACGCTGTCCGTCGTCTGCAACCAAAACAACGTAGTGCGGGCATAGCCCGTGCAGGGGTGAGTATAAGCTACTCAGTAGGGACCCCGAGACCCCCGAAGGTCTCCCAAAATCCACAAAGGATAAACCACAAAGGAAAGATACAATCACGAAGTAACAACCGACACTGCTTAGGTATATGCCCATACATATACCTAAGTCATCAATCCCAATACGCTCCAACCTCCGAGCCCAAGTACAACTCAGTCCACACAAGAAAGTATACGTATTCCACACAGGAAAGAAATATCTAATCCACACAGGATAGCACAACACAATCCACACAAGAATGAAACAGGATTCAGCTCACACAGGTATACTTCTTCGAAAGACGATAGAGATGATCACTGGTCCATCTAAGTCGTTGGACCCACAAAGGATCGATAGGTACTAACCCCCGCAAAGACCCACACAGGATCAGACCCAAACAAGATCTATAGGCGCTGGTTCACACAAGACCACTGAGCGCTGACCCACACATGATCAGACCCACACAGGATCGGTAGCACTGAACCACATAGGATTGCTGAGTGCTGTAGTCGTCGTTGTCGAATCCACTGAGGATCTCTTCACAGTCGTCGTCGCAGTCATAGTAGCAGTCGCAGCCAGCTCTAGGGTTCCCGCACACAGTAAGCTCATTCGGGAGGGTCCGCTCCATGAGCCGAGAGTCTGATACATCAAATATCACATATTCCAGAGTTGATGTATCCAAAAGTTCTGTATCGTCATCAGGAACTCAACGTCGTAGACGGCGCGTCGATCGGACGCCCGGTCTGAGAGTTATTGGATTTTTCGTCCCAGGGGACCGGTTGGTTTTTAAGTCAAAACCAACCTGACTGTACTCCACCTGCGTCAAATCCTCGGGCGGAGTATTCCAAAAGATCCGTCTCACTAAGAGGAACCCAACAAAGCTGACGACACGTCAATCAGACATCCGTAGCTCAAGATATGAGCATTTGCGCTCCGAGGGCCTGGTTGGTTTCGTGTACGAACCAACCCGGCCGAACTCAAAGTATCCTGAAACCTTGAGTGCGATATAACAAAACGAAATTCTCTATCCAAGGATCGCATCTCCGCTAACGGCGTGTCGTTTGGAGGTATGTAGCCCGAGTTATGGGCATTTGAACCCAAACAGTCCGATATCGGGGGTTTCGGGCCCGGGCTGTCCCGGCCCGAGACCCCCCGGTTTTCCCGAACCGGGTCGAACCGCCCCAGACAGGGTCGGCCCGGCCCAGCACGGCCTGGCCTGGCCTGGCCTGGTGGACCGGCTAGGCGCCGGTCCGACTGGACGCAGTGCGCCCAGCGCGCTGCCAGCTCGGCCTTCGGCCGAGCTGTTGGAAAAACGGGGGGCTCCTGCCCCCTTGTGTAACCGCGGCCCCCCCTCATTATGGGGGGCCATTGAGGCTGGCTGGGGGAATTTAATTCCTCCAGTTTTCCTCCTTTCCGGCCGGCCCAACCTGGCCGGCCTGCTCCTTCTCAACGGGACCAGCGGTGGCCGGTCCCCTTCCGGCTCCGACACCGGCGGCCCGGCTGGCCGCCGGTCACCATGCTCTGCCGCAGCCCGGAACTGGTCGCGGCCCTTGTCGTTCGGCGCAGTGCGACGACACCGCGCCCCTCCGCCGCGGCTCCGCTCCGGCCGCGGTGCCTTCGACTTCCTTCGACGCGGCGTGACGGCGTCGCGTTCTTGAATTTCTTTCCATGGCGCGGCACGACGGTGCCGCACATTACTTGCCGTGTGATTCCCGCATGGTGCGATGGCACCACGCCATCCCATTCCATTCACAAAGAAACAATCATGAACAAAGGAGGGGGTTAGGCCGTGTTTGTGCGGTCCGACCCCCTCTCGTCAAACGATAACATTTAGTCGATTAACCACGAAGTTCGACATGCCAGAATCAAGAACGGAAATAATTTAATAGATTAACAAATAATCCCCTACCTCGGTTTCAAGAGCGGAGCATGCCAACAATCCGTGGAAGACAAGCGTCATGGAGGTTGGGTGTCGCCGGAATCGTACGTCGATTCTGTTGACGTCGAGGTGCATCTGAAGTGGTAACGTCACTGGAGAAGCTTCGTAAGCCGACGGAGAAAGCCCGATGAGGAAGCGGCGTGTCCTTTCGTTGACACGGGAAGAAGATCGAAAAAGCGGCGTCGTCGATCTTCAGAAACACACCGGCTGCGAAGAAGAGAAGAGACGATGCATCTTTCTCTTCTTATGGTGATGACGTTCTTCGTCGGAGCCTAAGTGTTCTTCGTGTTCTTCGTCAAGGTTGAAGAAGATGAAGAATGCTTCCCAATCCTCTCAAGGTGGCAAAAGATACTAACCAAAATAAAATAACTCTAAGCCTTATTTTATTTACACAACACAACCTCTTTGAATTTCAAAAGTTTGAAATTAAATAACTCTTCTTAATTAATAACACAAGTTGTCAAATTAATTAGAGTGGAGTTATTGGGGAGTTTAAGGGAAGTTGAAGAGTTAGGGCTCGTGTGGGCCCCACCACACTTAATCCTCTCAAGGGAGGTTTTGTGGATGTTGGTCCCACCTCTAACTCCCTTTGGGAGGAAATAACCAACAAAGATAAAAATAAATTGTGTTCCACAATTTATTTAACTTCTTCTAATTTCCCCCAAAACTAACTTTCATCCCGCATAAAACGCAACCTCGGAAAAGGTCTCCTTATGCGAATATCGGCGCTGCGAGTTCATCGGTGCCCTCAGAATTCGATTCCTGACACCGGTTCAAAAGTTATAAAACCCGCTCGTTTGTTCACTGAACGTACCCGAGCCAAACTTCGAAAATTGATTCTGGGCACACCGGGCCTCAGAATCAGGTTCCGTCAAAAACCGCGCTCTTGTAAAATTTCAAAGAAAAATAAGAAAAAATTTCCCTTGAATTTTACGGGTCTTTACAATAATGAGCACAAGCTGAGTCCTCTTCTTCTGTACTCCATCATTGTACAAAAAATCAAGCATTGATAGATGGAGGATTCACTTTGTCCCTACATGCATCCATGAAGTTTGTTCGGGTGCCAATCAGATGTTCAAATAGGGTATAAGTAAAACACATTATGCCAACACCAATAATGTCTAACAGTATAGTTTCTAAATATTAGTAAATAAATCAACCATGTTAGTTTGGTTTTCTCAGGGGATAACTATTAGATACTACCTACTTTAGAAAAAGAAATAATGTCTCTAAGATCTTCACAATTTTATTTTTATTTATAAGGCTATAAACCAAGGCATACAATTGATGCATCCATTTATAGTGATAATAATTTTTTTTTTATAATTTAAATGGAATTTTAGTATCATATATTGGGTGAAATCCATAGGGGTGTACCGTTGATAATCCACCCTAAGGGAAATATTCAACCAGAGCCCTAGGAATATATCCAAGGTAGCCTCAGTGTGTGACATGAAATGATTCCCAAGAATAATACAGGGAGTTCTGTAACATCTAGGTAAATTCAATGAGAATATTTGAGGGTATAAAATTTAATTTATAAAAATATAAGTGAACCCTCATTTTCACATCATGGCATTCACATCATTAGAGAATGACCAAATCCGAGCGTGGTCTTCCACTTGGAAGTCACAAAAATGAATATATCGGCATCCTATTATAATTTCCAATAAAAATGAGAATGGGAGTCCATGTGTCACTCAATTAATTCCACACCTATAAAGTAATTCAAGGTTAGTGACCATAGTCAAGCATGATATAATTATCAATCATGTGTGCATAATTATAATGATAGTCATGATCATACATCATAACTAAACAATGGATATGGGACATGGTCTTATCATTCACCTTTCATTTAAATTAATTAACCATTATATTTTAATCCATTAATACATTCATTTATAATGGTAAAATAAACACACCTCAAAGGTGGTTTAATCACATAACAATACATAATGTTCTTAGTCATTTTATATAGCACACCCTAAGGAGTTTGACTCATGTTGAGGTAGAGAACCTAAATTTATTAAAATTATGTGGTAATGGAAATAAATTCAATATGATAACATTTAATTAATTCAATTTAAAATATATAAGGGTTTCACATGGAATTGTAGATGTGTGGAATGAAGGTTCATAATATAGAAAGAAAAAAATTTAGGGAAAAAAGCTAGACCAACTACCTAATACCAATAGTTAACTCCTCATCTACTATCGACCTTTAGTCTGGGATATAATGAGATGAATGAGAGAAATAGTTATACACCCTAAAAATAGAGAATATTATCTCACATAGATATAATATTAAATGTGTTAAGAGAAACTAATAAAAAAATATTGAGGAATCATAGTCTTATCGAAGGTGATCCAACATGGGGGACATCACCTGAATCAGACAATTGATGGAGAAGATTTCACTAGGAAAATAGGATAGGGAAGATGAACTTTTCATGGGTAGAGATACTATAGAAAATCGAAGAATAAAGGAAGGTATAAGGTTTAAAGGCCCAAAGGGAAGAATGGTCTCTTTACATATTATTAAATGAAACACAAATCGGCCGTATGGTTTTCCAAAATGTGTGCCTACCTTATGCCAAATTTTTATAAGTGTAACAACCCATCGTATGGATAGGTCCCTAGTTAGATAAACCATGCATATCCTATGTATTTCCACTACAAAAATGGATTACTCCCTTGCAAAATTGGAAGAAATTATAGAGAAACAATGTGCCAACGATGCGGAATACAACAACAATTTATTACCATATTTTCATGGCCGTGTAACCGCCTTAATATAGTTTAAAAATAAATGAACCCCTCTTTAGCTTTCATAGTTGAGTCTCGTGGTTTTCACTAATCATGTAACAACCATACACTACACTCTATTTCTCTGAAAAATTGGACTTCTTAGATTGAAATAAGACCTGGATGCTCCAGAAACCATACTTAAACCTTTATCCACTTAATATAAGAATATAACTAAATATTTCAATGAAAAATTTAAGGATCCATTCCACTTTGAAAAAACTAGAATCTTTCAACCCCCATCCTTAAAATAACATTTCCCTATGTTTCTCTTTTGAGGGTTGTTGAGAATAATATGTGAATAAATCTGTCCACTGTGTACCAATTTTTTGACTAATGTTACGAAGTGTTATCCTGTACATAGAAATACTACCATAGCACTCAAACTAAATGAACTAGCCATAAACTGAGATCCATTATACTCTAATCCATGATACACACTAGATACTCCTCAAAATAATAATCAACATCTAACTCCACCATATCAGGATGAATAACATGAGGAAAATGTGAGTAATGATGATGTAATTGAGAAACATGAAAAACACAATCCATATCCCTTTATTTACAAGTAAGTGATATCTAATAATCCACTCTTCCGACCATCTACAAAATCTAAAAATTTTTGATGAACTGAGGAAATATGTTATGTTTCTATTTAAACAATCAATTTCCCAGTCTAGTAGAAACATGCATGAATAATTTATCCCTAACCTCAAACACTAAATGTTTATTATGGTTATCAATATAAGAATTATTCCATGATTGAGCAGTACCCATAATATTCCTAATAATTTGTACTTGCTCTGATGTCTAATATATGAGGTTTGGTCTCATCAGTGCTTCACATCCCACCTCTAACCCTCTAATGGGTAAATAAATGAACTACCAAACATGGCATCATAAGGATCCATTATTATTGTTTCCAGAAATTAATTATTATATGTTTATCTAGAAAGATATATGTGTTTTCACCTAGAACTTACAAAAAATATAATTCATACTTTGAGGATATCCTCTAAATCCTCTATCATATTATCAGACTAACCATTAGTAAGGATGGAAATATGTACTCATAAGTACTCATAAATCCAGATACCGTTAAAACCATTACAAGAACTAAGAAGTAAACTTAACATCCCTATTCGATATGATGTTAATTAGAATCCCGTGAAGGTTTATAATTTCAAAAACATATAACCTCCTAAGATCATCGACTAAGAAGGTATCTTGTATAGTTGATAAAAGGAAAACCCTTTTCAGCATATATATGATCACTAATAATACATGTTATAATTGAGTTAACATAGTTAATCCGATCATTAAATCCATAGTGGCATCATCTAATTTGTACTCCAGAAAGGGAAAGAGTTGTAAAATAATTTCATTCCACTGGGGTTCTGACTTCACCTTCTGATAGGTGCAACAACAAATAAAAAACCTATTATCCATCTCTTCATATTGGTACTTTAATACTGGCCATGTAATTCACAATCCATCTTGGTGATTCTAGGGTTTACATACCTTTTTGAGGCTAGTGATTCACACAAAAACTCCTCGTGACCATCTACAGAAACACTAAATCATATATGAATTCACAATATATAATCTTAATTAATGAAACATCCAAAAAGGTGGTTCCATTCACTACTAGCCTCCTAAATCACTTATTCATGAGTCTTTCAGCTCAGAGAATTGGCCACTGCATTACCTTTCCCATGAATATAAGAAAGTTCATTGTCATTAGATTATAGGTGTTAAAAACATATTCAATATTTGAGGTTCAAATCATATTGAGTGAATTTTTATTTGGGGATTTCATGGTCTATTATTGAAAAAAAATTCTCTCCTAATAAATAATGCCTCTAATAATGCATGTGATAAACAATTGTAGCTATCTCAAACTCATATGTTAGGTAATTATGATGGGGAGGAAATGACTTGTGAGACCTATATGATATGACTCATTCCCATACATCATAATGGATACCAACCCAATTCTTAATACAAATAAATAAAATTTATAGTCTCTACAAGGATCTGGTAAAATTAGGATCAGTACTGAGGTATGAATTCCAGTAAACTTCTTAAAGGATTTTTCATAAGTTTTGGACCATATAAACATAACACCATTATTTTTTTATTCTTGTAAGATTTGTTTCAAGGCATGATAAATCTGGAATAAAATGAATTTAATATCTAACTATACCGAAGAAAATTCCATTATCATAGACTTTCTTGGGAAGATCCCTTGAAACCATGAATCTAACCTTATCTAGATACTTATATACTCCTACACCTAAGATGACGTGACCTAGGAAGTTATTCTTATCAATATAGACATTTTATTTTTTTTATATTGGCATACAACCTATGTTATATTAGTGTACTCAAAATTATTTCAGAGAGTTGTGAATGATCAGGTAATGTTTATGAATACACCATGTTATCATGAAGAAAACTATCAAAAATCATCAAAATATGGGTGGAAAAAATGATTCATCAAATCCATGAAAGCGGTGGGTGCATTTGTGAGACTAAATGACATTACCAAATAATAATATAAGACATATCTACTATAGAACACTGTATATTGTAATTTATGAGGGTATAAACCATATCTGAGGGAATTCTAACCTCTAATAAATCATTGAGAAAACTCAAGCTCCTCAGAGTTGGTCAAATAGACCTTATATACAAGGTAGAGGATACCAATTCTTAACCATAAGATAATTAAAATTCTAGTAATCCAGATAGTGTCTAAGGGTTCTATCCACCTTTTTAGTGAGAAGCATAGGTGAACCCTAGGGTAAATTATTGAAGTTTATAATCCTTTTACCTTCCATGTACTCTAACTATCCATTGAGTTCCTAAATCTTAGTAGGATCCAACATATAAGGAGTAATAAATATATATTTTTCTCATAGAAAAATCTCTATAGTAAACTCCACCCCTCTCTTAGGAAGTAAAATATAACATTAATCAGGGAAAATGTCCTTGAAATAATCCACCACATCATGGGAAGTCTATCTGATGCATTCCTTGATCACATGAAAAAAGACTAGAAATATGGGCCACAACTTTTCCTGACCCACAATGCTTAGGTCCAGATCAACATTCCTATTCATCCCATTCTCCTTTTTTGAATAAAGTTTCAGACATCATGTGATGTGAAAGATACTCTTCAGTAAAATAAATCGATATGAGCCTGATAAGGTTCCAAAAAATCCATTATGAGAATGATATAAAAGTACATTTTTTCAAGGATGAATAGGTTTTAGAATAAACAACATCCTTTTATCTCAATGGGGGAACTCCTTTAATCATTGTACACATTTTGATCATATTAAAAAATGTGTTTAAAGATTCCTCATTCTACATAAATGTTGAATTTCTTGTCCAACCCATGATAACCAAAAATATAAATGTGTGAGAAGCATCGGTATCAAATTAAATAGTCACTAAAGTTGAGGCTAAAAATATCATACCTCAAATATTCTATGGATCACCACTCTGATCCTTGGGTACAAGAAGTAATTCATATAACAGACCTGATTCTCAGCCCTAAGCTACAATGTAACTTCCCTGAGCTGGCCTTCTCTACTGGTGCTTCCCAATTTGTGTCAGGATACCTCAACCATTACTATATCCTTAGACTGATTTAATGGTATTACTCTATCCCAAAATTGTCATCAAGTTGATGACCCTACATTATTAACTAGATTTTATATATACCAACTCTCCCCACTGAAGGAAAGGTTCTGAAAAAACCACTGAAAATGATGCATGTTTCCACAGGGATGACACTCAACTAGATCCTTACTATAGTGGGTATTCATGTGTCCAGACCTACTACATTGGGGACATATGACATGGATACCTGGGCACATAGTCTGAATACCTTTTCCACTATGAGAATTTTCAAAACAATTCTTATTGCTGCTCAACAAACTGCATCACCGCCATGGTACTAAACCACTATACCTCACACCTTTATCTTCCATTAGGTTACACTCTAAGATGAGTTCCTAGTTCACTATATCAACAATGGTAATCAAATGAAACATGTTCACTTGATATTGGATGAGATACACAATTCCACCTTGTTTTCTCATATCCTTATAAAATTAGTTACCAAGGATAGTTGGAACAAAAGGCTGAAGATCCATAAAATAGGTGGAGTAACCCATAACCGATAAAGTGACCATCTCTAAGAGAATAACATATTTATCTTAGTTATCCATCAATGTATTAGGAAATAAATAATCACATAAGGTTGTCTTTAAGTCCCTCTAGTCCATAAATTGGTGATAATAATCCTAGTTCAAATCATCCCACCATCTATTGGAAGACCCCTTAAACTTGTATGTTGTAAGCTTAAATATTTCTTTGGAGGTGTCTCTAGATTCTTAAAGATAAATAACAAATATTATTTTCATTACATGGTGGCGTGAGGAAAAACTGCCCTTGAAAAGGTAAGAGTGGGATACTATTATAACTCCATAATAAATCTATCATAAAAGAGACTGGTCATGAAGCTCCTAAAATATAATTTATTAGAAATAATAAACCCTATCATAACTGAGTTTCTATGTACATATCAGGTATAATAAGAGGTTTTGAAGGTGGAACTAGAGAAGTTAATATTTATGTGTAGGTTGCACCACCTCTATTTCATGATCATCACCATCTTCCGGGCATTCGAACTAATGACATAGTAGAAGAATATTTATATAGTGCGAAGCATATTCCAAAAAACAATATTGGACATTAGAAAAGATCATCGATAATAGAATATGATAGGTACAAATACTTCCTATAAAAGAGTCAAAAACAAACTTCCAGTTCCTAATTCTAGGTTTAGGTGACCATGAAGATCATGAATATTCACAAGAGACACACCCATATTCCCACTACTAAGGTCGGGTCAGGGATAAGTACCATATTTCATGGTATATGATCCAGAATATATAGTTTCAATTGAAAATTATAGATGAAACAAATATTTAAGTTTAAATTGGAATCCCCATTTATTTGTAACCATTTTATTTATCTTATAGAGTTCAATATTTTTAAGATTATATATATATATCACGTTCTAAATAGACGAGTTAATATTATAAATTAATAAGAATTAATCTTTATAAGTTAGAATTGACACTTCAAGTAACTGTTACCAGACTCTTACATTAGGTCTCAAAATGTAACACATCCATATATTTTTATTTGATTATATAGATCACCATTCCTAATAAATAAAAGTACCAACAATATAAATTGGAATTTACACCCATTAAACTAAAATCAACTAACATTTCAGCTCATATAACCATTGTTATATAGCTCAAACATGTGATAATTGGTTAGTTATGGTTCCGACATTAAATATGTGGGAGAAAACCATTTTAGTTGATGAATTCACATTAATTTACCAATTATTTATCTCATTCATCCCATATAAATGTTAGTCAATAACAAAAATAACACTCCTGGAACACACACCGAGTATCAGGCAATCAAGGTACTTACAATATGTTGTAGGAAATGCATGAATAAAAATAAAAATAAAATATAATATGCATGAAATTTTAAATTCATAGGTTCTTATAATTATGCCTTAATTTACACTTCCTTTCCCTAGAGAAATAATGGTGAAAATTTATAAAAAACCACACATGACATGTGTATCGCACAATGGTGAAAATAGTTCTATTGTAACATGCATAATAAAAAAACAAGTCCAATACCAAGAAACTTGGATTTTCCTTTATTATTGGGTTCGATACTCCCAGAAATAGGATCATTACCAAATTATGACACATCATATTCTCATTTATACTACCCCAAAATAAAAATGAAAAGAAAAAATACCTTTGATACCAGTTATGAACTCCCAATCGTAGTCCACTCATAAGTGACCTAACCAGGTGTCTACATGGCCTCAAGTGAACCTCCTCGTATAACTTAAGAATAATAATAGATGTGATGGTCTATTATGGTATGGTGGGATTTATATACCCTAATGATCAGACTGTATCATAATTTTATATAATAATTAAATAGTGGAAACAACAACAATAAGTAAGAAATTAAAGATAAATAATCTATATAATAATAAATAGATATAAGGAATAATAACATGTATTATATATAAAATAATAATTTCATTATTCTATTAGAAAATTGTTAATATAAGGGGAATAAGTTAGTAGGTATAATATAAAATCATGATATACAAAACATGCAGAAAGTTCAAAAGATATCTCCAATTTCATAATGAGTAGAAGATCAGTCCTCTCCTACTATACTTCATCCTAGTATATAAAATTAAGCATCGATAGATAGATTCTTTTAGTATTCCCTAACTACATCCATGAATTATATTCAGGTAAAAATCAATGACTCAAATTAGGTGTCTGTAAAACTAAGTATGCCACTATAAATGGTGCCGAACATTATCCAATGTGTGAATATCCTCCTATGGCCTGAAGGCCTTTATTTTTTATTGATTTTTTATAATCCACCTTTCAAGGGGTGAGGTGGAACCCTAACAAGGCCCGTAGGTGTATTTATTACATAGCCCGTAGGCCTTAGAGGAATTCATTTGCTCGTAGGCTTGAAACATTACATACAACCCAGACTAACTACTTGGAACTGCTCCACCCCAACATCTTCAATGTATAGTGATAATCATATAATGTTATATAATTTACATTTAATTTATGCTTCATATGATAGATGGAATCTACAAGGGTGTACCCTTGGCAATTCACGTAGAGGGTAATATTCTACCTAAGCCATTATAACAAGTGCGATGCATCCTTTCTGTGATATTTAAATGAATCCTGAAGAATAACTCAATGTGGTCCATAAAATCAAGATAAATCCTAAGAGAACCATCTAAGGAATTCAATTTAATTTCTAGAAAAAATAGGTGAACCCTTAGTGCAAAGAAATGAAATTCAATTATAAGACAAAGACTGAATCCAACTATGGTCATTCACACGGTAGACACATGGATGAATCTATTCGATTCTGATGAGTCTAACCATGTAAAATCGAAATCAGAGTCCACATATCAATCATAGAATGACACACCTATAATATAATTCTAAATCTGTGACCATAATCAAGCATGATATAATAATCAATTAAGTGTCCATAATAATAATTATACCCATTATCACATATCATAATTAAACAACGGATATGTGACATGGATGTAACACTATACTTTCATTTAAATAAATTAACCATTCTATTTTATTCAATAAATCAATTAATTTATAATGGGAATATTAACACACCTCAAAGTGGTTTAATCACATAACAATACATAATATTCTCAGGAATTTTATATTGATCAAACTAAGGAGGGTGACTCAAGTCGAGGTAGGAAACCTCTAGTAATAAAAATTATGTGTCATGGGAAATCAATTCAAGGTGATAACATTTTATTAATTTAATTTTAAATTTAAATTGGTTTCTCATAGAATTTCCAGCATGATACATGTTGTTTTATAATGTAGATAAGAAAAAATTTGGTGAAAATATCTAGACACCCAACCTTTTAATGGTAGTCTACTACTCATCCAAAATCAACCTCTAATCCATGATAGAACATGTTAAATCTTATAAAAAGAAAAATTCCCTAAAAATATGGCATATTATCTTACATGGATATAACACATAACATGTTAGGAGAACCTAATAAAACCATCAAGAGGAATTATTTTCTTAAATATGGTGATCCATTGTGAATGAAAAAACTTGAATTAGATATTGGAGGGAGAATATATCATCAATACTATCCAAGAGGTAGAAGGAGCTTCACATGGGGGAGATATATATTAAAAATATAAAGAATGATGGATGGTTTAAAGTTAAAATTTCCAAAATAAAAAGTGTAATTTTACCACATTTTTATAGGGTCTAGGGGTTGGACTCATGGTTAGAAAAATTACGTGCTAAAAATTTTCCACCACTATCTATATAGAACACCCCCTTACATAGCTAGGAGCATTTTTAGATAGACCATTCGTAACCCATGTTGTTCACTTCCCTAAATGCTCACTTGATTTCACATTTGGTACATAGTTTAGAAAAACCTTGTGCCAACCACACACAATACACCTAAAATTTATAGCTGGTTTTACATGTCCATCTGTAATCCTTCACATAGTTTAAAAAACCATGAAACTCCTCCTTGGGTCACATGTTTTAGTTTCATGTTTATTACTAATGGTGTACCAACCAGGAAACCTACTTAGTTTCTCCAACAATTGGATCTCTGGGCTTTGAACAACACCCAGATTCTACAGAAATCATCTTTAAACATTTAATAAATTAATACAAGAATAAAAAAATATTTAAAAAATAAATTTACGGATCCATACCTCTCTAAAAAATAGGGATATTTCATGAACTTGGGGAAATAAAATAAGAAAATAAATGAAATCAATAAAGGTATGTAAAAATGGACCTCTATTTCATGGGAATCATCTCTACGATTTAATAATAATGACCCAAGATTGTGAAAAGGTGCCTAGTAAAACATGAAAAACCTTTATATGTCCTTGATATTCCTGCCAGACGATTGAGAAATTAACATCATGGGAGTTCCATCACTACTATGGGCTCAAAAAGGTTGTTGTCTTATATAAATGAAACCACTCTAGGTCTAACTAATGAGGTGTGATCAGGAAAAATTCCTTAGATAGAACAGTAATAAAAACTTGGGATATATCTCTTAAATATCACATACTAACCCACGATAGTTTAATTGGTGGTCATCACAAATAATTCATCACATGATTCAAATATAAATCATTTTAGATAGCTAATGAATCACCGATGACACACTCACAATAAAAATTCCAATTTACCCACATGCATAAGAGTCATATAATGATACATCAATATGAAATACACCCATGCAAAATTATGAGCTACCACATGCCTAACAATTTTTTAATGACTCTAAATTGAAAGGCTCACACATTTTCAAAAAAATATCACTTAAAGTTCCAATAGATTATTCACAACGGTTCTAAGGAAGACAATAAATTTTCAAATCATTTTAAAAGAAAATTTAAAATTTCCTTTATAAAATATTTATCTAAACACACTTTGAAATATAATTTGAAAATAAAAATATTTCCATAAAACTAATATTGAAGTAAGACACCCCTTTTGAGGGAGGTAAAATGGTTCTGAGTACCCTTTCAAAAAATGAATCCTATCAATTAAAAATCATTTCAATCCACTAAGAACCCATAGTAGGAAAACAATTTAAAGATAATGAATTTTTATTCACTTGATATTTCAAAGAATGAGTTTAAAACATGAAAAAAAATTAGTAAATAAAAAATTGGACTAAAATAAAAATTGGATAATTTTAAATGCCTTTATAAAATCCACCATTTAATCTTAGAAAACACCTATCAGGATACATTCATCAATTTCATCTTTTTATACTATTTTTTGGCCAATTATAACACAATAGGGAATACCATTGGCTTATAATTTAATAAGAATTTATTTAAAAGAACTTGAATTATTATCAAAAGAGATCCTAGGTATTTTCAAAAGTATTTTTCATAAACCACATCTACACAAAGCATAAAATCATTTCAAAAATGATTTCTATATTATTATAAGAATACAACATGAATATAAATTCATAATAAATTATTGAAAATCTTACATGAATTTTATAATATACATTAGAAGGGATATCTATATAAATTCATACTTTATTTTAAGTAAAACCATCTGAAACATATATCCATTAATTAATAATGAACAACTAATCCAATAAATGAAATTCCAAACCATAGAAAATTAAAATACCCATCATTAAAACCTCCCCAAACCCTAATGTAAAACAAAAAAATAGTTGGGGTTTACAGGATTAAATGAAACAAAGAGAAAGGTAAAGGGAAGATGATAGGAAAATAAAAGATAAGAAAATAGGGCATACTCACTTGAAATATGGGGAAGTAAAATATATAAATCAATGAGGAAGAAGGAATAATTATCCCCAAAAAACCTTATATTCTGATAAGATAAAGGGATGGAGAGGGAGGGATAAGACCTAAAATCATACATGGGTATAATGTATAATTAAAATTTTTAATAAAAAATGGGTAGGTCATATGGTTTTATAAAATGTGCACCAAAAACATTCCTAATAAATAATTACTTAAATGGGTTGATGAAATAGTTTCAAAACCATGTCCTAACAATGAAAAAACCCTATCTAAAAACATTATACTTTATCACATGCTTGGTATATTGTTTCTCTTAACCATTCATAAGAATCTTGTTAATCAATCAACCCAAAATATAAATCACATGTTTTCACCTAGTATTCTCATAATTTTGAATAAATTATGTGATAATCATGTGGACTAGTGATTCACTACACAAAAATATTTATAAAAGGCCCTACATAAAGGTAGATATATGGTTTACCCTAAAACAACCATGAAGAATATCCAAAGAAGAAAAATTCTATATTTTTCATGTTTTAAACAAATAATTCTCAAAAAATCAAATTACATAAGGAAAGAAAATAAAATAATAGTAAATAAAATGCAATAGTGACATATGGGGATCACATGCCTCCCCACCATGACACTTTTAACCCTAAAAAATTAATCGATCAAATAAACGCAATAAAGGAAGGAAAAAATTCCACCACTCATTCAAAACAAGTAGAAGGATTAGAAAAACTCCAGATGTAATAGAACTATGAAATCATCAAGAATGATTCAATCCAAAAAAGAATCATTAAAAATACTTAATTTATATAAGAACCTTCAAGAAGGAATCAAACACGAACATATGACAAGAAATATGAACTAAGCGAGATGAAACGGGGTCTCCCCGCCATTTATAATTGGTCTAAATGGTAGAGAACCAAATGAATTCTACCATTATAGATTCATCACCAATAAAACTAGTATTCCTTAAAATAAAATAGAATCAATCAGAATCCACTGACCTAAAAAATACCCAATACAACTTATCTCCACAAAATAAGCATGGGTTTAGAAGAAATTTAAGGAATGAAATCTAAGGGGAATCCAATATCAAGAGACCATGTTTATAAAATGATCCACAAACATAAAATCCAAAAAATGAAATTAATGAGACTAGGATACCAAAACTACAAAATTTTAAAAAACCCCTATCATTAAGATACTAGGGGAATCCCGCAATAAATGAAATTATGTTGTCTCTATCCTGAGATCACATACTAAAATAAAGGGTTAACTTGAGCCTTATACATGAGTTACCCTCTCATTAAGACCCAACTATAGTTAAATATACATAATTAACTTCACAATATCAACCCATGTCATACCTTTACCATTCACCCAAATAACACACCACAAGTTTATTAAATGTCTAGAAAATGATCTAGAACCCATACATGTACCACAACACAGATCCAACATCACTAAACCATCCATACGAGGCACACAAAACAATAAATCACGAGAATATCAGAAAAACTACTTCCCAAACAAGAGTAATCCAAAGGGCACCTGAAAAATCACCCCAAACAAAATATAGAATATGGATACATGTATATAAACCCATTAAGAACAAGTGAACCAAAATGATCATAACCTAAAAACCCTAGGAGATCATACCTTTGGAAGATAGTTCTAAAACATTAACTTCAAATATCGAAAAAGGGAACACCACCTAAAATTTCAATTAGAGTCGAGTAAATATCCATGAACAAGGGATTAAATAACACTAATATAAAAAATCCACTTTTATCTAATATCTTTTTTGGGGAATTATATTCATAAAAAAATTATAGACCCAACTCAGTTATATTTCCCAATTCACATTAAGTAGTTCCAAGGTATATGGGGGAAAAATCCTACAACACCATGAAATGAAGAAAAATAACACTCCAAAATCACAATCCTTTAAAAACTACTACATTATATATGGAATAAAAATCAATTTTTAAAAAACATAGATTCTTTTAAAAGAACATAATTATTTTTTAAAAAATTATTTAATTTAAAAACCCAATTACCCAATGTAATTCCAAAACATTTACACCATGTTTTAAAAACTATGGTTCCTTTGAAAAACAAGGATTCCACTTGAGCTTCCAAAAGCACGTTCCTTGAATCATTATAATTTTTTTCATCTCATATATAATAAATAAAAATAATATTTTTTCAAAATCTCCCCACGAGGTTCAAAATTCCATTATAGTTAAACAACAAAGGGTTTTACCGCAAAAACATACGTTGAGAATAATAAAAAAATAAACCCATTTGGGTAAAATATTCCACAAAACATTCTATAATATTAGTACAATTTTAAAAATAATCCACATTGATTAAATTTCAATAAAATAATTTTTCATGAAATCAAATTTTTTTATAAGTGATACCAAAAAACCATTTTCAATCTAAAAATGGATTCATAAAAATTTTACCTTTATATAAAAATATATTTTTTCACAACAATGAAACTAAAAAGGAGGCACACTAAAAATATCAGACCAAATCATCAACATATCACAAGACCCAACTAAATAGAACCTTTATTATTAGGGATCACTCAAGAGAAATATAATCAAAGAACCAAATGAGATGAGAAACAATGTTTTAATCGACCACATGATTTGATGGGATATGGTACAGTCATAAAAAATACCTATAATACTCTTAATATCAATGGTTTAGTTACTATTTGGTTTTTCAGGTCATGTAGAACAACCTCACACCACCGATCCACATTCTGTTTCGCCCAAAAATCCAATTTGATCTCCAAGTAAACTTGCACAAGGATAACGAGGATAAACATACCCATATAGATAAATCCAATGAAATCTAAAATTCAAAATTTAAAACCCAATGCCCTTGGTGGCTCATACATTATCATGAAGGATGGTTATAAAGAATCTATATATGACCAACTACCCAAGTCCTAATGAAAATCCTAACTCAATCTTACCAAAATAAAAAATATAAATATAATGATATAAGACACTTGGATACAACTTAGAAACCTAGTATTTTTTATATTTTTTAATGAATCATCTTGGGAAACTATATAAAATGACACTCAACCAAGTTTACCACTAGCCTGTAGGGAATTTTTAATCCCCACAGCCTAAAAACTAGTGAATTGGAATCATATTACACAACTTGGAAAGTATTTAACCCATGATTTAAATATAAATAAATAAATTTTAGAAATGATAAATAAACTTACCAAAAATGGAAAAAATTGAAATCTGCACATGGATAAAAAAACTAATAAATTCAAAATTGAAGTAGATATATAAAAAATATTTGGCTAAATGGATGATGTAACATCCTAGAATAAAAAAGGAAATAGAACCTAAAACAATCCAACTATGACACAAGTTACCCCACAACCACTCATCCAATCCCACTCATCTATCTGTAGATGAAACCAAATGAAGGAACTGAAGTGGAGATAGATAACAAAATCCATAGAAGATCTATATAGGCATTAGTTAAACAACCTAGTAGGTCACTAGCCACTGAGAATGTGAAATCATTTTGTATCATAGTTTAGAAAATAAAAAAATAAAATATAATGTATAAAATAATTTTTTCACATTCTTTATATAAAAAATACAGTAATCATTCCACTTACACCTTTAAAATCAACCACCCTTTTAAAAAGCAAAACAGGAATGGTTAAAAAATTTTATAAAGAACTTCACCACAATGAAAAAGTTTCTTTTGAAACCATAACAGAGAGAAAAATAAAATTTTCCCATCTTTCCGACATTTCATGAAAAATATTTTTCCCAAACAACCTCAAGGAAGGACCATTTGTTAGAACTCTTTTTAGAAATAAAAAACTATTTTATTCTTTAAAATTAAACTTTTAAACCATTTTAAGACAACAAATTTGGAAGTAAAATATAACAAAATAATGATAAAACATAATCAAACATTCTTATTAAGGTAATAATGAAGTAAAAAAAATAATAAAACTGAAGAATAGTTCCATATAGTTAAAAAACTAGTAAAAATCAAACAAGCTGATAAATAATGTCAAATAATGTGTCCTAAAAGGACCTAAGGGTCCTAGAATTTATCATAATGATTTAGTAATAAAAACTTGAATAGTAAAAAAGAAATGTAAACTAACACTAATAAAATTTTCCATATCCTTAGTTGTCCCATAATACTTTTTAGAAATAATCTAATTGTAAATATTTGACAAGATCATACTCCCCATAAAGACTCTCAGTCTAACTGAAAAGGTATTTTGGAAATATTTCCTAGATATAGCACTACTATAAAATAGGTTAATCTATCTTATACTCCACCTAATATCAATTATTTTAATTCAATTAAAGGTGACAAAAAAATAATCCACCACACAATTCAAATATAAATCATTCTAGATAACTGACACATCACCTCGTACACCCACATAAGAAACAACCACATTCAAATTCATTCATAAGAAATATATAATGGTTATTTAATATATAATATTCATTTAAAAGATCAAAAGATACCATGGACATAAAAATAGGCACATGAGGCTTAATTGAGGGCCTCACACATTTATTGAATAATTTCACATGAAGTTAAAACCGATATTTCACCATGGTTCACATGAATCCAATCAATTTTCATGAAATTTGAAACCCTGATTTCATATTTCATCTGAATAAATTAATCAAACCACTCTTTTGAATATGATATATAAATATAAATATTTTAATAAAATTAATTTTGATATATCACACCCCTTTTTATGAAAGTCATATGGTTCCAAGAAACCAATATTAAAAACAAACCACCCAATTCAAAAGAATTTTAAGCCACCTTGAGACACTATATTATCAAAACCATTTAAATATAATGAATTAAAAATCCCATAATTTTACAAAAAATTATTTTAAAACATAACACACATGATTTTAAGGAAATAAGTGTGTCGAACAAACCTTTAAAATAATTAAATCCCTATATAAAAGACACTCAATCATTTTGAAAGACACTTAAAAAGAAAAATTCATTCATAACAAGTATTTAAAACATTTAAAATACATTTATAACTAAAAATGGCATACCATAGGATTATAATTTTAGGATAATACATTCAAATTCACTTGAATTATTTTTAAAAGATCCCCTAAATCATTTCACGACTTCTTAGCATGGGACACATCCATTCAAAGCACAAAATCAATTTGAAAATCATTTATATACTACTATGCGAATTCAAAATGATTGTAAATTAATTAGAAATAATTTCAAATAATATAATAAATTTATTAAATGAATCACAAGGGAGTTCCATAGAAATAAATACCTCATTTCATGTATAACCCTCTATGACAGATTTCATATGATGGAAAACGAACTTCCATGTCATGAACAAACTTTATTAAACCATAAAAACCCAAATCCCTATAATTAGAAACTCCATGTACTCTAATATTAACTTTAATAATGATTAGATTTTGTGGAAGAAAAAACAATTGAGAGAAAAATGGAAGAGAAGAGGAGAAGTAAGGATGAGAAAAAGGACTTACCCACTTGATATAATAATGAAAATAATCTCAAAATCAATGTGGATAAAGGGAAAAATATCCATTAAGATCAAAACACTTTTAACTAATCTAATAGAGAGTAAAGGTAGGGCCATGACCTAAAATCTAGAGTGGATAAACTGGAAACTTAAAACATTTATCAAAATCTAGGCGAGCCGCATAGTTTATCCATACAATTTTCTAAACCATACACCAACCATGTACATAGAACTTCCTAAGGGAAAACAATTAATGGTTTAACTACATAGTTGAAAAATCATGCACCCACTATTAAATCCTCATCTATCAAAACTATATACCATCACGCATATATACCACATGGTTGTCCCAAATCATGTACAAGTCATGTGCCAACCTACCAGGATGAATATATATCTTGAATAGTTTCACTTAGGATTTACATAGTTTAGACCAAACCATATGATACCCATGCTATATTAATATATTATATCATTTTTAGTAAACCATGTGCACCTCAAAAACCAGTATAAAAGATCCTATATAAGGCTATCCACTTTGTTTCTCCTAAACCATGTGTGTAAACCATGCATAGAATGAAGCATTTTATGTTTTTTATTTTTGGGGCAAGAAATTATCCAAAACTCAATGTAGACAATGATAAATTAATATAATAAATAATAAATATTAATAGTGACATGTGGGTGTCATAGGGGATCTAACTCAAGTAGTTAGATGTAGTTTGGGGGAAAGGTCTATGGAGGGACCTATGGTTATGGTTATGACGGTAGTTTATTATTGTATTTTTTTATTTTTTATTTTACCACCCGTATCAGTGGTCCTTGTTGTATATTAAAATTTAGACATTCATGGGTTTAATAACTATTATAACATAGTGAATTTTATTTCTTATAAATGTTTATTCACTACCTATAAAAACTTATTGTTAGTCCTATGTTTCTAGTATTGGTATATTATTTCACAAGATGATATTAAGAGTATTGTCTCCCCACATTTTTTATACACTTTTCCCACTAGTTGATAACCTATAACATATGGGATGGCCCGTTGGAGGACATGTGACAACCACAGTCTAGTTATCAACTAGATAGTTCAGTCCAGGATACTAAAAGTGTTATGAGCATAAATATTATTAGTTGCATGTTATAGATTTTTTAGGTAATTTCATCTAGAAATTAACTACTTTTTATGAAATTATATTCTTTAAGATATCCAATATATTTCTTTAATGAGATCTAAGTCTAATGAAAAGGGTCTTTATTTTTTTCTCATATAATTTTCACCTTTCTAAATTTATTGAAGGTGGTTGAAATATTTAATATGGTTGTGGTTAGTATATTATGTAGAACTCTATGATTTGTCTATGGTGGAAGTGTCTCCATTTTTTAATAGGTAGTGTTATGTCCAAGTTGGTGTAGATAACTTCTAATGCCTGAAGGTGGTGGTTACACGATAGTGGAATTGGATACCCAATGCATTATTTAATATTAGACCATTTCTATAATGTTTTGAGGCTAATAATTTTCTATCATCATGACATGGTCTAATTGGATACTACCAGATATTATTTCCTTAGATTTTGTGTGTATATTTTTATGATAATGGGCCATTATATATTCTATGGATGGGATTTCTAGAAATATGCTATCTTAATGTGTTCACTTTGGGTTTTTTGAGTAGTTTTATGGGGTTTACACTACAATCAAAGGTGTCATTTTTAATAAAAAAACATGTTCTAAGAGATATAAATAGACATCAAATCACAATATTGTTTACACCAAGTTATAAAATAAAGTTGTATACTTTACATGTTCTATCCATGATATTATCCCATTCCATCATACATAGAATTTTCTCCAAATAAATTATCCAAAAAAATTCCAACAAAAAATAATTTATACTAGATATAAACGAATATAAAATATAAATAGTGTTTTTCTTATAAAAAATAAAAATTAGATCACTTATCCAAATGTCCTCACAGTAATTTGTCTACCATAATCTCCAACGTACTCTATGATAACACCTTAACACTAATATATCTCACAATGACCACCTGGACTACCAACGATGGGTTAAGGGTAGGAGTCTAACACCAAATATGGAGATATGAACTAGTGGGATAAATTTCCGCTAATATGAATATCAAACTACGAGACACTTTATATAAATCCATTTTTTAAAAAATAACACCATAAAATGATATTTAATAAAATTTTTATTATATATACATCATGTAAAAATTCATATATAAATTGTTTAAGAGATATGTAAATCCCCAATAACTAACAAAATGTTTTATATTACACTGTAATAAAAATTAATTTTTTTCCTGCATGCTATGTGATTATAATTCAGAGCTATGGATCACTATAACAAACTCCCAAACCAAAAACACTAAAAATTCCAATAAATTTTTTTATATGATCATGATTATTCTATGCAATTAATTAACAAGAATAAGTGAGTATAAATTGTTGGCATGATTTCCCTATATATGATATAATTCAGGAATAATGATATAATGTGAATTAATTGATTCAAATTTTATAAATATATACTAATGGAAATTCCCTAACGATATTTTCCAACAAATAAAATATATATGTTAGCCTTTTAGCTCACCACAATAAATTTATTCACTAATGTAAAAACGTTTTTGAATTAAGTATGAATACACACAAAATAGGGCCAAAAACTGATCATTGAATTTGAAGGAGTGATGTACAACACCATATCTAAGTACACCAATAATTACCATGGATTTTTAAATTACCTAGGAATCAATTACTAGAATTTATATTAATACCAATTGTCTCTTATTAAAGTGTTCCATTGTTATTAAAAATCCTTATGACTATTTTTTGGGTTATTTATTTGTAAAGGAGATAAGGAATGCTCTAAAATGGTTCAATAAATTAGGAAAAATTGATATCATAATGAATTTAAGTGTTTAAAATAGTATAAAAAATGTATTTTTAAATACAAAAACCATGTTTCAGACTTTTTTTCCTTGATAGAACATACACGATATATGATTTTTGTGTTCAGTTATTATTTAATGATTATTCCATGATTTGAGAGTCTATTTCAAAAAATTCTAAATAACTATAATCATTGAGAGATCATTTCAAAAAATTATTTAACCCATTCTATAATGGATCTATATAAGATTAAGATTTGGTTAAAAAGTAATGTTCACACCGTGAAGGGAATCCTTTCAAAATTTTGTGTTACATTGAGTAGAGCTAGAAGGGAGGTTTTTTCATGAATAGTATAATTGTACAATGATGTGTTGATTTTTACTATGGAGTGAAAATTAATAGTATTTTTTTCTTTTACAAAGACGTGTAGCTTTCACTATAAATAAGTGGTTGAGATGAGATGATATAATTAAAGAAATATTTAACATTGTGTAATTTTCAGAGTTTGAGCTATTATTCTCAGTGGTACTTGGAATTAAAATACATTTCATGTCATCACATTGTGGTGGTTCCAATAATTGGCGAAAAATAATTTTGAGTATTAATAAAGAGAAAAGGGTACTCCATAATGTAATAATCCCCAACATAATGGGACTGTTTCAATTTTTTTCTAGATTTCAATATTCTTATGATTTAAATATTTTATGTGATCCAAATTATAGACACTGGACTTAGTTTTTCTTAACCATTCTCGATGAATTTCCCCATAACAAGTTAGGGGAATTGAAATACTATAATGATATAGATTCTCTAGTTATATAAGAGATATATTTCCCTACGAAAATGGAGGAAGTTCATGGATTGATGAAAATTTAGAAAAGGAATTATAGAGAAATTTTTGAATGTAAAGGAGAAGAAAAAAGGCGTTGTTACCAAGTTATATCCTTGAAAATTCAGGGAGGTTCATTACATGGATGAAGGCTAAGTTGATTTATATGCTATCATTGGTGCAATATACTTTCTTGGTTTGTATAAGATCATGATATAACTTGGGATAGTAGTTTATTATTTCTAGTGGGGAGATAATTTGGATATCTATATTGTGGGGGTTATAAACTTGAATGGTTTGTATAGCCACACTAAATTATAAAAAGTAATGTAAATAATATATTTTCATATATCATTACATTATCATTTTATTCTCATATAAATTCAAATATGTGTGAACTACATAAAAATCATTTGTGTCTCTCTTTATTTGGTTTATAAGTTTGATGTTTTTCTTGAGGTATAGAATGAATTATTTATTCATAAACATAGTAAAGATCATTAGAATGGTTATTTATAATTGTCATACCCCAGATCTCTCCCTAAACCCTCTAAGGGTATCTTCCCTATATGGGACCAACAAGTGGTATCAAAGACCAAGGTTATAATATTTGTATTTTTTCTATCTAGGAAGCATTTAACCCACCTTCCATCCCTAAAAAAATCCTTTCATAACCTATATATTAAAAGGTTATTATAATAATAAATTAATTGGTATTAATTATTTTTTTCACATGGTTTTTACAACATGGAATTTTTTCTGAAGGATTTGGGTAAAATTTTATGGAATGTGGTGAAGGAATATACACCAAAACACTCAGGAGTGACCTGCTAACATAATATGTTTGAAGTGTGGGATTTTGAATCTAATAATGTTTTCATATGAGTTTTTGTGACCATGAATCATCTTAATTCAATTTAAGATGAAGTATAAGATGTTATATTTGATAGATAATAGAAAAATTGAAAAACTAGAAAGAAAATGAAAAACTAGAATGAGATGAGAATTTTCTAGGGCATATTTCGATTTATATTGGTGTACCCAAAAAATTAGTCTGTTTCGTATATCCAAAAGGGATATGTAATTTTATTCTCTATAATATAGTGAAAAATAAATATTATCCATTATATAAAAATCATCTTTATTTTTGTGAATTATAATTTTTTTAATTTCTATTAAACCTTAAAGTGATTACATGATAATTAAGAAATGGATTTGAGTCTAATAATATGATATACTAGTTCCAATAATTCGGAATATATGTATATATAGTTTCCATGAATGTGATTTTATTTAATTTGGAAAGAAGATATTTATTTTAAAATGACATCAAAGTGATGGATACCAATTCTAATGAAATCAACATGCTAATGGTACATTTTTTCAATATAATCAACATAAAGGTGATGTAATTTAGACATTCACATGCCACATGAGAAATTTTTCTAAATACTAATAAAGGATTCTTGAATATATATAAATATACATTTATGGTTCCTTGAAAAATGCACGATGACTTAAGATGCACTAGAATAAATCTTTTAATGCATTATTTGATTGGATGAACAAGATTGTGTATGAAATGAATAGAATCAAATAAACTATCAATTATATCAAAAATTTGAAACATATTCTAAGAATATTCTAGCCTATATTCAATGAAAAGGCCTCAGTTCATATATAGAATGATCCAAATAAAGTTACAATGGATAATAATTAAAGTGATCTCAGTTTATATGAGATGAGAAACAATTGAAATGACTTTATAGAGGTAGATAAATCTTAAGAAGTATCACTGAAATTGATTATTAATATTTTTATGGAGAATGATTTTAAGGAAAACTATTTTAATGAGGTCATTCATTTCCTTTCCTCAAACATGAAAAGTGGGAATTCAAAATTTTAAGGTAAGATTCATTTTTTTTCTATGAGTGTGAAAATGTTAGTAACCTCACTAAATAGTTTCTTATGACGATCAGATATGAAGAAGATAAAGTATTAGAGAATAAATCTTCAAAATATGTGATATTAATGAGGAGTTCACAAAAATATCCTAATATTAAAAGAGAATTTTATATTATAAGAGATAGTTTAGAAAGATATCTATAAATAAAAATACTTCAATAAATAAGACCTTATAGATATTAAAGGCTAGACATAAATGGAGAACAATAGTACATACACTGATATTGATGGAGGAATTGACCTCAAACCTGAGTTGGAGGCTACAATTAATGAAATAAAAATTTGGTTGGAAGAAATGAATAAATCTAATTTACAGGTTCATGATTCCAAAATCTATAAAAAATAATAAAAAATATGAGAAATATGAGTTGAAATAATAAATCTAATGAGTCAAATATGAAAATATAGAAAACTATTAGATGGTGGTTGATCTGAGTCTCAAAATCAAAGAGTTGGACTGAATCATTGATGACTTGACTGATTATATTAAAGATAAATTAAAATACACTAAGTATATCCAAATAAAACAATCAATATATAATTAAAACATGAAGATCAAGAGTGATTCTTGACTCATGAAATAACATTTATAAGTTTGATTGATTTGAATATGGAGAAGTTAATAGTGAAACAAGAAAATATAAGATAAAAATTAGAGTATTTTCTAAAAAAATTATTCCTAAATAATGAATTCAACGATGATCTAGGGATTTATCAATAGAAAAGGTAGTCATTGTTAATGTTAAGTTGTAATATATTATGCCTTAGAGGAGATTTGGTTTGTGTGACTCATAAAATTCCAAAAAAGCCACCACTTGAGAAAAAAATTAAAATTAGAACAAACCAAAAATATAGTGTTATTGTGGTGTAAATATAAAGAATACATAATACTTTTTTCACATTTCTAACAGACACTTCAAGTTATATTACCAATAAATAAAATAAAAAATAAGTTTATATACTTAGTTTAATTTCCTTCGTTTAAGGATACATTAAATTATTTCTTTATTATAATTATAAATAATGTATTTGTATTCTTTCAAAAGACCTAATACTTGATTAAAGGTTGGGCCATACAACATATAAAAAAAGATAATTACACTTAGTTAAATTATAATGGAACATTTAAATTAATGTACAAGGAACTATATATCATATATATTTGATTATTACAAACATTGGATGATTATATTCATTAAAATAACAAAAATTAAAAAAGGACAATAAATTCAAAAGAATAATATCCATAGAACTTGAAACTCCCCTAGACCATTAACAACTTTAATAATCACCATTAGTATAAAAAACCAAGAACCATAAATAATAGAATGAAAGGAGAATGAATGTTGTGAGATCAAAAATCATAACTATGGAAATTGGTAGTGTGAATGGGATATGTTTAGTAATGTTATATATATAGGAACGAAATCTTATCTTTGTAATTATGGTCATTGAAAATATTATCATTAAAATCATATTCATTATGATCCTGGTTGTTTCAATTATGGTTATTATAGATATGGTGATTGGTCATAAATGAAATAGGTATATAGACATTGTGTGTTGCTAACAGTAAATTTAGAATAATATAACTCACTATGAAATAAAAACATGAAATTAAAATATTATATATATATATATATGTGTGTGTGTGTGCATGTGTTTTACATAAATATGAATAATATTATTAAAATATGATATTATTTATATATAAAATTAATGTAAATATTTCAATATCAGTGGATTAGTTAAACTCAATTTTAGAATATAAGTAATTAATTTTAACGGATTTAGTTAAAGTGTATTTTATATAAAAGTAATTTTTGTTTTAAAAGAACCTTTATATTGTGTATTAAATATTTTATATCAATATATTAAATTTATAAATTATCAAAAATCATTATACATGATCTAATATATCAGTATCTTTTAAATTTGAAACATATAATAAATAATATTAAGAAAACTTATTGATTAAAAGTGTTACTTTTCAATAAAATCATTTTTTTTGCAAATTATAAATATTCATTTAAAAATTAATTTTTTAAAATTAAAAATATAAATTAGATAAAAATAAATTCATATTTTTATTTATAATGTCACAAATATCTTAGCATTATGTTTTGTGTTTTTTTGAAAAAAAAATTATTTTTAACTATATAGTGAAATATATCGATACTGACTTTTCCCATTGTAATTATATAAGTATGGTGTTGAAATTTAAAAATAAATTTTATTAAAAAATAAAAATTTTATAAATAACATGGTATATATTAAAATATTAATTATAGATTAGAACCTAATGATTTATATTTTAAAACCTAACTAAGATTTTTTTTCAAAAATTGGTTTAATACATTATATATTTATTATATAAATTATTTTTTTAACTCTTTTAGAAACTGAATATAAATAAATGTATTTAAAATTTAAAATTAGTGGTTAAATTTTATCTAATAAGGATAACATGATTTTTAGGATTAACGATTAAGTTAACTTAGAAAAAAACTAGTTACCATTATCGTAGCTTAAATAAAAAAGTAATAATTCATGGGGTAAATAGATTGAATCGTGTTAATTTTTTTATAATTAATCATTTGATATATTATCAATATTATCTTACCCTCTACTAAATTATTGTCTATTTTTGGATCCAATTGAAAATTTTAATATGTGATCCCTTTATATTAAGTTGAATTATTTAAAAATATCTCATTCTCACCACTTATAAATGTGGCCTCTAGGAACCCCTTAAAAACAATTATAAAAATATGGTTTAATACTTAAACGATTCCATAATTAATTCCCATATCATTCTATTTCACTCATATAATCTTTTGGCCACAATATTCTATCATAATATCTTTTTTTCTATGAAATCCTTAAAGAGAAACCCAATGTTCTCAAAAATAAGTTCAATCTTTTCACAAACATAATTCCTTTCTTCTTTCCAGTTCATTTTTAACCTGATATTATATGATTAATTAATTGGTTATATTATACTTAATTTTATTAGGTTTTCATAACAATCAATAACTAACTATCTATTTCCCCTTAAGAAAAGTGAAAGTGTCAATCGTGCGTTTGTGTGAAGTACCACCTCCACAACATTACATGTTTCATTTTCATTCACCAAAAAACAAGGCTAGTACTAATAACGAATTTAATATATATTCATGATCATTTTAATAAGTTTGAGGTTATGAAAATAATAAAGTATATTAATAATTTTACCTATACTATAGGGAATGAAATCAGTATCCATGTGAACGTGCAGCCAATTATCTCTATGGAATCGTATATTCTGTATCACACCAAAAACTTCATGGAAAGAATAAATTAATAATTTATTAGTATATATGGTATATTTTAGTAATAAATATCCTTAATCTGATTAATTATACATAAAACAATTATTAATTATTGTAATTAGGTAACCCATTAATATATTGGTAAATAACCAAAAACTAATTCATCACCATTTTTATTTGAATGAAACAAATATCATATCATGTGATTATAACAATATAGATCATTATATAATTCAAGAACACGGTTCTTCCTGTGAGGTAAATATCTTTTCTTTTCAATTTTTACCTGATAAATATGTGTTTAAGAGGTCAAATACTGGATAAAGTCCTATTACACATTGTGACTAGGGGTTACACACAGTATAATCCCTATACATAATGTGTACGACAAGTTGGTATGACTCTTAATGACATGTAAATAAAGTTGTTAAAAGGAGGAAAAAATGGAATATACATGGAATGTATAATCAAATTACATGCCATTTATTTTGTAATTTTTTAAAATTGGTAGTATACTTGCTTCATCATTTATGGACAGAGGGCTCACTGGGTTCTCTCAAACAGCCGCACCAGAGCTTGTTTTGGATCCTAAATCATCTTCTAAACTCCGATTTTATCAATTTCAGATTCATTGGATCCCAATTGACAAGATCTTAATACCCCTTGAGCCATTATTTATGATTTCATCGTTTGAACAGGTTATAAAAGGCTGATAGTTTATAACTATTTTATTGATCTACTCCATTCTAGGTCAAATTAAAGGCTGATGCTAGATGAGGAATTTCGTACTACTACGAGGTTGGTGGTCTAATGCCTTTTGCTAGTTTTCAAGATGTTTATATATACTGGAGTGTTGCAAACCCATTTTTTGGATGTCACTTGATTTATAATTAACCCTTATTGTTGCCTATTGATATTCAGGTAATTGATTATGTTCTCTTAAGAATTTTTAGGGTTATTTTGCTTGAATTAGGGCCACACCATGTGTGTGTTTCCCTTTGATGACAAATTAAAGCTGTTTGGCCTAGGATTATTATTGGGATTCCTTTTATTTCTCTACCTTGGGTTGTTTGAAATGAAATTGGTTATATAAATGATTTTCCTGTGTAAGATATTTGATGGTTAATCCTTTTGATAGTTTAAATTGCATGATAGGATTGTTATATGAAAAGTTCCCATGTGAGTTACTATTGTTTAAACCATGTAATATTGTAATTTAGATGTGTTTCTTGTTATATGAATTTCCCAAGAGAGTTTACTATTGTTAAAAACCTTATAATAGTTTAAATTACATGTGTTTATGAATGTGTGTTTTACCCATACAAGTAATCGAAAGTCCAAGCCTTATGAGGTTGATTAGGCTGGAATTTTCAAGTTGTTAGCGAGTCACGAGTGTAATAGTCAGGCTTATGAAGGCTTTACTTATTTTGCTGAGTGAAACATTGATCGTTGAGGATTTCCATGGATAGACTTTATCGGATTTGTTTACATGTCATGAGTGATAACTAGGGATTCATTATAGATATTCTCGTAACATGATTTGTTGAAGTGGACTCATAGCACACCTAGTGTGATACCAGGATTCCAGAGAGGTTCGCTAGGATATGCCCGTACGATGTCAGTTGGTTTTTACCTAGAGTGATACCAGGTATCCAGAGAGGTTCTCCAAGATAGGATTATAGATTGTAGATAGAATTTAACCTGGAGTGATACTTGAATTCCAACTTAGGAATGTCATGGATGGGATCATGTTATAAGTTGAACATTTAAATGAAATGACTTATGACACATCTACCGAGCCAAAGAACAAGCTTGTATTTAGTCTTCTCATACTTGTTTAGATAAACTTCTGAGGTAAATGTTGTGATTTCTTTTACATGGGGGATTTTGGGCATAGTCTGGTCCCTGAGACATATATAATTAAATGAAATTTAATTGTAAATGGATATATAAGGAATGTAATTGGAAACAAGTACTTGTAGGTCTATTTACTTTTGTGTGCATCCAATATTACTACTTTCATTATGTTACACTACCTATTATATATATTCACTGATAGATTGGAACATATCATTGGGGGTTTCCTACAGGGATTTAGTCTCACACCTTATTTGGGTCATACCTTTGGGCCAAAATAGATTACATTGTTGAAGTTTTTTGATAAAGGAAAGTTCCCTTATACATGTACTTGATATCCTGTTTAGGAGCATAAGAGCATGAGACCAAGCCAAGGATTGTGATGCTTCTGAGTTTCATTTGTCCCCTTTTGTGCTTTGGTACATATATCATGTATTTCTATAGTGTAACCTGTTTTGGATGTCTTTTAAGAACATGTGACATGCAGAATCATCATTAGTTTTCTATAACTTCTGGTTATTTATATTATTAATATTTCGTTATTTACTTTTTTTGAATGGTATTACTGCTTCCTCTATTGATTTATTTTTTTATTTTGATATGTTATACTCTTCCAATGATGGAATAGTTTCCCCACTGTCACACCTAGGCCCTCACTTCTAGTATAAAACCTCTAGTGTTTGGGGAAATGTGCTTGACGCCATGTGTCCAACTGGGTATAGGGCACCTTTGAGTGGAATCTGGATCTGGGATGTCACAAAGTTGTATTTGAGGGTGTTTTTTCTTGTTTTCCTTACTGTTTGGATACATTAGACAAGGATACGAAGGAAATGGATTTTGGTAATAAAATATGCCCGGGATTAGCTACCCCACATATAGGGAAAACCAAAATTACCTCGAATTGAATTGTGATTTTTGGAATTTGAGTTGTTACAGTTGATTTGATTTCACCGTTCGGTGACACAATAGTATTTTTTTGTTATTATTGATATCATTATGGTTCTATTTTTTTCAACCTAATGAGATGAGGGTTTTCCATCTCAGGCATCATATATGCACTTGTTATAATCACATTCCATACATTCTAGCAATGCCATTTAGTAACATTACTGATTGCATGCTATTGTGACATGTACCATGACAGATATTCTCACTATTGTGATAGGTTTATTGAAACATGTTATGGTTCGAAATGGATCAATGTTAAGATTTCATCTATGAGGTGTGTGGACCCCCATGAATCAGAATTTTTTGGATCATATTTTGGGCTTAAATTGTTTATAATGTGCTATATGTGGAGGTAAAACTTTGATTTACAGTGAGTATGGGACATCACAGATCATAATTTTGTATATAATTTGATTAGTTTTCAAAAATAAGGATTCTGTGGATGTTTTAGTGGTTTACTAACTGAAAACCCAAACAACATGGCATATGATGCAATGAACACACTCCTTGTGTTCTTCTGTTCTGGAAGAAATCTTTTTTAAGTATAGGCTATGTACTATGTTTACACTCCAAATGGTAAATGACTATGTGTCTATTAGTGTGAGAAGAAATGTAGAATAATAATGGTTTTGGATAGTGCAAGCAGTGTACTTTAAGTACACACCTTGTAATGTTACAAGGGCACACCCCATGTGGTTATGGGAAATTAAATGTACAATTCTAGGAGGGGATGCTTGAGTACACTCCATTTGTCAGCCTGACATGCTATGTATCTGGGGTGGTTACACTCCCAGATAGATGGATGTACATGCCCAAGTAGCTTCTTGAGGGTACTTGGCGTGTATGGTTTCTACCCACCGTGCACTCCTTTTTTGGTAAAAGTTGATGATTTTATTCTCCTTCCTAGTTCTTGTTCTCTCAAATTGTGACTTTTGATAAATAAACTTGAATTGAGGTGTTTGAAGGACCTTGAGTAGTCATGCCTCCATTAATACCTCAAATTGTACACTAGAAGAGTGGCGATGATCATACCCCATAGGTGGTTGGCCTTGGGCTACCAGTGGAAACTCCAATCATTCCTGTTACAGAACCAGCTATTATATTGGACGCAAGTGATGATGAATAGTAATGTGAAGGCTTTATGAGATTTATTCGAACCTTTCAGGGATCACCATAGCCTATCGTGTCTGTGGGAGAGTAGATGCGAGTGTTTCAGTAGCCATATCTGCACACATTATTTGGGATGGTAGACCATATGCTGCAAAGTCATGGATAGAGTCTATGCTTTAGATATTCGAGCATTTAGCAGTGCCTCCCAAGAGGAGGGTGAAACTCACGATGTATATACTGCACGATTCTGCCAAGAGATGGCGGGATGTTATTACGCAGGAATATTGTCATCGAGATATTTCATGGGGAGAATTTCGGAGAGTATTTTATAAATATTTCTATCTTGAGACACCAAGGGACAAAAAGAGCTCGGTAGTTCATGCATCTGGATCATAGAACTTTGTTAGTGATGGAAGACATGGCCCATTTTACTAAGATCCTTCAATTTGAACCTGTTCTGATGGGTGATGATATATCAAAGACTAGTGGATTCAAGGATGGTCTTAGGTTCGATATCTGATCCGAGGTGGACATCTTCAGGATGAATTTTGTATCTTCTATTGTAAATTAGGTGGTGATTAACGATCATAATCTGAGGGAATCTGGCGGTGTGAGCTTGGGTGGTTTGATACCAAGATTAGTTAATATCATGACCGGTAATATTAAGGGCCATCTTTAGTTTTCTCAGGGTGACAGTAGTAGTCAGAAAGTATCATCAGATAGCCAAGTGAGGTGCTACCAGGATGGTATGATTGGTCATACGATGCTATACTATTTTTATGACCCAATCGAGTGTCGATCTACTGTCAAGATGAGTCAACTACAATGATTCTCCCTAGTGTTTCCATAAGTGGCTTCTCATATAGGGTCTGCACCGACTCCATGTTCAGGAGAAGGGTCAACAGTTTTTTATCAATTAGGGAACTAGAATGCGTAGAGACACTATGGCCGAGGTGGTGGTCATGGATATATTATCCAGACCATAGGTTCTCGACAACAATAGGGTGGATCATCTCAAGGTTTCCCGACAGGGTCACTAGACCACGGTATAGGTTATACTTATGCAGTGCAACATAGTCAGCAGGATTAGGATCCTAAACCCTCTACTATTAGAGGCATTGTTCCAATTTCTTCCATTTTAGATTCTTCACTTTTTGATACAAGGGATTAACATAGTTTTCAATCTATGCCCATTATGGGGAGCCTTGGGAGTAGTGTTTTCTACTTTTGATTATGTTATAATTGTAGAAACTACGTTAGGGATTATAATGACACGTTTTCATTAGTGAATGGTATGTCCCTCTGAGGTTGGTGGGAGTCACATCATATAGGACCTCTATGTCGTAGATATTATAAGATTTTATGTCATTCTTGGAATGGTATGGTTAGTCTCCTTTCAAGACATGGTCGATTGCTATCACCGCAAGTTGAGTTTTACATTACCAAAGGGTTGATGATTTCTACACAATGATGAATGGGATGTTTAGGCGAGACGAGTAGGATCCAAGCATTATGGGTTGGGTGGAATGATAGCTCAGATTGGTAGTTTATATCTCGATGTTTAGGGAATATTTCCAATGTATTTACCTACTTTAGTTGATCATTTTAGGGATGTCTTCCCAGATAACTTTTCAGGATTACCTCTATTATGAGAGGAAGATTTCTCTATCGAGCTAGTTCCAAGAGTTTCACCACTATCCATTCTTCATTATTGGATGACTAAGATGGAGTTTCAAGATCTCAAGAGGGAGCTAGATGATTTGGAATTTAAGGGTTTCATCTGACCTAGTACTTATATGTGCAGTTTTCCAGTCCTTTATGTGAAAAAGGTGGATGATACGCTCAATCTATGTGTGAATTTCTAAAATTTGAACCAGTTTATGGTTAAGAACCAGTATCCTCTAGAATGAATAGATGATCAATTCAACCAGCTTTGAGGAGATCATGTATTATGTAAGATCAATTTGAGATCCAGTTATCATTAGGTGAGTGTTAGATCATTATACATACATCACATAGCCTTTCAGAGAAGGTATGGTCTGTATGAGTACTTGGACATACCATTCAGTCACATGAATGTGCTGGCAGTCTTTATATAACTAATGAACTAAGTTTTCTATTCTTACCTTGATTAATTTGTTGTGTTTTTTGGATGATATCTTAGTGTATTGTCATAATCAAAACAAACATGCCAACCATCTTGAGATCATTTGGAGTATACTGAGAGAGCATCAATTATGTGATAAGATCATAAATTTTCCCTTCAAGATGGATCAAATTCAAATCCTAGTTCCCATAATCATAGAGACAGAAGTATCATTAGACCTGGAGAAAGTGAGAGAAGTAGTTTCCTAGGAGAAGCCCAATAATGCTTTTGAGGTGCATAGCTTCTTGGGGTTGAATGGTTACTACAGTAATTTCATACAAAACATCCCACATTTAGCAGAACCATTGATAGTATTGACTAAAAATGGTGAAAAGTATGATTGGATAGATTTCTATGAGTCGTCATTTCAGGAACTGAAAGATAGATCGAATTCGGTGCCGATATTGATTTTTCCCGAGTAGGGTAAGAGTTACACTATATACTACGATGCATCAGGAATCAAGCTGGGAGTATTTCTTATGAAGATTGATCGATTTTTTGTGTATGGATCAAAATATTTAAGACCTCGTGAGAGAAATTACCCAACACACGATCTCTAGTTAGCTACGATTGTTCATGAATTTCCCGATTGGAGACATTAGTTATTGGGAGATCATTTTGTGGTGTGCATAGACCAAAAAATCTTCAAGAAAAAATTTACTCTCTGTGATCTAAATCTGGGGAAGTAAAGGTGGATAGAATACCTTCAAAAATTCGACTTTGAGCTTTCCTAAACACCATGTAAAGGAAATGCAGTGGCTGATGCATTGAGTATGAGGACTCAAGTATTGGAAATGCATTAGGATTGTAGAGTGTGGACATTTATGGATTTATTAGCTTAGATGAATTTGTAGGTGAATGACAGTCATGGATAGACTTTTCTTTCATCCTTAGCTATTACCTCTACCCTTCTAGATAGAGCGGGGATAAGGAATTATTTATTTGTAGAGCATTTTGTGGTGTACACGGACCACAAAAGCCTCAAATACATATTTAGTCAGCGTGATCTGAATTTAAGGCAGTGATGGTTGGTGGAATACCTTAAATATTTCAACTTATAGAATTCCAAAATTACATGCTAAGAAAATGCATGGGCTGATGCAATGAGTAGGTGGACTCAGATATAGGCGGTGTGGTAGGCCAGTACGGAAGGGAAGCTTATGGATTTGTTCTATGAGATGCATTTGGAGGTTTAAGATAGTCAGGGATAGAATTTATTTTCATCCATAGCTGTTAACTATACCCAACTAGACAGATTGAGGATTAGGTGTCTATCAGATCCTGAAGGCCTATTTCTACAAGAGAGTGTGGCAGGTGAGTAACCTCCTCCTAGATTGGCCATAGGTGAGGATGAGGTTTTGCATTTACATGGTAGCGTTTGGGTTTTAACATAGATGTGTGAGGATATGATGTAGTATTTTCATGCCTCTATATGGGAAGTAAATCCTATTGTCAGCAAGAAGTATTAGTATTTACATTATTAGTATTGATCACCATGTATGAAAAGGGATTTAGCTGGTTTTTTCATAAAGTGCTCCACCTTTCAGTAGGTGAAGGAAGAAAACTAGCAACCAACAAGAATTTTACATCAGCTACCCATTCTCGAGTAGAAATGGAATGATATTGTGATTGATTTTGTAACAAGTTTGTTGAGGTATCATTGAGGTGATGATGTAGTATGGGTTGTTGTTGTCAAGGTCAAGAAGGTTTCACATTTCCCGTCGATCATGGAAACCTTCAGTGTTGATGAGCTTAATAGGTTGTACATCTGAGAGATTGTATGACTACATGGGGTTCAACATTCTATCATTTTGGATAGGGACACTCAATTTTCTTCTCACTTTTAGAAGGGGATATTGAGGGCACTGGGTACATAGGTTCTCTTGATCATGGATTACCACCCTCATATAGATGGGCAGTTAGCGTGCATGTTTCAAGTGCTAGAGGACATGCTTCGGGCCAGCGTCCTAGACTTGGGGGTTCTTGGGAGATACATGCACTCCTGGTCTAATTCTCCTATAACAATAGATTTTAGGCTACTATTACGATGTCTTCAGAGAGGATGTGCATGGTAGACCATGAATATTACCCATGTGTTGTCTAGAGGTAGGAGATGCAGTTATGCCTGGACCTCGTCCTATCCAGAAGACCACTCAACAAGTTCTGTTGATTCAGAAGAAAATGGTTTCCACACATTCTCATCAGAAATCGTATACTGATCATCGTATATGACCTCTGGAGTTTGAGGTTGTGGATGGAGTCTTTCTATGTGTTGCAATGAGGTTGGGATATAAGAGGATCATGTGAAAGGGTAAGATTTTACTGACATATATTGGGAATTTCGATATTCCTGAGAGAGTAAGGCTGATTTTTATCAGTTGTAGCTACCTCAGAGTTACCGAACATGAAAAAAAATCTTCCACCTTTCTTAGTTGAAAATTTTCTTTTCAGTGTCATCTCACCCTTTTCATCCTAAGGAGGTTGAGTTATAGGAAGATGCATCCTTTGAGAAGTGTCCTATAATAATTGTAGATCATAGAATGGTGGTTCTCCAAGGTCAGTTTATTCCTTTATTATGGGTGATATGGCAGTATGACGGAGTACAATCAGAGACCTAGGAGGGGGAGGCCAATGTATAATCACAGTGGTTGGAGCCGTTCACAGATATTTTATCACAACTCTTGGAAGGGAAATTTGGGGATGAATTTATTTTAATGGGGGATGTTTTTAAGAAACCGGTTCTTCATTTTAGGTATGAATATTTAATTTTCAGGTCATACATGAGAAAAATGTGTTAAAGAGGTCAAATACTTGCTTAAGGCATGTTAGAAAATGTTACTAGGGGTTACATACCATGTAATCCCAGTACAAGTCCTGTACGACTAGTTTGTAGGACTCTTAATGACATGTAATTACAGTCGGTGAAAGGAGGGAAAAAAATAAAATATACACAGTGTGTATATTCAAAGTACACATCATGTATTTTGTAAAATTTGTTAAAATGGATAGTATCCTAGTTTCTTCATTTCTAGAAAGTGGGTTTACTTTTTTTTCTTAAATAGAAGTTCCTAAGTTCATTTTGGCTATCGAGTCAACATCCAAACTCCGATTTGATCACTGTTAGATGTCTTGAAACCCAATTGGTAAGAACTCAATTCTTCTTGTTCTGTTCCTTAGGATTTTTTCTTCTGTCCTAGTTATCAATGATTGATAATTTATAACGTTTTTCTATATCTACCCTATTCTAGGTCGATTTAGAGGCCAATTCTTGATGAGGAGAGTTGTACTACTATGAGGTTGGTGGCATCATTACTTCTGCTAATTGGAAAGCTGTTTATATATGTCGGAGTGCCACACACCCATTTTGGGGAGTCTTTTGATATATAATTCACCCATATTATTTCATATTGATATTTTGGTAATTGAATATGTGTTTTTAAGAATATTTAGGGATGTTTTCCTTGAATTAGGGCCACCACATGGGTGTTTTTCTCCTTTGATGACCAATTATTGTCGTTTATCCTAGGATTCCTATTGGTATGCCTTTAATTTCCAGACCTTGGGTTGTTTTAAATGAAACTAGTTATATAAATGATTTTCCACTATGAGATATTTGATGTCTATTCCTTGTAATTATTTAAATTGAATGATAGGCTTGTTATATGATTTGTTCCCATGGGAGTTACTATTGTTTGAACCATGTAATAGTGTAACATACATGTGTTTATTGTTATATGAATTAGCCACATGAGTTTATTATTAGTAAAAGCCCTATAATAGTTTAAATTACATGTTTTACTTATTATGAGTTTTACCCATGTGAGTAATCGATAGGCCATGCCTTATGATATTGTTTAGGCTATTATGTTCCATCCATGAGCGAGCCATCGATGTAGCAGTCAGGCTCATGGAGGCTTTACTGATTTTGCTGAGTGAAACATGGATCATTGAGGGATGAAATAAATAGACTATATTGGATTTGTTTACATGTCATTTATGATACCTAGGGATTCCTTATAGGACCTCCAGTAATTATCTTGGTTTACATGGACTTATACGACACCTAGAGTCATATCAGAATTCCATAAAGGTTTTCTAGGGCGAGCTTGTAGGGTGTTAGTATGTTTTCACCTAGAGTGACATCGAGTTTCCAGAGTGGTTAACTAGGACATTCTTATAGGTTGTAGATATAATTTCACCTATAGCGATACTTGAATTCCAACTTATGAATTTCATGGATGGGCTCAGGTTATAAGTTGAACATTTAAATGAAATTAATTATGACGCACCGACCTAGCCAAAGAAGAAGCCTGGATTCGGTCTTCACTTGCTAGTTTATATTTCCTTTTGAGGTATATGTTGTAATTTATTTTACATGGGATCTTCTGAGCTTAAGAAAGACCCTGAGACTTATATAATTCAATGTAATTGAATTTTTGGTGGTTTCCTACTGGGATTTTATCTCACACCCTATATAAGTCATGCTTTTGGGCCCAAATAGATTATATTTTTTATGGTGTTGATAAGTGAAAGTTTCCTTCTACTAGTACTTGATATGATTTTTAGGAGCATGAGAACATGGGACCAAGACGAGGATTGCGATGCTACAGAGTTTATTTTGTCCAATTTTTTACTTTGGTAATTTATTCACATATTACTTTTGTGTAACCTATTTTGGATGTTTTTCTAGAATATGTGACAGGCATCATCATCCTTAGTATTCTATGACATCTAGTTATTTATATTATTAGTATTTCCCTATTTAATTTTGTTGAATGGTATTACTACTCCCATATTGATTTATTATTTTATTCTGCTATGTTATACTCCTCCAATGATGTCGTAGTTTTCCCACTATGACACTTAAGCCCTTGATTATAGTCAGGAACCTTTGGAATTTGGAGAAATGTGCTTGAAGTAATGTGGCCAACCAGGAATGAGGAACCTTTGAGTGTCATCCGGATCTGGGACACTACATAAAATATAAATTATATTAACTTACATAACCTAGGTATGAAAAAGTTTTTATCAAATAATGGGAACAAAAATAAACATCATCAATGTAATAAATGAGTCTCGGTGATAATATAAACACCACTCCTTAACATGGCTTTTGGGTCCTGACCTACTAGGTACCACCAGTTGCCCCATAGACATGTGGTCCCCAACTTGGGGCCCACCCACGTGCCCAAACATGTCATCTGACTTATGATTACCCTCATAGGCCAACACATTTTCTTTCCAGTGTGCTTTTTACTCACTCACACAAAACCTCGAAAACTTCCCAGAAGGTCACCCATCCTGATCACTACTCCAGGCCATGGATGCATAACTGTGGAGTTATAATTAGGCAAGATCCTGAAAAGGAAGGTACACCTTGTTGAAATGAGTCATATCATTTAGTCAATTAACCCTTTATCAATATAGGGTGTTACAATCACCACAACATTAGAGCACAATGTCCTCGTTGTGGGCCCTATATATCAACCCATGTAGTGAAAAACACCTAAGTCTAGGTACCACCTCTGATACCAAATGTAATAACTGATTCCCGGTGACAACACATACACCCCGCCTTAACATGGTCGTTGGGTCCTAGCCCACCAGGTACCACCAATTACCCCACAGACACATGGTACCCATCTTGGGGCCCACCCACATGCCCGAACGGGTCATTTGACCAATGATTGTCCCCATAGGTCAACACTTTCTTTTCAGTGTGCTTTTTCCTCACTCATACACACCCTGAGAAACATCCAAGAAGGTCACCCATCCTGATCACTACTCTAGGCCAAGCATGCTTAACTGTGGAGTTATAATCTGGTTGGATTATAAAAATAATGGTTCACCTTGTTGACAAGAGTCATATCATTTGGTCATTTAAACCTTTATTAATATAATGAGTTATAATAAATATTCCATTAAAAAATTAATGTAAATATCACCTAATGATAAAAATAAGTTATAATTAAGTAATATATTCATAATAATTGATCATAAATGAAGTATATAAAAGTTTAATTTATGTTATGTTTTTTATGAAATAGATTACTATGTAAGCTTTGTTTGTTTTAAAATAAGTTAGAGCACTTCCAAGTTAGCGAGAATAATGGTAAGAGGTTTTCTTGACTCAAATATTTTTCAAGAGTAATAATCACTCCACTTCATTTATGATAGTTTATGATTGAATTATTCTACAACATGATTATGTTTAGGTATATTTTTATCTACTTTTTTGAGAAATAATATTTCTCAATGAAGTCTTCTTTAATGATGAATATATTTTTTTTATCAAAAATGTAAAATTTTTAAGAATAATTACAATCATTTTAATGGATGTTTTCCCTATATCCCTGAGTTTACTTCTCACTAATGACCACTTTTATAATTTGAAACATAATTATGTTTTATATCATGTGATATTAATATTTCTTTCTCCTCTATTTTGATGTATGTATTGGTTAATCATTTTTTGATGTAGGGTTTCAACATGGTTATATCAAAATTTTCAGAAGGTTTTTCCGTCATTTAAAAATCAAAGGGTTTTCTACTACTCCAAAATTAATTTTTTATTACATTTATGTATTTTTAAATATCTATTATTGAATATTATTTTTATATTAAAAGTATTTATTTTTTTCACTGCACATATAAAAAATGACCTTTCAAATTAATCACAACTTCTCCTTCTATGCCAATGATAAAATCCATTTATAAAAATTATTTTATGTTTTCAAAACCATTTTCCTCTCATTACAAAATAGATAAATTTTTTGGGATTTTTTTTGATAAATTAAATTCTAAATTTTCTTATGATATAATATATTAGTGTGATTAAATTTTCAGTATTAACCATTTCAAGAATGGGATCAATTTCAGTGATACTATATTGAAGTTTTGTGAAACTCATTTTTATTTTTTCATGGGTTATAAAAGGTATGATGAATGAAACTCATTTTCATTCCCATGTTATTTCATGATATATTTAATGATTGGAATCTTATTTTATTCAAATGTTTTGATGGTGAATGGTGGGGTACTATATCGCCCTCTAATTCATTGGTGACTATTTTATACATCACAAGGTTGTGATATTGAGTGTGAACACAATGCATATTAGCTACACTCAAAAGATTAATTATGAACATGATTCAAATTATCTAGGTTCACTTGATTATGTATAAACATGTTGTAGATTATTTTATTTCACTTGATTAAGTGCGAACATAATCAAAATTAATGATATTCACAAGAATGAGTGTGAACTTGATGTGGTTAGATATGTTCACAGTGTTATGAATACCTATGCTTATCCCCATTCAATAATTCTATGCTATATAATTATGTTATACTATAGGGAATTTTTTATTATGTCCAGTTTCCACACACTTTTTCCATAGTATATGTTATTATCTAGAGATCGCATATCCATCTCTCATGACTTTTGGATAACTCATATTATTTTATATTATTATTAATGATATATTTATCCCAAGATCATGTTCACACACACTTATGATATATCCATTGATGAAATATTGATAGGATTTCCCTTTATGATAATTTAATCACACCCTACTCTTATATTTTCATTCTCTAGGTTTTGAGTGTAGATATATCTTATTTGAAGTTTAAAACTGATTCTAGTATGTTTAGATTATGGATAAATGTTTTTATTATTTTATAAAATAAGTTACCATTCTAAATGGTCCTCAAATACACTAAACCATAAAATACATGAATTTTGAGATTACATTGAGAGATTTAATTATTATCTTATGTAATTGATTAAAAATAAAGATGTATTTATCTTGGTTATCTATAAATAGGATGTTTTTTTGGGATATTGTTTCTAGTGTAAATGATATTGACACAAATTCATAAATATATAACTAATAATTCAATGGAATATTCTAATGAAGACTTAATGAAGATATTGTCAATAATTGAAGGTATCATCATGTTTGATAATGGGGAAAAATAAATTTTCATGAGGAGAAAGAATGCACATAAAAAATTGTCGAAGTGGTGGATGTGGATTAAAAACAAAAAGTATTAGATGAATAATTTTGTAGATATTTCTTTAAAATAAATACATTGATTTATTGTATGGATCCATGATATCCGATGTACTTCCCATATGTTGGGAAACAAAGATATTCTCACAAGAAAAAATTATAATAAGGAAAGTGTTATTTTATTTTGTAATGATGAAATATTGAGGATCATTAGCCTTGGGAAATCCAAAATTAAATAAAATACCATAATTGTATGGTTTTATTTTTATTTTAATTTTGTAGTCACAATTTTCTAAGTGTAATACCATTGAGTGACTAGGGGAATAAAGTCAAGTTAACTAATAAAAATTTCATTTTCAGATTAAGAGAAGGAACAATAATGATACTATAAAGGTTAAAAAAAGAGAATATATACCCAATTAGTGGAGAAAAATACATTTAAATTCAATTCCAAGATGATTAAAACACATTGTTTCACAAAATTCATGTAAACATGAGCTTAATATTTAAGAATGAATTGAGTAATAATAACAGGAATTATAATATTCCATAAAAATTCATGTGATTATTGTAACACATGTGACATATATAATAAAAGAAAAATAATTAATAACACATACACGATGAAGGAGATAAGGAGGATAAGGTTGGTTGAGTAAGTGCACATTGATGTTTGTGGCTTGATATCACTAAAATACATTGATGAAAACAATTATATTTTATTCATTGTTAATTTTATTTGGATATAATGGTTGATGTATATCATTTAAAAATTAGACGTGTTCAACTATATGACATGTTATTAAATATTGGTAGAGAAGATGATTAAGTAGAAAGTATTCAAAATTTGATTAAAAAATAGCCTGGGATTTCTATATGTCCATATAGAGTATTATATTAAGCTGTAGAAGATAAGGCACAATGTTTTAGTGGTGAGGACACCTCAAAATAATGGTTTAGATTGGAGGAGGAACTGTATTATCAATAGAAAGTCTCAAATGATGCTTGTTGAAAAAGTCCTCTTATTGATGATTTGCAAATTAGAAGTATTGAAATCGATTATATTACCAATCACGATTTTTTATATCCATGTGAAGAAAATACCCCTTATAATATGTGGTATGGGTAGAATCCAATGTTGAAAAAACTTTGAATATATAGATGTAATTAGTTTGTTTTTTTAAAAAGAGGGGAATGATATAAATTTCAAATCCCAGGGATACAGTGGAATATTTTATAGAAATAAAACCAAAATAAATTTCAAAAATTGTTTCAATAATTTGAATGAAAAAATTTTAAAATATAATAATTCTATGTTTTTGAGAATGATTTAAATTTTTAACCTAAAAATTAAAAAATTATAGTTAAAAGTGAATCCATTGTGAATAGATCAGGGAAAGTGTAAAGTGTTATAAAAGATTTTGATGAAGGTACTGATGAAGAGGTTTATAAAGAAATATTTGTGGATTTATAGATGTTTATAACTAGATATGAAAATATTGAAGAGAACATTTTGGGTGATTTGATAAGTCTAGTGAAAACACAGTGTATCATGTCTCAAAAAAACCTCATACTATCTCAAGTAGACACAGTGAGTTTATATATGCATAATAAAGATTATAGTTACACTTTGTTAAGTAATTAATATATTTACCAAATTGATTGAAATAATACATAAGAATTTTTTTGAGGTTAGAATAATTTTTTTGAATCCAAATGGGATTTCTATAACAAACTCAATGAGGAAGGATTAGTGATTCAGAAAAAGGCATGATTAGTGTGAAGGTGAAGTGGACCTTGGAGTGATAGGTTTACTAAGATTTTGAATGGGTGGTTGAATCATTGAATAATATTCTATTAATTCCCTTATAAATTTCATAAGGAAACAAACTTCATTATATATTATAGTTAGTAATGTCACTACTTAACACACAAACACCAAGGAAGGTAACACTCAAAGGACACTCAATGCACATAGTTCACTACTCAAAATGCACAGCTGATCATTATAATGACATGGAAACACATTATAATAGGAAATAAACTAGAATCACCGTGGTGGATACAAACTAATATGTTAAATCCTTGAAATATTATTACATGATAATCAATGATGCAATCTCTCAACATAAGAATAAATATTTCCACCTTAACCAAACTTGTTGCAATATAGTCTTATTTTACTAAGGTGGGGATTATCTATATTACACTATTTATTTTCTTAAAAAATATTATTGTGATATCACACAACTTTACCATGTATAATTGGCGTGTCAACTTCCTTATTCCTCATTACATGTCACAACTTTGATGATCAAATACATAATATAATTGTGTAAACTCTTTCTCTTCACCTACTTATTCTACTAACACTACTTCAGTTAAAATTATACCTATTATATATTATTTCTATATTAACTAATCTATACACATTAATCTTCTTAGATTCACGGTATTTTTTAATAAAACATAAAAAACTGTTCACTTTCATGCATTCCTGATCTTATTCAATTTTATCGATCATTGTAACAAAATTTTATTCTTGTTAATTTTTTTAGAATTTAAGTTAGAAACTTCATTTTATTAATTTATAACTCATCCATAATTTATACTACATCTTATTTATTCATTGGAATTATTGTGGTGAATACTATGATAATTCAGAGTGACCATATTCACAATGACATGAAAATTTAGTTAAAAAAACTACTTCCTAAACTGCTACTTCCACTTACAAAGTGTCACCATTTTTCACAGTGTGACATATATATTCTATTTATGTTATCCTGAATGACATTAAGAAACACAATGCATCATGTAATTATACATAAAAAGATAAAAAATCATAAAAATCATGGATTTTCAAAATTTTATGACAAAAATATTTTTAGAATGACCCTTTTCATCTTTTTTCTCTTGGTCTAGATGTAAAGAAATGGAAACAATCATAAGAGTGTGGACTTACCACAATCTTATAGATAAAAGGATCCCCATATATCTATTATAATAATGTTATATATAATTCCTTGTATAAATATTTTTTCAAATGTTCATTTCATTGTATCATGGGGTGACTAAAATCATTATATTGTGGCCCCTATACTAATTCTAGTAGTTTAAACTCATAAAAATTAATTAAAAACCTCCATCATATATTCATAACATAACCCCTATTAATCTAAGAAATATTAATCTTTTAATTTCATATATTTATTAAATTTCTTGTGGTTTGTTCAAAATTACATTTATGAATACTAGGGAGGTTTTTTCCTTTGTAAATTTTCTATCTTCTACACAATGTTACTCTTATGTATAATATATAAAAAATACTCTTACATATTGATGATTTACGAATATTAAAAACCAAACTCTATCCAAATCCTAATCACTTATAGATAATTATAACTATTCACAACATAATCATTTTTTGATATGAAACTTCATTAAATTCATCATAGATTTGAGCCAAACTTGTTAAATTATATTTACAACTATTAAAAATTAAATTTTTCTTCAGTTAAAAATTTTCTACTTCAATGATTGTTGAACCAATTCATAGAATTTAGAATAAACCAAAATTTTTGAATTCCATCAATGGTTTATTGAAATTCAAAACATTCATTAATAATTTCAAATATCCTATCATATGAGATGAGTATCCACCTTCCAAAATCAATGGATATTTATTTTCTAATTTTTTTGTGTGAAAATTCAATACTCAATGCCTTAGTATTTCCTTATACTCTCTCCTTTTAAGTATTTTTTGTATTAATATTCAATCTCAACTAGTTAGATGAAATTATGACACATTATTCATCAAGGGGAGTCATCTCGTCCCATATGTAATGTCCTGGACATTCTTAGCCTGTCAATTTATGTGTTTTGGGTATTAGAGGTTTCCAAAGAAGTTTTGGAGGCATTACGGTGGATGGGGATGAGAGTTGGATATTCATGGGTACACCATTCTAGGGTTCCACCTATGGTTCTATCTATGGTAAATCTCATGTAAAGCTGTATGGAATATCTTATGGGTCTTTTGTGGTTATCAGTATGGATGCTAGCCATTTAGGATACTTGGAGAACCATATGTTGTGAAATATTGGGGTTGGAGGGTGTTTTAAATAAAAAAATTCTCTGATTTAAATTGGATTCTCTCCATGATATAACAAAGTGGTGCAGTGATACTAGAGATCTTATATAATCTACATATAGAAAACAAGGAGGTATCAAACACCCACAATTAAAGGTGCTTTATCTGGGAAGTTTCTTTAGGGATAATGAGAAATAGTAATATTAATTGAACTATGAATGGTGGTGTGTGTGGTTGATTAAAGGACGAGATCATGATATAATAGGGAAATAGATATCTGAAGCTCACAACACCATAGCGTTGGGAATGGTGAGGTGAAATAGTGAGGGTGTTTTCCCAACGTTGTGGTGAGGGCCATTATGGCCTTCTAGGGAGCTGAAATGGATTCATCTATGCCTTAGTTTAAGAAGATGAATTGGGAAAATATATTTAAAATAGTTTTTAATGAACATTATTTTCAAAGGTTTAAATTCCTTATAATGAGATCATCTTTAATTAAGAAGAATTATGACTATTTTGGAGGAAATATTTCCACATGGTAGGTGTGATATATTAATGTTTTTAAAAAAGTGTGATAAAACCTCCTTGGTTTCACTTGTATTTTTATTCTAAAAACATTTAACCAACCCAAACCACTTTAGTGACCCTAAATATCCAAATTTGATGATTATAATCTATTAGTTCTTTATGACTGATCTTCATTGATTCTTGTTATTACCTTCCCACCCCTCTTACATTTTCTATTCTCCTTCTCTAAAGAGGATATTTTTCCGAGTTTATTTGGTTTTGGGTTACAATTTGAGAATATTTTCATGGTGAGTTAATGTGGTTAGGTTCTTGGTTGGTTACTTCAAATTCTACAATGTTTGTTCCTTGATTGATTTATTCTTGTGTAAATATTTATTGAATGTTTTGTAACAATGTTGGGGAATCAAGAGCAATCCCCTTTTCTATGTAAATTGCTGGATTAACATGCTATTGTATTATTTGGGTTTGTATTATGGATTGAACTAATGAATACAATGTACCAAATTAATTAAATTTATGTGAATCAGGTTTATCACTTGTGTTTACTTGATTCCTTGTTATTTATAATTATATTTATTCTTGTTTACTGATATTGTTGAAAATAACTATCATGGGGGAGCCACGTGTGATGATACTATGATTTTGTGATGGATTCACCTTTCATAAAAGGATAATCACTAAAATATAGTAATGGATTGGTTTCATGGAAGGAGGAAATTGATATGAAATTACGTTGAATATGGAAATGTGTGAGAGTGATTAATAAAAAATTATTTTTATTGTGTGTTATGGTAAATCTTGTTATTGTGGAAATGTTTTGTGTTTTTTATGGTTTATCACGAGGTTATGCAATAAAAAAAGGAGAATATTCCATGGGTGTAATAGTGAGATAGGGTTGGGGATTTGGATGTTTCAGTGAGGTTTCCATTGGCCAGCTCTGGGATTTTGAGGGTATGAGTGGGTTTTTATGGATAATATTTGGTTAGTGCGTAATCATTTGATATATTCTCAATGGTATGGAATATTGTTGATAATTATGAACATAAAATGAGGTTGGTTATAATTGATAACTTGATGGATAATTATGAACAAGTGATATTTCAAATGAATGATTAATAGATAGCGATATATGTGGGTAGAATATTGAGTTTTTTCATTAAATATGTAATTAAACAACATAATGAATTAAAATGGGATGGTAATTAATGAATATGAACATGGAATGTTAATTTTTTTAACTCTACATTTCTTATTTTAGTGCGTCTATAATTCATGAGTATCGATGTTGGTTTGGTGGTATAATAAATAATAGATTTTTTAGTTTTTATAGTACTAGTGTGGAAAGCTATTTTTGTTATTATAGTATTATTTTGTATGAACCTGTTTGTTAGGATTGATAGTGGTTATAATATACATTCATTTTTTCCAATTGACTTCTATACACACCACACTTGAGTCCAATTGTCTTTTAAAATCCCATCTAGTTGAGTTTCGTATGTTTTTCCTTAACATCCAGGTCTGTGAGGGAATAAAAATCGTAATACTCCCTTTTTCATGATCTCACACCAAGGTGTAGAATAAGAAGTGATATCTCAAGGTAGGTATGAATATATTACCTTAGTTTATGGTTTACATGAATACCACATGGGGTATTGAGGAGGTAAATTATCTTTTAATAGTCCTAAATAGGTAATAGTGATTATGATACTATAAGTGAACTGGAAGCTGCTATGGGGTATTAAGATTTGGATTTAGGATAGGTTCACTATAGGATATTGTTCCAGAGAAAGTAAATGTTTGTTATATCCAAATATTATTTTTATCATAATAAATGAACAATACAATATGTACCTAATAAGGAATATCATGAAAAATTATTTCAAATCAAATATTAATTGACATGATACAATTAAAAATTGAAGGCCGAATCATCACATATAATTTATAATTAATTTATAGATATATTCAAAATTAACTTCACGTATAATTACTTATTAATTAAAGGTTTATTTGATTGATATCATCATAATATCATTGAATCATAGTATACAAGGGAAAAATCCCCATAATAGTGATCTACACATGCTTCAAATGCTTTATAACATTGTTGTAGAATCCTTAGGTGCTATCATAGTTGATTATGATCACTTTAAATTTAATCATTGAATGTAAAAAAGAATATATTTTGGGATAAAAGATTATTAAGGATATCCCAAGGTCATGTTAGGTTATATGAGGATTAGTTCTCTTGTTTTTGAGATAATTCTTTAGAGGATTATCTGTAGGGATGGATAAAATTCAGTCAATGTTTATTGTGTACAATAAACAACTAACCTTGGGATGTGATATTAATTGATATTTATAGAGCTAGGACACAGTTGTTAATTGAACACAGATTCTAAACCAATTCCACATTCCTCAGCAACCTCCATTTCTAAAAATTATATAAATAATATAATTAATTTTCTGACATGCAATACACTAATAAATAAATAAATTACATGTATTAAATACACTAATATAATTTATTAGATTTAATATAGAATTTCCAATAGGAACAACAAACTCAGTTCACATTCCTCCTCAATATTTATTGGTCCTTAAATAATGAATATTTAATTAATAAAAAAATATTTTTTATTTATTCACTGATAAATTTAATAAATTATATTTTCACTAATTATTATGAATAAATACTTATATTAATTTAACTTGAATATTTATTCTTCTGAATAACTTGTAATTAAATCATAGTGATCAACCAATATAAAATAATTATAAAAACATAACGTAAGAATATTAATTATACTTAATTGTAAAATTAAAATACAATTTTACTTATATTTTAGATACACTTAGTGTGTAACCCTCTAATCCCCTTTCTGAGTGACATTATGAATAATTTCCTAATGTATAATGTTAGTATCAAGAAACACACTATGGTATAAATTTTAAAATAATTTAATTTTAGAATGACATTCAATTTCATATGAATTCTCACCATGTAATATCATTTATTTATCATTATATCTCTAATTAAGAAGGTTTAATTCTCAGGTAATCAACCAACATGATCGATGTCTCTATATTTGAAATTTTGGAATTGAACCAACTAATTGAACACTATAAATATGGATTTATTTTGGTTGTTATATCCTCATAAAATGGTTTGATATATCAACTCCAATTAATGAAATATTAGACATATCATCACTCACATTATTCATTAATTCAGTATTATCCTTGAGGCAACCAATGTATCCAAATTTTATGCAAACATATTCTATCATATTTTTTTTGTAAATACATCAAAGAAAACCACTAATTATATCCAATAATAATAATTTTAAAGTATATGGATAAATAAACACATAAAAAAATGGGAACATCAAATGGAACATATAATATTGATTTCCTACTGGTATGACATGTTATAATAATATCCAATATAGGAAATTAGCATAGGAATAGACACTAAAAGTTTAACGAGTCTCCACACTTGAAATTGTTTATCATTTATGTTCCACCAAATGATGTCATCAATCTATAGAACATATATTTCTGAATAATATAGCGACACTTCTAGGTTATCTTTATAACTTGAAACTACTAGGAAGTTTTAGTGTGACAATTACTCTTAAGACCTTATCAAATTAAATATCATACAAAAGAAATATCATAAAATGATAATAAATTTATTAATATTCAAAAAAATGAATATACATAATCATAAAATATACAGAACTTGGTTCAAGGGAACCAACTCCAAAAAATATCAACTTATACTAGAGCCAACTACTAACTACCTGTAGTCTGTTATATCTAACATGAAACTTAAAATTCTTTTAAGATAATTATCTTATCATGGGGTAAAAAATTTCCTATTTTGTGGAAAATATACTCATGAAAATTTCATCCCTTTGATAAAAAATCCTCAATAGGTTGTACTTATTGAGTAAGTTATTTATCTGTTGGTGTGGCCTTAGCTTCTTTACGAGAGCCACCATTATAATATTATTAGAGTATAATGTGATATGTTATTTAATACCAAGAAAAAAATAAATATATAATACAGAGTTATACATCTAAATATATTCCATTTTTATATTAGAAGACACCAAAATAATTAGAATATATTGTAGAATTCGTGAAAACTAGCTTTCTTTCACTCTTCCAGCTCAGTACACCTTTGTTGAGATAGAAAAAATATCATGAAGAGACATCATATCATCTAGATTTATTTTAAATAATTCTTTTACATAACCCTTTATATCCAGTTCTTTCTTTCCTCTATATACTATAAAATATCCTTAGTATGACTCAAATACTTAAGGGCAACCTTAACATCAGACCAATGACATTCGCTTTGATAATATTGATACATATCTACCATGATTAAGGAATAGGCTACATCAATCCATTAACATAACATGGCATAAATGATTTATCTTATTATATAAGTTTTTTGGATCCTCGTCCTTCTTTCTATTTCCTATTGTGTCCAAGGACACCATTTTATGGATATATGTATAACACATGACACTGAAACCAATATCATCTTTGATTGCACTACACTAAAATAATTTAGTATCTAGTTAATATATGTACATTGATTTTTTCCAATAAACCTCTTATATCTATCAATGTGATATTCATCCCGATATTATAGGATACTTCACATAAGTCATTCATGGAGAAGAACTTTTCAACTAGTCTTCAACTAGCTATAAGGATGGTATTTCATTTCCGACAAGTAATATGTCATTGAAATATGGATCACATTCCCCCTGAACCAATTCTAAATACATGGATCATATTCATTCCTAATGAAACAAAATTATTTTATATCTTCATATTTATGAATTTTCCTCGACCTATATTATTTCTTAAATCCATAAATGGTTCTTTTCAACTTGAATACCCATTTGAATTTACATGGAGTCCAAAATCCTTCTAGTTGTGTAATATTGACATCTTTTGGAAGGTTCTAATTATGGAATGTAGTTTTTAAATTTATATTCTACGTATCAAATTTAGGGATATCTACTAAAGAATGTATAATTCTGATGGATTTAAAAATGGATACTGGGGAAAAGGTTTTATCATAGCTATTGCCTTGACACTATTTAAACTCTTTAACCTCTAGATGATATATAAGTATTCAATTTAATGTTAATATATGGATTTATCTTGAATACTCGTTTCACTCATTGTCCTATCCATCAATTGGGGGATTTACCATAACCCAAAATTTGTTTACATACATGGAATCCATTTCCGAATTCATCGATTCTTTTGATTTTATAGATTGTAATCTCTTTAGTTCTTCCTTGTGAGAAAGAGTGTCATCATTTTCAATCGAAAATGAATCACCATCATCATAAAAAAGAAAAACGTCTCTCTAATTCTATAACCTCTACGGTGATTCTATGTAGTTCTTGTATTTTAGGAACAAAATATTCCATGGGGATTTATGAAATGTGTTCATTTACCAACTCTGATGATTCTTGAGCATCAACATCATCCAAGTCATCCTTTCTCACACTATCCTTCTTGAAGATGTGCTATCTATCAAGAAACATTGATATTATTATAACAACCACATTCTTTTAAGAGGGATTTAATAGATATTACCCCTCCTTCTTAAGATACGTTATATAGATACAATCTATGTACCAGGGTTTTGGTTTTTCTTCTTGAGTGGGTATTATGAAATTCCTCACATCCGCATGCATGATTATGTTATATTTTTTTTTCATTATATAACTCAAGGTGTATTCTATTTGAAACTTTTTTCGTACTTTCTTTATTATGTCTAATACAGTTTGTAATGTTTACCAATAAAAATATAATATAAGATCTATGTGACTCATCATCGACCTCACCATGTATTGAAGTTATAGTTTCCTCATTCAATAACACCCTTACATTGTAGTGTATATGGTGAAGTAAGTTTAGATAAAATCCTATTGGTTAGAGTAGGACACTCTAGAGGGGTGTGAATTGAGTTACTAATTTTTTTTTCTAAAATGATTATTTTAGAATCCCCCAATTTTAAATCATATAGGACCCAATTAACCAATGTAGCAGATTTGTAAAATACATTATTGTTTGAAAGATTTATCAAAGATTAATTAGTTCTAATTTAAAATAATATGTATTAGTATTTAAACTATTGAAATAAATATTATATATCAAATTATAAGATAAAAACTTTATAATATTAACTATCAATATAAAGTTATGTTTTCTAAAATAATTATAAGAACAGAGAAAAAAAACATGAAATCGCAAAACAAAAGTAAACAATATGTTTGGTCTCAAGTAGAGACGTAATCCTCTCAACCTTATGATCAAATTATACAGTGTAATATATATAAATAATGTTGATACACACTTTGGATAGGGGTAAAAAACAATATACACAACCGTCTAGGCTAAAAAGTCCGCTTCCACAGTTTTTTGTTGGAGTGAAGATTACAACATGCCACATAAGGACCCCTTTCACTATTATACATGGGATCATATGGTGTAAAAAGATATGTTTGTGATGATATAAATGTATATTTCTATTTGGAACATGAGATAGTGTGTGTCTATATAATAGAGACACACAAACTTGTCAAAATGTAAATAATGTACCCAAGCAGAGCAATATAATGAGATTAGGGTTTAAAAGGAACTTTGTGATGCACTTTTTAGCTTATGAACTCTTTAAAGATGGTAGAAGTGGATATGAAGTAGAATTCTAGAAACAGGTAGAGAAATAGAGTTTCGTGAGGGATTTTTTCATCTATTCCTAGTGAGGGGTATGACTTGGCGGTTGATCTCTTATCAGTTCATAGATTTTTTCTATAAATAAATTCTTCAGTTGTTGTTCTCAATAATATCTTCACATTTATTTAGTTCCATGTTCTTGAGTTTTATAGATGTAATAAATCTCTATAACATATCATGGGTTTCTATCTTTTATCTTTTTCATTAGGTATACACTTTATACAATGTTGCATATAGGAGAATGTACCTCATACCTCATACTGGTCTCTAACATCTTTAAATTTTCCTAAAAAATACATACAAGATCATTAATATAATTAGTATTACTAAGTTTCATAATTATGATTGTTGGTGAAAATTTTGATCTTAAGAGAAAGATCATCAGTGTCTTAGTTGGTCAGTATCTCAGAATTTTGGTAGGTCGGTCTGTTAGTAGATCATTCTATTGGTAGGTGATGCGTCAATGACTTAGCTATCAACAACTTATAATTAGTTAAATTCCGAGGGAAATCAAGTCGATATCGTGGTTGGTCGGGCATCAATAGTTCATGAATCGGTAGGTAAACCATTAGTAGGTTAGGCATCGGTAGGTCAGGCATCGATAGGTCATTCTTTAGTAGGTCAGGCATTAGTAGTTCAAACATTTGTAACTCATAAATAGCCAATTTTTTCTATCCTGTCTTATGTAGTAACAAACTAAAAGAATAGATCAAGGTTATATATACTCATAATTAAAAATAATTTATATTTATAAATCTGGATTAAATAAGAAAAAACATGATTAAACACAATATAACATGAATAAAAAATGAGAATGATTTATGAGCATGATTTATAAGAAATATTTTTTAAGAATGATTTGTGAGCATTAAAACTAGAGGAGGTGAAAAATATCTCCCTTTTGATGATCAGAAATCATGGAATTATATAGAACAACAGTTGAGTTTTAATGATCAATGTAAGGTCTGTTTATGATATTATAAATTTTAAGATAAACAAAAATATTATATAGATTACTTATTAAGATTTATTTTATTATTAGGTTCCCCTTAAGATATATTCCATAAATACATTTACCCACTTTTAGGATTATCAAAAAGGGAAAAAAATAATTAAAATGAAGAACATAGAATTGGTGGAAAACATTGAATATATTTCATTAAAAAATTAGTACAAGTGGTTATCGAGAGAGTATAATAGATCCCTATCAAAGAGTTATCCAATCACTGCTTCTCAGAGTCCTCCACTTATTTACCCTTAGAAAACAAAGAAGAGATTGGAGTAGGAGGTGAAGAAGTAGTGGTTGGAGGTACATAGTGGATACTGAGGGAAGGAAGATAAACTCATATGAGAATAGAAGGATCTAGGCTCTGGCTAGAAGTGATAGGAGGTCCTGTAAGATCATGATGAATGATAGTTCTGATTTAGATTAGTGTATGATAAAAGGTAATGGAAAAAAGTGACAAGGATTTATAAAAAGAAGTAGAAGTGTGCATGAAATGTTAGATAAGAGAATCTACTGGTGTAACAATGGTAGTACTGCCATAATGCTAGTAAGGTTTCAAAAGATTGATTAAGTACTTAATGATCTATCCACCATAATCCATATCCTTCTCATAATATTCCCTATTATACATAACATTGTTAAGGGTATGAGTGATGAAATTAAGCTTCTTAATACGATCCTTCAAAGCTAGAGTAATTGGAGGGATCTTCAAATTTTCCACCAAATATTTGAAATGTATACTAGCATGTGCTTGGTATAGAATATCTTAAAGTAGAAGTATACTTTATTGGTTATATCTTACTAAGTAGTAGTACCACCCTGAGAGTAGAATCTAACCATATCATATATTTGGTAATTGATTTTATTAATCTTATATAGACTTTCCTGATTAGTACCAGCCATCATAGTTTGATATTTCTATATTATTAAATTTCTAATCATATCATCATCAAGAGTGTGAACAATAAGAGAAGATGAATTTTAAGTACCTTGAATCACATCTTGAACTAATAATATCAAATAATTTAAATCAACGGATGGAGGAGGGTGAGTAGATGAAGTTGAAGCATCATTCACTGCATCTTCGATAATTGAATTCAAAATGGCTAGATCCAGAGTTAGAGGAGGTGGAGAATCATCCTTCAAAGACTTAGAATATGTATCTTCAATACTTTTTATAAACTTTTCCAAAGAATCTTTATATTAAATTATAAACTTGTTAATGGTTGAAACCATAAAAATCAACTCATTTCTCATTTTTTTTTATTTTCTGTGACAATTGCTTCCTACATTGAGATCATCTGAGGTTCAACATGAGAAACCAACCCTATCTATGAGCATAGATGCATCAATTTTACTAATCATTGAAACTAGATTCGGTATATGTGAAGTGATAAATCTAAACATAGCTAACAAATTTTCATTAAAAGTACTGAAATCATCATGAGACACATAATATGTAGGTACTGGTAGAGCCACTGATTCTTGATCAGCTATTGGAGTAGGAGCAGATTTCCTATCTCTGAAATCAGAGTAATGAAAAACCATAGTATCATACTATGGATCCTTTATACACACATGCATAACTATATCATCAAGAGGAGAAATAAATTCAAATGTCAATCTCTTTTCCTGTCTCTCCCCCTCAACAGATGTTATCTTCTCAACAATTGTTTTCTTCCTGACATAAACAAGTGCTTTTACTGGAGTTACTAGAACTTCTTCTTCATTATGAAATTCCTTAAGTATATGACCATCTGGATATCTTTCGTCAGAAATGGGTGCTTCAAGAGAATCTTGAGACTACACGACTAATTCTTGTTTCAATATAAGAGTATTATCTGGAATTTCATAATCAAGAGTCTCCAATGTAAAAAAATAGGTTCAACATCATGACCTTGATCATCATCCAAATGATCCGATCTACCATAAAATTCATCACATCCTTCTTAATAACCACTTCCATATTTTCCCCATCACTTTCATCAATATCTTCTAGATTTTCTTCCTCATATCTATCACTATCTTCTTCTTTTTCTTCACTGCAACATTCTACTTATCCACTATTTGAATCATCATCACTATCAGATCTGATAACATACTCAAGATTCTATGAATCTTTAGTCTTCTCATCATTTCCCTCAGCTAGAAGCCGTTCCTTCGAGGGTATAGGCCTATGAGAACAAGTACGACCATAGTTTACCTCTTTTAGACTTTCAATTATATCAGCGTATCTTCTATTATCAATTGGTTAATCATTTACTTGATCTTCCTCAGTTATATCTTCTTCATTTGAATACTCACCATATTCATATGGTCTTAGAATTGGATCAACCATGTTCTTTATCCTCGAGGGGTTCTCAACAGGATTAAAATACTCATACTGTTTGTCATTTTACTCAACCCACTTCTTCTTCCAGGGATTAAAATTTATTTTCATTATCTTAAAAATAGCACTGGTCTGAAACTACCCATCACATTTTGAAAATATATTCTCACATTCACTTACTAAACCTTTATCTTTCAATATAGAAGATATAATATTTGGATAAAACAAAGAATTGTCATTTCAAAATATTTTTATCATCTCACCTATATGCACCGTCAAATAATTTCACAGGTTAACCTTATATCCCTTATTCAATAGATAAATAAAATATACATCTTGGTGCTTTAGGGAGGAAAAGTCCCCTTTCCTTGGACATAATTGGTGATGAGTTAACTTGAATCGAAGACTGCACTCACCATTCTACTCTATTGTTATAGGCCTTATATAATCTCTAATTCTAGTACAACCTGCCAATGCTTCCTTAAAACTGAAAATGTCACTAGTTGGAGGTGCACTTACCTAATTATAATCTAATACACCCTAATGGGATACCTTCAATAATTCATCCAAGTTCATATATTAAAAAATATTATGTTTCCATCCACTACATAATTGATCCAAAATACGTCTAACCCTTTAAGAAGAAACTCTAAATAATGGTAGAACATGAGCAGTAAATTTGGATAAAATGGTCTTTCATTATTGGAGAACCATTCCAACCATCCTTGGGTTTGCAAAACATTCAACAGAAGATACTTACTTTCAAATAACCATTTTGAGTATACTTTCTTATGAGGGGTCATGATATGGTTTGCGAGTTATATATGAATAGGTTGTGGTTTAGGTTGACTAGATTCACCAGTTTGGTTGTTAGTTTGATGAGACTTATACAAAAATCTCCCATAAACATGTTTAACTAAAGACATTGGTGAGATTAAAGGGGTTTGGGTTCTAAAGATAATATTTGGAGGAGTTCAGGATAGAATGTTTCAAAGGAAAGAGTGTGAAAGCAGGAGTGTGAGAATGATAAAAAGTGTTCGATCAACCCTTAATTTTATTATTTCGGTATTAAAAATCATAAAACACTAAATGAGGATTAAAATAAAATTAAATAATTGAAATAGTGAAATTTTATATTCAAAATAGAAAAATGACTAAGTATCGACCAATAAGACCCATCGGTGAGACCTATCAGTTAGTCACCATCAGTGAGTCATGTCAGCGAGTCATATTGGTGGGACATCATCAGTGAGTCACATTGATGAGACATCAGTGGTGAGTCACATCGATAATACATCATTAGGGAGCCCCATTGGCGAGACATCATTGGTTATTCATGTCGGTGAGACATTATCAGTGAGTCACATAGGTGAGACATCAATAGTGAGACATCATCGATGAGTCACATTAGTGAGACATCATCAGTGAGTTACGCTGGTGAGACATCATCAGTGAGTCACACAAAGTTGATCCTTCCTAACTCAAATCTAATGTTACTCATTATATTAGATTTTAATTTCGATGTAAAAATGTTAGAAAGATGATGTTCAGTACCAAATAATTCAAGAGTTATATCACCTTTTTCATAATGATCACTCAAAAAGTTATGTCTTACATCTATATGCATTGTTCATGAATAAGAAACCCAGATTCTTAGAAATGTAAATATCACTTGTGTTGTAATAGTTTATGGGGAGATGCCTAAATTATAATCCATAATCTAGTAATGTGTGTTTCATCCACAAAAACTGAGCATGAAAAATACCAGCAGCTATGTATTCAGCTTCGGTAGAAGATATTGCAACATAGTTTTTTTTACTACCACATAAAATTAGATACTTGCTGAAAATGTGAAATGTTCTAGAGGTCCTTTTTCTACCTAACTTGAAACCCCCACAATCATCATCATAATAACTAACTAAGCCAAATGGTTGTCCTCTAGGGTAGAAAAATACTATGTTGGTAGTATATTTGAGGTATTTAAAAATTATTTTAACAACAAGTAGATGTGAATCTTAGGATTTTCTTGCAAACAACCACAAATAAACACACTAAAATTAATATTAAGTCACTTATCAGTTAGGTAAAGAATACATCTAATCATACTTCAATTATTGGTTTGATCCACTAATTTCCCATTTTCATCAAGATCTAATTTACAGGTGGTACTCATAGGAGTATCACTAATTTTTGTTTTATACACGCCAAAATGTTTTAAAAGCTCTTTAATGTATTTAAATAGATTTAAAACAATATATTCTTTATTTTGAAGGATTTTAAATTCAATGAATTATTTTTGTTCACCTGTTAAACTCGTCTCAAATTCATTTTTCCACAATTTTGAAAAATCAATACATATAAAATTTTGAAAAGATCAAAAAATAATGTTATCAACATATATTTGAACAACTAAAAAATATTTATAAATTCTTTTAATAAAATGAGTTGGATCAACTATACCATTTGTAAAACCATTTGAAATATGAAATGTGTTGAGTTTATCATACCAATCTCTTGGATCCTATTTTAAGCCAAACAATGCTTTTATTAATTTGAACACATGATTTGGAAAACGAGGGATTATAAAACTAGGCGGTTGTTCAATAATATATCCTCAACTATATAACCATTTATGAATGCACATTTGATATCCATTTCATAATGCTTGAAACTAATATGTTCTATTTAGGCTACCAATATTCTGGTTGACTCATTTATGGAAACATGTGAAAAGGTTTATTCTTTGTTAATTCCTTATTATTGACTATAACTTTATGTAAATAATTTGGCCATATTCCGTACTATAGTACAAGCTTCATCTACATTATTTATAAACACCGACTTAGTGCCTATTGTAAAGGTTTCTTTGGGTCTATCAATAAGTTTCCAAACATTGTTTCTTCCAAACTTATTGAATTATTATTGCATATACATCACTCAAAATTCACCATTGATTGCATCATTGATGATCTTAGGTTCAAATTGTGGAAAAAGGTCTTGATGTTCAACCAGGATCCTTAGAGAAGCTCTAGTCTGCGTCCCTTTATCTATGTCTATAAAATCAACATCTATGGGATGGTTCTGAAGGGTTCTAGCAGATCAAGAAAAATATGGTCTAGTTATTTTAGGTTCTTATGTTGGTTAGTTTTCACTATGATCAGAATCTATAAATTTTATAGATCTAGGTTTTTTTGCTTCTTTAACAGAAAAATAAGAAACTTTAGGATTTAGATCTTCATTAGACATATTGTACTCAAGATTTTATAGGGATTTTTAAGTTCATGTGGATGTGTTTCATTAAATTTTACATGTATAGATTCTTCCACGCCCTTGGTTTTATTAATTAAGACCCTATAGTATTTTATATGGTTATTAACCTAGGGTAATTCCTTCATCACTTTTAGACAAACCCTTCTTAATAATTTTTTTTTGAAAATATAATCATTGAAACAAAAAATTTAAAATAATTAAACTGTGGTTTCCTATTATTCCACACTTCATTGGGATTTTTATTAAAGATAGATCTAATTAAAAATCTATTAATTATATAATAATTTGTATTCATATCTTCTTCCCAAAAATAAATAAGAAAATCATATTCACTAAGCATAGTTCATGTTATTTATTGTAAGGTTATATTTCTTATTTCTACAACTCCATTCTGTCGGGGTGTCCTAGGAGTAGAGTATTTATGACTATAGATATTTTTGATCAGAATGATTCAAATTCTTGATTTTCAAACTAACAACCATGATCACTTATTAAGGTTTTGATCCGAGGTCCACTTAAGGTTCTTATGAACATAGTATTCTTGGTGAAATAAGAACATGATTCACTATTGCGAGCTAAAAAGAAAGTCCATGTTTACCTAGATAATTTATCTACTTGAACATCGACATAGTGCTTCCCATTTAGACTAGAAACTCTAGATGATCCAAATAATCCATGTGAATGAACTGAAGAGGTTGAGAAGTTGAAACTTCGTTATTTGGTTTGAAGGATATTTTGTTCTATTTTCCATTCTTGATACGGATTACAAACCTTATCATTTGAAAACCCTAGATTAGGGAGACCCTCGACTGTACTTTCCTAGTCTTATTTCATGGGAGTTAATGTTGCAGTTTCCTAGTATCCTATGCCAAATCCAAGACTCTTTGTGAAAGGAACTCAAATAAGAAACATTTTGAGAAACTAAAGAATCAAAATTTATAGCTTATACATTTTCATTTCTAAAAGTAGTGAATACTAAATCATTCATATATTTGAAAACATTACAAAACTCATTTCCAAATTTAACATGAAATCAATCATCACATAACTGTGATATACTAAGCATATTATACATGATAACATCAACAAAACGAACATTATAAATTAAAATTGAATCATTGTTACCAATTTTGGAAAAGACCAATAATTTTACCATTTTCAGTATCAAAAAACGTGATGTGCCCACCATCCATCAAGATAAGGTTATTTAAGATCAAATAGTAACCTGTCATATGTCTTGAAAAAGAACTATCCATGTACCGTAACCTCTTATAAGAACTCTTCAAACAACATTACTACAAAAATAGATCAATCAAGAAAATATTTAACTACCTAGAATTGATTGGTTCTGATAACAGTAGTAATTAATGTTTTGGGAACACATATTTGTTTCATATGTTTACTATAACTAGTTTGTATGGTATTATAAAAATAAACACTATTGGGTCTGGACAAACTAGAAGTAGTAAAAGTTTTTCCAGTGCTGGACCTTACCATAGATTTTGCAATTATGGGCACAAAACCAATTTTTCCACATTTTGATACAAAATTGTTTTTAATAAAATTTATTTTTCCTGGTTGATAACCATTATGAGTAGTATATTTTAGACAAACTTATTTTTCATGATTTTTAAATAAGGTATCTTTACCATTTGTGAACTTCTATATATCATTATTTAATAGCTCGTTGGACAGTTTAAGTTCATTTTTCTCATTGAGCAACTGGGCATTCTTTCCTTTTCAATAGTAAGTTCAGACTCAACAGAAACTAAAAGAGCATGTTGCTTCTTGAGTTAAGTATACTTATCCTTTAGTTCATTTCATGTGTCCTCAAGCATTTTATAGTTTTCAAAAATTTCTTCATTTATCTCATTTTTTGAATCATTTTCATATCTTTTATAATATAAATTCTATACAAGAGATTATAGGGTTACCTTATATGTGTTTGTTATGAAACACATGTCAGGTTTTTCATACTTCTCATCATGTAATATATCTGAGTCACCAGAGCTATCCTTAGAATCACTTCAGTTGGCCTTCTATGCATTTTTAAATTTTCTATCATTATCCTCATAATTATTTTAATAATTTGACATAGGACAGTCATCTTTTACATGTGATCTTCTCTTGGACTCATAGAAGACTATTTCAGTAGTATTATCACTTCTATTCCAATATTTTATCCAATTTCCCTTACTATCATACATTCCTTTATAACTGGGCTTTCTACGGAATTTATTCTTTCTATATATTTTTTTAATCTTCGTCCTAGCTGTGACATTTCATCATCACTGTCACTTGGTGATTATTCTTTTCTGGAAGTTTTAGTGTGAAATAATTCTTTATCGTTTTGTTTAGATCTAGTGGTTTTGAAATCCACTGAATTTCTTTCTGGTTTACCATATTCTTCCCTTTTAACCTTCAGTTATTCCTCATAAATCATTAGTTTACATATAAGATCCTTTACTGGTAGAGTGTTGATGTCACATGATTCCCTAAATGGAACTAATGTTCATCTTTATCTTTCTAGTAAAAAACTGAGAATTCTCATTACTTGTTCCTTGGAAGTGATTGTATTTACTAGAGAGACCATCATATTTACAATTTAATTGAACTATAGATACATTCCAGAGATAGGATCTTCAGAATTCATATTAAATTTATCAAATTTAATAGTATATTTATTATGTCTTATTTTTGTGACCATAATGGTTTCTTCATGTGAAAAAACCAGTGTATCCCAAATTTTTAATGTTGTTTTACATTTATAAATCCTATTAAATTATATATCCTCTAAATATAAGTATAATGAATTCATATATTTACATTTATTATTATATTATTCATTAGTGGAATCATCCCTAGTGTTTATAACAGTACTAGTAATCTTATATTCTTCAACTATAGTAGACTAGATTTAAAAACCCATACTTTCTAAATGAATTTTCATATAAATTTTATACTGGGCTTAATTTGTGCCATTAAAATAGTTAGGTTTTTTTTGGAAGAAACACCTTCCTATATATTTCCTATTTAAAATCAATTTTAAATATGTTAATGAACAATAAATTTTGAACTGAAAAAAATTTAGAGATCTTAAAAACACAACTAAAATCATAGTCGAAAAGAGTTAAAAACGTTGAAAAAATTGAGATAAATAAAACCTTTCATACCAAATTTTGGTTAGAGTAGGAAGCTCAAGTGGTGGGGGGGGGGGGTAAATTTACTTACTATAAAAATTTCTATCTAAAATTATTTCTTAAAAATCCCCAAATTTAAAATCAAATACCACCAGTTATCCAAAGTAATAGATTTATAAAATATTTTATTGTTTGAATTATTTCTTAAAGATTGATTAGTTCTTAGTTAAAATAATATGGATTATTTTTTTTGATTTTGAAATAAATCTAATAAATCAAATTAAAATATAAACACAACATAATATTAACTATAAAATTTATGTTATTTTTTTTGAAATAATTATAAGAATTAAAAAACATGAAAGAAAACCACAAAAGTAAAAAAGAGGTTCGGTTTCAAGATGATACCTAATCCTCTGCACATGGTGATCACCTACCACCACACAATTTATATAAATTAATATGATCCACACCCTGGATTAGGGTAAAGAACAATGTATATAATTTTCCCGATCCACAAGATCTCTTCCACAGTTTTTCATGGGAGTGGAGATTACAATAGGCCACACAAGGAACTCTTACACTATTATCTATGGGAGTGTAAGGTGTAAAAAAATATTTTTGTGAAGATATCAATGTATCTTCTAGTTTTTAATAAGAGACTATGTGTGTTTATATAATATAGACACAAACACTGTTTGGAATTTAAATAATGTACACAAGTAGAGAAATTTAATGAGAGTATGGTTTAAAAGGCTCTATGTGATTCACCTTGTAGATTATTAACTCCTTAGAGATGGAATTAGTGAGGATAGATTTAAATTTTGGAAAGAGGTGGGAAAATAGATTATTGTGAGTGATTATATGTTCTATTTCCAGTGAGGTTTATGATTTGGTGGATGAGATCTTATCATTTCTTAGATTGTTTCTGCAAAGATGTTCTTCAGATTCTGTTTTCCGTAATATCTTCGTGTTTTTTAATTTTTTAGTTATTGAATTTTATAGATGCAAGTGCTATCTACGAGACTGCATTAGTCCCTCTCTTTTTCTTTTTGATCAGGTATGCACTTTATACAATGCATCAGACAAGGGAGTTTATCTCTTACCTTAAACTTATCTATAACATCATTAAATATTGTCCACAATAGAGACACAATTTAATTAATATAATAAAAATTAATAAGTTTATTAAATTTTATTTATATTAATAAATTTTAATGGAAGAGATAGATCATCAGTGTCTTAGTTTTTTGTTATCTCAAACTGTCGGTAGGGCAGTCTTTCAGTAGATCATTCTATCAGTAGTTGACGCATTAGTGACTCAACTCTCAGTATTTTATACATAGAAAAATTATGAGTGTCGATCATTCACTCTATCGATAGGTCATGCATTGGTAGGTAAGGAATCGGTAGGTTCAACATTAGTAGGTGATGCATCGGTAGTTCATGCGTCCATAGGTCAGGTTTTAGTTGGTTAGGCATTGGTAACTCCTACTTATCCATTTTTTTCTAACCTATATTATTGAGTAACAAAATAAAAGAATAGATCAAGGTTATATGCAATTATAAATAGACAAAATTTAACTTTATGAATCATTATAATACAAGATAAAACATGATTGAACATAATGTAACTTGAATCATAAATATGCATGATTTATGAGAATGATTTGGGGCCATGATTTGTGAGCCTTAAATCAAGAGGAGGAAAAAAATACCATACTATCAAAGAAATTCAATAAACTATTGGTGAATATATTTAACATCCCTGATTATATAAAAACTTTTTTATATTTATTCCAATATTTTTTATAAAATTCATTATTTAATTCTTTTAATTTATCAAAATACTTAAACTTATACCTTATAAAATAAATATAACTACATCTACGCAAGGAATCAATAAATGTTGTGAAGTAAGAATTCCCACCAATAGATTTTATAGGAAAAGGTACACACATATTTGTATGTAAACATTATTTAAGCTCTATGGATCTTTTAAACTAACCATGAAATGTTTTTTTCCATTTTACCTAGTAAATAAGAATATAATCTTTTAAGTGGGTTTAACTCAAAAGATTCTAAATAACCATCTTAGTATAGATTTATTAGCCATTTCTTGTTTATGTGATTGATATGGTGAGGAAAAAACCATGGAATTAAATTATTCATGAAAATTGTACTCATTATTATTTGAAAATATTTTTTTTCATAATTTAATAAGGAAATAATTTTACTTAAAGGTTCCATATCATACAATATTGCATCTTTATAAAGTAAATATCTAAATAGGATATCAAAATCTTGTTCATATTAATATTTAGTAAAAAAATTAAAACCACCCCTTTTGGTAACAGAAGATGATAATATCCTATATCTAATGTAGTAAGTAATGCCCCTTTGGATTCTCAAGGATCCACCTCTCCATTGAAAATATTTTGGAAGCTACATGGTTATTGTATTTTGGTTTATATGTGTTAATAATGATCTATATATGATAATAAATATATATATATACATATTTCACTAAATGAAAATTTCACCTATAGATCTACCTTTATTCTTCAACCAAGGGCAGTTCTTCTTATAGTGATCTATCTTGTCTCATGAAAAACAACCACATTTTTCTACACTTATTACAGTTGGATATTCTTCTTCTTAGAAGTAGGTTGCTCAAGATATTTATATTTGGGATGATTCATAAATCAGTTTTCCTTTTTATTCCTTTCATGAATCAAAATTAGGGATTTAGGGATTTTACACCTTGTGTTCTTGCCAACCTAACAAATTAAAGTAAGAAGTTCCAAAAGAGTCTTCTCCCTATTTATCATGTTATAATGAAAAAAAAACTTGATATGTCCATATTTAGTGAGTATATAATGATATTTGTGTGTATATAATCATGGATATTAAATCCAATGATTTCTAATTTCTATATGTAGCCAATCATATTGACAACATGTGGCCCATCAGGCATTTAATTTCTAAGCGTTCTAGTGAATAGTGCATTAAAGATCTCATATCTCACTTTATATTTATAAAGATCACTAAGGTGAGCCATGAATATATTCACATCTATATATTAATTTTTAATTAAAACCTCAATCAACATCCATGAGATATTCAGGATGATTCATGTATATATATACTTTTTCCTCAAAATCATCTTTAGTAAGTTACTCAAGAAGTTGGCTTTCCAGCACATATAATTTCCATTCATGGTGAAGTATAACATATAGGTGCCTATACTATTCTTGAAAATTTGATCTAGTGATAAGGTTACCCATCTGTAATATGGATCACATTGATACAGTCAATGTATTATGACTTTTCCATTTATATAATAATTAAGAGAAACAATTTAGTAAATTATCAGGATAGTAAATATTAGAATAATAAATATGAAATTTATTAATCTCACACTATTTTTCCAAAACCCAAAACAATTTTAATTTTTTTAGAATATCCTATATCATAGATCATTTTGTGGAATGAATCCACATTCCCCTTCTCATATGCTAGAAATTGTCTTGAAAAGTAATTTTAATGGTTTTAGGTTGGTATAAGTTTTCCAATTACATTAACTCATAGTTCCTTGATTTTTGGATTGGAATCCCCAATAATGAAATCATGTATAAGGATTTAATCAACCCTTAGCTCTCAATTTTACCATGTAATTCTTATAAAGTAAACCCTTTTTGTGAACTATGTTTGAAATAATTAAAAACTCAAGATAAAAATCACAGATAATTGAATTCACCCTACTATGGGCCGATCAAGAACTATAAACTATTTGTTTTATTTTATCATAAGTAGTGGAAGTATATATCAATTAAAATTATTTATTTGAGAGTTTTCTCTTAATGGGTAGTTATCCCATTTTTTCTTAATTATATTATCTTCAATATTAAGTTGATTAAATTAAGTGATTAACCTTTCATTGATAAACATAATGCACAATCAAATTAATTAATTCTATATTGTAGGATTTTTTAATTCATTTAATTATTTTGAATACCATCCCTTTAAAAATTAACTAACCATGGAACTAACAAAAAAATGTCAATTAACAGGTATGATCATGAGCTTGATTAAATCATTGGTTTTTCGAGTGGATGATAAAATAAATCATATCCTAAGAGAATAACTCGTTGAAACTACACTAATTTGAGATGAAACATTCCAAAAATAATCTTATCAACCTCCTAGATCAGTTTCTCCTAATATAAAACTATTAAATGCCTTCACTATATTGGGAGATCCATCCATTATATAAGATTTACTCTCAAAAATGTGAGGGGAAGTAAGGGATATTATTTAATGGGTTTAAATAAATAAAACCATGATAAAACATGAGAATAAATATAATAACCTATCTTATTCATACATATATATCATATATTGATAAGTAAATATTCAAAAAAAAAATCCCAAATCTTTTTCTTGAAGACTATAAAATTTTATTCCCTTTGGATACTTGATACACAATCCTATTATTTTGTGAAATATCTTCAAAAAATACCATAAATATATTAACATTTATTACACTTCATTGACATACCCTACATAAAAATTTCTTTAAAACACATGGAAGGGCAACATAAGAAAGGGTGAGATCAGAAGCTAAGTAAGGGTAAACATGGAAGATATCAATCGATGATCATATAAAATCCAAAGATAAGAATAAGGGTAATAGATTATTAATATAATTCAAAAATTATATAACCAATATATCATGGATCAAAAAACTGATTCATGATATAAAACATCATAGTTTCAAAATACATGAACTATAAGATTGAGAAATCATCAAAAATAAACAATGAAAATTAAGTTTATTTCCTAAAAGTGTGGAACATAAGTATAAAAATAATTTCGTATGTCAAGGTTAACATATGATATCATCAATTAATAATAGATTAAAAATCAATATCTATTTCCCATTTCATAATGGATCCTATATGATCACTTGTTTCATATAGTGGGTCAAGCACATCAGCCTATTTCCAATAACAAATAAAGTACATCACCTTATTTCCCATAATTATTTCATGAGGTATAAAAATTTACCCAATTAATTAGAGGGATATATAGGTATCACCGGTCACATAATCCATACATTTTTTGACACAATATCATCAGACATTAACCATATCATTACAATTGAAAAAAGAAATGGGGTTTATTAGAATTTCATCATAACATAACTAGAAGAAAAGAAATAGGTTTCATAAATATAATTTCATAATAATAATAAAATTAAACCATAAAAATAAATTATAATGATGATACCATTATATAAAATCTCCACTAAAACAAAATCAACATTTAAATTTATTATCACTTATGAATAAAAACTACATAAAAAATCATTAGAATGTTTTAGATAAAAATATCATTTTCCTTTAAATAGACTTATTTTAAATATAAAAATTTACAAAATATCAAGGAAAAATGTTTTCTTTAAAAATAACCTTTTTAAATTTTGAATGAGGCTACCAATAATTGAGTGTTCATGGCAGTGGATAATTCTGTTTATGTCGTACATGTTAAAAAAAATCATTCCTTACACATTTTTAGTAAAAAGTAAAAAAGAACATGTTCAGAAAACAAAAAGAATATCAATTTTAAACCAATTTGTTAAATATTAAAATATGGTATAACATTTATGTAAAAATTAATTGTATAATATTAAAAAAACTATTTCAAGCATTTTTAGAAAACATTGACATGGATGAAAAATGATTTTCAAATGAGGAGAGAAATAAAGTTGGTCATTTTGCAAAAACATTATCGTAGAAAATTTAGTTATTAAAGAGTGAAAAATTGAATTGAAACATGTATTATATATAAATAACCACTGGATAATCATATTCATGTGTTTATTGACGGATATATAATAATAGTTCATCATTGGAAACTTAATCATAAACAACCCTTATAATTAATGGGATTGTAACATAAAATTTACAACTTTGGTAACTTTTGAATAATAATGAACATGAAATAAATAACCATATATGGATATGTAAATCCAAATAAAATTAATAATAATTATCATATAATAAATTCATTGTAAATGTATACACCACACAAATGAAACAGGTGGTGAATATATAATTTGTCTCATAGAAATAAAAGTGTGACAGAAATACCTTAACTTTAATTTTAACATCCATAATACTCATTAGAACCATCTGTATAATAAATATTGGTTTATTATAGATATATTATAGAACCATTATCATTTATATAATACCATTTATTATTTTCTTATGACCGTTTATTACCTGTTTATTAACAATTCATTATTTAAATTATATATTGGGTAATAATTGGTTTGTTTTGGTTTTTAATTTTATGTTCTTTAACTTTGATAATTGTTCCATATTAGCTAGAATGATAAAAATTATATAAATATCATATATATTTATTATATATGTATTTATAGTTATTCGAATAAGGTAAAGAACAAAAATAAATGAAACCATTTATGGAGATGGTATGTCGTACGTACACATGAACGTTGTTTCCATTTTTTGGAAGGATGTAATGAGATAAAAGAAAATAACAAATTAAATTTAAAGAGTCATTTTTATTTCATATATGTCCTATATTTCCATTAAATATATCCTTTTTACCTTCCATGTAAAGAATAACTGAAAAAGGAATCACATCACTTTATGAGTTAGTAGTCTGCCTTACATTAGAGCGATGTTATAATACTCCCATAGAATGGAATGTTAGAAGTTATATATGATATAATAGTTCCTGAAGTATAATTATTTTATTAATATCACAAATATAATTTATATCTATCATTATATCCTTTCATGAGATGAGGTTATGGGAAATAAATTACATCGGTGCGCGAGGCGATATTTTGTTGTACACACAATCATAGTTTTTGTTTCCCAATTGATTGAAGTGGAGACAGATGCTGGTTATAGATCAACATAAAATAAATAATTATATGGCATATAATGGGGTTATTATATCATAATAATTTTATAACTTTTTAATTAGGTGGAAGAATAAATAAAATACAAACCCTCATTCGAGAACGATACGTCTTCTTTGGATAACATACTTAGGTTTACACCAAAACCATTCCTTGGATGTATTCTGGGGAAAAATTCCTCATGGATTTTCTAATAGAATTATGTAATTTATTTGGGTAGTTCATGTGACAATTAATAGGTTTTATAAGTGTAATGAGGATTGGAGAGTAGGCACCCATAAATAAGCGTGGGAGAGGACACCCATGGAATTTTTGAAATGAATAAAGTGTCCCCACGTTTTTCACATGATACGAGGAAAAAATGGATCATTATCAAACATTATATGCTATAAAGTCTAAATATATCCATAAAAAAGGATTTGGAAAAGTTTTTAGGTCATTTTACACTTTATCTTTTTAGTTTAACCAATATTAAACCCATTTAAACCTTAATAGTGGTAATTAATTTTTACTATTCTTACTATTCATTTTGACCAAATATTAATTTGACATTATTATATAAAATTACTTATTCAAATTCTAAAAATGGAATAAATTTTCAAAAATTCCATTAATATAATTGAAAAAAATTAATTTAATATTACAACCATAGAAGTGATGAAAAAGCTGTTTTACAAAGAGAAATGTTTTATATGTATTTAATGTTTTAATATAAAAATTAAACATGAATTTGATTCAAATGAACTAAAATGGTTTAATAATAATATATTTACACTTATGTTACATATAAATTTTATTTAAATAGTATGAAACAGTGTAAATTCATTAAACTAAAAGGTATTTTTTAAATAAAAATCAATATTTTTCACTATTCACTAAAAAATTAATCTTTTTAGATTTTTTTTAAAAATTAAGTGGTGACACTATAGCTGTTGAGGAAATTTAGAAGGACCTGTAGCAGTAGCTGTACTATAGAAGGCTAGGTACTGTAGCAATATAGCTCATAGAGGGGACTTTTGGGCCAAGAAAGGGGCATTTAAGCCTTGTATTCAGGCAACTTGGCCTTGGGCCTTCATGACATGTAATGGGTCTCCCCCTAGAAAGTCAAAAACGGTATTTGATTTAACAATAAAATTAGGCTTCAACCCAAACAAAAAAAATCATTCAAACCATTTTAGAAAAAATTGAAATGGAAGAAAAATGGTTTTTGACTGAAGAGAGAAATAAAGAAATTTTTCTTAAAACATTCTATTGGTATTCTTAGTTCATAAAGAGTGGAAAATGAAATGTAAAAATTTATTCTCTGAAAAAAATAATATAATAAGAAAATACATTATTTTTATATATATATCATAATATGTTATCATCAAAAAATTAATCATAAACAACCCCGATAAACAAATGGATTATAACTTAAAACCTTTACCACTTTGTTAAATTTTGAATCATAATCTCCATGAAAGATAGAAAATTATATGGATATTTAAATCCTAATAAAATTTATATTACTAACCATAAATAAATTAATGGTATGTTTGTACACATCAAAAAATAAACAAGTTTTGAATATCATATTTGTCTCACAAAAAATAAAAGTGACATGAAAATCACTTACCTTAAGTCTTTAATCCATTCATATTCATTAGGAGGTCCTATATAATAAAAATAAATTTGTTATAAATCTATTCTAGAAACATAATCATATATAGCATACTATATACTATTTACTAATAACCTTTTATAACCTGTTTATTAACAATTCCTTGTTAAAATCAAATTTCGTGTAATAACTATTACATTTTTCATATATATTTTCATTTGGTATTTTCAGTCCTTTTACTTTTATCATGGTTTAATCATATCTAGAATGTAATTAATTATATAAATATAATATATATTATTTTTTTATGTATTTGTTGTTAACCATATAAGTTAAATATAGAAAATGAATTACGCCGTTCATGGAGATGATAGGCCGTATGCACGCATAAACATTGATCCTTTTTATAGAAAGATAAAATTAAAGAAAGTTAAAAAATATACCATATTTATAGATTTATAATTATGTAATATATATTACATATAGTCATTAAATTATTTCTTATCACCTTCCTTTTAAGGTATAAGTGAAAAATGGATCATATCGCTTCATGAGGAGATAGTATGCCGTACACACGAGTGATGTTATATTATTCCCACAAAATTGAAAGAAATAAGGTATATGTGATATTATAATTTAAGAAGTATAATAATGTTATGAATATAATTTATAGACTTTATATCAATAATTATATCCTTTGGAGTGAGGTACTTATGAAAAATGAGTTACATTAGTTCATGCGGCAGTAGTCTGCCGTATACACAATCAATGTTTAAATTTCACAATTTTTGGAAGAGGAGATAGATGTAGTTTATTACATTTACATAATGGAAAATAATTATATTGGATATAAAAGTTTTATTATATTAGAATAATTTATGAATATATCCAATTGGTGGAAGAAGATGTTGATCGTACCACAATTCACTGTTTTATTCCACCATTACACCGCTGTTTTAAACTAGTTTTGTAATGAATTTTCCAAATATAAAAATAAACTTCCCTTTATTTTATAATCAATTAATTAATTTTAATCAATATTATAATGGTAAATGTTACTTGTTTTGATTATTTCAATGTAGGTGGAGATGATTTGGAGGGCCTTTGATGAAGTGGAAGAAAAATGGGCCAAAATTTCATGGACCCATAGACATCTGTCAATTGTTTTGAATAGTACATAAAATCCGTTCATCCAAATGGGCTGATATTTTGTGGGAAGATCCAGAATTTAATAATCTACATTTCATATCAAGGAACATAGCCCTGATTCTGATTATAGAGGGACCATCTGAACTGATCTGTCCAAGCCACTGAATTTGCACAATGTCAAAAGTGGCGTTCTTTATTTTGTCCATATCTCGAGATGTAGTTGTTCAAATGGTGCCAAACGTTCGGTGGTGAAAGAAAAGAAGTAGGGATACAACTTTCCAGTTTTTTCAAAAGGGATATTCGACTGTATAATAGCAGAAAACCTTTCTCCAAATGGATTATCAAAATATGGTTGCAGAAAACCACCTCTCACTTTGGCTATAAAAAGACACCTTGGGCACCCCATTTGCATGTTTGGACAGGCGGCAAGGTGCTACCATTTTGGAGTCACCAAGGTGTCTTATCAACATCTATAGATGTTCTGGAGGCTATGGGAAGTTCTACCACAACAACTTTCTCTTCCTCCTCTCCCATGGGTTTCTAAACCCCTTGTGATGACCCGGGGAGGAACATGATGTAAATCCCAAGATTCATGTTTGTAATATTTTAATGATATTTTGAATTACATGTTTTTTTGTTGTTTTTCATAATATTATATTCATATTTTATTGAGTTATGTACTGGTATTTCATGCTCAACTCACATGATCTGGTTTTGGGGTACCCATTCATGCGATGTTTCACACACCATTCACTACTTTCTTTTTCCCCTTTCAATTGCAGTGTTTGTGTGGTTCATATTGGTCAATTGAACTGACATAAGTAATGTCAAGGCCATGTACATTTATGTCATGGTATCACAACAAAATAACATAAAAACATGGACAATTCATTGAGTTCTTCGTGTGTTGCCTTGCTGAGTTTGGGTTATGAAGTCAAACACAATTTACCCAATCATCGGCGGTGTCCAGTGAATCATTGTGTGTTTTAGACTGAACCATAGGATGAATCCTAGTATAAAATCAGTAAAATTCTGGTTATAGGAGTTACAAACCAGGGATTAAAAGATCATAACCCTATATCATGAAGCGATGAAGGATAAACATCATGAGAGTACCCCGGGTTGATCACGCTTAATAAATTCTGTTAAAATCCACATTGTTTTATCGCTGTCATTTTCTATTTTCATCTATAATAATCAAACCCACAAGTTTTAAAAAACCTCATTCACCTTATACTTTCATAATCAAAACCCCCGTTTTAAATTAATGATCTAAGGCTCCATTGAATGACGACCTAGGGTTGCTGCAATACTGTAGAAATTCTAGTCAAATTTGAACAACTAATTTGACGCGCTCGACAACGCGATCAAATTTTGGCACCGTTCCCGGGGAGAGAAGATCATTTTTTTCCTGTATTTAATTTAATTTATTTATTTTACTTCTTAATTATCACTTATTTAAATAACCCACCCCCCATTTTATTGTTTTTGTTTTGGGTTTTGTCTTTATTTTTGGTTGTTTTTGGCGTGTTCTTTCTCTCTCTCTCTCTTCTTATACTCCATCTTCCTCTCTATAATTATATATTGTAACATTATATTCTCTTTTCACCCTTCTTAAGATATTTTATCCATATTAATAAAAACTTCATATGTTATTTGCATGACCCGATCTCGTAAAGAAACACTACTCGAATTTGACCCTGAATTTGAAAAGACACTTCACACTCAAATCAAGGCATCTTGAAAAGGTCAACCAAGTAACATTGAAGAAACTCTATTTGAACCTCGTGTGGTCCTAAATCAACCCAATATTTAACCCAATAAAACCCAAGAAAAAATGGCTGCAAATAACCGAACCTTAAAAGAATTGACTACCCCGGATGTGGAGTACCAACCTGCATACATCCAATATATTGAAAAAGAAGCAAATTTTGAGCTAAGATCAGACCTCATCCACCTCCATCCTAAATTCCATGGTATTCCCAATGAGGACCCTCAAAAACATGTTAACTACTTTCATATAGTCTCCTCAACCATGAAACCCCAAAATGTGTCGGAGGACCTAATTAAGTTTAGGGCCTTCCCTTTCACCGTTGATGGTGTAGCCAAAGATTGGCTATACTATTTGCCTACCACAATTGGGGGCTGTAATGACCTTAAAAGTCTTTTTTAGAGAATTTATACCCTACCTCCAGAATGGAATCAATTAGGAAATAAATCTATGGAATTAGGCAATCACAAGGAGAGTCCCTTCATGAACACTGGGAGAGATTCAAAAGAATTTTCTCAAGATGCCCCCACCACTAGATTAGTGAATAACTATTAATCCAATACTTATATTAGGGACTTATCCCCATGGATCATGGAATGATTGATGCTGTAGCTGGTGGTTCCCAAGTTGATAAAACTCCTTCCGTCGCTCGTGAATTAATAGAAAACATGGCTCAAAATGCACAACAATTTGGTACATGAGCAATTGCACCAACCCGAGGAGTTCATGAGGTAAGTCATTCAGCCCTAGAACAAAAGGTAGATACTAAACTTTATGTGATGCATACTCTTATAAGGAAATTAGCTCAAGAACATGGTAACTCTCACTCTACTTATATTCCATTACATTGTGGTATTTGTTCTGATAACACTCATTTTTTTGACCAGTGTCAAAAAATTCAAGATTCATCCGAGTCTTGTGAAGTTGTGTTCCCAGGGCGTCCAATCCAACAAGAACCTCCCTTAAAGAAATAACAATTCCCACCAAATCCAAACCCCGGGTGGCAAGCATAACCCCAGTACCGACAAGGAGGAAACTCAAGCTACACCAAGAAGAATTGGTATCAACAAGGCCAAGGTATGAAACCTTCTTATCCATCAACATCTCAAAACAATCCTCCTCCTCCCAAATATGAACCAAGCCTTGAGGATATGGTGAAGAAAATGGCAACTCAGAACATTCAGTTCCAACAGACCATGCAATCAACAATTCAAGACATATGAACTCAGGTGGGACAATTAGCGAACACCATTGGTGAGCTTAAGATGCAAGGATCTGGACAACTACCATCCCAACCCATTGCCAATCCAAAGGAAAAAGGTAATGTATGTGCAATTACACTTTGTAGTGGTAAAGAAGCTTCTCCTTCTACTAATTCTATGAAACAGTTATGTCCCCCTCTTGAAAAAACTCTTTCCAAACCCTAAAAAATTTCATGTAATGAAAAAAAATAAAAAGGAAAATAAAATTATTGTTTATGATTCAAATGAACAATTCATTCCTCTTCCTTTCCCATAAAGACTCTCTAAATCTAAATTTTCTTTTGATAATGATTTTGATAATGAGATAATGGATACATTTAAAAAAGTTCAAGTTAATATTCCTTTATTGGATGCAGTCAAGAAAATTACTCATTATGCCAAATTTATTAAAGAACATTGCACCCATAAACATAGGCTGAAGGGGAATGAGAGAGTCAACTTGGGCAGGAATGTCTCAGCCTTGATTCAACCAAAAATTCCAACTAAATGCAAGGATCCATTCACATTCACAATACCATGTACCATAGGGGAGACATTCTTTTCTGATGCTATGCTAGATTTAAATGCTTACATTAATGAAATGCCTCACTCCATGTATACTTCTCTATAGGTTGGAGAGCTTAAACCAATAGGAATTGTCGTGCAACTTTCCAACTGGAGTACAATACATCCAAAAGGAGTGATTGGGGATGTCCTTATTAGAGTGAAGAATCAGATCTTCCCTGATAATTTCTACATTCTTGAGATGGAAGATACCCAAACCCAAAGACATGCTCCTCTCATACTTGGGAGGCCATTCCTCAAAATAGTAAAGATGATCATCAACGTTCACAATGGTACACAGTCCATGGAATTCAGAGGAGAAAAGGTATGTTTTAACATCCTTGAGGCTATAAAACACCGCATCGAAGAGCACTCCACTCTTCATGTATATTCAATGGAAGTTCTCTCAAAAAATGCACACCCACACACATAATTCTTTCCTCAACCCAAAATCTAATTCATTTTTGTTTTCTTCACCCTTAGATGATTTGAGTTTTGATTCATTTTTTGAGTGTTGTGTGGGTTCTAAAAAGTGTAAATTTGGTGCTTTAATTGATGAGTGTGTTCATTCTAAGGTACCCATGACCGTCGATGATTATGCAAATATCATTTCTATAGATTCTCTATTTTTAGGGAATAAACATGACCAGATAGACAGCTTAATGGAATTCACTCCCCCTAAATCCCCTCCCTCAATCAAGAAACCACCGGTGTTGGAACTTAAACCAATTCCTTCTAATTGGAAATATTCATATCTTGAGGGTATTAACATATTGCCCGTCATTATTTCAAATAACCTCTCTCCACAACATGAATCGAAATTGCTCAAACATTTGAGAGAGTGTAAAAAGTTAATAGGATGGACATCGACTGATATTCCTGGGATTATCCCATCTATTTTTATGCACCATATACTTTTGGATGATGATGCTAAACCCATAAGAAAATCTTAATTCTGGTTGAATCCTACTCTCCTTGAAGTGGTAAAATTAGAAGTCATTAAATTACTTGTTGTGGGGGATAATTTATCCTATATCTGATAGTAAATGGGTTATCCCAGTGCAAATTGTGCCTAAAAAACAGGAATAACAGTTGTGTCAAATGAAAGGAATGAATTGGTTCCAGAACGTGTGTAAAATAGTTGGTGAGTCTGTATTGACTACCGTCGACTGGATCAAGCCACGTGGAAGGGCCACATTCCATTACCTTTCATTGACCAAATGTTAGAATGATTCGCTTGTACATCCCATTATTGTTTCCTTGATAGCTATTCGGGTTATTTCTAATTCCATATATCCACTGAGGACCAAGAAGAGACAACATTTACGTGTCCATTTGGCACATTTGCATACAGAAGGATTCCATTCGGTCTATGTAATGCTCCTGGTAATTTTTAGTGATGTATGTTGAGTATTTTTTCTGAGAACATTGAGATTTGTATGGATGTATTTATGGATGATTTCACGATATATGTATCTTCTATTGATGATTTTTTTGGAAAACCTAGGATCTTTCCTCCTCCGCTGCATTGAAAAAGATCTTATTTTAAATTATGAGAAATGTCATTTTATGGTTGAGCGGGGGATAGTTCTTGGGAATTTCATTTCAAATAATGGAATTCAATTTGATAAATCTAAAATTGAATTAATTTAAACCCTTAAATATCCAAAATGTGGTCGGGAGGTGCGATCTTTCTTGGGACATGCTGGTTTTTACCGCTCATTCATTAATGTCTTCAGTAAGATTGCACTTCCATTATCCCAGTTATTGAAAAAAGATTTTGAGTTTATGTTTGATAAAAATTTTGAGGATGCATTCAATTCACTAGAAAAGAGTCTCACATCACCTCCCATTATCCAACCACCAAGGTGGGGTCTCCTCTTTGAGCTTATGTGTGATGCCTCTAACTTTGCAGTTGGGGCAGTTTTATCACAAAGGGTTGAGAAGGCTCCTCATGTCATTGCGTTTTCCTCATGTACCCTTTACCCTTCCAGGGTAAACTACACAACTACAAAAAATAACTCCTTTCTATTGTGTTTTCCTTGGAAAAATTCCATTCATATCTTCTTGAGTCAAAAGTGATTGTGTTTTCTGACCATGCTGCCCTTCGATTTCTCTTAAAGAAACCTGAGCCAAACCCTGTCTCATACGATGGATGCTCCTCCTCCAAGAGTTTGACATTGAGATTAGAGATAAGAGGGGGGTTGATAATGTTGTAGCTTACCACAATAGTCGGATTTCCCCACCATTGGACAATAATGTTGACTCACCCCTACCCATTGGAGAATTCTTCCCTCATGAGAATCTTTGTGATGTTGGGGACTTTACCCCCTCGTATGCAGACACTATGAATTTTCTAGCAACATCTAGGGTCCCCACTAATTTTAGCACTACAAAATCTCAGAGACTTAAGAATTAGTCTCATTGGTACATTTGGGATGACCCATACTTGTGGAGAATTTGTTGTGACCAAGTAGTTCGTTGGTGTGTCCCTAACCATGAGTTCACCTCTGTTTTGACCTTCTACCACCCTTTGGCATGTGGGGGCCACTTTGGCTCTCAACATAATGCTCGAAAGGTCCTTGAATCAGAAATTTATTGGCCAACATTTTATAGGGATGCCCGTATATTTTTTAAGTCATGCAGTCATTGTCAATTCACAGGGAATATCTCCAAGAGGAATGAAATTCTCAACAACCAATGTTATTCTATGAAATTTTTGATGCATGGGGCATTGACTTCACGGGGCCTTTTCCAAATTCATTTGGATTTGTGTATATATTATTGGATATTTACTATTTATCTAAATGGGTGGAATCAAAGGCCACCAGGACCGATGAATCTCGAGTGGTTGTTGATTTTTTGAGGTCCCAACTTTTTAGTAGGTTTAGTTTAACAAGATTCATCATTAGTGATCAGGGTTAACATTTTTTCAATTGAAACATGAAAAAATTTCTTTATAAGTATGGGGTTGATCATAAATTCTCCTCTACATATCACCCCAAACTAATGGACAAGTAGAAATATCAAATCAATAAGTTAAATGAATCTTGGAAAAAACACTACAACCCAATTGGAAAGATTGGAGTTTGCGCTTAGATGATGCACTTTGGGCATACCATACAACTTTTAAAACACCAATCGGAATGTCACCATACAGAATTGTGTTTGTAAAGGCTTGTCACCTCCTTGTGGAGGTAGAACGCCGTGCATATTGGGATGTTAAATAATTTAATATGAACCTTTTAGATGCAGGTGTGCAAAGAAAGATGCAGATTCAATATTTGGATGAAATTTGACATGATGCATATGAAAACTCTCAGATATATAAAGAGAAGACAAAGTCTATTCATGATAGCATGATTCACCAGCAGAAGTTCCATATTGTTGATAAGGTCCTCATGTAAAATCCTAGGCTTAAGCTCTACCCAGGTATGCTTCGTTCCCGATGGCTCGGTCCTTATACCATTACTAATTTTTACCCTTTTGGTGCAATAAAGATTTTGCATGAGCAGAGTGGACGAAGTCTTATCATCAATGGGAAGTGACTTAAACACTTCTATGAGGATTTTCCAAAGAATCTGGTGGATGAAATCTACCTTCTCAACCCATCATACCAATAAAATACACCAGGTTTTATCCTTCCTTATCACATTCTCAATTATTTCAGGGAGGAAACTACATATTCTAGGTGTGTGTGTGGGGGGGGGGGTGTGGATACATTTCTGGGTTAGTTAGGAATTTTCATCATTTTCTTGTTTCTTCTCTTTTTAGCCTTATTTATTGTATTTTCATTTTCCCCATCAATAATTTCGAAGTTCGATGATTTGGTGACCATAAAGGGGGGAAAGTAAAAATATATAATGAATGCTAAAAATAATATTTTTTTGAATTTAACATCATGAATGGATTTTCTTTTTTTAGTGAATTAGTTTTCTGTCAATGTTATAAATGGTCGTATCTATGTGAAAACTTTGAGATGATTGATGCCCGTTGTGTGAGTAGTTTTTGAGAAAACTATTTCACCAATATCTCCCTAAATATTTTCACCAAACCACAAAGTGTGATTATTTCTTACTTAATATAAGGTAAATATATGTTGGGTTAATAATTTTCTGCTTTAAATGATATTTCCATATGTTCGTTCTTTATCCGTTCTGTTTCATTACTGTACCAGATTGATCTATGCATGTGTACCTAATGTCCGACTATTGTACGCCCTCAAAAAAAATTGTTGTGTCTTGGGTAGGTCAAAAAAAAAACTCCTCCTCGACCTTTGAACTTTTTATAACTATTTCAATTAGTGTCGTGAGAAGATCAAACAAGGGATGAGAGATTAGTGTGAGATTTGTTCCTAATGCACTTCTAAAAAAATAAATAAATGATGGGAGTGATGAAATGTGAAACATATGGGGATATCTAGGTCGGGAGATTATGGTTTGACTTTTGGGAATGCTTATGTGAGTGGTTCTTAAAATATGATTGCAAAGGATGTAGGATAGGTTCGATGAAAAATCATTTAATGCTGAATAATGTTAAAATAACCTATATATATTTGATAGAAAGTGGAAAGAATAACTTGGAATAGTTTTCACACACACACATGGAGAGTCAGTGGAATGGTTGACTTTTTAATTTCTTTCTCATATTGGTGTCATGAATATTTTTTAATTTTATTGTGATATGATTTATGAGACATCTTTTTCCATTTTCACTAGGAAGAACTCCTTGGTGCCGTTCATGCATTGATCACATTACTTTGGTGAATTAAAATTTTCACAAATGTTAAATATTCATGATTTTGGAAATATATATATATATATATATGCATCATTTTATTTGGATATGTGAATTTTCCAAGTAGTGAAAATGTTTCGGTGTGGGTGTGTGATCGTACCACGATTCACTGTTTTATTCCACCCTTACACCGCCGTTTTAAACTAGTTTTGTAATGAATTTTACAAATATAATAATAAAATAAACCTTATGTTTGAATCAATTAATTAATTTTAATCAATATTATAATGGAAAATGTTACTTGTTTTTATTATTTCATTGTAGGTGGAGATGATTTGGAGGGCCCTTGATGAAATGGAAGAAAAATGGGCCAAAATTTCATGGATCCATGGACGTCTGTCCACTTTTTTAAATATTACGAGATATAAGTGCATCAAAATGGGCTTATATTTTGTGGTATTATCCAAAATTTAATTGGATACATTTCATATCAAGGAACCCAATCCAGATCCGGCTTCTAAGGGGCCCATCCGAACTAATCTGTCCAAGACACCAAATATGCACAAAGTCAAAAGTGGCGTTCTGTAGTTTATAAATATCTCAAGATGTAGTTGTCCAAATGGTGCCAAACATTCTGTGGTGATATATAAGACGTGGGGATACTACTTTCTATTTTTGTCAAAAGGGAGATTCGACTTTCTAATAGCCGAAAACCTTTCTCCAAGTGGACTATCAACATTTGGGTTCCCAAAACCACTTCTCATTTTGGAAATAAAAAGACACCTTGGGAACCCCATTTGCATGTTCGGCCAGGAGGCAAGGTGCTGCCATTTTGGAGTCCCCAAGGAGTCTTCTCAACATCCCTAGACGTTCTGGAGGATATGGGAAGTTATACTGTAACATCTTTCTCTTCCTCCTCCCCCATGGGTTTCTAAACCCCTTGTGATCACCCGGGGAGGAACGTGATGTAAATCCCAAGATTCATGTTTATAATATTTGAATGATCTATTGAATTATAGGTTGTTGTGTTGTTTTTCATCATCCTATATTATTATTTTATTTAGTTATGTACTGTTATGTCATTCTCAACTCATATGATCATGTTTGGGGATACCCATTCATGTGATGTTTCATACACCGTTCACCACTTTCTTTTCCCCCTTTCAATTGCAGTGTTTGTGTGGTTCATATTGGTCAATTGAGCTCACATAAGAAATGTCAAGGACATGTACATTTATGTCATGGTATCACATAGAAATAACATAAAAACCTGGATAGTGCATCGAGTTCTTCGTGTGTTGCCTTGGTGAGCTTCGGTTATGAAGTCAAACACAATTCACCCAATCATCGACTGTGTCTGGTGAATCATTGTGTGATTTCGACGGTACCCTAGGAGGTATCCTAGTATAAAAATAGTAACATTGTGGTTATATCTGTTACAAACCAGGGATTAAAAGATCATAATCCTATATCATGAAGCGATGAATGATAAATATCATTAGAGTACCCCAGGTTGATCACGCTTAATTAATTCTGTTAATATCTACATTGTTTTTTCGCTTTCATTTTGAATTTTCAACTTTAATCATCAAACCCCCAAGTTCAAAAAAACCTCATTCACCTTATAATTTCATAATCAAAGCCAGCTTTTTAAAATAATTATCTAATGCTCCGTCGAGAGACGACCTAGGGTTGGTGCTATACTGCAGAAATTCTAGTCAAAATTAAACAACTAAATTGACGCGCTCGCCAATGCAATAAGATTCCAAATAGAAACACTTATTTGGGAACGATGCATCTTGTTTGGATAACCACAATAGGTTTCCATAAAACCCCTTCCCAGGTTGTCCTCTTATTCAAAACAAGGCCTCTAAGATGTGGATTCAGAGCTAATTAAAGTATTTGGGTAGGTATTGTATTATATAAAGATGTCTTATAAGTATGAAGAGGATATGAGAGGAAGTCCCATTTTATAAGTGGTAGAGGAGACACACATGTAATTTTAAATAGAATATATTGTACTGACATTTTTCAAATAACATAAGGATCCAAAATAGATAATTAGACAACTATAGATGATATAAGGATGGAAAATGGAAAAAAACTAGAATTTTTAAAAAACATTATGTTCTTTTACCCCTTATCTTTTTAGTTTTACTCTCAATCAACCTGTTTTAACCTTAATCACAATAATTAGTTTTTACAATTTTTTCTATTCACGTTGACAAAAAAAGTTTAACTTATTATATAAAATTAATAATTATAATTCATTATATTGAATCCATTTTTAAAAATTAAATTTATATAAGTTTAAAATTTTAATTTGAAATTAAACCTATAAACGTGATGAAGAAGTGTTTTTCTAGTGGGAATAATTTCAAAAGTATAAATGTTTTAATATCCAAAGTCAATATGTTTTTGATTAAAATTGCCAAAATTAATTTAATAATCAAATAATTAAAATAATTTTAATTTTTAATCATTTTTAAACAATATGTAACATTTCAATAATTTAAATTTAAAGGTAGTTTTAAATAAAAATTAGCAGTTTTCACTATTCACTAAAAAATCAATCTTTTCCTAATAGTACAAAAAATTAACTCTATAATAATTTTAACAATTTGATTCAAAAAATGAGGCAAATTTTTAAAAATTAAATTTCTAAATGTTTAATGTTTTATTATTATTTCTTCACAAAAATAAATACCAATCATCCTTTTAAGATAAAGTTATTTTTGAAGAAAATAAATTCTTTACTAAAAAAATAATAATTAATTATTAATATATTATCTTTATCTAAAAAGTTATATTTAATTTTAAAAACATGGATACTACCATTCATATCAAAAAATTTAATAGATATGATATAATGACCAATAATAATTATATTAATAGTTATTGTGGTTCATTAAAACATGGTGTTGTTTGTAATGTAATATATAATTGAAAGTGGATTTATTAAAAAATCATTTTATAACAATGTAGTTCATCACATTACATAATGTGGGTGGAGATGGTGCACACTCCATCAATTTAATTTAATAAAAATAAATTAAATGGAATCCAATCTCATATAAAGGTAGGATCTAATCTTATGATCACCCCCACATGAGCAACAAATATACATTTCTGATCTTGCAATAAATTACTTAAATTAAATCATTAACTTCGATAAACACCTATAATTAATTCAATTAATTATCAATTTAAATAAATAATTAAATTTATCTTAATTTCATCCAAACTTTCATGAATTTTTTATCATCCATAATTTCATACAAATTAAATAAGGTTGTTTTATGGAAAATCAATAATGTACACCAGTGTACCTTGTGGAAATGAACTGTACCCATCCAAACCACTTAGCATAGTCCTTGTATTGTATATTTTTATGAAAAATAATATACCTTATGGTTTCCATTTTTCCAAGGAATTATTTTTTCAAAAAACGATGATCGATTATATATATATTACAGTAAATATGATGCTATTAACACACATGAAGTACACTATATATAATGACCATACATAAATTATATTTCAGAATTTAGCATGGAAATTAATTTCATATATAATTAATAATATTATCCAATGGAGTTTAATTTCAAATAAATGACACAAAAAATAGCTTTAAATATGTTTATTTAAATCATATGTTTTCCTATACATGTTAAATTAATTAAATATTGTATAGTTGGTTACACGATGTATATTGGGGCTACACTCTCTGTAAACTCTTCTATCGATGTATTCACCACACTCAAAGGGACTAAGCATGTTTTTTATCATTGATTTTAATGAGGTACATGATGCGTACACTAGGTACATTATATTTTATATTGATATTTCATGGTTTTTAGTCCATGTGATATGAATTAAATTGATGACATGAATCGAAACCCTCTCCATGTTATCCTTTATGAAATCATACAAACTAAATAGTGTGTAAATGATTTAAACAGTGGGTAATCTAATTAAACTCTATTCCAGGACGGCCTAATGAACACAAAATTCATATTAAATTCATTACACACACACATATGTATAATGTAAGAAGATTAAATTTTAACATGGTTCATCCCAATTCATTGAACATAGGTACTCGACATGTACATTCATTCCATACATTGTGTACTCGTATATTTCCTAAAAAGAACCCTATGCATCAATTGATGTATTCATTAGATGTTATGAATTGTTAATTTAATCATTTAATTGTCATACGAGTGACCATTAGAAAGGAAGGAGAATAAATTTGCATAAATATTTAATGAATTCATAATCAATAGAATAAACCTGCAAAAAAATTAGTACGATTAATCAATTATTAATAAATAATTTTAAATTTTTGATGTGAACACTTTGAAAGAACTTATAAGTTTCAGGCACATAAAAATATCCTATTGGGCATAAAAACTAGGATTCTTATTATAAACAATGAATAATATAAGATGTACATGATGAAACATTTCATGACTTTTCAACCCCAAAATAAGAAGGAAATAACATAACATAAAATTTATAATTTATTTACTGATAGATTTAGAATTACCTTAACAATTAATTATTTATTTATTGATGATTTTATTGATTTCCCTCATTATACCATTATTGCGTCATAGTATCCAAGGTTAGAATCCCTCAAGCAGTTATTTATGAATACCCCCAAATCTCATAAAATCATTATAAAAGTTTCATGTGCTATCACGTACAATTATGATCAATTTAATCATTTTTCATTAATCACAAGAAGAATCTCTCTATTTATATAGAGGACAGGGGTGGATTTATTCTCTTTTTTCCTGGGAAAAACATTATTGAGAGGATTATCTCAACAGAATGTGATAATTGTTTCAATGTTTGTTGTGAACAACAATAAGCTATCCCTAGATTGAGATAAAATAGATTATTTATAGAACTAGGTTAGGGTCGGTAATTTCTCATATACAATTATCAAATTATATATTCTTTAGTGAACCCCATGTCTAATATGAATAATAATATAAAAAAAATTTATTTTCTTAACATGCACAACAGCTACGAATAAATTATAAATATTTATTAAATAAATAAATTAATATTTTTTAAAAATTATATTTAGTATATCATTCCCTGTTGGACAATCAACCATGGTTTAAAAACCCCCTTAATATTTATCAAGCATTGAATAATTACTATATATTTACTAAATAATATTAATTACTTATTCATTTATAAATATTTTAAATATTATATTACCAAAATCTTGTTAAAAAATATATTATTATTTAACCCACATATTTTTTCTTCAAACAAAAAATTGTTATTAAATGTTAATGATAAATAAATATTGAATAATTATTTAAACATAATGCAGGAATACTAATTTTTTGAAACTTTTATAATTCAAATATAATTTACCTTAAATTTTAGAAACACTTAATGTGTGATCCACTAGGCCCCTTTCTCAGTAGAAGTATGTTGAACCAGCTAAAGTCCAAGGATAACCTCTAGAATATACCAAAGAACCCAAATAGAAATAATTTAAATTCATAATGACATAAAACCTCATATGAATCTATATAATGTAATATAATCTCTTTATAATGGTATCTCAAATCAAGTAGGTTTCATGTTGGGGTCATCAACTTATGTGCTTGATGTATTTTTCATTGACTTTCTATAATAGAACATGCCTACAAAAACCATAGATATAGATTTATTTAAGATATTACATTCTAATCAAAGTTCCTCAGATATAATTCATTGTTAATTAATATAAAGAGAAAACCTTTTCTCTCATTATTCATTAATTCAATATCACCCATGATGCAAACAATACATCACGCTTCATCAAAAAAAAATATTATCAGAGTTATTTCAATACATCAAAAATATGAATAATGATATACATTAATAATTTTTTAATGTATAAGGATCAATAAAAAAATCCACAAGTAATAACATCCAATGAAACAAATAATGTATATTTCTTACAAATGAGTTTTGCTCTCATAATCTCTTGTACTGAAAATTACCAAGGGTATACACCTAAAGAATGTTCATCAATGTCCCATGAATATACACCATTGATAACCTATAACATTTTAATCACATAAAAAATATATTATATAGCTATAAAACTGTAACATAAATAGTTTTAAAAAAGATACACTATTTTCAATAGCATACATGATACACCAACATGTTCAACCGAACAACTAAATAATATATAAAAGTTATCATTATAACATAGCCATTAGAATGGATGCTTATAAAAGTATTAAATTAATTTAAAAAATATTTTTTAATAATGTATATATAATTTATTCTTTATTGATAAATTAATTTTAAATTAATGTAAATTATTTTTAAAAATAAAAAGTAATGTTTTTTCTGAAAAACTATTTAAATGTGAAAAAGTATGGTTTACACCAATAAATAAAAAAATGAATATTTTTGGATTATATTAATTATAATTAAATTTAATATATTTAATATAATATTTAATAGTCATATTATGTTTTTTTACAAGATATATGAAAAAAATCCAATTTTATGCATAAATCAAGGATCATTCAAAAAAGGCATATTTTCTTCATTTTGATGACGCACCTATTAAAAATTTAGTTTTTGAATATTTTATGAATTATATTTTTATAATTGAACTTATTTTTTTTAATAATATCAAAATTTAAATTGGTTGATTTTTGTTATTTTCTGATAAGTTTCATGTTTTGATGAATAGTGAAAATAATGCATTTTAATTAAAAATGTATTTTCATAAAACATATTTATGGTGTAAAATTATATATTTGAAATTTTTTAAAGTATAATTGAATCCATTTTTATCATTTAATCCAATTTTGGTCATTGGAATAAATTTAACATTGAAATTGGATATAAAAACTTATTGAACTTTTGGAAATTTTTTACTTTATCCCAGTTTCTTGCCACATCGTCGAGATTAGTGTTAAACTTAATTTAGCCACTTATGTGAAATGAATTTTTAAAAATGGACATACATGGTTGTAATCAGTATGATATTCATGATCTAATTATATCAATATAATTTTTGGAAAATATGAATAGTAACATTAATAATTTTTTTACTACCATGGTTGAGGATAAATTGGTTTATTAAGGGTAAATATAATATTATGAGTAATATCAAACTATTATAAGAATTGTAATAATTTCATTTGATAAGTGTGTTAAAAAATATTTTTTGGATGATTTTATGTCCAACTAAAGCCTCTTGGATGACTTTAAAACATTTATAATATTATATTAAAAAAAATAGATTTTTGTCACACTCTTGTTTTTAACAAGTACAATATTTTTAATATGGGGTATATTATAGATATGTTTAAATATAAATAATATTTGGAAAGATAAAACGTTCAACTACATCATGGTGATTTATTTATAAATTTTTGGAAATAAGTTGTTAAATTAAATTATGACAAAATGATGATGCAATGATTTATTCATTAATGGAAGAGTCAAATAAATGAAATTAAAAATATTTAAATAAAAATATTTTGATATAATTTATTCCATAAAATAATTTTATGGATTAATTTGACATATTTGGGATACTTTTATGTAGTTTTTTAGAAGATATCAAGTTTTATGATATTTGTAAAATGTAAAATATTGAATAATGTCAAAATTGACATTAATGATATTTTAAAATATATAATATTTTCTTAAATGATATAAAATTTAAAAAAAACTAAAAATTATATAATTAATTGTTATAATTACTAAAAGGAAATGAATTACTTATTTATTGGTCGTTTTTCATGTTATTGTAATTATATTATCCCTCAAAGTCTAAATTATATGATAACACGGTAAGAGTTAAAATAGTAATATAAGATTAAAATAAAAATATAAGGATTAAAAAATATGAATTTTTTTTAATTTTTATTTTATTATTTTATTTAGACCCATAATCATCATATTTTTTAAATTAATATGTTTTGAGGTATTTTTATTAAAAAATTAATATATATTAATTTAATACTTTGATAAATTCCAAGAGTGTCCCTCCCCACTCTTATAAAAGAGAACTACTTCGTATCATTTTTTCACACTTCAAAACATTTTAGGTTTAGACAATATCTACGAAAATAACATAATATAATATCTAAAAACATTATATTGGCCTTATTTTAGGCATAAAACCATTTTTAATGGTGTTATGGTGCTAATCAATGGTGATCATCCAAAGAAGATGTATCATTTTTAACTAAGTGTTCCTATTTTATTTCTTATACAACTTTTTTAAAATTTTATCCAACCTTTATGTGATAAAAAATATATTATACTAAACATACTGAGATATTATTAGGTTAATATCATCAACTAAATCCATATCTGATTCCATCAAATTGGTAATTAATTAATAGTTTGTGCGTACATGTGAACTGTCACCTCCACAAACCGATATAATTCATTTCCCATTACCGTGTATCAAGACTGATAATAATGAGGAAATTAATGTCTATATATCATATTCATGACATATTTATCATTATAAGTGAATTGTATATCAATTATGTTCTTACTTTCCATTCACCTGAAAATGACAATGTTGTTCATGAGTACGTGTGAATTATCACCACCACGAAGTGATGTGATTCATTTTTCATAACCACATCACATGGATGATATATATTATTATATTTAAATGATTAATATTATAATATTAATATTATTATCATTTTTTAATTATAAAATAAATCTTAGATTCATTCAATAATGATTTTTGAAAAATGAAAACATCACTCATGCGTATGTACAGATTACCGTCTCCAACATTGTAACATTATTATTTTTTCATATCCATATTTAATGAATGTATATAAAATTATTATTTATATATAATAATAATTATTATGTTATGAATATTTTTTTTGGATTTGATGGGCTTAAGACCCCTTTGACTATTTACATCATGTCACGTCCATTTTGGACTCATGTACCGAATATCATCAAAAAATTCAACATGAACATTAAAAATTAAGTAATTACTATAACATGATATTAAGTGATATAAAATGAATAATAATCTGTAAAAATTATCATGATAAATTAATTATTTAACCGAATTTTATTACATAAGAAATTAAGGGACATAAGTGATGAATTAGACTCGAGGTAAGGGATTTCGTCTAAATCTCCTTTCATTGAGGAATTTCTTGATGCTATGCACGTTTTTCCTTTATGTGATGTATACATAGCTACTATGACATTTAATATCCATATTTTATATATAATAATGTTATTTAATGCTTTTGTAAATTTATTATTTCATTGAGATAGTGATTTTAATGTTCAAAGTGGTATGGGAAACTTTTAATGTTTAATGATTTAATTATAAAATATTTTTCTCCATTTCAATATTCCTGATATTTTTATATATATTAATTTATATTTATATTAAAATATTATAAATGACTTTTTATTTTTATTTTTAATTTCACTGAAATTTTTTCAATAAGGAATATTTTGTATATTTTTTTATATAGATTGTCTTGATAAACGATAGAAATAATGTTATACTCTTAATGTATACAAAGAAAAATATATTTACAATACTGTGGCCATTATTTTATTTTCATAATCATTTTAGCAATTTAATTTTTACTTTAATTAAAAACCATATTTATTTTTGGGGGGGTTTTTGTATTAAAAATGGGGTTGCAATGAAATGGTATTTCAGTACTGAAAATGGGTTCTTAAAACAAAATGGTATTTTTATCCGGAAGTGTTTTTATATGGGATTAAAATAGATTTTAAAATGGTCTTATGATTATAGTGTTTTATTAATGATATGGTACTTGAGAATTATATAAAATGGGTTATCCTGAATTAACTTATATGAAGGGTTTATCCCCACTATAGCTTATGAGTGAGCCCAATATATCTTATACGAAGGGATGATGCCCATTATAGATCACGAGTGTGACCAATATAGCTTATACAAAGGTTAATCCCCATTATAGATCTCCAATTAATTGGATAATAATAATATTGGAAGTAATCCATGTGGTTATTCCAATTAAAATGTTTTTATGCATATTATACTCTAAGTCACCTAAAAGATTTTTAATCAATTTATATTGGTTTTAATGATTTTCGTTGTGAAAAAACATATGAATGTTATTCATGTGAAAATGATAGTTTCAATATCGCAAAGAATATTAAAAAGGTTTTCATATTTTTCACTTGATTAATGATTTTATTTATTTTTATGTCCCCAATGGAGCTTTTTATAGTCATCACATGTTTGTATAATATTGTTCACATGACGTAAGGATGAGTAAGAAGTTTGAGATGTCATGTTGAATTTTGTGAAGAGTTTTCATAAAATTGACCATAATTTGTTTTAAAAATTTTAAATTATGGAGTAATAAATTATTTTCATATTTGTGGACTTTTTATTTTTTATGGTTCTTTTATATAAATTATGGCCTAATTCTTTAAAACTCTAAACTTGAAAATATCTTTAATGCGAAGTAAATTATTTTTCTTGACTAAAACTAATGATTATTTAATGTTAATGTTTCATGCCATATAATTGGTATCAAAGGTTAGTTTAGATAACTTCAGATATTAGGGTGTCTTATTAAGAGTTAGGTATATAATCATAAGTTTATAATTTTAAGGTTGATCATAATTCCAATGTATTAGAAACCACTTCTAAGGATTTAAGTAATGAAATTTTAAGGTGATTAATGGTATTTTTGAAGAAATTTATTTTGAGGTAATTATTGGTTATTACATTTTGGGACGAAAAATGGAAGTTATGAGTTAATTATTGAGGTTAAAACCGGTTATGGTTTTTTTGGGGTCATTATTTGATTTCTGGAATTTTATATGAATTACAATGTTTTAGAAAAAGGATAACCCATATGATGAGTGACAACATGTTGTGTCTATAATGGCCACGAGTATCGAACCCATAACTGAAGGGAAATAAGGGTGCATTAACTACCACTTGCATATGTAATTTATTGGTTTGTATGACTTTTTATTTTTAGTTAAATGATTTTATAGAATACGAGTATGTTGATTTTGAGAACACAATTCTTATTATATTGGAAAATGATTTTGGGATTAAGTGATGAATGTTATTTCAGAAGAAATTTTTTATTTTCATAATCCTATATTGTCATGGTAAATATAATACTATGGTATTTTAATTTCCATATAAAAAATGAATTATATTTTGAAAAAATATTTTATGTAATTGTGGAAATATGGTGATTTTTTTATTTGTGGAAATGGTTAGCATATCATGAAGATTAGTAGGTAAATTACTTTTTCAGAATATAATTAAAGAGAAATTGATGTTATTATGAAATAATTATTAATATTTATCTTGGATGATTATATGATGAAATACTTATTATTTTCTGAATTTTAATCTCAGTTATAATATTTTTTTTGGAATTATAAGGATAGTTATTTGTTGAATGCTCTATTTTGAACTTTAGGTATTACTGTGGAATTTTGGAGATTAATATAGTTTTTAATCATATAAAGGATTATTATTTTTAAGGAACTATAATATTGTATATTAGCTATTTTTCAACTTCAGTTTATTTTTAACTGTAGGAGAAATATATAGTTAATGTTTTATGGATTATTTGATTCTCTAGAAGTTGATTCTATTGCTTCTGGTGTTATAAATTTATCATTAATACTCATAATTCTTAGAAAAAGATTAGTTTATAGTAAATTTTGATTAAAGGATGTTAATAAACATTTAATATAAGTATGTTTCCATATATTCATATTCCATGAAGTATAATAATGCATCAAATATATAAAAATTATCTCTAAACAAAAATGTTATCAATTTATTTTTCTTTTTAAAAAATCAATGACCTTTTAGGTAATAAACAATAAATGGTTTTGTGGTAGAAAACCTTATTATGACCATTTTCTCTATCACTATTGTTAAGAACATGATAGTTAGTTTTCTCTTCCATGTGCATGTTTTCCTACATGTAATCCTAGTACGTGTTATCCCTGGTGGCCTTAATACTTCCCTTTCTTTATTTGAAAGTGGATGTTTCCTTAATCATATTTCTGATGTGGGATTTTGATAATGGAATTTTGAAAAGTCAAACCCCTAGTTTTCAATACTGTGTTAAAATTGATAGGATGAAATTTATTTATGGGGGCGGGGGGGTATAATGTAATATTTCATGATTTTGAAAGGAAACAACTTGTACAATTGCATACAAGATATGCCACATTGAGTTTAAGTGAACAACTAAAAGATATTTAAATGTTATCATTATAAACTAGAAGATAGAATAGAAGTTATGGATAATATTAACTGAATTAAAAAAATATTTATTATTCACGTATATATAATTATTAATTATAAATTAATTTAAAACCTTTTTTAAAATAAAAAGAAATGTTTTTTTTCTGAAATAACATTTAAATGTGAAAAAGTGTGGTTTATACCAATAAATAAAAAAATCAGTTTTTTAGATTATATTAATGAATTATATATTTAATAAGTTAAATATATTATTTAACATTTATATAATGTGTTTTTTAGACATGATATACGAACAAAACCAATTTTACACATAAGCCAAGTATTTTTTTTAAAAACGGCAGTTTTGCCGGCTTTTGATTTTGAAGATATTTTAAATATAGTTTTTGACACAATTATAAATTCTATTTGAAAACATAAACTTTTTAATTTAAAATTTTCTTATCAAAATTTACATTGGTTGATTTTTTGTAATTTTTCTGATAAGTTTCATGTTTTAATGAATAGTGAAAATGCTCAATTTTAATTTAAAATAGTTTCTTTATTGGAAATGGTGAATTTTGTCATTTAATAAGATTTAGGTAATTTGAATAAATTTCACATTGAAATTTTATATAAAAACTAATTGGAATTTGGGACATTTTTACTCTAACCCACTTTCACGCCATGTCGGTAAGTTTAGTGTTAAACATAATTTAGAAGCATCTGCAAAATTGAATTTTTAAAAAACAGACATACATGGTTTTAATAATTATGATTTTTATGATATAATAGGTACACCACAATTTTAGTAAAACATGAATAATAACTTTATTAATTATTTTTATTACCACGATTAAGGGTATATCATGTAATTAAGAGTAAAAATAATATTATAACTAATATAAAACTACAGTAACACTTGTCCTAATTTCATTGGATGAGTTTTTATTGAAAAAAATATTTATTTGGACGATTTTATGTCCATTTGGATCAAAATTTTTTAATTTAATAAATTTATAATATTATATTCCAAGAGAAGACAATTTTCTCACACTCTTTTTTTAACAAGTAAAATATTTTAAATATAGAGTTATATAAAGAATATTTTATAATATAAATATTATTTGGAAATATAAAATGTTTAAATACACCATTTTAATTTATTTATAAATTTTGGGAATGAAATTATTAAATTAAATGGTGTCACAATGATGATGTAATAATTTCTTCATTGAGAGATGAATAAAAAAATGATATAAAAAATATCAAAATAAATATAATATGACATAATTTATGTCATAAATGATTTTTATAGATTAATTCGACAAGTTAGATATGACTTAAATGAGTTTTTTAGAATATATAAAGTATTTATGATATTTTAAAAAGGTCAATTTTTTAATAGTGTCAAAATATACATTAATCATATTTTAAAATAAATAAAATTTTATTAAATTATATTAAATTTTAAAAAAATATAATCTTATAAAAAATAATTGTTATAAGTCCTAAAATTTCATAAATGTCTCATTTATTGGTCTTTTGGAATGTTATAATAATTATATTATCCCTCTAAATGTAAATTAGATGATAACACGTTAAGAGTTAAAAGGTTAAAATAAGGGCTAAAACAAAAAAGATAAAGATCGAAAAAATATTCAAAACTAGTATATTTTTCATTGTATTATTTTATAAGAAAAATAATCATCCTATATTATAAATTCATATTTTTGGAGCCATTTTGGTTGTAAAATTTATTTATATTAATATAATACTTTGAAGAATTCCAAGAGTGTCTCTCCCCTCTCTTATAAAAGGGGACAACTTATTATCATTTCATCAAAATTAAAAAACGTATTGGTTTGGGAAATAACATCCCACATAAATCCCTATAATTCCTCCCCACATTATAGACTCCTTATTTTATGCATAAAACCCTCATTAAATGTGTTAAAGTGTGAATCAAAGGCGATCCTCCGAAGAAGAGGTGTCATTTTTAATTAAGTGTTTCTATTTTATTTCTTATATCACTTCCATAAATTATCACCCAAACATTATCAGATACTAACTAAAGTATTTTAAATATACTTATATATTATTATGTTAAAATTTTCAACTAAATACATCTCTGATTCAATAAAATGGGAATTTAAATAATGTTTTGTGCGTACGTGTGAACTATCACCTCCACTAACTGGTATAATTTGTTTTCCATTATCTACTCTAAATACAGGTAATAATTATGGAATTAATGTTTATATATTATATTAATGAAATATTTATCATTATAATATAATAATACATCAATTAAGTTCTTATTATCCATGAACAAGAAAATGATAATGTCAGTCCTGGGTCTGTGTGAACTATCACCTCCACGAAGCAATGTGATTCATTTTTCATCACCACATCACATAGGTGATATATATAAGTTTAATTAAATTATTAATATGATATTAATGATATTATTATAAGTCTGTAAATATAAAAAATACAAAACTTCTTTTCATAATGATCATTGAAAAATGAAAGAGTTACTCATGCGTACGTACGTCTGACCGTCTCCATGATTGTAAAATAATTAATTTTTCATATCCATATTTAATTAATGGATTTAAAAGTATGAATTATTTATATTTATTATTATTATTTCATTAATATTATTCTTCAGATGACGGAAATATGACCACTTTGACTATTAACATTGGAAAATGTTTATTTTTTACTTAAGTACCAAATATTGTCAAAATGTCTGACATGAACCTTAATAATTAAGCAATTTTTCTAACCTGAAATTAATTTATTATAAAGGAATAATAAATTTGAAAAAGGTTGTCAAGAAATTAAATAATTAATATAAGTTTTTTATTCATCTAATTTATGTACATACAAGATGAATCTAACTCTAGGTAAGATATTTTATCTCAATCTTTTTTCATTAAAGCATTTCTTGATGATATTCACCTTTATTAATTTATAAGGTGTATATACAGATTATATTACATTTAATATCCATATTTAAACTATATCTATCTTATTTAATGTTTTGGTAAATTTATTATTTTATGGAGATTATAATTTAAATGTTCAAAGTGGTATGAGACACTTTGAATGTCTAATGATTTAATTATCTAACCTTTTTTTACATGTCAATATTACTGATATTATTTTAAATATTGATTTATATGGATATAAAAGGATTATAAAGTATTTTTTTCTTAATTTATAATTTCAGTTAATGGATTTCAGAAAGAAATATTTTTACATGTTTTTATAAGGATTGTTTTGACAAACGACAAAAGGAATGTTATATTATTAATGTATTCAACGACAATGGCATTTATGCTGCCATGGAAAATAATTTATTTTCATATTTCTTCAAAAAGATTTCATGTTTCCTTAAATTAAGTACCATATTTATCTTTTTGGGTGTACGTGTATTAACAATGGGTTTTCAAAGAAAATGGTTTTTTGGTATTGAAAATGGGTTCCTGAATGAAAATGGTATTTTATCCAGAAGTGTTTTCCTATGGGATTAAAAGTGTTTTCAAAGGGATTTATGATTAATGTTATTTATTAATGATATATAAATTGAGAATTATATGAAATGGGTGCACCCAATACAGCTTATATGAAGGTTTGATCCCCAATATAAGTCACTAGTGAGCCTGTTATAACTTATAAAAAGGGATGTGCCCCATTATAGATTATGGGTTAGCCCAATATATCTTATAATAATGGTGATACCCATTATAGAACTATAATTCATTTGTTAATAATATTATAGGAAGTTATCCATATAGTTATTTTAATTATAATGGTTTTAAAAGGGTTTCAGGTATGCGATTCTCTAATAGACCAAAAGGATTTTTAATTCCATTATATTGGTTTAAATGATTTATTTTAGAAAATATATTTGTTTTATTCATGTGAAAATGTTTTTTTAATCACTACAAGTACATTAAATAGGTTTTCATGTATTTCACTAAAATAATGGTTCTAATTAATTTATATGTCTATTACAAAGCCTTTTTTCCTCATCCCATGTTTAAAATGTTGCTTACAGAAATTAAGGATGACTAAGTATTTAGAGATTTCACGTTGAATGTCATAATGTGTTTTCAAAAAATCAATCATACATTATTTTAAATAACTCAGTTTATAGAAAAATTGGATACTATTTGGATGTGTCCACAATGTATTGTTATGGTTTTTTTGTATTAGTTATGGAAAAAATCTATAAAACTATAAACCTTAAAATATCCTCAATGTGAAAGAAATTATCTTTCTTGACTAAAACTAACAATTATGTACTATTTAATGTTGGGGCCCTATAACAAAATATATTTAAAAATACTTTCATGGAACTTTTGGTTTATCATCATATAAGTTACTAGCTATGAACTTTCAGTGAGGCATTTAGTCTTAAGACATTTTCCCATTCAATGTAATGTATATGGAAAATCATGATGTGATAATAAGGTTATTAATATTTTAAAAAACATGAATATAATTATTCATAAAATGCATAAATTTTTTATATAGGGAACCAAACCCAACATGTGATGGCTTAGGTTGTGGGGTATTTGATGAGATGATATTATATAGTGGTGGTTGTTCATGGTATGAGTAGATAACGCGGTTGATGCACTTCATGATCATGATAACCTACAATAATTTATATAAGATATTTAGATGAGACATGGTATTTTGAGGAAGGAATGTGGAAGGGATTTGGGAACATGAAGTTTGAGGTTGGGGTCTGTGATAAAAAACCAGTAAGGAAGTGGTTGTGGTGAACATCCTTGTTGTATTATTTTATTCCATTTTATTTTGATTAGATGTGATATTTGGCGAGTGAGTCATGGTGAGGCTAGGTGGTAGTTGACCTTATATGTTCATATTAATTTTGATTTCTTCTCACTGATGTATTGGTATTCACTTTCCAGATTCCCATGAGAGGTTATAGATATGATCTTACTAATTAGACAAGTCATACTCACACATATATAAATAAAATATTTTTCATGTTTACATTGTGAGTTTGGAAATAAAGTGTGGAAGTACTACCTTGTAGATTTGATTTTTCTAGAGTCATTTATTAAGATTTTTATGGCTATTTTATGTTGGTATTTGTATATTTTTTATGAAAAACATTCATTGTGGGATTATTATAGATTTTATATGATATATATCAAAATTTTGATGAGTGGTTTATTCTTATATATCTCTATTACATGAGGAAAATGACTCCCATTCAAATATTTTATACTCTCATTATTATTTACCAACCTAGTTCCTATTGGAAAAGGGCATTAGGTGTTACTATTATATTCACTATATACATAAGTGGGGTTTTTATTGGGGTCAGTTTTTTAATTTTCATTGATGAATGAGGTGGGTGATACTATCAGGGAGCTCAATTTTTTTTATTGTGTCACTACATAAGTTTTATATTATTATTTTATTGTGGTATTTATATTTTTTACATTAATATTGGATTTTAGGATTATTTTGGACTTTATATTTATATCATAGTGTTATTTGGTAGTTTATTCCTATATTTATTTTCATCATGATGGTATTTACCCACATTTGTAGGTTTAATACCCTCAGTTTAGTCCATAACCTTGGGCCTATTATAGGTGGTCCATGAGGTTTACTATAATGACCCAAGCTGATATAAATAAAATTCCACTAATGATTTAATTAAAAATATTATTATTTAACATGTTTATAGAAAACACATGCACTTATTTGGTTTTATTATATTCTATCTGATTTAAAATACAATTAATAATATTTACCGATGATAATATGGTCATTGAACAGTTATCACATGATTTGGTTAAATACATTATTTTAAAAAAACCAATTGAAAGAGATAAAGAAAGTGGTGTCCTCAACCAGTAGGGTCATACATAATTAAGCCCATTTATCAGAGCATATATGGGAGATAGAATCACTGGAACTTTACCCTCATCAATAACAATATGAGACCCAACAAATTAAGCATGAGTGAAACCATTTATGGGGTAAGTTCAAGCTCATTGAGATCAGAACCCAAACCATGTTCACTGAACCACCCCATGAATATATCACAATCATAAACCTTACTCAAAGGGAATTTTCTGGTGAATTAATATGTATCAAGACCATATGAAAAGGTTTATTTGATTATTTTATATCATAATAAATAAATTTTCATCAAATAAATATTAATCTATAAATGTTTTTATTATTTTTATTCAATAAAACAAAAATTGTTTTCTCCAATAATATTAAAATTTAATCAAGGAGTTTATTTTGATAAATTAATGTATTTTTGAAATAAATAATATTTTAATAAAATATTGATTTTTTTTCAAATACAAATGACCATATAATATTTATGAAGTCAAATGTAATTTTTATAAGGGTTCGAAAAGATTTATTGTCAAAAAAACAAGAATTTCTCAATAAATATTGATTATTATTTTTAAAAAAAATTAAAATACTTATTAAATTATTTATTTAAGAAGAATATCATTTTTGTAATTATAACATTAAAATTATTCAATAGTGAAATTTTCATAATTTTTTGATATTTTCAAATTTTCAGGTAGAACTTAAATAAAGTATAAATATAAGTTTTGTATTATCGCATCTTAATGACCCAAAAGTGATGTAATAAAAACTATAAAAGTTATCCATGACAAAATATCTTTTTTATTTAAAAAATAATGAGATTTTAAGTTTATGTGGTTAATTTTATAAGCCCATTATGAATCCTCCAAAACCAATAATATAATTTAATTTTTTAAGATAATATTTTTAGTATGACTCACCTCAATATAATAAAGGGTATTATTTTATTAATTTCATACCATGGAATCAGAAAATAATTAAAAAATCTCCCATTTGGATGAAACTATGGGAAAAACCATGGAAAGGTTTGTCTTTATGATTATTTTATTATCTCGAGTCCAAAATCTGGGTTTGAGAAATATTAAAGAAATATAACCACTTATCATATATAAACCCAGTCATTATCTCACTTTTATTCAATAAAAATCATTGGATCATGTCATTGATATTCCTTTCCCTCTCTATAGTCATCCTAAGGAACCCACAAGCTCTCAAGAATCCTTTCTCAAGCATTGGGAGTCACACACTAATGTAAGGGTTTTTTTCCTTCCCCTCTTTATTATGGTTTATTTAATATATTATGCTTTCCACTTCCAATCCCTAATGTTGAGAAATTTCATTCCATGTCCCTATTAATGACCATTTTATTTCCAAATGGTTATATACTCTTTTTTTTCTCGTTAAACCAATTTTATTAGTCTTTATGTGATGTCATTATGCTGTAGAACGTTCACCTCACTTTTCCATGAAATTTTTTTTGATGTAAATAATGAACCCATTTCCTATCATTTTATTTAAACTTCATAAAATTATACCTCTCTAAATAGGAAAATAAATTTAATTATTACAAACTCTTTGATCTTGGAATATAATATTATGATAAATGAATCCAAGTTGTATTATGTATGTTGAAACTTAAGCATGAGAATTTAATGAATGTGATGGGTGCAACCAGAATTGTATAGTGATCCAATTAATTGGATAATGTTTTTTCTCATGATATGTCATGTTGAGATATAAAGTGAACCTGATTCCTTTATGTTAATTTGACCATCATGATGTCTGGGTAGTTATCCTTGACCTATATTTATAGTGCATTATTTTATGTTGTTGCCACATTTCTCATATTGCATTTATGAATATTATGCAATATGATGCCTTATTATTAGTGTTCCTTTTATTACCCATTAATATGAATATTTTATAACATGCATTACCTTATTCAATTCTTATTACCCTAATTGTATTTATAGCCCACCCCTTTCCTATTTATGTCTTTAGGTTATCCCATGTAGTTTTAAGTGCGATCATGTCAAGGAAGTTTTCAATAAAGATTATTTCTTTCATTTTTAAATTGTTATATAATGTAACTAATTCCCAAAGACAGTATAATTATCGAAATTTTGTTTTGTCTTAAGTGTAATATTTTGTAATAAATCATTCATAAATGGGAAATAATTATTTGGGTTGTTATATGTGGCACCCAAGGAAAAGTTTAGTTATTTTTTGAATTATGATTAGAAAACTATAGAGAAAGACTTAGGGATAAATCTAATTGTAAGATTAAATCCCAAAATTTTGTTAATTATAAATTTAGTGGGTTTTCAAGAGAATAAATTCATGTCAAGATAATAAAAGTGGATGTGGTTATGGAATGATGTACCTAGTGGTAACGACTCTGACAAGGTGTGTTGGGCCTGACTCAACGTAACCTAGTATAGGAAAACTGGCCTTACTGCACACCTAGTTTGAAAATACCAAGGGATATTCTTTGGTAAACTCACAAGATCATTATGAAACATTATAAAATGAAAAAAAATTCCCATTAGAATATATGATAGGAAATTGATCGTGGATAACATAGATTGAATCCTATAAAGTAATAAGTAAAAAACAAATGTATGTTATAAGTTATCCAATTTAAAATCAATAAATTAACATTTATGTGATTAATAGTTTAAAAATAATAAAAACTAATTTTACTTTTATTCAATCCAATAAACAAAAATAGGAGTAATTTGGTAAACAATATATGCGAACGGAAATATGATGACTGACGAAACGAGATGCCCAACCTGATGGGAGCATGAATCATAATCATTATGATTATACACTATCAGATGACTCAGGTTCTGAATAGAAACCTTGATCAAGAGGAGCATCCAAATCCTTCTAAGATAGAACAGAATGTGATTAAGTATTTTATGTGACAATATACTCTGACTTTCAATGGATCATCTGATTCGTTAAACAAAGAAAAAGGGATCAACTCTATTGAGAATATATTCTCTATCCTTCAATGTATTGAACAAGAGAAGGTTATATTGGATGTTTATCACATGGAGTGGGAAGATGATCATTGGTGTATATTAATCAATCATAAAAATACTATTGATGATATTGAAGTGATGGGGTGGAAGGAATTCCGAAAAATATTTTTTGAAAAATATGTTTCTCGCACTTTTCATCTAAAAGAGAAAAGGGATTTCTGTTTCATTAAGAAAAAAAGATGAATCAATTAGGATGTAAAATTGTAACATAAAAATACATTCAAAATATTCTTTAGATTTTGTTGTTATCCCCAAAATAATGCTTGAACACTTTTTTAGTTGGCTAAAACCTAGTCTATGAAAATCTTCGGCAATTACTGACATTGATAGATTTGAGGAAATTGTTTGATGTTCCCTAAAAGTAACAAATGGAGGTTGGATAATAACAAGGGTATCACGGAGATAAGAAGTGTAAAGTTTATTTTTATTCTATATGTATTATATAGAAATAAAATGGTTCTAATGAGTTTTAACATCCCATTTATTAAAGGTGTGGAAAGAAGAACACTATATATTTCCTACATGGGATGAAGAAATTAATTAGGTGTGGGAAGGAAGAGAACCTAGTTGATGATTGCTGATAGGAGAAACCCACTAATGTTATGGAAGAAAGGAATACACCAGTCAACCCTTAGTTCATTGTTCATTTGCACAACTAAAATTAACTATGAAACATTGCAAACCAATACACTAAGCCAATGATTTTTTTGGACAACCAACAACCTCTAAGGTGGCATGGGTAAGCTTTTTCCATCACAACCAATGCGATGGATCCCAACATTGAAGTAGTGATAGGTAAAATATATATTCATTAAATAATAGAGAAAATATTTTTTTTATTATAGGTTTTTGCATTCCTTGACATCACAAAAGTTTAATTGAACTTTTCACACATCACCACAAGTCATGGAAGTAGAACTGTAAGTGAAAATGGAAAATGAGGAAGTTATTGCTTCCCAATTAAATAAATCCACCCCAATTAAAATTTTTGAGATGAAAATCGCAGAAAACATTTTCACAATCCCTTTCGTGGAATTTAATGTGATTATGGGAAGGTATTTTTGTTCCCTATATAGAGCCAACTTAAATTTCCATGAGAAATAAATCATTCTACGTATTATGAATCGAACCCCGAATCTATACAAGTGAAAGGATGGGGATGAATATTATTTAGGACTAAAATCTCATAAATGGATATTATTTCCCTATGAGAATGTTTATGAAGATTAAATTATGGAGTCCAAGGAAATAACCATCCTTGAATACATGCCTACTGTGAGGGAATACATTGATGTATTTCCCGAGGAATTGCATGTTCTTCCTCCTAGCCATGAGGTTGAATTTCCAACGAAGCTTATACCTAGGGAGTTACCTTTATCCAAGAATACATGTAGAATTGATTTTGTGTAAATTTAGGAACTTAAGAAACAACTATAGGATAGTCTTGTTAAACAGTTCATATGATCAGGTGCTTCACCATGGGGTGAACCAGTCCTCTTCATCAAGAAGAAGGATGGGTCAATGTGCCTTTGCATTGATTATAATGAGCTCAAAAAGATCATGATAATGAAAATATATCCTCTTTCATGAATTTATAACTCATTATATCAACTATGTGGATAACAGTACTTCTACAATGTGGATCTACAGTAAGGATATTAAATTGTTAGGGTGAAGAATGAGGATATCCCGAAGACTTATTTTCATACAAGGTAACAACACTGTTTGTTAATAGTAATGCCTTTTAGACTCCCAAATGATCTATCAGTATTCAAAGATATGATAAATTTAGTTTTTAGGGATTAAATCAACAAATATTTGGTAGTATTTATAGATAATATTCTACAACACTACAAAATAAAGGAGGATCACGAGGATCATATGGGCACCATGATAAGGACCCGCTTGATGGATACACTTTATGAAAATTATAGAAAATGTGAGTTCTGGTAAATGGAATTATATTATTTGGGGAATATCATCACAATAATTAAGATATATGTGGACCCATCAAAAATGAAATCAATTTAAATATGTTTGAGTCCAACATCTATAACAAATAAGTATAGTTTCATTGGGTTAGCTAGGTATTATCGCTAATTTGTGTAAAATTTATCATGATTGTAAAACCCTCTTACCAAGATAACATGGAAGGGAGTCATGTTTTCATGGAATTATAAATGTAAAGGGAGATTAAAGTAGTTTAAGAGGAGGATTATCACTAACCTTGTACTCACACTACCCAAAAGTTGATAAGTTTTATTAGTATAAAATGATTATTTGAAGAAGGGATTATGATGTGTGTTAATACAGAATAAAAAATTCATTGACTATGATTCAAGGTAGTTGAAATTTCCTCAATAAAACTAGCCCACATATGATCTAGATTTGAATGTATTTTTATTATCTTTTAAAATATAGAGACATTATCTCATTCGGGAAAAGTGTCAAATATATAAAGATCACAAAATTCTCAAATATATATTCTCATAGAAATAATTGAATATGCGCAAACATAGATGGGTAGATATGATCATGGAATGAAACTTCTCAATTGACTACCATCATGGGGAAGAGAATGAATTGATGGATTATCTATGTAGAAAGGATCCATTAGTCCTATCACTGTTAAGAATTTAGAGGAATCCAATCTTCTTAGATTTGGAATGTATGTACATGGGAATCATAAAATAAGGAACATCATAAATACATTCACAAATAATTTCTCAATTGTCCCTTTTGTAGGAGATAATGATTCTCAAATAAATTATGGGGGAATTTAAAAGAATGTGGAAACAATAAGGAATGGTAAATACCTAAAATTAAATGTTAGTGAAGAATTTGTTGTAATATTTTGGTCAAGACTATGTGTACCATCAAATTAAGTTATATAAGGAGTTGTTTTATGATTCAATAGGTCAACCTTATATAACCTTCTTGGAAGCCCAAAGATGTATCAAGATCTTTGAGAGAAGTATTCATGGGAAAATAAGAAGTAGAAAATTGTTGAATATACATCAATGTACTTGGTATGAAACAAGGTAAATAATGAAAAAAATCTAATGTGATAATGAAAACATTATCCTTACCGACAAGGAAATAGGAAACACCACGATGGACTTTGTCACCAAACTTCTAAAGAAAACTAGTGGAAAAATATATATCTTGGTTGTGGTGGATTGTGTTACAAAGACTGAAAAATTCATTGATATTTGAGAGGAATTCTCACTAGATCATTTTTCAAGGATATACATCATATAAGTGGTAAGGCTGCATGGAGTACCACCATAAATTATATCCGATCAAGATTTGAGATTCATCTATATGTTCTAGAAGATTATCCAAGATGATCTGAATACTGAGTTGAACTTTATTATATATTATAAACTAATATTTGATGTACAATATGAGTGGAATATATAAACACTTGAGGAAATGTGGAGATCATGATGAATTTACTTTAAAAGTGGATGAGACCAACATCTTCCTATGTTTGAGTTACCTTACATTAATAGTTTCCACTCAAGCATCAAAATGGCTCCCTATAAAGACCTTTATAGGAAGAAGAGCATAATACCTACATGATGTGATGATGTTGGGGAAAATAAACTACTAGGTCCAGAAATGGATGAGAAAATGGTTGAAGATGTTAAGACCATTCAGTGGAAAATCAAGGGTTCTTAGATTTGAAAAAGGGGCTTTGATGATAATTGTCGATGAGATATAGAATTTGAAGTTAGAGGCATGGTATTACTCCAAAAAAATACATGGAAGAATGTGATGAGATTTGAGAATAATGGAAAGCATATTCTATGATATATCACCCCCTTTGAGATCTTTGATCACTTCAGAGTGGTGGACTACCGACATGCACTCCCACCCAACCTATCTCAGATACAAGATGCATTCCATGTATACCTATTGAGAATGTAGATAATAGAACACTCACAGGTACTCAATCCAGAGGTGTAACCATTTTTGAATGACCTTTCTTATGAGGAGAAGCTAGTGATGATATTTTATCATAGAGACAAAGTTATAGGAAATTAGACAATGCACATGGTCATAGTGCTGTGAAGAAATCAGAAGTTTGAAGAAAAATTACTGGAAATATAGGAGGTGATGAAAGATAGTTACCCTCATCTATTTTAATGTGGGGAAATAAAATTTGGAGGGTGAAATTTCTTAAGGGGGGAAGATTGTAATGACTTAAACTGTTATAAATAAAATTTAACTTATGATCTAATTAAATGTATTATTTTGTAATATGGTTATAGAAAATACACGCACTTATTTGGATTTATTATATTCTATAAAATTTAAAATATCATTCTAAATATTCACCATTTATAGTGTAGATATTGAACAATGATCACATTATTAGTTTAAATATAGGGTTTTAACAAATCCAATTGATGCAAAGAAAGAAAGTGATGAAATAAACTATTAGGATCATACGCTATGAATCCCATCTATCAGAGCTTTTAAGGGAGATAGAATAATTAGTATTTTCCCTTGAGCAAGCCCAAGGTGAGATCAAACAACATAAGCATGATAATAACTATTTATGGTAGAATATCAAGGTCATCGAGATCATGTCCAAAACCATGTTCACCGAACAAACCCATAAAATTATCACCGTCACACACCATACTCTTAGGATGTTTTCTAGTGTATTAAAGGGATATTTTATAGACCATAGTAAAATGTTAATATATATTATTTTATATGATAATTAATAAATTTTTATCCAATTATTTTTACATTATAAATGATTTGGATGTATATTCAATAAAATAATAATTATATTTTTTCGGGTAATATAAAAATTAAATTAAGGAATTTATTTTTATTAATTAATTAATATTTATAATAAATTATATTTTAATAAAATATAATAATTTTTTTTCAAATATAAATTATCATATAATTTTTATAATGTCAAATGTAATTTTTATAAGGTTTCGAAACTTTTATTGTCCAAAAACCCATCATTTCTCAATAAATGTCGATTATTATTTTAAAAGTGAAAATTCAAATATCTGAAATTTTTTATAGAATCATTATTATTTTTGGAATCATAACGTCTAAATTATAAAATGGAATATTTTTTAATAATTTTCAAAGATAGTCAAATTTTCAAGTAAAAGTTAAATACAGTTTAAATATATGGTTTGTATTTGACATTATAATGACAGAAATGTTATGTAATAATTAATATAAATGGTATAAAAGACCATATACCTATTTTCTAATTAAAATAATGTTATTTTTTTATTGTGTTAATATTATAATGAATTTATGAATACTTCAAAATCATTAATATATTTTATGTTTTCCAAATAATTTATTTATGAATATGACTCACCTCCACATAAGAAAGAGTATTATTTTTTTTAATTTCAGCCATTGGCCTTAAAAAAAATTAAAACAAATCCTATTTTAATAAAACTATGGTAAAAAACCATGGGAAGGTTTGTGGTTTTTGTTATTTTGTTATATAGAATCCAAAACCAATATTTGAGAATATTAAAGAAATCCCCTCACTTTTCCTATATAAAATCACACAATCTCCCACATACAATCACTAAAAACCCTTTGAGAATGTCCTTACTCTGACCTCCCCTCCCTATATTCCTCCCAATGTAACCCCATGCTCTCCAAAATCTCCTCCCAATCATTCAGTGTCACACACTCAAGTAAGGGTTCTATTCCTTTCCCCCTTTATTAATGTTTCTTTATTATCTTATTCCTTCAATTTTCAATCAATAATGTTGGGACATGTCTTTAAATGTCCCTATAACTTCCCATTTCATGTAGAAATGATGAGATACCACATTAAATCTCATCAAACCATTTTTATGAATCTTTATGTGATACTGTTATACAACTTTTTTTTCACCGTGATTTTCCATGCCAAAACAATTATGTAGTGAATACCATACCGATTTCCAACCAAGGGTGTTCAACTTTTTAAACTTATAACTCTTTGAATTAGTAATTAAATACATTTTTTCCTCACTCCTTGATCATGGATTAAAATATAATGATGAATAAATCCATGTTGCATGATCTATCTGGCATACTTAAGTATGAGAATGAAATTAAAGTTATGAGTGAATCCGTAATTAAATATCATTCCAATGAATTGGGTAATGTTTAGTCTTATGATACATCATGATGGGATATGTAGGGAACCTGATTCATTTATTATAATATTTCTTTCAGGATGTCTTGAAATTTTTTCTTGACCTATCTTTATGATTTAGTGTTTTTTGTTGTTTCTACATTTCCCATATTACCTTTATAATTATAATGCGATATCATGACTTATTATTCTAGTTCCTCTTATTCCTCGTTGATATTCCTATTTTATAACATATAGTACCTTATTCCATGTTTATTAATTTAATTGGATTAATATCTCACCACTTTCTTATGTATGTCTCCAGGTTATCCCATGCAGTTTTAAGTGTATGCATGTCAAAAAAAATTTCATTAAAGATGGTGTTTTTCAGCTTTAAATTGTAATGTAATGTACCTAATTCCCCAAAACACTAGGCTGATTAGTATACCGGGTTTTATTAATTGTGTAATAAATCATGTATCAACGTGAAATAAAGATACAGGTTGAAATAGTTACTCTCATATTCACTATAGGATTGGGAGGGGTTTCTAGTGGGGGTCAATAATGATAGAGTGGAATCAAAGATTTTGGTTGATTGGTAGGGTATAGATTAGAATTTGGGACTAGTGGTGAAACTATGGTTTGGTACAAAAATGAAACTAGTTGACCTTGTTTCATGTCGTTGGATAGGGAGACCATCTAGGAAATGGGGCTTTAGGTCCCCCTATGATCTCATAAAAGGAAATTGAGTTTACTAAAAAAATAATTAAAATGATACAACTTGTAGGGTAGAGGCCTAATTGAGGTATATGAATCATGGTTTGTTGTTATTGTATTTAAAATGGGTTTATTTAAGAGAAATTAAATGAATCTACTTAAATTAAATTTATTCAATTAATTATGTACATTCTGGAATATGATTTTTTTATAGATATATTAGTTTTTCATAATTAGTGAATAGTTTAGTTTGGTAAGGTCAAATAGGATCAATCGATTGAATGAAATAGGGTTAAATCGATTGAGGAGGATGAACCGTTCATGAATATGTTGGGTGAGTTTTACTATTATGGTTTAGATCATAACGATGATAGATTATATGATCTAGAGATAGAGTGTTTTACGAAGGATCTTGAGAAATTTTTGATTTTGATTTAAGATATAGTTGAGAAAAAGGTTTTTTGGTCTATAGTTAGATCTGGGAAGCAGTGTGTTAGTCGTGGATACTATATTTGGGGGATATAAAGGAAGAAAACATTTATTGAGTTTACTTTTAGTTGTTTTTAAACTGGTTTTTTTTCATTTATGAAGTGGGTGGAAAATATAAGGTAGTTTCTCCCTTTTTAGTAGGGGATAAAGAGTGTTAGAGAACTTATAATTAGGTCTAAGGATGTTATTCTCTTTTCCACTAATCTGTTTCTAGATGATTAGCCTATATCTTATAACTTAGAGAAGTCACTACATCCCATTATCCAATATTTTTTCACCCCATTTGTTTTTCCCATTTTCTTTTAAGTGTATAATAAAACTAAGGTGATTTTAGAGGAATCATTCTCAGTCAGGATCATCTCAAGTGGGGTTCCATTTGGGTTCATCATGTAGTAGTGATAATGGCATTGGATTATGAGTCTTGGGGTAATATTGGTTTAGACTAGAAAAAATATGAGCTCAATTGTTTTCTTTCTCAGATTCCTCTATAGAAAGATGTACCCATGCAACGACATTGGGATCTAGGATAGTATTCAATGATTTGGTATATATGGTCATCAATGGTTCCAGTGCTCAACCATATTCCGAGATCAATGATGTGTGGTTTTCCAAGATCCTTATCAACCCCAACAATAGAAGTTTCTACATTAGATTCCATATCAGTTGCATTAGGAACCATTTTATGTCCCACCATGAGGATATAAGGATGAAAGAGGACATCCCTATGATGTTCCATTCCCTTAGGGACACAAGGATGTGTGTGGAGATGGTGGATATCATATGCATATAAGATGAGGAGCGATATGTGGACAATATCATACTATTGATGTGACGATTCCAAAGGGATCAAAGAACAATCAAGACAAACTTTGATTATCTTCTACCTTGGTTTATTACTTGTTGTATTATGGAACATCAGGCTTCTAGTTTTCAGTTACCCTATTCTATTACTTTGGTCTTAATATGGGGAGGTTTCCAATACCCGAGGTGTTGAATACATTTATTATAGGTTACATGTGTTTTACTAAGGTATTCCATAATTTTAATATGATAATATGAAAACATTATCCACCAATGAAATTTAGTTTTTTATTATGATTTAGATACAACCATGAGATTTCATTCTTGGAATCTACTGGATATATTTTTATGTATAATTATTAGTTTCTTCCCAATTACAGTTTTTTTGTATTGGTAGGAAAAATAATTAGAATTGTAATTGGTGTTTAGATATATTTTTATCTGAGTGAGTATATTTGTCATTAGTTTTAGTGGATTCACATGTGGTGGAGTCTTCTAGAGTCATAAAGGCGTTCTAGGATATTTTTCTATGGTGTTTGTGGAATTACCCCACCCATTCGATATAATATTGAGCTCATAATCTAACTATATACCAGTTTATCTTTATCATTATTGGATTCTTATACAATAAAAATTTTAGTGATTTGGGTGTTGAGAAATTAGACTGTTGATCTGATGTATAATATTTTCTTCTAGTCGGGTGTGTTTTCATGTGGTGCTCTTATGTGGTTCACCAACAAGGTGGATAGTTTCATGAAATTTTATAAATGATACTAGTAGTTGAATCAGGAAATCGTTAAGATCTATTATGATCTTCGAAGGATTGATTATTTTTTGAACAATTGATTATGGGTTGCATGTTTTTGAATGCTCACGTGAATTATGGACACACTAGAGGAGAGTTGGTGAGGATTAAATCATAAAGACCGCTTTTACATGCAATTATAAGCATATAAAGTACATGGTCTTTTAGTTCTCTGTGACTAACTCTTCAATCATGGTCATGGGAGTCATCATATCTTTGTTCAATGAGTTTCTGGATTATTTTTTGGTCAATTTAATTGATTAAATACCCTTGCACTTGAGGTTATAGGATGGTCATTATGATCACCTTAGAGATGTTCTATAAATTCTTATACACCATCATCATTATGGGAATATGTCTAAGTGAACGTTTTTGATAAGAAATAGCCACTTACTTGGAAATTTGGTGTCTATAAAGGGAATTAGAGTAGTTCTATTGAATATTAATATTGTTATTTCATTTGAAGCACCCCAAAATGTTTTAGAGGGTTACAGCTTCTTTAGAATTACGGGATACTACTAGATGGTTGTATACATATTCTCTCAATATTTTTACCCATTAAAATCCTTGAATAGGAAGGACCGTACATTCTTTTTGGAAAAATTAGTTATAGGTAAATTTTGTTTCAACTACACAACATAGGATGTTATTGAGAGATGTTTTTTGAGATCTTAACGATTCATGGGGGTGATAGAGGAGCTTGTGGCGATTTATCATGATATAAAGGTGGTTTGTGGTAGAGTATACTTATTTCAAAATATGATGAAATCATATTTTATAGTGTGCATGGAGGAGTCTCAGTTGGGAGACATAGAGTTAAATGTGATATGAGATCATATCATTCATATTGATTATTTAAAGGGATGGTCGGGGGATAACCAATGTTGGGTAATATTTTAGGTGTGTAATTTTTTCAACATTTTATGAGGTGGTTCTATAGGAGTTCCAAAACTTAGTTGTGGAAATGAATACTGATATGGATAAAAAGTTTCATGGATTTAGGGATCATCTTTACTAAAATAGGTTGATCTGGTCAGAGGTAGGGATTTTTTTCGTGGTTCTTTCTCTGTTAGTTGGTGGTGGTGAAACTTTGGGTTCTCGACAGGTTGATGCATCTATTAGATGTCCCAAAGTTGAAATGGGTGGAAATATCAATGGATTTCATCACTATTATACTATGATCCTTGTGGGTATGTAATTTTATATGTGTTATCATTGATAAATTTATGAATTCGGGCCACCTTCTAGTGATCATGGAATTGGGTGGTGTAGATTCCTTGGTGAGGGGGTATATAGATTAGGTGTGTGTGAGTTCATGAGGTTCCAAGGACCATCATATATGATTGGGATCCTCATTTTACATCATAAGTCATTATTAGAATGCATTTTTTAACCCAGTTATTACATGACACTATTTTCCATTTTCTGATTGATTGGAAGATATAACACTCCATTCCATAAATTTGAGGATGTATTATGGGATTGTAGTGTGATTCTTGGTGGGCCATGGGAGAAGAAATTTAACATCGTTTAGTTTTATTTTAATAAAAACTTATAATATTACATCGTAAAAACTATGTTCATGCATTTTATAGATATCCTTTTAATTCCTTGTTGTGTTGGATTAAGGTTGGGGAGTTAGTTGTATTGAAGGAGATGCAATTAAGAGTGTTACATTAAATTTCCATATAATGTGATAGTAGATAAAGGTGACGCAATGTAGTTAGAAGTATTATGTGGACTATTGGAGGGGACCTATAGAGTTTTACATAGGTTACTATGTTTTGTTGAGGGTTTACCACATCTATTGAGAGTAAGATATCTCCTTAATTAATTTATCCTTTGGAAGAAATATTTTTTTTGCCGAGGATAAAAATTGTTTGGTGCTTCCCCCATAGATGGATCAATACTGTGATTTTCAATGTTTTGTAGATCCAGATATATCTTAATGGTAACTATCATGTATTATGTGGAGGAGTTATAGAAATAAAGGATGATGTGATGTTCATATAGAAACAAGTTGAGATCTAGGATCATGGAGAGAAGGTTATAAGTGAGAGATCCATTCCTTTTATTCCTATTTTATAGATGCATGATAGTGTAGATTAGAGTATATGGAATTTTATCCATATATTCATTCTCACCATACCATGAATTTTTGTTTATATTATTTTAATTTTCAATGAGATACTTTATTTTTAATTGGATAGAATGAAAAAATTTACGACGGAATTTTTTAATGGTCTTATTTACTAGTGTTATTGTGCTTTGGTGGTGGATTCATTTTGTTTTGAGAGGTAAATTATTAGGGAGTGATTGAGGTTTTGGAGGATGATTTTTCTTTTGGTTTTGGTTTTAATTATTGAGAGTTTGAATCATTTGAGAAGTATAAAATTTTTGGACCATACAATCCTAGATAGTCAAATTGTGTGATAAGTGTAGAGGTGGCCATGGTGAAGCTTCCATAGAGATCTATGGCATGGTACCAAGGTGTTTTTGGAATTTCACCATAATGGAACACTATTTTGGTGCTTGGAATGTCATAGAGTCTATTGTTCCTAAGGTGGAGGGAATTTTTATGATGTTTTTACATGATATAAATGGAGATGAAATTTATGCCATAGTAGAGGGTGAAATATTTCTAGAGATATTGGATGTTTCCCTACAGAAAAAGGGGATGTTTTAAATGCTTATTGGAAAGGTATTATTATATGGGGAGTTTTCTTGGGAGAAATAGGAACTTCTAAAACACCTTTCATAGAGAATAGTGGAATATATGGCTTAGGTATGGTTGAGTGAATGCATAAGTACGGAAATAGAGAGGTGGAGATCACTAATTGATAACATTAGGAAATATGTGGTGAAATAGTGAAGGTGTTTTCCCTACACTATGGTTGTGTTATGGGGAGATAAAATAGATTCCTCTATAATATAATGAATAGTGTATTTCTGATCAAATATATTTTAAATCGATATAGGTGAACACAAAGATCGAGGTTTTAAATGATTGAAAATCAATTTTCCTTTGACTACGAGCCATTAGGTCTAATTAGGCAGACACCACATCATGGTGATGTTTTTTAACAACTTATTTTATATATTGGGGGTTGCCTCCCTCTTATTTTGGATTTAAATTTTATTTATCTAAGACTTACCCAACCCATGGTACTTTTTATGACCCAATATTTACCTTTTTAAGGATTCTATAAGTTTTGGAAATCAGGATTAATCTACATTGATTCAAGTGATTCGTTTCACTATATCCCTCAATACTTCATTTTCCTTATTCTCTTTAGAGGATATTGTGTGAAGTTACATAGGTTTTGGGATTAGATTCAATTGTGGTTTGATGAAGGTTTTTTGTTGTTAGGTTTTTTGGAGGTTCTATTCAAATTTGGTAGTGGTTGGTCCTTTATTCATCCATTATTATGCAATAATTTTTTGAAGGATTCATATCCAGATATGAGTTTCAAAAAATATTCTTTTACTTGTGTCATTTAGGGAATTAATATCCTATTATATTCTATGTGTATGTAATATGGATTGTCCTAATGAATATAATGACCCAACTAAATAAATTTATGGGAATGGGGTGGGTCTCATTTTTTTTCTTGATTCACTGTTATTTCCTATGTAAATAATGATTGTTTACTGCTATTACATAAAATCATTATCATGGTTTAGACATGTGTATTTATATTGTGAGTATGTTACAAATTCACCATTTATAAATGGATAATCACTTAAAATAGGTAATTACTACTTGTTTGGAAGGAGGAAATTGATATAAAATCAAGTTGAATATGGAAATATGTGATAGTGGATAATGAAATATTGTTTTTTTTCTTTTGTTATGTTAACCATGTTTTTTTTGGATATTTTTGTGTGTTTTTTATGGGGTTTATCATGATATTTTTCTGTGGATTCTGTGCTTTATTCCATGGGTGGGGTAGTGGGATATAATTGTTGATACTGATGGAGAAACAAGGTTATGACTACATCTCCATGGTTTGAAGGAGGGTATGTGTGGATTATTATACATAATATATTAGTTGGTTTTTGTTGTATTTCTTGGTATATTACTAGTGGTATAAAAAATAGTTTATAATGATTAACCTGAAATGAGGATGGTTGTAATTCAATTATTTGATGTGTAATTATGAAATAATGATGCTTAAAATGAATTGGTAATGGATGGGTATAAAGGTGAGTGATGGCTTGAGTTATTTGTCATTAAATATGAAATTGGACATCTTAATAGTTGTAAATGGGTTATAAATTAGAAAATTTAGACATGGAATATAATAACATGAACTAGAAATTACATGAGTTTTTATGGATGTCATACAAGGGTAATGAGGCTATTTTAGTGGTCTAGGAAATGGGAATGTTTATTCTGTGGTCATAAAAGTGGTGTGGAATGATCATCGATTTATTTTAGCAATTTTTTTTATAAACCCACTAATTTAGGTTATGAGTGTTTATAATATAATTTTATTTTTTTCCTTATGATTTATATACACACCCCAACCAATTCAGACAACCATACTAATTAAAAAAATATTTTGTTCTAGGTATTTTAACCTAATATCTAGATTAGAAAAGGAATAGATTGAAAAATACTCCTTCTTCTCCTCTCACCCTTACATGTGTACTATGTGGTATTATAGATTTAGGTAGGTATAAACATACTCCCATAGTAATAGGAGTGATATAGACCCTATGGGGTATTAAAGAGGCACTTGATTTAAAGGAAGACCCTAAATGGCATTTGTGATGATGATACTATTGGTGAAATAGAAACTATATGGGAGGTATTGCGATGGGTATATAAGACAGGTACACTTGAAGGCCCTATAATTTATTTCATGAGATAATATTAAAATGCGAGGGTCTTTCCTGGTAGGAGGAGGGAATGCATTTAATTTTATATATGTTCATGATATCCTATGGTACTATATATGAGTTGTGTGGAAGAGACATGGTGTGATATGACCCATATATAGAAGGTATTGGTAGAAAAGGACAAGTAATGCTTTGGTGTTAGAGTGAAAAACCATTGGGGATGTGGTCATGGGGTAACTCTTTTGTATATTCTTAAATTATATTTTATTATTCTTGGATGTTATATTTGGTGAGTGTCCCTTGGTGAGGTGGGGTGGTAGTTGACCTAATAAGTTCTTTTTTGGTTCGGATGTTTGTTCAGTGAAGAATTTGTATGCTCTTAATACAATTTCACAAGAGGTCTTTTATATGATCCATTTGAGCATACATTTATTCCTCACATCTATATATTTATAATTTTTTAGGTTTCTAGGGAAGGTGTATTGAATGGGAATAGAAGTACTATATTAGAGCTTGGGTTTTGTTGCATAAAATCTATCTATTTTATTGGTATTATATATTTTGTTTTTGAGACATTACTCATACATTGTGGGGTTATTATTGATTTTAGTTTATTTATATCATGGGTTTGAACAATGATTAACACGAATATTATAGGGATACATTATGGAAATTACCCTCATTTGTATGTTTTATACAATAAGTGCTAGTAAACAACCTAGGACCTATCAGATATGAGCCTCATGGATCACACTCATATTGAAATCAAGCCTAGTGAGGGTCCCCAATGGTGGTGTTCCATGATAAAATCTTCCACAAGTCTCTTCCAATGATGAACATTTTTCTCAAGATTTAATTCTTCTTATTCATATTTATTGTGATCATTTTTTCTTTGAGTATTCTGATTCCCCCATAAAACATGCCTTAAAAATATTATAGATGTATATAAATACTAGTGTATAAATCAACAATTTCTTTCCACATTCTTAAATCCTCCATAGTTCCATCATTATCCATAAAATGCACAATGATGTTTGTAAATAACTTTTTCTCTAAATTTTTATAGCTTCACTTATTCCATATTTTAATCATAAAATTTATATCCTTTTAAAGAAAAGAAATCATAATAGACTTATAATATATTCCCATTCACTCAATATTTTATCCCCTTTTATGACACTATTTTTAGCAATTTTATATTTGAAATTAGTGTTCCCAAAATTTTCAAATTTCTTTAAGCCATGTTGTTTTTTCATACACACTCTTTTATTTACATGGAACTTTTAATCCAATTTTATGTGAAAACACCCATGATATTTTTTCAATTTAATTGGGATATTTTTTGTAATATTTTAATTTCATCATTCTATTAAATTTAGATTCTTTCCTAAATAATATTTTTTGATATTTCTATGAAATCCTATATTCAATTTGGTAAATTAATTTTTTTCTAATATAGATTCTTTTTAGACATTATCATTTTTTTGAAAAAGGTCAATATATATATATCCCACTGTAATCTTCTATTCTATTTTAACTTTCATACCTTTCCTCTATTCATAAATCGATTTATTTCTCTGGCCGATTTCATTTTTCAACCTTGACACTTTCTCAACATGTATTATCTCATTGTTGATAAATAATTGAAAATCCTTCTTCAACAACTCATTATTATTTTATAATAGTGAAGTATATATGAAACACACTTTAAGTTATTAGTTTATCACAAAATCCATATGTTATCTCTTCCCCAATTGTATCATTACTTATCTCATAACTTCTGAATTCTTCTTTATTCACTTTAGAAATTAATATCCTTTCACCATGTTCACTAGATTATTCCATTTATTCATCATCCTCACTATTATAAGTATCTTCAAAATTTTACTATAAAGTATTATTATTTAATTTAGTGATACTTTCCTCATTAAATAATGTTTTGATATTTTCTTCTTTAAGGAACTTCATATCTCTCCATCTTCATCATCAATAACTTCTTCTTTCAACTTAGGAAAATTTTCAAAAAAATGTACAGAAACCCTATAGCTAAAATAATTCAAAGGTACAGTTTCAATAAACATACCTTATCCTTTCCATAATATAACTAATATGAGTTACATGAGGTTATAAAACATCACATAAACTCCATGACTTGAATATGGATCTTATTTATCAATTTCAAATTCTTTAATACTCTTCTATTTCATTAAAACATATTTTTGGATTTCAATATCAGCCATGGTATTCTTCTTGAACAATATTCTCATCTGTATTTCATAAGAAATAATAATTATATAAATAACATTTAATGGAATTTTACTTAGTTCATAGTCATAAAGCATCGATACATTTCTATCAGTTCTATTTAACAAAATTAATCGTATTTTCTTGAAAACTATCTTATCCTTCAAATTCTCACCAAAAACATAGATGATGATCATGATTTCATTTAATTTTAGTGAAAAATTCATCTATTGTTTCATATTTCATATTGAGATATTCATATCTAAATATAAAAACTTATAGATTATCTTTCACTACTTTTTCATTTCTTTTGAAAATGATTTTTCACTTATTCCACGTGACATTTAATATCATAATATATTAAACATTGAGAAACTAATTCTCTGAATATGATTAAGAGATGATATTTTTATAATGACTATAATTATTAAAAATATTCTTTACTATTTCATTAAAAGTACCGCCTTCTACATAAATAACAAAACTATTATCCACAACCTCCAATATATTCAGATTAAACAATAACAAGGCAGTATCCGATATTTCCATATGAAATAATTATTCTCATAAAAAGTTTTAATCCCAATATTATATAGATATTTCAAAACATTCACGTTAAAAAAATTTGTGGAAAAATATTCAACCACATATAGAGAATTTCATGAAATAACTCAAACACCTAATGATTTCAATATCCTTTATAGTATAAATTTCCAAATTTCTTGGAATTTGATTGAAACATAGACAACTCTGAAACCAATTGCAGTGGATCTAGGCATGATACATTCCCTAGTGGGGGGGGGGGGGATGAATTATTGAGTTAAAACCCATTCATTCATTTTAATATTTATTATAAAATCATTCTTTATAACTCTTAGAGTGAGTGATACCATGGAATAAATCACACATGCCAAGGAAACCAACAAAAAATGGACACTTGAGATACCAGGATTGATAGTAAAAATGGGAAGATAATCCTAGGAATGATTAATATACAACTGAGATAATATGATATAATAGATTCACCAAGGTGGATATAAATGATCTAGTTATATCATTGACCTCATGTTACAAGATAATCCAGAATGATGTCCCATGATACAAGATGAAAAGTTTCCACCTTAATCAAATATATTTCACAAGTATCTTATTTTTTTGAGGAAGGTATTATCCTTTTAAATATTACTTTTATCTCTCAAAAATATTATAGTACTCTAATAATTATTCCCTGTATAAAATAGGTGTTTCATCATTATTTTTCCCCACCACATGATATGACTATAATGACCACACATGAAAACAAATAATTCATTCTCTTTCTATTATTCTTATTCTTCTACATGAATTGCTATATGTAATATTAATCCCATTTTTTATTCTTCTTATGTTTATTTTTCAGCACACAGTTTTCTTTAATATTGTACCATCTTTATTCAATACTATATATAATACTCTATACTTTCATTAATAAAACGTTCTATTTAATTTTATCTTCTATATTATAATCCTATTTACCGTGTTTTAATTTTTTTAAATTATAATACAATATACCAAATTCCATTTATTTATTCAAAATTAGTTTCACCTTTATATTTCTTCTTCATTAGGCATAGAACTAATATAGGTGTACAATTGGATAATTCATGGTGTAAATGAATTAAATACAATGTGAAACGTTTGATCCAAAACATTATTCTACAATTATTTCTTCATCTTTTAGTGTTACACAATTTTTAACATCATAGAAATCCATTTATAATTCACTAGGATGAAAAAAACGATATGAGAAAAACAATCACAATAGGATAAATCATTATAGACGAAATTAAAAAAATCACATGTTTACAACATGGTCTAAAAAATTATTTCATGACACAACCCTATTATTACTTTTTCTATAGGTCGTCATGTCATGACTTTAAAACATGCATAATGGAGGGTGAATTCCAACAATATATTTAACAAAGTAACCTCATATATAAAAGAAAATACTCTTAAATATCACTGCAAGTATAATAAATTTTTCAAATCTGTTATTTCTTACATCACAGTGTAACTAAAATCATCGTGATGTGACCCTTTTTTTGATTCCTAAACTTTATGATATGAACCCTTGATTTTCAGCATGATAGGTATTTTAATGACATGACCTTTAAATATATAAGGAATTTCCATTTTTTATTCAAGACTTTTCCATATCTTTAATGGTCTATACAACGTTACCTTTACACATACAAGGATGTTTTTTTTTCTGTTGTCTTTTTTGTCATTGACATGAAGTAACTCTTATGTATGGAGTAAAAATATCTCTTATACATTGATGACATATTTTAAATTTATAACATAATTCTACTCAACAAAAAACACTACCAATATAATTAAAATCCATCTAATGTTAATTAAATGATATAGATCCGTAGAATGGACCTCAAACAACAAAATAGACTTTATTTTTTGATATTTTGAATATTATTTATGTATTTTCTATAAAATTTAACATAAAACACATTTACACTCCTCCACTAAATTTTCCTCTTTAAAAAAAATACCAAAATTCTATTGGATAATTTTTCAACTCTATATATTAGTAAAATCTACTTGTGTCATAGAAATCTCCCAATGTTCACAATCACTTCTCCATATCCTCATCTTATTATTGGGATAAATTTCTCCCCATAATATCTCTTGTTCTAAATACAAATAAAATTACATCCTTAAATTAATTGATGTGTATGATACATTTAATCCCATAAAAAGGTTAGAGATTATTTTATATTTTATAGACATAATAGTGAAAAAGGGATTCAAGGTGTTTCAAAAGGATATCAAATCATAATTCTATAATAGATTTCTTGAGATGGAAGTGAAAATAAAGAAACTACATTGTTTTATTTATCATGAGGATGAGAATAAATTGATGATCATTAAATTAAATAAAATATATTTTCACCATTATAATTTTTCATTACATTATCTATGGGTATTAGTTTGAAATCATTAAAGCATTTTTTTAAATATTTATTTTTGATTCATTGGTTGAAAAAAATTAAAATGTATAAATTACACTATGATAAAATTAGATTGTCTGATTTATTTTTATTATAAAATTATATATACTGATCATAATTAGAAACTAATTTTTTTATGATGAAATATTCATTGGGATGCAGTTTATTAAATTGGACCCAAATAATGATCAAACCACAAGAGGCCCAATGGGAGACTATAATGAGTAGTAGATCTGGGTGAGGTAGATTGGACCTAGATTATTTATTAGGTTCATATCTTGGTCTATAAACTTTTATATGGTTTTATTTAACTACCATTAAAAAGTTATCTCATATTCAATTTTCTCCATTTAATTTCAATTCATGTTTCATTTTAAATATTATTCAACCATGGAAATATAGTGGAAGATGAAATTCTTGAATGAATATTTCAAAAATATCCATAGATAACTGACCAATTTAGTAATTTTAATATGTAAAATATTAATAAAAAACATAATATCCTTCATTTCCTAAGTATGTATGACCATAAAGTTGGAGAGATGGATATTTGATGTTTTATATTTTCTTCCAATTCTTCCATAGAGTGATAAAATTATGTTTATCTCTTAGGTAAAAAATATTATATAATCCATAACATAAAATTGTAATTATTTTTATTATATTTTAAATACATATTTGGTTGTTCTATTTTTCATAGTCAATTTTTCGTTTTGAGTTTCATACTAGAATATATCACCCATAATAAAAGGATAATTTTTGGGGTGTTCATTTCTGTGATGATTCTCACTCATGCTATTTAATCCATTCACTTTCTCATGTATTATGTCTATAGGGGTCATATCAGTAGATTGAATATATATGAACACAACCATAGTTTAATTTACCACCCCTTATCACTGAGAATTTTAGGTAAACCAGTTTATTATGTTACCTCATGAATGCCTCCTAGATTTCCAGAGGTTTCCGACTAGTTGGGAGGGACTAATAATAAATGTGGGGAGACCATACCATATTTGTTTCCAAATAATTAAAGAGAAAAAATTAAAAAGGTAATAAGAAAAAATAAACACACATCAAATAAAAAATCCCAAAAACTAGGTTTATGCCCACACGAAAATAAAGAAAATATGTGATGTTATAATACTCTCATGTGTCAAAAGGAATCAGTAAAAATAAGATAAAATTTATAATACATGAAATATTTCCTAAAATCAAGCCTGGTCGATCATATATGCTTGATACCATATCCCAAATCAGCAATCTATCATATAGACTTTTCTATTATAGAGACCTGAAATTATGGAGTTTGATATGGTACCATTTATTCATTTTCAAGTCATAAAACATTTCATGTTAACAAAAACACCCCTTATGTCATAATAACAAACCAGGAAACAAGTCTAATTATTTTGGAGTGATAGACACCCTATTACACCATTTAACACCTTATTATACAATTTACAAGGATGTGGTATACCCCATGGGTGGTCGCAATTCTACTATCTTAATCATCAATAGACCCAATGAGGTATATGAATAGGTAAAGACATTATTTAAAGGCCCAAAATAATTTAAATAATGAATAAATCTAATGAAAAACATGTTTATTCCATATAAAATACAAAAAACATGAAAAACATCAACAATATTGGAAATTGATTATAAATATCTATATTATGCTCGTAGACAACTACTTGTCCAAATGAGACCTTTGATTCATGATAAAACATGAACAACCAAAAAAAAGTAAGGAAACTCCCTAGAAATAGGGATTAAGAGATATAAAGTAATAGGGAAAACCAAGAAGCATATTTTCCTGAGGACTGAAGGGAACATACTTGTAGACTTACCTTGGGACTTGAATAATTAGAAATGACACTTCAAACAAACTATAATCCAAGGGATACAAACTTAAAAAAGGATGATAAGTTTGGATCACACCTTAGGGTGTTGGGAGTAAAATAAAGGAAAATTTCATTTGAGTTATTAAAAATTCTACGAGGGAAAAGTGGTATTTTATCTCTTTTTCAATAGGCGCATGGTTCGGATGCTTGGTTTTCCTATCCATGCACTAATAACAAGAGCTCTTATTTCCTAGGGAAAACACATTAAACAGTCTTTTAAGTATCCTAAATGGTTTGAAATATTATATATAAGATTTAGAAATAGCCCCAAACCCATTTATAATGGTTTCCTAAACTCCTAATATAGTTTTTAAAACTAGGATCTCCTTTAAACCTCAATGAATGATCATGATGCATAGATAGAACTAATTACAAAACTTATGATTTAAAGAACATTTCCCAGAGTTTTAAAGTCTCATACCCAAAAAAATCATATAATACCTTCCCTAGTACTAGGTATAATTACATGAAATATTTTCAAATAAAGGTTAAAAAAATTAAAAACATTGTATACATTGGTAATGGATATATGTAACCATTACACATCATGAAAGTCCCCCTTTCAATTATTTTCTTTTCTATATTTCTACTAGTCATTCAGAAGTAACCATTACACATATAAAAAAAATTATTCCATTTAAAAATTTATTTATTCTACTAAAAGGTACTCTTAGTTATAGATTAAAAAAATACATTATGTTTCGATGGATTAAGGTAGATTTTAGACCATTATTATACACAAATGGAAAAAACTTATATATAAATTTAAACTTCTATAAACACAATAAAATTCCACAGAACCTTAGAATGAACTATTACACATATTATAGACTTTAATTTATGTGATTTTGAATATATTTATTTATTTTCTACAAAATAAAACACAACACAACTGTACAATCCCTCACAAATTAATCTCATTTTAAAAAACACCATAGTTCTACAAGATACCTCTCCAACTCTCTATCTTAGTAATATCTCATTAGGACATAGACATATTCCCAAATTCACAATGAATTCTCCATGTATCCTTCATATTATTAGGATCAATAATCTCTCCCTAACATCTCTTGATCAAAAAACAATGTATATTCCATGACTGATGAAATTTATTTTGATTATACATTTAATCATATGGAATGGTTCAAGATATTTTTTAAGATATAGTACTGAAAAGGAAACTCAAGGTGAACTAAATGATTAAAATATTAGTATTACTGAATGGATTACTTGATGAGTAAGTTGAAAACAAGAAACTATATTTTTTATCACTTCTAAGGATGTGGATATGGTGCTAATTATAAAATTGTATATCCTATATTTTTACCCTTATTGTTTTACTTTTTATTTTTATGTATTTTTGTATTCCATAAATATATCAATTTTCACTAAAGATATTTTTATGGTTCATTAGTTTAAAACATATTCAAAATTTCAAAATAACATCATGATATTTTTCGAAACCATATTTGTGAAATCCTGACCTGGGTGCCACAGACCGGTACCCCATGCCGGTTAGTTACACGACCTTAAGAACCAATCTATATTTTCTAGAGGACTCCGACTAGTAACGATGGTCTAATATGAATAATTTGGGGAGACTATACCCTCATTATCAAAGTAGTACAAAAATAGAAGTAAATAAAAATAAATAGAAAAAATTGTATCAAATGATGAGTAAAACCAGAATACAATATCCAAACCAAAATAGAAGATATGTCATACCAGGTACGTGTAAAGTTTCAAATGTAAAACCAAAATAATGAAACGCTGACACAACCAAGTGGGTCTAAACATCATGAAAAATTATATCATCTATTATCCATCCTGAATCATACATATAACATAGGTCCCATGACATTATCCTGTCTTATAAACATGAATTATATTCGGGTACCAAGCAGGAAGCTCGAGTAAGGTGAGAGTATAACTCATTAGGCCACCGCCAATGGAGTACAAAACAATATCTAGTTAATATATGTGTATGTATTAATATAAGGAATAAATAAAAATGATTAAATTAAATAGTTATCACATTTTGTTATTCTTAAATTAACCACATAAACCACTGGGTTCCCAAGGATAACCAAACCATAAATACCTAATTCGGCCCAAGCTGTAGTTTAAACTTGTAGTGCCCAAGTAGGATCGAGACCACTATAGGGGGGATTGAATCAGTGGTTACATTTTCTTTTATAATAATGTTTCTTAACTACATAAAAAAAATTACTTATCCTCTAAAACATGTTAGTGTTATGATCCAATGAAATAAAACTCACAACCTCATTTTTCATATGAAACAAATATAAAGAGAATTCAACACATGATATTTAAAATGTTTTGTACAAATACCTACTCCATTCCATGTAAGGTAGTCCAAAAAACATGAATTATTTCACTACCTTATTTCTGTATTACAAAGGCACAAGCAAAGAATAATTATACAATTCTAGTCGAAACATTCCTTCTAGAGTTGGTTTTACCCCATAATTATCCCTTCCAGTATCCACTTCCCAAAACAAAACTTTTCAAACACTGGTAAGAATCCACAGTCCCAGGCTTCACTTTCCTTCTTCTTTTCTGATCCACTTTAGAAATACTTCACCACCTCTAAAAGTAAGCTGAATCAAACTCCACCTATTTACCTTATTTAAGAACTTCCCCAATTCACTTATGGAATATGTTAGTCTTGAATAGTCTTCCAGAACCTTATTCTAAATAAATTCCTCATATTAAAGCTAAAACACAAAGTTTTGTTGTGTAATCTATACATGTTCCACAAATTAAAGAGATTGAGTGATTTAATATTAAAGTGTTACATTTACAAGTGAACTCAGATCTGCTTTTATTAGGACCTCAATAATGGTTTAGGAAGGGTTCTAAAAATCATTCCCACATAACAAAATTTCCCAAATCTTTAATTATCCATAACTATTGGATGTATCATTGACTCATTCCATTTCTTTTCAAATATTTAGATATCCTTGATATCTGAATCTTCCTTGGAATTTTTCCACACTTTAAACATTCCTGAAAAATATTTCTTGAGAAATATATTTTTCTCATATAAAAACATTTTCTATAAGATAATTTTCCATGAATATGATCTCTTTACCAAAGAAACTTTTCCTTGTGTAAGAACTTTTTCTATAAGAAACATTTCCTTTTATAAGAACTTTTTCTGTAAGAATATTTTCCTTGCATAAGATTTTTTTCGGTTAGAAACTATTCCTTATGTAGGATATTTTAATTTAAGAAACTTTTCCCTACATAAGAAATATTTTTTATGAAACATTTTCTTTCATAAGATCTTTTTCTGTAAGAAAGATTTCCTTATATAAGATACTTTTCTATAAGAAACTTTTCCTTGTATAAGATCTTTTTTGTAAGAAACTTTTCCTTATGTAAGAACATTTTTTTTATAAAAATTTCATTGCATAAAATATTTTTCTGTAAGAATGTTTTCCTTGTATAAGAACTCTTTATGTAAGTAACTTTTCCATGAATGAGAACTTTTTCTGTAAGGAAATTTTCATTTCATAAGATATTTTTCTGTAAGAAACTTGCATTATAACTTTTTCTATAATAAAAATTTCCTTGAATAAGATATTTTTCTATAAGAAATATTTATTTGGGTAAGAAATTTTTCTATTAGAGAAGTTTCCTTAACTATGAAATTTTTCTGTATGAAAATATCCTTTTCATAATATCTCTTTCCATAAGAAACTTTTCCTTGAATAATATATTTTTAATTAATAAGATAAATTTCTTCCTCAAACCTTAGTGACATATTTTCTTTCCTCACCTTTTTTATCAGAAAGCTTGTATCTTATGTTTCACAACATAATTATGATTTATGAGAAATAAAATAAAACAAAGCATCATAAGATTTAATATTTAATATTATTATCTTATAATTATAGATATAATTTTCCCAAAATGTTGGATCCAATTTGTGCAGAATATGGTTCTGATTTTCTAAGAATTATGGATCCGATTTGTATTGAATTTTGCTTCTGATTTTCTTAGAATTATGGATCTGTTTTGTATAGAATGATTTTTTAGGTTTTAAAATACTAGATCCAATTTTCATAGATTATGGGATCCCATTTTGTCCAAATTTTGAATCTGATTTATGAAGAATTTTTTTTCTAATTCTCAAATTCGGGATCAATTTCTCACAAAATGTTGGATACGATATTTCAATACTAAACCCAATTTTCATCATTCCTCATATTCTTCCCAACATAATTAGTATCATCAAATTATTAGTCTTTATACATCAATATATTGATCTATTTTTATAAAATATATCAAAAAAATAACTAGGGTCAAATAACCCCCCATTGCTGTTTGTTGTCAATACCCAATTCAATACCTACACTGAACCTCTTCAAAAAATTTAGTATTGTTTTTTTTCTAAAATTTTCTTATCTATTTCTGCTTTTCTTTATCACTCTATTACTTATCTTTATGAAGTTTATTTTACACTCCCCTAAATATATCATCTCCCCTTATGAAAAATGAAATTCGAAGGGGATATCAAGACATGTTTCCTTCCTTTTGAAAAAATGTATCATTTCAAAAGGATGGTAATTTTTTCACAAAACATGAAACTCTTATTTAGAATAATATAATAATCACATGAGTTTCTTAAAAAATATCCTTTAACTAAAAAACTCTATGTCTACGTGGGAGAACGTGATGTAGAAAAACAGAGTGAATAATCATTATTATAAATGTTTTTCATTACATAACTTTCACTTAATACCTTTTAATTTTAACTTTAACTTTATCATTTCTGGGGAAATATTGAAAATAATTTCATTAAGATAAAAATAACTTGCACCCATATCTATAAACATATTATAAAATTAATGTGTATAAATATAACTTTCAAAAAAAATTCCATAACCTCATTACTTTTTTTAGAAATAATAGTAAGAGACCCAAAATCATAAGCTTCCTTACTTCAACTCCTTCAATTACTTGCAAGTTAGTACATACAAAAATATTTTGGGAAAAAGGATAAACCTAATAAGTTATCAAAATAAATGATTGGACTGAGAGTTTTATCTCAGTATTAACTTCTCCTTCTTCTTCTTGGATTTTTCATTGGATATTTTTTCTTCCTTATGATCACCATTCTCAAATTATGTAAGATGTTTCATTTCATATATAGACTCTTCTGATAAGGATAAAAGCTTATTTTTTTCTTTATTAACATTTTTTACAATGATTTTGTAAGAACTCTTTCATCACTTCTACTTATTCCAACAGGATAGTGAAACAAATTTTAGTAACATGGCCTTATTTCTCACATTTCGTTTATATTTTTTGGATTATGAAACCTAAATCTATTGATACCTTTTTATCAACTTTTCTCACATCATTAAACACGTTTTTGTTCAACTAATTTTTCTTCTACTTCTAACATTCCTTCCATATCAACTTATTATAGACAAATAACTAATCTCACTTTCTTTTTTAATTCATCATGTTGGGTTTTCCCCACTTTCATAACATAACCATGTTTCTTAATATACTCATCCTTCTTTATATTATATGTTTTTTCCCACATAATTTTTAGTAAAATTTGATCTTCTATTCTCAACCAATATCCCCCTTGATTCATGCTTATTTCTAGGTAGATTCATTTCATATCAACAAGAAAAATATACGTGTTTAAAAATTATACAACACCATCATTGAAAATTGAATATTTTTGTTTTATATTGCGAGTACAAATAATTAGAAATTAGTTTTTCTTGTTTCTTCACAATTAATGGACTAATTTTCCTAGTAAAATGATTTCCTGAAGAATTACTATCATTGTTGGTGAATTTTTTTTTCTCACAGAATGGATTTTGTAATCCTTTCATTTCACCTTCTTTAGATGTTTAAAATTTCGCTTCAATTTATTTTGTGATGTTTTCTCTAAACATTCTTATCTCACTTTGTGTAGTAAGAAAAATTGATTGTTTTTCTAAAAACAAATATCCTTTCTCTTCTAACTAGCTTTTCAAAAAATCAATGTTTTTTTTTTCAGATTTAGCTACCTTCAACTTGTTCTATTTAATTTCTTCAACAAGTGTAGATTCAATCATGTCGAGATTATCATGGTCAGATAACTTTTCTTCATAACATTTTTGTTTTCTTTCAACTTCATAGTTATATAATGTTATTCTTTCAAAATATTTCTTTATCTTGTTTCTTTCATTCTTGTGTTGAGTATTCTACCCAATTTGATTCACCAATTCCATTTTGAGAATCCATTCCATTTATGTCATCTCATCACTCTCTTCATCACTGCTAGATAATTCAATTCCATTTCCATCTTGAGAAATAATGTTTAGTTAATGATTGAATTCATCATCAGTTGCATTATAATTATTTTTTATGCTAAAATAGCATTTCTTATTTTCATCGTATGTAAATATTTCTTTATTTTTATTCCTATTTTATATTTTAGTTTTATCACCTTCATCTTCAGACTCAAAATATACAACTTTATTCCTAAGAAAATATTGTGCAGAATGTTCTTTCCCTTTACAATTACAATATTTTAGTGTTTTACTTTTCCGTTTTCCATTATTATATTTCATTGAAAAGAGTGAAACAATTGTATTGAAATATTCAGCGTCTTCAATAGCATCAGAATCACTTGATTCTTCTTAAACATCTTCATCTTTGTTTTTCCATTTTAGAAATGATTTATAGGAAATTTCTTGATCGAACTTTTTATTATTTCTCACAAAATTCTCTCTTCACATTTCATAAGAAATGATAATACTATTTAGATCATCTAGAGATTGAGTTTTAGGATATTTATCTTCTAAAGATGAAAAAATTGCATCAAACATATCTAGAAGAATTATCAAGACATTTTCAATAATAGTTGAGTCTTATAATTTCTCACCATGACATCTTGTGGTGCTTAAAATATTATTTACCATTATAAATATTCACCAATAGACTCTTGCTCCCTTATTTCCAGATACTTTAGCCTCTAAATTGGAAACTTTTCATTCTTCACCTTTATATTTTTATCACAAATGTTTCTCAACTTATCCCAAATAACATTGGTTATTCCAACTCCATTTACTATAAGAGACTCAATTTTAGTATGTAATGAGTGTAATTTTATTTTCACTATTCCATCATTCCCAAGATTAACTTATTAATTAAAGTAAGAAGTGTATTATCAATATGAAGTGGAAATATTTCTGTAGTAACATCTAAAACATTATACCCAAGATACATAAGATATAGAAGCATTATATATTTCCAGATATGATATTTGTTTCTTTTGAAAACTGGAATCCCCTTATAGTTCATGTAATTGATTTTAAACATTAACAAGTATGGATATTTTTGAGGTAACATTTTCTTCGATACCAATTGAAGTTCCCAAGAAGGATTGAAACCACTGAGAGGGGGGAGTGGGGAATTAGTGGTTCCTTTTTATTTTATAATAATCTTTCTTAACTTATTAACAAAAACAATATTTAAATCTAATTATTATTAGAGTTTTGATCCACTAAAATATAAATCATAACCTCACCATTTTTATGAAACAAATATAAATAGAAGACAACACAAAATGTTTACACTGTTTGTCAAAAAGACATACTCTTTTCCATGTTGGATAGTATAAGGCCCCGACCTTAAACCTTACTTAATATTGAATTAAATGAATAATTCACATTGAGGATCTTTTCACAGTTTAGGGTTTTAGAGAATTAGGACATAACTATTACATCTCAAAAGATTACAAAGTAGAAACGTCTACTAAGTTTCCATAAAATAAAAACTCTTAAAAGGAAACATGTCTAGTTCCATGTTTTAGATAGCATAACTTTCCCTTGATCCCATCCTTGACCCTATTCCACATTAAGTCTTGTGAAAAACATTTCAAAAAACTTGGGGTGAGCATAAAAAGCTCAGTAAGGGATACACAATGAATGAAAACTGTTAGTTTTTCAAAACAACATGTAAACCATGTATACTTTATCAAAGTAATACTTTTCACCTTTATGAAGTAGTAAAAACTCTTCAATGAATAAAAGATTATTACTTACCCTTTTGTAACCCAATGACTACCATAAAACCCATATAAAGATCACATAACATATAAAGGTAACTTGGGACATAAACATACTTAAATGGAATAACCATACGGTCGACTTCACACATATCACTTAATGGAATAGCCATACGGTCGACTTCCATACCCAATGCATTGGAGGTTATAACGTAACCACCCATCCTGGTATTCCCGGAACCACCCGTCATATGGTTTATCACGTAACCACCTGTCAAATGTCCAAGTACAATTATAAAATCATAAGACATAAAAAAATATAATGGAAAGAAAACATTTCCACACTTTGATCACAATATATCACATAAATATATTGACATAACAAATCCATTATAAAAACCATTTTCAATACCAAAATACAAAAAAGAGTATATGGTATTTATTTCATTTTAAAAACATTACGGCTTGTTGAGGAAGCCACAGATCAAATAAAACTCACGGTGGCGAAAATGGTCATTGTCACCGCGTACGTTAAAAGAAACATTCATTTTTTTCGTTTAGTAAAACGCTTCGTAGAAAAACATTCCTTTTGTATAAAATTAAAAGTCAAAGGTGTTTATACACCATATAATATAATGTTGTGTATAAAACTAAATATGACTCAATGAAAGGAGATTGAGACGAAGTCCCTTACCTCGGGTCAGACATGACTCAATCGTTCTTTAACGTCCTCAATATTAAACTTGAGTTAATTTCTAGTTGTATAAGAACCTTTTTCAAGTTCATTATTCCTTTTATATCACTTATTTACATATTATAAACATTATGTAATAATTTATGTTAATAATGATTGTTTTGTCGATATTTGGTTCTTAAAGCGAAAGTGGACTTCTTACAATTACATGTTGTTCATGTGGTAAAAGGTTCATTATATCCAGAATGATATTCATGATTTGGATATCATATATATCATATATATCCAGCATATACATGTGTTTATAATATTACATAATCATTTAGAGTTAAGAAATGAAATGCACTGTTCATGGAGATGGTAAGTCGTACGTACGCATGAACGCTACTTTCATTTCTATGTCATATTAATGGAATTCAAACTAAATGAGAGGTATGTATATTTTAATTCCAGAATTATATTCATAATTTCTATTTAACATACATCATATATATCCATTATATATATGTACATATAATAGTACATTACATTTGGGGATAAGAAATGAAATGCTCCGTTCACGGAGACGGTAAGCCGTACGTAAGCATGAACGCTACTTTCAGTTCTATCTCATAGATTAATGGACTGAAATAATAATGTTAAAAAGGTATATTATAATTCCAGTATAATATCATATATAATATTATTAAATCCATCCTTTATACGTCCCACGTATGGCATTAACGAATCAAATCACTTTTATGGGGCGGTAGTCCGCACTTCCTAAAATGAAGATATCGCGTATACCCATAATGGAAGCCATAAAGGTATTCCATAAATAAAAAATACAAAAGCTTAAAAAAAACCCTAAACATATTATATATCATATATAAATATAGTGACATCTTAATGGCCACCTTTTAAGGTGTTAGAAGAATATTGAACAATCATCATTTCATGAGGCAGAAATTTTCCATCCACAGAAACAGTATGTTCTTTAAAAATTAGATGTAGGTGTGTGTAAGTGTAGCTCGAATTATTCTTATAACAACATCCTAGTATATTTAATATTCTGGAGTTGTTACAAAATAAATTAATAAAAAGAGTTTAGGGGGATGGAGAAGCAAAATAAAACAAAGGAATACAAGTGAAGTCATTACCTTAAAATTGGATAAACCTCTTAAATTTGAGCTCAAAGGCTTCCTTGGGAAGACTTCTGCCCAAAGTGAGGCTTCTAGGAGTAATAGAGGGATGTGTAGAGACAACAAGATCAGATATTGGCACAAAAAAAGGCTTTAGAGGTGTGGTTAAGGAGGTAGAGGTGGGGTCCTTTTATAAGAGGAGAGGAGGGGCACTCTTGGAATGTTAAGAAAAGATACTCTATTATAAAATGATTTTAGGATAAAAAGGGTCACAAAATTATATATTTAGAGGATAAGGTGATAAGAGTTCGAAATACACCCATCCAATAGGTTTTTGACATGTTTAGGTCTTATATTTTACATTATCTTTTCATTTTATTTAAATCGTTAAATAATGCGGTAATCGCTGCATCATCATGGTTTCATAAATAAATTAATTTATTTTATGTCTAAAAATTATCAAAAAACTATCATGATGTAGGAAATATTTTTGTCTTTCTAATTAATATTTATAGTAAAAAATATGACTTTTATAACCCCATTTACGAATTGTTTTAGTAAAACATTTCATGTTTGTGACATTTTTATTTTAACTTTAAATAAAAAGTTATTAAGGTCATTTTCCTACCAAAGTGGATCCATGGGGTCCCCAAGTTGACCCATGGATTGTCATAGTTGGAAATGACACATACAATAAGGTTAGGACATGTTTCTAGGTCATTTCATATTATTAAAACATTATTTTTACCTTAAACTACACTAATTAACTCTAATCGCGATTAATAAACTTAAAAGTTACTATTCTCCAAAAAATACTATTTTAATCCCATTTAACCAAATTTTACTTCTTAATTACAACCATGTATGTCAGATTTTTGAAAATAAAAACTCAGAGGTGGTAAAATTTCATTTAAACGAAAAATCAGTTTTTTAAGTACCACTTAGTGGTTTCACTGTTCATAAAAAATCGATGTTTTTCAGAAAAATACCAAAACTTCACCCTAAGAAATATTTGATACTACAAATTCAAAAATGAAGTCTATTTTAAAAAATTCAAAAAATATAAGTTTCATTAATTAATTTAATAATTAATTCCCGCTGTCAGAGCAAATAGCGTGTTTTTTTGAAACAATAAGTATCAATAAATTGACACTAGTTTAAGTCCGATTTCAAAGTGAAATTAATTCCAACGACCAATATTAGATTTAATGGTAAAAATATATTCTAATTTAACTTTAAAACCAATTCAAAAGATAATATAATAATATAAATAAATTAGATTAAAAAGAGGTGTTGAATTAAAATACCACATTTTTCACTATTCATTAAAAAATGAACTTTATCGAAAAATTACCAAAAATTTACACAAAGTAAATTTTGAAGTCCTGATTTTAAAGAAGAATTTTATTTGTTCCAATAGAAAGTATAAGAGTGACCAAAACTATATTTGAAGAAGGTTTTCCATGAAAAAGTAGTAAGTGGACCTTTAGTGAATATTAGAGTATCTATGCCTAAAATTGAATTATTTTATTATTTTAAGCCATTATAATTTATTGGATAAATGTAAAAACAATTAAAAAACATATATAATCATATTTTAGTTATTTCTATTCATTCCCGCCAATACAACGGCTACGTGATAACTACCATGTAAAATAATATTATTTTATTACTAGTGTGCAATGTATGATTTCAAAGAAACTCTTTGTTGCATATCGGGTACGCTATCGAACATAGAAACCCCTTTAAACTAAAATTAATATTCAATTATCAAATATTAATAAATATGAAAATGTTTTATTCTTTATTTAACTAGGATGTTACATCCTTCCTCCCTTTTGGAAATTGCGTTTTCGCAATTTTACTCACTTATCAAAATAAGTGGGGGTATTTATCCCTCATAGCATTTTTAGATTCCCACATTGCCTCTTCAACCATATGGTTTTTCCACAAAACCTTTACCTGGTGAATTACCTTATTTCGCAATACTTTCTCTCTATGGTCAAGAATCTGGACTGGTTGTTCTTCATAAGAGAGATTCTCTTTCAACTGAACTACCTATGGGCTCAAAACATGAGATGAATCTGGCATATACTTTCTCAACATCAAAAAATGAAAAACATTGTGTACCTGAGATAAACTCGGATGTAAATCTACTCGATATGCAACTGATCCAACTCTCTCCAGAATTTCATATGGTCCAATGAACCTTGGACTTAGCTTTCCTTTCTTACAAAATCGCATCACACTTTTCCATGCTGAAAGTTTGAGAAAAACATGATCACCTACCTCTAAAGATAGATCATTCCTCCGGTTATCCACATAACTCTTATGCCTGCTCTGAGATGTTATCATGTATTTCTGAATCAACTGAAATTTTTTCTGCCATCTCTTCTACCAATTCTGGTCCCATCAGCTTCCTTTCACCCACTTAATCCCAAAAATCTGGAGTTCGGCATTGCTTCCCATATAATCCCTCAAATGGTCCCATCTGTATACTGAAATGAAAACTGTTATTATAAGAAAACTCAACCAAAGAAAGATGTTGGTCCCAACTTCCCTGATAATCCATCGAACAAGCACACAACATAACCTCTAATGTCTGAATTGTTCATTCTGACTGCCCATCTGATTGCGGATGAAATGCTGTACTAAAATATAATTCAGTACCCAATGACTTTTGAAGGCCCTTCCAAAAGTTAGAAGTAAACCTGGTATCACGATCAGACACAATGGAGAGGGGAACTCTATGTAACCTTACTATCTCTTTCAGATACAAATGGGAAAGTTGATCTAGGGAAAAAGTATCTCGTATAGCAAGGAAATGAGAAGATTTAGTCAAGCGATCAACAATAACTCAGATTGCATTATTACCTCGAGGTATCTTTGGCAATCCCACAACAAAGTCCATGGATATATTCTCCCATTTCCACTATGGTACTGGTAAAGGATGCAGCATCCCTTTCAATAACTTCCGCTCTACTTTAACCTGCTGACAAGTCAAACACTTCATAGTAAAATCAGCAGTATCTCTTTTCATTCAATCCCACCAGTAATACTCCCGCAGATCTATGTACATCTTAGTACTGCCAGGATGAACTGAAAACGAGGAACTATGAGCCTCACATAACAACTCATTCTTCAACTGTGAATCACTAGGCACACATATTCTCTTCCCAAGCCTCAAAACACAATCATTATCAATGTTAAATTTTGGTAACTTACCCTTATGAAGAAGCTCTACCTTTTTCTGCAACACATTGTCTTGCTTGTGTGCTTACTTGATTCTGTATGATAGAGAAGATTTCACTGATACCTGAAACAAAACATAAGGACATCCTACACAAACAATTTCTATACCAAAGCTCATCAAATCCTTAACCAAAGGATCGAGTTCCGAACGCAACATTGTTAATGAAGCATTACATTTTCGACTCAAATCATCTGCCACTTTATTTGATTTTCATGGATGGTAATGAATTGTACAATCATAATCCATGATTAATTCTAGCCATCTCCTCTGTCTCATGTTCAATTCTTTCTGAGTGAATATATACTTTAAAATTTTGTGATCAGTATATATTTCACACTTTACTCCATACAAAGGATGCCTCCAAATGTTTAGAGCAAAAACAATAACAACTAATTCCAAATCATGTGTAGGGTAATTTACCTCACGAGTTTTTAACTGACGTGAAGAATATGAAATTACCTGATCATTCTGCATAAGGAAACAACCAAGTCCTTTCAATGAAGCATCACTGTAGATAACAAACTCACCATTTCTGGGAGGAAGTTCCAAAACTGGATCGCTCACCAATCTTCTTTTCAACTCCTGAAAACAATCATCACATTCTTTTGTCCAGATAAACTTAACACCCTTCCGAGTTAGCTTATTCATTGGACTAGATAATCGTGAAAAATTTTCAACAACCCCTCGGTAGTAACCTGCCAAACCAAGAAAACTACGGATCTTGCTTACATTTGTGGGTCTTGGCCATTCCTCAACAACTTTTATTTTAGCAGATCAACAGTTATTCCATCTTTTGAAATAATGTGACCAAGGAATGAAATTTGTTGTAACAAAAACTCACACTTTCTAAATTTTCCATACAGTTTCTTTTCTTTTATGGTTTGCAATATAACCCTTAAATGACTTTCATGCTCCTCTTTACTTTGAGAAAACACCAAAATATCATCGATGAAAACAACCACAAACTTATCCAAGAACTCATGGAAAATTCTATTCATAAGGTCCATGAATACAACATGTGCATTAGTTAACCTGAAAGGCGTAACTATAAATTCATAATGGCCATATCAAGTACAAAACGAAGTCTTCGGAACGTCTGATTCATTTACTTTCAACTGATGGTACCCCGACCTCAAGTCAATCTTTGAAAAATACCGAGCTCCCTAGATCTAATCAAACAAATCATCGATATGAGGCATAGGATACTTGTTCTTAATAGTAATATTATTCAAGGCTCTATAATCAATGCAAAGTCTCATTGAACCATATTTCTTTTTAACAAACAAGATAGGAGCACCCCATGGTGATGTGCTAGGTTGAATGAAACCTTTATCTAATAACTCCTGCAATTGTTTCTTTAACTCTAAAAGTTCAACTTGAGCCATTGGATAGGGGGTTTTGAAATTGGCATAGAATCAGGAACTAAGTCAACAGTAAATTCATCTTCTCGATCATGAATAATACCAGAAAACTCATCAGAAAAAACATCAAGATACTCATTTACCACTGCCACATCATTAATCTGAACAGTTCCTTTATTTTCAACAATATTTGCAAGGTAATATTCATTTACATCTTTTACTAGTTTCTCCACTTCCTGATATGTTATCAAAATCAAGGGTTCATTCTTGTACACAAACTGAAAATCTTTCTAAAAAGAAACCATTTTATCTCTTTAGTCAATCTTAGCATGATAAACAGAAAGCTAATCCATGCCCAAAATAACATCAAACTCTACTAGAGGAAAAACAATAAGTTTTTCTGGTAGATTCTTTCCGCACACAAGGATAGGAAGATTCTTATAATTCCTTTTTGTCTCAACGTTCCCTCTGGGTGTTTTTACCATAACTTCCGAATTCATATCTTGAGATGGAATTTCCAATTTACTAGAAAAATTCTCAGAAATGAAAGAATGTGTAGACCTTGAATCAAACAACACATTGGAATAATCTGAACAAACAAACAGTGTACCTGATACTACTTCATTCGATGTCCCAACATATTCTGAAGTAGTTGCAAAGGATTTCACCACCGCTTTCTGCTTGTAGTCTGGCTACTTTTCCACAGTTTAGTTCTTTGTTAGACACTCAATTTCATAATGACCCATTTCATTACACTTAAAAAATCTTACCACTGGATTTTCGTTGCCTGCTTGATCCTCTTCCTTACAATTACGAGCAATATGACCAGACTTACCACACCGAAAGCAGTTACCAAACTTGGATAAACATTCTCCAGGATGCATTTTAACACACTTCTCACAGGATGGATAGTTGGTTTTTTTACCTCCTTGGTTATTTGATGAATTCTTCCCCTTTTCCTGCCAACTGGACCTCTTATTATGTTGTTTTTCAAAGAACACATGATCATCGGCAAACTCCATTTCCACCTTCTCCACACATCGAACAAGTTTTTCATAACTTTTGAACTCACGGGAAGCTAAAGCCCTTCGATACTTTGGCTTTAACCCTGAGTAAAAATCGTTTATTTTACTATCATGATCTCGTATGACGTTTGGAGCATACCTTGCCAATCGAGTGAACTTTGGTTCATAAGCAGCCACTGAGTCATCCTCCCACCTCAATTCTAGGAACAATTTTTCAATCCTAAGATGAACCACTTTAGGAAAATATTTTTCAAAAAACATACCTTCGAATTAGTCCCAGTGAAGATCATCAATCTTATCACTATCCATGATATTTTTCACCATCGACCACCACTAATCAGATTCACCTTCAAAACGGTAAACAACAAGACTAACCTTTTGATGTTTTGAACAACCCATGACATCAAAAATCTTCTCCAGCGCTTTAATCCACCCTTCAGATAGCACGTGGTCAGATGATCCTCTGAATGATGGGAGATGTTGCCTCATGAAAGGTTCCACTACTGACATGTTCCTTTGCGGTTGATCTGGATGATCTCGTGCATGGATACCACCACCATTTATATCCTGAGTCAACTGTTCCATCACTGCAAAAAACTGTTCAGTGCCAATTCCGACCATCTCAGGTGGCTGATTTGGAAGGTTGTCTTCCTCCTGATGTCGTCCCATCATAGCAGCTTTTTTCCTCTGTGGAAAACCATTCCGAACAACGAAATATCTTATGCGAAGCAACATTGTAATCATTAAATGCTATATCATTTCAATCATACCATAAATTAACTTATAATTTAAAACATTTATAACTCCTAAAGATGTCCAAACCGACCTATGATACCAACTATAAGGCCCCGGCCTTAAACCTTAATTAATACTGAATTAAATGAATAATTCACATTGAGGATCTTTTCACGGTTTAGAGTTTTAGAGAATTAGGACATAACTATTACATCTCAAAAGATTACAAAGTAGAAACTTCTACTAAGTTTCCATAAAATAAAAACTCTTAAAAGGAAACATGTCTAGTTCCATGTTTTAGATAGCATGACTTTCCCTTGATCCCATCCTTGAACCTATTCCACATTAAGTCCTGTGAAAAACATTTCAAAAAACTTGGGGTGAGCATAAAAAGCTCAGTAAGGGATACATAGTGAATGAAAACTGTTAGTTTTTCAAAACAACAAGTAAACCACGTAAACTTTATCAAAGTAATACTTTTCACCTTTACAAAGTAGTAAAAACTCTTCAATGAATAAAAGATCATTACTTACCCTTTTTTAATCCAAAGATTGCCATAAAACCCATATAAAGATGACATAACATATAAAGGTAACTTGGGACATAAAAATACTTAAATGGAATAACCATACGGTCGACTTAAACACATATAACTTAATGAAATAGCCATACGGCTGAATTCCATACCCAATGCATTGGAGGTTATAACGTAACCACCCATCCTAGTATTCACGGCACCACCCGTCATATGGTTTATCCCGTAACCACCCGTCAAATGTCCAATTACCATTATAAAATCATAAGACATAAAAAAAATATAATGGAAAGAAAAAATTTCCACACTTTGATCACAATATATCACACAAATATATCGACATAACAATCCATTATAAAAACCATTTTCAATAAAAAAATACAAAAAGGAGTATATGGTATTTATTTCATTTTAAAAACATTACGGCATGTTGAGGAAGCCAAAGACCAAATAATACTCGCGGCGGCGAAAAAGATCGTTGTCACCGCGTACATTAAAAAGAAACATTCCTTTTTGTCGTTTAGTAAAAAGCTTCGTAGAAAATGATTCCTTTGGTATAAAAGTAAAAGTCAAAGGAGTTTATACACCGTATAAAATAATGTTGTGTATAAAACGAAATATTCCCAATGAAAGGAGATTGAGACGAAGTCCCTTACCTTGGGTCCGACTTGACTCGATCATTATTTAACATCCTGAATAATAAACATGAGTTAATTTCTACTTGCTTAAGAACCTTTTTCAAGTTCATTATTCCATTTATATCACTTATTTCCATGTTATTAACATTATGTAATCATTTATGTTAATAATGCTTGTTTTGTCGATATTTGGTTCTTAAGTCGAAAGTGGAATTCTTATAATTACATGTTGTTCGTGTGGTCAAAGGTTAATTATATCCAGAATGATATTCATGATTTGGATATCATATATATCATGTATATCCAGAATATACATGTATTCATAATATTACATAATCATTTAGAGGTAAGAAATGAAATGCACCGTTCATGGAGACGGTAAGCCGTACGTACGCATGAATGCTACTTTCATTTCTATGTCATATTAATCGAATTCAAACTAAATGAGAGGTATGTATATTTTAATTCCAGAATTATATTCATCATTTAGATGTAAAATACATCATATATATCCATTATATATATGTACTTATAATAGTACACTACATTTGGGGATAGGAAATGAAATGCACCGTTCATGGAGACAGTAAGCCGTACGTACGCATGAATGCTACTTTCATTTGTATCTCATACATTAATGGAGTGAAATAATAATGATAAAAAGGTATATTATAATTCCAGTATAATATCATATATAATATTATTAAATCCATCCTTTATACGTCCCATGCATGGCATTAACGAATCAAATCACTTTTAGGGGGTGGTAGTACGCACTTCCTAAAATGAAGATATTGCGTATACCCATAATAGAAGCCATAAAGGTATGCCATAAATGAAAAATACAGTAGCTTAAGGAAAACATAAACATATTATATATCATATATAAATATAGTGACATATTAATGGCCACCTTTGAAGGTGTTAGAAGAATATTGAACAATCATCGTTTCGTGAGGCAGAAATTCGGCATCCACAGAAACAGTATGTTCATTAACCATTAGATGTAGGTGTGTGTAAGTGTAGCTCTAATTCTTCTTATAACAACATCCTAGTATATTGAATATACTAGATTTGTTACACAATAAATGAATAAAAAGAGTTTAGGGGGTTGGAGAAGCAAAATAAAACAAAAGAACACAAGTGAAGTCATTACCTAAAAATCGGGTAACTCTCTTAGATTAGAGATCAAAGGCTTCCTTGGGAATACTTCTGCCCAAAGTGAGGCTTATAGGAGTAAGAGAGGGATTTCAAGAGACAAAAAGAGCAGAGCTTGGACGAACCAAAGGCTTGATAGGTGTGGGTAAGGAGGTAGAGGTGGGGGCCTTTTATAAGAGGAGAGGAGGGGAACTCTTGGAAAATTAAGAAAAGATACTTTATTATAAAATGATTTTCAGATAAAAAGGGTACCACAATTATAGATTTAAAGGATAAGGTGATAAGAGTTCTAAATCCACCCATCCAATAGGTTTTTGACATATGTAGGTCTTAGATTTTACATTATTGTTTCATTTTATTTAAATCGTTAAATAATGAGGTAATCGCTGCATCATCATGGTGTCATAAATAATTTAATTTATTTAATGTCTATAAATTAAAAAAAAATATCATGATGTAGGAAATATTTTTAGATTTATAATGAATATTTATAGTAAAAAATCTGACTTGTATAACCCCATTTAAGAATTGTTTTAGTAAAATAACTCATGTTTGTGACATTTTTATTTTAACTTTAAATAAAAAGTTATTAATGTCATTTTCCTACCAAAGAGGCTCCATGGGATACCCAAGTTGACCCATGGATTTTATTGGTCTTCCATGACACATCCAATATGGTTAGGAAATGTTTCTAGGTCATGTCATATTAGTAAAACACTATTTTTACCTTAAACTACACTAATTACCTCTAATCGCGATTAATAAACTTAAAAGTTACTATTCACCAAAAAAATTATTTTAATCCCATTGAACCACATTTTACTTCTTAATGACAACCATGTATGTTGTATAATTTAAATTCAAAACACAGAGGTGGTAAAATTTCATTTAAATGAAAAATTAGTTTTTTAAGTACCACTTAGTGATTTCACTATTCATCAAAAATTTACGTTTTTCAGAAAAATAACAAAACTGCACCCTAAGCTATATTTGATATTCAAAATTCAAAAATTAAGTCTATTTTACAAAATTCAAAACATATAAGTTGCATTAATTAATTTAATAATTAATTCCCGCTGTCAGAGCAAATAGCGTGTTTTTATGAAACAATAAGTATCAAAAGATTGACACTAGTTTAAGTCTGATTTCAAAGTGAAATTAATTTCAACGACCACTATTGGATTTAATGGTAAAAATATATTCTAATTTCAATTTAAAACCAATTCATAATATAATATAATCATATAAATAAATTATGTTAAAAATAGGTTTTGAATTAAAATACAACATTTTCACTATTCATTAAAAAATGAACTTTATCGGAAAAATACCAAAAATTTACACAAAGTAAATTTTGATGTCATGATTATAAAGAAGAATTTTATTTGGTCCAATAGAATGTATATGAATGACCAAAAATATATTTAAAGAAGGTTCGCCATGAAAAGGCGATAAGTGGACCTTTAGTGAATATTAGAGTATCTATGCCTAAAATTGAATTCTTTTCTTATTGTAAGACTTTATATTTTATTGGATAAATGTAAAAACAATTAAAAAACATATTTAATCATATTTTAGTTATTTCTATTCATTCCCACCAATAAAACAACAACGTGTTAACTACCACTTAAAACAATATCATTTATTTACTAGTGTGCAACGTAAGTTTTCAAAGAAACTCTTTGTTGCGTATCAGGTATGCTATCGAACATAACAACCCATTTAAAGTAAAATTAATATTCAATTCTAAAATATTAATAAATATAAAAATGTTTTATTATTTATTTACCTGGGATGTTACATCATTCCCCCTTTTGGGAATTACATCCTCACAATTTTACTCACTTATCAAAATAAGTGGGGTATTTATCCCTCATAGCATTTTCAGATTCCCACATTTCTTCTTCAACCATATTGTTTTTCCACAAAACCTTTACCTGGTGAATTACCTTATTTCTCAACACATGCTCTCTTTAGTCAAGAATCTGGACTGGTTGTTCTTTATAAGAGAGATTCTCTTCCAACTGAACTACCTATGGGCTCAAAACATGAGATAAATCTGGCATATACTTTCTCAACATCGAAACATGAAAAACATTTTGTACCTAAGATAAAATCGGAGGTAAATCCACTCAGTATGCAACTGATCCAACTCTCTCCATAATTTTATATGGTCCAATAAACCTTGGAATCGACTTTCCTTTCTTACCAAATCGCAACACACTTTTCCATGGGGAAACTTTGAGAAAAACATGATCACCTACCTCGAAAGATAGATCCTTCCTCTGGTTATCTGTGTAACGCTTCTGCCTGCTCTGAGCTATTCTCATGTGTTTCTGAATCAACTGAATTTTTTCTGCCATCTCTTCTACCAATTATGGTCCCATCAGCTTCCTTTCACCCACTTCATCCCAAAAAGCTGGAGTTCGGCACCGCTTCCCATATAATGCATCAAATGGTGCCATCGGTATACTGGAATGAAAACTGTTATTATAAGAAAACTCAACCAAACAAAGTTGGTGGTCCCAACTTCCCTGATAATCCATCGAACAAGCACGTAGCATATCCTCCAATGTCTGAATTGTTCGTTATGACTTCCCATCTGATTGCGGATGAAATGTTGTACTAAAATTTAATTCAGTACCCAACGACATCTGAAGGCCCTTCTAAATGTTAGAAGTAAACCTGAGGTCACGATTAGACACAATGGAGAGGGGAACTCCATGTAACCTGACTATCTATTTAAGATACAAACGGGAAAGTTGATCTAGAGAAAAAGTATCGCGTATAGAAAGGAAATGAGGAGATTTAGTCAAGCGATCACCAATAACCCATATTTCATTATTACCTTGAGGTGTCTTTGGAAATCCCACAATGAAGTACATGTATATATTCTACCATTTCCACTCTGGTACTGATAAAGGCTGTAACATCCCTTTCGGTAACTGCCGCTCTGCTTCAACCTGCTGACAAGTCAAACACTTCACAGTAAAATTAGCAGTTTCTCTTTTCATTCCATCCCACCAGTAATACTCTTGCAGATCTCTGTACATCTTAGTACTGCCAGGATGAACTAAAAACGGGGAACTATGAGCCTCACATAACAACTGATTCTTCAACTGTGAATCTCTAGGCACACATAATATCTTCTCAAGCCACAAAACACAATCATTATCAATGTTAAATTCAGGCAACTTACCCTTCTGAACCATCTCTACCTTTTTCTGCAACACACTGTCTTGCTTTTGTGCTTGCACAAAACATAAGGCCTTCCTTCACAAACAACTTATATGCCAAATCTCATCAAATACTTAACCAAAGGATCGAGTTCCGAATAAAACATTGTTAATGAAGCATTAATTTTTCGACTCAAAGAATCAACCACATTATTTTCTTTTCTTGGATGGCAATGAATTGTAAAATCATAATCCTTGATTAATTCCAGCCATCTCCTCTATCTCATGTTCAATTATTTCTGAGTGAATATATACTTTAAACTTTTGTGATCAGTATATATTTCACACTTTAATCCATACAAATGATGCCTCCAAATTTTGAGATAAAAAATAGCATCTAATTCCAAATCATGTGTAGGGTAATTTACCTCATGAGTTTTTAACTGACCTGAAGCATATGCAATTACCTGATCATTCTGCATAAGGACATAGCCAAGTCCTTTTAATGAAGCATCACTGTAGATAAAAAAACTCACCATTTCTGGAAGGAAGTGCCAAAACTGGAGCATTCACCAATCTTCTTTTCAACTCCTGAAAAAAATCATCATATTCTTTTGTCCAGAGAAACTTAACACCCTTCCGAGTTAGCTTAGTCATTGGACTAGATAACCGTGAAACCTTTTCAACAAACCTTTGGTAGTAACCTGACAAACCAAGAAAACTATGGATCTCAGTTACATTTGTGGGTCTTGTCCATCCCTCAACAACTTTTTGTTTAGCAGGATCAACAGTTATGCCATCTTTTGAAACAATGTGACCAAGGAATGAAATTTGTTGTAACCAAAACTCACACTTGATAAATTTTCCATACAGTTTCTTTTCTTTTATGGTTTTCAAGATAACCCTTAAATGACTTTCATGCTCTTCTTTACTTTTAGAAAATACCAAAATATCATCGATGAAAACAACCACAAAATTATCCAAAAACTCATGGAAAATTCTATTCATACGGTCCATGAATACAGCAGGTGCATTGGTTAACCCAAAAGGAATAACTACAAATTCATAATGTCCATATCTCGTATGGAACGCAGTCTTTAAAACGTCTGATTCTTTTACTTTCAACTGATGGTACCCCGACCTCAAGTCAATCTTCGAAAAATACTGAGCTGCCTAGAGCTGATCAAACAAATCATCGATATGAGGAAAAGGATACTTGTTCTTAACAGTAATATTATTCAAGGCTCTATAATCAATGCAAAGTCTCATTGAACCATCTTTCTTTTTAACAAACAAGACAAGAGCACCCCATGGTGATGTGCTAGGTCGAATGAAACCTTTATCTAATAACTCCTGCAATTGTTTCTTTAACTCTAAAATTTCAACTTGATCCATTCAATAAGGGGGTTTTGAAATTGGCTTAAAATCAGGAACTAAGTCAACAGTAAATTAAACTTCCCGATCATGAATAATACCAGGAAACTCATCAGGAAGAACATCAAGATACTCATTTACCACTGGCACATAATTAATCTGAACAGTTCCTTTATTTTCAACAATATGTGCAAGGTAACAGTCATTTCCATCTTTTACTAGTTTCTCAACTTCCTGATATGTTATCAAAATCATGGGTTCATTATTGTACAAAAACTAAAAATCTTTCTGAAAAGAAACCATTTTAGCTCTGCAGTCAATCTTAGAATGATAAACAGAAATCCAATCCATGCCCAAAATAACATAAAACTCTACTAGAGGCAAAATAATAAGGTTTTCTAGTAGATTCTTTCCACACACAACGATAAGAAGATTCTTATAATTCCTTTTTTCCTCAACGTTCCCTCCAGGTGTTTTTACCATAAGTTAAGGATTCATATCTTGAGATGGAATTTCCAATTTACTAGAAAACTTATCAGAGATGGTAGAATGTGTAGACCCTGAATCAATCAACACATTGGCATAATCTGAACAAACAAACAATGTAATGATACTACTTCATTCGATGGCCGAAATCCTACTGAAGTAGTTTCAAAGGATTTCACCACCCATTTTTGCTTGTAGTCTGGCTGATTTTCCCCAGTTGAGGCCTTCATTAGACACTCATTTGCATAATGACCCATTTCATTACACTTAAAACATCTTACCACTGGCTTTTCATTTCCTTCTGGATCATCTTCCTTAGAGTTACGAGCAATATGACCAGACTTACCACACTGAAAGCACTTACCAGACTTGGATAAACATTCTCCAGGATGCATTTTACCACACTTCTCACATGAGGGGTATTTGGTTTTCTTACCTCATTTGTTCTTTGATGAATTCTTCCCCTTTTCCTACCAACATGACCTCTTATTATATTGTTTTTCAAAGAACACCTGATCATCGACAAACTCCATTTCCACCTTCTCCGCACATCGAACAAGTTTTTCATAACTTTTGAACTCACGGGAAGCTAAATCCATTCGATACATTGTCTTTATCCCTGAGTAAAAACGGTTTATTTTACTTTCAAGATCTCTTATGAAGTTTGGAGCATACCTTGCCAATCGAGTGAACATTGCTTCATAAGAAGCCACTGAGTCATACTCTTGCCTCAATTCTAGGAACTGTTTTTCCATCATAAGACGAACCACCTTAGGAAAATATTTCTCAAGAAACATACCTTTCAATTCGTCCCAGTGAAGATCATCAATCTTAGCACTATCCCTGATATTTTTCACCATCGACCACAACTGATCACCTTCACCTTCAAAACGGTAAACAAAAAGACTAACCTTTTGATGTTCTAAACACCCCATGACATCAAAAATCTTCTCCAGCGCTTCAATCCACCCTTTAGCTAGCACAGGGTCAGATGATCCTCTGAATGATGGGGGATGTTTCCTCATGAAATGTTCCACCACTGACATGTTCCTTTGCCGTTGATCTGCCTGATCTCGTGCATGGATACCACCACTATTTATACCCTGAGTTAACTGTGCCATCACTACAACAAACTATTCAGTTCCGATTCCTACCATCTCAGGTTGTTGATTTGGGAGGTTGTCTTCCTCCTGATGTCATCCCAACATAGCTTCTTTGTTTCCTCTACGGAAAACCATTCAGAACACAGAAATATCTTAGGAGAGGCAATATGGTAATCTTTAAATGCTATATCATTTCAATCATACCATAAATTAACTTATAATTTAACACCTTTCTAACTCCTAAAGTTGTCTAAACCGACCTCTGATACCAACTATAAGGCCCCAACCTTTTACCTTACTTAATATTGAATTAAATGAATAATTCACATTAAGGATCTTTTCATGGTTTAGAATTTTAGAGAATTAGGACATAACTATTTCATCTCAACAGATTACAAATTATAAACTTCTACTAAGTTTCCATAAAATAAAAACTCTTCAAAGGAAACATGTCTAGTTCCATGTTTTAGATAGCATGACCTTCCATTGATCCCATCCTTGACCCTATTCCACATTATGTCTTGTGAAAAACATTTCACAAAACTTGGGGTGAGAATAAAAAGCTCAGTAAGGGATACCCAATGAATGAAAACTGTTAGTTTTTCAAAACAACAAGTAAACCATGTATACTTTATCAAAGTAATACTTTTCACCTTTATGAAGTAGTAAAAACTCATCACTGAATAAAAGATCATTACTTACCTTTTTGTAACCCAACGATTACCATAAAAACCATATAAGAATCACATAACTTATAAAGGTAACTTGGGACATAAACATACATAAATGGGATAACCATACGGTCGACTTCCACACATATCACTTAATGGAATAGCCATACAACTGACTTCCATACCCAATACATTGGAGGTTATAACGTAACCACCCGTCCTGGTATTCACGGCACCACCCGTCATATGGTTCATCACATAACCACCTGTCAAATGTCCAAGTACCATTATAAAATCATAATACATAAAACAAATATAATGGAAGGAAAAAATTTACACACTTTGATGATAGTATATCACATAAATATATTGACATAAAAAATCTATTATAAAAACCATTTTCAATACCAAAATACATAAAAGAGTATATGGTATTTATTTCATTTTAAAAACATTACGGCTTGTTGAGGAAGCCAAAGACCAAATAATACTCGCGGCAGCAGAAAAGGTCATTGTCACCGCATAAGTTAAAAGAAACATTCCTTTTTTTTCGTTTAGTAAAAGGTTTCGTAGAAAAATATTCCTTTTGTATAAAAGTAAAATTCAAAGGGGTTTATACGCCGTATAAAATAATGTAGTGTATAAAACGAAATATGCCTCAATGAAAGGAGATTGAGACAAAGTCCCTTACCTCGGGTCCGACTTGACTCGATCGTTCTTTAACATCTTGAATAATAAACTTGAGTTAATTTATTCTTTCTTAAGAACATTTTTCAAGTTCATTATTCATTTTATATCACTTATTGCCATGTTATAAACATTATTTAATCACTTATGTTAATATTTTTTGTTTTTTCGATATTTGGTTCTTAAGTCGAAAGTGGACTTCTTATAATTACATGTTGTTCGTGTGGTCAAAGGTTCATTATATCCAGAATGATATTCATGATTTGGATATCATATATATAATATATATCCAGAATATACGTGTATTTATAATATTACATAATCATTTAGAGGTAATAAATGAAATGCTCCATTAATGGAGATGGTAAGCCGTACGTATGCATTAACGCTACTTTCATTTCTATGACATATTAATGGATTCAAACTAAATGAGAGGTATGTATATTTTAATTCAAGAACTATATTTATCATTTAGATGTAACATACATCATATATATCCATTATATATATGTACTTATAATTGTACATTACATTTGGGGGTAAGAAATGAAATGCACCATTCATGGAGACGGTAAGCCGTACGTACACATGAACGCTACTTTCATTTCTATATCATAAATTAATGGAGTGAAATAATAATGACAAAAAGGTATATTATAACTCCAATATAATATCATATATAATATTATTAAATCCATCCTTTATACGTCCCCCGTATAGCATTAACGAATCAAATCACTTTGAGGGGGCGGTAGTCCACACTTCCTAAAATGAAGATATCACGTATACCCATAATGGAATCCATAAAATTATGAAATAAATGAAAAATACAGAAGATTAAGGAAAAAATAAACATATTATATATCATATATAAATATAGTGACATCTTAATGGCCACCTTTGAATGTGTTAGAATAATATTGAACAATCATCGTTTCGTGAGGTAGAAATTCGCCATCCACAGAAACAGTATGTTCTTTAACCATTAGATGTAGGTGTGTGTAAGTGTAGCTCAAATGATTCTTATAACAAAATCCTAGTATATTTAATATAATAGAGTTGTTACAAAATAAATGAATAAAAAGATTTTAGGGGGTTGGATAAGCAAAATAAAACAAAAGAACACAAGTGAAGACGTTACCTTAAAATCGGTTAACTCTCTTAGATTTGAGCTCAAAGGCTTCATTGGGAAGACTTCTGCCCAAACTGAGGCTTCTAAGAGTAATAGAGGGATGTGGAGAGATGAAAAGAGCAGATCATGGACGAACAAAAGGATTGAGAGGTGTGGGTAAGGAGGTAGAGGTGTGGGCCTTTTATAAGAGGAGAGGAGGGTCACTCCTGGAATGTTAAGAAAAGGTACTTTATTATAAAATGATTTTCGAATAAAAAGGGTCCCAAAATTATATATTTAGAGGATAAGGTGATAAGAGTTTTAAATCCACCCATAAAATAGGTTTTTGAAATGTTTAGGTATTATATTTTACATTATCTTTTAATTTTATTTAAATCGTTAAATAATGAGTTAATCACTACATCATCATGGTATCATAAATTATTTAATTTATTTAATATCTAAAAATTATAAAAAAAATATCATGATGTATGAAATCTTTTTATCTTTCTAATGAATATTTATATTCAAATATCAGACGTGTATAAGACCATTTAAGAATTGTTTTTGTAAAACAACTCATGATTGTGACATTTTTATTTTAACTTTAAATAAAAAGTTATTAATGTCATTTTCCTACCAAAGTGGCACCATGGGGTCCCCAAGTTGACACATGGATTGTCTTGGTAGGAAATGACACATAAAATAAGGGTTGGACATGTGTCTAGGTAATTTCATATTATTAAAACATTATTTTTACTTTAAACTACACTAATTACCTCTAATCGCGATTAATAAACTTAAAAGTTACTATTCACCAAAAAAGTTATTTTAATCCCATTGAACCACATTTTACTTATTAATGACAACCATGTATGTAAGATTTTTTAAATTCAAAACACAGAGGTGGTAAAATTTCATTTAAATGAAAAATCATTTTTTAAGTACCACTTAGTGGTTTCACTATTCATCAAAAATTCACGTTTTTCAGAAAAATACCAAAACTTCACCCTAAGTTATATTTAATATTCCAAATTCAAAAATGAAGTATATTTTGAAAAATTCAAAACATATAAGTTGCATTAATGAATTTAATAATTAATTCCCACTGTCAGAGCAAATAGCGTGATTTTATGAAACAATAAGTATCAAAAGATTGACACTAGTTTAAGTCCGATTTCAAAGTGAAATTAATTCTAACGACCCCTATTGGATTTAATGGTAAACATATATTCTAATTTCACTTTAAAACAAATTAAAAATATAATCTAATCATATACATAAATTTGATTAAAAAGAGGTTTTGAATTAAAATACAACATTTTTAACTATTCATTAAAAAATGAACTTTATAGGAAAAATACAAAAAATTTACACAAAGTAAATTTTGATGTCTCGAATCTAAAGAAGAATTTTATTTGGTCCAATAGAAATTATAAGATTGGCCAAAACTATATTTAAAGAAGGTTCTCCATGAAAAGGTGATAAGTGGACCTTTAATGAATATTAGAGTATCTATGCCTAAAATTGAATTCTTTTCTTATTTTATGCCATTATATTTTATTGGATAAATGTAAAAACAATTAAAAAACATATATAATCATATTTTAGTTATATATATTCATTCCCACCAATACAAAGGCTATGTGTTAACTACCATTTAAAATAATATTATTTTATTACTAGTGTGCAATGTAAGATTTCAAAGAAACCCTTTGTTGCGTATCGGGTACGCTATCGAACATAGCAACCCCTTTAAAGTAAAATTAATATTAAATTCTAAAATATTAATAAATATGAAATTGTTTTATTCTTTATTTAACTGGTATGTTACAGATAGTCTTACCAACATGGATTCTTTCAATATCTTCTTTCCAGAATATAATGGTATACGCCTAGAACAGTTCTACAATCCCAGTAGAAAATTTCTTGCTATAGTTAGTTATACCCCCAACAATCCTTTCCAGTATCCACTTCCCAAAACAAGAATTTTCTACAAATTTTAAATATCTAAAGTCACATGCTTCAATTTCTATCTTATTTTAATATCCACTTCCAAAAGTCTTCATTTCATCCATATGTAAACTGAATCATACTCTACCCATGTACCTTATTCAAGAACATAAACAATTATATTAAAGAATATGTTGGCCTTGACTAGTCCTCTATAACTTCAGACCAAAAAACATCCTCAACTTCTACCTGGAATAAAAAGTTTTGTTGGATACTCAAAAACATTCAATAAAAATACAGATCTCGATCTCTAGAACATTCAAGTGTCACATCATTTATTGGGACCTCAAAAATGGTTTAGGTGGGGTTCTTGAAATAATTCCCTTTTAATGAAATTTCCTAAATATTTAATTATCCTTAAATATTAGATATATCTTTGACACATTCAATTAATTTTTGAATCTTAAAATCTCTTTAATCTTCAGATATTTATTTGAATTCTTCAGAACTTGAAACTTTTATGACAAATGTATCTTGATTAGGATATTTTCCTGGCGTTAAAATTTTTCTATAAGAAAATTTTCCTTTCATAAGATATTGTACTATTATAAATTCTTCCTTGTGTAAGAATATTTTATATAAGAAACTTCACTTTTCGTATGAACAATTTTTGCAAGAAACTTTTCCTTTCATAAGATCTTTCTCTGTAAGAAACTATTCTTCATAGAAGATATTTTTCTATAAGAAACTTTTGACTTCATAAGAAAATTTTACATAGAAAAATTTTACTTACATAAAATCCATTTCTGTAAGAAATTTTTCCTTGAATAATATCTTATTATTTATGAAAAATTTCTTTTTATAAAATATTTTTCTATATGAAACTTTTACTTGTGTAAGAACTTTTTCTTTAAGAAAATTTTAATTTCATAAGATCTTATTGTGTAAGAAACTTTTCCCGGCATAACAACCATTTCTGTAAGAAACATTTCCTTTAATATTAACATTATTTATTGTAATTATTTCCTTACATGTGATCTTTTTCTGTAAGAAAATTTTCCTTGCATAAGAACATTTTGTATAAAAAAATTTCCTTTCATAAGATATTTTTATCTGAGGAAATTTACCTTGTGTAATATCTTTTTATGTAATTCTATTTTTCTTCTATAAGAACTTTTTTTTAAGAAACTTTTCCTTTCATAAGATCTCTTTCTGTAAGAAACATTTCCTTGAATAAGATTTTTTTTGAGTGAGATAATTTTCTTCCTCAATACACATCAAAATATTTTCTTTCCCCACCTTTTCATTATGACGATTTTATAAAAAGTTTCAAAACATACTTATTATTTATGTGGAACACTATACACCAAAGAATCATTAGATTCAATGCTAGATATGATTATCTCATAATTTTGGAAATGATTTTCTCAGAATTTTTAATATAATTTGTTTTGAATTATTGTTTCGATTTTCTCAGATTGTTGGATTCGATTTTAATTTATGGTTGGTTATGATTTTCCTAGAATTTTAGATCAAATTTTAAATGAATGTTGGTTCTGATTCTCAAATTCAGGAACAATTTTTCATAGAATATTGGATCTGATTTTCTCAAAATTTGGGATCCGATTTCTATAGAATTTTGGTTCCAATTCTCAAATGCTCGATCTATTTTCAAAGAATTTTGGATCCAATTTTCAAATACTGGATCCAATTTTCATTTTTCCTAAAAATCTTCTCAATATACTTTCTATCATCAACATATATATCTTTATACATCCACATATTGATCTATTGACAAGAAATACAACCAAACTTAATTAGGGTCCAATAGAACTATACCAATGGGATATCACATATCACAATACCATGGTTATAAATCATCACTTTATTTCAATTCATATTACTACTAATTGGAAACATAGTCTAATGTCAAAATTTTTGTCCTAAAATGCCAGCTCAGGTACCTTGTGGGTATACAAATCATCATCCTTTTTCCAAATACTCATTTATCACTATGGGTTTTGAAGAATCACTCCATGTACCACAAATCTATATCAATAATTCACATATTGGATTTTAAAGAATAAGTCCATGTCCTACACATGTATATCATGAACTCTGAAGTATCATAATATCAAAAATATTACAATTTCATAAACATCATGGTAAAGAATTATTAACCTTATTTTCCAACATTCTCACCATTTGGTACCAATTCAATGATCAATTAAATCTTGGTTCATCACTACAATCACATGAAAAAATATAACTCATTATTCATTAAACCATTTAGTTAATGAAAATAATCTCATAATACAAATTTTCTATAAACTCATAGCCACATAAATTGAATAATTACACAATCCTAATATCCTATCGATTCCACAATCACAATATTCCATCAATTAATTAACTAATTAAATAATAAAACTTCTCTAATTTAAATTTCCCCAATTTAACCCAAATCATTATTAATTGGAATTTCACAATTACGTATACTTCGTTTAAAAAAGACTATGGTATTTATAATATAGACTACCTTACTCAAGATTATTGATGAACTATCACCAACGGAAATCACAAATTGATTCAGAAAAACCATGTTCACTATGAAGAATGAGATCTAGATAAAAAAACTAGATCCAATATCAAATAGATTAGATCTATCAAAAAATTTTCCTAGATCCATCACCTACAGAAGAAATAATCTCATCAAAAGTTGAGAGAAGGATAGAGGAGAGGGAGGAAACTAGTCCATATGAGAATATTTTACTAAGAGAAGTGCATATCTTAAATCTAGTCTTTCATTCATCGATAATGGAGTTCATAAGGCATTAGAATTTTTCCAGGAACCTCTAGAAAAATATATATCATTTAGGGTAGATTTAGGTCAACTTTTTGTGATGTACTGGTGGTTTAGTAATTTTTAATATAACTTTAAGAATAATTTAACCTGCTCACGCAGTTTCCTAGATGAGGGGTGCCCAATTTTCCAAACCATGCCACTAAATTGTGAACTTATTACATGTGATTGTGTGTGTTTGGGGGGGTGAATATTTAATCCTAAGAGTAAGAAAAGTTTGAAAAACTACGCACTAGTTGCTGAATACCTCTCTATTAGGGTCATATGGTTTTCTAGTGCTGGTTGAATGGTTTGGGCATACTGTGCACCAACTGTGAAAAGCCCAAACCCCTTAAAGAAATAAAAAACTCACCCAAATGGACCCAAGATAAAAACCAAAACCAATTTACTAAAAACATGGAAAAAGAGTACCAATAACAATATTGAGACATATTCAGATAAGGTTAGTATCTTACAATCTCCCACCTTATAAAAGTTCATCCTCATGCTGTAATACCGAGAATATCTAAGATTATGAGTCACAAATATCTAGAAACTTGGTCCATATATCCACTTAACTCTCCCATTTCTCCTCTTGAACACGCCCATGATTTCACAATAATTAAAATAACAACATGGTATCTCTCTACAACACATTATATCTGCATTACAACACATGTATTAGATGATCCTTAAAGGAAATAGCTATGTCAAGATCAACATCATCCACATCGATCAGATGTGACGGGTCGGGGTGATACCATTGAAGTTGTGAAACATGAAAAAAAATTCATTCACAAAATTGTATCTCTTTGGAAGGGAAAATCAGTAATCCACTAGCACAATTGTTTCAACAACCACAAATAGTCTAACAATCCTATGTACCATCTTACCCTAACTCCAAATCCTACGATGAACCAATCTATTTAACACTTGATGGAACACAATATCACCAACTTCAAACTCAAGGGGTCATCATTATCTATCAACATACTAATTATTCCTACTCTAATCTCTATCCATACTCTTCCATATAAGATAAACCTACACTAAATTCTCCTACAAGAGACTTAGTCCCAAGAAACCTGACTAACCTACCTCCATCCAAGATTGAGGTGATCTGCATAGAATATCTAAAATAGACTCATATGGTGAAATATTTATAGTGGAATGATAACTATTGTTATAGGAAAACAAAATTAGTGTCATGTTATTCTCGCAAGACCCACTGATGTTAAGAACAAACACTCACAACATATCGTCTAAATCCTATATAGTACGCTTCAACTACCCATCTGTAAGTGGGTAGAAATGCATACTTAGTAGAACATGTGTACCCAGAGCCTTTGAGAATACCTTCCAGAAGAGCAAAGTAAAATAGAAGTAATTATATGAAACTATAATCCACAGAAGCCCATATTGACAAACTATTTCTAAAAAATATAATTATCCCAACAGATCCACTGAGAATGTCTCCCATATAGGAAAGAAATGTAATACTTTCATCAAATGGGCCATAATAAAATAAATATCATTATTCTTATGAGGCATCCTTGAGAGAACCACCAAATGAACAAGATAAATTCATCCAACTTCTATTCTAAAATGGGAAATGACAATAGATTACCACCAGGTCATTGATGCACTACCTTTACCTGTTGACAGGTGTTGCATCGTGTCACAAACCCTACTATCTTTTTCTCATGACCGAACACCAAAATTGCGGATGTAGGTCATGATATGTTTAGAACAAACTTGGATTCACCACCCACTCCAAGCCATGGAATTCAATCATCATATATTCCACATACTCATATGCACAACAATATGATTTCTTACGTAGATGATCTCATCCTCATGTATGGTCCATATGAAGGGGACTCCCCACCTTCAAGAATTTCCCTCATGGAAAAAAATCCTTGATCTTCAAACAACCTATCTCTAATATAATTAAAAAGTGTATACTCTACTGAAACCAATACATGGTCCATCTTTTCATGACCCTCATAAATCACCACCTTCATTTCATCAAGAAAAGTAATCAATTTTCACTCATCACTAGACTCCTTAACTGCTTCAGTATGAGTTTTCATATGTAAATCGTCAAAAAAACTATTTACCTTCATGGTAATATATTCTAGATCATAATATAATGAATATATATACGGTACCCACCTCCACTGATAGAGATTGAAATCTTATTGGGAAATGAAGAACTTTAAGATCTCGTGGTTAGTATACATAATAAAATTTTCACCCAATAGATAATTTTACAAACATTTCAATGCATAAACCACTGCTACTAACTCGAGGTCATGTTTTGGGTAGTTCCATTAATGTGGCCTCAACTGTTGAGACCCATATTTCACAACTCAATCTCCCAACATCAAAACCGCTACAAGACTAATAGCATAAACATCATTAAACATTGTATACTCCTCACCCGGGTCAGGTAGGACCAATATTGAGGAATTTTTCAAACAATTATTCAACTCCAAGAATGTGTTCTCACATACTCTAGACCATTAAAACATCATTCCATTCTTGGTCAAGACTATAAATGGTTCTTATAATTAGTAATAGTAATGGATAAACCTCCGATAACAACCCACCAGCCTTAGAAATCTGTGGATATAAAATAAATTCTTGGAATTCTCCCATGAAACAACTGACAGAACCTTCTCTAGGTCCACTGACACACAATCCTCTAAGACGATGTGATCCAAGAAGTGTACTTAATCAATAAAAAATTGAATCTTAGATATCTTGGTGTATAGATGATTCTCTTCTAATGTACTTTAGATGATGTCAAGATGTTGTACATGATCTTTATGGGTCTTGGAGTACACCAAGATTTGATCCACAAACAAAAAACACAAACTGAAATAGGTACAGATGGAATAATATGTTCATCAAGGCCATAAACACTGATGGAGTTTTTTTAAGCCTGAAAGACATCATAAAAAACTCCTATAAGACATACCTACTTGATAATTAATTATTTGGTATTTCATAAGGTCAAACTCTCAACTGATTATACCTCAATCTCAAGTTGATCTTAGAGATAACACAGGATCCAGTCAACTAGTTGAAATATGTCACCGATACGTGGAATAGGATACTAGTTACTCACTATCACCTTGTTTAACACTTGGAAATCAAAATATACTCAAAAAGATTGGTCATCCTATTTAGAAAACAAAACTATAGAACCCCATGTAGATGTACTTGGTTGGTTATACCCCTTATCCTTCAACTCTGTCAGTTGAGTCTTATGATCATCATGTATTGTTAGTTCCATTCTCTATGGTGGAATAAAAATTAGATCATCCCTAGAAATGAGATCAATTGTAAATTACACATATCTCTTAGTTGGAATCCATAACATGTATTTAGAAAACACATCCTAAAACCAATCTAATTTTGGTGGAAAGACATCATGATTTTCACCTATGTTATCCATCAATGAACTTGTGACTTGGGTAGTGAGATCCTCTAGTATTAGATGAAATGGTCATGTAAAACCTTCTCGGATATCCCATTATCCATGGTGAATATTTTTCCCCATCAGAAGATGTATAATTCACTTTACTATTGTAACATTCAATGTGGGATCAGTATCCTACTAACCAGTACATACCCATAATTAGGTTTTTCCTGAAATTTAAATGATATAAAGACGAAAACTGAAATGATACTGCCTAACACTGAGAGAAATCCCCTTGGACAACTAGATGTCCATTGACCATAAATCCAAAGCTGTATTTATCATCATAACCCCACTTATGAACTCCCCCTCCAAACTCAACCCATTCATAGGTTTTGTAGACATAAAATAGTAAGAGGCACGATTATCAAATAAGGAATTAGAAATCAAACAAGCTACAAGATTAGTACCTCTAATTGTCTATGGCCCAGCCTCTCTATCCAAAATAGTATTCTGAACAACGTCAAATTTTTCTACCCCACTTTGTTATGATGTAACATGAGTCGACTTTTCTATACCACTTTGATGATATGAGCGCTCTTTCACAGAAGCACTTGTTCCACTTCCTTAACCTCCATGACAAGTATAACTCCAACTTCTAGACTGTTATAGTATAGAAGAGACCCTTAACAAACTCTAATTTTAGTGAGCTACTCCATCACTCCTCTTATGTCATGGTTTCTAGAAGAACATCTGTATATTTCACATCCAGACACAGGCTCAAAACTATACTAATGTTTAGGAGAAATGTCGACAAAAGTGACCCGACATACCACACTGGTGAAAAGTCACCTGAGTAAGGTCCATTGTAGCTAATCCTTCCCCTTGCCTACTCAAATTTCCACTGACCTAGTCAACATTCTCATAATGATGCTTACTGCTATTGAAAGTTATACCTCTTGACCATCCATCCGAAACCACTTTTCCTCCACTAGAAACTTCCTTCAGGTTTCTTTTAGAAATTAGATATTGATTCACCACTTCTGAAAACATCCTCATATTGAAGATATTATCCCAAGAAATAATTTCACATTTAATCCCATCTTGAAACAACGTTTCCACAATAACCTCATCCCCCACCAATTTTGATGATAACTTCTGAATGTTACTAATGTGTCGAACATAGTACAATATGAACATTTTCCCTAGAGTAAACCTCATACAATCAACTGATCTCTACTACCTGAGCATCATAGGGTAGAAGTTTACCAAGAACATATCCTAAAATTACATCCACTCTATATTCTCATGTTTTTCATCTTGAGTCTAGATGTCCCCCAATGCTTTCCCTGACCATGTAACATATTAGCTACCAACATGACTCTTTTCTCACTATGAGTCTCTATGTGGTCTTGTATTATCTAGATAGAATCAATACAGAACTCAGTTTCCTCTACACCACCCTCCATGGAAAAATTTGAAGGGTGATGCAATAGGAACACCTATTTTAGAATAGATATGATTTTCACAACCCACCATAGGTTTTTTACTATAAAATGCATAAAACCAGAAAATTTCTAATCTTACTTCTCTCTGACTTCCTCACCCAGCACTAACAGTGCCTCATGTTCCACTAATATATAATCATTTCCAACCATATAATCATGTAATCATTTCAATGTTGGTTATAATGGAGGAATATCTTTATAATGAAAATCAAATTTCTTAGGAAACATAACTCATGTTTAACACATTTATACAAGAGGGGTTTATAATATTAGATAACATGTTATCCCCAAAATCCCTCCACACTATCAAAACCAATGTAATATCACAACATTTAACCATCCTATATCTAATCCGTGGTTATGAAAATTGTAAAATAATTCTCATTTTTAATGATTCTCATTAAGAAAAAATTTATTCAAATCATCCATAATTTTATAACTTCCAATGACTTATTAGGCACCATTTTAGTTCAATTACACAAGCATGTAAAAAAATTTCAATTCAACCGCTTATCCAGAACATACATTCTCATGTAGACCTAAAATTTTTCATGTCCTAATAAATCCTATGTTCCTAGAATGATGCATTCATACTCAAATATCAATCCATACCAGGACATGAGTCAAATCTGAGAAAAATGTATAAATAATTATCACATCACAAAACTAGTGCCTCACTTAAGGTGAAATAGAATCATCGGTAATAACACACATCAACCACAACCATCCTACCGTGGGTATTTGGATTTTACCCCTATACACGGGTTAAATACTCCCATGTATGAGATATTTACAAATAAATAACTCATCATATTCACTTTTCTACCTTTCCCAAATAGTAAGACAAAATAATGAAAAATAAAACCATCCTCTGATACCACTTTTGGACATACCGACTTGGTTCCCCACATTGGTGCCCTGAGCTGGTTGGTTACAAGACTTGAAGAGCATCTCCCTGTATGCCAGATACATCTGACCAGAAATGATGATCTAATATGAATACCATTGGGGAGACTATACCCCATTTATAGAAGCACCATAATAGAGGAATTAAATTACAATAACTTAATGACACAACTAATAACCATACAAAAGAGTATCACATGGTGAGTGAAAGAGTAATCCAATATCCAAACCAAAATAGTAGACATGTTATGCCAAGTATGTTCCATGTGTCAAATGTAGGGCCAAAATAAAGAAAAACTAACACTCCCAGGAGGGTCTTGAAACCATGTCTCGTTCCATCATCCATGTTCTATTCCAACTCAGCCATATAACATATTCCCCTTTCCTTTATCTTGTACTGCAAACATTATTTCTATTTGGGTACCCACCAGGTAGCCCAAGTAGGGTGAGAGTAAAACTCAGCAGGCCACCACCAACAACATACAAAATAAAATCTAGTCAATAATAGTGTATTTAGTTTTATTAATAATAAAGAATAATGTGTAAAAAATAATTTTAACATTTTATTATCCTTTAATTAACCACATAAACCCCTAGGTTCATGAGGACACCCTAACCATCAATACCTACATTGAACCATTTCAGAGACTGAAACATCTCCAAGGGATATGACATATATTAATACCATTTCTATAAATCATTTCTTCATTTCAATTCACATTATGTCTAAATGGATCGATATTCTAATGCCACCATTTCGGTCCTAGAATTCCATGTCTTATACCTCATGGTTATTTGATTCCTTAGTATATTTTCCACAACTCATTTTTCACATTGGGATTTTTAATCATTTGTCCATGTCCCACACACGTATATGAGTCAATCACACATGGGATTATGAAGAACCAGTATATGTCCCAAACAAATATTTCTCAAAATCACTTGTATCACAATATAAAACATATTAAAATTTCATAAACATCAAGTTAATTAATTATTATCCTTGTTTTAAAACATTATCATCATTAGGTACCAATTCCATAATAAATTAAATCTTGTTTCTTCACTTTAATCACATGAAAATATACAATCTATTAACCATTAAAACAATTATGTTAATCCAACAATATCAAAATCCACATTGTCAATTAACTCATAATAACATTAATTGACTAATTACACCATCCCAATATTCCATTAATTTCAAAATCATAATATACCATTAATTAATTAACAAATTAACTAATCCAATTTCACCAATTTGAATTTTTCTATTTTAACCAAAATCAACAACACATGAAAATTAATTTAAATCATTTCATTCATTAATTCAATTTCCCAATCTGGGTGATTTCTATTTAATAATTACATACACATAATTAAAACATGACTATTTTATTTTTAATTTGGACCACCTAACTTAATATCATTGATGTGAAATTTCAAAAGAAACATCTACAATTAAAGAAGAACCACCATGATCATGAAGAAGAATAATATCTAGATTCAGAACCTATATCCAAGATAAAATGGATTATAACTATAAGAACCAAGATCTAGATCTATCTTGAATGGTGTAAAAAATCCATTCGAAAGATGAGAGAGGGATGTGAGAGAGGGAGAGAAAAATAGAGATTATAATATTTTATTAAGAAAGGTCTAGATCTTTTATCTGGTATTTGATTCATCAAGAAAGAACTTTATAATTCCTTGGAATTCATCTAAGAGCCTTCAAATCATAGAAAAAAAATTTAGGGTCATGTTGATTCGAATTTGGGTGAAGTCTGAGGATTTTTGGAAATTTTAATCTATTATATGTAATAGTTAATCATACATTTATTGTTTCTAGGGTAGGGGGTACAGTCTTCCAAACCATGTGCATAATCTGTGAATCTCCTTTGGGGGGTATGATTACTCTAAAAAGGGTGAACTACTTTAAAATACGTGTACCAAATTTTCAATCCCTCTCTGTCTATGTTTTCCCATTTTTTTTGGTGTAGGGTGCACAATTGGTAAAATATGCACCAAACTTCACTACCTAAACCCCTAAAAAACATCGAAATTTAACCCAAACACACCCAATATAATACTCAAACAATGCATACTGAAAACAAGGAAAAGTAGTACATGTAACAGTTTCGAGAAATTTCCTGAAAAGGTCAGGATATTTCTTTGTTGATTTTTACCATGAAATATATATATATATTAATCAAAATTAGAATTTTTTTTAAAATTAAATTTTATTTAGGATGTAATTTATTAAAATAGACCCATATATGGATCTATCTATAAGATTCCCATTGGGGGATTTTAATTGGAATAAAATTATGGTGATGAAGATTGGACCTAGCTTCTATATTTGGTCCATATCATGGGATAAAAACATTTTGATATATGTATTTAACATAAATTAATAATATAACTCAATATCTAACCATTCATTGAATTAATAGTCATGAAGAAATGTATAAGTTATTCAACCATACATATCCAGATCATGGAAAAATTATTCCATAAACATTTCTCCTAGATACTTATATACTTGAATTATTTTTATCATCTTCTTGTGTAAAATGTTGATAAAAAACATCATTCCATAATTTTTGAAGTATGTTCAAACATATGGTAGGATAGGTGTAGTTTTGATGTTTTATATTTTCATCATCCCTTTTTATAGGGTGTTAAACTATATTTAGTCACCTTGGGAGGACTACAGATATCATCCTAAGCTTCTACAAGTAATTATTTTGATTATATTTTTATTTCATTTTTTAATGTTATGTTTCTAATTTTCTATATTTATTTGAGATCTTCTTATTATAATATGACACCCATAGTCAAATGATTATATTTGTGGATACCTATTCATGTGATAATTCATGACCTTGTCCCTTATTCCTTTCCAATTATCAACCATTGAGTTTTTAGGGATCCTATTAGTTAGTTCAATTTATATGAACAGACCAATGGTACGGTAATTATAATTCATGGAAACATGAACTCAAATGTACAAACTTGGACACCACATAAATTTATTTTTTTCTCTGCCTTGATAATTTTGGGTGATGATGTTAGATGAAAATCAATCAATCACCGACGGTTTCCAGTAAATCACATTTCATTTCCAGCTAGACCCTTATATGTATCTTAATAATGACTCACTTAATAATCTATTTTCAAAATTTAAAATCATAGATTTAAATATTTATCTTTATCCATTTAATAAATTATGGTTGATCATAATGTGTATTACTTAATGTTATCACACTTTAATATAATTGTGTCAACTCTCATGTTATCATTAAATAATTTTTCATTATCACATAAACCAAGACCATAATTTAATTAAAACCCCATTATTTTATTAAATAAAGTCATTATTTAAATATTCATAATCTAATGATATATAAATCGATGAGTTTGGATTCCTTATGTACAATGAATGTTTTTATAAAAATAAACATCTAATTTGACATGTTTGATAGAAAAATTTATTTTTGATACCATTTTAGAGAGCTAAGATAATTTTTTTGTTTAACTATTTTATATTTTATTTCATAAACATTCATTCATTACCTTCCCATTCTATATCTCCTTATCTTTTTTAATTTGTGTATTTATATTTTACCTCTCAATTTTTCAATCTTCTATTTTTTTAATATAAAATTTCTATGTATTTTCATTATTTATTTCTTCTTCCACAACTTCTAATTAATTATGAAATATAAGAAAAATACTTCAATTTTTTTTTGAATTTCCTAATAAATAAATGGAAAAAATACTTTAAATGGTATTAGAAATTGAAAAAACACTTCACATAAACCATTAATCATAATGTGTAAGTCAATGAATTAAAATCAAGGAGACACTTGTGGAACCTTAATTGATGTCAACCCAAGATAAGTTTGAGACAAATGAAATCCATAAAAACATGGTATAAAATAATTAGACTTGAAAATAACTGACCACCCCTTATGTAAATTACTAACATGCATACAATGAATTCCCATAGGATGTAGTCAACTTTTTGTTGTGATCAAAACTCATATACCACCTCTATAATTCCATGATCTTCCTAGAGAGGACCCTCACAAACACCATTAGGATATTCAAATTTTGTTATCAACCATGAAAACCTATTTTGTTCTTGATGGCCTCATATAATTATGGTATTTCACTTTTTCTATTGATGGTGAATACCAAGAATGGTTATGTTATCATCTAACAACAATTAGTGGTTGAAAGTACCACAAATTAATCTTTCATTATATGTTTTTTTCTAAAATATAGATCCAAATTTATTGGAAAATAAATATGTGGAATTATGAAAGTATAAGGAGCGACTCATTATGAATGCTGGGAAATATTTAGAAAACCTTTCTCAACATTCACCCACTATAAAATTCTAAAACAACTAATAATTCATTACTTATACGAGGGGATTTCCCCTATAGATAATGACTTGATTGTTGATGTAGATCATGGTGCTTTAGTAGATAAAAATCATACCACTTCTCATGGCTTAATATCTAATATAGCTAAGAATGGAAAAAATTTAGTAAATGAGTGATAACACCAACATGAAAGATCATCAGTTTATCCATTATTTATTAGAATAAAATGTGGATAAAAAAGATATGGGATTCATTAAAATTTAATATAAATGTATAAAGTTCAATTTAATTCAAAATATAAGTCATTTTCCTTAAATTGTTGTATTTTTTATAATAACTGTCATTAATATTATCAATTTCCTTGAAATTTAGATATATTTTAATCCAATGAAATATTATTTCATTGGAATGTACTTTTTCATTAAATAGATTTTAGGAAGGAAAAATCATATTAAACCCTAATGATTGGTAGAAATAACAACCATAGTACCAATTGGGAGGTAACTAAATGTATCCCAAATAGAATTTTTGTTAACAAGGCCAAGGTACACATTATTATTGTCCTTTATATTCTCACATTGGCCATTATATTCTGACTAAAATTGAACTATTTCTAAATGACATGACAATGAAAATTTAATCCTATATCCACCAGTTCCAACAGAACACTCAATATGGAATTCATGACCAATAGATTCAAGTGCAGAAACTAGAAATCACCTTATGTGATACATTGATGCAATATTATAGATAAATACCATCCCAACATGTTATAAATCATATAAAAAAAGTAATATATAAGATGTTACACTTTTTAGTTTTAAATAACTTTATCTTTCTAATTATTCTTTACAAAAGGTACTTACTCCAAATAAAAAATACCACTCTCAATCACCATTATATTCATGTGAAGATAAAAAAGATAAAAAAACATGAAGAAGTTATCACTTTAAATTCCCATAATCTATAAGTTCCAATTTATTATTCGAAAATAATTTCTCAATCAATGAAAAAATTTAATAATGAAATTGATAATTATATCATTGGTACATTTAATTAGGTAAAAGTTAATATTTCTCTCTTGGATGTAGTTACATAATTCATTCATATTCCAAATTATTTAAATATAATTGTACTGGAAGGTGAATAATAATGGGGAATAAGATATTAAATATTATAAAGAATTTTGTATCATTTATAAAATTTGGGATACTGATAAAATGTATGGATATGTGAACCTTTATGTTACCCATTAGAAAAAGTGAGACTATATTTTCAATGAAATACTTAATTTAACTACTTTAATTAATGTGATTCCTTAAAATTTGTATAATTTATTGTTTATTAGAGAGATTCATCAAACAATAATCATGGTAAAAATTTCCATCCAAAGAACAACACACCAAACGAAAGTGATTTAATAAATCCTTGGGTGAGTGAAAATTATATCTTCACTACAGACTTCTATTTGATTGAGGTGGAAGATGTCCAAACACAAAGACATGAAACTCTCTTACCCGAGAGGCAATTACTTAAAATAGTGATGAAAATCATCAATGATCAAAATGAAAATTTTCCTTAAAATAAAAGATAGAAAAGATAAGCTCATATTTAATTTATTTAATAAAAATTTTAGTTAAGGATCACTCTACTCTCTCTATTTATTTGATGGATGTGATGTCTAATGACATACAGACACAAAATTATTTTTTAAACCCATATTTTGATTATTATTCCTATTTTTTATTCATTAATGATTCAGGTTCTAATTTATGTTTTTTGTGATGTGTGGGTTTTGAAAGGTGTTTTTTGTATTTTAATTAAAATTTGTTTTCATTATAAGGAATCCATGACCATTAATGGTTTTGAAAATATCATTTTCGTTTATTATAAATCTACAGATAATAAACATGAGTATATATACAATTTCATTGACCCCAGTCCTACAAAATTCCTATCCTTAGTCTAAAAACCATTGGTGCTGGAATTAAAATAACTCAACTCTAAATTAAAATATTATTTTCATGAGGGTATTAACCTATTTAGAGTCATTATTTATAATAATTGATCTTAATAATACGAATTAAACTACAAGACCTTATCAGAGAGAGTATAAAAATATGATTGGATGGAAATTGACTACTATTCATTGGATTGGATAATCTATTTTAATTTTACACATACTTTTACTGGATGAGGATAAAGGCAAGATCAATTCTGGTCAAATATTATCCTTATTGATGTTGTAAAAAGAACATTATAAAATTAATTTTTGTGGGATCATATGTCCGATATCTGATATTAAATGGGTTAGACCAGAGAAAATTATGTCAAATAAAACTAGAATTAATTTAGATTCAAATGAAAGGAATTAATTGGATCCTATAAGTGTGAAAAATAGTTGGTGATTCTCTATTACCAATCATCAACTAAGTCAACCCACAAAAAATGAGCACTTTACTCCAAATTTCGTTGACTAAATGTTATAATTATTTACTGGTAAGATCCATTATTGTTTTCTTTATTGATATTTAGGATATTTTTAAATCCTTATCCTCCATGAGGATAAAAAGGTGAACAATTACCTTTTCATTCAATAAATTTAAATATAAGAAGATTACATTTTGTTCATGTAATACTCATGATACTTTTCAGTGCTATATATTGAGTATTGTTTCTGAGTCCCTTGAGAATTACATTGATGTTTTCATGGATAATATTATAGTAATTTATCTTCCATTAATTATTTTATAGAACAACTAGGTTCTATCATTCACTATTTAATTTGAAAAGATATAATATTAAATTACCATAATTATTTTTAGTTAATGTATGACATAATAATGTGGATTCAATTTTGTGTGACAAAATTAAATTTGATAAATATGAAATTTCATATAATTACTTACCTAGAATATCCAAAAAAAATCATAAGGTGTCGTATTTCTTGTTTCATATTGGATTTTAATGAATATTCATTAAAAAGTTTATTAATATCTCAGATCCCTTATAATGATTATTATAAAATCATTCAAAGATTGTTTCTTATTGAAAATTTTAGGATTAATTTAATTCACTAAAAGAGATCCTTATATACCTAACCATTATTTATTCAACTATATGGGATATCCCATTAAAACTTATATGTGATGAATCATAATTTTCTTTTTGAGTTGTTTTATTTTAATGGTTCGAGAGGGATCCACATGTTATTGAATATGCCTCACACAACCTAGAACCTACCCAATAAATTTAAACCATCACTAATAAATAGCATATTTTCATTATTATTTCCTTGTGGAAATTAAATTTATATCTTCTATGTTTAATTTCACTCATGTTTTCATACAAAAAAACCCTTTAGATTATATTTAAACTTTTTGAGGCTATGATTCCCCTCATTTGGGGGATGTTCCTCCTCAAGAGTATTTCATAGAGATTCACGAAAATTAGGGAGTGGAAAATGTTATATCTGATCACATTAATAGGATTTCCACACAAATTAACCACCATGTTGAATCATTCCTCCCCATAGGAGAGTTCTTCTTATATGAGAACCATTATGATATAGTGAACTTTAACTTATGGTATATAAATATTATGATATTATTAGTGATATATTGGGTGCCCAATAATTTTACCTACTAACATTCCCTAAGGAGTAAGAATGAGTCATGTTGATATGATTGGTATGGATCAAACTTTTGGTGAAATTTTTATGACCATATTAACCATCGGTGCTTCCCTGATAATGGGTTTACATTTGTTTTGATATTTTTCAATAATATGTATTTTGGGGACCAATTTGGTTTCAACATAAGTATTAAAAGGTATTTTATCTGGCAATTATAAATCAAAATTTTATATATATTCCCAACAGTCTTTTAAGTCATGTAAATAATGTCAATTCAATGAAAATATATCTTGGTGGAATTAAATATACTAATAAACCATGATGTTTATGATATATTTGATGCATTTGGAATTTAATTCATTTATTCCTTAAGAAATTAATTTGTATTTGTGTATATCTTATTAGATGTTGATTATGTATCAAAATGGGTGTAAGTAAATGTAACCACGACTGATTAATCTTGAATGGTTGTCTACTTTGTGAGATCTTGAATTTTTAGAAGGTTTGGTTTTTCTATTTTTATCATCAGTGATCATGGTTATTATTTTTATATGAAAACATGAAAATATTTCACAATAATATGGTATTAATTACAAAGTATCAACTGTATATCACCCCCAAAATAATTGAAATGCTAAATATTTAAATTAGGATGTAATGTGGATAAAAAAAATATTACAATACAATATGAAGGATTAGAGTTTATGCATAGATAGTATACTTTGATATTATCATATGTATTTTAATGTTTCCATCATAATGTCACTATACATGTATATCTTTAGAAATTCATGTCCTCTCTTTATGGGGGTAGAGTACCAGCATATTGGGATGTTAAAAAATTTAAAAAGAATATCTCAGATATAGGTGAGTATAGGATATATTAGATTCAGGAGTTGGAATAAATTTACAATAATTAATATGAGAACTATAAAATCTAAAAACTGAATACATAAGATATCTATGGTGATATTAATCATTAATTGAAGTTTTATATTGGTGAGAATGTCCTCATGTACAGTTCTAGGATAAAGCTCCACCCATTTAACAATTTTTCCCGGTAGCCGGGTTTTTACGCTATTACTAGTGATTAGCCTTTATGTACTATATAATATTTGTATTTTTATAGTAGATGAAGGTTTAGTATTAATGTGAATCTATTTAATAATTTCTATATGGATTTTCCAAAACATATAGTAGAGGAACTACAACTAAAAGATTCCACCTAAGACACTAATTTGAAGGAATCTCATAATAAATAATATTATTTATTTTTTTATTTGTTTAAATTTATTTTTATAATTAAAAATTAATTTTTATGTGTGGTGAGAGACACATAATATAGTAATATTTGAGTTTTTTTTTAAAATTTAAAAAAACTATTGTTTCGATTTTTATTTATTTTAAATAGTGTTTTGTTTTTATTTTAACTTTATGATTAAATAGAAAATTCAAAAGAATTTTTCACACATTAGTCAATTTTTTATGGAAATGAACAGGGGTTTGAAAAAAAATATTTAAAATTAATTTTTCTATAGAATATTTTTTTTGAATTTCTATTTTCAAAACATTATTAGGACCCCAAAGGATATTGTAAACCAATGTATTGTTAGTGCTAACCAATAATAAATTTCACAAAATTCTAGAAGTTATCTGAATAAAATTTTTCAAAACCTTCATTATACCTTATTTTGAGTGAACTCAGATTATGATTTTGATCTAGAGCTTACTTTTATGATTAATAAAAAAATATGATAATTAGGAAATTTTCATGTGTGATTGTGGTGTTTTTTTATTTGAATCATTTATTTCCATATAATTTTGTAACTATCCCTTACATAATCCCCTATTAATCCCATAGTATATTTTAAATTGCTTATAGTTTTACTAAATTATAAGTTTATTTTTTACCTACCATTAAAATTGTTCTAATTTCATTATAATAATTCATTTTGAGTGTTGAGGAATTGGGGTAAATCTTATCTTATCCGGGGGATTAGATACATTGTATGTGAATATTGGGTTTGGTTACCATTTTGGGGAAGGTCAACAAGTTCTATATATTTTAATATAATTCATTTTACTCGTATTTAAATGAAATAATAAAAATGATAATGGGATTTGATTATTCATAACGATCATTTGTACGATTAATACCCTGCGAGAACAAGAGAATGAATTATTATTTCTTCAATATATTTTCATATCATCCCACTCTCAAAAAAACGAGAAAAATACATATAGAAAACTATTAAAGATTAGATGAGAAATAATTCATTGTAATTTATAGAATATAATTTATATCCTTAGCTTAAAAAGGGAAATTGATGTGGGAGATTCACATTTGTGTAGTTTTAGTGAGTATTATTCTACATATTTGAACTATTAATCATGTATTATATTCAAATATAAATACCACCTTTTTTAGAACTTATTATTTTAATATGAGTCCTACTAAATCTAAGCCACAATTGAATTATATAGATATCCACATGAATTGAAATATATTATTTGTATCTTATGTGAAGATTTGGGCTTCTAACTAAGACCATGGTATGATTTTAACGAATTTTGGTTTATTATAACTCTTCAAAAATTTAAAATTCTATATAAGGATGATTTAAAATTCATTTTTAAGTAGGAAGCAACATATCATATGGGTGAATGAATGAAGGTAAATAAATTTTAATTTTATAGAATAATAATGAATGGAAGACTGGATTAATGAAAAAGAAATTATGGATTTCACTTTAATAAATCTTGAAATTTTTCTGACCTTTGATTTAGTAGGGTAATTTAATGCATATATACTAATTTTCATATAAATGGAATGGTCTAGGTGTGAGGCTGTGATTGAAAATTGATATATCATTATTTTTCCCCATATTTTTGTTTTTTATATTGTATATGTATTTATTAATACTATTATTAAACCCTTTTCAATCAATATATATTTTTAACTCATCATATGGAAACAAGTTTTAAATTTCAAAATTACACTATGATTCAACCAGGTGGTATATTATTATTTTTATCATAATATTATACACAATGATACAAATATTAATTTCTTAAGATTAACAATTAATTTTTTTATAATTTCCTAATCTAGATATAAAGAAGTATTCATTCATAAGAGGATTAATAGTCCCCTCAATGAGAAAAAAATCTAGGCAAGGTTGATTGGACCTACATTATGTTTTTATGATATCATTGGTGAAGGAAATAAAAATGATATAATTATACCTCTATTAAATATTTTACTCAATATTTTATTTATATTCCTTATGAAATTTAAATACTCTACGTATAGGTTAGTCAACTATGTTGGTTAAGTGGATGGAGAAGTATTCCATGAACAATTCACATTCCAATTTAGATACATTAATTTTTTTTTTCATTTTCACATATAAAAAGTTTAATAAGAAGATCCATTTACCTCATTTATATTGTATGTTTGACCATATTTTTGGATATGTGGCTTTAGAATATTTTATATTTTACTCATCCACCTTCATGGAGTGCTAGAATCTATGTAATCACTAAAGTAGGAAGATTGACATAATCCTAAGAATCAACTTTAAATTATATAATTAATATTTTAATTTCATGTTTTAATGTTTGGGTTTTCATATTACATTTTTTTGGAATTTTTATAGGTATGTTACATTGGAAATCAAAGGATCATGTTTGGGGGTACCTATTAATGCGGTGATTCATGCCCCCTCTTCTATTACATGTACATTCTAAAGTATTGTGTTTATATGAACTGTATGAGTTGATCATATCCATGTAGGGAAACACATTTTCGTGTATTGATAAGTCATTGGAACATGAAAAAAATAATTCAAATATTTATAACATATTATTTTCTCCAAGTGGTTTCTTGATGAGTTAGGGTAATGTCGTCGAACATAAATCACCCGATCACCAACGATAATCACATTACATTTCTGATTGAACCCATAGAGGTACCCTAATAAAATCTCAATTTAAAAAAAATTTTAGAAGTAAAATTTAAGTATTTTATGATGTATTCCTACAATTTAATGTGATTATGAATGAGAATAAAGAAGAATAACCTAGGTGATCACACTTTAATAAATTTTTTTGAACCCCTCTGATTTACAAACATTTTTCTTCATTACCTCATTAACAAAAAACCATTTCTATAAAACCCCATATATAATATATATTCAAACCCATATTTTAAATTTAATGATACAAGGAACTATTAATATATGATCTCTTAAATATTCCATACGATTTTTTTAGTAAAAATAAACATCTAATGGGACACATTCAAGGACATGATTATGTGAACTATTTGAAGAAGGAATTGTGAAAGATAAATAATGATCCATGATATTAGGATTTAACTAGTAGAATCGTATCAGATAGATATATGAATAGTACTCGGGTAATAATAACGATTATTTTTGGATGGTTACAATACCTATACGTAAGAGAAAGTTAGAATATGCTATGTATTATGAGGAAGATATTATAGAGGGTATATTAAGAGACAGACATGATGGTTACTTTGACAAAAATAATGGGACTGATGACCCATCCAAAAATTTCTCTGATGGGGAGGAGGGAGAAAATATATATTTTTATTTAGGTATGAATAATGGTAGGAAATGTACTTTAATTACAGTGGATGGGGTATTCAGTTAACAATGGGAAGGAAAACTTGCATTGAAAGGATTATTCCAAGCTAATTAATGTAATGATAATGAGATTTATGTGTAATATGATTAGATCCAATATGAGATGAAATTCAAAAAATAAAGACCTGGTAGTTTTTAAGGGGTCAAGGTATCAACATTATATTGAAAAGGGAAGTGGGTTTGAATGGGAGGAAATTAATAAAATCATATTGATATGCATGCTAAGTATTTTCTTTATTCTAAATATATCATCATTTTGGGTAAAAAGGATTCATATTTTGAATGAGATACCTTTGATAGGCTATGAGGTTCACGGTGCCTAACTTTGGCTATGGGATGGAGTGGATTTAGAAGAATATAAGAATAAAAAGGTAACCATACACATAATATGGGATTCTAAATACAATTTAAGGAGGGGATAGTAGAATATTTATTTTTCATTAATAAATTAGTAGAGTAAATTGATAAGAGGTATGAATGAAAGTTTGAAACAAAATTTATTTTTGGGAAAAATAAATTTGATTGATATTAAAGATCAAAAGTTTCTCCATGGATTGATTAAATGAAAGATAAATGTGGAAGTGTAGATCATGAAATGGAATAATGTGGATTCATCTTTCTGAGATTTCATTTAAAATTAGTTAAATTAAAGTAAATTCCCCATTTATTAGGTCCTTTAAATGGTTCATGTTTCCAACATTGTAATGTTTATTTGTAAGGGATCAACGGTTCTCATTGTAGTACAATCTCTTTGAGTTTTTTTCCATTTTTTGGGTTCCCATTCAATCCTAAAAGTGTATTTTATTGATAATAAAAAATTATAATTAATACGAAATCTTAGATTTCAATGTGTATGATTTGATCACAATATCATCCTAAAAAGAGAGAATGATCAACGGATGATAGTAACCATTTTTGTAGATGATATAATATTTGGAGGATTGAGTGAATAATTTTTTTATAAAATTAATGATATGTGTTTTATAAATGTAAATTATTGCTGGTTTATGTCTTTATTTAGTTTCTAGGTTATATAAGAAAAGAATTTCGTATTTAATTCTTAGTCCAATATTCAAAATATGTTTAAAATAAGTCTATAATAGAGGACAGAAGGCAATGTAAACATTTTTTCTACCCAAATGAAGTTAACAATGGATTATGATGGAAATAGGTCAATGTGATATAATATAAGAAAATATTTAGAAACCTATAGTATCCCATAAAAATATGACTTGAAATTAAGTTTTACACTTTTCGAGAATTGTGGGAAATATAATTTAACAGGAAATACATATGATAAGGGTAAATAAAATTCAAATATATGAAAAATTAATTATCAATTTAAATGTATTAAATTATATTAATTAATAGATAATATTTCCTGGGATTTATAGATATGTATTTCACTAGTTCTATGGTTTATTGTAAGTCAACATCATGTTATGAATTTTATCATGGTGACTTGGGTATTTATAATATAATAAATAATTAACATTGTATCTCATTGAGAATTTTGTAAGCTGAATACATTAAAACTACTCATGTTTGTAGAAAATTTATTTAGATTATCCAATCACATAAGGATTTTAGAATTGATGTGAAGTCTCTAACATCAATGAATTTATAAAACCAATGTGAAATTAAGATTTGAAGAAATCCAATCCCTAACTCAAGTAAATATCATATAAATAAGAAATATCACTTCATAGAGGATAAATATTATTAAATGATAGTGTATTCATAGTATCTATCAATACAATGTCAGTTTGTAGACATTATAAAGAAGACACTATAGAAGGATGATTTAAAGAATTATTTTTTACTCTTTTAATTCAACCAAATATATTAAATTAGAAAAGAGAGGGGAATCCTACTCCCCAATAGTGTTTATAATTCCACTATTTTTCTTAATAACTGGTTCGTGGAAATGTGTGTTTTCTATCATGTTTTTAATGATTAGGATTTATATTATCACTTTTGAATATCTCGGTAACTGATTTTGGGTTCATTAACAAAGGGTGAGATTTTTCCCAAGTCATGATCAGATAGAATCATGCTATGTCATTAGATTTCACATGTTTTCCCAAGTCAAGACGATATATATGAACGGTATGTCTTTAAAGGGGGTGAGTTTGTAGAATTATATTTTTCTTGGGAAAGGAGGAATTTTATTATGTAATAAGAAGGAGATAGATTGATTTGTTAAGAATATTTTTTTGGGTAGATTACTCAAATTTTCATTCATAAAGAGTTCAACGAATTTAAAATTGATTAGAAATCATATTGAACATTTGGTGTAAGAGGATTGGTTATCACCGGGTGGTATCTTGATATTAGTTTCTTATCTTGATAACAATTGGTGTCTAGAAATAATCATGTAGAATAAAAATGTATTTTAATTAGGAATTATTCATTTGAACCCATATTTATTATGCATGTCTTGACTCACAGGATTTTAGAGTGAATTATAAATAAATTAATGATTCTATATTAGCAGAAGAAAGGTTCACCTAGTTGATTGATTGTTCCTGCCTGAATGGCCCGAAGGCCTTCATTTTTTATTGATTTTTGATAACCCCTCTTTCAAGGGATGAGAGGGAACCCTTAAAAGGCCTGAAGGCTCAGAGATTACATGGCCCGTAGGCTTAAGAGATTACATGACCCGAAGGTCTTAAGGGAATTCAACCAGACTATCTACAAGGAACTGCCCCTCCCCAGCATCTGCATCTTGATAGTAGCTCTCCACCTTTGGTTTTTGAATCCAATTACGTGTGTGTGTGTGTGTAAGTTTTAAATAACTTGAGGTTGAACTGGGGGATGTCAAATACATCACCTAATTTTGTGTTACCCATGTCTCCAATGAAAAAAACATCAAATTTTATATGATTTTTCTCAAGATATTCCAAAATTTTCATTATTTTCAAAGCATAACCCCGTGATAAAAATTACTGTAGAAATAACTTCATGTTTTGAGAATTTAAAAAAAATATCAAGATTCAAGAGAATTAATTGATATGTATAAATATAATGTATTATTGGATTTAAATTTATGTCCTCCATTTTATGAAATATTGTTTAACTTAATTTTAAATGAAAATAAATGAAATATAGGTACAATATTAATTGGGAATGAAGGTAAATCTAAATTTTTGACCATTTATCAAAATATTAAACCAATGTATCCCCTAAAAATATTAAATAAAAAAAATATGGAATATACATTTTTAGTAGAGCTTTATATATCCAACTGTACATCCAAAAATTAAAGGAAATACCAATATATAAATTTTATTTAAAATGGATAGATGTGATAAATTTTACAATTTCCTTTATATAGGTTATCAAAAATCATTATAAATGAAATTATCAATTTTTATATAATTATGTATTATTAATATTATAGAAAATAAAATTAATATTAAATAGAATATTATTTGAAGACACTAAATATAAATTTTGATAATTGTTTTTTAAAATTACACGTATTTACCAAATACAACATAATTATCCCTTGAGCATCCCTATACCCATAAAAAGACACATAAAAAGTAAAAAAAATTATAAAAATTGTCATATATAAAGAGAAATGTTATCTATATACAATATAATACCCCTAATTGAGTACATAGATAAATTATTAAACATGATTAGTGTATATAGACAACCTAATTATATTTATATATGTTTTATTTGTCTGAAATTGTAGGAAAATTATATATTCAAGATAATTTTATTGTCTCTATATGATCATTATTATTGGAAACAAATATTTTCAAATTAATTGTCACAATATATTTACAACTAGAAAATTTATCTCATATATTTTAAAAGGAGGATAAATATCCTTAATTTTGTACTAAACTATATCTCTCTACATTTTTTTGCAACATTAACTCCCAAAGATTTTATTAAATATATTGAAAATTGGATTGATGGTTACCTACAAGACTCTTATCATAAGGTTTAAACCATTTTGATATCTTTCACTAGATGGAAACACTTTTAAGGAATAATGAATCAATTTAACGATCCTTAAATAATTAAATTCCAATCTATATTCTAAACTGGACTAGGATGAACTTTAGGGGAAATACTGTAGGGAAAAGTTCATTATGGATGAATTTGGGATGGGTCTAAAATTGATTTCATTAGGAGGTATATGATGTACTTGCTATATGTTGCCCTCTTTGAAAGCTTCAAAATTATACATGAGCACTTCATATGGATCATTTATTACAAGAACATGTCTTTCTGAATTGAAAACTGATGTGATTTCAAAATTCATTTTCTCGTTTCCCACATCCCATCATGAATTTGTATGATGATAAAGAATACCTGGAAATCCATAATGTAATAACGAATAGAGAGAAAAAAATAATATGATCCAAAATTAATGTGGTTAACGAGGAATACAATATATTTTTCACTGATCAATGTGGGGGAAATTCATTAAAGGACTATTATAGAAACTTTTCAAATTACCCAGATATTGGATTTAAATGATTAAGATATATGGAATAATTAAATGGATACCAATAGTATCTTTCAAGTGGGATGTATAAAGTACCAATAAAATTTCAATGGTGGGATAACTCATATGAATGTGTTAATCTAGTTTCTAGATTATCCTCGTATGGTTATACTAATATAAAAATTGATGAATACCAATTTAATAATGTGGAGTGGACTAGATTTAAAAGGGGTAAAATGGGTGAATTTATGTTCATATTAACCGTCTGGGATAATTTTGATCATCTACTTTCATGATGGTATAATAATGTAGAGAAATATTCTTTTATTTTTTGCACTAATGAATTTTACCCCAATATAGGTTTACAGTTTATATATGAGTCTCATAAGATGTCTATACAGTAAGGATCTAATGTAAATGTTATTGATTTGGGGATAAAACAACATTTCATGGTTGTGTTTTTATCTAGAAAAGTTTAGTGTAATCATTTATCTTTTTATTTTGATAGTTTATATTAAAATTCTAGACATGGATAAGTTAAGGGATTCACTGGATTTCATGTTCATTGGATATAATGGATGAGATTGAGTGAATGAATTAAACTCCATAAAAATGGAGCATGTATTTATGCTATAATTTATGGTAGAGTTATTATTGTGAATAATAAGATCTCTATTAAATTATTGTTTGGGGTTTCCTATGGGGATGTGAATAAAAACATTTATGATTACTGGGGTATGTTGAGAGGGTTTCTATTAATTAGCTTATGTAACACATACCTTATATAAGTGGAAATGAACACAAGAATGAGTTTAAACTACATGAAGGGAGTTTCTTTGAAAAATTGGTTTGTTTCTTACAATATCTAAAATTGTAGATATCTTCTTAATGTGGATACAAAAATTTCCCATACAAAGGAAGTGGGTAAAAAAATCTTTATACTTTATTTTTTCAAAAAGTAGTCCAGTTTATGAACATAAAATTTTCAATAGAATAGGTTCTTTCCCATAGTCATAAATATATTTTTATTTGTAGAATCATTTAGATACACTACACCAGACCCCCTTGAAGCTGTTTTGAGATGTTTCTTGAGAAAATATTTAATTTTAGAAAGAGATAGATTTTTTACAACCAATTATACATATATTTTATTATTCATAAATGAATTTTCCCATATTAGAATAAAATGTAATTTTGGATAACATTCCTATAACAGATTATTTATAAATTAATATATTTTGTATTTAAGTTGACTCATTTTAAAAAATACATATATTTTATTGGGTAGTAACAAACTCCCAATTCCTTTAGATGACTAAAATACACTTTGTATAATTTGAAATAACATTATGGGTAGCGAAACATATCAATTATATTTAATAATTAAAATCCTAATAAAATAACAATTGAATAATTTTTATTACATAACCCATATTTTTTCCATGTCTTAAAACAAACAAATTATGGTTAAGTGTGAAATTACTATATATAGATAACATTGTTAAAATGAGAAATAAATGTAAAACTATATCATATCAAATGAAAAAAATTTCTAAAATATCTTATTTTCCCACTTTGGAATACATATTTCACTAAATTTATCATTTATAAGTGATTTATTTTACAATAAAATTTTTTATTAAACATTCATCTAAATTTTTTAAATTATCCCCTACTTGGATCACATATAAGAACATTAATATTTAACCATGTTGATATTTCACATCACATTTTAATTACATTTCATTTTTTTAAATTTATAAATATATATGAAATAATCATTCTCATAAATTCATCAAGAACATAAATTATGCATTGAATTATAGAACATGATTTTTATGTTCAAGTATTTGAACACATCAATATATAAAATACAAAACTATATATTATCTTATTATGATAATCATAGAAAATTAGGGATTCTAATAATTTTTGGAGATTATTTTAAAAGAGTATTATATAAATATAAAGATTTTAGTAATTGATTTGATTCTAAAAACTCTTTTGTTGGATTAATACACCTCAATTGTAACACATGGTATGATATAAATATTCCATTTATATTAAATGGATGTTTATTATATTGTATTCCATTGAATTTTAATTTACAATGTTCTATGGAATTTAATTTTTATATATATAATTATATTTGGTTATATGGTTTAATATGGTATTTTTGGTTGTGTTAATAACACTTTAGAGAGGTTTCCAGAAATAAGATATGATATTCACACGCTTATAATGGGTTTCAATAGTGGGTCCATTGATAGGAAATGTCTTTGAAGCACATAATAATTCATGAATAAAATAGATTGATATATTTAGATATATATTTTTCTTGTGTGGAAATGTACCTATTATACTTGTAATATCCCGAGGTATTAAATGGAAACACCATATTCAATATCATACAAGATACCCCATATTGAGTTTAATCAAAAAACTAAATATTATAATTTATATGTGACTATTATAACCTAGCACATAAATTAGTAGGTGTGAATAGGTATAACTAATTTATGAAATTATTATAAATTTCACACTCAATACGAATTTTTGGGTTTATTGTTTTTAATTAATCACATAATGTTCTCAAAGTAGTTTTATTATTCAGAAAAATATATTTTCTTCCAAAATGTGTTTTCTTATTTTTATGACTGAATATTCTAATTTATAAAATTTATATAATTTTTTTAGAAATTTAATTTATTTTTATTAATTCATCAGTTAAAAATTATCTTAAAATTATTATTTGAGAATTTTTTTGAAAATATTGATTTTTCATATAATATTGTAAAATACTGTTTTCTTGAAAATTGAATTTTATTTTAAAATAGTTACAATGAAAAATTATGTTATGTATTAGTTTTAAAATTTATGGGTTCCATTTTATTTCAAATGATCCAATTATTATTTTATAAATGTATTTTATACTTGAATCTATTATAAAAACATTGTATATTTAAAAATAGATTTTTTCTGAAAAACATTATTTTGTTGCGTTTTTCTGGTTAAATTTTAAATTAAATTACTCAAATTTTATGATTGTAATTTTAAAAAATAGATTCTATGTTTTGAATCAGTGGTTTTAAATTTATTAAATAGTTACCTTTTTTAGATATTATGAATAATAACTTTATTAAATTTGGTTACCATGGTAAAATGTGAATAAAGTAATTTTGGTTAAAAATGAAATTATAAGAACCATAACAAGAACCAAAAACCTTCCTAAATCTTATTTAATGATTATAAATCCACCATAGTAATCCAAGGTTCAAATTTATTACCTTTTGGGTGCACATGGAATAGATTGTGACCATTATAATATTTTCTCAAAAGTAGAGTGAAACATGGCATACTATTGTTTTTAATAAGTATATTATTTTTTATTATGGTTTTATTTAGAATATATCCTTAAATATAAATTTTATTTTGAAATATAAAATAATTATCTTTCTCCTGGTAATTTATTTTTCATTTCTATTGAATAAAAAATTACATTAAATTCAAACACAATGCGATAAATTCAAATTGAGATAATTACAAAAATAAAAGAATTAAATATATGACAATTAAATTTTGATGAAATAATAAAATAGTTTTTTTAATTTTTTTGGATTTCTTGATGTTTTTAATGTCAAAGTAATTAATAGTATAAATATTTACAGTATTGATATTTTACGAGATTAATATATTATTAAATTATTTAAAAATCCTAAAAATATTAAATAAGACCAAAGAGGATAATATATGTCTTAAAATGACACCATTAGAAATTTATAGTCCATTTAGAATCGTTTAGATATAGATTTGTCTTTTTATATTTTAATATTTTGAGAAATTCCAAATGTGACCCACACCTCAATTATAAAAGTGAACCTATTATTCTAATTTTGTAACACAAAAAAATAATTTTTATTTTAAAGACAATATCCCAATACCTTCATAAAATCCCTCCCCACATTCTAGATGTATTGTTTGGGTAAAACACCAACCATAGTGGTCCTAAAGGGGTTAAGAAACTGGGATTGTCCGAAGAAGATGTATCATTTTCAATAAAGATTTTCTATTTTGATTTTTATTCCACATCCCTTAAACCTTATTCAAAAATGCTAAAATAATAACTCCAGTATCATACATATACTTAGATGTTATTAAAATTTGTTTAATCATCTATATCTATCTCCACTTCCAACAAATGGGAATATAATTCATCCTTCATGTGTACGACAGACTATGGCCTCACGAACCGATGTAATTAATTTTCCATCATCATCTATCATGATTATTTATAATGATTAAATTTATATATTATATTAATGAGATATTTATAATTATTAAAATATAATATCTCATTTACATTCCTATATTAACCTTTTTAGAGAAATGTTAACATCATTAATGTGTACTTGTCTACGACCAACTTCATGAAATGATGTGATTTTTTTCATAAACATATAACATAGATGATATTTATAATTGAATTTAAATAATTAATATGATATATATATATATATTTATGAAAATATAGAATAACATTAAACTTCTTTCTATAATAATATTTTAAAAATGAAAACAGAACTCATGTGTATGTATGACCTACCATCTCGATGATTAGAACATTATTCATTTTTCATAACTATCTTTAATGGATTGAATTATAAGTATAATTTATGTATGATAATTGATAATTATGTAATTAATATTATTCTAGTTATGATGGAATAATTACCAATTTTTTAATAGTCTACATACCTAAGTCATTTTGAACTTATGAACTAGATATCATCAAAATATCTAAAGTGGGCTTAAATAATAGAGTAATTCAATAGAACAAGGTATAAAACAAAATAAATTAATAATAAACTTGAAAAATGTTCATAAATGATTATAAGTTAACCTATATTTATTATTTATTAAGATAAACAACATACATGATTTACTGTACTCAAGGTAAGTGAAATTCTTTTAAAACCCATCTTTTATAGTTCCTCTTTCAATTATTTTTACAAAGTCAAAAGGAATGAATGTTTTTAACTTAAATAGGATGAGTGAATTTTACCACTATCCTGATGCATTAATGATTTAAATTTTCATTTATATGTTTTATAATTTCTTTTCAATGAAATTTGATTCTTTATTATGTGCATGTTTTTTAGATTTTAAAAGTTATTTTTACTAGAAAAAGGTATTTTGACATCTGAAAGTGTTTTAAACATGAGTTTAAAAGCAATTTCAAGGGTTTTAATAATGATATGGCACATGTACATTATTTATGAAGGTCCTAGTCCCATTATTTCTCTAATGTGATCTTTTTATAGTCCAAATGATGGATTCTCCCCAATAGTTCTCTAATGAATTGGGTTCTCTAGTGGTGGAGGTCATCTGTATGGTTATTCCATTTGTAAGAGTGGTTATATGAGTGAAATGGAAATTATATCGCAAGGAGTGTAAAATCGTTTTCTATTCTTTGTAATGAGTTTTTATAGAATTCATTTTTTTTATAAAGGTTTGATAAGGATGTTTGAAAGGTATAAAATTATTCCCTTTTTAGATGAAAAGTTATGTTTTTAAGAAATGTTTTTACGGGTTCTCATGTTTTTCAATAGACTACAAATTTTATTTCTTTTAAATACCTGAATAAGATTTATTTTATCATCCCATGTTATAAAGTGTTTTTATAGACTTTTATGGATGTTTAGAAACATAGATGAGGTCAAGATAAATATTGTGAAATTTGTTTTATGAAATGAAATCTTCACTTATTTCAATGATTTTTTTGTAGGAAAATGGATACTGAGTATAAGGGTCCAATTTTAATGTATGTGTTTACTATGTAATAGTTTTTACTAATTCTATAAAACACTATACCTAATAAATCTTTTGTAATGAGTGAAAGTGAATTATATTCTACGTCTCTAGAATGTGTAACGATTAAAGTCATGTCCTTATAATACTTTGGGAATATTATATGTTTAAAAACCTCTAAAATATGTTCTTTAAACCATTATTTTTCCCTTATTTTTATTTTCAGATATCATCTTCACACATTTTGTTTAATATTTTAGTTTTTATTTTATCTATTATTAATAGAAATATGATAATGGTACATGATACAAGAAGAATAAAAGAATGATTAAATATGTATATAAATTGTGAATTCTATTTATAGGGAATACAATTAATGTAAAAGATTCATCTATGTGGTTAGAATGAATTTATAAGAATATTAATGGAATATTAAGTTATTTGAGTGACATTTTTGGATGTTATAAGGTTTTTGAGGATGGACCTTGGTGTAGAGAACCACAAATAAATTAGTAATACTACATCATGTACTTGGTATCAAAGGATTAAGTTATTTCTCACTCTATATGAAAAAAGTATGTACTTTATAGATATATAATGTGGACCTAGTAATCAAATTTTAACCATATTGTATTTATGAACTCAGAAAACAGATCTCAGTAGGGCAATAATAGATACAAATTAGGTTTTACAGCTTGATTAGATTAGTTTAGAAAAATGTACAATTCTTAATGTGATTAAGTTTTATCTCACTAATGTGTTAATTGAATAAAAAAAAATATATGGAATGACCAAAGATGGTTAAGTTATATTTTCCTCATTATAACATCATTATAAATGCAATATCCTAAAATAATGGATATAATTTTTGGTAACCATGTAATTAAATAAAAATAAATTGACTATGATATTCAAAATTTTAAAAAGGGGGGTTTTGCATATTTATAATAGATAAGAAAAGTTATTTAAAATATAATTAACACAATATTAATTATTAATTATTTTTATACCCTGATAGTGTATTAATTTTGGAAATAAGAATTTATAAGAGATTTATGATGACTAGAATATTCATACTGGATATGGTAGATAAAGCATCCCACCTTTTTATAACATAACTTTTCATTACATTTTAAAAAACTGAGGATCTTTAAGGTTTAGTGTCATGGAAACCAGGAACTTATTACATTAGAAAAAAAAACATTCTTCTTAAGCAAATAAATGGATTCTTCATTTTTTCATCCAAGGTTCATTACATCATCTCATAACCTGGGAGCATACATCAAAGGAAAGGGTGAGCAAAAGTCCCGGTAAGGGAAACAAGGGAAACATTTAACATGTGAACATGAGATACATCAATAAAGTCATGAAAAAGAACTTTAAGGCATGAGAAAGAAATCATGAGGAATATCATAATAAAAATAACGTATTTTATAACTTGAAGATGTGGATACAACTTTTAACAAAGACAATCATTTCTGTTTCACCAAGGTCCATCCCCAAGGTGTCAATAAAAATTATCAAGGTTATTCACCAAGGTATCAGTCTAAATGGTCATCTCTAGAGATTAAGTCTTTACCCAATGCATTGGAGCGCTATCAGGGAGCACCCTTAAATTTTTCTTTATCATCATGTGATACACATATATCATCATAAATAAGTTCATAAACAACCAATATAGAATAAACGAAATGGGTTTCATTTAATAATCATAACGTTTTAAAAAACGGCTTTAAAGACATGATCTTAATGTCACTTTAAACCCACGGAAAGGGAAAACTGTTCCCATGTATGTAAATGACAGAATTAAAAAATGAACAAATAGGTATATATGTGAATACCCCTATAGAAGAGAGATCTTTGAGTATGCACTTAATAAAATAATAGGACTTTACAAAAAGAGAGAGACATTTTTGAGACGGAAATTCTGCAGCATAACGACTATGTTTCGGGGTTTTAGAAAACATTGAAAAGAGATGGGACATGGGTAACACATTCATAAATGACCCATAAAACAGTAGAGGAACCGAATAAAAAGGATTTAAGTACATGGTAATGTAATTTTAAAGACATACCATATGAAATGAAGAACATTAAAAGAAGAGAAAAATAAGATTTCTCTAATGAAAATTCGGCAGCCTAATGGTGTCACTTAAACTTCAACAAAAATGAATTGACAAGATCAAATAGGGTCTCTCATCATATGAAAATAAAATATCAGTATGATAGATTTAGATATCATAACCCAACATAATATAAAGAAACCTGAAAGACTTGACATGAAAATAGATCTTGAAAACGAGAAGGGTGAAAGATTCCCTTAAAAATTCGGCAGCCTAACGGCGTCACTTAAACTTAAACCAAAATGAATTGATGAGATCAAATGGGGTCTCTCATCATATGAACATAAAAGATAATTATGATAGATATATAGATCATAACCCAACATAATAAAAAGTAACTTGAAAGACATTACATGAAAATAGATCTTGAAAACGAGAAGGGTGAAAGAACCACTTAGAAAATTCGGCAGCCTAACGACGTCACTTAAACTTCAACAAAAATGAATTGATGAGATCAAATAGGGTCTCTCATAATATGAACATAATAGATCAGTATTATAGATATATAGATCATACACCCAACATAATAAAAAGGAACTTTAAAGACATGATATGAATGTAGATCTTGAAAACGAGAAGGGTGAAAGAATCCCTTAAAAATTCGGAAGCCTAACGGCGCCACTTAAACATTCATAAAACGAAATGATGAGAGTAATAGGGGATCTCTCATCATATGAAAATTAAAAGGACTGTAGGATGAATATAAAAGAACATCCTCTAACATAAGAACATGGATCATAAAAGAAATTACATAAAAGAGAGTACATGGAATGAAAGAGAGAGGTATGATCCCTTACATTAAAATGTAACTCTTAAAACTCAAAGGATTGGACCTTGAGGGCTTGGGGGAACCTTGAGAGGAATATTTGGGAGGTAATGAGACCAGATCTTCGTTGGGGGAGAGTTGGGAGTGAATACTAAAGGAGAAATGGTGGGTATTTATAGGGAATGTGAGGGGACAAGGCAGTAATGGCCAAGAGACACCTCACAAGTGGTTTTCTAAAAACCATGGGTTCTCCCATGGTATTTTCCATGAAGTTAGGCCACATGGGGCCCCCATACAATAATTAATCACCTTTGGTCGGCCAAACCTTAAAATATCTCATGACATCATCATGAAACAGTTATGATGTCATTAAACATACTGAAACCCTAAAACTGCATTTTTACTATTCACTGAAAATTCATCTTTCTCAGAAAAATCACAAAATTTCACCTTAAAAAAAATCAGTGGTCTGATTACAAAAATTAACTCTATTTTATAAAAAAAAATTTCTAAATATTTTTAATTTAATTTTTAAATAAATACACTATTAACTGAAAATTCATTTTTCAGAAAAATCCGCAAAAATTACCTTAACATAATATCGATGCTCTGAGTTCAAAAATGAAATCCATTTTATAAAAATAATTTTATATATAATTTTAATTTAATTTTTAATTAAGAAACACTATTCACCTGAAAAAACTAATACTTGATTAATAATTTATGAAACCGCTATTTCAATATTTTATTGAATCACATTACTTAATCAAGGTGCCTAAATTATATTAATACTTTCTTTAAGTGAGATTAATAATCTATTTGGTCACATTACTAATCCTAAGCATAAAATCACTATTCATAATTTACTATTCATCAAAAATTATGTTGATCTTATTATTCTCTAAATTTTGTAATGAACATAATTGTAGAAGACCATTTTTTGAAAATCATTACACATTTTTAATTATTTAAGGTTTACCAAAACATTTTTAAAATATCCTTTGTCTAAAATTCATAAAAAATATGCATACTATATTTATCTGGACATTTGAAAATTCATAAACTTTATCATAAGAATAAATCAAAATTTTTATATAAAACAAAGTATTACACAAGGCAGTTACAGTCTCCTTACATTGCCCCTTATCACACCAGAATAGGACCTAAGTGTAAGCTGTGCTATGGTGAGAGAATCTGAGGGAGGCTCGACCAACATTGCACGAGTAGTAATTTCTATCAGTTTGAACTTCCTGCGAAGGCGATTCTGTTCTAGCTTCACACGATGAAGTTCGGCTTGGGTTTGGTCCAGAGCAAAGCCCAGTGATGCTACCTCCTTCCCATGTTCCGTCCGATGGGCTTCGATTGGCCCAAGACTTCTGGATAAGGCCATCAAATCTATATTAATTAACCATGGTCACTTGAATCATTCAGTTTTCAACGGTCATATTGACTGACTGTCATATAATAGTCAAAACCCAATAGTCTCATTTTAATTATACTCATGTTATCAAATGAAACAGTTTTATTGAATATGAAAAATAAAATAACACACAAAATTAAGAAACAAGATTTATTCAGAATTTTAGGTCGTTACAATCTTCCCCCCTTAAGAAATTGTGTCCTCACAATTTTTAAAATTGGGTTTTGAAATTTCATTGAATGCCCCACATCGGAAAAAGAGACAGTAACACTATTACTTTAAAAGAAAGAAAAGGAAGAACAAAGGCCACCCGAGATAACCCATACTAGGATTTCATGTAGGAAAACAAGGATATGGAAGAAAAAACAAAGGGTCATGTTCTGAGGGAGAGTGATAGAAAACATGATTAGGAGAAAGTTAACCACAAGAAAATCACATAATTATTATTTGTGTAAGCGGTCTTTGATTACCCAGTAGGAAGCTTAAACCAACAACGTTTTTGTTTTACGTTCCTTTTAATAATTTGGAGAAATTCATTTACTACATTGAATAAAAACATAAGAAAATATACCTACCTTCCAGTAGAGTTTCATCCTTTAATAAGTTTCTACCAAAACTAATCTTTTCTCCAAATGATTAGCATTCAAAACTACCTGGACTCATCAAAGCACAAGAATCATCTTATAGAGAACCACATAATCCACCAAATATTAACTATCTATATCTTATATCTTTAAACATTATCCCAAAAATATAAAGGGTAAGATAAAATGACTCTTTCAAAAGAAAGAACCCTAGAGGAAGGAAAAATACTTTAAATCGTCAAAGTTCCATGGTACCACCCAAAGTTCATCATAGACTATTCCATAAATAACTGTTCTTAAAATTCCTCGAAATAAACCAAGCTAAGATTGAAACCCAAATGCAATAAGGATTTGATAACATAGTCTTCCAAAATAAACTTCATTGTTTATCTCCAAACAACATCAACCACTCCTAACATCTTATAACAAAATTAGCTAACCCAAACATATTTTACTCAAGATAGGTTAATCATTTCCATAACTAACCTAAATTACTACAATCCCACCTTAAATTCATCAATTCTTCAAAATATAAGTCAAAATTTACTCCTCAAAAAAAATACCATAGTAATCTATTTACCTAGATCATATAGGGTCCCCAAAATAGTGAATGTCTTCCAAAATAATAATCATCTTTTAATCCCATAATCATCTTTGTCATATTAATACGGAAATCGTCGCATTTCCTATCACATTGGTTTTTGGGAAATTTTCTTCCATTTCCCACTATTAACTAAGAAATGAAAGTATAATTAGGGGCTTAAATACTTAGCCAATAATCATGAAAAGGAACTTAAAGCATATAAGGAAAACTTATATAAGAATAGTGTACCCTAACTTGTGATCCCCTAGGTTGAAAACTAGGTTATCCATGATTATATGTTCTTATTTGAATCTTTATTTTATTTTATGTTTGTTCCTTTAATAATGGTTCATACTAAGCTTATGAATTTACCAAAGCATTTCCCTCGGGAGTGTCATAACCAAGAGTCCAGCAAGGCCCGTTGTCGTGTACCAGTTCCCGTTCGAGTTTAGCTCAAAGTGGTGTTTTCTGGTTTTACCCCTATGTACATATGTTCCAGAGCCACCTCTACCTGCTCGTATCTAGATAGGAATGTATTTGCTTGGAAACCACTTAGTCAATACTCACCAAAATACTAGGATGTTTTCCTTTATTTAAAATTTTATATAGGGTTCTTCCTAAAGTTTTCATATCCTAATTTCCACAAATAACTAAACCATCCTTTGATACCAACTATAGCATCCCGCCTTTTTGTCACATAAACTTTCATTACATTATACAAAACCGAGGATCTTTAAGGTTTAGTGTCATGGAAACCAGGAACTTATTACATGTGAAAAAAAAAATTCTTCTTAAACACTTGAAATGATTCTTCATTTGTTAATCCAAGGTCCATTACAATATCTCATAACCTATGAGCATACATTAAAGGAAAGGGTGAGAAAAAGGCCCAGTAATGGAAACAAGAGAAACATTTAACATGTGAACATGAGATACATCAATAAAGTCATGAAAAAGAACTTTAAGGCATGAGAAAGAAATCATGAGGAATATCATAATAAAAATAACGTATTTCATAACATGAAGATGTGTGTACATCATTTAGCAAAGAAAAAATTTTCTGTTTCACCAAGGTCCATCCCCAAGGTGTCAATACAAATTACCAAGGTTATTCACCAAGCTAGCAGTCTAAATGGTCATCTCTGGAGATTAAGTCTTTACCCAATGCATTGGAGCACTATCAGGGCGCACCCTTAAATTTTTCTTTATCATAATTTGAGCCACATTTATCATCATTAATAATTTCATAATCAACACATATAAAATAAAATAAATGGGTTTCATTTCAAAATCATAACGTTTTAAAAAACTTTTTTAAAGACATGATCTTAATGTCACTTTAAACCCACAGAAAAGGAAATTGGGTCTCATGTATGTAAATGAAATAATTAAAAATTAATCAACTTGGTATATATGTGAATAAACCTATAGTAGAGAGATCTTTGAGTATTCACTTAATAAAATAAAAGAACTTTAGAAAAAGAGAGAGTCATTTTTGAGATGGAAATTCTGCAGCATAACGTCTATGTTTCGGGGTTTTGTAAAACATTGAAAAGAGAGGGGACATGGGTCCAACAATCATAAATGAACCATAAAATAGTAGAGGAACAGGATATAAAGGATTGAAGAACATGGTAATGAAATTATAAAGACATACCATATGAAATTAAGAACATGAAAGGAAGACAAAAATAAGATTTCTCTTATGAAAATTCGACAGCATAACAGCGTCACTTAAACTTCAACAAAAATGAATTGATGAGATCAAATAGGGTATCTCATCATATGAAAATAAAAGATCAGTATGATAGATTTATAGATCATACCCAAACATAATGAAAAGGAACATGAAAGACTTGACATGAAAATAGATCTTCAAAACGAGAAGGGTGAAAGAATCCCTTAAAAATTTGGCAACCTAACGGCATCACTTAAACTTATACAAAAATTAATTGATGAGATCAAATAGAGTCTCTAATCATATGAACATAAAAAAAAGTATGATAGATATAGAGATCATACACCAACATAATAAAATGGATCTTGAAAGACCTGACATGAAAACAGATCTCAAAAATGAGAAGGGTGAAAGAACCACTTAAAAATTCGGCAGCCTAACGTCGTCACTTAAACATAAAAAAAATGAATTGACGAGATAAAATAGGGTCTCTCATCATATGAAAATAATAGATCAGTATGAGAGATATAGAGATCATACCCCAACATAATAAAAAGGAACTTGAAAGACTTGACATGAAAGTAGATCTGGAAAACGAGAAGGGTGAAAGAATTCCATAAAAATTCGACAGCCTAACGACGCCACTTAAACATTCATAAAATGAAATGATGAGGGTAATATGGGATATCTCATCATATGAACATGAAAAGGACATTAGTATGAATATAAAAGAACATCATCCAACATAAGAACATGGAGCATAAAAGAAATTACATAAAAAAGAGTACTTGGAAAGAAAGAGAGAGGTATGATCCCTTACCTTAAAACGTAACTCTTAAAACTCAAAGATTTGGAAGTTGAGGGCATCGGGGAACCTTGAGAGGACTACTTGGGAGGTAATGAGACAAGAGCTTCGTTGGGGGAGAGTTGAGAGTGAAAAATAATGGAGAAAAGGGTGGGTATTTATAGGGAATGTGAGGGGACAATGCATTAATGGCCAAAGGACACCTCCCAAGTGGTTTTCTCAAAACCATGGGTTCTCGCATGGTATTTCCCATGGAGTTAGGCCACATAGCCCCCCATACAGTAATTCATCACCTTTGGTCAGCCAACCATTAAAATATCTAATGACATCATCCTGACACAGTTATTATATCATTAAACATACCGAAACCCTAAAACTGCATTTTTACTATTCACTGAAAATTCTTCTTTCTCAGAAAAATCCCAAAATTTCACCTTAACCAAATATCGATGGTATGATTACAAAAATGAACTCCATTTTATAAAAATAATTTTCTAAATATTTTTAATTTAATTTTTAAATAAACACACTATTCATTGAAAATTCATTTTTTCAGAAAAATCCCCAAAAATTATCTTAACATAATATTGATGCTCTGAGTTCAAAAATGAAATCCATTTTATAAAAAAACGTCTAAATATTTTTAATTTAATTTTTAATTAAAAAACTCTATTCACCTGAAAAAACTAATACTTGATTAATAATTTATGAAACCCTTATTTAACCATTTTATTGAATCATATTACTTAATCAAGGTGCCTATATTATATTAATAATTTCATTAAGTGACATTACTAATCCATTTGGTCACATTACTAATCCTAAGCATAAAATCACTATTCATAATTTACTATTCATCAAAAATTAAGTTAATCTTATTATACTCTAAATTTCGTACTGAACATAATTGTAGAAGACTATTTTTTGAAAATCATTACACATTTTTAATTATTTAAGGTTTACATAAACATTTTTAAAATATCCTTTCTCTAAAATTCATAAAAAATATGCATAATATATTTATCCGGACATTTGAAAATTCATAAAAATCATCATAAGAAGAAATAAAAATTTTTCTTTAAAAAAAAGGATTGCATAAGGCAGTTACGGTCTCCTTACATAGCCCCTTATCACACTAGCATAGGACCTAAGTGTAAGGTGTTCTAAGGTGAGAGAATCCGAGGGAGGCTCGACCAACATCACACGAGTAATAATTTCTATCAGTTTGAACTTCTCGCGAAGGAGATACCATTATAGCTTCACATGATGAAGTTCGGCTTGGGTTTGGTCTAGAGCAAAGCCTAGTGGTGCTACCTCTTTGCCAAGTTCCGTCAGGTGGGTTTCGATTGGCCCGAGACTACTCGATGAGGCCATCGAATCTATATTAATTAACCAAGGTCACTTGAAACATTCAGTTTTCAACGGTCATACTGACTAACAATCATATAATAGACAAAACCCAATAGTCTCATTTTAATTATACTCTTGTTATCAAATGAAACAGTTTTGTTGAGTATGAAAAACAAAATAACACACAATATTAGGAAACAAGATTTATTCAAAATTTCGGGCTGTTATAGTATAATATTCTTAGGTCCGTAACATGTGACAAATATGAGATATATTTATATTATTAATAGGTTTTAGGATGATATTTAAAATAATATAGCGATCTACATATTTTAATACATTAAAAAAATAAATTTTGAAATAAATTTATTCAATAAATTTATTCTATGTGATATATAATATGGATATTAGTGATTGTAGGTTTAATAAATAAAGATATAAATTCAATAAATTCAATGGATATGAGATACTTACAACTTATATTTGTTGGAGATTAAAGTGGAAAATATAGGAATGTTTATTCACTTAGTTTGAATAAAAATTATAATTAATCAGGTAAGAATACCTTAAAACTATTAATATATTTTTAAGTGATCATAGAATGATCATTAGTCATTTATAATATGATTTAAGATTGTATAGTTTTTTTAGTTTATGATGATTTACATCACACCAATGATGCCATTATTTTATCATGAAAAACACTTGTAAATATCTTATGTTTATTACTTTACATATTTTTATGCACTTACATGAGGATAATATTGTGATTGAATATAATTTTCAGTAATTGGAAATAAAGGTTAAATTAACGATAGGTTAAATGTGGAAACATAATTAAGGATTCACTAAATCAGCCACTTTTTATCTCAATGAATTTTTTACCAAGACTCCTGATGATTTATATGATAATTTATTTACCATCAATTTATACATATGAGTTTCAAATTTTCTACTCTCATCCATTTATTTTCCAATAACAAATAGTTTCTAATGAATTATTTTTTTAAATGGTTAAAATAAATCCAAAAAATAAAAACTGGATTTTCAGGTCCAATTGAAATGAATATATTTTATTAAAAAAATTAAATATTGTTTTATTTATTATTATATGTTCTTGATGTGTTAAATATAGTGGATAAAATAATATAACCATTAAAAACTATAAAAATGATTCATTATAGAGATTAAATAAAACCCCAAAATGATAGAAAATATAACAATTACATATTCAAATATCTATCGTAGAATAATTTTATGAAGGTAAGAGGTTGAAAATATATAAAATAAAGATTTTTAAAATTCCTAAAAAAATATAATGATGAAATATATTTCAATGATATGTAGATAAATATCTTTCAAAAAAATTGTGGATATTTTCATTTGGTAGATATTAAAATGTTTAATTAAATTTTTGTAGGATTCAATGAAGGATTGAGAACCATGATCAAATATGGTTAAAATATTTAAGAATTTATATTTGTGAATAATATATTTAGGATATTTTAATAAATGGTCAATATTATAATTTCAACACTAAAATATTGGCATAAAGTCATTTTTACAATGGATAATCTATATTGTTTCTTTATCTCATACAATATGAGAAATAGAATTTCCTCAAAAACTAATATAAAAATTAAATGTTTATATAATATAAGAATTTGAATATGTTTCAAACAATATACTAAATTTTAGAAGAATTGAGATTTATAAATTTAAAATAGAATAAAATAAAATTAGAAACATTAATGTCTATATAGAAAAAAAACTTAACTTAATAAAAAATGAGAGAGAGAGTGATATTTTATTTTTTTGAAAAATAATTAAAATTATTTATCAATACATAGACAAATACATTTTAAAAAATAAATATATTTTGAAACTATTTTACCAACTAAAAAACATAAACCACAATAGATGAAGTAAGATACCATAGTAAAATCCTATTTATATAATAATTTTTTTATAAAATATATTTTTTATTATATATAATTTTTGTTAATATACAATTACATAAATTATCTATATTATAATCAATAAAACATTCATAGATATAAATATAAAAATATGATGTGAATAAATATAGTGCATATGAATTTAAATAAGGTGTTTAGATCTAAGGGTGATCTTAATCCCCTCCAATTAATTGAATCCAAATCTAGGAAAACTCATATAGAAATTTAAAAAATTAATTCAAATGGATGAGTCCACAACCTAGACCATGTTTAATATATTTAGTAAATACAATGAGAAATTTATTAATACAGGAAAATCCTTTATAGGTAAATAATGAAAAAGGATTTTATGATATCATTTAATATAAAAATTTTGTAGAGAAAAATAATAATGATAAATTATAATCTATCTCTTTATAAATTAAATTATAAAAAATAAAAAATAAATGTAGTTAGGTTCTTCAATTCTCATAATAAATAAACTATTTTAATATTACATATCATATTCCCTTACAAACATGAAGCCTCATTATATATTAAATAAATTAATGACCAGTTTCAAGTTTATGGGATTGTATAACATTTTGTTTTATAGGATAATTCTCAAACATGCTAAAAGTACGTTAAAATGAATTTTCAGTATAAGGTATCAATGATATAATCTCAAAATTCCTACTTAATATTTAGCATGATAATACCACATTGGATTGAACAAACAATATAAATTAATATGTATTAAAAATTTTAATTGATCTTAGAAACTGTAGATATTAAATGTGGCATCAATGAGTATAGTTTCTAATAAAATCCAATATTTCAGAAAATTAGATATGGAATTTTAATGATACCTCAAAATTACATAGAATATATTTCTCAGTTACCTTAATATTTATACGCCTTTTTACTTGAAATATAATAAGAATGCTATGTTTATTTCGTGGTTTCATTACATGCATAAAATAGTTAACTTGGTCTCATTATGATCAACTATACCATTGAAAAGTTATTCTTGGCTGACTAAACTTTTTTATATGGTTGATTACATTAAACTAAACATTATAATATAATAGTCTAAACAGTCAACATTTGATACATTCATGAAATAATTAAATTAATTTCTTGGTCAAATATATTCAAAAAGATATTTAGAATTGTTCATCTGAAAAACCAACAATGTACGTCATGGTTAACATATTTTTTTAAATTCTAAACCATGAATTAAAAAACTCTAAAATCTAACCAAGTATGTGAGGCTCATAAAAACATTTTTATTACTAAAAAACTCATAAAAAAATAAGAATTTTATAACTTTAGAAAAAATGACTTATGAGTATTAAAATAAGAAATTCCTATAATAAACCATATATTATTTACCATTTCTATTTTCATAAATCCATAAAAATTAAATCATATGTACATGGAAAAAATAACATGAAATCAGCCACAAACTCTCAGGAATAATATTGTACAAAAATTTCTCATAAACATTTTCCCAAATCATGATCACCAAATAATATCATAGTAGAACACAAAATAGTTATAATAGAATATATTATTCCAGGGATTAGAATAGGTATTAAAGTGGTAATTTTTTTTACTTAATAATTGTAAAAAATTATAGAATATGAAATTTCATAGATTAAAGAAAAGTTTTTTTATATGAAATGAAAATTTTTAATATTAAATAAATACTAATAGAGATATATACTAATTTTTTTTTTCATTCATAAAATTTATTTTTATAATTTAAATTTAAAAATAGAAATCCATAATTACATGGATAAAAAAATATCACTTTATTAATCATATAAACTAGGATCCAATGGTGAACATGAGACCTTAATATAATGAATCAAATCTCTTACCAATAATATTATATCATTTGTAATATAAATATCAATAAACAATTCCAAAAATCCCCAGGTCAATTTTAATTGGGAAATTTGGGACATAATAAAGTACCTTTTCAAAGAATAATATACTATTTTATTTCTTTAAATGTAACCTGATTATATATATTACTATACTCTTATCACTACATGATATATCTTTAAAACATGCATAAAAGTGGTGTGATCCATAATATAAGGCCCCAGCCTTAAACATCACTTAATATTGAATTAAATGAATAATTCACATTGAGGATCTATTCAGGTTTAGATTTTTAGAGAATTAGATCATAAATCATGAATTATATTCCACATTTAAACAAAGTGGTTACATAAAAGATAGTATTCGTTTTTTCCCATCAACGGAAACATATTTGACATAAAACATGGATTCTTTCTTGACAATTCAGTGACACTATCGTCATATCATGTACCTTTCCCTTGACCTGTGAAAATCATTTCAAAAACATGGGATGAGAATAAAAATCTCAGTAAGGGTTTTAAAAATATAGAAAGGAAACATGAGTTCATATATACATAAGAATGAAATAATAATTTACCCATAAATCATAGGCACTTTAACATACCTCATCAAATCATGAATAAATCATAGAAATCATAAGACATAAAGGTAATATGAGGCATTCATAACATTCTTACGTAGAGAGTAACCCACTTGGTTACGTTTGGAATACCCATCACAGTATATTCCCTAAATATCTTCGGAGAAACCTTACAGTTTAACTCCTTCGCGTTACCCAATGCATTGGAGAGCTATATCGGGCTCACCCGCCTTTAGTTTATCACGAAACCACCCGTCTTCATAACAAATCCCATGAACCATAACATAATCGTATCACATAAAACATGCATAAAAGAAACATAACATTTCCACATTTCAATCACAAGATATCAATACAACACATTGATATAATAAAAACATTATGAAAACCATTTTCAATACCAAAATAAAAGAAAAGTAAAACATGGTATTTATTTTTCATTCAAAAAAAGTTATGGCTTGTAGAGGAAGCCGAAACTCAAATAATGGTCACGGTGGCGAAGAAGTCGTTGTCGCCACATACGTACGACAAAAAAACAAAAAATGTTTCCTTTTGTCGTTTAGTAAAATTATTTGTATAAAAAAAAGATTCATTTTGAATATGTATAAAATTCAAAGGGGTTTATACACCGTATAAAAGAATGTTGTGTATAAAACAAAATGTGCGTTAATGAATGGAGATTGAGACGAAGTCCCTTACCTCATATCCGACTTGACTTGATCGTTCTTTAATCTCCTGAATAATAAACTTGAGTTAATTTATAATTGCTTAAGAACATTTTTCAAGTTTATTATTCCTTTTATATCATTTATTACCATGTCATGAACACTATGTTATTATTTAAGTTTATAATGGTCGTTTTAACGATCATTGGTACTTGAGTCAAAAATGAACTTATTATATTTACAAGTTGTTCACGTAGTCAAATATCCATTATCTCAAGAATGATATTCATGATGTAGATGCCATATATATCATATATATCCAGTATATACATGCATTTATAATATTACATTATCATTTAGAGGTATGAAATGAAATGCACCGTTCATGGAGACGGTAAGCCGTACGTACGCATGAACGCTATTTTCATTTCTATGTCATATTAATGGAATTAAAACTAAATGAGAGATATGTGTATTTTAAATCCAGAATTATATTCATCATTTAGATGTAACATATATCATATATATCCATTATATATATGTACTTATAATAGTACATTACTTTTGGGGATAAGAAATGAAATGCACCATTCATGGAGACGGTAAGCCGTACGTACGCATGAACGCTACTTTCATATCTATCTCATACTTTAATGGAATAAAACAATAATGATACATAATAGTATTATAATTCCAGTATGGTATCATATATAATATCATTAAATATATCCTTTATACGTACCACATATGGTATTAACGAATGAAATCACTTTGAGGGAGCGGTAGTCCGCACATCCTAAAATGAAGATATCGCCTATACCCATAATGGACGCCATTAAGGTATGCCATAAATGAGAAATACAGAAGCTTAAGGAAAAAATAAACATATAATATATCATATATAAATATATTGAGATCTTAATGGCCACCATTTAATGTGTTAGAGGAATATTGAACAATCATTATTTCTTGAGGCAGAAATTCGCCATCCACAAAAACTGTATGTTCTTTAACCATTATGTGTAGGTGTGTGTAATTTTAGCTCGAATGATTATTAAAACAACATCCTAGTATATTGAATATACTTGAGTTTTTACAAAAGAAATGAATAAAAATAGTTTAGGGGGTTGGAGAATCAAAATAAAACATAAGAACACAAGAGAAGACACTACCTTTAAATCCGGTAACTCTTTTTTATTTGAGCTCAAAAGCTTCCTTGGGAAGCCTTCTGCCCAAAGTGAGGCTTATAGAAGTAAGAGAGGGATTTGGATAGAAAAAATGGGCAGATAATGGCAGAACCAAAGGCTTGAGAGGTGCGGGTAAGGTGGTAGAGTTGGGGGCCTTTTATAAGAGGAGAGGAGGGGCACTCTTGGAAAGGTATAAAAGGATACTTTATTATAAAATTCTTTTCGGATTTAAAAGGTCTCAAAATTATATATTTCGAGGATATGGTGATAATAGTTTTAAATATACTCATCCAATTGGTTTTTTAGAAATGTAGGTCTTTGATTTTACATTATATGTTTATTTTATTTAAATAGTTAAATAATGAGGTAATCGTTGCATCATCATGGTGTCATAAATAATTTAATTTATTTAATATCTAAAAATTATAAATAAACTACTATGATGTAGGAAATATTTTTATATTTCCAATTACTATTTATAGTAAAACATATGACTTGTATAACCCCATTTAAAAGTTGTTTTAGTAAAACAACTCATGTTTGTGTCATTTTTAATTTTACTTTAAATAAAAGGCATTAATGTCTTTATCTTACCCAAGTGGCTCCATGGGGTCCAAAAAATCAACCCATGGGTTGTCATGGTCGGCCATGACACATCCAATAAGGGTAGGACATGTGTAAAGTTCATTTCATAATATTAAAACATTATTCTTACCTTAAATTACACTAATTACCTCTAATCGCGATTAAAAACATAAATGTTACTATTCACCAAAAAATTATTTTAATCCCATTGAACCAAATTTTACTTCTTAATGGAAACCATATATGTAGGCTTTTTGAAAATAAAAAAACAGAGGTGCTAAAATTTCATTTAAACCAAAAATCAGTATTTTAAGTACCACTTAGAGGTTTCATTATTCATCAAAAATTGAAGCTTTTCAAAAAAATACCAAAACATCACCCTAAGCTATATTAGATATTCCGAATTCAAAAATTATGTCTATTTTACAAAATTAAAAACATTTAAGTTACATTAAGTAATTTAATAATTAATTCTTGCTGGCAGAGCAAATAGCGTGTTTTTATGAAACAATAAGTATCAAAAGACTGACACTAGTTTAAGTCCAATTTCAAACAGAAATTAATTACAAAAACCACTATTGGATTAAATGTTAAAAATATATTCTAATTGAACTTTAAAACCAATTTAAAAGATAATCTAACCATATAATTAAATTATATGAAAAAGAAATTTTGATGTAAAATGCAGTATTTTTCACTATTCATTAAAAAATGAACATTGTCAGAAAAATACCAAAAAAATATCCACTGTAAATTTCAATGTCCCAATAATAAAGAATAAGTTTATTTAGACAAAAAGAGCTTATAAAATTGTCCAAAGTTTTATTTAAAAATTCTTTTCCATCAAAAGGCAATAAAACAATCTTTTAAAAATATTAGTGTATTACATGCTTAAGATTGGATTTAGTCTCATTTTAAGCCTCTAAAACACTGTCTAATTCATTAATATACATAGATAAAAATATCTATTATTCATTACTTACTTGGTATGTTACATCCTTCCCCCCTTTAGAAAACTTCATCCCCGCAATTTATTTACTTATCGAATAAGTGGGGGTATTTATCCCTCATTGCATTTTCAGATTCCCATGTTGCCTCTTCAATCATGTGGTTTTTCCACAAAACCTTTACCTGATGAATCACCTTATTCCGCAACACTTGCTCCCTGTCGTCAAGAATCTGTACCGATTGTTCCTCATAAGATATATTCTCTTCCAACTAAACCACCTCTAGACTCAAAACATGAGGTAGATCTGGCATGTACTTCCTTAACATTGAAACATGAGAAACATTGTGTACCTGAGATAAACTCGGAGGTAAAGCCACTCGGTAATCAACTGATCCAAATATCTCCAGAATTTCATATGGTACAATGAACCTTGGACTCAGCTTTCCTTTCTTACCAAATCGCATCACACTTTTCCATAGTGATACATTGATAAAAACATGATCACCTACCTTAAAAGAGAGATCCTTCCTCCTATTTTCCACATAACTCTTCTGCCTGCTCTGAGCTGTTCTCATGTGTTTCTGTATCAGCTGAACTTTTTCTGCCAACTCTTCTACCAATTCTGGTCCCATCATATTCCTTTCACCCACTTCATCCCAGAAAGCTGGAGTTCAACACTGCTTCCCATATAACGCCTCAAATGGTGCCATCTGTATACTGGAATGAAAACTGTTATTATAAGAAAACTCAACCAAAGAAAGATGGGGGTCCCAACTTCCCTGATAATCCATTGAAAAATCACGTAGAATATCCTCTAAAGTCTGAATTGTTCATTCTGACTGCCCATCTGATTGAGGATGAAAAGCTGCACTAAAATTTAATTCAGTACCCAATGACTTTTGAAGGCCTTTCCAAATGTTAGAAGTAAACCTGGGATAATGATCAGATACATTGGAGAGAGGAAATCCATGTAACCTGACTATCTCTTTAAGATACAAACGAGAAAGTTGATCTAGGGAAAAATTATCTCGTATAGAAAGGAAATGAGAAGATTTAGTCAAGCGATCAACAATAACCCAGATTGCATTATTACCTCGAGGTGTCTTCGGCAATCCTGCAATGAAGTCCATGTATATATTTTCCCATTTCCACTCTGGCACTGGTAAATGATGAAACGTCCCTTTCGGTAACTTCCTCACTACTTTAACCTGTTGACAAGTCAAACACTTCACTGTAAAATCAGTAATATCTCGGTTTATTCCATCCTACTAGTAATACTCCCGCAGATCTCTGTACATCTTAGTACATCCAGGATGAACAGAAAAAGAAGAACTATGAGCTTCACATAACAACTCTCTCTTCAACTGTGAATCACAAGGCACACACAATCTCTTCCCAAATCTCAAAACACAATCATTATCAATGTTGAATTCAGGCAACAAACACTTCTGAACCAACTCTACCTTTTTCTACAACTCACTATCTTGCTTTTGTGCTTGATTAATTCTGTCTGATAGAGATGATCTGACTGATACCTGAAACAAAATAGAATAACATCCTGCACCATCAAATTCTATTCCAAAGTTCATCAAATCCTTAACCAAAGGATCACGTACCAAACACAACATTGTTAATGAAGCATTACCTTTTCGACTCAAAGCATCAACCACTTTATTTTCTTTTCCCGGATGGTAATTAATTGTAAAATCATAATCCTTGATTAATTCTAGCCATCTCCTCTGTCTCATGTTCAATTATTTATGAGTGAATATATACTTTAAACTTTTTTGATTGGTATATATTTCACACTTTACTCCATACAAATGATGCCTCCAAATTTTTAAAGCGAAAACAACAGTAGCTAATTCCAAATCATCTGTAAGGTAATTTACCTCATGAGTTTTCAACTGACATGAAGCATAAGAAATTACTTAATCATTATGCATAAGTACACAACAAAGTCCATTCAACAAAGCATCATCATAGATAACAAACTCACCATTCCTGGAAGGTAGTGCCAAAACTGGAGCATTCACCAATCTTTTTTTTATCTCCTGAAAACAATCATCACATTCTTTTGTCCAGATAAACTTAACACCCTTCCGTGTTAGCTTTTTCATTAGACTAGATAACCATGAAAAATTTCTAACAAACCTTCAGTAATATCTTGCCAAAATAAAGAGGCTACGAATATTTGTTATATTTGGGGGTCTTGGCCATTTTTCAACAACCTTTGTTTTTTCAGAATCAACAGTTATCCCATCTTTAGAAACAATTTGACCAAGGAAAGAAATTTGTTGCAACCAAAACTCACACTTTCTAAATGTCCCATATAATTTCTTTTCTTTTAGTGTTTGCAAAATAACCCTTAAATGACTTTCATGATCCTCTTTACTTTTATAAAACACTAAAATATCATCAATAAAAACAACGAAGATTTTTCACCTGAGTCAACTGGTCCATCACTACAACAAACTATTTAGTTCTTATTCTGACCATCTCAGGATACTGATTTGAAAGTTCATTTCCTTCTATATGCCTTCCCAGAAAATATGTTTTTTTTCCATTAGGAAAAACCATTCTTAACATAGAAGTATCTTAGGCAAAGCAACATGGTAATCTTAAAATGCTATATCATTTCAATCATACCATAAATTAATTTATAATTTAACAACTTTCTAACTCTTAAAGTTGTCTAAAACGAACTCTGATACCAATTATAAGTCCCCGGCCATAAACATCACTTAATATTGAATTAAATGAATAATTCATATTGAGGATCTTTTCAGGTTTAGAGTTTTAGAGAATTAGATCATAAATCATGAATTTTATTCCACATTTAAATAAAGTGGTTAGATAAAAGATAGTATTCATTTTTTCCCATCAACCGAAGTATATTTAACATAAAACATGGATTCTTTCTTGACACTTCCTTGACACTATCATCATATCATGTACCTTTCCCTTGACCTATGAAAATAATTTCAAAAACATGGTATGAGCATAAAAATATCAGTAAGGTTTATAAAAATATGGAAAGGAAACATGAGTTCATATATACATAAGAATGAAACCATACTTTACCCAAAAAACATAGGAACTTTAATATTCCTCATCAAATCATGAATAAATCATAGAAATCATAAGACATAAAGGTAACTTGAGGAATTCATAACATTCATACGTAGGGAGTAACCCTCTTGGTTACGTTTGGAATACCCATCACAATATATTCCCTAAATCTCTTCGGAGAAACCATAACGTTTAACTCCTTCGTGTTACCCAATGTATTAGAGAGCTATATCGGGCTCACTTGCCCTTAGTTTATAATGGAACCACCCATATTCATAACAATTCCCAAGAACCATAACATAATTGTATCACATAAAACATTCATAAAGGAAACATAAAATTTACACATTTCAATCACAAGATATCAATACAACACAGTGATATAATAAAAACATTATGAAAACCATTTTCAATACCAAAATAAATGAAAAGTAAAACATGGTATTTATTTTTCATTCAAAAAATAGTTATGTCTTGTATAGGAAGCCGAAACTCAAATAATGGTCACAGCGGTGGAGAAGTCGTTGTCGCCGCATACGTATGACAAAACAAAAAAACATTCCTTTTGTCATTTAGTAAAATGCTTCGTATAAAAAAAGAGTCCTCTTGAATAAGAATAAAAGTAAAAGGGGTTTATACACCGTATAAAAGAAAGTTCTGTATAAAAAAATACGCCTCAATGAATAGAGATTGGGACGAAATCCCTTACCTCGTATCCGACTTGACTTGATCGTTCTTTAATCTCATGAATAATAAACTTGAGTTAATTTATACTTGCTTAAGAACCTTTTTCAAGTTCATTATTCCTTTTATATCATTTATTACCATGTCATGAACACTATGTTATTATTTATGTTTATAACGGTCATTTTAACGATCATTGGTACTTGAGTCAAAAATGAACTTCTTATATTTACAGGTTGTTCACGTAGTCAAATATCCATTATCTCAAGAATGATATTCATGATGTAGATGCGATATATATCTTATGTATCTAGTATATACATTCATTTATAATATTACATAATCATTTAGAGGTAAGAAATGAAATGCATCGTTCATGGAGACGGTAAGACGTACGTACGCATGAATGCTACTTTAATTTCTATGTCATATTAATGGAATTAAAACAAAATTAGAGATATGTATATTTTATTTCCAGAATTATATTCATCATTTAGATGTATCATAAATCATATATATCCATTATATATATGTACTTATAATAGTACACTACATTTGGGGATAAGAAATGAAATGCACCGTTCATGGAGACGATAAGCCGTACGTACGCATGAACGCTACTTTCATTTCTATCTCAAACATTAATGGAATTAAAACATAATTATACATAATATTATTATAATTCAAGTATGGTATCATATATAATATCATTAAATCTATCATTTATACGTACCACATATGGTATTAATGAATCAAATCACTTTGAGGGGGCGGTAGTCCACACTTCATAAAATGAAGATATCGCGTATACCCATAATGGAAGCCATAAATGTATGCCATAAATGAAAAATAAATAAGCTTAAGGAAAACATAAACATATTATATATCATATATAAATATAGTGACATCTTAATGGACACCTTTGAAGATGTTAGAGGAATATTGAACAATCATCATTTCGTGAGGCAGAAATTCGCCATCCACAGAAACAGTATGTTCTTTAACCATTAGATGTAGGTGTGTGTAAGTTTAGCTCGAATTATTATTATAAAAACATCATAGTATATTGAATAAATGGGCGTTCTTATGAAAGAAATTAATAAAAAGAGTTTAGGGGGTTGGAGAAGCAAAATAAAATATAAGAACAGAAGAGAAGACACTACCTTTAAATCGAGTAACTCTTTTTGATTTGAGCTCAGTGGATTCCTTGGGAATACTTCTACCCAAAGTGAGGCTTCTAGGAGTAAAAAAGGGTTGTGGAGAGACAAAATGGGCAGATCTTGGCCGAACCAAAGGCTTGAGATGTGTGGGTAAGGAGGTAGAGGTGAGGGCCTTTTATAAGAGAAGAGGAGGTGCACTCTTGGAAAGGTATAAAAGGATACTTTATTATAAAATGTTTTTCGGATTTAAAAGGTCCCAAAATTATATATTTCGAGGATAAGGTGATAATAGTTATAAATATACTCATCCAATAGGTTTTTGACAAGGGTAGGTCTTAGATTTTACATTTTATTTTCATTTTATTTAAATCGTTAAATAATGAGGTAATCGCTGCATCATCATGGTGTCATAAATAATTTAATTTATTTATTGTCTAAAAATTATAAAAACCCACTATGATATATAAAATCTTTTTACCTTTACAATGAATATTTATAGTAAAACATCTGACTTTTATAACCCCATTTAAAAATTGTTTAAGTAAAACAACTCATGTTTGTGTCATTTTTACTTTTACTTTAAATAAAAGGAATTAATGTCTTTATCTTACCCAAGTGGCTTCATGGGGCCACAAAAATCGACCCATGGGTTTTCATGGTCGGCCATGACACATCCAATAAGGGTAGGACATGTGTCAAGTTCATTTCAGGTTATTAAAACATTATTCTTACCTTAAATTACACTAATTACCTCTAATTGCGATAAAAAACATAAAAGTTACTATTCACCAAAAAATTATTTTATTCACATTGAACCACATTTTACTTCTTAATGACAACCATGTATGTCAGATTTTTGAAATTCAAAAAACAGAGGTGGTAAAATTTCATTTAAACGAAAAATCAGTTTTTTAAGTACCACTTAGTGGTTTCACTATTCATCAAAAATTGAAGCTTTTCAAAAAAAATATCAAAACATCACCCTAAGCTATATTTGATATTCTGGATTCAAAAATGATGTCTAATTTACAAAATTAAAAAAAAATAAGTTACACTAATTAATTTAATAATTATTTCCCACTTTCAGAGCAAATAGCGTGTTTTTATGAAACAATAAGTATCAAAAGATTGACACTAGTTTAAGTCCAATTTCAAAGTGAAATTAATTCCAACGACCACTATCGGATTAAATGGTAAAAATATATTCTAGTTGAACTTTAAAACCAATTCAAAATATAATATAACCATATAATTAAATTAGATGAAAAAACAGTTTTGATGTAAAATGCAGTATTTTTCACTATTCATTAAAAAATGAACATTGTCAGAAAAATACCAAAAAATTATTCAATGTAAATTTCAATGTCACAATAATAAATAATAAGTTTATTTTGAAAAATAGAGCTTATAAAATTGTCAAAAGTTTGATTTTAAAAATGGGTTTCCATCAAAAGGTAGTAAAACAATCTTTTAAAAATATTAGTTTATCCCATGCATAATATTGGATTTATTCTCATTTTAAGCCTCTAAGACACTATCTAATTCATTAATAGAAATAGATAAAAATATCTATTATTCATTACTTACTTGGGATGTTACACATAAATCTTGGAAAGGTGATAAACTAATATTTTCATGGTGTGAGATATCGAAGGAGTCAAATATCATTGTAGTGAATAAATTATAGTTAACATCATCAAATATCTCCAGAAAAATATATTATGATACATGATATGATATGAGAAAAGTAACAATGAGAATTTTAGAATGTGATACAAACCTAAGTTATTTCATAATAAATATAGCTCATGGATCAAAACCAAGACATCAAAACGTTATGGACCAAGAAAACTACTTCATTGTCATGAATATGACTGTGGATAAAGATAAAAACATCATGCCTATATATAAAATTATTTAAAATGTTTTCTATATCATCTCTATGAGAAATCATCTCATGATATAAAATTTAATAAATTTTTTATTGGAGGTCAATATATGTTTAGGCCCATCCTTTACAATAATATTCTATTCATATATCTTCCTCCTATAAAAAACAAACAAAATTATTAAAATTGAAATAAAACCTTGATTAACAAAAAATAAATAAATATACAAATACTATTAACCACTGTGGTATCATGATGAATCCATAGAATATAATGGATTAAGGAATCATGTAAATTCATTATAAAAAATGAACTTTTTATAGGAAAATAGACCACAAGGTGAAGGAGAAATCATAAAAAACTCTGATATATAAATTTTTAAATAAAAATATTTCATTGAAATTTTAAAAAATGTAATAACTCTTTTAAAGGGAATGGAGCATAGGGTTTACTTAAAATATAAATAAACTGACATAATTTATGTTTACGCGTGGATGGTTTTTGAAAATCATTTATAGAAAATAATCTTTATAAGGATGGAATATGAAAAGGGAGGAATATGTAAATGAAGATTATATAAAAATATATAAGGAATATAATATAAAATGGAAATCATAAATAGAGAGAGATATATAAAGAGTGATAGAGAACATATCCTTAAGAATGATAAATAAAAAAATAAGCCTTTCCTTGAGGCTCTGTTTTCTCTTGATGCAAACATAACCTCTTCAATAGTAAACTTATAATCATCAATTACTTGAATAAGAATATTTTTCAATATTATTTTAAAATGAATTTGATTTTGTTTTAGAATATATGAGAAATTTTTAATTATATTCTTGATGTTAGCCATAGAATTGACACAATGTTCTAGGCTCATTGGAGCCTTGATATTGATATATTAAAAATAAAAAATATAATACATCTAGTGAATTTAATGTTTCCAAAATAATTAAATATATCTTAGATGGTGTCGAGGATGGGAAAAATGAGACCTCCACTTAAACTAGAACCTGAGGTCTACCCTTGGCGTGATAAAAGTTTTTCTTTATCAGTTTTTCAATGGAGTGAGGTTGGTATTAGATTAATAGAATGAGAAAATTAATTAAATTTGTTTACGTAATTATTTATGAAATTAAAATATAAATCTAAATATTCTATTTTTCAGTCCTCATTATGGAGATTTTGTAGTGTTATCCACATAACAATATGAGATATATTGATAAGGATAGATACCTCAAGGAGAACTTCCTTTGAACACAAATAGAGATTCAGGTATTAATGATCAAATTCAATGTATTTCATGTCCAACATCATATACAAGGACATCCTTTAACATTGATATATCCAAATCCTTGGTAAATATTTGTTTTTTGGTATTATCTCCCCATTATAAATATTACATGAAAATGGAATATAAAATTAGGAATTATTTCAGTGTTTGAAATTACATGGCATATTATAATAATTTTTTCCTAGATTAGGAACAAAAATTTATTATTTGAATGATTAACTCGAATCCCTTTATAATCCTCACTTTTAAATCAATTAATGCTATAAAAATCTAAAAAATTTATACCCACTTGAGATTTCACCATGAATATTCCAAAAATAAATATTAGGTTAATAGTTTGTTCAACACACAAAAAAACCCTAGTGTAACCAAACTCAATTTTTTAAATTAGAAATTGACTTGTGTATTGTAGATGTTTTATAAGTAGGTAAAAATAGTTATAACCCACTAATTAAATAAAGATCCCTTTTAGTAATATTTTAAAAGTGTAGTGAATAACCTAATAAAATATTTTCAAAATGGAGAAAATTCAATTTATTAATTAGTTATTTCTTGAGTTTGATATATTTATGATTGCCAATATATTTAGATGAATAGTTAATATATAAAAAATAAAATCCTATAAAAATAGTATTTAAAAATATTTTAGGATATATTTTAATGTAAAATGTATAAATGTTAGAATTTTAATTTAAAAAAATTCTTTTTAAACATATCAATATATTATTAACATAAGATTATTTTTTTGGTTAAAAAAAAATTTGGGTGAAATGTATAAAATATATATTTTGAAAATAAAATGAATTTTGGACATTATTAGTATATAAGTATAAATTTTATATTCATGAAAACCTTTTTCTATGAGAGGAAATGTGTTTTATAAGATACTTTATAATTTATAATTTTTTTAATATACAAACACATAATTGAAATTTTATAACTTAAGTTATATTTTTCACAATATATATATTAAACAAATTATATATCAAGCATTGAAAAAAAAAATTTATCCATTTTATGAAATTAATATGTTATATATAATTAAATTATATTAAAACATAAGAAAAAATTATGTGATAAGGAATGTTTAATTTTCAAGTATAAATGATAATTTACTTCTGTAAAGGCTAGTCACTACTATAAAAAAATTGACAAAAAGAGTTTGACTAAGAGGAAAAGAAAAAAAAAATATTTAAAACATGTATGGGAATCGGTGATTGTGGTGTAGATTGAAATTTTATCTTACACTATGTGTTTTTTCCATTTTAAGTGTCTTTCCTTTGTAGTGAATTCCAATTATTTAAATGTTTTTGATATTTACAAAAGTTTCATCCCTATTCGCTCGTAAAAGGGGAATTCCTATCATCACTTCCCATCAAACCATAACACAATTATTTTGGAACAAAATATTTCAAAAAATATCATCAACATTTATATCAACCTTCAAGTGGTTATAGTCATCTCTATAGAAAATATCACAAAGGACTAACCCCTTAACAAAAGGGATAATCCAAGAAGAGTGGTATAAATTTTGAAAAACCCCTTTCTATTTTCTATTTACTCATTTGAAGTTATTATTCTTAAAATTACTATACAAAATCATAAAAAAATCTATATAATTAGTATAATTTTATTTTATTATAACTATTGTACAATAATTAATTATATTTTCACATTAATTTAATAAAAATGAAACCCTTTTTCATGCGTTTTAAAAACTATCATCTCCATGATGTAACATGTTTATTTTTCATAACCACCAAACATGACTAGGTTAAAATGGGAATTAAAATTATAATTATGATATATATATATATATATCATATTTAATATTTTTAAATTACATACCATGCTAATCCTATCCCCCTTTCTATGAAAAATAAATCATTTTCCATGCATACATATGGACTACCACATCCATGGAACGATTGATTTCAATTTTTATTTTAATTAAAAACTTTAATGTATGTAAATGAAAATTATATTATTGAATAAATATTTTGTTTATGAAATTAATAATGTTCTTCTAAGTCCAATTGGACATATTTTTAAAAATAGGAACAATAAACCACATTTGTAAATTAAACTATCAAAAAGAAAATTCTAAGTGAAAAAATGATTTTCTATATTAAAAACCATTTTATTGATTATATTATTATTTTAGATATTTAAAATTATAATATATAATGATAATTAATAATAAATATGATCAATATTACTCTTTTATAATGATATTGCATGTAAAACACTTTATAATAATCCATTAATTCGGGTATGTTTTTTATATAGGTTGGTTTAAACACCTACATGAAGAGAAATATAAATTTATATCATGAATGACTATATAAATTTAATTTCAATTAATACATTATATGAATATGTAAATAATTATTTTTTAATGGTAATATATAAATATAACTCATTATTTATGAAAACCCCTTTTTTCACTAAGAATCACTAAGACATACTCATGACCAATTAAATCTTTAATGATCATAATAAGAAATTATATTTAATGAAATTATAACCTTATAAATAATTATAAAAATTATGTGTAATAAATTTTATTATCTTCTAATTATTATATTTTGTAGTATAATTATAAACAAACCTGATATAAAAAACTATTTCAAATTGATCAAGATTACTAAAACCGAGTATCGAAAATTGATTATTACTAACTAATATACATGTATCAAATAATTTAAAATTTTGATTAAAATAGGTTATAGATAAAAAATTGTGTCTAAAATGTGATATTAATATTTATAATTCCATTATAAAGAAGGTTATAACACATTTTGACTAATAATAAATTGAAGTATGAGGTTCTTTTTCTGAAATTTATTTTCATAAGATACATTTTTAAATATTCCCCATGATAATTATAATATAATTTTATTATTGGATAATAATTTTTTTACCATAATCATGGGGTTTAAATATTCATATCATTTAATTTTTATAATGCCCATCAATCCAAAATATACTAAATTTGAAAGGGGGTTTGACCAAAATGTTACTCAAATCATAAGGATTTTGATTACAAATATTATTTTCAAAATAAATATTATTTAAGAAATATAATCTAACAAGGTAATTTATATTATTTCAAAAAAACATAATTATTTTAATTTTATATATGTGGGGTTTCATATTTTCAATAAAAATCTCATTTTACATTAGCTCATATTTACACTGAAGTGTTTCTTATATGTGAAAATGACCCAGTCTCTTCATTTCAATCAAGAGCTTTAATTTTTCAAATATATAATCATTGATGAATTTTTTATGTGTCATTATATAATCCTTAATAATTTATTAAGGTCATTTACAACTACATAACCTTCATCTTAATGTTTTAAATATATTTTTAACATTTTTTATATGGGTCATTTTCATTAAAATTTGAAAATCATTTCACTTTATCATTTATGTGTAAAGGAATTATTATACTAAATTTTACATATTATATGAATATTTATCTATAAATTTTCATGGTATAAAATTTAAACTATTTTTCAACTTTTTTTATAATTTATTTCTTTTAGAATTATTTCAAAAGATAGATAATAATTTATTTCTAAATATTTTTTTGCAGAACTTGTGAAAAGTTGTTTCCATCAGGGTAATTATCCTCTACTATATTATATGCCAAATCAAGTATATTATTCAAATGAAACCACCCGCCTTATTTCATCAAATGTGTTAAAAAATTTCTTTTCTATCTGGTAAATGATATATCACTCCCTTTATTTTTTTCTCATTCATAGTTTACAAACCTAATTTTTCTTCCATTGAATTCGCTCTTAGAATACCCTCTCTTTGATTCCTTTTATTAAAGAGTTTTAATCTATATTATATACATAAATAAATCGATTAATTATTTTCTTATTGTTATTATCTTTATCTATATGGTGTAAATACCATATTCTTTATTATATTGATAGAATGATATTTACTTAGAATGTTATTTGAACACATTAGATACCCATTTATTTTTTAATGGTATATAATTTTACGAACATTGATAGATTTATTTACGATTTTCTTATTTAAATAGATTTTAAATGGATATGATACCCATTTTCATTACATGGGTTTTTATGATGTGTTTAAGGAAACCTAGTATATTTCTATAGGCTCCTCATGCTATAAAAAGAAAATAATTTTAGTTGACTTTTTTTGAAACCCACTTTATTTGCATGGTTTCATTAAGATGTGAAAGTTGAATGATTATGAAGTGGAACATGTAGGAATATATTAATTATGGTATGGATCCAATAGTTCACTCTAATTCACTGGTTAAATTTTTATTTTACATGAGATAAGTATTCCTGAGTACATTTTAGTTTCATATTGACTTGTTCCCTGATGGTGTGGATAATAAAAGTAATGTTTCCCATTTATAATGTTTATTCCATATCTGAATTAATTTTTAAGTTTTAATCATATTACATTGTTATAATCTCCTGAATCTTTTTTATTAAGTCATTTATGTGTTTTGTTTTCCAAGATTTATGCCAGGATGTATGATCTATGTTTTCTAGGGTATAAGTATCTTATATATCATGATAATATCTATATTTTTACCTCATATGGACTATAAATATTTGATTGTTAATGCGTATTTTTACCCTTACCATGTATCTAATCACACAAATTTTTTATGTTCCCATTTCATATGGTTATGAAGGAAACAAAAATATGATATGTATATAAGAGTTTCATATATCACAAATTTCTAGGAGACATTTTTGATTCATTATGGATCAAGTATTTTCATATATTTGGGAGAAATGAGAAACTGATATAAGAACATTGGTTTTATTACATAACGTTTTATGATAATAATAAAATAATCTAAACCTAAATGGAATTCGAAGTTTTTTTAATGAAATTTTTTATTTAGATTATGTGGATGAGTTTGTGACGTATGCTGGTTTTTATAGTTAGTATTAAATCAAGGGTTAGATAACTTTTGATATTAGGATGGTATTAGTTGAGGATAAATTAGGAGTTAGAAATTTCATCAAATATTTATATGTTAATATATATTCTAATTTCAATGTTGAAGATAACCTTTTAGATAGTTTCATGTAATGTTTTGGGTATTAATTTTGGAGAGATTTTTCAAAAACCCTACTAATATATCTAATAGACTAAACTAAGTATAAGATAAAATCATGAAGTGTTTTTGTAAAATATATATTTTATTATTTTACCAAAAATAACATCTGTTTCTATATACTATTTGTAGATTTAGTATCTAGAATATATGTGCCTAGGGTTAATGACATAACAAATAGTTTATTGAATGTTAACTCAATCATCACCTAGTACACGACAATGGGGCCCAACTACACCCTCATTATGGTACTCCTACGAGATATGATTCTATTTAAAAGGAGTTATGAAGGGTTTATTATGTTAATGAATTATGATAACAATATTGGGGAACCAAACCTAAAGAAACCTTGATTTAACCAAATATGATATATGTTAAACAAAAATATGATGTAATATTTTCATGATGCAAGAAATTTATAGGTTGAATGTTTCTTGTAAAAATATTACAATAATGATCTTATTGTGTTAAATATTCATCACTCATGGTTAATTCATTTTGGTTTTGGTAATGGTTTACACCAGAAGAAACCATTTTAACATAATATTCTATGCACAATGTATTGATTTTACCAATGAGAAACTTAATAGAATAATATCTACTGTGATAAATATTATGATAATTCCAAAAAAGATATCAATAATTATGTTTAACAATATAAACTTAGTATATATTCCAAAACACCTGAAATATGAGACTGATATAGTCTCATGGAAGTTCAAGTGATGAATATGATGAAAGAAAGAATGTTCAAATTCCTTCTAGAAATAAAAGCGGTAATAATAAAAAATGGGGAATGTATGAAATGATTTGGGCAATGATTTATGGAATCCATAGAGAAAATATTCTCTAAGGAAAGGTGATGATCTCTATAAACACATTGAATAGAAAAAATAGTTCATCCTAAAATAAAACTTAAATCTCACTATCATAAAAGTGGGTAACATGGAAATTGTCCATTTTCATTCCCTAATACAGTGGTTTTATGGAATATAGGAAACAAAAACCTCCAGGACAAGAGAATTCTAGGGAATACTCAATCATGGGAGATAATGAGGAGTGAAAAACACATACCACACACTAATGATATGCGAGTGTTTTATTTGTGTAAACCAACTTTTTTATATCTATAATGATTTACAAGGATGTAATATTTCAATCATGATGGAAATATATTGAATTATTAGAAAAACATTTATTTCCCAGGTATATAACTCCTCTCTTATAGATGTTTATTTGAGTGTGTTTCCTATAAAATAGCTTCATACTTCTATTAATAAAATTAAATGTGATATTAGGGATGGATTGACTATCATGAAAATGTAAAATACAAGATTGTAAATAGTCATGTAAAATAAACCAATGATCACTTATTAATACAAGGAAGAGTATAAAAACACTTTCAAAATTTTTAAATTTAATTTTATTTGGGTATTTAGTATAAATAATTAAATAAAAACTAATGTTTAGTTTTATTTATATTAAGGGAGAAAATATGTTTTCACCGATAAATCCCAAAAAAGTGATGATGAAACCTCATTGGTAATTAAATATAGAGTCATAGAAACCCTTAACTTTCAATTGTGTATCAATTAAAATTTCATCGACAAAATTTATTTTTAGAGGGAGAAGGTAACAAACCAATAGTTAAATATATTTTTTCTTAAAATAAATATAATTTTTATATCATTTTTCAAACTCAGCACCAAATCCTAATATATTACAAATTTTATTATTATAATTTTTATTGAAAACATTATGTTAGTCCTTGAATAAGTTGATAAAATTAGTTATAACCAACTTATTAAATAGAAGCCCCATTAGATACTATTTAAATTAGGGCTTTTAAGAAGATAATAAATTATTTCATTATATTTAAAAGTTATTATATACGATGGATATTTTCCATGTTCGACATATTTATGAATATAAATTCTTCTTAAATAATATTTAATATACAACAAAGAGATCTCCTTTCAAGAAAATAATTTCATAATATATTATGACTTTATTTGAAGTATAAATTGATTCATATTATAATTTATGTTTTTTGAATTTTTTTCTACACATATAACAACAATATTATCTTAAGAATAATTTTTGAGGTCTTTCTAAAATGATTTATTTTTAGGAAAATACTGAAAAATACCAATTTTACAAATTACATGATTTTATGTCATTATTAGTATATAAGAATGAATTTAAGATTCATGAAACCATTTTTTAATAAAAAATATTCCCTTATAAGTTAATATATAATTTTAAAAATGTTTTTATAACTTACAAACCCATATTTTACCTTTTATAATGTACGTTACATTTTTCAATGATTTATTTTCCATACATTATACATTTATTATTTTCGAATTATTTTTTATAAATTTACGATAATTGATATAACGAAATGAATTTAATTTTTAGAATAATTTGTTCTAAGTTATATAATAAGATTATTTTATTTTCTGGAAAAATATGATAAATTACAACTGTAATAACTAGTTACCTCATAAAAATAAAAAGGGGTAAAATGGTTTAACCAAGAGGGAAATACCCTATGCATGTTTAAGAAATTTAGTGGAATGTTTTTTGGGGATATATTGACCTTATAAATTTCACAATCAAATATTTATCAATTTTTTTCCACTTTCCTTGAGAGTGACTTCCTATTATTTAAATGTTTTGAGTATTTTCAAAATTTCCATTCATTTTCACTTATAAAATTGGAACTCATCTCCTCACTTCCCCTCACACCAAAACCCACATAGAGTGGAAAAAACTCTTCCTCAAGCTCTATTTATTATTCTAATCCACCATAAATATTTTTTGGTATTCTAGAACGATAATCCGTCAACGGACAAACACCCTTTGAAAATGATATAAACCATGAAGTCTTGTAAAATTTTCTAACCACCCTTTATCATTTCCATTTCATTATTTGATATTATTATATTTCAAATTCTATTTAAACATTTTAAAATTATAATATATGCTTCATTAGTAATTCTTATTTCATTATAATTAAATTAAAATCACAATTTCATTTATTAAAAAAACCGATCACTCATACATTGTGTTGCCTCCTACCTCCACAATGTTTCAAGTTTATTTTCCTTTTCCACCTAACATGGATTTTTTTAAAAGGTAATTTAAAATTTAATTATGATATATATAAATTATTTAATATTTTGAATTGATAAAATATCTTACTCTTTTTTCTTATTATATATAAAATTAAAGCATTATCCATGTATACATGTACTAACCCCTCTATGAAATGATTTATTATGTATTTATTTTTTAGACTGGATTACAAGGTTAGTCATGGTAATGAGATTAATAGATAAATATTGTGTTTTTAATATTTGAAAAGTTATATTAATCATATTATCAAGTACATTTAACAATATCAGTAATAAAAAACCATTATAAATTCAACTTTTCAAAAGAGTATTCTAAGATAAAAATAATTTTCTTCACACTATGATATAACTTTAGATATGTTATGTTATTGTAAAAACCAATAAACTAGTAACCCAAATCTGGTGGTTAATTTTTTTTACTTTGATAGAGATAAAATGATGAAATCTAGATTCACTAATCATTTTTGTAGTATTATAGAATCAGATATATATATGATACCCATTTTACATTTGGAAGATAATATTGAACATAATATTGGAAAAAATTGGAATCCAGGAACTCATTCAATGAATTATTCTAAAGTTATTGGGAAAGGAAAAAAATGTGTGATCTCAAATTATTCACAATGGTTAAGTATAATGTAATGTATCCTAATTAAATAAGGAATAATCAATATACTAGGGTATATAATTGTAAAAACATGACTATCATGATTGGATAAGTCATAATTAATATAAAAAGGTAAATAACTCAACAAACATTCCATTTAATTAATAACAAAATAAAAAAATTCATCCCTGAATAATATCAATGAAATAATGTCATGGATAATACTAATGAAATTCTCAATAATAGAAATTTTTAATATTGGATGTCATGATCTGATACATCATTATATCTATTCTGTCATGACCTTATGTTAAGAGATATTAAAACTATGTGTACAAACCCATTTATTTTTTACTATTGATTTTTTTAATTAGTCCTATCAATGCATTGTGGTTTTATAAAGTTCTAGGCCCCACCCATCACTTCATTTCCAAAGAATTTGTTAAAGGATCAATTTAATTCATCAGTAATATATACTATGAATAAATATTTGTGTTGAGTAAAGAATAAAAATTTAATATATTTCTCTATCCAATCAAATAACTTTCAAAGTAGAAAACTATATCTATAAATTATATATGGTTTAATCCATAAGAATATCCAGGAGAATAAATATTTATATTTTAGGGAAATGTAATTTTTAATGATCAAATGAATTTTAATGTTTCAAGATAATTTTTACAAAAAATAGTGATAATATAGAATTGGAGGTAAATTAATTTCCTATGGATGAATAAAGGGAATTAATTTGAAATACTAAAATAATAATTAGGAAGTTAAATTTTTTAAAACCAATGAAAATGTTTATAATAAGATAAAATTCATATAATGGTTATTGTATAAGGGAACTCCATATTCTCTATATACTTAAAAAAAATCCTTTTGATTTGTTTGTAATGAAAGACAAAAACTAAACGTTCAAAAAGTGTAGAAATATTCAGTTCAAAACCTTTTTAAAAGTAAAGAATAATATAATAATTCCTTCTTAACCATTTTATGTTAATAAATGAACTTTTTTAATAGAACCTTTAAAAACATAGTCATGGAAGAAAAATATATCCAATTAAAGAGAAATAAATTGTATTGTGTTTAAACCATCTATTTTTTTGACTAAATTAATAAATAGTTGAAAATTTAGAATATAATAAGTAAAATCCTTAAATATCAAGTGGATGAGAATGTTTTTTGGATCATATAAAGAGATAATGATAAGTTTCATTCAATGAAAATAAATGTAATCTTGAAATAAATTAAGATTCCAAAATTTATTCTTTCAACTTGGATGAATTTAAAACTCCATCCCCATAAAAAATAAACACGAATTGAAACATTAATCATTATGAATAAATATTTAGTCATGTTAAGTAAATAAAATGTGTAGTATATACACCACATAAAAATGAAAATGATTATAATAAAAAATATATCTTAATAGAGGTGTGATTAACTTGAATTCTCTTTATATAGAGTAACATTAAATTCCAAAATAAATGGATAAAATAATTTGAATTACAAATTAATATATCATGATTTATGAAGGTTTAATTATATAATATTTAAGATGGGTAAAATATATTCCATATTAAATAAATTGGTGAATAACATTCAAATGTGCCTCGATGAAATTAAATTAAGGCATAATCCCTAACTTCATGCTTTCTTTTAGATAAACGTGCTTTAACCTTTTTTATAATGGTTCAAAAAATATAATAATTTATAAAAAACAATATTAATATTTATAATATCAAATATTATCATCTTATTACATCTTACCTCCTGTTGGTTAACAATATTTCATTATTTCTATTATTTTGGGTGTTAAATGTTTTATTTTATCATTCATTTTTTATCATGGAAGTTATTATTATTATGAATAAGACATAGATATATAATATACATAATAATTTTACTGTTAATAATATCATATTTATTCATTATATTTAATTTTTGGAACCATTTTTGAATTCTGAATATGGAAAATGAATTGCCTCGCTTCGTGGGGATAATAGGCCATATGTACGAACGAGCTAAAATATCATCCATGTAATGGGTAAATGGGTAATGAATTGGATGATATATTGGTTTAAATGAATAAATTTCATATCATATTTATCATAATATTCATTATTTCTAACATTATGACTATCTATGTGAGTTGGTGATGGAAAACAAATTACATCCGTTTGCGAGTTGGTCGTCCGCTGCACACACGAGCAATGAAATTATTTCTTATTCGATGGAGAAAGGGGTTGATAAATATTATTCCATTAACACAATAACATATTTATATGTGGGATATACCAGGGATATTATATTATAGGTGTATATAAACAATTGATAGTGGTAAAATAATAAATAGAAATAAAGATATTCGTTAATAGGATTACCTTCTCTTATAGAAACCTCCTCTAGATCTCTCCTTGAAGACCACCAGGTTGGTCTTTATGAAAGAATAGAACTTATAAAATGTTGTTAAGGATATTTTACGGAATTTTTTTATAGGTTTTGGTTAATAAACAGGGCATTAGAGTTGTTAATTAGTGTGGGGAGTGGGTTTCCTTTTATAATTGAGGGGATTAACAAACATGTAATTTTTCCATTTTTTAAATAATTCCATGTTTCATTCTTGGAAATATTGATCTAAAATTGATAAAATTATAAGGTGAAAAGGATGAGTTATATATTAAACTATAAAATGGGGTTTAATAATCTTTTAATGTTATTTTTTCCCATATCATTATCGATTAACCCCCGATAGACACATCTATACCTTAACAACGGTAATTAATTTAACTATTTTAACTATTCTTTATTACAAAAAATTATGTGGAAATTATTAATTAATATTAAATATTATGATTCCATATATGTAATCTATTTTTTAAAATATGATTCACATAAGTTTCATAATTTAATTTAAAATAATCCATCAAAAGGTGATTAAAATGGTTTTTCGAAAAATGTATTTTCAAGCATAAATGGTCTTATAATAATTTCATGATTAATAATCATAATTATATAAATTTAAATTAATATAATTAGATATATAATATAATTATATAATTATATTAGTCATTAATAAATATTTTTTTAATCACCTAAAATTGATATATATTATTCATTTTTAAATACAAAATAGTTTTTTGAAAAAAATAACATGTTTTTTGAAAAACAACACTTTTACCTTCAGATGTTCTTATATTTATATATATCTAATTTTTAGTAATTTTATTAATTCCACATATTATAATATTTCATTATAATTAAAATTATAAAATTTAAATAAAAAATTTACAATTATTCACAAATTCATGTACCAAAGAGAAAATTTCAAAAATTCATTCCATGTTTAATTTGACCAAGTTAGTTAGAAATATTTTTCAACCTAAAAAATTATAATTTTTTTGTCAAGAAATAGTAAAATTAGAATTGTATTATAATTTTAATAAAAAGACAACGTTCACCTACTATAATTTGAGCTTAGGTGTTACATTCTTCCCTCATTCAAAAATTTCATCCTCAAAAGTTTCATGGATATTACCATCTAAAAATATTATTGTGGTTATTCATGTTATAAATCCCTCATTCCCATGTTACTTATTTTATTTTTTATTAATTTATTTAACGAAACTATCCGAGTTATGTTATCTGAGTCCTCAATACTTACTATATAGTATTATGAATTTTAATAGGCTTTTCAAAATTAGATAGATCTGGATCGAATTATATTTTTTCTAAGGTGATAAAAGGTTTCAGCTATTAAATGTAATTCCTTAATAATGATATATGGAACACATCAGGAAATTTAGAGGTTCTTAGATGAATTTAAAAACTCTAATATAAAACTCCAATTATGTCCAAAATATAAATTGGTATGATGTACCTAGGGATCATTTTTTGGTTATATAACTTTATATCACCATTTAATGAAGATAATTTTAGTAAAATGTGATATCCAATTTTAAATTCCAAATCATCCTCTAGTGGTATGAATGAATTTTTTCCTACTTTTATATGCTTTAATATGGTCGATAATAGTGTTTACACATATCATTATCTCCTTAACATGTTTTGTGCCTATAAGTTTCCTTTCTCCTATGTCATCCCAACAAGTCAGAATACACCATATCTTTCAATACAATGCTTTATACAATGAAATTTTTATACTTGAAAGGAAAATATAATTATACGAAATTCATTAAATGGTATATACATTTACCATAAAACAAGAAATTCAAGTGATAATAAAAGAAATATATATCAAATGTTTGAACGGTCCTTTCAGACTATCCATAGATTTGAAGATTGTAGGTGGTAATCAAATAAAGAAAAATATCAAGAGTCTTCTAAACATGTTTCCAAAATTTGGTTGTAAAAATTGTATCATGATTAGAAATAATTAAAACAGGTGCATCATGTTGTCTTATAAAATTATTAATATAGAGACTTTTGAGGTTTTAAAGAGATAAATATTCTCTTATAAAACGAAAATGTGTAGATTTGTTTTGATGAAAAAAATAACTCGTATTACATCTGTCAATATAAGATTATTTGGTAGTCCAATGAAAAATTATATAGTAATGTCATCCCAATTTCACGTCAGAATAAGAATATTTTGAATTAATATTCTATGATGTTGTCTCTTTCACTTCACCTATTGAAAAACAAAACATCTAGACACAAAATTAATAATATCCTGATTCTAGTTATCCGAAAAATAATGTTCTCCCAAATTCTTATTCATCTTGGTTCCACTAGGGTGTATAAAAATATTGGAGTTATTTTCATCATTCAATAATTAATTTTTTAGTACAGTTATACATGGAACACATAGTACCTTTCCAAATTTCACAACTCTTTTAAAAATAAAGTATGCTAATTTCCCCTCATACATGGATTAAATTTTATTTTGAAAACTATCACTATCAGATTTGGTTTTTTTATTTTATAAAAAATATGGTTTTATAATCATTAAAAATGGTTCATGAATCTCATTGATAAATAATTTACATATCCATGTTGACTATATTCATAAACATAGGATCCCTTAAAATCCACATTTGAGGAAAAATTCATCGTTCTTTCTTTATTAAGGAATATGATACATTTTTTTACATCCTTGGGTGGGTTTCTATTGAAAAATAATAATTCATGAGTATATAGAGCCATATTATTTTTCTCCTGTAGATCACTTACTATGAAAATTTTTATTTTTAGATCTTATGGTATGTGTATATATCACATCATTCACCATAGAGATAATGTCTCCGTATCTTCGTGGAAAAGATCAAAACTACCAACTCAAGATCATTGGTTGGATTTTTATACTCATGAGAAATTAACTAACATGATTTATAAATAATAACCTGATATTTTTATATAATTAATCAAACGTGTTCGTTCATTGATGCATCATTATAAATACAAAATATTATGTTTTCTAATGAGAGAGTCAAAATTAGAGAATTGACCAATCGTATCTACAATTCATTAAAACATTATTTATGTTCCATTCTCAATATAAAATAAACCCCTATACATGTAATCTTTTTAATGGGTTATACAATTGAAAAAACTTATGAATAAATCCATAAATGAAACCTAAAAAACCGATGATACTATAAACCTTATTTATATTCATTAGTGTAGGATATTATATGACTAAAATTATCTTCTAATGGTGAACATGGTTTCTATCATTAGAGATAATATGCTCAACAAATTAAAATTTATGAATTCATAAATTACATATTCTAAATTTACGATACCACTATTTTCTACTAAGAGTTTAAAAAATGATTCAAAAGTGATTCACATGGTCCACATAGCTCTAAGAATACACTATGATATCATTAATGATTAAAAATATGCAAATTCTTAAAATATTACGTGAATTCTATATTCATTATATAAATTAAAAAATATGGTTTATTAGTCAATTAAAATTGAATTATGATAAACACATCATTTTTATACCTAATTATGAATGTTATCGTGGGAATGTCTTCATTATTTACTGATAATTGATGATATATAGAAAAAAGGTCAATATTTATAAAATATTGATCTCCTAGAATTTGATCAAATAATTCATCAATAAAAGGTTGTGGATATATGTTATTTATCATAATAACACTGATTTCCCTATAATAAATGTACAACCTCATGGATCTATCAATCTTCTAAATAAAGAGAACATGGGATCCTTAAGGTGAAACACGAGAGAAAATAAATCCCATTTCACACAAATACTATATATTTTTTAAAAAAATATTCTAATTATATAGTGTTTATTCTATAGGGTGAATTTGATATATGTCTTTCATCTGGTATTAAATTAATGGAAGACTTTAATTCACACTATGGTGGATGTACATGTAATTACTCAAGAAATACATTAATGCATTCCTATGAAATATGTACATTATTAATTGGAAGATTACTTTTTTATATTTGTAGACTCTACTTTCTCTTCATCCCCAAGAATACTTTTCAGAAGACCTACTGGGGGTGAATCTATATATGTATCATATATTGATATATTCACTATAAAGATAACAAATTCCATATATTTATCTTGAATTATAATTTCATTCACCTTATAAAATTTATTTGTGCATTATATATTGACATCCCATCAATAACAATGACTATATAAAATTAAACCCTTGGTATAATAATTAATCATGATATTTGGGAACATTTATGCATTATAATGGGAATGTACTGACACATCCATGTTATATTCAGACATCCACAATTTGTTTCTACTAAAAACTCCCTTACTAAGTTTCTAGAGACATATAGAATTTTTTTGTCCAAAATGGAAGATATAAAGAAGTCTGAAGATCTATAATCAAAAAAATAATTTTCTAAATTTGAATCAATTATTAATTTACCCAACACCACATAATTAAGTTCATACACCTTATCTATAGTTAATTCATAAGTTTATCTCCCCCTCAACCTATTTTTTAGTATGTTACCTTTACTCTTTGGGTATTTTGTGTAAATAATTCCCCATTTCAACAAACCTATGGACTGGACATAATTTACTTTTGTTTTTCACATTATTTCATTATCTAGATAACCCTTATCACTATACTTATTTCAAAATTCTATTCCCTCAAACATTTTCCAATCTATTTTTTCATAATATTTTAATATTGTCGTAATTTATTTATTTTAATCTTCTACTTTTATATGTTCCCATTTACATGTAATTCATACAACCTATTATTCAATTGATTCCCTTAAAATATATAAGATTTTGAGAATTCATTTTATCAATTGACGGTGCATAATATAATTTCATCATATGATGAAAAAGATCGAGAAACTAGTCCCCTTCATAGGCTCGGCCTAGTACCTTTAATGAAATGGTCAATCTTACATTCTATATTACGTATGAATATTTATTATACTTTAGATAACATATAAAGGTAGCCTCAAACTCCATAATACATTATTATTCATATTAATTTAATTTAACTAAGCTTCCCTTCATTGGTATGTACTTCTCATAATGTAAATAATTGTTGAATAATATTTATTTAAAATTTCTCAATTCCATGTGATATATTTCCTCTTCATCCCTAGTATTTTTTATTAGCAACCACTATTGATCATTATTTCCATTGAAAAAATATATTTTTAGTGTGAAATTTATTTTTCAATCAAATCCCATGTATATAAATATATTTTAATGGGACTTAATCAATTAATCAGCTACCACTAGATTTTTAGTCCTAAAAAATGATGGGGTCACTTTCACATGAAGTGATCCAACATATGAGATTCATGCTATAGAACAGTATGTTGCTCAATTTAGGAAATGTTATATATTAATACTTTATTATTACCCCTAATATAGATATGATCTTATGAGGTCCAATACTATCTATATTGGATTTCTCATTAGGAAATTATCTACATTATCCATGATCATTTATATAATTTTTTCCTCCTGAAACCATTTATAAAAATTGGAATATATTGGATTAGCACATAAAATTATGAATTTTAAATCATTATGTATATTTAAAAAAATATCATAACATTAAACATAAATAAATGGAACTTCAATGAAAATTTTCATATTATAAATATTGTTTTTTAGGAATATCATTAAATCATATTTTTTATATCCTTCCAAATGGGTTGTAAAGAAAATATGAATTGTCTGAAGTATATCCCCCGTGGTTGTCAAACCAAGCGCATAGTAAAGTTTATTTTCATGCACCAGGCGATGATCAAGTCAAATCCCGAAGAATCCATTTTGGAGTTGTTACCCTAAGGGAAAAATATACTAGAACCAAATACACTTATAGCATCCAAATAGAGATGAATTTTGAGGAAAAACAACAAAATATATACCATTAAAAAACATTATTACATTCTTATATACCTATCCTCAAAGTCCACTATAGGTTTATATTTGTAATCTATGATTTATTAATTCAGTTCCCAAGTTTTATATGATAATTACCCTGATACCAACTATAGCATCCTTGAAAACTACTACAGATTCATCCTTTAATAGTGTTAGGGTTTAACAGTGCTAGTTGGAAGAAGTGATAAATGGGATCCTTTGTAAATGCTAAAAAAAGTGATGATAAAGGCCCCTGTTTATAAGTAGTAGAACAATGTCATAATAAAGGGATGTGTTATTTATTATCTGTTTTTACAAGCATTGATAAAGGACCCCATTTACAAGTGCTTTTTATTCTATCACTAATAAATGATAAAATTATATTTCATTAAAATAATATATTAATATAGAAAGATATTTATATTATTATTAATATAATATATATTTTAAATACATTTTAGATAAAATTAAATAGTAATTTATACTTAATATATAAGATATTTAGTTAAAATGGATTATAAATTAATTGAAAACTATTATTAATTAATAATTTATTAATTATTATCAAGTAATCTCCATTTAATAACAGTTATACAACATAAAAATTAAATTAATTAGGGAATGATCTAAGATTATTTAAAAAAATTAGAAGAACATCAATCAAACATAAAAAAGATACCATCATCTTTAGGACACAGATTGAGTTTAACTTTAACCTCTACACATTGTGTACTATTAATGAAACACCATTTTCATTCATTTTGTAATTTATTGTAGATATCAAGGTGACATGTATGAATATAATTTCTTCAAGGAATGTATAAGGGACATTAATAAGGAGACAAAGATAAGGACCAACGAAAAGAAGGCATGATCTGCCAATTTTTTTAAATTTCATAATTGGTGATTAGATACTCATATTGAGTGACAACCCACATTTTCCACAGAGATTATTAGGACACAGTATACTCTTACCATCCTTAGGTTTTGTTAGAAATACCCCCAATAGAATTTGGTCAAAGTACACTCTAGCTAAAGATTTATATATGGTCACTATCCCCCCCACTATTATATTCCATCAGATTCTCCATCCATTGGGTAAACTTCACCTCTATAAGAGATATTGGATAGGGCATGAGATCCTCTAATGGGAATAGAATAATATTATATACTACTAGTTTAATAATATTCTCCATTTCATTTATAGAGCGGTTATGTGAGTTGATAGATAAAATTATTTATTGATCATAGAAAAAATTTATAATCCTTAGTCCGAATGTGGAGAGTGAGATGTAAAATTGGGACCTAAGTACATCCCTTGAGTATATATGGGATTTAATTCAACTTTTTCCATTCTTATTTTTATTTTGTGTAGACACACATCTTAATTTATTATTCATGGTGAATTTAGAGTATTCTAATAATTATGTATACACTCCCTATTGTATGTTCTTTGGATATACAGGTTATGTTTTATGAATACAAAAAGTGTTTTGGTGGAGTACCATGTGGATGAGGATCTGGTGGAGCATAGACATCCATTATTGTATATATAGTTAGAGTATGGCGGTTTCATTAGTGATAGTTACCCTTTATTAGTATTTTAGAATTTATTTGGTTAGTACTCTTATATTTTCCCTTTTTTTAATGATTATGTGGAATTACAATCTGTTGTTATTAGAGTTTGTGCATGGATTTTTAATTTATACATTTCTACCATTCTATATTACTATGGTGTATATTGATTTATGTGTCTGTATATGAGCAATATGCTAGGAAATATTATGAATGGGATATGACTACTCAGAACTAGTATCCAACCCCAGGCCTATGGGAGGTGGTCCTGGGGCTGGCACACTCAGTGAACTGTTTGTTAGGGAGGCCCTAGTGGGTCCAGTTTTTTCAATGTGGTATCATAGACATGTTTTTCTTAGAACTAGGGTTCAAATATTGAATAATAGAGATTATTGGTGCTGGACTTTAGGGAATTTATTATGGTTTCAATATATTTGTTATTATGATAGAGAACCCTACGATGGTGAAACATCTCACATATCCATATATAAGGATTAAGATTACATATTTGTCGAACTAATACATAGAGACATCAGTTGTAGTGGAAAAAATGTTAGATATATCATAAAAGAATTGGGTGTGAAACCTATATCCTTCTTATGTAAGATTCCAAGATTTCATATAATGACCATGGAATATATTGAACATTTCAAAAGGGCTCTATAATTTTAGCTATAGCGACCCAAACTTTTCTTTCATTACTATTACATCATTTCAAATATAAACAATATAATAGTATTACACATAGAGGATCCAAAGGTTTACTGTCTTGGGCAAACTAGGACAACACATAACAAATACAACATCAACCATAAACATTTATTTAATTTTTCTTCACTATCTTCATAGTGGAACTTTTCCACTCCTTAGTATATGTAGCCACCTGAGGATATACATCAAAAGGGGTGGGTAGAAGCTCAGTTAGAGGATAGATAAGAACAATATAGCATGGGGTGAGCATAAGCATAACATAGTCAAAAGATCATGAACATGAGAAGAGCATAAATAAAAGACTTTAAATGTGGCAATGCATAGAATTGAAACATCATGTATTAGTGGTTAACTACCACACATACATGTGAACCAAGCTATAATCTTGTTCACACATCATTCCACATTTACTCACGAGATTCATCACTTTACCCAATGCATTAGAGCACTATAAAATTCTGGGCGCACTCGTCAGATCATAACAATATCATTTATGATGCATGACACAATGATCATATAACATAAATCAATATAATTAACCCATGAAAATGAATGAGTTTCATCTCATAATAACACATTCATAAGCTTTGGGTTCCCAAAAGAAAGAGGGAACAACAAACTTGATATAAGAACCATCAACCTTGAATAAGAGGTAAAAGGTGAGTTCTTGAAAGAAGAGTTCTTTTAAAAAACATTTTTATGGACATAAAAACCAGTGAAATACATGTATATACCATAAACGAAAAGGCAATGATGATTAAATGATCTTTTAGGAGTAACCATATCAAAAATGGATTGAAAGAGTGAGAACCCGAAGGAAGAAAATTGGGTTCGAGATTTCCCATTACCTTGTGCTCGAATGCCTCCTTCTCTTTAATGTCCTGTATAATGAAATTATATTCATTAATCAGAAATACAGAACCATGTGTACATTAATAGGGTTATTTCTAGTTTCATTATGTCATATTATGTTCCTTTGGATGACTTATAGAGTTTAAAATTATTGTTCGGGGATGTTCGTTTTCTTGGTTTTCTTGAGTGGTTCACTGTATTCTTAAATTGAAGTTTAGGGAGGTCATGGGTAAACATCCATAACTGACATTACATGTTATTAATTATATTATAGTAGCTTTAACAATTTTATAATTAATTATATTATATCCATGTGGACGAATCATTATATATGAATTTCATGATGGTTATTTGAGTTAATTTGAGGGGTTTTTGGATCACAACGAACTTGTTTTAACTTTTAACTTAGTAATGTGGCCATAGGTTACTTACAGAACATAAAATAGAAAATAATACATATAAAATATTATGGTTCAACCATAAAAATGGTTTTATGACTAGATATGAAGGTAGAAATGGAAAAAAGAGAGCATGTCGTTTTTGAAGGTGACAAATTAACACCTCATGAACAACGTTCTCTTTAATAAAATAAAAGGAATAGGGAAATGGTGTGGGGTGATGTAATATCCCAATATAATCATAAAATTATATTATATGTATACATTTGGAGTTACAAAACAATTTGGATGAATATAGGTGGGGAGAGATCAAGAAAGGAACTTGAACTTGAAAGGAAATTAAAGGGGAAGAGGGAGGGAAATTACCTCTTAAATCTTCCTCTTGAGATCCTCTTTAAGGTAGTGAGTCTTGGTCCTTTGATGAGACCAGTAGATTTTGGATGTATGGGAGGTGCTAGGGAAGATGTTTGGGTAGAGTTTATAGAAGCCTTGGATCTTGAGAGGTGTGAGGAAATGAGGGAGTGAAGGGTGGCTTTTATAGTGGAGGGGAGAGGGGTTTCCTTAATATAAAATTGATTAGTTTATTAATTTCACCTAAGACAAGGAATAGTGTGTCTTGAATGACCAACAATAGTATTTTTATAATGTAATCCAGAACCAAGTGGGCCTACATCAGCAGAACATATTTGATGACTCAAATAATACATTATTTAGCATTTATTGTGAATTATCGGATTCTACTATTTATCAAAAATTCATGTATCTCAGAAAAATCCCAAAAATTTACCCCAACCAATTTTCGGCGTGTAGAATCCAAAAATAATGTCCATTTTTCAAAAATAATTTTCTAAATATTATTAACTTAAGATTTAAATAAAATCATAATTTACTTAAAAAAATAGTTTTTAGGATTAAAACTGATTTTATAGTTCTTTAAAAAATTACGTAGGGTCTTATAAAATTATATAAAAACTATTATACAATGATTCAATATTTTATGAGTACATTTCAGGGAAATAAATATTCTTTTAAATTAATTAATTAATTATAATTAATTATTTATGACTTATAAAATACTGAAAAAGTTTACTAAGGTCAAATTGTCACTTTCAAAGATGTCAAAATTTTATTTTATTATTCATAGGTAATGTTACTCTTAGTTACTATTCATAAGGGTCATATTACTATTCATAAGGGTAGGTTACTTCTCATAAAGGTAGGTTACTATTCACCATAAATTATTTTTTGTTTCATTGGACTCCAAAAATCATCTTGAACACAACCGTGAATGTCAGATTTTCAAAATTCCAAACATAGGAGTGACAAACTAATGTCTAAAGGTTACTTATCACTTAGTAGTTCATTATTTTGTGTTTTCATGTTATTTTATGACATATTTATAAGAAGGGAATTTCCATTGAAAAACTTTGGGTCTTTACATTCTTCCCCCTTAAGAAAGTTTTCCCTCGAAATTTCACTTTACAAAAACAGGTGAGGGTTCGTCTCCTTCATTTCCTCTTCTGGTTCCCAAGATGCTTCCTCAAAATTATGGTTCCTCCACAACACTTTGAAAAGATGGGTTGTCTTATTGCGTATAACCTTATCACTTCGGTCCCGAATCTTTACTGGTTTCTCCTCATAGGAGAGATCATCTTCCAGCTGCACCACCTTTGAGTTTAGTACATGTGAGGGGTCTGGTATGTACTTCCTCAGTAGTGATACATGAAACGCATCATGAACCTGAGCCATATTCGGTTGAAGTGTTAGATGATAGGCCACATGTCCTATGCTTTCAAGGATCTCAAAAGGGCCAATATACCTTGGACATAACTTCCCTTTATTCCCAAATCACATGACTCTATTCCATGGAGATATTCGAAGGAAGACTTTATCTCCTACGTCGAACTCCAAGTCCCTTCGATGGTTGTCCGCATAGCTCTTTTGCCAAATTTGAGTATATTTGATGTGTTTCTGGATGACTTGAACCTTATCCATCATCTCTTGAACAAGATCGGGTCCAAGCAGCTTTCTTTCTCCAACTTCATCCCAACAGGTTGGAGTTCTACATCACTTCCCATAAAGAGCTTCATACGGAGCCATCTGAATAATCGAGTGGAAGCTATTATTGTATGAGAACTCAGCCAATGGGAGATGTTGATCCCAACCACATTTGAATTCAAGAAAGTAGGCTCTTAGCATATCATCAAGCATCTGAATAGTCCTTTCAGACTGGCCATCAGTTTGGGGGTGATAGGTCATGCTGAAATTTAATTCAATACTCAAAGAATGTTGAAGGCCCCTCTAGAACATAGATGTGATCCTTGGATCATGGTCAGAGATAATTAAGAGTGGAACACCGTGCAATCTTACCACTTCCTTCAGATATATCTTTTCAAGTTGTTCAAGAGAGAAGTCTTCCCGAATAGCGATAAAATGGGATGTCTTGGTGAGTCAGTCAACCATAACCCATATCACATTATTCCCCTTTGACGTCTTCGGGAGACCCGTGACAAAGTCCATAGTAACATTTTCCCATTTCCACATGGGTATAGGCAATAGCTGCATCATACCTTTGGAATTTTTTCACTCAGCTTTAACATGCTGACATACCAAGCACCTTGATATATATTCAGCAATCTCCTTCTTCATGTTATCCCACCAGAAGTGTTCTTGGAGATCACGATACATCATGGTACTCCCAGTATGGATAGAGAAAGTAGAGCTATGTGCATTATCCAATATCTCCTTCTTTATCCCCGGTGATGAAGGCACACAAATTTGCATTCCAAATCGGATCACACCATCATTGTCGATATGGAACTCTTGCAGCTTCCCTTCCTTTACTACATTCACCCTCTTTTGTATCTCCACATCATCCCTTTTTTCTTCCTTAATCTTCTCTTGAATGGATGGTTGCGCAATAATTTGGGCAAGGTAGGATGTATCCCCTGCCCTTATGATTTCCAAATCCATCCTTTGCATATCCATGAAGATATGGTCTTTCTCAATCCGCAACATGGATAGAGTAGCTGGTTCTTTTCTACTTAGAGAATAAACTACCTTGTTCTCCTTTCCTAAATGATAGTGAATAGAGCAATCGTAATCCTTGATTAGATCGAACCATCTCCTTTGATGCATGTTGAGCTCCTTTTGTGTGAATATATACTTTAGGCTCTTGTGGTCGGTGTATATGTCACACTTCTCGCTATAAAGGTAGTGCTGCCATATTTTCAATGAAAAAAATCATGGCTGCCAGCTCTTGATCATGCGTCGAGTAGTTCTTCTCAGGGATCTTCAACTGTCGTGGGGCGTAGGCTATCACATTATCATTTTTCATGAGTAAACAACTGAATCCTTTCTTTGAATCATCACAATATATCACAAAACTTTTTCCACTTTTTGGTAGTGTGAGTACAGGTGCAGTGATCAGCCTTCTCTTTAGCTCCTTGAAGCTTCCCTCACATTCTTTTATCGAGACATACTTTACCCCTTTCCTTGTTAACTTAGTTAAAGGGCTTGATAATCTTGAAAAGTTTCTCACAAAACGTCGGTAGTACCCGGCTAATCCAAGAAAACTACGGATTTCTGTGACACTAGATGGTATGGGCCATTCCTCAATCACCTTTTTCTTTGAAGGATCCACATAAATTCCCTCACTTGTGATCACATGTCCCAAGAACGTGACTTGATTCATCCAAAAGTCACACTTTATGAACTTGGTGTACAAATTCTCCTTTCTCAATGCCGCCAACACAAGTCTTAGATGTTCTTCATGTTCCTCCTTGATCTTGGAGTAGATGAGAATATCATCGATAAACACTACCAAAAATTTGTTGAGGTAATGTCTAAATACTCTATTCATAAAATCCATGAAGATTGCAGGGGAATTAGTATGTCCAAAGGGCATCACCAAAAACTCATAGTGCCCATACCTTGTACGGAAGGTAGTCTTCTGAATATATTCCTTCTTCACCTTTACTTGATGATATCTAGAGTGAAGATCCACCATTGAGAAGTATTGAGCTCCTCTTAATTGTTCGACCAAGTCATCAATCCTTGGGAGTGGATAATTGTTCTTTATGGTGATCTTGTTGAGTTCCCGATAATCGATACACAACTGCATGCTTCCATCCTTCTTCTTCACAAAGAGCACTGGCGCACCCCAAGGTGATGCACTAGGGCTTATGAACCCTTTGTCCAGATTCTCTTGGAGTAGCGTCTTTAACTCCTCCAGTTCGATAGGATCCATCCTATAGGGAAACTTCGAGATAGGAGTAGCTCCAGGTATGAGTTCAATTGAGAACTCTACCTCACGATTCGGGGAATTCCGGGTAACTCTTCGGGAAATACATCACCATATTCCCTCACGATTGGAATTTCCTCAAGGTTGGAACTTTCCTTCGACTGAACCATTTGGGTGAGGTATGCTTCTTCATAGGGAATCAACACCCATACCATTCAAGGTTTTTTCAAAGGAGATTCATGATCTTTCTTGAATTTGTATAGTATCATGGTATGCTTCGGAATATGAAAATATATTTTCTTTTCCCGACAGTTGATATGTGCTATATATAACGAGAGCCATTCCATTCCCATTATATCGTCGAATTCCACCAAGGGAAGTATTATGAGATTTTCCGGAAGAATCTACCCAGATACTTCAATAGGAGAAGAGTCAAACACTTGGGTTGCAATGATTTCACCACTTGGTGTTTTTACATATATCTCTACTTCATGGTTTCGGGGCTTCGATTCTATAGTTTTATAAAACTTTCATGATATAATGGAATGCGTAGAACCAGAATCAAATAAGACTTTTTCCATTCTTGAGTGAATAGTAAGTGTACCTTGTACGAATTCATTATCACGCTCCACCTCCGCAGTAGTGATGGCATAAACATTCCCTTGTTCCTTTGGCTTTGGTGTCTACTGACGCTGATTACCCTCGAGGACTCGAGGTTTAGTGCATTGGTTTGCATAGTGTTGTAAATCTCTGCAGTTGTAGCATTGTACCACATGTGGTTCTCTCCTTTAATCCACTACATTCTACTTCCTTTTCATGTGTTTTCAACACTCTTGATCATGGTGACCTTCCTTCCCACACTTGAAGAATTTACCCATTCCTTTGAGGAAGTTCCCATGATGCAACTTCACACATTTTTGGCATGTGGGTCATTGATTTTTCATCCCACCTTTGTCATTAGATCAACCGGATTGAAACTCCGTATTTCGTTTCTTATCCCCATATCCATGGGACCATTCTCTAAACTCCATCTCCACTTTGAGAGCATAACGAATAACTTCTTCATAACTCCCAAATTCTCGAATTGCAAGAGCCTTTCGAAGGTGTGGTTTTAATCCACTATAGAATCTGTCAATTTTTCTATCATTGTTGATAACAAAACCCGAAGCGTACCTTGAAAGCCTTGTGAAATTCGCTTCATAGGTTGTGACAGATTATCCTTCTTTTTTCTTGAGCTCTATGAATTCTCTATTCATCTTCGTGTGAAGAGTTCATGGGAAGTAAATATTAAGAAACATTATATTAAAGTCTTCCCATTCCATCTCTTAAATTTCCTCCCTTGGCTTTGTGTTCTTAATCAAAGCCCACCATTGACCGGATTCTCCATTTAGACGATAAACGGATAGATTCACCTTCTCCATCTCAGAACATTGAAGAACATAAAAGATATTCTCCATGGAGTTGAACCACTGTTCCGCAACTAGTGGATCGGAAGATCCACTAAACGCCGGTGGTCGTTGCCGCATAAAACATTCGATAGCTAGTTTCTCCCTCTTTGGTGAAGGAGGAAGTTCCCCATTATTATGGTTATTGTTCATAACCTAAGATAATTGGGTAAGCATCACCATGATGTTTTGAACTCCACCTCCCAAATTATTGGGGACGTCATTCGGGCAATCATAGCATTGGCCCTCGCATGAGTTGTTGGCATGATTTCTCCTGGTTCCCACCATTTTCTAAAATAGAAAAGGTTAGAACTAAACATAAGTAAAAAGTCGTGAATAACTTATTCATTTAAACAATTATACCAAAAAAATAACAAATGGGATCCTTAGGTAAATGTTCTTGTGTGCATATTTGTACATAATCTCATGCTAGAGGTTTTCTTTAGGGTTAACTAATCCTAATTTGCAAATTAACTAAACCTTTCCTATGATTCCAACTATAGTGACCCAGCCTTTTATTTCATTACTATTACATAATTTCAATGATAAACATCATAATAGTATTACACATAGAGGATCCAAAGGTTTAGTTTCTTGGGAAAACTAGGAGAACACATAACAAATACAACATCAACCACAAACATTTATTTAATTTCTTCTTCACTAGCTTCTTAGTGGAACTTGTCCTATCCTTAGTACATGTATCCACCTGAGGATATACATAAAAAGGGGTAATCTAGAAGCCCAGTAAGAGGATATATAATAAAAATATAGCATGGGTTGAGCATAATCATAACATAGTCAAAAGATCATGAACATGAGAGGAGCATAAATAAAATACTTGAAATGTGGCAATGAATAAAAATGAAACATCATGTCTTAGTGGTTAACTATCACACATATTTGTGAACCAATATAGAATCTTTTTCACACATAATTTCACATTTAATCATGAGATTAAACACTTTACCCAATTCATTAGAGCGCTATATAATTCTGGGCGCACCCATCACATTTAAACATTCATATTGCGCTATATAATTCCAGGCGCACTCGTCACATCCTAGAATTATCATTTATCTTGCATGAAAAAATGATCATATTACATAAATAAACATAATTATCCCATGAAAAATAATTGGTTTCATCTCATAATAACACATTCATAAGCTTTGGGTTCCCAAAAGAAAGAGGGAACGACATACTTGATACAAGAACCATCAACCTTGAATGAGAGGTAAAATGTAATTTCTTGAAAGAAGAGTTCTGTTGGAAATCATTTTGATGGACATAAAAACCAGTGACATAAATGTATATCCCAGAAAAGAAAAGGAAGTGATGATAAAATGATCTTTTAGGAGTAACCATATCAAAAATGGAGTGAAAGAGGTAGAACCTGAAAGAAGAAAATTGGGTTCGAGATTTCCCCTTACCTTGTAATCGAATGCCTCCATCTCTTAAATGTCCTTTATAATGACATTATATTCATTAATTAGAAATCCAGAACCATGTGTACATTAATAGGCTTAATTATGGTTTCATTATGTCATATTATGTTCCTTTGGATGACTTATAGAGTTTAAAAATATTGTTCGGGGATGTTCGTTTTCATGGTTTTCTTGAGTGGTTCACTTGTATTCTTAAATTGAAGTTTGGGTAGATCAGGGGTAAACATATAGAAATTATATTACATTTTTTTAATTATATTATAGTAGCTTTAATAATTTTATAATGAATTATATTATATCCATGTGGACGAATCATTAAATAAGAATTTCAAGATGGTTATTTGGGTTAATTTGAGCGATTTTTGAATCACAACGAACTTGTTTTAACTTTTAACTTAGTAATATGGCCATACGTTATTTACAGAACTTAAAATAGAACATAATACATATAAAAAATTCTGGTTCAACCATAAAAATGGTTTCATGACCAGATCTGAAGGTAGAAATGGAAAAAGAGAGCATGTCGTTTTTGAAGGTGATAAATTAACACCTCATGAACAACTTTCTCTTTAATAAAATAAAAGGAAGAGGGAAAGGGTTTGGGGTGATGTAATATCCCCCTATAATCTTAAAATTACATTATATGTATAATACTAGAGTTACAAATCAACTTTGATGAATATAGGTGGGGAGAGATCAAGAAGGGAACTGGAACTTGAAAGGAAATTAAAGGAGAAGCGGGAGGGAAATTACCTCTTAAATCTTCCTCTCGAGATCCTCTTTAAGGAAGCTAGTCTTGGTCTTTTGATGAGACCATCAGATTTTGGACGTGGGGGAGGTTCTAGGGAAGATGTTTGGGCAGTGTTTAGAGATGTCTTGAAGCTTGAGAGGTGTGAGGAAATGAGGGAGTGAAGGGTGGCTTTTATAGTGGAGGGGAGAGGGGTTTCCTTAATATAAAATTGATTAGTTTATCAATTTCACCTAAGACAAGGAATAGCGAGTCTTGAATGACCAAGAATTGTAATTTTATAATGTAATCCCAAACCAAGTGGGCTTACATCAGCATAACATCATCGATGACTCAAATAATACATTATTTAGCATTTATTGTGAATTATCGGATTCTACTATTCATCAAAAATTCATGTTTCTCAAAAAAATCCCAAAAATTTACCCCAACCATTTTATGATGTGAAGAATCCCGAAATGAAGTCCATTTTTCAAAAATAATATTCTAAATAATATTAATTCAATATTTTAATAAAATCATAATTTACATAAAAAATAGTTTTTAAGATTAAATCTGATTTTATAGTTCTTTCAAAAATTATGTAGTGTCTTATAAAATTATCTAAAAATTATTAGACATTGATTAAATAATTTATCAGTACATTTCAGGGAAATACATATTATTTTAAATCAATTAATTAATTATAATTAATTATTTATGACTTATAAAATACCAAAAACGTTTACTAAGGTCAAATTGTCACTTTCTAAGCTATCTAATTTTTTTTTTATTATTAATAGGTAATGTTACTCTTATTTACTATTCATAAGGGTAATATTACTATTCATAAGGGTAGGTTAATACTCATAAGGGCAGATTACTATTCACCAAAAATTATTTTTTGTTTCATTAGACTCCAAAAATCATCTTGAACACAACTGTGAATGTCGGATTTCCAAATTCCAAACATAGGAGTGACAAACTTATGTTTAAAGGTCACTTATCACTTAGTAGTTCATTATTTTGTGTTTCCATGTTATTTTACGACATATTTATATGAAGGTAATTTTCATTGAAAAACATTGGGTTGTTACAATAGCTAGTTTTGATTCCACGATAGAATCATTGAGAGGGTAAACATAGTGATAAGGACTCCTTTCAAGGTCTCATTTAGGGGGTATTCCATCTATGTGTATAATGAGTGGTAATTCTATCCATTGAGTAGAAGGAATAAATCCTTCCCATATCATGAACTAATGATTTACCTATTTCAAGATAATAGATCATTCCAGCTTTGTAGGATGAATATAAAGGTAGTTTGAGAACACATTGTGAGTCTCAAGGGTAGTTACCTAAGATGTTTATATTAACAACACACCCAATAGTATTGGATGACTTTCTTGAGTTTATGGTTTTAGTATTTCTTTATATTCGAACCCCTCCTAAGAATATGGTGGTTCAAGACACATGACTTATCCATGAATGATCGGGGTGATGGTTGAGTCTAGTTACTAAGGTGCATAATGAGAAGATGATTCATTGGGCTAAGATGAATTTCCTTTTTATAGAAGATTATTTCCTAGTGAATCCATGGTCAGTATGAATTTTGGTGCTTCTTTAGCTTCAACAAGACTATATGACAATCACAAATTTTGTGCCTAGGTTTATCAACCACTCACGTAAATCTATATATATGATTTGAGATAGATATTTTTAGGTACAAACATTTTTGTGATTAATTAATAGATATGTTTTGGCTATAATGGGGTCTTTTAAATTTACTATTAAACCGAGGTGTGGGAGATATCCTTTCTGATAGAGAGATTACCAGTCGATGGCTAGATAATGGAAGTGGAGGCCAATGGATTCCATATAGAAGAGTCATAAACTATAGTTAGTAATACACTGATAGGTAAGTTGAAATTTTAGAGGTGACCATATGTCTAGGTATCAACATCACAAGAGTACCATAGTGGATCTAGACATCTCTGATAGAGATGATATTCTTTAGCTATGAAGGTTAGTGGTATATTTCATAGTATTTCCCAATCTATTGGAAAGAAAAAGGAAGGTATATAGATGAAGAGTCATTTAGAAAAAGGCAACAACATGAGAATGTAAGTCCATAAGTTGTAATATATGGTATAGGAGGAGGGAGAACTATTGGAGGTGTCCAGTGATATGATTTTATTCTACCACCGCCACCTCTAGGTGGTGTATTATAGGATTAGGGAGGTTGTGGTCAAGATTGAGGATATTTTCAGGTGGTGTATGATCATGAACCTAAGGCCCTAGGTAAGAAATAAATTTTGATTTGTGTGTTCTCTACTTTAGTAGTAGTTTTATTTGTCACATTATTGATCCCTTAAATCCTTATAATCTTCTTATTTTGAGATCTAGAGATTCCAATAGAACCTCTTGCTCAAAAATTTCAGTTAGACACCCAATCAAGAGGAGATTTGAAAATAAAATTCAACTACTAACATTGTAATTTAACTATATGAGGAGGGATTTTCATGTGGGATCTCTTTATATCTATGATGAAACCTTACAATATTATTCTTGTTGTACACTATATATATATTCCATCTATACCCTAATAAACTATTTCCCATAGTGGGAAAAATATTTTCTAGATGAAAAAGAAAGAATTTACTTTATTGCTGAGAAGTAAATTATTGTATAATTTTTATTGGTAATGTTCATAAGGTTATATCCAATATTAAACTAATTTGATAGTATAACCGATGGATTTTGGATGCTATAAGATTTCAATTTAGTATTGTGGTAAATTAGTTTAATGATATCCTAACTATGGAGGTGTTGAGTTTACCATCTCATCATGAGATTGATTTCTACATTTATTTTCTCCTAGTGAGTACTCTAATATATTTATTAGAATATTGTTTCGCCCCTTCAGATCAGATAGTGCAGTAAGAGGAAATTCGAAGGGATGAATTCATCAGACCCATTTGGTCCCCCTGGATAGCCCTCGTGTGGTTCTCCAATATTGTGTATTGGATCTTGAGTTCGAGATCCAATTTTCTTCCCCTTAATGAAGTGAACATCAATAATAAATATGAACTGGGGAGAATTAATGACCTTTTTGATCAGTATGAAGGGGGATTTTGATTCTCAAAGATTGACCTAGGGCTTAGTATCACCAACTACATGTTTGAGAGAAGTATATACTAATGATTATGGTATGATTTTGCTATAGAAATTAAAAGTATTTTGGGATTTATTTTTGGTATGATTCATTCCTGAGCAGTGATTGTGTGACTTAGGAACTAGATCATTCTTCCTCTCTAAGAAAGGTTAGTGGAAGTCTTCATTAATTAAATACTCATGTAATTATCAATAAAGGCATATCATGTGAGACATTTATTGATGAACATTGACATACTCTAAGAGATCCCACATTATGGGAACCTTTTGAAGTGACAATTCTAGATTCAAGATATCCACTTCATAGAACATGTCATCTTAGAAGAGAGAGTATTAATTGAAACATTAAATATCAAGTTATGTTATCCTAGAATATAACCAAGTGAATGAAAAAAGTCTCAAGATTCATTGTGTTGGTTGTATGTTATTAGAGATTTTTGGAAACAATTCAGGATCATGACACCATTGAATTCCATGACACAAAATGTAAACCCTTTTTTCTAGATTAGTAAATTTCATCCACATTTTATGGATTTACAATAGAGATTAATAACCCCCCCGCCCAATATTGAGACTACCATATGATTGAGTTACATAAGTGGTGTTCTATAATGCCTCTAAATCTATTCTTGTATGAGTACTATTTTAGATGTAGGTGTTGGTTTCTTATGGGTCCTGACTTATGGGACTACATGAGAAGAATTATGTGACCCATGATTTAGAGTTTGTAGTTATTGAATTTTCATTGAAAACATAGATAAACTAAATTATATGAGATCAATAGGTTTTCTATTATAACTAGAAGTGTATCATTGATATATTTTATCATAAATATTTCAACATAAGGTATACAAAATGGATGGATTTCCTATAGTATTATAACTTCAATATAGTCATGAATCATGGAATGTGGAATGTGGTAACATATTTCCTCGATAAGAAATATTTTTTATTTATTAGGTAGGGAATTAGGGTAATTATCATCATTATGATTTTCCTTTTTAGATGAGGGATGAGTAACACTCCTCTGATCGATGGTTGTGAATTTTTTTATTTAATAGCTCACCAGAGATGCACAACTTGGTGATACTATTCATGAGGCCTTACACTATAATATATTCACTAGATATTCTACTAATGGGTTTTATATTGGTGGGGAGGATATATTTATTTTATATATATTGATGGTGGTTCTATTCATGTCATTAGAGGTGGTGTTGAGAAAGTTTCAAACATCCATTTGAGATGTACATTCTATTTTTGAAAAAATTTATGAGGAACTGATATGTAAATTTTGGTGTCAAGGAAGGAAGATAATTCTATCAGATTTTATGTCTCTATTTCTCACCTATCAGATGGTGAAATGTGAGCAGTACATACCAATGAGTTTGGATCAACCCCTTGAGTTGGTAAATAATTAGAGGGATGGAATATACATGCCCTTTGTGTTGGGGTTTCAACAATTAATGAGTGGTGTGTTTTTATATAGGTTATCATGGAATGACTTACTGATTTAAACAACTTCCCTTACATCAAAGAGTATATTTAAATGGATTGTTTTGGGACCTAATACATGTATATGATAGTATATCTTTATGAAGTTCCCTTAAATATTATTTCATACCAATATTTTCACTTCATATTTCAGTTATATAGAAGATTAAAATATGATTTTGGGACTTGGTTGCAGATGAGAATCAAATTCCACCAACAGAAAAATGGCCAGACTGAGAAGACCATTTAGTTCCTTGAGGAAAATTATGGTGGAAAGATCACCTACCCATGGCTGATTTTGTAGAAATATTCAACATTTATTACACTATTTTAATGTCACCATTTTAGGCCTTATATGGGAGAATCTATAAGACACCCTTATACTGATCAGATTTGGGAGAGTCAACAATAATGTTCCAAATGTGGGTGAATCTAATGGAAGAGAATGTGAGGATCCTCTAGTAGTGGATGTGGACAAACCATAGACATAAAAATTAATATACAGAGAAAAGAAGAAATAATTTTGAGATGGAATATGGGTAATGTGTGTTCATAAAGGTCTCACTACTACAAGGATTATGAATAATTTTCTATCAAATAAAGTTATATTCAAGATTTATCGACCCTTTCTTGATACTTCACTTGATCTATGAGGTGGTGTACCATATAGAATTACCTCAATAGTTATATTTGGTGCATAAATTCATCCACAAGTCAAAATTTAGGTGATACATGAATGAACCATCACACTTCACTAACAGGGGCGAGATGAATATATAGGATGGAGCCAAAATCAAAATGAACCTAATGATAACCAAGGATCGGTATGAGGAGTTCCTTAGTGAGAAAGTGTTTCCCATATGTGTGTTCATCCGTAGTTCTTGAATCACCATGAGATCATATGATAGATGGAGGACTAGATATAATATCAATACCCTCAAAAATATGTTTATATTACCATTAGAACATCAGTATTGATATATTTATAATAATAAAATATTTATATACCATTCATCCACTTTTTCAAAAATAATGGAATATATCATGAATGGGGTTCCAAAATAGAAAAAATATTCCTCTATTAAATCTAGAACACATGTTTTATACTAGGAAAGTAATTAGTTTTATATATTTCTTACTTTGGTGGAGTGCAGTAAATTGTGGATAATTAGAAGGAATAACTAAATTAAAATGATATATTTATCTAATTAACATAAAAACCTAGAAAGCCAAATGTTTATATAACATTATATGAATTCTATTAGTTCATCTATATAACCTTGTGAGATCTGTTGAGAGGTAGATCGACCATAAGGAAAACTCATGATGAACTCCCACAAAGATTAGAATACCAATAATCAGATTTAGTGGAATTTAGTAAGGATATCTTGTTTGAGAATTTTCATCACAAATAATTGATCAAAATAAAAATAAGGGAATTATTTTGTTGGACTTTCTCCCCATTATAAGAATATTTATGAACCTAGATTATTTCATCTTGAATTAATTTGGAATTCTTCATCACATGTCCCTTGATAATTATGTATTATTTGTACATTAGGAATTAGAAAATTTATTTTTTTGATTTTAGTGAAACCTATTTGATTCAAGGTTTTTACATAAATGAATATTGGACAAACTGAACATGAACAACAATAATTCCTTAATTTTTTTCTTTTATTGTTTCCTCCTTTTATTACACTCATGTTCATCCCTAGTACTTTATTTAGGATGTTATTCAACTTATTCCAAAAACATTTTTTATGAAATCATTCTTCCAGTTTGGAAGACTATTTTGGTGGATTAAACATAAACAATAATGGGGTAGTAGGGTATTTAATGGATTTATATAAACACGAGGGATGATCGGGGATGAAATATTTCATTTTTTGTGACTCTTAGGCTATAAACTTTAATAGAGACTTTGTTTATGTTATGTGATGATCAAAATGTTTATTTATGGTGATAACGAATTCATGAGAGACAGCTATAGTGGGATTTTAAATTTAAAATAATATTTGATTTTAAGGTATTTTTATGAAATTTAAATGTGAATCATCGAGAAATGTTTTTTGAAAATAATTCGCCACACAATATATAGTCAGAAAGAACATATTTCTTATATTTCACTTTTTAAGGTAGATATGGTTTCTGGAAGAATTAAACATTGGTTGGACAAGTTGGATGTCTACATTCCTTATAAAACCTCGGATGAAATGCTCAGTGTGTATTAAATTTGAATTCCAATGATCTGTGTGACCGTATAGGCCATGTATTTTGGGGGCACATCCCATGTACCACTTAGAGTGATATGACCCAGAAAGTGTGACACACACTGATTTATCCCTCAATATTGACACCCCATGTGTTATTTATGACCTATAACATAGTAATATTTGACGTGGAATAAATTCTTCAAGGTGTCCTCCAAAAATTGAATTTCCATACAGAAAATGAAAATGGACTTTTTGATGGACATGGAGATGAAGTCCAAGGAGAAGAAATTATGATTGAACACTTGAATTTGAATATCATGACTGGATATCGGGATTTTTCTATGTGACAAACCACCTTTAATATAGAGTACTTTAGGATATATTACTCTCATACCATACCTATTTTGGGTCAATAATCTCACCCATGAGATTTTGGAATGTGATACTCTTCCTACTAATTCAAATTGGTTTGGAATACCCCCACTATTGCAGGGGGTGAGATCCCATCTCTACTGAGTTGTCATCCCCGATGGTAGTGTTCATAAAAAAGGTTTGGGATATTCTACTTGGGTGGAATCCCCATTTATACTACTAAGGGTGCATGATTCTATATTTCTAGTAAATAGTGGTTTTTTGGGTTGAAGGTTCAAATTATTTTGAGATCATGGATCAAATTCAGAATGATTACACATGCTATAGATATTGAGATCATTCTATGGGACATGAGTACCTCTATTGAAAATATATTTGTTTTATTTTATTAATTTCCTTTCATGTGGAGATTTATATTAGAGTCTCTTATTTATTATTTACTTCTTATAAATTCCAAGGCGTCGTACTTGGTTGGTAGATACTCACCCCTACATGGCTCCTCCACACATGTTATTTCTTATAGAAACACTAGGAATTTTTAAAAAGTACTATGTGGAATAGGATTGGTGGGATTTTAATCATCCTTGGTACTAGAGATATATGGACCTTAGAGGTTTGATTTGGTGATAATTACACTTTTTTGACATATGTGACCCATTTTCTATTTAGTGGAATTTTATTTTATCTTGTTTAAATTTATTTTTATATGGAGTTACTCTCAACTGTGGTATTAGAGGTTTTTTATGTATTATTTGTTTCATATTTTTACCTTTCAATGTTATTATAGTGTTTGGAGACACTTTACCGTGTGTTGGTGCATTATTTTATGGCCTCCCACATATATTCTATTCCAAGTCAACACTAGTTACAAGCCCCTTGCCTATTAGAGGAGGGACTGGGGGGAAAATTCGTTATCTATAGTCCATCTAGACCCTAATGGATAGATTAATGTCATATTTCACATCCATAATCCCTTAATTATCATGTATTATTCATTTATAAAAATAATTTTGTTTTTAGACCTTTTGTGGTTGTTTGGTTTATAGTTCCAAAACCACCTTAATATAATGTTAATGGTTTATGTTCACTATCCAATAGTATTATTATCTTCATATGATCTTTGGTATAATGTCTATTTCAATCCAAAACTAATTGAATTTATTATTTTAGTGTACAATTACAATTTATGGAATCTTCCTTATTAATCTTATTTTAAATGGTTACAAATGACTACAATTGTTTACATTTAAAAAATTACTATCAGGAAGAATTTATCATTCTAAAATCATAATGATGAATTTATATGATCATTAATCTTATACTGAATAATTAAATCTATTTTTTATAATATCTGTGATATTAATAAGTTAAAATTTAAACAACATCATTCAGGTAGGCAGTGTAAAACCACCATGGGTATACAATGTTCTCTAAAAAGTGTTTAAATTAAGGGAAAGAATATCAAATACATGAGTTTTATTAAAAAATTATTTTATTATTGAGATAAATTTTGGTATTTAATTATAATTAATAACTATATTTTAGATAGGAAAATATGGGGATTGAAATGAGAAGACATAGTTTTTGAAACCCTTAAATTGATCCTTGAGTCACCTTCTTTAATTTTTTTTTCTAGAAGATATGGAGGTGGGAATTATGGGTAGAAAAAAGTCCTTGGAACAATAATATGGTTGTGTAAAAAGGGATTGGATCACATATGTTTATAATGAATTAAATTTTTATGTGAGGAGAAATGGGAGGTGGGTGTGTTTATATAGGCAAGGGGGATGTTTATCTTTGAAGAAAAATTAGTTAAATTATTATATAGGACCAAGGTTATGATTTCTATTGACCGTAATTATTTATATTAGTACTGATAATCAAATATAGGTTTCATTTACATTTTAATAAAACCAAATTTAAATGAAAATTTAAATATATTTTACCCAAAATAATGAATCAAAAATAGTGTTTTATTCGAAGAAAATTTAATTTAGGTCTTTTTAAAAAAATTTATAGGATTTAAAATTAAGTGTATAAATATTTAATAAATTATATTACCCACTATTTAAATTTTAATTAATGGAAAATATTTTATAAATTTTGGGTTATATATTTATCATGATGATATCATAAAAGTTTTGGTATGTGTAAAATTATTATTTCTACTATTTAACAAAAAATTATTTTTTCTTAAAAACAAGAAATTGTTTCTCTCAGATTATATTAAAATTTTAATTCAAAAAATAAATTCTATATTATGAAATTTTAATTCTAAATATTATTAATTACTAATTTAAATAAATTAATATAATACAAGGGGAAATAATTTTATCCTGAATAAATAAAATTTCTTTTACAATGATTGATTATATTTCTAATGGTAATTATATATTATTTCGTATATGACTGAAGATAAATTATAATATACCTTTTAATAATAATTAAATTTTAAATTGATTAATTATATAATTAAAATTTTAACATAAAATTAATTGTTTACTAAAAAATGTTAAAAGATAATTTATTAAAAAAATTCCCCTCTACTCAATTTACCTTATATAACTCAGGAGATAATTTAATAGTATTAATATATATATATATTTATTTATTTATTTATTTATTCATGGAAAATATTAAATATTTTTCATTTTATAACACCCAATGGACATGTTACAAATTCAACTGATATTTATTATTCCAATAATAAAATAATTATTACACTTTATATAGTTTCCTCTTAATTCCTTCATAATTGATTCACTTAATTTAATACAAAAAATATTCACATTAAATTAATAAAAATTCAATCTCGTTTTTATTTTTTAAATATCTATATGAACATATCGAACTCTGGTATAGACACATGTGATATGTTCATATTCCTATCCCTCTATCCAAGGCATCCCAACAATCTAATCGGTTCAAAAATTGTTTTTTCTATAGAATGTTCATAACAATGCCCTAATCCATGAAGATTATCAGCATATTCTTTTAAGGGTTGAGGCACCAAACTAGGATCATATTATATTACTAACTAATTCTCACCATGTGGGAGAGAAACATGATTTGATATAGGGTCACATTCCTATCAAAAAATAACATCATAATAATTCAATGGCCCAGGTTTGGGTCAATATCTCCATTCTGGCTGGGGATCACCAAGTGATAGAGGATGATGCCTATGCATTGGCTTATATTTCTATTGAATAAGTCTGGAGTTGTACTGTAAAGGATTATAATTATGCTCATATCCTAGTTCTGACAATGGATCACCAAATAAGAATTGTACATTTTTTAGTGCAATCTCATTTCCCTTTCATTTAATCAATATGGAATATTCCATAAAATAAAAAAATCAGCGTTAAAAGTATTTCATCTTCCATCAATTGATTCTACTATCATCCTTACAAAGCTATAGAACAAGAGGCTCATATTACCTCTCCCTTTCTAGAGCACAATATTCAAATTCTCATGGGGAATGTATATTTTGATAGGGATCATATACCCATTAAAACTGGGGATCACCAAGTGAGAGATGAACATGCATCAAGACATTCTCATATTACCATAATAAAATACTAGATACATACTCTAAAGACATAGTATTTCACTCATATCCTTGTAATAATCTAGGATCAACAAGTGAGAGTTGAACATGCTTCAAGACAGGCTCATATTCCTAATAATAATGGAGAAGATCATTAGAATATTCATTATAGTTTCTCAATAGAGGGTTATTACTCCCATGAAACCAAATGATTATCAAAAATTTCTATAAGCCATCATACAGTAGGAGCATATATCTACACAATCCCAAATTTAAGGTCAGCATGTTCTAGATATGATGTAGAGTGAGAATCTTATCCCAAATCAGCTCAATGCTTATGTCCTTGAGGTTTTTTGAGAAAAATTATCAATACCCTAAGGGTATGTCCACTCATTAACTAAATCATAAGGTTTTCATTAACAAAATAATCCTCCATTCATTACTGTATATATGGATTGAAGAGACTCTACTCTTGACATCCATCATTGTCAACCTCCTAACGGAGATATCTCCCATGAACAAGGAAATACTCTCCTTTCAGAAACACCTCCGTATATAGAGATGTTCAAAACATAGATGCCTTCATATAGAGAGGTTCTTGAAACATTTTGTTTAACCACATATATTTTCCCATCAACTTCCACCAACACTTCACATTAGTTAGTAGACCACCCCATGAATAACCTTTTATGGTCTGATCAGATGGAGGTATGTATGTTTGATAAAGAGGAAGAAAAAATTGAAATGTGGAGACACTTAGCTGAAAACAAACTCCTCACCATATTCTATTCCCTTAAAACATATGATTTTGTGATCCCAAATGCATTAAAAAATATTTCTTTCCTAAATTAAACCTAAATATGTGGTAAACTCAACAAATATTATAGGCTAGAAACCTCCCTTATCCAGGATATGAGGGTCACCTTCATTTTAGGATGATACAACATTCATAGCTTGATCTTGCTACTATCTTGACGGTCTGAGTCCCAAAACTAGAAAAAAAACAGTGAAAATCCACAACACACATTCCACTACTATATCAATATCTATACATAAAATAATGTGTGATGCATTCCCATCAATCCATTTGTGAGGATGTTGAAATATGTATCATTTAATTTTTAAAGCACCGAATAAACTTAAAATCCCCTCAGATACAATATCCTATAATTTAATATCCTTCGACAAAATCAGGCAGCCAGGTAACACATAATCCATTTAGTCATTAAAAGGAAATTTACCCACTTCAATAGTTCCAATACATCAAAAAATAAAGATGATAGAAAATAGATTTTTGGACTGGTCTAATTGAAATAATAGCAAAACATATTAGACATGGAAGAAGAAATTGTGATAAACCAAATGAATTACATTATAAACTGGCACACTTAATGGGATTCCATTCAACCAAACTTCTAAATGATAATAAATACGCCACATAAAACATTTTATAGTAGAAGTTTCCATATTAGAAATACAAGAGAAAACCCAACACTCCATGTTGGGGGAATATCATTCAGTGACTCCACCTTCATTTCATCAATCCCCGAGAAGATCTATGACATGTAATTAAAAACATTCCAACAAACACTAGCCCACTAGATTGGGGTAATTTTTATTTCAATCACTATAACCAAGATAATAATCCCCTAAGCATGTCCTCAGGATATCAATGGATGTTATGATTCACCCCAATACCAATAGGGTGGGGGAATTAATATCTTATTGATTGTACTAGGAAGAATAAAATCTTCAACAAGAAGAATCTGACCCTATACAACTGGATCAACAAATATCAACAACAACCCCAAATAGTCCCCATCCCAAAGGATTGGGGGAATTTTCTTTATCACCATAACCATATAGGAACTTGTGGTCTATTGTTTTGGGGTAAATATCAATGGGTGAATCACATGCATTCATCCCACCAATGAAAAATCATCTACAATTTGGGGCTACTTCTAGAAACAAAATCAGAAAATCCCTCATGGTCATTACTCATATGTCGAGAGGGGAGGAGTGTATGGATGTGGAAATCTATCCCCACATGGTTCACAATCCAAATAAGCCTAATATGTCCTAGGGTTCATGAAATGAAAATAATAAAGGAATTGAATAATAATCCAATTTTGTAGAAATTAATGGCCCGACTCATATTTTTTGACACTCCTTTGTGAATATCATCACAGTCCACACAATAGATAATTTGGATCAGGACATATATGTAAAGAGAAAAAATATGAAAAAAAACATTGATAGGATGATCTATATGCACCTACCAAACCTTCATGTACAATGAACCAAATGTGTATCCAAAACATAGAACCTGCTAATATTATGTTTCCACCTCTATTACTGAACACTGCTAATGATAAATTGAAAGGTGTGGCTACATCCCAATAACCAGATTAGAAGAGTACATGTATTTTCCATGGAGGATTGAATGGATGAATTTGAGAATGTTTTATAAATCCTTTGATAACTCAATGATGACCTATATAGGGGTAATATTTCGAGTGGTATCACATTAAGACATATGTGAATATCCCTCCTACCATTAATCAAGAATGGACCAATATAACTAAATGAGTGTAATATAGGCATACAATCATCTTGGTATCCATAAAGTCTGTATACATAAATGAGTTAGTAGAAAATTATTGTGGATTCCCTGCATTTGAGGTATAACCTCTCCCTTTCCATGAAAATCATTTTATGTTCACATTAATTGAGAATATGTGGGAGAATAAAATATGGAATTCTCATCGGGACCTATAGGATCCCTTTAGGTGGGAGTTCATTCATACAACAACACCTCCAGAATCTGTCAATGCCATCATGCCTCTGTCTACTCAAATGGAATACAAGAAATGCTGATACACACCTGTTAAGGATAAAATATATACATATCCTAAATGGGTGGATGACACTTAGCCTCCTTCCAATTTGGGAAACCATGCTTTCTTGACTATTTATGGAATGGGATTCCCTAAACAAATATCACTCACTTTTTATCGTAATGTGGTCTAATGATAAGACCCTGAGATCAGTTTGAGGTGACCAAGCTATGGTGTTGTGTATATAATATGATAGACCTAGCCTTTTTTGATATAACATCATTATATAAGGCTTAATTAATGGATGGAATGAACTTCCTCATTGATTCCCTTTCCTGTTAAGCCCCACACTATGGGAAATAACAATTTTTTACATGAATAACAAGAAGAAATGAGATGTTGAGAGGGTGTTTGACATTATATTCTGATAGAAGGTTTAATCCTATTCACTCGCCATCCATCTTTCATAGGAAAATTTATGGAACTCTATGTTAAATACCTCGAAGAAGAATTATAGAAACCATTGATATCAATGAAATATCATTTTTGGTTTCATGATTTCATATAAATGGAACAATATTTGGATGATACCTTTCTGTGGACCTTATCTATATATTAGGGCATTCCATTAGCCAATGAGAAAATTCTCTTCAAGGAATATATTACCAATGTTACTCTAAAACTAGAAGAATTTCTCATTCAAAAACATATGTAGGAGCTGGATTAACAAACACCTCTTATCTAGTGTAAATAACCACAAAATAACACTCATATAGAATAGATAAGAGACTAAGGTCACCATGAATTATAGGAAAAGAAAAATAATTTAAATATCTTATTAAATGAACAAGTCCCTAGTTATTTCCATACTTTTATGGACAATAACATTACAAGGAATCCAAATCACAAAAGTCCCAATGAGGTCTGTCTTACCAATCATCTTGAAATATTTTGTTTCCACTGAATGATTGGTCATAACATGCATGATTTATTCATCTTCAACGATGTTCTCTAATTAATTTCCATTTTGGATATTTGATGTTAGATAACTCCCCATTTTAGTTGACTTGCATAACCATTTATTTGTTTGAAAATGTGGTTAATTGGATTTATTTTCAATCAAATCATGGATTGATGTTAAAAAATTTGATGAATTTAATGACAGATGACCAAGATCATAATAGACATATGGAATATATTTTTAGACCCCAAATAGACCCTCCACCTAGGGGGCGACATCATAAATGTATCTCGAAGGTGGATGATACCATAGATAATTGGTAGAGATAGAATAGGATTAGTAATATTATGTACTAATAAAAGCTCGATACCATTAAAATTTCCTTCCTTCCACATCCAATGCATTTTCACCCCCCACTAAATGGAGCCATCATTAGAATAAGAGTACATCATTGGTTATATTAACATTGTACATATGGAAGACTCATTATCTAATGAGGAATATTCCATAGTGTTTGTGGTCTATGTACATATCTTGGGAACTATAGGTCACATGTCCCAAACCATGCTAGAGTGTAACCCAGCTCGAAACCCAACATGACTCGTGTCATATCCCTATGGGCGTTCTTGATCCCAATAGTCTAGAAACTACTTCTTGGGTATTAGAAATGCATCATTCTAATAATATTTCAAAATTTTACACTAATAAAAATTCACAATAATAAACATCAAAAGGTTGCATAATAATAAAATAAAAAGACAAAATAATTTCTAGCTTCATGTTTAAATCATAAAAATTCGAAATGGATACAATAAAGGAACATCTCACTATATAAAAAACACCAAGAAATAAGAGAAGCATTATCCTCATGCCACCACTACCACCGATTAGGAGAATTCCTCTAGCCCCCTAATCCACCCTTATGATAAATCATTCCCTTACCAAATTCAAACATAACCATGTCTACATACACTGATAGGTTTATGTAAGGTGTGATCCAAATCTATGTAAGATGCCACCAAATAAAATAGATTCCATGCCAAAACATTATATGAAAATTAACATGAATGTTTTATTAAATGAAATCTTGAAAGTTTTTTAATGATTTTTTTTAAAAAAAATGAAAAAAATATAAATTTCTGTTGAAGTGACCAACCAAGTACTCCATTCACTGATGGTAATAAAAAAATCACAAAATAAAACCATTTCATGGGAAATATTTCTAGAAACTAGCTCCAATGGGACGTTAGGATCATCGTATCTTGGTGAAACAATTTAAAAAACCCACAATCGAAAACATTCTTATGCATGAGCCACAAGGAGGGAAAATCCAAAGTGTCAGTGGTCCCCATTCCTCATCATAATTTAATTATAATTTTAATCATCAATAACTATAGAAGAATCTAGTCTATTCTATATACGAGTCAACAAGTATACTATTCTAAGTCTTCCCACTTAGATACTAATGTTTCCCTTTTTTCCCAATTTCAATTTCTCAGGTCACATATATATCAACACATTCACAAGCACACACTATCTATGTGGACAAACAAATAAAGCAACAATTTCTCATTATAAAAACACTTTCAAATTTACACACACACCCAACCCACATTATAACATGATTCTCACCTCTTTAATGATATATTAATTCATCTAAAAAATTTATATAGCACATTTAAGATACAAAATACTGAAACATACATGAAAAAACCATTTTCCTTTATAAAACCCACATTCAAGCCATATAATTCTTAAAAACTTTCAAAACACATTTCACACCCCATAAATAATACATAGAATAAAAACAAGAAGCCAATAAATCTTATCAAAATAACTAAATAATGTTTACACATTGAACCACATACCTTAATGGTAGAAAATTCTAAAAATTGGTTCAATGCCGCAAATGAACCTCAAAAAAACCCTATAAAGGAAAAAAATAACCATAAAAATAACGATTAAATCCTAATGAACATGATCCATAACTATATAGATTACCAAACCTCTCTAAAAAGTGTAACCCCATGATAGGAGAATAGAAACCTGATAAAATAGGGAAAATCATGGATAAAAACAACATAATTGAATGTTTCGTGATGAATCCACAACTAAATCACATAAAAATGGAGTTTTTAAGGTGATTAGAAAGAGGTTTGAAGGAGCCTAAGGATAGAACTCTTATGTGGAGATGAAAATGGTTTATTTGAGATTAAATCATGATAGTACGTATTCATCATTTTAAATTGTTTTTAATTAAATAGTTCAGTCATTCATTTTTCCCACTAGGTTTTCCAATCATTATTTTAACTGTGCACCCCATAATTCCAATGAGTAACATGATACATGGTTATCCAATATAGTTTACAATCCATGTTCAATTTGTGAAATTAATAACTATCCAATAATTCCAATTATCTGCACCGTTTTTTGGGTGAGGGTGCACTCTATGAGAAATCGTACACTAATCGTGCACAACACACTACTTGGCCAAAAATATATACTTTTCACTAATAACTGAAGGGAAAATCATATGATAAATTCAAGACCAAAATAAATAGAATAAATATCTCATAATGAACACATGTATGTTACAATTATTCCCAACATGAAAACATTCCACCCTTAAAAATACAACTACAACTCGATCATAGAACAAAAAAGGATACTATACCTCATCCTATGATATATTCTCCCGCATATCGTGTACATAATTACAATGATTCCAAATAACTTGTACATTGGAATTTAATTCCCATGATTCACATTCTATTGTAAATCAAAAATATGCACTGGCCATTCAAAGACTAAAAAATTAGGATTCAATTGTAGTTCATATAAATTTTGCACATTGTAGAGATCCAAGTTATATATGTTCTACTGTGAAACATAAATTAAATCATGAATTGATTTAAACTACAAAATAAATCCTATCTTGTATTCCATCATACTAATCCTCTCATTGAACATGAAACGTCTTACATACTTCGACGTTATATTTCCTTACTTTCCTAAATGATGATGACCGAAGCAGGTGCTACTTTTAGGAACAACTAGTCACCCACATAAAAATCCATGGATCTACTCCTGTAATTGGTATTAGAATTAGAGTGATTGTGAGTTATAAAAATCCACAAACTAATTAATTTAACATTATTATAAGAAACATGCATAAAACTCGGTCCAATCAATGAGGTCTCTCCCACCTCAAACCAACACATGTTCTATCGACATAGATATTCATAAATCACCTCAAAAGGATCCATTCAAATAGACAATTTTAAACTATTGTTACATGAATACTCATCTAGAATCATATTTCTATCCCATGAATCACTAAAATCCAACACACCTTCCCAAAACATGTCTTCCAATCTAATTCTCCTGCTCTTTCTAACCATTCATTTTACGATGGTATGTCATAATAAACATGACATATGTAAACATTTTCTTCTGAGTGAATTTTGAAAACATAAAGTTAAAATGGAAGTCCCGATCATTAATGAGTTTTGATGCCACAACATAAAGCCTCACTAATTTATGAATGTATAACATGTTCAAATCATCCACCTTATCTAAATATTTTATTAGAATGAAATTGGTATATCTAGTTATATGTGAAATCAATAACCATATACCATTCCCTTATGGTGTACGAGTTAAACCAAAAATGAAAAACATGGTGATATCAACCCACTTCTAGGATGGAATGGGTAGTAGATGATGAACACAAGAATGTGTTTGGTGCACAGATTTTACTAGATAATAAGTATAAAATTGTGATACACTGTCAGTTATGGATGTCCCCAACCTAGAAATTAAAACTATTAAAACACATCATAGAATATCTTGCTATCACCTGGATGAACGGTCCACTGATACATGTGACTACCCTACATTACCACCTTGCACAAAGACTACAACACAATGAAGCGACCATTGATGAAAGAAACTCCCTTAAAATATAGTAACCAATCACAAGGTATCACACAACCATAATGAAGATACACAAATACCTGTAAAAAATCATCACTTTTCTACACTATCCAAATCAACTCTACAAGAGATGGATTCAACTAAACACTAGCCATGATTTCTCCACCATTATGATTTTTGGTATCTAGATGCAATTAAGAAAAGAGGACCCATCACGGTCCACTCATCACTGGGCATTCTGAAATCCGACATTGACACCTTTCGAATCAAGCCATCAACTAGTTCATTACCCTCTACAGGGGTATATACTATATCAACATAAAAACTCTAAGGGTAATAAACCAAATGAAACATAATTAGATATCAATCATTATTGGAGAAAATGTTGTCTAAACACTTATTATTTGAATAATTCAAAAATTTATCCCCAAAAGGATAATGATTATATGTCTTTAAGGCATGCATCACTACAACTTAATCCAGATCCTTGTAGGGGTAATTTTTCTCATGTGTATAGGAATGATGAGAACCATAAGAAACCATATGTTAATTCTTATTTAGCACACACCTAAGACCCATACATTAAGCATCACAATAATCCACATAACCCTTCAATGATTCTGGAAATATTATGATAGGGGTGGTGGTCAACCTCCACTTTTTCCCCTCAATGGATTCTCAACACTCCATTATTCATTCAAACATTACCCCTTCCAATTGACTACTTTTATGGACGATGCCATCCAATATAAATCCAGAATGAAACACTTGTAAAACCCTTCCAGGTCAAAAAAGCATCTTATCCTGTAAAAATCATTCTCTTTATCCAATGAAATTACTACACTAACCTTCTCGAGGTCCATTTAAACCGCTCACTCTGAGATCACATTGGCTAAAATAATATCCTCATGGATTCAGATTGTCCATTGAGAAAACATTCTATATAGGCGATGGTTATGAGGAGAAACAAAAACAATTCTCAAATTCCTCTCACGCTCCCCCTCTGTTCCTATGTAGATCGTGATCTCATCTAAGAAAACCACAATAAAGGAATTGAGATACTGTCAGAAAACCCTTTTCCTAAACATCTTGATGACTGATGGAGCATTTTCTAACCCTTAAGGCATGACCAAATACTCAAAGTGGTCATACAATCTTTAGAAGATTTTTTTTCAGAACATTCACCTCTCTAACATTGTCATGATGATAACTAGAACAAAATTCAATTATAGAAAACCATTATTCTATTTTCAAGTTATCAAAATAATCATCAATAAGTTTCAGGGTGTACTTGTTTTTTATTATCATCATATTTATAATTTGGTAATCTAATGATAATTAGAGAGATCCATTATCTTTTTTCATGAATAGAACTATGGTGGACCAATGTGAGATGATGAGGTAATGGAATAAAATGTATTCCAAATCATTTAGATGCACCTCTAATTTCATCAACTAGGTGGGTTACATAAAATATAAGAGGATATATATATGATTTGGTTCTAATATAAAATATATCAGTAACTCTATATCCTGTTATATAGTCAAACTAAGGAAACCCTACAGAAAGCCACTGCAAACACATGCTCCACAAGGGGTAATACACCCTCAAGATAACAACTATTATACTCCAATATGAGTGATAATAATAGAATAATGATGTTTCACAATTATAGGAGTGGTGTTCTATAAAAACCCGATCAAAGATCCCATTCACCATAAAAAACTTGAGTACTTTCAATAGGTGACAAAAATACCACTTTATACCTATAGAAATCACTGTGTTCATGGAAGTGCACAACCAAATCCATATTGGGGATTACATCAAAGCGTTCCATTTTTAATATAATGAAATATCATACCATCTCTAACTCTATCAATATGAGTTCAAAAGACATACTCTTGAAACCCTGATCTCACTTATTACCAATTGGTGTTACCAAATCCATCACATAGGACATGAACTATGTCAGCAATTTTAACACATCCACACAATGGGAAGAGATAAATGAAATATATTAACATGTTTCAACCAAAATAATAGTTGTTGATGAAGAAAAACGAATGTTATGTCATTTTATCATATATCCCACATCTAATCCTTCTTTTGTTTAGTCCATAGCATGAAGATGTTTCACCTTAGCCTAATCCAGAGAATTCCCCATATTCTGCGTTCATAAAAGAACTGACTCTACCTAGATGAAGATCCACCTCTGTTGGAATTCCACCACAACGAGTACCTACTAAACTGGAAAACTCTAATTGGGATAAAATCCCTCTTCAAAGCCATAGACCCTACATAAATCTGATAAGGAAATGTCACTTTGCAAAAAGGTTTCAAGTGTCCCATAGCCCCACATCAGTGACAAAGACTCAGAAGTGGCGGCCATGTTAGTCGTATGTGCCCAACCTTGGGACACCGAGGGAACATGAATGACCTAACATCAAAATCAATAGATGAAGATAGTCGGGAAGGATGAACTGAACTACAACATAACTTATTCCCCATGTCATATCACTTCCTATTCTTCTATGATGAACATCCACTACCCAGTACTAACATTGTTCCTGGATGTCAGGCTAGTCATGATGATCAATTTCATCCATCATTACGTCAATGACATCCTCCTAATTGGAATTTAGTTTTAATAAAAAATAATAGATAATATTTATTTACATGCCCCCTTTACAAAACCACTATTCCTTCAATTGATTGTTTGAAATGAGTTTGTGTGCGTACCACACTAACTCAGCAAAACAGTTAGCATATTCCATCACAGAAATGTTTCCCTTGCTATTACCTATAATATCTTGGGATAGTGAATAAGAAAAGGCCCCAAAACCATTATTCTTAGAGAAAATTATTTAATTACCTTCCAACACATCTACTCGTGCTTTTCGTCCTATACCACTAAGTCCAAACACCTTTGAGTGGGACCTTCAAACAAGAGTGAAGCACATTTAACATTGAGTGCCTCAAGAGTATCCAAGATCACAAAATTACACTCTATCTTCTTAATAAAAATCTCTTTTTATTGTGGTTTATTTATTATTAGAAATATAGGAGGATTGATATTAAGAAACACCTTCAGAATTTCCTTTACATGTCATGTTTTAGATTCTATACCTAGAGTAGAACCATAGCCAGCTCATTCTCAACAAGAATGAACAACCTAAACCACTGAATCCACTAAGCTCTTATCAATTGGTGGTGTATAACTCACTACATACTCTTCCCATGGATAAATAGGATGTCATTGGGTTGGAATCATGCTAAAATATGATATTAAGACAAGTGAAATCATTAATAAAACTATCAATACATTTTCTGATTGTTTTATACAACCAACAAAAATCTAAATCATTTTCCATAATTAATATATAACCCAATCCACCACAATAACAAGACAAAATAATTAACCCCACCACACCCACCTAGTATCCATTTTTAATATGCAGCCTGTAAGTATCAACTAGAGGATAAGTCAAATAAAATCCCAACATCAAATGGTTACTCAAGATCCATCATGAGGTTTTATTTCAAGGAACCCAAATCCCAACCAGAACCTCATGTTCTGATAATCATGTATGGATTATATCTTTAATAATCCCTAATAACATGAAAATAACTAGGTGTCTCCTACTAATACTATATTTTTATAAACATATCTAGAATTCCATCCATACTGACACCCAACTTGGCCCATGGCATGGCTCTAAGGGTGTTCTACATTCCAATGATATTGAAACTAGTTCCTGGATATCTATAGAACATCAGGGGAACAATTTCACCAAATTAAATGATCATAAAAATTAATAATAATAATCATCCAATGGATGAATATTTTCATGTAAATAAGGGATAATAATTTATATATTCATGTTTAAATTTTTAATCAAAACCCAAATGGGATACAAAAAATGGGAATAATGAAACAATCCCAAGAACGTAATGAAATAGGAGGATCATAATCCTTATCCACCATAACCAACTCCTATAAGGAGAAAACCTCTAGAAATCCAATCCACCAACACGAAACATCATTCCCTTACCATATTCAAACAAAACCATGTCTACAAAAACCCAATGGTGTATGTAGGTTGTGAAACAAATCCAAGTAGGAATCCCCCCAAAAATAGAATCCATTCCGTTATATTAAATGACAAATTAAAATTATTGTTCTACAGAAGGAAATAATGAAACACTTTTTAGAATATAATTAAAAAAACATGGTTTCTTATAACTTAACCGATCAAGTGCACGGTTTGTTTACGGTATGATTTTTTTAAAAAGATAACTAAGTCATTGGAAAAACATATAGGAACAATCTCAATTGGGACACTAATGAAATTGAATCTCAGTGAAACATGGTATGGAAACCAAAAACCATAATGTTCTTATACATGATACATTAGGTGGGAACATCACAAGGGCATAATGGTCTCAAATAATCTTTATAACTTCAATAGTTTTGTAATATACAATCATAAATGATGAATCTTGGATAAACCACGTCTGAGTAAACTAGAATATGATTCATATTCCACCCAAATTAATACCCATGTTTCCATTCCTCCAAAATTCACATTTCTTAGGTCACATATATGCCACCAAATTCATATACACACACATGAAATATGGATATCCAACTAAACCCACCACTTATCATAAGAAATTACTATTAAAAATTTACATTCACACCACGTCACCATTAAAAAATACCTTACCGCACTTTCATAATTTATTAATCGACTTACACAATTTATAAAGCACAGTTAAGAAACAAAATAATGAAACACACTCGAAAACAATCAATTTAATTTCAAAACCTCACATTCACTACATATGAATATTATATCCTCTAAAAAACATATTTCTAACTTCATAAAAAATTAATTGAAAAAACCAATAAAATAGGAAAGCATATCAAAATTACCAAATACTTTTTAAGTATGAAACCAACTACTTCAAGTGTAGAAACATCAATAAATATATTGAGAACATAAAAAAACCTCAAGAGAACCCTATAAAAGAATTATAGAACCATAAAAATATATTTTAAACCCTAAATAACAAGAGTGAACCCTAAATAGATAACACAACCCACTGGGGAAGTAAAACCCAAACAGAGAAGAATTGAAACACTAAAAAATATATGATATCAAGGAAGATAATCAATTACTTGAGGTTTTCTGGAATACACCACCAAATCCACAAAAAATTGATTTATAATGGATCAATGATGAGGTATTGAGGCTCTAATGGATGGAACTCTTTTTCAGGGAATAAAATTGGTGATTTTTTATTAAATCCCTAGAGGAAACATCTGTTATTTTTAAAAGAATTTATGACTTGGACAAGTTTCATGGTTTTCCAACACAATTTACCAATAATTGAGGAATATGGGATCCTCTTACTACCCACGTAGAACATGACACATTATTATCGATAATTTTTTAAAAATAAAGGTCTAATCATGCTGTTATCTAGTGTCCGAAAATGAAAAATTACCGCACAGTTTTTCTGGAAAGGATGCACAGTTTGAAAAACCATGAGTCAATTGTGATCCACCTATTTCCATGAAAAAATTCAGTATATTTCATAAAAAAATCATGTGAATCTTGATGTATAAAATAAAGAAAAAAATAAATATATTTGATACCTAAAAATCAAACCACATTTGTGACACCACATGGATTGAAATAAAGGCTACATGGGATTGAACTGTTATTCTGAAGACCAACATTTCGTAAAAATCCCCATAGAGAATGTATATAACACAGGACATAGGGTAAGGATCTCTAGAAAGACTAAAAAAATAGAGGTGTTACAAAAACATACAATAGTCTATTGTGATCAATTGTATTTCATGACCACCTATCATGGGTGTGATTAATTGATTAGACTAGAATATGGGGAATGCCAACATGACCTATGGTTCTTATAATAGATCCACCATCATGGTCTTTAAAAACACTAGACCCATAGAGATAAAATTACTCACCTACTAAGACATACAATAATGAGAATCCCCAGACCACTCAGGAAACACTGACCTCTAAAACAATGTAATGGTATACTAAAATAGATGTCAGTGTTTCTAGTAATGATATGAATCCATGATGGGCCCATATTTTAAGAGAACATAGAGAGTAAATTATTGATGCCATCCAGATGACACATGATTTCAAGAAATATTTCGATGTAGATGATGTTTATCGAGTGGAGACCATTCCATCTAAAATCATGGTCATGATCTCATTTAAAAGAACAACATGAAAATGAGGACATATAGGGACACATCTAGACCCTATATACTTCCGGTAGAATAGAAAATGTTAATTAAAAAAAGGATATTATCGAAAATATTTTTGTGATCAATCACATCATGTCCCAAAATCCTTAGCATTTTTGTTATAGTGAATGGGATTTGCCTCCTACAAAGACTACCATTGAAGAGTATGATAAGTGTGTGAAAAGACCTCTTAGGTAGTTTATGATGAAACCTCATTTTGGGGATCTCATATCTAGTCCTCAATATATGTTTATATTTAAAAAAAACATCATATAATTTTCTCCCCAGAAATCCATGGCATCACAACCATGTGGCTGTACATTAAATATTCCATAGGTCACTACAGGAAAACAGACTATTAGCGAGGGGTTATTTGTAATGGGATCCCGTCGCAAAAGGAATTTTGCGACGGGGAACCATCGCAAATCGCCCGTTGCTGAAAATGGGGTCGAAAATAGGTGTTTTTTCAGCGGTCCCGTCGCAAAAATAGTATTAGCGACAATATTTTTCCCCCGTCGTAAATTGGTTTTCGTTTATATATAAAAAGGTATTTGCGACGGCCGTCGCAGATATATTAGTTGCGACAGGTTTCTGACCTGTCAGAAATGGGAAATTTAAATAATATTTTCGACGTAGGTATTTGCGACGGCCCATCGCAGAAATTGTTTTTACGTCAGGTATTCTTCCCGTTGCAAATGTTACAATAAATATTTTTTTACGACGGGACACCTTGTTGCAAAACTCCCGTCGCAAATACTAAAAAAAATTAAAAAATTAAAATAATTAATACAAATCGTATAATATTATATAATAATAATAATAATAATATAATGAAATGTATTATTATAATATAAATAAAAAAATATTAAATATAATTATGAAATATTAATATAAAATTATAATAATATAAATATAAATAATATTACATTATATAATAATACAAATATTAATAATTTAAAAAATTAATATAATAATCATATTATTATTAAATTATGTATAAAATAATAATAATAATATTAATAATATAAAGAAATTATATTATTATAATTTTAATAATAAAACTTATATATAATATAATTATGAAATATGAATATCAAAAAATAATAATAATATGAATATGAATAATATTATATTATATAATATTAACCCTAATATTAATAATATAAAAAATTAATATATTATTATTATTATTTAAATAAACATACATATTTATGAAAAAATAATATTAATAATATTAATAATAAAAAAATTATAAAATTATAAACTTCTCAATATTTACAATAAATATAAAATATTAAAGGTAATATTACTAAAATAAAAAGACATTAAAAATAATACTAATAAGTAATAAAATATTTAAAAAAATAAAAAAACTTAAATCATGAAATATTCGTACCAATATGAAAGAGGAATTGTAAATAGTTAATATGACAATAAACTACGAACTCAAATGTTTATTACATGTAAAAAAATCACTGGGGGTGGATAATCTAGAGGACCTGGAGGAGGAGGTGGAGGAGGAAACTCCTTCCTTAAACTATAGGTCAAATGAAGCATATACTCCATCATCTACTGATGTTGCTTCTCATATCAACGCATCTCCTCATCCTTCTGCTGACACATCTGCTCCTGCCATCAACGCATCTCTTAATCGTGCTGCTGACGCATCTGCTCCTGCCCCTGATGCAAATCCTCTATAAGCTGCCTCTGAGCACACAGCTGCTCCTGATACTGTGAGGCAGAAGATGATGTCTCTCCACGAGCTCCTCTCGAGCCGGACGCCGACATTGCAGCAGTACCATAATAAGCTGCAAGAGTCAAATGAGAGACGATACCAACTACTCGGACCTTTTCGAAGCTATACTAGGTCACCTGCATCCATGTCGTCTCATCAAAATAGTGGGCACTAGTCTGATCAGCCGTCTCGTCTTGACTCTCAGCCTGTGACTGAGAGGTCGCAACCTCATAAGACTCCTCAGGTTTTAATTAGAAATTAAAATAATGAAAATATTATATGAATTTAATTTGCAAACTGAAAAGAAAATAATACTGACCACAATTTGACGTTGGCGGTCACCTCTAATCTCTCCAGTAGACGGATCAATGTACATCCTCTGATAAACGTCGTACGTCATAATATCGGGGTGGTCAGATTCCTATATTAATATAAAATAAACTGTTTATATTTAAAGTTTTATAAAATATTTAAAAAAAGTACTTACCATATGCTCTCTATGCACACTGAATGTACGACTACCGGTTCGATGCGTCACCTCTTGTCTCCCCCGATTCTTTTGACCCAATGTAGACATCCTTTGAAACCCACCACCCAACACGTGTGTACATAATCCATCCCAAACATGAGATGAAATGTACTCTAGTCGGTGGGCTCTACATGAATCATCAAATTCTATCACTCCGACTTTCCTCACAGCCGCTTTTCTCAAATTATGTAAAAAATGACGGAGTAGTCACACATAGACACCACCCATGCTGCGTGGATAGTGGCTCGCATGCTCTCGTCAATGGGATACCATAAACCCTAATATACAGTTATTAATGAATTAAATTTCAAAATAAATAATATTTAATTATGTACTAGCCAATGATCGAACATGGCGGCCAGCACATCAGCGGGAATGTAATCCCATGTGAGCCAGGGCTGAGAAAAATAATTGCACAAGATAGCGCTCCCATGTCCAATATTTATATGCATAAAACTATGGAAAAAGAACAAATAATCCAACAATTAGAATATACATAAATTATAATGAAAGATAACTAAAATACATAGGTTACCATACCACCGCGTGTGCGCATCGAATGCAAGAGGTGGACGTCGCTCCGGGATAAGATCTGGAATCATCAATATGGAATGACCACGCCCCCTCTGAGTTCTCCCTGTAGTGAAAATAGCCTAAGGGTCAGATAACTCAAGAACCTCATCATCCATAGGTAGATCAGCCTCCAGCAAGTGAAGATATGTTTTTGAGTCCATCTGAAACATGAAATGATTGTTATTAGCAAACAGTTGAAAATAACTATTATGTATAGATATATATTTGTTATGATTCTAACCAGCATTTTACTCTGTCAATGTTCATCTTCATCATCATCTTCATAGCTGTCAATGTCAATGTCTTGATCTTCCTCATCAACATCACCAATTTCCATATTAGTTTCACTTTCACCATCTCCTATCATTTCAAATTCAGTTGTAACATCATTGACAACATCGTCACCATCGACCCTTAACTGTGGGGTGTCATCATCGATATTCATGTCTCTTTGTGAAAAAGATGTGTTTTGAGGAATGTCTTGAAAAATTTAATTTCCTTGCACTTCAGTGGAACCACATTTAGTTTGAGTAAACTGATTTTCTCGAGATTTAACTTTTATTATACTCCACCAATCATCTAACTCTTTTGCAGTAGTACAATATTTTGCATAATAAATTTTATGTGCCTGATGAGCAAATAAAAATGGTTCATTTACTTCAAGAAGAATTTTATGTTTAATATCAACAATTCCATGAGTCGGATGAATATGCAAGCCTCCCTCAGTATCCAGCCATCGACATTTAAACATTGTTACATAATTCTATCCAAAATTACACAGTTCAATAATTTCATCAAGGATGCCGTAAAAGTCAACATCTATATCTCTATGATGTGATCCCTTCAAACAAACACCACTATTCATTGTTTTCTTTTATTCCCCATATGCACGTGTATGAAAGCGATAACCATTCACCACATATGAATTATAAGATTTAACCATTTTGGATGGTGGGATACTCAATATACGTAATCGACTATCAGTCTTATCAGCATGTACAGATACCTGAATTTTTTTAAAACATTTGTCACTATTAAAAGTAATAAATTGATATTATATTTAAATCCAAAAAAGAATGTACGTTACCAGTTTTTGAAACCAGTAGGAAATTTGTTTTCCCGACGTTTTTCTAAGCCAGCTGTTGTAATTTGTGGAAATTGTTTCTTGATATGATCATCATATAACCTAAAAATACCATATGATTAATTTACTATAACAGAATCTATAGAATAAGGGGTAAGAGGATTCATTGTACAATTGGTTACATTTCTCCAAAGATGAGTATTACATATGTATGAGCTCTATGATGTTCATTATTTGAAAGCCATCTATCATGAACTCCACCAAAGCCAAGTTTGGGCTGATTGAAAACTGATAATTGATTTTTCCTATCATCATCAACATTCCCCTCGTTCTGGCCCATGCGGTTAAATTTTGAGGGATATTCAGATTCAAAATAATGAGAGCAGAATAAAGAAATTTCCTCTTGCAAATAAGATTCAGCAATTGAGCCTTCAAGTGATGCTTTATTAGAGACTTTTTTCTTCAATTTCTGCATGCATCTCTCAAATGGGTACATCCATCGAAACTGAACCGGACCTCCACATTTTCCTTCATGAGGAAAATGTAATATCAAATATTCCATTGAGTCAAAGAAAGCTGGCAGAAAGATTTTTTCCAGTTTGCATATAATTACAACAACAACTTCTTCTAGTTTTCATAGTGTATTGTAGTCTGTTGTCGCTGCACACATCTCTTGGAAAAAATATGATATATCTGTTATCGAATCCCAAATATTATAATTAAAAAAACCCTTTAATCCAATAGGCATAAATATTTCCATTATAACATGACAGTCATGACTTTTTAATTCGGTAATATGACCATTTTTAACACATCTTCCCAAGTTGGAAGCATAGCCATCTGGAAGTCTCAAATATGAAATCCACTAACAAAATAATAAGTGACTCTCTTTGGTCAGTGTATAAGCTGATTTTGGCTTCATTAATCTCTTTGATATGGCATTTTCAAACAATTCATGTTCTGATCGCCTGAAAATTTGGGCAAGATCTAATCATGCCTTTACATTATCTTTGGTTTTACCCGGTGTATCCAAAACTGTATAAAATAAATTATCAAAATAGTTCTTCTAAATATTCATGACATCCAACATGTGTTGGACCAACAAATCAGACCAATATGGAAGATTCTAAAAAATTCTCCGTTTTTTCCAATTGTGTTCTTTCCCAAAGCCATGAATTTTCTGTTGGTTTATTGTCGGTCCAAATGTGATGGAAGGAAATGAAAATACAACTGATAGTAACTCTGTACCTGAGATCATTTTTACAGTTTCATCTCTTTTAATTCTTCTTTTTCTGAAATGAGATTAATTCCTCTGAAAAGGATCATCGATTGGAAGAAATCTGCGATGACAGTCAAACTAGCAAGTTTTTTTTCCATTTACGAGCATAAAGTTTTTGTTTTCTCCCATACAGTAAGGACATGATTTTGGAACCTGTGTACTCTAGCCAGATAACACGCCATATGTCGTGAATTCACTAATTGTCCACATCAAAGCAGCTTTCATTACAAAATTCTATTTCACAACAGCATCATATGTACCAACACCATGATTCCATAATAAATTTAACTCATCAATCAATGGTTTCAAATAAACACCATTATTCTTTTTTGGATGTCCTGAGATTAATAATGTCAAAAACATATAAGGGTCTTTCATCAACATCCATGGAGGCAAATTGTAAGGAGTTATAAAGACAGGCCAACATGAATACTGACTACCAAAAGATCCAAATGGAGAAAAATCGTCAGTAGAAAGACAAAATCGCATGTTCCGGGATTCTAAAGAAAAATACAGATGCACTTGATCAAAATGTTTCCATGAATCACCATACGATGGATGAATCAAGCTTTTACCATTTGAAATATTGGTTTTGTACCATGAAATCATTGTCGCTGTGTTCTGAGACATAAATAAACGCTGCAACCTGGGTGTAAGTGAGAAATATCTCAACTAGTTTACAGGAATCAATCCAGACTTCCCTAGTTGATCTTCTTTATACCTCGATTATCCACATGTGGGAAAACTATCCAACGAATCATTTTCACCAGAATATAATATGAAATTGTTTGAACATGCATGTATCTTCTGATAACTAAGGCCCATATTACGAACCAGTCTATTTCTCTCATAATAATTAGCAGACAACACATTTCCTTCAGGTAACAGTGCTTTAACCAAAGAAAATATCTGATCAAAACAATTATTTTACATTCCATTATCTGATTAAATAGCCATAAATTTTTCAACTCCTCTTAATTTTCTTATCTTGAAACCCGGATATAATGCATCTTCAGCAGACCTGAAGAACTCAGTAAATTCAGATGGTTCCAACTCAGGAGGTAAATCAACATCATCCACGATTTCAGTTTGTTGAACGGATGACCCTGCAACATCATGTACTAAATTCTGAAACCGTGATGGATCTGGAATCAAATTATTAGCATCTTATCTGGAATTGAATTCACTGTGTTGATACCAAAAAAATATAATCTTATTGGAAACCATAACACACGATATGTTGCCCAACGATGTCAAAAGTCTCAAACTTTCTCAGAGCACATTTTTTACAAGAAGACTTAATTGTCCCTTCTGAAACAAATTCCAGGTTTGATGATGCAAATGATAAGAAAGCTTCAACACCATCAACATATATTGGATTTAAACTAGAACAGTTTGGATTTCTGATTTATCCAAACACGATCATCTAATAATTATTGATGTCGATTTCCAGGTTCCATATTCATATATATGTTTCTGTAAAATTTAAAACCATTATTGTTGTTAAATAATTTGATATAAGAAAAACAATATCCTAAAAAGAGAAGATACATAATTACAGTTATTTCTTAATAATTACTAATAATTATAGAAGACACAGTTAGTTTGTAATCATCCCCACTAATTATTATTAATTTAGAAATAATTATAAATACATGGAAAAATGAAATATTCTTGAATAATGAAATACAATATTGTAATCATTGTTGTGGAGATTATATTACTAATTATTCTTATTTGTTTCTAGTGGATTGGAGGCAGCTCTTTTTCCTGAAGACTCATCTCGTTGCAAGGAGATGAGTCGTCAGGGAAAAGATCCTCTTTTGTCTGATGGCTCATCTATTTTTACCTTTCTCCCGACTGAAATCAGTATGAAAAATTTTCTCGGACATACATAGAGCACATTTTTCATACATATTTGAGTGGGAGAAAGTAGCAAAGATATGATATGTTGAACAAAATGTAGCCACTAATCCGCTGGAAATTGTTCCAATTTATAACCATGTACTCGAATTTATTTGATTTTGATTAGTTATTCCTAATTATTACTAATTATTAAAAATATCAATATTTCCAATAGATTTTGTTTTATTCTTAACATGTTCTAATCTTAAATAGTCGTCAATTTTCAGGTCATTCCCAATAAACAGTTTGCGTCAACCATGTCCAATTTACACTCTATAATTTTCCATACATGGTTGATCACCTCACAAGTAGTGTTTCAATAGGATGACACAAGTAATGTCATTCTCGTCTTTAAGAATCATTTCACATGACCCATTACACAGATCATTCTTCCTTGAAAAATTAACAGAACTTCAGTATCTTTCCCTTAATTTTTCAAGAAAGAATGGTCTATGAAAAAAGTTATGTGATATGATTCTTATAGATGAGAAAGACGTGACTTGGGTTGTCTTATTGCAATGCTACATGCGAGGTGATCAACCAAGCAAGAACAATTATAGAGTTTACATTGGACACAGTTGACGTAAACTTTTTATTGGGCCTGACCTAAAAATTGGCGACCCTTTAAGATTTGAACATGTTAAGAATAAAGTAAAACTTGTTGAAAATATTGATAATTGTAATATTGTATAAATTTTTTATCATTTTAATAATATTAATATTTTTTATAAATATTAAACATATAATAATAAAATAATTATATTATTAGTATTATTTTGTTATTAATATTAGAGTAATATAATTTTTTATATTATTTTACTGTTTATGTTACTAATTATACTACTAATTTTTTTATTAATTAGGAACAAACATGATTTACCGCTCATCTACCTCAATTTTATTTTCATTTGTGTGATAAGTTTGACAGGAAACTTCTACCTCCACATGTAGTATTTACTTATACTGTCAAAATTATAAACCTCTTCACCTCTATGCTGGCGAGGAGGTTGATAATTTTGACAGTAAAAGAAAATAGTATATGTGGAGGCAGAAGTTTCCTGTCAAGCCTCAACACACAAATGAAATGAAAATTTAGGTAGTTGAGCGGTCAATCACGCTTGCTAATTTTCCTAATTATTTTACTTTTAATTGTTTCCTAATTATTTTATTTTCTATTGTTTCCTAATTATTTTATTTTTAATTGTTTCCTAATTATTTTATTTTTAATTATTTCCTAATTATTTTATTTTTAATAGTTTCATAATTATTTTATTTTAAATTGTTTCCTAATTATTATATGTTTAATTGTTTTCTATATTTTTTATTTTTAATTGTTAACTAATTATTTTACTTTTAATTGTTTCTTAATTATTTTATATTTAATTGTTTCTTAATTATTTTTAATTGTTCCTTAATTATTATTAATTGTTTCCTAATTATTTTTAATTATTTCCTAATTATTTTTATTTGTTTCCTAATTATTTTTATTTATTTCCTAATTATTTTTAATTGTTTCCTAATTATTTTTAATCGTTTCCTAATTATTTTTAATTTTTTCGTAATTATTCTTAATTGTTTCCTAATTATTCTTACTTGTTTCCTAATTAATCTTAATTGTTTACTAATTATTCTTAATTGTTTACTAATTATTTTTAATTGTTTACTAATTATTCTTAATTGTTTACTAATTATTCTTAATTGTTTACTAATTATTATTAATTATCTACTAATTATTCTTAATTGTTTACTAATTATTCTTAATTGTTTAATAATTATTCTTAATTGTTTCCTAATTATTTTTAATTGTTTCTTAATTATTTTTAATTGTTTCCTAATTATTTAATTATTTTAATTATTTTAATTTTTTTAGCTATTCTAATTATTTCTAATCAATTAAATCTAATTATTTCATAATTATTTAATGATTATTTTAATTAAATCCAATTATTTCTTAATTATTTGATAATTATATAATTATTCATAAGTAAATATAACTATTTCTAATTACTTCTTATTAAATATATTTATTTCTAATTATTACCAAAACATCCTCTGGGAGTGTTGAACCAAGATGCAGCAAGGCCCGTTGTCATGTACCAGGTTACCCTGAGTCATGCTAGAAACACCTTGTCAGTGTTTTCACTCCTAGGTACATCTGTGCCAGAGCTGCCACTACTTGTTCGTATCCAGACAAGGATTATTTGGTACAACCACTTAATCTAATAATACTATATAGCTACTAAACCTTCTATTAAAAAAACTAAAATTACCAATTAAAAATAAAATTAACAACTAAAAATAATTTAAGAATAAACAAAATATAAATGCCTTCAATATTTTTAAGCATTTTGCACCTCCTAACTCTTTCTCTCCTCTTCTCGTAAGAAAAAATTAAAATAAAAGAAATTTTCTACTTAGAACAAGAAGTTAAACAGAGAGAGGAAGAAAGATCTGAATGATTTAAAAAAACGGATGGGGGGTATATATAGGTTATAATATTTGCGACGGTCTTATTTGCGACGGGATACTATCGCAAATAACTTCTCCCACATTAATTACGGGGGGTGGTTAAAAGGGTTTTTACGACGGGCCCGTCACAAATAGCTGCCTGCCGACATCCTATTAGCGACGAGCGGGTATCCCCGTCGCAAATTCCTATTTACCGCAGCTGGTATTGGCGACGGGCCCCGTCGCAAATACCTTCTCCCACATTAGTTACAGGTAGTGGGTAAAAGGGTTGTTGCGACATGCCCGTCGCAAATAGCTGCATGCCGACATAATATTAGTGACGAGCGGATAACCCCGTCACAAATTCCTATTTACCGCTGCCGGTATTGGCGATGGGGCCCGTCGAAAATAATACCGGCTGAATATTCTTTGCGACGGGACAATTGTCCCGTCGCAAATAGTAATTACCACCGTCGGGTAGTTGCGACGGGTCGAAGGAGACCGTCACAAATAGGCTTCCCGCGTTTTGGCATGAAAACCGCGCCATATCTATTGCAACGAGGCCTATATCACCGTCGCAAATACGCTTTTCATTAGAGTTTTTGGGATGGGATTTATCCCAGTCGCAAATACCTAGTCACAATATTCGGTTTTTCCCATAGTGGTTGTCTGAAATACCCCATCGATTGATAGGTTGACATACGACATGGTGAAAATGAAACATTTGAGTGTTTTGAGACAAAATATTCTATGTAATACTCATATTATCATTATTCAAAAGATAAAATGATGGATAAAAATATGTAGATTATATCCCTTAATGAAATGGGTCCACACCTGCCAAATCCATCAAGTATGATCAACCGTGGCTTTGTTTTACACATAAATATAGTTGAGGTATATGTACATATCCATGATGCACATTCTATATCTATCCCTATACATTGTTCAATAAATAATCTTCTCCAATGATCCTCTATAATGATTTAGGAAGTATGATATTATAATTTATTTTATCATGTCATATGTTAACCTGATAGTGATTGAGAGGTCCTCAAATTTTCATGATTATTGGAAAATTCTTCTACAACCTTAGAGATGGAAGAAGATGAGGACAACCTCTGTAACTCCTCTCATGCATTCAAGGAAGGAATCTCCGCCACCATTGATGATATGTGGTAGATAAATATGTGAAGTGAAAAAACCTACATCCTATATTGATTATTTTATCCATGACACTCAAGGAGAAAGGTATTTAATTATAATTTATGAAGAAACAAAAATATTTGTTTACTTGTAATTATCGAGAAATGCCCAAAGTGAAACTTGATGTGTCTACACACTATTTCTACATACATAATGACAACTGAGGCTTTAAGAAAGTAGCTTTGAGGATACACCCCTACCATGCTATAACTACAAATGTGGAAGTTGAAATGTTACTCAAATCCAAATTTTCCTAGGATGTGAAATACCATAGAAAGCTCATTGTCTTTATTCTTAGAAAGAAAAATAATGGGAGGAATATGGGGTGCATCGATTATATATACATTAACCCACACTTCCAAAGAGTTGAAATCCCATTTTTTATCATAAAACTCTCAATCGATGCCACTTTTCCCTCCTAGACATTCTATATTAGACGAGTATTAATGGTAAAATCTTATACAAATGAAATAAGAAGATGTTGAAGAAACTTCATTTAGATCATCCAAGGAGATATTCTGCTAACTTTTCATGCCATTTGGATTATTGAATGATGTGGCTACATACCAAGGATCCATGGATCATATCTTTTCTAGTCTATTGCGGACAAATAACCATAGGTTATGGAGATGACCTAATTGTGAAATTCTGATAACTATGGGATCACAAGAGAAATCATTAAACAATGTTTGAAAAACAGAGATAGAACAGTCTGAGGATGAATCCCCTAAACACACTTATTGAGTAACAATAGGAATGTTCCTTGGATATTTGGCACGTCACAGTGGCGTTGAGGTCAACCGAGAAAAAATGGTTCTATTTTATAAATTTTAGTACATATAATCTCAATGAACCGAAGGGGATACAAGGTAAAATTTCATAAATTTAGTGTTTCATATCCAACATGGTTGGAAAATTTTTCATCCAAACCAAGATAATGAATAAATAAATCTCCTAAAAATGGGATGGTGACTTCCAATAATCCATCTAGGGTCTCCTTCTGTATCTTATACTCCCACAAGTGATTGATTTCACCAATGGATGGAAAGAAACTCATCTTATATATGGACTCAATGGAATGACTGATTGTATCCCTCCTCACATAGAAAAATGATTTGGGGAATTAGAAAAGTCCCTAAAACCTCAGTTGGATGATGTATGGTACTGAGACATGATACATGTATATTGAGAATAATTGAATCACAGTCAAATTAGCTGTGAAAATGAAGAGGAATTACATATAGCACCATCAAGACCACTTTTTCTCTCACATTAATCTTCTCATGAGAATCCTTTATCATCCCATGCTGACTCTCACTTGTACTAATAGAAATTAATTCTATAATATTGTGAAAACTATTTTTTTTGTACCAAAAGGACGTGAAATAGAAAGCCCTAAATGGTTTTGTTAGGGCACATCATTCCACTAAAAGTACCCAAGTGTACATCAAAATCATAGATTTGGGGGTTTTCTATGCCTATAAATCTTAGTGGATATAAGAGATTTATTTTGATGGCACATCTAGAAGTCCTATATAAAAAATGATAGAATATTAAAAGTTTAATCGGGATGGATTATATATTTTTCTTGTCTCTCTAGAAAAATAAAACATTTCATACTCCTTCTCACTATCTGGAGGTTGCGTAAACAATCAGGTCGAATACGATGCCATCATCACTAGTGTGGAACTAGACTTATAGCTTCATATAGCCTACTAGAAAAAATGGGATTTAGAGTGAGTGATAAAGAAGATAAATATTGAATAATCCATAAAAAAGTAGGTGATGTCCCCTCTCAAGGGCTAAATCAGGGGACTAATGGAATATTTCCCTATCATGACCATGTCACATCATGTTTCCCAATCACATAAAGAATGAATTGATGTAGTGGATAATGAAAAACTAGTCTTTTCTGATGGTGATGTGGAGGATGAAATCATCCTTTTCATGAACAAAATAATGGCATCATCAGTCATAATCTGCAACATGGATGAAATAAATAAGTTTAACAGTACCATATATTATGATGAACTAATATTCATGCTTGCATTGATAGATCCTATATTAAATTTTCTCAAAAATGTAATCCTCTGAATAGATTTAGTTTTAAGGGACAATATTATTCACCATGCATCGGACATTACACATCGAGATGGTCCAATAGATAAAAAATTACTCTACAAGAGAGGCACTAAAATAATCATCCTCATATTCCTTGTAGAAGGATATAACTTTTCCATCATGGAAGAAGTCCACACTGGCTCCTAAGGTGCCCATCATCCTAGGACTAGGGTCTCCCACCAAATCAAGAGGCCAGATTATTATAGGATAACCATGATACAAGACTGTGTGGAATTCACAAGGAAATTACTTGAATTTAAATTCCGTGGAAACATCATCCATCAACCCCTAGAATTACTATATATAACTAAATATTCTGGGTTATTCACTAAATGAGGAATGGATAATGTGGGACCATATCCACCTTCCACACCTAAGAAATTCTTTTACATCTTTACTACTTCCAAATTCTACTAAACTATTTATGATGTAATACCCCTCAATAAATTTGGGATGAATAATAACATCATAATTATCAAGTCCCATATCAACTCTAGGATTCTAGTCCCTCACACAATAGTTATCGAAAACAAAACCATCTTCTATTCTATGGAGTTGAAGAAAATTCATTTGGATTTTAACATCAAAACCAATCACACATCCTAATGTCACTCTACAAAAAAAATTACAAATGGAGGCCTTCATTAATAGACTATAATATATAATCTAGATGATAATGAATAAAAACAATATATTCTGGCTAGAAAGGATCGTCTATTATTTAGTGGCCTTTAGTACAACCACGTTTGATGATACAAAAGATGATACACACTCATTGGTGTACAGTACTGAGGATGAATTTTCCATAAAGGTCATATTTCCATTTCATAAAATAGATATATGTGGATTACTATTAGATTATGAACAATCAAAAAAGAACATAGAGGTGATGGAGAAGGTTTTTGAGAACCGGTTTCATACATTACACAACCTTAAAGTCAATCATAATTGGATCACACAATACTCAATAAAATGGAATGTCTCGGTTCACTTCATCATGGAGAACTGATATTTGTTATCTAATACCCAATGATTATAGGAAATAATTTTCCAATGCTAGAACCGAAATGGAGAGGGCCTTATATAATACATAATTTATATCATAATAGATCCTACTTATTGACAATAGTGGACTGGGAATCTGTCACACCGCTCACCAATGGAAATTTTTAAATTAAATCCATAGTGTAGCTACCATAAATTTTTGTTCATCCTCACCACATGATGTTATACTTTAAAAATCACATCTTGAAAGGAAGATGATAAATTTCATACCACCAGTCATCCTTGGAACATGATAATAAAATGTATGGATGATGTCCTCATTGTATGTCATTAATCATTATGGTTCCCCAATATTCATGTCTTCCCATAATGGGTGACCATTTTCTTGACCAGATAACATTAAACTGTATGGAACACATTGTGTATGAAATATGATAAACTGAATAGTGTCCTTCTTCATTACAAAATGATGATAAACTACACATAATATGTGTCTGTTATAGGACATTAAGAATCATAGATCCCCAATATACCTTTCTTCACCCACATTGAGCGACCCTCTTCCTTTCCACATGATGCTAAACAATATGTATTATTTGATTTATTAATGATATTAAATTGAACAGTTTTGTTGAACTATGAATGGATTTATTATCATTCAAAATATGATCGTTAGGGATTCAAAGATCATATGAATGGGCCCAAATAGTACATATTACAAAATTAACACTTCAATTATTTAATTTTAATTTATGTAATTAGTGGAACATTTTACTCTCCTTATTCCACACACCAAGCATCGATTAGGTGGGAGAATTTACTTTTGTAATGTTTTCCCACATGATAATGGAATATCACATCACATTGGTGTTATCATGGTCATGAATGAAAGACCTTAAAAGGTACCCCATGACACCTCGATACCTGATGTAAAACTTCATGGCTGATGTATCTTGCAACACATAAAACAATAAATTATTGGGGAACTCACCTAAGTGGAACACTATTATTGGTTTAGGACTCTGAGAACACATATATTAATGAACTATGTGTCAATTTATTTCTATCAGCACAACATATTTAGTGATGCCTGGATCCTCAATCATGAGTCCAGTCACAAAAAATAAACATACAAATTCCCCACCATATGAATGTGTTAGAACAATATTGGAAGCTTTTATTTAATAACTTCATGCTTTTATATTACAATTATCATAGGGTATACATTGACACCCAGAAGTACATTATTTGTCCTAGCTTCAACATTCCCTTTTCTTATCTGGAAACCTATGTACATGCATCATGGAGTTAAACTATATGGTTTTCCATGGAATTTATATGGATTGATTCATTTCCTCCAAAATAATGTTTTGGAATCTAGATATCAAATTATAGGCCCATATAAGGAATTAGATAATAATAATTCCCCCAATGTGTGTGAGTCAGACTTGCATAGAGTGTTTCCCATTGTATAACTTCAAGTTTCTTTATTCCTATACCCAAAAGATATGTAGCATCGCCTGAATATAAGATTATTTGTTCTAGTAATGATGAGAAAAAATTTACGCCATCCCATTGTGTAGGTAAGGAATGTGTAGGGACCATCCATTTCAATGTGCATACAAAAAGAAACTAAAATACAATGCCAATGTCCTAGTCACCTGCCATTTAAAATGCATAGAAAATTCATCCCTATTACCATATATTGAATGGTTCATGCCTTCAACCACTGTCATCATGTACTAAGGGATCATATGAGCCTAAACCTCGTCATCCATATAATGATGTGCTACTATCATATTTTGATATCCTCATCCCATTAATCACTCATCATGATTTAAGATCCTTGGGATTCCATAATTCTTTCATGGATATTGGATAGTAAAAATGATATATCTATATAACGTATCTATATATGAATATGTTCATTGAAATACCATGTAGATACATCTTGGCCTTATATAAATAGATTTATTATTCTTATGATACAAACATCACTATTGATTAAACAAGAACACAAGGCAGTTCTAGAATATTATAGAAATGATTGTCCAATATACTTGCACTTTTCCTAAGAAACATGATCCATGAATTATAATAAATTTATTTCCCTCTTAGAAGGATTTTGGAGAAATCTTGACCCTAGGTATGCTGATTATGCTCTTGTGTAAAATTCCAATCATACTTGGTCCATGGGTGTCAGAAACGTAAACATCAAATAAATTTATCAATTTTTTATGACCATAAATTTTTCCATTTAATATTCCATATCATAGGACCCTAAACATATAGTAAAAGAGACAAAAAACAATGCATGAAAAAATCCTAGAAAGTGTAGCCTAATAAAAAACCATGTCTTCCCTAATAATCATGGGAAAAATAAACAGGGAATAAATAACATAGGGATCAATTTTTATCCCTAGTAAACGAAATTATATGCTCACTAGACTACCTATACTAGGAAAATGATAATGTTTTATCAAAATTACTTACAGTGAGAACATGTTCTGTTGCTGGATACACACATTTTAGGATTCTCAAACCCTTCGTAGATATTACACCTACTAGAAATTATACATAATTATTTGAGCCCCTTGCATCACTATAATCCTTCTATTCCCCTTAGAATAGTATACATGGATTCAGGATTCAATTTTTTTTACTATGAATGTATTGTTATGGATCCTACCTATGCACCTATGTTGGTCAACAAAATGTGAACATTTTATAGATGGGAATTCTAAACCTTGTGATCCAAATATCACCATAGTCGAACTCTTCACCCAGAAGTGTTCTGGAACATTCATTACATTATTTTACAATATAATACTCATTACCTGAAATCATTGTACCATGATTTATAATTCTTGTAACATGATTACTAAAGAATAATTAGTATCCTTGACATTATTAAACATTTTTTACACTTTATCAAATAAGGAATGGAACACTCCATTCAGATATATTTTTATTGTTGAAATCATGTGACTCAAACCACATGGAATATGTACCGATAATCACAATCATATTGATAAACCTCATAAGGGGCCTATAATCCTTTGAAAAATTAATTTTTCTCCATATACAATATTGTCTCTCAGAAATTTTATTCTTCATGTATTATGCATGGACAACGATAAAGAGTAGATTCACCACTATTTGACCATTATATCGACACATAAAGGATTCAACATACACACTAAAGGCATTTACTTTTTATGATAAAATAATTCTAATTCCTCTGATCCCTAGTGACACCATGGTGGTACCTAACACAATAACATATTTTTTTTCATCCCCAGTATATGCGCCCTATCACATTTTCCACAAGCCAAACTTTTTTTCTTTTACATTCAAAAATCATATTACAACTATCCATATAGACCTAGTATTTCTAATACATCTCCATCAATCAATATTTCCCCATGAATATTACATGGACTTTGGAAAATAGAGGGGATACATTCTTTTGGAAATCCGATTGACACATAATAGCTCTGATCTACCATCCAGTGGAGTATCCTTATTGCTGAAAAAGAGGCTTAATCCTCATGAGACCTTTTAACACTAAAGAATAACTCAAAACCAACGGGTTACGTAGGTAAACCTTGGATTGTCTTCCATATATTCTATTAAAATAGACATTCTATGTTAAAAGACCTGAAACTACAAAAATAGAAGGTAAGCTCTAAGAGACCCAAAACTATATTAATGGAATTTTAGAGAGAAAATATCATGAACAAAAGTGATACAAGGTCTGATATAAGTGTCCATTAAAAAAAGATATTGTCTGAGATAAAACACCTTAAAATGTATTAGTAAATTATATAGGCTAAATTACCCAAAACTAAAATAGAACAAAAATTTAGTTTGAATGATTGGAAAAAGGAACAAAAACTTCTAGGTAGAAAACCTGATAAGGGAATCCTATAAAAAGCTGAGTATTCACTTTTTTTTCATTTGGCTAATTGAATATTAAAAAATTAGAGAGATATGAATAAAATATAATTATTTTAATTCCCATCATTTGGAATTATAAAAAATAAAGCTATTATTGATAAGTCCATTGATTTAGAAAATGATATATCAATATACCTCAGATAAATATATTCTACCCAATGTATCCTCTTATGAATCATGTAATCTCAGGACAACTAGAGCAGAGACATCCATGTGGAATTTGATGTTGTTAGGAATTCATGAAAATTTCTCAGGAAGAATATGTAATGATTTACATATTCTAATCCGGAAATTCAGGTTAACATGATATTATGTAACGAATGGATGTTGATGAATATTTGTGCATCGTTAGAATAGTTAAATTTTATGTATATCACGAATGGATGAAAACAATACAACAACATCTATTATTTTTAACATCGACTAATTAATAGCATATATGAGGAGAAATATCAACATATCGGTGTCTCTCGCATGAATATATAATAATGGGAAAAATTGTGAAATTACAAATTTGTCATTGAATGCGATAAGAGGAGTACCTATGATCTGTAAACCTCTTATTGAGGGAGGTTAGAAATTGATGTAATTGATCAATAGTTTCAGTTAAAACCTATAAAATCCACATAAACTCATATGCCCTCACAACAGTGTTAGTATTGGACTTAAACTACATGTCAAATAGTCTCTATTTCACCAATTCATTTTTCTCAATTATCTTGAGACCCTGATGAAATTTGGATTTTTTTCCCAAATAAGTGAAATTAAAAACTAGATATGATCACATTCAACCTTATCCACACTGAACATGTCCAAGTGAGTTTCTCCCTCTATCAAATGTTATGAAAGTTCTATTAAGGTTTCATCCATGATTTGATTTACTTATGAGTAAGCCTTCGCATAAACCACCATCAATTCCATTCCCCTTTTATACACTCTTAATGAGATTAAATCCATCACCCATGCATGGAGGGTAGTTTAGTCAAAACAAATATAATCAAGGTGATAAACATAAACCAATTTTCAATTATCCTATCATTCCTCCCTTCCAAAGGGTTATTCAAAACTATTGTCTATATCTCCCTCCTTATCTATCACCGCATCTATGGGTCAAATGATGAAGATTCTAAGACTTAGTATAATCCCATCATTGGAAGATGAACATATTTCAAGTCTAAGCCTCTAATAGATGAATCCTAACTCACCATATTCGATGATGTAGGAATGGATTTGTCACATACATCAGTCATCTCAATTTGAGGAATCCCCATGGGAGCATGGATATGCACCTCTGTGCTCTAACACAAAGGCATTACAACAAGGGCATATGGAATTATCAGTTAAGGAGTAATTTTCATTATATCATCAAAATGAGTAACACATGTGATCTATGTTATAATATTTAATTTTTAGTTATAGTAGCTCCAACATCCACTCAACTGACCACATCCTGTGGTGAAGATAAAAAACCCACGTGTGATGAGAAACATTATAGAAATTTTTGTTCTTTCCCTATTGATTTTCTTTTCTCTCCACCCTTGAGATATAATATAATAAAATATAATTTTAGATGACAAGAATCAATGTGAACAAGGTTTATAGTTCAGAAAGATGTATTCACATTCCCTTAAACATGTCTCCCTCAAGGATAAATTATTAGCATAATAGATTCATGAATTAGTCTCTTACCAAATTGTGTTCATCTATTCAGTACTTTTTTTCAACTGCTATGACATTTTCCGCATTTAACGTCCTTGATTGGTTCAACACCTTATTCATTTCCACTTATTGATTGGTTAGGTCTGACTGTTAAGGGTTTGGTAATGAAAACAAATTCTCACCCACATCCTCAATGGTGAAAACATGCTCCTCTTGGAATAATAGCTGGAGACCTATTTTTTTTTTTGAAAAATAAGGATGTGGTATTATAATAATCCAATATATTATAATATATAAATTCCACACTTAAATGAGAATTATCTAGAAGATGGATCAGATAATTCAGATCACTTCCTTTTCCCCATCTCTTCCATGGTAGTATCTCTAAAAGGTACTGATATCAAGGCCCTTAAGAAAGCCCCCTAGATGTTCCTAAAGCTAAGAGAATCACTCTAGGGGCATAATTTTCTATCCTCATAAAGACCAATTGACCCAAGGATCCCCCATTATCAGTACCCCATTCACTAACAAATCTAGTTCCAACATCTGTTTCCCAAGGTGCTATATTGGGATTATATCATTGGAAGGTATTATAAGGACTCCCACTATATCAATAAAAAAGGATTTCATTGTGGATTCATTGCATCCAAGAAACTTTTAAAAATAGCGATGCATTTAGTCTTATGGCTTCCTCAACAAAGGGATAGGCTTTTTCAATCATGACTCATTTCATCATGCCTTGGACCACCATTTGGTGAACTGATAGGGAATATAAAACCATATCCTTGAAACCTTCCTGCAAATTTTCTTTTTTTTAATGAATTCATTAACCTCCACATATATTTCATGGAATATAATTCATAGGTAGTCAATAACATGGGGAAAACCATAAAATTTCATTTTTACATGAAATGTACTCTCCATAATTTATCATATGATTTTATAATTATATAGTTCATCAACATTCAAAATATTAAAAGATATGATAATTTGAACAAGACAACACTCACTAGTACCACAGTCACTATAGCTACATTGACAGACACTTTTAATGGAAATGAGACTTATTGTAAATTATATACTAGATTATGAGGTGCATCTGAGGCTATTGTTTCCATATGAGCTAACTATTTTCTAGTACATGGATTTTCCTCTGTATTCAGTGGTATGTGGATAGTTTCACATACCAATATGAATATTCTTACATTGGTATCTAAGCTAATCCAAATAACAATATTGTGTGAGGATAAACCAATATATTCCTTATTGGGAGGGATGTTTGTTATATTCCAAGTATCCCTCTTGTTAAACATCTTTCGATACATGGTTTTCACCCCAAATGCTACATGGAACAAACATGAATAGTTGAATGACATCATGACAAGACACACATGAACTAAAAAATATCCTTGAATAGTACATACCATTTGTAGAGGAGGTCCCCATTAATGTGACTGATAAATATTACCTCACTAGTTGATATCATATAGGCCCAAGCCTTCAGTATATCCCCACTATTATCAACCATGTTTTCTATGGAGACTAGACCATACGATATGATGGATAAAACTCACAATGACTCTTGAAGGAACTGGTCTCCCAATCATTTAGTGTTATATAACGTACCAAACTAATATGAAACAAATATCAGTTTAAATTAATTTTGTGGATTCTCTAGATGTTCATAAATTACTACCCTCATAGATGAGCCCCCATCTAGAACCATATAAATTAAAAGGAATCTGAGATTCTATAAGTGTATTTTCCTCTATATATATGGAATATAAAGTGATAATGACTTGGAAACATTGTGATGTATAACCCATTATGATTATCTCTAGGCACAGAAACCACCACCATCAAAATGGAGACCATAACACCACAATTTTCCATTGTCAAGAGTATATACACCCTTAGGTACATAGTAAAAAAAATGATTAGATGAATATTATTTTCATCACCAGAGAGAACCCACCATACCAATTCATTAAATATCCCATATTCAAAATGTAGGCTAATAATATCTCTCCACAGTAATGGATTAAATTGTAGGAAAGAAAATTGGCCTATTCTACTATATCTCATATTGGACATTATTGATGAAATATCATTCCAACATATTGATGTGGATATCTTCCCATAGAAGTAGCTCCTTTAGGAGGGCCTTTTTAGTAATCTTGATTCGCACTGGGTGAGAGGATGAGTCCAATTTAACTTATTTGACATGGAATGTGGGTGAAAAAACTCACATACATATCTCCAAATATGGGTTTATCACAGATCCACTCAACGTATCAAAGATGAATGAGCACCTCACCATGCATTAAGTGGAATGTGTTTCTGTGAGGACTTCATCGAATGAATAGGTATTACATTAGTCCCATGTTATAATTTGAATAAATTTTCAAGATCTACACAACATCAAACATCCCAATCTACATCTGTTCCATTGAAAACTAAGAGGCCATATTTTTCACCTAGAAGGTCCAGCCCCAATCCATTCCACTACATCCCCCTAATCAAAAGTAATGATTGGAATGCTACCAAAAAATGATAGAGTGTTGTGGACTTCAACATTATTTAACGGTACATATGGACATCTGAACCAAGTATGTAAATATTCTCATTGAAGTATATGTGAACTAATATTATTATTTTCCGATCAATGAAATAACCCTTTTTGAAAAAATATTAGACATGAGATATTTTCTCTTGAATGGTATTATGTGTATTTAAAAAACAATAAGGGTTATGATTTTTGATTGTGATGATGTAATGAGAGTTTCATTGGTATGAAAAAACCAACAAATAAGAAGAATGTCTCAACTGAGATATTAACTTATGCTCACTCAAATTATGTCTAACAAACTAATATAAAATTATTTAACTACATGATGACAATAAAAATAAACACATTATACAATAACTTCATGAAAATCCATCTCTACCATATAATCCTTCATTGTAGTTTTATGTGATACAAGATGAGAGATTGAGTTCATCTATAGAAAAGCATGTATAATTTCTGTGGAAAGTGAAAATACTATCAAAATAAATTCTTTATTATGAAATATTCATGAACATCCCATGAATCATGACGGGATTCATGATATCATATCGGACTCACAAATATCTCCACTCATGATGGTCACATGGACCACATAAACCAACATTAAATTACATGAACACATAATTAATCATGATATTCCCGATTGTGTAACCCTTAAAAGGTCATGTGAGTCACATAATAGTTAATGTGAACATGTGATTGAACTAGAAGATCTTATGAATCCTTCAAATTAAACTGTGTAGTTGTATGTCAAAGGTTCAAACAATTAGAAAAGATCGATTCTTGTTCATTCAAACAAGTTCTATGAAAAAGAATTCTTGTGAGGATGTTCTGGAAAAATGGACTTGAGGACGGATATCATGATCAGTTCTTATGGGTGGTCTTTCAAAAGGGACACAAGATAGACCTAGATCATGAGAGTTCTAGCAGGTGGTGTAGCTAGTGTATGAGCCACCACATATTATCCTATTTTTAGGGGTTGGTTTGAAATACATAATGTTACTTAGAATTACGTTTATTTCCAAAAACACTGATTGGTAATAGCAAAAAATTCTTAGTAAAGAATTTACATTCCGCAGAACTGAGATCCTATCCACCATGACATCACTGCTAAGGGGGTATTTGTTGACACCCGCTAAAGGATAAATATAAAATATACATGCGAAGAAATACTCAATGTATGGGAATGGATTTTTCTATAGAAAAAATAATGCGATGATGGAAATTATCACTTGGATCACATAACCATCCATATGTAATGTGATATCATGACATTCAAGAGATCAAGAGAAAGCTACCTGCGCAACACATGAATTGTGGGAGATCATGTTGAGCCACCTTGAAAAAACTACTTATTATTGGGATGGGGTCTAGGACACCTGGTTATCAAACATTTGATGTCAAGTGATACCATCAATATCATGTGACTTTTCATTTGATAGGAGGATACCAACCATAAAAAAATCCTATTAAAATAAGAAGAAAATATGAAAAAGGAGGAAGCCATTAGTAGTTTAAAATAATTATATGGTGTGCCCATGTGGTTCGCAAGATAATACCAAGTCCTGAGTGACATTCCAAACTTCTCACGTAAGAGCCTAGTGGTATGTCACCCCCATCTATGTAGATCTTCAGTCATGGCTAGGAGGAATTTTCTCCCCTATAACAGTAGATAAAAATATAAGATTTTTCCAAGATAATAATCATGTATCACTACAAGATACTTTATCATTCATGCAATGAATCTTGGACATGTAGATAAATTTCATTTTAAAATAATCATATAAAACTGTGAGAACCAAGACCTCAGTGAAATAATCAATTAAATTAAAGGAGACAATATGAGAGCCTCTTGTGAAGTGAGGATACGTTGATATTTATTCCCTATGTTTTGCACCCAAAAAACCCCATTTATCCCAATGAGGTCCCATTTACATATCAAAACAACATTGAAAAATCCCTCATTATAAGACGAAGTTGTCTCACGAATGAATCCAGACATGTCACTATAAACTCCTAGATAACCATAGAAAATGATTCTCGGATCTTGAAAAATCCTTTTATCATGTGTCTTGATTTCATGAATTCCCAAATATATGATGGAATATCATTGTAAAATCCCTTTGGATTATCTTAATTATTATATAATACAAATTATATCAACCAAAACCAAATAAATGGGTCACTGAAGAGATTGTCTTGTGGTTGCTAAAAATCATGAGATGCTGCCAAAAAAACTTGTAGTCGTATCATGTCTAGAAGTAACATAAAATCCCACACTAACTCCATACTGAAACAATGCGAGACATTACAAATAATGAATCATATCATTAGGGTCTTTAGACCCATAAATCACTCCACCTCAGCACCAAAATTTTTTGGTTCTATGTATCGACACATCGAGGAATTCACAAGCAATCAACAATGAAGATGATTTATATTATCATCCATTCTTGGAATAATAATTGTTATATACAACATTATATCTTAGGGGAAACCTAAGGGGTGATGAGGGATTCATGAGAACATTACATGATCACTATATATAACATGATGGATTTACGTTAGGTTAGTTGGGTTGTGTTAATGAGGTCCTACTTATTTTATAATAAACTCAAAACCGAAAGAAGATAACATTGAATCAATATAAGCAAAATATGTAATTAATTCATGAATTGTATCAAAAATATAGAATACTTATATGAAGAACATATATACTGACACTCATGTGCTTCACATGACTCATCCAAGTCATAAGAAAACATTTGTAGATGTAAGAAATGTCATGTGATGACCCCTTATCATATCATTTGAATACTGTGTTGTCTTATAAAAAAATAAATAAAGTCACAAAATGCCCTCTGGTCATGCCACATGAGTCACATAAAGCCCACTCCGCCCGCCTTCCAGATTATGAAATGTCCTCAGGCATGTCGCCCAAATTTTTCCATGACATCATTGTATGTTATCTACATCATGCGACGTCATTTGGGATTATCATACTGATATTGTGGCACCCTCTAAACATGTTATCTTGGTTTCATGATTAATATCAAAAAAGTTCAATGATATCTCATGATGAAATCATGACATGTCATCTATATCACATGACTTCCAAAATACATGTTACATGGATTATGCGACACCCTCCAGGCATGTGATCCAAATCACACAACATACTATAGACATGTCATCCAGATCCTATGACACCCTCCAAGCATGACAGCTACGTTCATGAGACACCATAAAGGTATTTTATTCTGAATTTCATGTTTCCCTTATGAAATTATAGGAAAATCATGTGACAATTTCTAGTTATGTCATCCTAAATCAAACAATGGTCTCACAACATCTTGATAATTTTTAGTGAATTACTTCATATGTGTTAGATGGATCAAATTATATTCTTTAGGTATTCCCATAAAGTATCATGGAAAACTGTAGATATTATTAGACATGCCATGAAGACAATATGACCACGTCAAATAGATATCGCAAGACATGATATCCTTGTCCATTAGATATATAAGGTAAGCTCGTTGTGTTACCCCTGATCAGTGACATGATATTACTCCTGCATTATTAGCGAACCCTTTGTGTGTAATCATATAACAAATAATATACTAAAACTATGACACATATCATAATCACAATATGTAGGAAGCCTTACTATGTTCTGGGATATGTATCAAAAATCAAAATGTAAACCACATGGTGTAATCCACGGTTAAGGGAAGAATATCATATGTTCCCCATATAAGTTAAACCTAAATGTTTAAGACCCAATCAAATAAACTCAGAGAACTCTAATTCCTTCTTATATCATGTGTACATAGGACTCATTCCTATAGACTAAGATCTATATTATGTACTCAACAGGATGTCCCATCACAATAGTCTAACATCCATATACATTGAGATTGATTACTTACCATCCAATTATTGATTTAGTGATCATGAATTGTGTGGGCTTAGGTACATCTAATAGTCATATAATTTTACCATGAATATCTACCGTCCAATGAAATATCATTGTGTAAGCTCCAACCAGTGGCCTTATATGACTACCCCCATATAGGGGATTCCACCTCCTAAAATTTCCCAATGGTAAGATTTAACTATAATAACTTGGAATCCCATTATAACCAAGATATAGTTGATACCACCATAATGATTGAGTATAGTTTCTGGTGCATAAAAACCTATATATATTTCCTTTACACATGATGTAAAATTTCATGGGTTTAATGAAATATGTGACTTTTTATTATGGACATAAATCATGACACTAGGATGCCTCATAATGATTCAATCCCATATTTGAAATATTTATTTCCTTTGATTATGAAAACATACACTGAAGTTTCTGTTTATACAGATTTATCCTATAAGAAGATACCCACTAAGGGGAAATGGATGAATACCCTCATATATATATTTATATATGTATTAACTTATTGTTTCCACCTTTACATATAAAAGCATTTATCTTATGATTATTTTTTCTTAACTAGCCTCGTATCAAAATTTGGAATCGATTTTTGAACATAACATAAATCGAAAAGAGAGACCCATAATAAGAAAAAATTCCCCCAAAAGGAAGGATGTTTTAGAAATTCCATCACCTCGACCAATGTGAGTTCCTATGTGTCATTGGGTTTGAAAACCCAAAGCGACTCCTTCTACTGGAATGATGGTCCATACTCAGTTATCAATTTGGGATCTGTTTGGAGTTTCTATTAGATATAAGAAACGGTAAAACAGAATGGAATGATTTTATATGACATTGACCCCACTATAGTAAATCAGACAAGATATGTTGCCCACGTGAATATGAAATGTTAAAATTGGTAAACCTGACATTAAGTCATTTATCAATATCATCTCCTTCATGAGATAAAAAGGTAAGAATGGCCTATTATCATATAACAATTTTTTTCATATCGTATAGGTGGTCTTATTTTATTTACTTCAAAACAAACATAAAACAAGACAACATAAGAATAAGTTAGTTATCACTACTACGACAAAAAAACATAATGTGCTAGGCTATCTCTTGGTACACCAAACATTATATCTCATGAGATGAAAAAATTACCCAATGAATTAGGGGACTGTGTAATTCTTGTAACCCCCACCACATGATTATATTCACAGATATTTATTCCACAATAGAAAATAATACAAAAGGAGTAAGAATCATATAAATCCATGAGAAGAAAAATATTACATAATCAGGTGTTAAAGAATACCCAATTCGTGTATCATAATTATTCTTAATAAAAGAGGTATTAATTTATTTCATGTTCTACATAGGATAAATATTAATATTTTATAAATATATAATTTATGTGAATAAAATTTATATGAATGGAGTAGAGAAGTAGGTGCATTAACATATCCTTTAAATGATAATTTAAGAAATATATAAATAAACTTGAAAGAAGGTTCAGTATAGTGTTTTTCAAAAAACTATATTTGAAAAATATATATTTTAAATTAATTAGTTATTATGAATAGATAACATAAAATATGTAAATAGTTAATGTATTGGTAGATGAAAAAAATTCTAAATTGATAAGTTCCTATTAATCGCGTATTTTTAAACAATGTAATTGAGAAGTTAACCTAAAAAGAATGTATTACCCATGAAAATAAAATGAAAATAAAAAAGGTGTATATGAAAGAGATAAATATAGAATATATATGATATAAATAACATATATATATATATATAATGATCAGTAAAGGAATTTAATGTTTAATCTGAAATAGAGAGGGTGGATAAGTTGTTCACTTACATTGGGACCAAAATACCTTGATTCATGCGTCAAATTTCATAAAATAAATTATTTTTAAAATATAACTATTTCAAAACCCTTTTCATATGTATTTTATTTATAATTTTCCTTTTATTTTCATTTATTATTTTGTTATTATGAAATTATTTTCATGTCCATCGTCCCAAAGTTGTTTATTTCATTGTTTTGAGGCCGCATCGGTTTTTAAAAATTATGTATGTCCTTATAAAAAGGTTTTATAACACCAATAGTAAAATTATATTAATTACATGAAATTACATAAGATAATAATTATTTAATTAGAAAAATATTAATAAAAATTAAACATGATTCATAATTTAGTAATCATATTTGTTAATATTTAATTAATTTAATCAATTTTTTTGTTGTTGATAATGTGAATTAGTTTTAGTTAATTATTAAAATTATTTAAACAATACAAAGTATAAAAAAATAGAATATACCTATTGAGATAATATTTAACAATTAAATAATAATTATAATTATCTATGAAGCCACTGATGAAAAATGACACATGACGTCTATAGAGGTAGTTAACAAACTAAAATATGGGTGATTTTTTTATTCTTGAATACATAAGAGGAGGGTAGGTAAGGGATCCCACATTAATATAATTACATTTTAGTATATTTATGACTTTTTTCAAAATATTTGAATTATTAGAATATATTTCAATGTAACAAAAATGTGGAAAGTTAAAAAATATTTCTTATGAGTTCTTACTTGACTCTTTTAACTAACTCCTTTTTGAAATATATCATGTTATAAAAGGTTTTTTCGGTATGTGGAAGGAACCGATATTATTCAAATTAGGGTTTGGAGAACACTTTTTGATGAATTTAGTCAATTTTTAAATTTCACAATATGCGAAAATGTTTAGTGGTGATAGGAGGTATTAATAACATGAGGAGAGAGGTGTTTTGAATAAAATATTCATTAGTTTGTTATTTCTCATCCAAGATATAGATAATTTTTATTTTTATTATTATAAATAATATTTTTTAAAGATTAGTTTATGTTAATTTTTTCAGATTTCAACTTATATAAAAATAATCTTGTATTTGTCTAATAATGTATAATAATGTATTTTGATATATTTCTCCATTTGGTAAACATTTATCATTTTAATAAAAATAAAATAGTCCGTGAAGAAAATTTAATTTTTTTGATTTAAAAAATGAAATAAAATTTAACAAAATAATTTCAAAATATAATACCTATAATATCCTAAATAAATTATTTTGTTGATAAATTTTTTACAATATGATTGAATTTATGAACAGTATAAAAATAATTATGATTTCAGAAAAAAATAAGTAAAAAAAATAAAAAATTATTATTTAATTTTTTTTTAAAAAATAAAATATGTTTCATGTGATTTAAATTATTATATTGTGTATATTTTTGTTAATATAAAAAGCATATAATTTCGAAAATTAAAATTATGTTTTTAATAATGTTAAATATTTATTTTAATAAATTTTACACTATTAACATAATTATAATTTAAATTAACTATATTTAATTTTAATAAAATACCAAAATGTAATTTTAATATTTCAATAGTCATATTATTATTCTTAATGTTTTTAATATTATCCAAAAAAATTTATTTACAACATCCAAATACGATTTAAACATCTAGAAAATATATAATATTAACTAAATTAATAATTCACATTATCTTCCCTCTAGAATACATTATTTAATTTTAAAATTATATTTACCTTATAAATATTTAGTTTCTTTTTTTATAATATTATTCATCAGTATGATTATTTTACGAGACCAAGATGATCAAAAGTTCATTATTTATGAATTTTCATTTATCATTCATTATCTCATTCAATCATGGTCAATTTTATTTGATATATTTATCTTTTTAATACAATTATATATATATAATAATTTTTTTAGTTATTTATGTGGTGAATTAATTTTATACAATACTATATCCCTTAATCTAAACCATGTTCAGATAAAAAAATCCAAATATAATGTTCAAGTTATTATATTCTTCCCCCATTTAGAAATTTCACCCACTAAATTATATTCTATACATTAATATGAAAAAAATGAGTGTACTAATATTTTAATGCTTCCTCAAATTGCTATATCATCTCTTAATGAAAATGGAATCTCCATAATAATTTAATAAGATGAGATGTTTTGTCTCATAAAACATTATCTCTAGTATCCCAAATATTCACTAGCTTATTCTTATATGGGAGAAAAATTTAATAATTGCACCACCTATAGATATTTTACATGTTAATTATCTTGTATTTGGAACAAAACATGCAAAAGATACATGTTTGGATAGATTAATAGCCGATAGGACACGTCATCAATTTGATCTTGAATATCGAAAGGAAAAACGATTCCTAATAAATGATTTCCCTTATTACTAACCCTCATGACTCTCTTACATAAATGAACACCTAATCTCTAAACATATAATCTCTATATAATTAAGAAAATTTAGAGTAAAACGTTTTTGAAAATGTGTTTCATTAATGTGTTATTGAATGGATTTTACCCTCTATAGAATTTAATCAACATTTTTTGTCACAATAGCTTTTGTTCCCCAACTATTGAAAAACATGTTGTTTTTATAAAAAAATTTCCCATAGTGGTCCTCGTAGGGGCATGTCAAAATTCCCATTTCAATGTTATTTTTTGAAGATAACTATAACTGCATATGATATCTATTTTTTAATCCTTTAAAATATATATACCAATACCTCAATATATCATCTTATGTTTTTACAATATTTTTAGTATTTTTATAAATGTATAGGTGATTGGACATACTGAAGTATGACAAATTATTCATGGAATCTTGAATACATTTTTAGAATAGGGATATGAACCTCATATCTTGATTAAAAACATTCTATTAGGGTGTTATATGATGTATCTATACATTAATCATCTATATAATTATAAAATGATTAAGTGATATGTAATCTAAAATGGAATTTATGATTATATTCATTATAATGAAAATAAATTATATCACATTTAACATTATTTCAATTAGATAACTTTAGTTTACAAATGAACAAATCCATAGTGATATTTTTCCATTTATATGTTACAATGGGTAATGGTTGTATCATTCTAATTTGTTTCTTCCTTTCATTATTCACTTTTTTACATTCCATGAACATAAAAGTATATTTGACCATTTATTTTCTTATATTTTACACCCTAAGTTATATATAATATCAATATTCATATCTTTTCTCCCAACATGGTATTGAAATATTAGTGTCATTCTTTTTTATTTCATGATTTTATTGAATTTATAATAATTTCCTAAATAAAGAAAATTCATTATCATAAAAATTAGTTTTTGAGTCATTCTCCTATATTATTGTATTTATCATCTTTTGTATCTGTACATCATACATTTTAGCTTTCTTGATTTCCCAATAATGGATATTTGATCAATAATATGAGGAATGTAGGATAATGCTCCATCCTTTATGATTACCATATCAATGTTCTTCATGTATAATAAATTGGATCCTTACATATCATCATCAAGGATAATGTCGTAGTATAATTTTTTATTTATATCTCCTGCCACATTATTTCACTTCTCTAAATTGTAACAGACTGAGTTTGCATAGTCATTGTTCAACTCTAACCATATTCATTGGGGAATTTTTTTTCACCTTATATATGAAAATACACTTTATTATCATTATATATGTAAATTGGTAACACTTCTATATATAATGATAATTCCTCAAATTCATGAATATTAATATTATAACATCAAAAATTATATCATGAGTCATATATTTTGTCTGATTAATATTTTTTTTGTTTAGAGGAATACGATATCACTATGTATATTTAAATGAATAAAAATATAGTAATGTATTTGAATAATTAATGTACATCACAAATCATTCTCTATTTAAGGGTATTATGAGTACTACTCTTGTGATAAGTTGCTTCTCCAAATACATAAATCTCTCTTCACATTCAACAGAGTAGAAAACTTTTACATTTTTGAGCAAGATTATAATTTTGGATTTAAAATCATTATAATATCCATAAAAATAATTTTTAGTTACATGATAATCCAGGTAAATAGGATAAATCGATTACAGTTTCTAGTATGGGACATTCTGTAAAAACCTTTTTCTTGTATAGATTAGTAGATATCCCATTTCTTATAATAACATATTCAAGAATATACCATTTTCAAAACAAATCAAATATTTAATATAATTTTAAAATAATTTCACATTTATCAGAGTATTAAATATTATATTTAAATTATCATTATGTTCCTCCTTCATCTAGGATTATATGATAAAGTCATATATAAATACCACTGAAATATTTATTTTGTAATCTGTAATGAATATGTTCATCATGTCCATGAAATTTCTAGATTATTTTTCAGTCGTAAAATAATTACTATGAACTCATTATTTCTAATCCTTTTGTTAGAGGTATACATTACAATATCAATTGTCTTTAACATAAATTGATTATATCATATCTAAAGATGAACATTAACAATGTTTAGAGACCCTATACGTTGATCTAACACATCAGAAATCCGTTAAAGGGTTCATTTTATATAATCATGATCATATTATGTTCCTATAATCAATAAATTAATGTATTGACCTATATTTATCCTTAATAAAGTGTACAAACACACTCCATGATGACGAACTTGTTTGAATGTTACCCCTATGTAGATTCTCTTGTATTTTCTCCATTAGTTCATAGATTTCTATGGGGGGGGGGGGATTCTATAGAGGCAGATGGATATAGATGAAGTATCATGTATTAGATTTATTTAGAAAAACAAATCTTTATTAGGTTGAATACAAATAACTTATTTTGAAAACCATGAATATATTTCCTTTAACGGGTGTTTCATCATTGTTTGTTCATTCATTAGCATCAATCATCAAAACATGAAAAAAATATTTATTGTGAATAAATAACCACACCATGATGGTAGAATATAAATGGGATTAATAGAGTTTCTTAAAATTGTATAGAATAGTGTTATGGTTTGGTTTATCTAAGGATATTTACATATCCTAATAGATGATATGATATTTTTATAATAAGAGTTAATCAACGCACAGTTTAGAATAAAATTCAAAAAATTAAGGATTATGAGATTCAGTGGATAAATATTCCTATGTATTAAAATATGAAAAGAGTTTACGACATGGGTTTCAATTTTGTAAAAAAATATGTTTGTTCATAGGTATCTCAGGTTCAAGTTTACCGGGAGGTGAATCAATAGCTTTACTAAACTCAATGGTTAAAAAGTAATAAATAAAATTGAAATCAAATCGAACATTCAATATTATTTAATGAATAATAATTTTCCCTTTCACTAAATAACTAATTTTCCCAACATATCGGTGGTAATGAGGAATGATTTCACTATTTACCATAGCTTATGTGGTAGAAAACATTGATTTCTTTTATAGACTACGATTTTCGTGCACTAGATTTAATAGTTCCTATTTTACATTTTGTTGATACATTTGACCATATGTATATGATTTATTTGAAGATAAATTTATTTAATAATATTTTTTTTCTTATTAATATAGTTTTTATATTCTTTAGACTAACTCTTCTTTTTTCTACACATCAAGAAAATCATTATTCTGTTGGGGTAGTTTCCTAGATGTATCTTCACACACATGTGACATGTTGGTAGATAGATTTTTATCCCTCCAATAGACATACATATAATTCATATATATTTAAATTAAATTATAATTTTTTTATCTCCATTCCATAAGATTATTGTTGATCAATAATAACAATATCCACAATAAAGAAAAATAACCCATTTTTATATCATCAATTAAATCCATAATAAAATTTAAAAACTGATATTTTCCTTAATAAAAAAGGGAAAACCATAATTCAATAGGTAATAAAAAATAAATAATATAAAATTGTATGAATTGCAAATTTTCCCTTATATGTCCTGATTGATTCATCATCCATTTTCCAGAATCCATAGAACACTATCTTTATTTTAACATTGAGAGTGAAAGGAATATTCTTATTGAAAAACTTTCATTGAAGAGGTCCCATTCTAATAATTGAAACAATTTTTTCGGATATTCATTTTTATCAGTTCCAACCATATTTTACATTAACTTTCTAAATGATAAAAATAAACGATTACATTATCTTTAGTTATGTTTTGGAATCCATAAAATATACTCTCAATTGAATTAAGAAATTTTTTCACAATAAGGTTATTAAAATATCTAATAAAAGGAAGGTCATTATCATATAAATGAATCGAACATAACTTGATCAATCTTAGGATAATATTTTCATTACATATGTTTCATTTTTTTATTCTTTAGATGAGTTAGTAGTGCATGAACCATCATGAGGATTCCAACTACTACTCCCATCATAGTAGACATCTAAATTTGGAAATCATAACATTTCCAATCAATAATGTTTTTTATGTGATTATATGCATTTCCATCCATCATCTAATTTTTTTTGATGATAATACTAAAATAAAAATGAGTATACAATGGAAAAAATGAATGTAGATTAAATTACCCAGAATAAACATTTTTATTCGAACAAGTGAATTCCAATATTTAAATCATGTTTAGTGATTTTCTATCTCATATTAGGTTATCTATCCTAATCTATGAAAACAACTAATTGTTTCATTAATACCAAATATTGAATCCTATGTCTCATAAACACATTATTACACAATTTCTAAATTGAATAACAATGAAACAAAACTGATAAATCCCTAGTCTTAGTGCCATTGGGAAGTTATATAAATATTTTAAAACATAACATATATCAACATTATTTAATCTCTATAATTTTATTATAAAACATTTTGATCTCATATTATGAAATGGATACCTTAGAGAAACAAATAAGTAGAAAGGGAGTGTTGTATATCATAGTAAAAAAATATACAGAAATTATAACAAACTATTCCCGAGGAACTATATGATATCCTACAGAGAAGGGTCATATAAAATCATATTTAATGTAGATATAAATAAGTATATATCATATTTAAATATCATCATGTGAATGTGATAAAAATATAATACATGACATCGTAATCATATGTTAAGGATAATTATAAATAAAAAAAATAAAATAATGTTATACGAAAAGTTCCCATGCACGATACATGGTATCAATTGAGATGAAAATGTTACCCAATGAATAGGGCGTTGTATCTTCCAAAACCACCAATCAAATCATAAAATAAACATGAATATGTGTTCACCGAAATAAAGGGTTACATATTCACGTCTAAAAGAAATAACCATTTTTTTGTCATAATACATTTCTCAAAATAATGTTATTAAATAATTTTTGTTGTTTATATTTGAATAAAAAATGTGTTAAATATATAGTTCAAGTGAAGAAAATTAATATGAAATTAATGCAGAATCAGTTAATGAAATTAACCTCTTCCTTATGAAATCAGTAATGAACCATTAAATAGGGTATCACATTATATTTTCCAAAAAACTAGATAAGAACCACAATTATTTTCCATTAAAAAATTAGTATTATTATATATTATATAATATGTAAATATTAAATATAGTGGTACATGAAATAAATAATATATAGAGAAGTTCTATTTAATTTGGTTTTTATGAAATAAGGAAATAAAAGATAACATTAAATGTATATATAACCACATCATGTAAAATTAAAATAATCTAGGTTTATATGTAAGAAAAATATATAAATAATATAGAATAATTAAATCAGAAAAATAAATTAATCTGTTGTGACTGAGCAGGAGAAAGTGTAACCGAAATGTGAGAGGGTGGTTTGGAATTTCCCTTACCTTGGGTCCCATATATCTTAGCAAATGCATCAAACATCCTGAATAAGAATTATATGTTTATTAAATAATATTTTTAAAACAATTTTCATATATATTTTATTAAATAGTTTTATATTATGATAATTTATTATTTTCATATTATGACCTTATATATATTTCTACCATCCTGAGGATGTTTATGTTATGGTTCTTAGGATTCATAAATAACATAATGATTACAGGTGAAGTTTGAAAATTGAATCAAAATTACAAAAGTGAACTAATATAGAGTTCATGTATTTAAATAGGTTCAAGATGATTTAAATATCAAATATTCATTCAAATAATCTTGATTCATAAATTATTAATATTAGTAGTTAATATTTTTTTTTTATGTTTTTCCAAACATGATTAACTAAATTGGTTTATTTAATATCTATGTCTACAAACCCATTTTACAATATTGAATAAAAAAATTAAGAAAACAATTAGGATCGAGGTTAATAATAATTTATTATTACAACCGTCCATGTTGGTGGTGATCGAAAATGATATGTGTCATCCATGGAGGCAATAGACATACAAGAATATATGTAATGTTTCAGTTATTTAATATATTATTAGCAAGTATATAATGTTTATTCCATTATTTTAATTACATTTATTTCACTTATCTTACTTATTTCATTTTAATAAGATGGTTAGAATTTGTTTTCATGATGAAGAATATGGTAATAATGAAAAATAGTGCTTAGAATTTCTTAACTTAATCTTTACTAAAAATCCTTTTTGAATTGGATTATGCCTTCAAAGGGTGGTATCCTAATAATAATAACACATATAAGAATTGTATAAGTGTTTTAGGAAGTGGGTTTTCATGATTTTAGTCATGTTAGTAATTTTATTGTGTGAGGATAAGTGATGTTTTCGGAATTGTATTTATAAATTGGAGAGGTGGGTGTTTTGAGTAAAATATTCATTAGTTTATTAATTAGTAATCTATAATACCCATATCTTTTATTAATGGGAATATAAATAATTATTTTCTCTATTGAGGTAATGATAAGGTTATCATAAATCATATAATATATAAATAATCATGTATTTTAGTTAAAATGTAAAATACAATTTTTTTTTTCATATTTTCTTATTCACAAACAATTCAACATTTTCAAAAGAATAAAAAAATAACCTTAAGAAAATGTCGACTAAATTATGTCGAAAAAATTCATTTAATCAAATATTTTTCTAAATATAAGAAATTTACTTGTAAAAAAATAATTTTTTTTTTGAAAAATAATAATTTTTATTTGACAAATTAACTTTAATCCCCTTGAAAATTTACATATTACTACATATTTAAATTCATATTTTTATAAAAAATATATTATAGATTTAATTGGTTTTAAAAAATTAAATTATTATTTCGTATCATGTAAATTTTTAGAAAATTTATTTCCATTAAAATAAATCATAAATGTTTTCCCAAAATAAACTTATGTTTTTCTTTATGTAAAATATTATTTTCAAAATATTTAAAAATTTATTTTAATTATAATTAAAATCAATAAATGTATATTTTATAAAAAAAATATTTAATTATTATAATTTTTGTGTTACCATTGATAATTTTCATGTTACTATTCAAATCAAATGGGATACTATTCCAACCATAGTATTTTTAATTTTCTTATTTTTGTATATATTCAATAAATACATATAAAATCCTCCATTTATCATTCATTTCAGTTTATGACAAAATTATATTATTTATATTAAAAAATATTGATAACAATAATTGTATTTTGTTTCTTCTTTCTAGTGTATTATTAGAGTGTTATTATTCATAGAGACCAAGATTATCCAAATTTCACAATTATAGTTATTTTATTTTTCAATTTATATTATATAATTATATTATTGTCTATTTTAATTTCCATATTAATCATTTAAATGTAATGTTAAAAATATAATAAATTATTATTGTAGATTATAATATTATGTGTGCCTTTTATACTATACAACATCATTAAATTTGAATCAGATCTGGAATAAAAATTCCAAGCATAAAATATTTTTTGTCACATTGGAGAATTCATTAAAATAGTTTTTATATATTCTATATGTGTTTCTAGTATTATATTATTTAACATCAATATAGGGTTACCCAAGAGCCATAAAAACATAATTTATTTTCATATATCCATGATCATACTCGGTTAATGAAAAAATAATCAATCTATGCTACAAAAACTCAAAATTTGTTATAACATTTTATAATGAATGTCTAATAACTCACAAAATGGTGTTTACAACACCTCGGTACATGGGAATACACAAGGATGTATATATAAGGAAAAATTCCTCAGTTTCTAGTTTCATAAAGTGACTATGTTTTAACCCTTAAAATATCATGGAATTTTTCTATAATAATGTTTTAAAATATTGCAATGCATGTATGGATATTCCAAACATGGTTTAACCATCACTGAAATCCATGTACAAAATCATGTAACTATATTCTATGCATAATTTTCCATGGGTCAGTAGGTTTCATCCAAATTTACTATGATTCAACAATAATAAAAGTTATTAACAATATTATTATGTTAATAACATTAATTAGGGGTCCCTCACTCTAACATATTCCCTTATATTAGCTACACAACATTGTGTGAGAAAATGTGGATTAGATTCCTCTAAAAAATTAATCAATAAACCAACCCCTATGATTTTAAGGAGATATAATCCACCACCGATGGATTTGAAATCCTAATGATAATACAAAGAAGAAGATTAGGATTGTAACGTAGTTTTAAATCGTCAATTTATTGAGCTTACTATAATACTTACCTCATGATACAATCAAATAACATCCTCATACCATGTCAAGGAAGATGAAACTAAGAGAAAAATCAAGCCTAGAATATATATAAGTGGTGATGCTAAGGGACATGTAAAATAGTTGTAAACATAGAAACTTTCAAACCAAAATGGGGAAGAAAACTCAAAGGTAACAAAAATAAACTCCTATAGTGATTGGGAAATGATTTTGGTTAACTTTTAAATCTAAAATTATAGGGAATGGATATTAATAAATTATGATCTATAATAATGGGTGAAACACTAAAATAAATATTGAAAAACAATTTTTAGTGTATAAATAAAATAATTTAGGGGTTCAATCAAATTTTCAACCCTAATATTTCGGAAATCCCATCAAATCTGGTGTCTGATACATGTCCACAAGGGTCATGATAAGAATAATGGTGTTTCATTAGCACTACTTCTACCACAAGGTAACTAGTTACGATGCCCAAAGTACCCAGTACCACCCTGAACCCTTTGTAAATTGATCCGTCATTTATCTATATCGAAAAATTTCCCAATCCATCAAAATCCACGAATTACATCAAATATAAGACTTAGAGACAAAATTTTAAGGTTTAAATTAATATGTTAGGGTAAAATTATTTACAAACTATAAATAATCATTTTCTATTCCATGAGAATCTGTAACTATATTTCTCATGAAAAATACATTGCCAATTTTTTTCATTTTGGTTTTACACCACTTAGATTCCTTTATATGATTTTAGTTCTTGTTTCATACCCATACCAAATGAATTAACTTTATGAAAAAGTTATTCAAACATTTTTGGTGATGGAAACATGTTTCTCCATGAAAAGAACTACTTCAAACCAACTCCATGTCAATAAATTAAACCAAATGAGTCCGGATAGAACATATATCCTATATCACGAGACATGAAAAAATTATGTTGTATATTGAACTGAAAGGGTAAATATAGTTATTTTACCAAATACCCAATCTGTTCTGTGATCTAAAATATTACAATAATGGGAAGATCTAATTTTCCATTATTTTCCATTATCTATTACCAAAATCGAGGGAATACATTGAGAAATAAATTAACATCAACTAAATATTATAAGGGTTTTAATTTCAAATCTATAATATTTTTCCAGAAAAATAATTAAAGATAGTTGTTTTATGATGAATTTAACCCATTTTATTATCTTTTTAACTATTATATGACCAGTCAGTGCATAATATCTCATCTCAATAAAACAAAATAGGGAATGACATGTTCTAATATAGAGTTCCTCATATGGTCCTATCTGAGTGGTTTCTTAGTAAATTTTATTATAAGAAAACTCTATCAGAAGAAAGTAATGCATGCAAGATCCTCAAAATAAGAATACATTATTGTAAAATATCTTCTAAAATATAAACTATAATTTTCAGTAAACCATCCATATTAGGGTGATTTTATGTTTTTACCATCAATTTATATCCCTGATCATTCTGTAAACCATTACAAAAAATAAGAGGCAAATTTCATATCACTAATGTATATGATAATAGCTAGAACTACATGGATTTTCATAATCTACAAAACATAAATATTTTCTAATTCATCAATTAATGATGTGTTTATCCACACAAAAGATCCTTGGGAGATCACATAGAGGGGGTGAATATGTGAACATAAATTACATTTATGTTTCTTATCAATAATACTTTGAAACATACCCTAAAAAGTGACATTTTATTGTCTATACATATACAATAGACACATTCATTCAGAAAATGAAAAATTAATCATTTATCCTCCCAATGTGATAATTTAAATCTTTTTTGTGATTTGGGAATCACTGATACAACCAAACCACTATAATTGAATAGTTTATACAATTTGAAGGTTATAACCATAAAAAACATATTCATGTCTCATTACTGTGATTTTTTTCATTCCAGAAAACCAGTTAATACTATAATCTATAATGATAAATTTTCTAGGTAATAATAAATATTTATTACTCTTATCAGCAAGTATAATGATGTCATATGTTTTTTGTAATTCTCATTATTTTTCTATTGAATATATTTTATATTTTATTTCAATTTAAATTAATATAACTACATGATAAAACCATTTACAATGAACTCATTGTTATTATGTTTTATTAATGAATGTGGTAGTAGCCCCATCACCAATCTCATTCACTCTATGAACTTCACAACCAACTCACCCAATAAGAATTCAATAATTCATTGAATACACACACATTATCATATTATAAAAATATTGATTCATGAATCAACATGCTTAATATTAACTCTATCTATGTATATATATTTTTTTTATTTTTGAGATGTAATAAAATGAATAAGATATTTTCCAATTGAATTTCTAAAGACTAATAATTAAAAAATAATTTGTCTCCTCTTTATAAAATCCCATAATTTCAAGTGCATATTAATAGAAATATTTTTCACCAATCATCATAAATGACTTAATTATTCCTCATTCAATACACGATATCCACACATATTTACAAAAAAAAATATTTTCATGTGTGTGGTATCCAATGAAGTTGACCCTTCTTTATGGCACAAAATTCTCCAAAAATTATTCATTATCATCAAAATATGGTGGAATCATGGTAAACCATATAATTATTTTTATTTAATCAGTGATCAACAACTATGAATTTTTAAATTTATGTTGTATTTTTTATGATATAAAAAATAAAAAAACTATTACAATAATCTCTATATTTGATGTCTATTAATGTCTCTTGAAATTTTCATCTTCAAATCTGTACAAATAAAAAGTCTTACACTGGTAACATACGTTATAAAATTATTAATCAAAAGTCATGTGATTTCATTTGGACATGACAAAAATATTTTGAAATATCATGATTCCATTTTTGAATAAAATATTATACACACAAAATACAAATATATATGTTAAAGTCATATATATATATGTTGTAATAAATACAAAAAATTATTATAAAACCCTCAAAATTAAGAGATTAATTCATATATAATTCTCAAAATCATATGATGAATTCATAAAAATAAGGTCTTATTCAAAATTACTAATCCAATTTCAAGATCCAAAATTCAAAATATCAACAAATTTTTTGAAACCTATTCTATATATAATGAATTTTATTTAAAATACATTTAAAAAAAAATTAAAATTAGAATGGAAATTACTTTAAATGAATCATTATAAATCACATGATTTTTAATAGGATATATTCATTGAAAATAAAAAGCAACACAAATATAATAAATAATTCTAATTTATGTAATCATTTTTCTTTAAATAAATATCAATATCCTTAAAACTCCATTAATTTCGCAACACCATCATTATTGGGCCTCAAAAAACACTAAAAACATATTCCTCTTAAATTATTTATCATCTCAATACTCCATATAAAAAAATATCTCATTTGGACTTGTTTTCACCCATTTAATATAAACAAATATCATACTCTTAAAATATAACCATGATTCATCATTCAATAATTCTAAGACTACAAGAGTTAACATGGTGTATGAAATCATAATATTGATTTAAAATATATTTTTTCTATTAATTTTTTTATAAATGTTTATCACTTTTATACATGATTCCATTTATGAAATAATTCCACCTGAAAATTTATTCATGATGGTATATTTCGTTAATATATAATTAATAATCATATATTATAATCACATTAACATCAAATAAAATGAATTTTCATCATGATTTATATTTCCCAGGGACCTATTAACAGTAAAATTCTTGTATGAAATTTAACAAAACTAATAAATAAGGTCAAATATTTCAAATAATGATTTCAGTGATAAAACATTTTAATAAATCGATATTTTCATATTAACCAAGTTATTTGAAACATAAATAAATTTATACAAATAGCTAAATGTTATATCCCTCTAGAAACATAGGATTATAGATAAAATTAATATTAATATTTCCAATTTTCTCTCCCTCTAAAAATAATAGCAACATACTAGATACAATGTCAGAAAAATAACCAAAACATTGTATTTATAATGATGTGTATGAAATCCAATCATTAATCTTATATTCTAAAATTCATCTTTTTCAAATTCCATAGAGAAAAAATATATTATTTCTTCTTTTGGATATAAAATTTTGTTTCATTTCATTTCATTCCATAAGATAAATGATAGAATTTTCTTTAATATTAATGGGATTTCTTATTGAATTTTAAATGATACTATTTAATATATATATATATATGATTTTTTTATAATAATGAATGATTAGTGGAAACATCACTTCATCCTATAAATCCCAAAACCAAGTCATCATCCATTTATATTAGGTTATGGTAGGGGTGTAAGCTGTATATTATGCTTCACTGGTGCTCCATGTGATCCAATTTATCTTCATTGTGTGATAATATACTGTTCTGGCCATGGAAGAAATCTATATAAAATGTGGATCTCCTTTTATCAATGAAATCACCTGATTGTGAATATTAGTAAATGAATTGACTAATTTTATCATTAGAATAATTCTATAAAACCAATATAATTATGTATTTTCATTTATATTATATTCATCCTCACATCACTAAAATGACACACATCAAGATAGCTTTTATATATAGAATAATGCATAACCCCACTAAAAAAATCTCTTATTGAACCTTTTATGCAAATAATAGTTCTATAAATCTTTATTAAAACTATTAGATCAATGTATTTTACTTGTTCATCAGTGGATATCTTTTTCTCATTGAAGATTATATTGAAATTTCCATTGAATCATCCATGAAAAACTTTTTATAATATCCTTATCATACGTCCATTGATAGTGAAAAATGTGATCATATATTAATAAATTTAGAGGAGAATAAAACAAATCACATCTTGAATATTTTCATTTTTAAATATTTTAATAATATTCAACTAAAAAATCTCATAATATTAGTGATTAAATTAATAAATAATGATATTCCCTACATCATGATTATTTATAAAACCAACCAATTTTTCATCGTTTAGGTGTAGGTTTTTGTCCACTCATTCCGTTTTAAAATTGAACATCATCATGTAGGGGTCCGTAATAGAATACAATGATCTTAGGGCTTCTTTGAGAACATATTATTCATCATTTATCATGAAATTAAAATTCCCATATTTTACAAGTAATAAAAAACTCAGATTCTAAATAAAAAATCAATGATCTCAAATTTGGTAAATTAATTTCCTTTTATAAAGAGTAGATACCTTTTAATTGTAGAAAAAACATGACCTAATTTGGTTATGTTTGACCAAATTAAAATATCTCCAATCTAATTTATTATATTTTTATGGATCATGAATATTGATAATATAGATATTGTATTATAAAAATTATGAATTTTTTATTAAGGGTTATTATAAAGTCCCATATGACAAAAACAAAATAATTAATGGCCTCAACAAGAATGATCACACAATATGAATCCCACATATCCATGATTCTGAGGGAGATGGAATAAAAAGGAATTAATATTGACCAATTAAATCCTAATCATCAAAAACTGAATATTAAGAATTTTTTATGGGAGAATATCATGATTATATAAATCATGGAATAAATAATTTTTTCCAAACTAACACCATGAAATAACCACAATTTCATACCACCACTTTATAGTATTCAATGGTGTAGTAAGGGAAAATTTATCTAGACCATAGTATTATTAATTTTATTATTTTTTATTTTAATAATTTAATGTTTATATTTACCCCATATTATTAAGACATTATAAATGATAATATAATGTGTTTGAGAAAAATTATATTTTGAAATTAAGAAATCAAAATTATATTTTTCAGAAATAGGTAGTTTCAATTAATACAGTTTTCTATTAAATTTAATAAATTTTGAAATAAATAATATTTAAATGAAAACTTATTATTTATATTATTTAAGTAGAAATGTTAACATAAAATAATTATTCCCAATGTAATTTTTTAAAAGTTCCAAAATGTGGGAAATATTGTTAAAAAGTATTTTTAAAAAAATAAGGATTTTTATTTAAGAGAAACAGTTCTCATAATTTGAAATTTTTGTAGAAAAATAAATTTAATTTTTTAATGAAACACATAAAATTTTAAAATGGTAATTATTTTAATAATTTTCTAATGCATTTTAATTTTTATCCAAAAATTAACTATATTACAAATATATTATTTCTATTTTGACATCATAATAGCATAATAGTGATTTAATAAATAATATAAGCTGTATAAAAGGCCAAATAAATATCTATCCTTTAAAATAATATAACATTTATGTTATTTAAAATTTTTTATAATTATTTGTTGAATCCTTCAAAACCTATCGTGTATTTTATTGATTTAAAATATATTCTCCATAAACATGAGTCACTCCAATATCACTGAGGATATTATTTTAATATTATTGTTTCATGTACATATTATTTTTTTAATACACTTACCATTAGTAAAATAAATTAAAGAATAATGTTAATGTTTGTTTTTTTAATTAATTTCTTTTATGTAGAAAAATACCTATGATTAGAAAATTATTATGAAATCTATTATATTTTGCTAAAAAATTCTACCCAACCTCCCACTTTTCTACACATAAAATATTTTTATAAATATTTTCCTCTCCCCCTCCACTCTAAATCCCTCACATGGTGTTCCTAGTCTCATCCATATCTCCTCTCAAGAATTTAGATGTTCTCCTAAATATATGTGGATTCTTCCTCCGTTTCATTCAAGTAGATTATTTTAAAATGCATTTTAACTCCCAATATATTATGTTGTTATCTATTTTTAACATATATTTATCTTACATATGATGAATATGTAATGATATACTACACCTAACTCTTGTTAAATACTATTGTGAACATTTATTTATACCCATTATGTGGCAGAAATAGTTCTCTGAATTTGAATGTCATACATATGTATTGTGAATACCTACCCCATTTTCACAAAAGTGTATTCTTAAAGATGTAACAACCCTTAATTTGTTATTAAATTTTGGGTATACAACCAACAATTTAACATATTGGTATATAATGTGATGAAAAATATTCATATGTTATATATTCTATGTTGAACTCAAATGCATGTACATAATATGAATGTTTCATGCAGGCTCATAATAATATAGTCATCCTAAGAATTAGGAAATGTTTTATCTCATGTGATATGAAGTATGATTCATGGAATGTGATACTAATAATAATATGTTATTATTTCTTGGTTTTTAGCCTTTACATAGGCTTATGATGTCGTGTTTTATGTTTTTTCATAAATTTATGTTCCCTTGATGTTATCATCATAAACCATTACATTATTTTCCTTTCTATGAGTCTCATACATTTTAGGTTATCTTGATATACCACTTGATTAACATTTATTATGTTTATCATGATATTCTTTGATTAAAAAATTACTATGATTTATCGATCAACCATTTCTTATGTACATCCCGAGGTTATCCGATGCATTTCTAAAAGATCAAAGAAATATAAAGGAATTAAATGATATATTAAAATAAAAAATTTGAATCCATATTTCATGTTACAATATTATTTATCTAATAACCTAAAAACATTGAAATTTTAATCCTTTTTTATTTTATTATTTGTAAAATTATATAATAAATCATTAATGAAGTTTTATTGAAGACATGATTTGCCATAGATGGCATCATTGACATATTTATATATTTTTAGGGATTTTGATAGAAAAACATTTTCTAAATCATTATGGATATGATTAAACGTTGGGAGACATAAATATATTATTGTAATATATAGTTTAAATGGATTCCATGAAGAAAAAACCATGTCTGGATACTACAATTATATGTGAATTTGTACTATTTTATATAGGGATAACGACCACAAAAAGAGTGCCTTAGTCTTTGACATGGTCATAAACTGATTCATAATAATTAAGAATTTATTCAAACAATTTGTTTCACTGTGGGTTGATATTATTTATAAAATTCTGGTGATATATATGGACTATTATTAATGGGAATAGTAATGGACAGAAAAAGTTTTATTTTGAAATAGACCATGGATAACATATGTTGAACCATATAAATTCATTGGTTATGGAATGTATATAATTTTGTATTTATCAACTTATTATTAATTTTTTTATTTTCATGTCTTTAATATTTTAATTATTCTTTTCCATAATTTTCCCTTTCTTTCATACAAGGTCTTTAAATTGGAGGAACTGGGATAATAAAAAATCTGATGGGAATTTACAAAATTACATGACCAACCTAATTGTAGCATGGTACAAAAAAAATATAATACATTATCAAATAAATAGTATTTTAAATTGAACATAAATCATGGGGAAAACCAAAAAACCCCTAACAAATAGAAATTTTCAATTGATACCTATATATAATAATGGATTATAACATTTATTGGACACTTGTATCCTCTAATCATGGAACATTGGATCAACTCTATTGAAATGATCTTATATATCTTACATTAATCTAATCTAGAGATGATTTTACTCTCTATTCCACATATCGAATTAGGAAATTATATATGGTTGAAATTGTTATAAAAATGACTCCCACGGAGGATATTGAAGAGATTGAGTTGAATGATTTCAAATTTTTTTTTGATAAATACTTTCCTTGAAATATGTTACTAAAAATTGAGAGGGATTATCATAGCCTTAAGAAAAAATAAGACGAATGAGTTAATGCATATGTGTAAAGAATCAAAATAATTTTAAAATATGCCTTTGGAATTATCATTAACCATGAATTTAATGTTTGTCTATTTTTGGTGGCATAAAGTTGTGTATAAAAAAACACTATCAATTAATGAAATTTTAAGAAAAAAAGAAAATTTTCAAATGCATCTTAAAAGTTGAAATAATTATTAGTGCATATCATGTCTCTCAGGGGTTCAGAGATAGGATAAAAATAATGTATTTTAATTCTTTTGGCATGATGAAGAAATATTATGGGCTAAATAATGTTTAAATTCACTCTTGCTAAAATTATGGGATGAATTATCCCATAAATTTCTGGAAGGGGATAAGGAAATACATTAGCTGTGGGAAATAAGTGAACATAGTAGGTGAATTACAATGGGAGAAACCCAATAATGTGGTGGATGAAATTAGAGCACCTACAAAACCATATCCAAAAAATATAATGTTTTGTTTTTAAAAAAGAAGGGAACAGTTAAAATCAATGAACTAAGACAAAGGTTTTTTATGATAACAGATTTTATCATCTTCTATAGACCAGAAATAAGGGGTGATCTTATCACAATATAACTACTAAGGTGGATCATGATAATGATGTGTCTAAAGGTATTATAGTCTTCTATTTAGGATTAGTGAACATAGTATTTCTCTAGTTTTACAAATTCACTCATTCCATGTATGATTTGAAGAAATTTTCAAATCCCACCTAAAAACATGGAAGTAAATATTTGAAAAAAAAAATAAAAAATGGTGAAATCATTACATCCCAAGTATATAACATCCCCCTTTCCAAAATTTCAGTATGAACATACCAATGAAACTTAGGATACAATAGTTTTTATAATAACATTCAATTATGGTTATGGATTTCATTTTCTTATATAGATTAAAAATAAATTTTCAATATAAGGAAATCACATTAAATATCTCAAATTGTACACATATTCAACAAAATTTAAAACTATGTGATGAATATTCATTCTTATAATCATCTCAATAAGTCATTTATTTCCTTATGATCATGAGTATCTATATAATATGATTGATACTAAGGAAAATATCATCCTTGATGAAATGTTCACTATAAAGGAATGTATTGATGTGTTTCCCAAAGAAATTTAGGGTCGTCCTCTATTCCATGAGGTTGAGTTCTCAATATTGATTATACCCAGATCATTGATACTCTCCAAGAATCCCTAGAGTAAGGGAAGTTCTAAAATTGAGGAAATCAAGACAAAACTATAGGGAAATTTAAATAATGGATTTATAGAACCACATACTTAACTATGTGGCGTACTTGTTCTCTTCATCAAGAACAATGAGTTGTTAATTTCACTAAAAATTTATTATCCTGAGCTCCAAAATATCACAATAAGTAACTAGTATCATCTACCATGTTTTAAATACTTGTTTGATCAGATACATGAAGCTTAGTTCTGCTATATGGTGGAATTTTAGTTAATATATTATCAAGTAAAAGTTAAAGATACAAGATATGCTTAGGAAAACATTTCATATAATAAATGAGTACTATAAGTCCATTTTGATTACAATTGTACTCCAAATATCCTAGTATCATTGTGGACATAAATAATCGATTCATTTGTGACTTCCTCAAAAAATATTGTTGTATCCTTTATAAATTATATTCTTAACTACTCCAAAATCATGGAGAAACAAGAGGATATGTGAATGATATATTGAATACCTTAAAAAAGAAATTTTTTAAGTAATGTATAAATAATATGAAATTTGGGTGCGGTAAGTTTCATTATTGGGGAATGTTGTCACTAGAGAAAGAATATCTATGGATACATTAGAAATTATATCAATTAAAAAATCGACCAGACCAACATCTATTATAGTGATCTATAGTTTACATGGATTATATGTGTACTATAATATATTTTTAAGAAAATTCACAAGATTTCGAATCCCATTAACCCAGATGACTATGAAGGGTGTTATTTATATACTGATGAATGAATAGAGAGATATAAAGATACAATTAACAGGATAGTCACCACACCTATTCTCATACTACCCACAAGGGTGGATGATTTGTGATCTATAGAGATTAATGTTACATGTGAAATTGGTTGTGTACACATTAAATATGAAAAGGTTATATATTATGCCTCCCACTAATGTACTATTCATGAGAAACAATACCCACTACATTATATGGAATCAATTGTATTCATATTCTCATTATAGTTTTGAAAACATTATCACTATGAGTAAATGTGTCACATATATAAGGATCACGATTTCATAAAAAATAAAATTATATAAAATTATATCAATATTCACTAACAAAGGAGGTTATAGAATCTGAAGGTATTTTATTATTCAGTCGATTATCATCTAGGGAGGGTAAAAAATGTGGAAACTGCATTGAGTAGAAATGATCATATAACCCTATCCATGATGAGGGTTAAAAGGGATCCAACATTATTGGACACAAGAAGGATGTACATAATAATAAGAACCGGATATTCATCCTACCTTTCACAAAAAACTACTCAATGGTCCATTCATTAGAAGATCAAGTAGTCAAAAAACTATGATGAGGTGCAATAGAAAAAGATAGCGTACATTTCAGAGTTCATATTTTCTATAGATGGAGTTATATGGATTGAAAATTAGATATGTTTCCCAAAAAACTAAATAGAATAGGTGATTTCATGATTATTCATGTAGATCATCATTCTCTATGCATCCCATAATCTCTAATATGTATAGAGATATGAATCAAATATTATATTGGGATAACAATAAGATAGAGATTATAGAATTTGAATATCGATTCATTGTATGACAACAATTCAATGATGAATGATAATTTTCTTAGAGTATGATGATACCATTTGATATAAGAATATAGAAAAGGGAAAACCTTACAATATTTTTCATCATATTACTCCCCTATAAATCCAAAGGAAATAACACCATCTGTGTGGATGTTAGTCATCTTAAAAAATCATTACATTTAAGTTATATCAAAGAATATTTATCACCTGTTAAAAATTAAAAAATATACAAAAGAGATTTGGTAAGAATTCATGGAGTTCCACTATCCATAATATCTGATTACTAAAATAGATTTACCTCAAAGTTATGATGAAGACAATAGTATGGGATGGATGTAGAGCCTAATTTTAGTTCAACATATCATGCTCACACAGATGGTATTTCTAACATAAATACCCAATCACTAAATTATATATATATTTATTGTCCAATGTATTTCCAAGGTGGATGAGATTAATATCATCCCCTCATAGAATTCTACTATAATGAAATTAGCCATTATAGATTTCAAATGTAACCAAAAGAGGGTCTATAAGGCAAGAGGTGCCAGATTTCAACATATTGGTATAGTGTTGGAGAGAAGAATCTTATGGGACTTGATCTTATCCATTAGATGATAGTGAAGGATGAAACCATGAAACATCAATTTAAATATGAAAAATGTGGTCCATAAACCAATTTAGATAATGAATGATGGGACCTGGAGTATTAGGTTGGATATAAGGTGTTACTTTATTTATCACTATTTTTAAAATTAATTAGGTTTTTGAATAATTGAATGTGTAGTCCAAGGTACATTGTGCCTTTTGAGATCCCTGGTCACATAAAAGTTGTATCTATTTGACCAACACACCCATAATACCATTGAAAATTAGATGATATGTTCTTTTTATCCTTCTTGAGGAAGTACATACCTGACCCAACCACATATAACATTCCAATGGTGGTAACCATAGTCAATGATATTTCATACCTAGAGTATCCAATGAAGCTCTTAATTCAGAGAGACAATTTTAAATGTTATAAGAAAAAACATATGGTGAATGCACTATGGAAAAACCACATATTTGAGGAAGTATCGTTGGAATAAGAAGTTGTAAGGAAATAGAATTACCCTAATATATTTTCATGTATTAATGGAAAATTCATGGTTAAATTTTATTAATGTGAGTTGAATGTATAGAACCTAAATTTTATAAATGATATTTTAGTATCATTTATTAAATGATATTTTAGTATCATTTATTAAATGACAATTAATTATAGAAATCATATTCCCTACTCTGGTAATTTTATACCATTATAAATTATTTCCAGTAGAACATAAATTACCATTAAGTATATTTATAATTTATAATATAGACTTTCTAAAGGGGAATTTAAGATTAGTATATTATGGTTTCTGAAAATATTTATTTGATATAGATGAATGAAGTGATTACCTCAACTAATAGTATCTTTCACTATAAACCATATTCATTTTATCTTGTGAGAGAGATTGAATCATTGGTCCTTTCCCTTGACTAATTACATGATGATTTTTATGAAAAAATTCACAAAATAACTGTTTAACAATAAAATTTAATTTTTATTGAGATCATATCCCAAGCCATGTTCATCGAACCACTACATGATTTCACAACCCCATGATTTTACTGCCATCACACACCATTGAATTAGGGCATACACTACTGTAATAATGGGTTATGTATGTACATCCTTTTAATAAAAATTTGTATATTTTTATTTTTAATAGCATAATTATTATATTTATATCCTTTTGTTATTTCATTACCATATATTTTACAATAAGATTAGTCCAAATTATACTTTGACTTAAAAAATTATTTTTTTAAGAAATAACTAGTTCCAATTAATACACTCATTTGAAAATGTCATGAATTTTTAAATAAATAAATTTTTAATAAAATATAATTATTATTTTAATATAAATAATAATATAATTTATTGAATTCCAATGTTATTTTATATAAGGGTAAAAAAGCCGATAATATCTAAAAACAATTATTTTCCAATAAATAGAAATTTTTGATTAAAATAATAAATTATCATATTCAATAAATTATTTTTGTGATATAAACATTATTTTTGAAATTAATATGTCAAAATTGGAAAATGTGGGTTTTTTTAAAATAAGTTAATACAATGTATATAGTATTTATTATGAGAACATAATTTCCCAAATGAAATGTAATAATTAGCATTAAGGGAATTCAAGACTAAATATATATTCCACCCCAAGAAATATATTTATTTTTAGGGTATTTTATTTTCTTTATAATCTATTAATGAATAATTATTTACTTTTATTATATTTTATCTATTTAAAATCAATTATTTAGAAAAATAACTCACATCCATATCACAATGGGTATAATTATCATATGCTCGATTCAAATACATATAATCTATAGTACACCCCTCCCCTTATATATGATCCATTGAAATGCTTTTGGTTTTGATAATTTTATAATATAATCTCTAAAACCAATGATTACAAATAAAATATGAAATCTAATCTTTTTTTCCTTTAACTACCAACAAAATATACCACTCATATTCACTAAAAATCAATTTGAGTATGATGTTAATCAAAAAATCCATCTATGATTCCTTCCCAAGGTGTAATAAACCTCATTATTAAATTTTATTAAAATTTTTAAAGATTCAACTCAAGATAAGGGTATTCTATTTTTCCACATTTTATTTAACTAAATTATTAATACAAAATCATTAAATTTATAATAGCATTGGTTTTAAAGATTTTTTATACATAAATTTACTATTCTACTGATTATGATGTAATGAGTGACTACACCTAAATATCATAAAAAAAATTAGCGAGCCTTTATGTACACCCACTATATTTTTAAAATTATGTCTTAATTTTTGTACAAAAATTTGGTGTTATGAATACCCATCCTAATTCCCACTCAATAGTATTTAACTAGATATACCTACACATCATTAAATGTCCCTAACTGGGTTCCAATAAAGTAGTTTATTGATTCATTTTTTCATAAGTCTTCAATTTTTCTTCCCTAGGTTCTAGAGGCTTTCAACTAGAAGTGATGGTATGGGATGTGTTTTTTGGGAGATTATTACCTCATATCAGATAATGAACCAATAAAAATAACAACTCATCATCTATAACAAAAAATAATTAGAGTGCTGGAGAAATGAAAACAATTTTTTTTTAATTAAAATAATGAAATTTCATAAAGGCATGAATGTAAATGTCTTTTATAAGACAATTATCTCTTACTAGGATGATTAGATATATAATAGTAAATAAAGCAAACTAAAATTAATCTACAAGGATATACTTGTAAATCCGAACTAAACTATAACACCCTATGTTTTATGAATTATTATTTTTTGAAAAAAAATTAACTTATTTTATGGATTTCCTTACATGTACTATAAAATTAATATTGTGCTACTTGGAACACTATGTTATCTTGTGTTACATGAAATAATGAGTTTCATCGATATCTTATGTTAGAAACATGATCAAGTTTTACCGAACGAAAATTATTTATCATTCAATACATTATTTATCCCTTTGAATGTTGAATATTAATAGGATTAACTAATATCTGAAAATATATAGTTTATAAAAAAATTCCGTTATCAATTAATTAGTAATAAAATAATAACCATTTTAAAAAAAACCCAATGTTTTTTGGAAAACATTTTCTTTTCTAAAAGATGGTTTAATCGCACTATTCCAAGCTAATTTAAAATTAATTTTGACCCATTTAAAAATTTATATGGTTAAATAAGATTTAGTTTTGAATATATAAATTCACTATTATCTAGTGGGGAAATTCTGGAATTTTATAAAAATGTTTTGTTGATAATACTGAAAATTTATGAATTTTAATTTAAATATTTTATTTCATTTAATTTAAATATATATTTAAATTATATATTAATTATTTTTATATAATATTTATTTCAATAATACATTAATTAATTTATTCTTGGTTATTATTTTATATTTCATATTGATATTGGATATGTAAACATTGTAAAATTTTATCATTTTCTCTTAAAAACACTCATTTCTCATCTCTAATGTGAGATCAATTTTAAAATAAAATTTACCACTTTTGTGATATGAATTTGTAAAACATTATCACATTTTTTTAATAGAAATAAATTATAATTTATTATAGTTTCAACATATTTTTAATAAAATGAATAGTGATTGTAGAAAAATTTAATTAGAACATTTCAGGTAAAAATGGGTTTAATAGAGGATAATGTAGATTCATAAGAGTTAAAATGAATAAAAATTTTATATTAAATTTATTAAATGTGTTTTTTTCAGTATTTTTAATTAAATAATCGTAATTATGGATTTTGTTTCAACATTACTTTGAATACGAAAAATATTATAAGTAATATAAATAAAATGGAAAACGATAGTTTTCTTTCTTTTAATATAGTTAATTCCTTGGGATAGAGAAAGTAACATGATTTCACGTATATATATCCACATAAAATATAATATAATTTATTTTATCATGAATTTTTATTTTAATGTATTTTTGATACAACAATTACAAGAAATGTTTAGGATATGCCAATAGAGTAATTGTTTAGATAAAAATTAAATCTAATAGATGAGAAAAAAATATTTAAATTGATGTAAATCTAATTAATTATTGTGTTAAATTATTTTTTTACATGAATGTATCATTATATATACTTTTTAAAAAAAATTATTACCATGTAATCATTTTATTTATATATTTAACAATTATAATATTTGAATAATTTCAAAATTAACATTAATAGAATTTGCTAATAAATGATATTTTATTAAATGATTTAGAATTACTAAAAAAATATATGTGCATCCAAGATGTATTTAATATAAGTAAATATCAACTATGATACCTTCATTGACTAATATTTTTATTATAATTACTATATTTACAATTAAATAATAAAACACAATTAGTGCGTTTAAGGATAATGTGGTGCTTCTTCAAATTACATGCTCTAATGTTAGAATTAATTTATGACATCCATAAAATTAAAATTTAGTAAATTATATATTATATTTATAACTATAGGGACTAAATTATAAAATATTTCTTACACTAATATATTCATAATGGATAAATTACCCAGGTTATAAAACTTGTTATGAGAGTGAATACTGAAAATGGTAAAAATAATGTAACACAAGATTTAAGGAATGAAATTTTTTAAAAATGTATTTCATTTTTTAGGGGATGATTTTGTAAACAATATATTCACTACACACTTTTAATTTGTATATTTTTTACCAAATTATGTAATATTGACCTCTCCATAGTGAATACATTTTAGTATTTACATGAATGCCACTTCTCAATTATAAAAGGGCAATTACTCTCACCACTTAATCACACCATCATACCCTTTTTATCATAAAATATCATCCCATATCACATCCAAAATTTTATAACATCATCCTGGAAGCATTATTGTTGATATAAATCCATCTATGTAAGGCTTTTGAGCTAACTTGTGGGGAATACTCGAAGCGGAGGTAACATTCATCAATAAGCATTTTCATTTTATTTCCTCCTCCACAACATCAATAATTATTTAACCTTGATTATATAATAACTAAAAATAATAGAAATAATAATATTTTTAATATTTTTTTATGACCTGAAACCATGAACACATCCATCCAATGGATTATAAAATAATAATTCATGTGAATGATGGACTACCGCCTTTTGAACCGATGATGATTGTTTTTTCATTACCACCTTTCAAGGATGGGAATAATGAAATAATTTAAATCATATATATGATATATATGATATATATTAATTTATTATGTTTCTAAAATTATTATATTACACATAACATCATTCTTTCCATTTTGTGGGTATATGATAACATCATTTTTGGTTTTGGAAGACTACAACCCAGTGAAACAATATGAATCTTTCACATATTACATAGAATGTATATAGGATTGGTTTAATAAAATATATGTTCTATATAAATCATAAAAATAAAATATAAAAATAAAATATATATTTAATCTAATTTTCTTTTGTCAATATGATTAGAAAATAGAAACAATGGTCATGAATATGTACGACCTACCATCTATATGAACAATGTATCTCATTTCATATCACAAAATATTATGGATTAATTTAGATAACTATAAACTAAAAATATATGATATTTACACCATCTTTTAAACTCTATAGATGAAGAAACCATGATGAAATTATGGGTTCAAAAAATGACACGTCAAAACATATATGAGAGTAAAGAGATTATTACACAAAATGTGTCATTAACATGAAATTATCAATATTAAACTAATAAAAGGATATAAAAATAATATATGGTATGATATATATAATTATGATTCTTTAATATTTTACTAATAATAAAATATTTATTATAAAACTATTTTCAATGATTATGTTGACAATATAGACATAAGGAAAGGTCATTTCTAGTCTCACCGTTCTTTCTGAGAGAATTATTATATTTTTACCACTCGTATCTTTTATGTGGTATATATAATATTATTTGAGAATATAAATTTTAAATCTAAAAATTTAATGATAATTATGTTTTTAATTTATTTTATACATTCTTGGGTATTTAAATGCAAAAGTTACAAAATTTTAATGATATTTTAGTTGCAATTATCCTTCTTTGAGACATACATTGTGTTATTTACCAATATTCATTCATGAGGTCACATATTTCCCATTTTAAATGTAAAATTTTTGTGTTATTTATCCCCATGATATTTTATGTTACATTTTATGTTATTCATTCAGGGTGATTTTGATTAATTGTTAAAAAAGTGGAATATATTTTATGTTATGATATCATTATTAATCAAGATTGTTTATGATTATGTATCCAATGATGAAATATCATAATCTACCTATCAAAAATTCTCTAGAATATTATTCACATTTATTTATACATTATATATTTATTTAATCTTAGCTTTTTTATCCTGTTATTTAATAATGTAAATAAAAAATTTATTTTATGAAAATCTTACTATATTTCTCTATTTGGTCAGTAATATATTTTCTTCTAAAACAATTTATCCTACAAATATTTTTATATTTTTTCACATTTTTCTATTATATTAATCATTATTGAATAATTTTTTAATATAATGTTTTAAATTATTTTGGAATTTTAGTTTAAAATTTATCAATGTTATTTTCAATACTTTTTTTCAAATTTCATTCTATTTTAAAAACATTTTTCAAATTATAAAAGTTATTTTATACAAAAATTTTATTAACTAATTTTTAGATGCTTTAATTATAGTTTTTATAGGTTATTATAAATGAAAATTATTTACATATTATTTTATAATTTAAAAATTAATTTTCATTGAAAATATATATTCCTTATGATATGCACAATTTAGTCTTTGAAAATTATTTAACATATAATATGAAAATTTTTGGGGTCACATATATTTTATAGATATATGATCACAAGATACCATTATTATTATTTCATTGAATGCTTTATTTTTATGATGATATGAGGTTTATAAAACTTTTTTCTCTTCCATAGGTTATACCATGTGGACATTATTTTGAAACCTTGTTTCATTCGGAGGAAATTCAATGATGAAATGAATAAAATAACTGTCACTTTTCCAAAGGTTTAGATTTGATGAATTTTTTATGAAACCATTTTCATTTAATGGGTTTTGATATGAGTAATAATTTATGATCTTATGGAACACATATCTACGAATTTTATTATGTGGCAGTGGTTATGTCATAACCATTGATGGGTGTTACATTAAAAACAAAGACGAGTGAGACTTGTGTCTCCCTCAAATTCATTGGGTGAACAATGATATATCATGGGATAGATACGAGTGGAATGTAGAGTGAAATAATTTTATTACGATATCAATCCCACTATTATGGTTTGGCAAGTGAACCCATTCCACAATTTCAAAGGTCTACCACTTAGGATGGTAGAGTTTTCCGGACCGAAGGCATAACCTTCAATATCAAAGATAAATAGGTGGTCTATCAAAGATAAAAATAGGGTACATTAGAGGTAATGTGAAGACTAAAAGATAGTATCAAAAATTTCATCCTATGATAAATGTAAGTACAGGAGCGGTTTTTCCAAACCAAACATGTTCTCAATTTCATGGTGGATATTCTTGATATAAGATTTTTAACGATTATATGAATTCCACAAATCAATTTGTTATTCCAATGATATTACATCATGGATAATGTTCCTTTATTATCCTATTATTAATGTCTTATGAAAATACACCATTTATTCTATGACTCAAGAATATTATCTTTTATATAAAGGGTATGGTTCACCAATGATATTCTCATGATCTCATAACCTTCTGTTCATGTTATACATATGTGTCTACATAATTTAACATTACTGTTCATCTGAGATCAAACGTTCTTATGCTTCCATTCACTAGGTTGTGAAGAAATATTATATATAGGTTATTTATATGAACCGTATAAAATGAAATGATTTATCTGGTAAAAATTGAAGATCTTTCACTAGATTTGAAGACTATGTTCCATGTTTCCAATGGTACCAAACTAGTACGGTCCCCGTGAATTTTTTTTGTGTATTATATTTAATATTAGTAAAATAAATATAATATCTATTCTTGATAATACATGGAATCTATAGTTTGTATAAATTTAAATTTTTAATTATTATTTGGGAATTATGATTGGAAAAAATTTGTGAGATCACTTGGGAAATTTTAAATGATTATTCAGTGGATGTTCTTTGGGATAATAATAGGGGTGAGTTAAAGTATTGTAAAATGTATGTTAATATAGTTAATGTATATAGTATCTAGTTTCAATTAAATTAATTCCCTATCTAGTCACTACAAGTGGTTGTGTCTCTGAAATAAAAGTAAGTAGGGGTAACCTCCAAGAATGAACTATATTGAGCTAAGAATGATATTGACTGGTGCATGAAAATGGAATTGTTGCACACATGATTTGAAACAACCAGAGAAGATTCTTTTTAAATTAAAAAAATATTAAAAACCATCATGAATTATTTAAATACACGATGATTACTATTTTCAAAGGATTAACATAAGATGTATTAGATTTAGAATAATGTGTTGTTATTTAGTCATCCTATCTGATTTTTTAAAAGATTTGTTATTCCATTGTGATTAGATCTTCTCACACTATTTTTTGGCCTTAGTCAGTTTAAGGAACCATAATAAATTGAATTAACATTGAATATGATTGAAAATTTACAGAAGATAATCCTAATTGGATAATGATTGTATTAATATATGTGGTAATTAGGCCTAAATAGATTCAGAGAACATGATTAACAGTGTTTACTTTAAATAACACATAAACTAACCAAACATGAGATGGAAGGGGTTTATTGATAGATCTCGTGAATGAATCCATAGAGGAAAGAATATTTAGTTTCCTATTTTTTGAGAATATTAAAAGAGGCACCCAATTGAATATCTTAGAGGAATAAGAAGATGTTTTGAAGATAGAAAAGATTGAATCAAAGTAAGTAAATTCAAAGGAGAAATAAAAAGACCAGTTAATGTAATGGATGTGAATATTTTTCTCCCTAATATTTCATACACTAGTGAAACCATAAAATTTGTAACATATGAGAATTATTGAAATTTATATCGAAAAGTGAATTACTATGAAGAAAATATATACAGTTGTACGTGTAAGTTTTATATTTATGATGATTAATAGATTGAATAAAATATGAAAAACAAAAAAGGTATTAATTAATAATATGAAAAATAATAATTAATATTTTGAGAAGGAAGTGGTAAGGTTGATGTATTTTTTTGTGATTCATGAATTTCAAAATATATATGGACTCTTTAGTATATTTTTCTATTAATTATTTTAATTAATATCTTGAATATTGATAATGAATAAGAAATATAATATAATTTTATGTTTATAATTTATGAAAATTAGATGATAAAGGGTAGGTATCCCATAATATTTCACAGATATAAAAAACTGGTGTTTAGTTTTGATACAGAGATGTTTAATATGAATAATTTAATTCTGATAGCACTGATTACAATTTAACAGTTGAATGATTTGTTCCAAAAAAATTTCATGCTATCAAGGATATAGTTTTCACCGTTTTTTGATATAAGGAAAATATACAACAATCTATATTCTATCATTGTAATGAAAATGAATGTATGTTTTCAGTGTGGTATTATTGTTCATCATCTTATTACATGGTTTCATGAGAATATGTGATTATGGTATTCACATTTTTTCTATGTTACAATCAAGAGTAACATTTAGATATATAGGGGATTAATAATAATCTGATTTTGTGAAATTTTGTGACATTTATTATAATTTTTGGTATTTTAATATTTTTTTTGGGTCAAAAGTTTATCAATTTATGAAATGGTTTATGTTCAAAATTTAATGAGGTTTTATATATTAATGTACTATTTCACTATATGAATATTTATTCATTGTGGATAACCACTGTTAACCATTTTTTTGTGATAATGAATAAAGATAGACATGATAACTTATCATCCTATCTTTTAAACATGTGATCCATTTTTTCTTTAGGCCTATATAATTCAAATTCATATCATGGAGTAATATATGAAGTGGAAATTGGTGAATCCACATCCAAAATGTTATATTTATCTATATAAATGGAATGAAATAAAGAAAATATATCTTCTCATGAAAATTATTCAACATTAGGAAAATGTTCATGAAAGAAAATGTTTTAATGTTTTCATTATTGTTGATGATATCAATGGTCTTTTTAAAAAACATTGGTATGTGGATTATTGATCAATTATTTTATCATGGCCATTCTCTATGTCACACTCCATCTATATTTGGGTGTCATTTTTCTCCTCTATGACCATGTTTTCACTCCCAAAAATGTTCTTCTATTTGGAAAACTAACATTTGTTATTCCAGATGACCATCACACATCCATTTTATATTCTTAAAGATAAGGTTTTATATACATTTTACGATGAGGGTTTCTATGAAATGGGTATTCATGTATTAATAGTTTCATGACCCAGAAGAATTTCAGGGAAGAATTCATTTTATTGGGGGAGGGGGTTGAATGCAACATGAAGATCTATTATTAATTATTTTTCATGAATAAAATTTAATTTTATTATTGTAAATAATTTTATAAAATCTAATTTTAATATTTTTCTACACTGAACAATATGTTAGGTTGAGTTACATGCAACAATGAGTTCCTTTAATTACACAAATGAACTACTTTTATAGAATGAAAATATATTGTTATTTAATATATTTAAATTATTTCAGTATAGAAGATATTAATAAGATTCAGTATGTTATAAAAATATATATTTTACACACATTTTTTAATATTATTTAGATTGTAACACCCTATGATTTCAAAAATATATTTAATTTTGAGTGCATGAAAAATTGAGTCTCTACAAAACACCACTTTGTTATCACCCAGCTCGTAATCATAATTTTACCACCCCAATGATTTGAATTTCCAAAATATAGATTACACAGTTGTGATCCATAAGTTATTTAGATTCTGATATGACCAATATAATTTTTGGTAAATATTAACATACCTTTTGAATAGTTATGTTACACACATGAATGATGATAGAACATTATGAATAGTAACCTCACCTATGATAATAAATAAATATATATATATAGGAGTTAAGTGAATGTATTCCTTAACAATGTTTTGGAATAAGTAAATAAATGTTCTAAAATGGTATTTTTATAGTAAATTATTATTTTATATAAAAATTTAATTAATCATATATATAAAATTAATTTTAAAAAAAGAACTTCATTTTCGGATAATACATGTTGATAAAAGGTTACGGTGAATATTTGGTATTTTTAAGAAATTATTGATTATTGGTGAAAATTAAAATATGATAATTCAAAATAAGTGATGAATAATTTATTTATTTAGTCATTGATGATGTTCTTCTAATGCAATCTCCAGTGGTTCGAACACTCATGCACATATTACAATTTTTGGTCTGGGAATCATTATTATTTCTAGTCTTACGGAAAAATAATAATCTAATGTTAAAAATATTAAGAAATTGCTCCTCCTATACACTAAAAATATAACCTCTTCAACCCTCTTCTCTTACTTCCTCTCAGGCCTTGTTCTAACAAAATTTTTTACCCAAATCACTTCCCATTATCCCCACCATGACCAGCATCCCTAAGTCTCATTAAAGTCCAAATCCTCTTCCCTTAAGGTTAACATCCAGGTAAATAATTAATAAGACATTTTCAATAATTATTAATATTTTTGAAATATATATTAATTTTACTTTAACGGGGACTCTATATTAGATGGCATACTCGATTCGCAACAATGGGTTTCATTGAAATCTTACACTGCACACTAATAATATAATAATATTATTTTAAATGTACTTAACTCCAAGTTGTTGTATTGGCAGGAATGAATATAAATCACTATAATATGATTATACATGTTTGATAATGTTTTTTACTTTAAACTAATAAAAGTTAGAGGCTTAAAATGTGAATGAATCTACTTTTAAACATAATTTACTTCAAAAGGTTGATTTACCACCTTTTGATGGAGAGACCTTGTTAAATCTTTTTTCCACTTTTTTACATTCAAATTGAAAAAATAATATTCTTTTTTTATAATCAGGACATAAAAATTCACTTTGGGTAAAATTTTGGTATTTTTCTGATAAAATCCAATTTTTGATGAATAGTCGAAAATACTGTATTTATATTCAAAACTATATTTTAATATAATTTATTTACATGGATATATTTCCATTTTATTTAGTTTTAAAGAGTAATTATATTATATATTTACAATTTAATCCAATTTTGGTCATTGGATGTAATTTCACCCTGAAATTGGGCATAAACAAGTGTCAATCTTTTGATAGTTATTACTTCATAAAAATCATGATTTATATTTTGACAATAAAAATTAATTTTAAATTAATTTATGCTACATCTTTGATTCCAATTTATCAATATAGATTCCATATTTTTAATCATTAGTTCCATGTTGTGTAAATAGTTAACTTTTATTTTCAGATATTTTAAATATTTACTACTATAATAATTTTACTTACCAAGGTTAAAGGGTAAATATGGTGAATAAGGTTAAAAAAATATTATTATAATAATATAAAATTACCCTATCAGCTGTCGAAAACCTATTGGATGATACATATCTGACCATGGGTATCCTTTCGTCGAATTTGGGACCCCATGAAGCTACTTATGAGTGATAATGAAACTTTATTTTATTTAACTTAAAGTAAAGACAAAAATAACAAAAACAAATATCTTTTATTAAATCAATACTTAAAAGGGGTTATATAATTTATAATTTAAACTATAAATATTCATTGTAAAGTTGAAACAATTTCCTACATCATGGTAGTTATTTTTAATTTTTATACATAATATAAATAAAATTAATTTTGACACAATAATGATGCAGTGTTTACCTCATTAATAAATGATTTAATTAAATAATATTATAAAGATTAAAATAATATCCAAAACCTGTCAAATTATTTTGGGAAGATTTTATTTAGACCATGATTCATCGTATCCAATATTTTTTTATTTTTTGGACCTTTCAAAATAGAATATCATTATATAATAAAATAACATTTTCACAAATTACTAAAGAGCCCCTCCTCCCCCTTATAAAAAGAGAGCACCTATAACCCATTACTCACACCTCTCAAGACCCTTGGCTCATCCAAAACCTACCCAAAAAATCTACCAAGAAAACTTTCTTCCTCCTATAAGTCTTAACATAGGAAGAAGGCACTTCAAGAAGTCTATTTGGTTCAATCCAAAGGGAGTTACCCATATTAAAGGTAACCGTATCGCTTAAATTCATTTCTTTTATTATACTTATCCAACCACTAAAATATTTTCATTCATTACATTTATAAAAAACAAGTATCCACAATATAATAGTATGTTTTTATGAGAATGATTCAAACTACGCATATACACACCTCCATCTAATGGGTAAAGAACATATTGTTTCTGTGGATGGAAAACTAACACCTCACAAAATGATGATTGTTCAAATATATCCTACCTCATCTCATGGTGTCCATTAAGTTTGAACTATACTTATATATGATATATATTATGTTTATGTTTTCTATATCCTACTGTATTTTTCATTTATATCATATCTTTATGGTTTCTATTATGGGTAAATGCGATAATTTTATTTGAGAAAGTGCGGACTACTGCCCCCTCAAAGTGATATGACTCATCAATGCCATATGTTGGAAACATACATGATAGAATTTATGGTATTATATATGATATTATAATGGAATTATAATATACCTATGTATCATTTTATTTTAATTCTATTAAAATAAGAAATAGATATTATAGTAGCATTCATGCGTACGTACGACTTTCCGTCTCCATGAATGATGCATTTCATTTCTTATCTCTAAATGTTATGTAAAATTATAAATACATGTATATAATAGATATATATTATATATATGATATCTAAATAATGAATATAATTTTTTATATAATGAAATTTGGACCACATGAACAACTTGTAATTATAAGAAGTCCATTTTTGACCCATGTACCAAATATCAACAAAACGACCATTATTAACTTAAATTATTAAATAATGTTTATAACATGGTTATAAGAGTTATAAAACAAATAATAAACTTGGAAAAGGTTCTTAAGAAAGAAGAAACTAACTTTAGTTTATTATTCAGGAGATTAAAGAACGAACCGGTCAAGTTGGACACGAGGTAAGGGACTTCATCTCAATCTTCTTTCATTGAGGTATATTTTGTTTTATAAACGAATTTCGTTTATATGGTGTATAAAATCCATTGAACATTCATTTCATTCAAAAGGAATCCTTTTCTTTGAATCATATTACTAAACAATAAAAAATAAGGATTATTTTTAACGTATGTGGTGACAATGTCCTTTCCTCCATTGCGAGTATTATTTGATCTTTTTCATCCTTAACAAGCCATAATGTTTTTAAAAGGAAAATAAATATCATGTTATCTTTTATGTATAATTGTATTGAAAATGGTTTTTATATTGGATTTGTAATGTCAATATATTTAAATTATATATTGTGATTAAAATTTTGAAATGTTATCTTTTTAATATGTTTGTTTTATGTGTTATGAATATGTTATGGTTCTTGTGCATTGTTACGTATACGGGTGGTTTCGTGATAATCCAAGGGTGGGTGTTCTGGAGATTGCTCTCTAATGCAATGGGTAAAATGACTGAGGTAAACATAAATGTTTCTTATAAGAGATTTAGGTACTATATAGTGATAGGTATTCCAAATTTAACTCCCTACATAGCTATAATAGCTAGAGTTTATTTATGATATGGATGCCACATGCTACCTTTATGATTTATGGTTTCTATGTGTTATTAATAAATCTTTTGATTTCATGAGATATGATAATGATATTATGTTATGTATGCAATTATGAGCTATTGTTTTCTTTCTTTGTTTCATAACCCTTATTGGTCTTTTTACACGCATCCCATGTTTTGAAATTGTTTTCACAATACTTAAATATGAATAGGGTCAAGGATGAGATCATGGAAAAGTCATGCTGTCTAAAACATGAGACTAGACATGACACATTTTTTCAAGAGATTTTATTTTATAAAAAAATGGATACAACATATAAGTGTATACCTTTTAATTTTAGAGATGTAATGTAATAGTTATGGCCTAATTCCCTAAAAATATAAACCTAAAAATAACCTCAATGATAATTATTCAGTTAATTAAAGATTATGTAATGTTTAATGACAGTTCATTATAGTTTGTATCAGAGGTCTATTTATATTACATTAGGAGTTAGCGCCTCCTTAAATTAATATCAATAAATTAATTTATGTTAATTTTGAAATTATATAATTTAGAGATTAACTTTTTTTCTTCGCCTAAGATATCCTTATGTTTTAAATGTTTTTCTGTAGAGAAAACTGGGCAGCAATGTAGGAAAGACATTAGGAGGAAGACAACATTCCAAATCAGAAACCTAAGATTGTTAGAATTACAACTGAATCATTTGTTGTAGTGAAGGAACAATTGAATCAGGCTATAAATGGTGGTGGTATCAATGTGCGTGATCAGCCAGATCAACCATAGCAGATCATTTCAGTATTGGAGAATTTCATGAGGCAACATCCCCCATCATTCAGAGGATCATCCGACCCTGTGCTAGCAGAAAGGTTGATTAAACCACTAGAGAATTTTTTTTTATTATGTTGGTTGTTCATAACATCAAAATGTAAGTCTCGCTTTTTTACCGTTATGAAGGTAAAGCTGGTCAGTGGGGGTCTATGGAGAAAAATATCAGGGATAGTGAAGAGATAGATGCGTTTGATTGGGATGAATTCAAAGGTATGTTTCTTGAGAAATATTTTCCTAATATGGTTAGTCTTAAGATGGGAAAACAATTAATGAAATTGATGTAGGAGTATGACTCAGTTGCTACTTATGAAGAATAATTCACTCGACATGCAAGGTATGCTCCAAATTTCATACATGATCTTGATAGTAAAATGAAATTTTTTACTCAGGATTAAAGCCAATGAATCGAAGGTATTTAGCTCTCATGAGTTCAAATGTTATGAAAAAATTGTTCGATATGAAGAGAGGGTGTAAATGGAGTTTTCCAATGACCAGGTGTTCTTTGAAAAACAACAGACTAAGCGTTCAATGTGGCAGGTGAAACAGAAGAACTCTTCAAAAAAGTCTGATGGTATGAAACATAAGTTTATAGTTTGTGAAAATTGTGGTAAAAAGCATGTTGGGGATTGTCTTTTGAATTTTGAAAAATTCTACTGATGTGGAAAAATAGAACATAAAGTTCGTAATTGAACTAAAAAATTGTCTGTCCATGGTAAGAAAAAATGTTATTTATAATCAGAAAAATGTTTTAAGTGCAATGCAATGGGTAATTATACAAATCAGTGACCAATGAAGGACTCAACTCAGGGAAAGAAACAAGACTACAAGATGAAAGGGGTGGTGAATTCCTTTACAACCACTTCAGTAGATGTTGGTCCATCAAATGAAGTTGTATCAGGTACACTATTTGGTTTTTCAGATTATGCCAATGTGTTGTTTGATTCAGGGTCTACACATTCATTCATATATGTTAACTTTTCTAGTAAATTGGAAATTTCATATCAATATATAAATCCTGAAATTATGGTAAAAACACTTGGAGGAAATGTTGAAACAAAAAGAAATTATAATAACCTTATTGTCCTTGTGTGAGGAAAGAATCTACATGCAAACCATATTGTTTTTCCTCTAATAGACGTTGATGTTATTTTGGGTATGGATTGGATTTCTATTTATCGTGATAATATTGACTATATACCTAAAGTGGTTTCTTTTCTGAATGATTTTTAGTTTGTGTACAAGAATGAACCCTTAATTTTGATAACATATCCTGAATATAAGAAACTAGTAAAAGATTGAAATTAATGTTACCCTATACATATTTTTGAAAAAAAGGAACTATTTAGATTAATGATGTGCCAGTGGTAAATGAATTCCTTGATGTTTTCCCTAATGAGTTTCCTAGTATTATACCTGAACGAGAATTTGAATTTACTATTGACTTAGTTATAGATGCTAAGACAATTTCAAAACCCCCATATCTAATGGGTCAAATTGAACCTTTAGTATTAAAGAATCAATTGCATGATTTATTTTATAAAAGATTCAATCGACCTAGTTCTTCTCCATGGGGTGATCCGGTCTTTTTTGTTAAAAAGAAAGATAGTTCAATGACAATTTTCATTTATTATAGATCATAAATAAAAACACTATATAGAATATGTATCATTTGCCTCATATCGATGATTTGTTTGATCAGCTATACAGAGATCAATATTTTTTGAAGATTGATTTGAGGTCAGGGTTCCATTAGTGGAATGAAAATGAAGGAGACATTCTGATGGCCACATTTCATAATAGATATGGGCATAATGAAATTTTAGTTATGCCTTTTGGTTTAACCAATGTACCGACTATATTCAAGGATCTTATGAATAGAATTTTCTGTGAGTTATTGAATAAGTTTTTGGTTTTTTTCATTGATGATATTTTGGTTTATTCTAAAATTAATGCGAGGAATGAAATTAATTTATAGATGGTCTTTCAAAATATAAGGGAAATGAAACTATTTGGAAAATTCATCATGTGTGGGTTTTGGTTACATTAAATTTAAATCTGTGGCCACATTGTTTCAAAAAATGGCATAATTTTTGATCCTGCTAAAACAAATATTGTTGAAGAATGTCCAAGACCCACACATAAAATAGAGATCCGTTGTTGTCTTGATTTTGAAGGTTATTACTGATGTTTTGTTGATAATTTATCAGGGTTATCTAGACCAATGACTAAAGTAACTCGAAAAGGTGATATGTTCCTTTGGACAAAAGAATGTGAAGATTGTTTTCTGCAATTGAAAATAAGATAGGTTAATGATATAGTTTTGGCACTACTATCATGAAATGGCAATTTTTTTTATTTATAGTTATGCTTCATAGAAAGGACTTGCTTGTGTCCTTATGTCGCATGATCAGGTAATTTCTTATGCTTAATTGCAGTTGAAACCTCATGAGTTAAATTACACTACCAAAGATTTGGAATTAGCTCCTATTGTTTTCTCTTCAAAAAATTTGAGGCATCATTTGTATGGTATAAAATGTGAAATATATAATAAAAAAAAAGTTTAAAGTATATATTCTCTCAGAAATAATTGAACATGTGATATAGGAGATGGTTGGAATTAATAAATGATTATTATTGCATGATCCTTTACCATATAGGAAAAGAAAATAAAGTGGATGATGCTTTTAGTCAAAAAAGTAATGCTTCAGTACCCAAGATATGTTTGGAATGGGATCCTATTGTTTTTGATTTGATGAAAATTGTAATAAATATTGTTGGCATATGAAATTATTTAATTTTTTTCAGAAGTCTGTGAAATCATATCTATCATACAGAATAAAGAATGTGCAGAAGAAGACAGTGAGTTGCAGAAAAATATATAGTTGGATTAGAAGGGTATGTTTTCTGAATTTAACGTTGATAATGATTGTGTTTTGAGGTTTTGAAATAGATTATGTGTGCCTTGTGATTAACAAATGAAGAAAGAGTTATTATGTGAAGCTCATTGTTTTCTATTTTCTGTTCATCATGGTAGTATTAAGATGTACCAAGATCGTCAGGATTATTACTAGTGAAATGGAATAAGAAGTGATATTACTGATTTTTCTGTGAATTTTTTGATGTCTCATAAGGTTAAAGAAGATAGATAGTTACCAAAAGGGATGATTCATTCATTACTAGTTCCATAGTAGAAATGGGAAAATATATCCCTGGACTTCATTGTGGGATTACCAAAGTCATCTCTAGGTAATAATGCAATCTGGGTTATTGTTGATCGATTGACTAAATATGATCATTTACATCCTATTAGAGATACTTTGTGCCTAGATCATCTTTATATATTGTTTGTTAAAGAGAAAATCATGTTTCATTGTGTTCCCCTCTCCATTGTATCAGATTGTGATATCAGGTTTACTTGTAACTTTTCGAAAGGCCTTAAAAAGTTGTTGGTTACTGAATTAAATTTTAGTACAGTTTTTCACCTGCAATCAGAAGGGCAGTCAGAATTAACAATTTAGACCTTGTAAGATTTGCTACATTTTTTTTACTAGATAACCAGGGAAGTTGGGACCAACATATTAATTTGGTTAAATTTTCTTATAATAACAGTTTTCATTCCAGTATACAGATGGCTCCATTTGAGGCATTATATGGAAAGCAATGTCGAAATCCATATTTTTGGGATGAAGTAGGTGAAAGGAAGTTTATGGGATCATAATTGGTAGAAGATATTAAATAAAAGGTTATGTTGATTTTAAATCAAATGAGAACAGCTCAGAGCAGGCAGAAAAGTTATGCGAATAACCGGAGAAAGGGTCTTTTTTTAGAGTTATGTGATCATGTCTTTCTCAATGTTTCTCCATAGTAGAGTGTGATATGTTTTGGTAAAAAGGGAAATCTGAGTCTGAGGTTCATTGGACCCTATAAAATCTATGATAAAGTTGGATCAATTTCTTATTGAGTGGCTTTACCTCCAAGTTTATCCCAGGTACACATTGATTTTCATGTTTTAATGTCGAGAAAGTATATGTCAGATCCATCTCATCATTGAAGTCCAAAGGTTGATTAGTTTGAAGAGAATCTCTCTTATAAAGAACAACCAGTCCAGATTCTTAACTGAAGAGAGAAAGTGATTTAGAATAAGGTGATTCACTAGGTGAAGGATTTCTATAAAAAACATATGGTTGAACAGGAAATGTGGGAATCTAAAAATTCTATGAGGTATAAATACCCCCAATTAGTTAATAAGTGAATAAAATTGTGAGGATGGAATTTAAAAAATGGGGGAAGTATGTTACATCCCAGGTAAACAAAGAATAATTTTTCCCTAATTTATTAATATTTTTGATTTAAATATAAATTTTACATTAAAGGGGACCTTATGTTTGATTGCGTACCTGATACGCAACAATGAGTTTCTTTGAAATCTTACATTGCACACTAATAATATAATAATATTATTGAAAATTTAGTAAACACCTTGTCGTTTTGTTGGCTGGAATTAATAGAACTAGCTACAATATAATTATACATTTTTGATTAATGTTTTTACATTTAACCAATAAAAGTTATATGCTTAAAATGTGAATGAATCTAATTTTAAGCATAAATTACATTAAAAGGTTGATTTACCACCTTTTGATAGTGATCCATCATTAAATATAGAACATGTCACTTTTATATGTTCTTTTTGAAAAAATAAAATTCTTTTTATGAATCGGGACATCAAAATTCACTTTGGGTAAAATTTTGGTATTTTTATAATAAATTTTAATTTTTGATGAATTGTAGAAAATAATGAATTTTAATTCCAATGACCTTTTAATATAAATTATTTATATGGTTATATTATCAATTTAATTGGTCATAAATTTAAATTACATTATATTTTTTTCCATTTAATCCAATGTTAAGAATTTTATGTAATTTCACTTTGAAATTGGACGTAAACAAGTGTCAGTCTTTTAATAGTTATTATTTCATAAATATACGCTTTTTGTTTTGACATCGGAAAATTAATTTTAAATTAATTTCTACCACTCATTTGTTTTGAATATAGAAAAATTGATTACATATTTTTAAATAGTAGGTCTAAACTGTGATAATATGTTACTTTTATTTTTATACATTTTAAATATTTCCTATTGTAAAAATTTTATTTACCATGGTTAAAGGGTAAATTTGGTAAATAAGGGTACAAAAATATTATAATAATAATATAAAATTACCCTAACATGTTTTGTAATCCTATTGGTTGATACATATCTTACCATATGCATCCTTGGGTCGAATTTGGGACCCCATGGAGCCACTTAAGTGTGATAGTGAAACTTTATTTTAATTAACTTAAAATAATCCAAAAATGACAAAAAAAAATATCATTTATTTAATCAATTATTACAAGGGGTTATATAAGTTATCATTTAGACTATAAATATTTACTGTAAAGAGAAAAATATTTCCTACATAATCGAATTATTTATATAATTTTCAGACATCACATAAATAAAATTATTTTTGACATAATAATGATGCAGTGTTTAACACATTAAAAAATGATTTAAATAAATAATATTATAATTATTAAAATAATATCCAAAACCTATCCAATTCTTATTGGATGATTTTATTTCGACCATGATTCATCTAATCTTTTACTTTAATATTTTTTGGTCCTTTAGAAACCAAAAATCATTATATAATAAAATAATATTTTCACACATTCCTAAAGAGCCCCTCCCCCTATGAAAAGCCCTTAACTCTAACCCATTTCTCACACCTCTCATGCCCCTTGGATCATCCAACCCATACCGAAATAAGATCTCAGGATCTATCTATTCCACCTATAATCCTTAACATTGGCATAAGGCACTCCAAAAAATCTATTTGGTTCAAACCAAATGGAGTTACACGAATTGAAGGTAACAATTTCCCTTAAATTCTTTTCTTTTATTTTACTTATCCAACCTCTAAACTCTTTTTATTATATTATTTAATAACAAAACTTGTATCCTCAATATATTAGTATGTTTTTTATTATAAGTATTGAAACTACACTTACAAACACCTCTATATAGTGGGTAAATCACATACTGTTTTTGTGGATTGAAAACTAATACCTCAAGAAATGATGATTGTTCAAATAACTCCTACAACCTATCACGGTGTCCATTAAGATAGAACTGTTTTTATATATGATATATATTATGTTTATGTTTTTTCTATTCTTCTGTATTTTTTATTTATAAGAATCCATTAAGGTTTCTATTATGGGTAAACATGATAATTTCATTTGAGGAAGTGCGGACTTCCGCCCCCTCAAAGTGATATGACTCGTTAATTCCATATGTTGGACATATAAAGGATGAAGTTAATGATATTATATATTATCTTAAACTGAAATTATATTATACCTATGTATCATTATGTTTTAATTCCATTAAAATAATAAATAGAAATGAAAGTTGCGTTAATGCGTACGTACGACATACCGACTTCATGAACGGTGCATTTCATTTCTTACCTCTAAATGTTATAAACAATTATAAATTCATGTATTTAATAAATATATATGATATATATGATATCTAAATAATGAACATCATTCTGGATATAATAAACTTTTGACCACATTAATAACTTGTAATTATAAGAAGTCTATTTTCGACTCAAGTACAAAATATCGAAAAAATAACCACTATTTACTTAAATGATTTCGTAATATTTATAAAATGGTAGTGAGATATATAAAATGAATAATAAAAATGAAAATTTTTCTTAATCAAGTGGAAATTAACTTTAGTTTATTATTCAGGAGATTAAAAATGAACGGGTCAAGTCAGAAAAGAGGTAATGGACTTCGTCTCAATCTCCTTTCATTAAGGCATATTTTTTTACGCGTCATTATTCTATATGGTGTATAAACCCCTTTGACCTTTAATTTCATTAAAAGGGAATATTTTTCTATGAAGTACTTTACTAAATGAAAATAATGAATCTGTCTTTTTAACATAAGCAGTGACAATGACCTTTCCGCCGATGCGAGTATTATTGGATATTTTGGCTTCATTAACAAGTCGTAATGTTTTTAAATGGAAAATAATACAATATACTCTTTTTTTTAATTTGGTTTTGAAATTTTTTTTATAATTGATTTGTTACATCAATATATTTAAATTATATATTGTGATTAGAATTTGGAAATGTAATCTTTCCATTATATTTGTTTTATGTGTTATGAATACGTTATGGTTCTTGGGAAATGTTACCTATACAGGTTGTTCCATGATTAACCTAGGGATAATGAGCCCAAGATATCTCTTCAATGCACTGGGTAATGTGATAGATGTAAACGTTAATATTTTTCCTAAGATATTTAACTAATATACTGGGAAGGGTTTTCCAAATACAAGTCCCTACGTCGCTGTGATAGCTAAAATGTAAGTATAGTATGGATTCCACAAGCTAACTTTATGAATTTTTTTTTTCTATGTGTTATTCATAAATATTATTATTTCATGAGTTATGTGAATGATCTTACATTTTGTATGCAATGATGAACTAATGTTATCTTTCATTGTTTAATAACCCTTACTAAGCTTCTTTATACTCATACCAAGTTTTGAAATGTTGTTCATAGGAATGAAAAATGAATAGGGTCAAGGATGAGTTCATGGAAATTCCATGCTGACTAAAAAAAGGGACTAGACATGACTCTTTCTTTCAACAGTTTTTATTTTATGAATAAAAATGTAAACTCAGTATAAGTGTCTACCTTGTAATTTTTGAGATGTAATTTAATATTTGTGGCCTAATTATCAAAAACACTAAACCTAAAAACATCCAAAATGTGAATTATTAATTTAATTTAATATTTTGTAATGTTTATGGCCAAGTCCTTATATTAAGAGGATCTCATGTAAGGTTAATTCAAGAGGTTAAATTCCTCTTTTCTTTTCTTTCATTTTCATGTTCCTCAATTCTTTTTTTCCTTCATAAACTTCCCTAATCCAAGTGGTATAACATCACTAGTACCATACATCTACTTGAATGTTATTATGATAATGGGATAATTCATCATTTTATCTCATTTACCCCTCATTTATGCTAAAAAGGAATCAGTATTCGACATGTGTAGATTTGTCTCATTTAAGTACGATAATTCATTTTATTTTATTTACATTATTAAAATCAAGTCATGAATCCATTTTCATGGTTGAAATATACTATAATATAAGTATTTTATCTTATGTAATGTTCTATAATCATTATTCACTAATGTTTTAAAATAATAATATAAAACAAGGTAATTGTGAGAAAAATCTCCAAATTAATCCAAGCATTTATCAATAACGTTTTATATAACGATTCACCTTCACTCCAAATAATTAAATAAATATTATAACCATGAAATATTATTAAATTTAATTAATAAAGAATTAAATCAATTCTATACTTAAACAACCATCTTACATGAACTTCCATAATCTCATATAAGTTAGACGGTGATGAATATTACAAAAATGAGCTCTCATTAACAATGAAAACGATCACCTTAACCCATCTAATAGGCCCAAGTGAATATAATAAACAGAAAATAATAAAAGTAAATGTATAAATGGTTCTGTAATTTTTAATTAATAATCCTAATTTGGTTATTCACGTCATTAAGATCAAGCAATGAACACCCTCGAATTTAAGCTTAGGGATCCTCTCTCTCGCTTTTATTAAATAATCTCCCATATGTTGGGTCCTTTTATTTATAATTCCTAATGAAAGGGAATGTTTTATCACATCCCCCATACTGAACTTATGATATTTAAATTATGGGATACCCCTTTACCACTCATTAATCCCTCTTAAGAATAAATTTTACCTTGGTGAAATGTTTGTAAGGCTTTTCTACCCCAATATCCATTCCCTTTAAATTTACTGTTATTATCTAAATACCTCATTAAAATTATAAATTATTATTATGTACTAAACATAATGTTTGTTTTAATGTTTTATATAATTTTTCCAATTATATTCCTTCTTTATTCTATTGGGGTAACATGTTTAAAAGGATCTTTCCAGAATTCTACTCAAAATACAAGCTCGATTCGAGGAACTTCTTAAATTAAAAACAATTTTTATGTTCACCATATATTATGTTTTAATCTATATTTATCATTCTAAAATCACTAATTTTAACATGAAAACTCTATTCTGGTTTATTTTTTGTTTTAAGATAGAAACCATGTCTTTGGACTTTAAAATATTATCAATGAATTCCACAAACCACACTAAAATGAATTAATTATAATGATTCTTTGAAAACACGTTTTACATGATTCCACTTAAATGGTTCTACTTTAATTCATTTTATATAATTTAAAAATAAATACATTTTATTTTTTGGGGTATACATGCATCCTATCTGATATCATGGAAAATAAAAATGATATTCCAAAAGAACTTTTATTTCAAATGTAAAGGAGAGTTTTCTCATCTCACATAAACATTAATGAAGTGTATTGCTTTTTGACCGCTTATTCCATACATGTGGTGTATGTAAATACATTTGGTATGTCACATAATGAAACAATTTATTCTCACTATATTCTAAGGGATTATGATTTGATTGTTTCAATGTTGTATGACACACTTTGCAATGTCAAAAGATTATTTACTCAATAATTTTTCTGTGTTCTCAATCAAAAGTATATTCATTTAAGAAAAATATACTTGTTGAATCTTTTAATTCATTGATATTTATATCCTATGATATCATCAACAATATGTTGTTTAAGGGATTCTGATTTGTTTTCAAGTGGATGCACTATCATGATACCAGTCAACGTATTAATCTGCATAAATGGTGTTTATGTTTAATGATTGGGGGGAGTTATTTAAAATTCATATAATAGTTTCAATAAGAATTTATATGTTGATTATGTTCACCCCTTCTATAATATTAATTCATTTGACTTAGAATTTGTCTTTTTAGGCCCTCTATAGCCCATCAATGCTTTTGTAGGTCTCATGAGACAAATAGTTATGGAATTGGAAGGGGACTTTTCCCATTTTTAGATATGGTTTTGTTTGAAGCCTTAACCATTTTTATGTGTCTTGGATGTGGCCTGGTCAGAATGATATTAAAATTATATTATATGAATTTCCCTCATTATTAAACTAGTAATTGAGAGTTCATGAGGTTATTATACTTATTTAATTCCCTTGTTTATTGTTTAATATGTAATTATTTATTCGTCTCTTATTCTAACCATTATTTGTTAATGATTTTAATGGAATGTTTTTAGTAATTCACCGTACCTAATTTTTATGTTCATGATTTATTATGTTGTATTTCTTACCATAAGTGAGAATTTGATATCACCCCATTATTATATTTTGTCCTTCCAGGTTATGTTGATGATTATTCAGTGAATGAATTACTTGGTAAATCTAAGAGATAATGGGATTTTCTTGTTGAAGTTATTATGTTGTTTTTAGTTTGGAGTTGTAATTTTGAAACCTAGTATATATATTGTTTCCAACACACCTAACAGGATCGGCCATTTTGGATTCATCTTACTTATATCTATTCTAATGTAATAAAATAAGAAACTAAATCTGAGCCTCTAGGGTTAGGGAATTATAGTTTGTATCATTGGAAGTTCAGTAGAAAACAAGGAAACTAGATATTAAAAAATTAGATTAGTGAACATACCCCTAATAAATAATTTTGGTCTTAGAATACATGGTCAACCTATAATTTTGGTAAGTAATAGAGTAATTTGTTTGTAAATAAAATACATCCTTTTCTAGATAAGAACAAGTAGTGGTGGCTTTAGCACAAATGTATCTTAGGGTAAAACACAACATTGATATATACTCGAATGAGAACTAATACCCCCCCAATTTTCCTAGCTACACTCTTGGTTTTACACTCATGGGGGATATGATTTGGTAAATCCATAATCTTATTAAAACCCATTTTGAATAATTTATTTCCCCAATGTAACCAATTTATATGCTTCTATGATTTACGATGTCTAAAATTATGTTTTGTGTAATACCATATTTATAGATTGAGCGAGGTCATAATTTTATGAGCTAATACATTATATGTAATGAGTAGTAATGGGACCAATAATAAAGAATGATAAATTCACCAATTCACATGATTCAAAGTGTAATAAGTATCCTATCTTTGAAGGTATTCAACAATCGTTTCAAAGGAATGTAGTCTCTAAAGGATTCAAATCATATGAAGAAATAGTATCATGTGTTTACAAGGTTTTTAAGGAATTCTATGGGTCATATGTAATTTAAGGAAAAAAATGAAGAATATTATGGTAGAGAGAATAATGGATAAAGGGAATAACAGGAATAAGGGTTTTCCCAAATGTGATAACTCTACATAGAATCAAACTGGAAAATTAATGAATGAAATGGGAGATTTTTATAAGGGTGGAGAAAATAGATGCCATGTTTGTGTTTGAAAGGGTATGAAAAATGTTTCCAATGTATAATTATATAACTAAAATGAGATGATAATGTATGTGAATCAAAATCAGATGTGTCAAGGGAATATAAACCAAATGATGTTACTAGATAAAGATCAAGTTATGACGCAACCACCAATGAAGGGGAATGATTAATATAACTAATGAACAAAACATGTCTTTGGAATATATTAAAATCAATAAACTAGATAAATTAATTATAAAATATATGAGGATTGTATTGTAGTACTTTTTGTTTAATGATTTCATGTCATATGATTAATTGTACTAATGAAAACTGACACTGTGGAAAATCATATTTTTGAAAATATATGGTCGAGGGATAGAAAAATAAAATTATGTTCATAATACAATGATGTCAATTTCATATTATAGAGATGATATATATATATAAATTAACTTGGATAGTACTAACTATAACTGGAATGATTATAATGTGTTGGATCTTGATTTTTTTGAATGTTAAACCATTTATGATGTTGTTTAAATTGATAATTGTATGAGGATTTAGAGCTTAATGACACCACATGATATAAAATATGATAAGAGTCGATATATATTTCGTTAAAGGAACAATAAATGGATAAAATCATTTTTATGATATATAAACTTAAATTTATACACTTATAGAGTGGAATATTCCCTAACACTACAAAAAGGGTCTCAAATGTTGTTATATAATCATAATCATTGATAAATTTAATGAAATTTTTCATACCTTCAATTAACTGTATTATTGTTATCTAAAATCATCTAAACCCATTTTCTATCAATAGATATTCATAGTTAGGTTTTTCTTCTATGCCAGGGTTTTCAATTCCAATAAATTTCACTCCATTAAAAAGGATAATTGATTGATTGATTTATTTATTATTATTATTTTTATTATATGATGAAAACTTGTACCTTATCCTTTTTAATTAGGATATTATATTATACCTTTTTCTGATATGTGTTTTTCACAAGGAAATTTTAATGTAACCAATAATAACATCAAAAGTGTAATATCAAATTTCACCGATGAAATTTTTAAGAGGGGATAATTTAACACCCTATGATTTTGAAAATAATTTTAATATTTAATTCATGAAATAACGACTATCTATAAGAACCATTTTTTATAATCTATAGATTAAATATAATTTAACCAGCCCAATGATTTGAATTTCAAAAAATCTGACATGCACAGTTGTGATCGGTAATTTATTTAGAGTCTTATATGACCATCAATTTTTTTGTAAATATTAACAAAACCTTATGAATAGTAATGTTTCTCTTATGAATAGTGACATACCCGTATGAATAGTAACCTCTCCTATGATAGTATATATATGGGATTTAAGTGAAAGTATGATGTACCTATGTTTTGGAATAGGTAAATAAATGTTTTAAAAACTGTATTTTTCTTTTAAATTATGATTTAAATTTAAAATTAAATTAATCATGTATAGAAAATTATTTCTGTAAAATGAAAATCAACTTTTTAATCTCTATGTCAAAAAATGTTGAGGGTGAATGTTTTTTATTTTTCTGAAATACAAGAATTTTTCGTGAATAGTAAAATATGATAATATAAAATAAATTATAAATATTAGATTTGAGGAGTCATTAATGATGTTTTGCTGAGGTAAAGAACCAATTGATCAAACTCACATGAAATTATTACTATATTTGGTCATATATTCATCACTATTTCTTTTCTTATGGAAAAATATTAATTTAATGATTAAAATATTAAGAAAACCCTCATCCTCTCCACTATAAATACCATTTCTTCCACCCTCTCCTACTAACTCCTATAAAGCCTTGTGCCATATTTAGATTCACCCCAAATCTCCTCCCAAGATCTTCCCCCATGACCAGTATCTCTTGGAGTCATAAAAAACCAAATCCACTTCCCTTAAGAGGCTCTTAAAAAAGGATAAATCAAGATTTAAAATTACACTTTTATTTTTGTTCAATTTTCATGTTCCTTTGTTCTATTTTATTTACTATACTCTACCCATCCAAAAGGTATGAAATATCCAGTACCATAAATTTATTGTATTTTATTATTCTAATGTGATAATTAATCTTTATCTCTCCCTTCCCCCTCATTTATGCTAAAAATGAATCATCGCCTGAGATATGTTGATTTGTCCCATTCAAGGATGACGATGCATTCAATTTGATTTAAATTATTCAACTATAATCACGTAACCATTTTTATGGTTGATCCAAACTGTTGAATATGCATTTTTTCTTATGTAATGTTTGGTAAAACTTATTCAATCATGATGTAAAATAATAATACAAAAAACTAATTGTGAGAAAAATCACAAAATTAATCCAAAGGATTATCATTAATGTTTTATAAAATGATTCACCATCACTTCATATAATAAAATGAATTTTATAACCACATAATCTTTTGACTGTTCATTATTAAAATATAAAATCAATTTTGGACATCCAATCCCATATTACATGAACTACCATACTTTTTTATAAGTCTGCCGATCATGAATATTATGAAAACGAGAACTCACTAACAATGAAATTGAATCAATTTGCCCATGAAAAAGGCCACAAATGATCTTCATAAAGTCATAATAAACCAAATATAACTATAAATAATTCATAAATTGTTAAATAATTAACAGAATTTAGTTATTTAGGTCATTGAGATCATACGAAGAACACCCTCAAATTTAAGGTAAGGGACTCACTCTCTCCCATTTATTCAAGGATACCATATGTTTTTTCCTTTTATATTTAATTACCAATTATGGGGAATGTCTTAGAACCTCCCCCATACATACCTTATGATTTATAAATTATAGTAAACCAATTAACCTCTCGTTGAGCCCTCACAAGAACACATGTTACCTTGACGAAGTGTTTGTAAGGTTTTTCAACCTGAATCTTCATTTCCGTTCGGGTTACTGTTATTCTTTACATACCTCAATAAAATTATAAATTATTATTATTTAATCATCCTATATTTTGTTTGAATGTTCTATATGATTTTACCAACATGAATCATTCTTTATTTTATCATCATTACATGTTTTCAAATATTCTTTCAAGAATTCTTCCACAAATAAAATCCTAATTCAAGGAACATATTGAATTCTTATTTATTTTGAAGTTCACTCTATAATCTATTTTAATCCATATTTTTCTACATAAAATAACACACTTTCACATGAAAAAATATATTTTCATTCATTACTGGTCTTATGAATAAATACATTCCTCTAAACTTTAAAATCAATTTAATATTTTCCTTAAACCACACTAAAATGTTTTAATTATAAATATTAATTAAAAACACATTTTACATTATATTAATTAAGTGGGACTACATTTTTGTGGTGAATATAATTCCAAAGATAATAACCTTTAATTTTTTGGAAATACTTGTTTACAAAATGATTTGATTGGAAATAAGAATTATTTTCTAAAATAACTCTTATTTCATGTGAAAAAAAAATTTATCGTCTCACATTAACTTTTATATAGTGTATTCCATATTCACAACTTATTACATGAATTTGGTATATGTAATTCCCTTTGGTATATCATATAAAGAGTCTCATTATTCTCATGTTATTCTATGGAATTATGATTTGAATGTTTCAATGTAATAAGGGACACTTTGGAATGTTTAATGATTATTTACTCAGGAATTTTTCAATGGTATCATTTAAAAGAATCTTTATCTAAGACAACATACCATGTTGAATATTGTACTTAATTTAGAATTATCAATTATGATATCATATAAAATATATTTTTGATGGGTTTCTTAATAGTTTGATAATGGATGTACTATCTGGATACCAGTCACAATATTACTCTAAATGGTCAGTGTTTATGCTAAATGATAGGGGAGAGTTATTTAAATTTCATATGTATGTTTCAATATTAATATATATGTTGATTATGTTTACCTCATTCATATGAATAATGCATTATACTTAATAAGTGATGTGTGGGGCCCACTATATCCCTTGATGCATAGGTAGGTCTTATGAGACAAATAGATATAGACTTTGCTGAAGATTTTTACATTTTTTGATATAATTTTGGCATTTGAGTTAATCATTTTTATATGTCTTGGTCAGGGCCTTGATGGTATGTTTTAGATTGTCTGATATATACATTTCCCTCATTATGAATCTAGTAATTTAAATTTCATGAGGTTGTTCAATATATTGAATACCCATGTTTAATCTTTAATATGGAGTTATTTATTCCTCTCTTATATCAGCTTTAATGTGTTCATGTTCATTTCAAAGGAACGTTTTTTTAGTTATTTACCTTGAAAAATGTTTATGTTTATGATATCTTCCACTATATTTCTTACCCTTAATGATCATTTTAGTTCATCCCTTATTATGTTTTATCCTTCCTGGTTGTGAGGATTATTATACTATGAATTTATAGTCAGGTTAATATCAGATATTATGTGTTTTTCTATAGAATCTATTATGTAGTTTTTTGTTTCAATTTGTAAATTTGAACTCTGGTATTTATCTTGTTTCCAAACCAACTAAACTAATCAGTACTTATAGAGTTATCTTCCTTGAATCAATGACAAAGTAATAATAGATGGCACTAACTTTGTTCTTCTGGGTTCAGGGAATTGCTTATATTATACGAAAATAATACATTAAAAGAAAACCAATGGTTTTTGATTTTTTTTCAAAAATAAAGATTAATCATGTAGTGCACATATAATATAAAATTAAATTTGGACCATTTTAGAAAATTATAAAAAAAATATAAAAATCATTTTCGAATATATCAATTATTAACTATCTTATAGTGAATTTTTTGGATTTTTATAAAAAAATATCATTGTTTATTTAATAATGAAAAAAATGAATTTTAATTTAAATCTACCATTTAATTTAATTAATTTACAACATTATACTATAATTTAAGTTGGTTTTAATGTATAATCAGTTCAGATATACATCATTAAATCCAATTTAGGTCATTGGAATTAATTTATTATTGATATTGGAAATAAATGTTTTTAAAAACATAATCATATTCTTTTTAAAAACCTAGTTTCTTATCACGTCTATGGAATTAATTTTAAATTAAAATTTTAAATTTATATAATTTAATTTGTATAATTGTATTTAAATGTTTTAATAATCCTTATTTAAAATTTATATTGGTTTTAACTTGATTTTTGACCAAAATTAATATTGAATGATTTGAAACATATTTACAGTAGTTAACGTAAAACTGGATTTGGGGGGGGGGAGGGTTAACTACAATGATAATAGTCAAATAACATATAATATTTTATTACCACTGTAAAATAAATTTTTATATAGGAAATAAAATTTTAAAAAATATGAAAATAGTTTTTGATATTCTTTTGAATTTCACCCACATAATATGTTATGTAAAGAAAAAAGAGAAAATTATAATTCTCTTATATTTAAAAATTTTAAAGTCAGAGGATAGGGAAAAAACAACATATGTTCTAGTATATATATTGGTTTTAAATATAAATATTTTTTATCTTGATAATTTATTTAAATTTTTTATATGGCATGATTACATAAAATGTGTAAGAAAATCCAACACATTATGTATTTAGTTAATAAATAAATAAAATAAATGATACTAATACTGGAAAAAGTGAACTAAATACAATGAATTATTATGTTAAATTATATTTTAGTTGTATATATTAGTCTAAATTGGTCTGGAAATAGTTCATTTTAAATTGATCATTGTCTTGATATTTTAATATTTTAAATTAATTTAATAATTTAACAATTTAAATTATTTATATTTAATAATTAATGATATTTAATTTAATTATTTAAAATATATAAATATCATGTATTTATCCTAGTGAATTTTTTTTTAATAAATATAAAAAAGTATCCATTAATGAATTTTTTTTCTATTATAATTGCTATACTGATCGTTAAATAGTAAAAACTTAGTTAGATCTATTATGGTTAATGCATTGTTTCAAGATGTTACATGTGCTTGTGTTAATATTTAATTCTAACACACATAATATTTATAAATTAAAAATTATAAATAATACTTCAAAATCAATTTGATGATATTATAGAAAAAGGATCACTAAAATTTATTCCTAAAAGATAAATTACCATGGTTAAAAAACTAGTTACCGTATTGAAAACCAAAAATGATTAAAATGAAAATACATATATGTTTTGTAACGAAATGTGAAAAAAATTTATTTCAGTTTATGTTGGAAGTGAGGCCCAACCATATAATCCTTACACACCTTTAATTATCATATATTTATCAACATGAGGTAATATTGACCCCCCTAAATTTAATAGTTTCTATTTTTTATAACAATGTCAGTCCACCTCAACTATAAATGTTAAATCACACTACCTACATCCTCCAACCTATAACAAAATATGGATCTATGAATATCTATAAAAATACCTTCAAAAATTTTCTTCAATCATTGTAGAAGCCTTATTTTGGAAAAAATATATCCAATCATCAAATTAGTGTTATTTTAATGAGGATACTCAAAGGAGAGGTATTACATAAAATGGTACACACTATAAAAAAATATGTTGTATAATAATCATCCATTTGTCAAACAAACTACCATGTCATGAACCCATGCAGTTCATTTTTCTATTAAAATTATTAATTTTTGGGAATAATGAAGAATTTATATTCTATATATGATATATATTAAATATATGATGTTTTTAATCTTCATAAATAATTAAACCATAAATCACATAGTGCTTTCAATTTTTTTAATTTAACAACGTCGTTCACTTCTACGATAGACTACACGTCACCAAGTGATGGGATTCATTCATTCATTACATGGAATATATGAAGGATGGTTTTTAAAAATATATGTGATATATATGACTTAATATTGATTTATTAATGATGATATATATAAACATATATCATTAACTTTTATTTCTATCTATATGATAAGAAAATAGAAACAATATTCATGCATATATATGGCCTATCATATCCACAAATGATGTATTTAATTTCCTATTAATAAATATTATGGATTCATATAAATCAATATATAATGAATATATATGCTATTTATATCATGTTTACATTATGGATATGATAAAACAATGATCATTGTATGGGGACCAAAAAAGAAAGTCAAAAATTTGATAAATGAAGATATTATTTCCTGAAAAGTTACATTAACATGGAATAGTTACAAAACTAGTAATTAATGATAATATGAAAATATTATATGGTATTATATATATATTTGTGTTTTTATGATTATATAATATATTAATAATAAACATATAGTTATTAAACATGAGGGATTACTGAGTACAATGGAAGTCAAGACATAAGGTTATGGGATTTCTAGTCTCACTATTATTTCTAAGAGACTTATGCCATATTCACGACTCATTTCGTTTATTAGGTGTACATGTAGACCAATAACTTTATAAATAATGAATATACATCATTTAATTATAATTAATGTTTTTATTTTTTTTATTCATTCATGGAGATTATGATTCAAAAGATATATGAGATGTAGGTGATATTTTCGGAAATATTCCTTCTTTGATACATATGCTATGTCATGTACCAATATTGTTTCACATGGTGGATATAATCACCATTTCAAATTTAATAGTATGAATAAATTTATACTCCTGATATTTTTTGTAACATTTTATGTAATTCCTTCACGGGGATAATGATTCAATGATACTAGAGTGTTAATGATTTGATATTACAATGTAATCAATTATGGAGATTATTTGTGATTAAGTTTCCAATGTTAAAATATATTGATATACCACAAAATAATTATCATGAATGTTAATTTCCTATATTTATTCATGATATTTTAATTAAATAGTACCATTTTTTTACACCATTGGGATAATGATAATTGAGAAAAAAATAGTAAATCCACATTAATTTTTCTCTTCAGCATGTAATATGTATTTTTCAAAAACAATCTTTTATAAAAAAATTTAAAAATATATTTAAATATAAATTTATTCTTATTTTATAGGAATATTTTATTGAAAATTTTTGTTGATTTATAACATGTTATAAATGATCTAAAAATACTCCATTTGTTTTCATGGTATTTTTCTAAGAAAAACGATCATAAAATTTTTAATGTTTGAAAATTATTTTTTCAAAATTGTTGGTTATCTTCCTTAAGAAATGATTAAATGTTTCATAAATTCTATTTTATAAGTTTTAATTGTTTTTAAATAAAATCAATTTCATAATGTTCTATGTTTTGAAAAATAATTTTCAATGAAAATATATTTTCATTATGAAATGTTTTATATAGTCTCTCTAAAATATATTCCTTCTAAGATTAGATAATTTTAGGTCATATAGGATTTACTAGGGATATTATCAAAATATACCATTCTTATTTTTTTCATTTAATGTGTTTCTTTTATGATGATAACAGATTCATAAAACTTATTTCTCTTCCATGCATTATACCATGAGGAAATGAATAAGAAATGTGCTTCCTTTGAAGGGTTATTGTAGGATTAAATGATTATCAGACTGCTCACTTTTCAACATGTTATGATATGAAGAAATATATACGAAACCCTTTTCATTTGATGGGTAATGATATTATGGATGTTTTATGATCTTATGAAACATAGATTTATGAAATTTATTATACAATTATGGTTATGATATAATCAAGGAAACTGGTTATAATATAACCAAAGATGGGTTGGAAATATATTTACCTCAAATTAATTTGGTATATATATATATATATCTCAGGAGTTATATAGTAATGCAATGTGGAGTTCACTCAGTTCAATAAGGTATTTTTCCACTATTTTTGTTTTTTTAGTGAACAAATTCCACTATAATGAAAGGGTTTTCATTGGGGATGGTGGTGTGTTCGTCATAGAAGGTATATCCATCAAAAATAATTATACACAGGTTTCTTGACCAATCCTAAAATAGGGATCATTTTCTGTCTTCTCATACCTGAAGGAGGGTTTATAGAAGGCCACCCGAGGCCCAAAGTTGGTATATGGGTGGTTAGTTGAGGCTTATTAGGTTATGAATATCTTGTTTGGTAGTATTGACATATGATTTCCCATTTATATGAGTATCAAAAAAATATATGTATTATGTAAAATATATTCCCTCATGTATTATGTTCTTTTGTTATATTATTCATGTATTATGTATTTATTTATAGGAAGATATTAATGAGAGTCATTGAAGATATTTATCTAAATAGGAATAATCTATTCCATGAAAACAATGATATTAAACTATTATGGTCCTCATTCATTTTTTTGTGTAATGTAATTAATATTAACCTAAAACATGTAATCACCATATAGGTGAAGCATGGATCACTATATGAAAAACCAAAATAGTCTACAAGACACTACCAATCTTCTCTAGCCTTGAAAAATATAATCCAAACAAAAATATCTACTAAATCATGAATCCTTTGGAATCATCCCTATCCATCATATATATATGGTCAACATGAAATAATAAATAAGTTCTAGATGTCCACTAACATTATAATAAAGGATAGTATGAATAAATTTTATTATTCCGCTGTAACACCAAAATATTTTCTGAAATAATTTCTTTGAATTCATGTATTTCCTTTGATGGATTTCGTTGAACACTACAAAAAGTTAGGTTTTATTTATTAAAAAATACCATGTTAATATTTAACTACACACAGCAATGAATTTATATTTTTCAATAGGAAAAACTCTATTTAGCTTTTATTACACACAATACCGAGTATTACTGAATATTATAAATTTTATTATTTAAAATAAATATTATCTCATAATTAATAAATTGGTGCCTGTAAATTGGACTAAACATAATATGAAATTATATAGTTTCATTAATTAGTCAGCAATTAAGCATAAATATATATAAAATAAAATTTATTATACAATAATTTTTTTGTAAAAAAATTATTTTTATGGGACACATGTGTTTTATCTTAAAAAATAAAATTAATTACAAATAATGGATGATGTTAATTAATTTTATATAATATATAATAAATAATATTTTTTATATTATTCCAATATATTTTATAGGTATATAATAATATCAAATAAAATTTTACTCATAAAAATCAATATATTTGTAAAAGCAGTTCTGTCGTATTTTAATGAAGCCCCTGTTTGAAAACTAAATTTTAACAACATTATAAACTTTATTTGGGAAAAAATATACTTCAATTTTGAAATAATTAAGTCAATAATAACTTTGGGAGAGGTTCTGACATTTTTCTAATAAGATTATTATTTTTATAAATAGTGAAAAATAATGACTTTTAATTGAAAGATTCATTTTTTTGAATTATTTATATTGAAAAAATATATTTTAAATTGGGTTTAATGTATAATTACATCCACTAAACATATACTAACTAAAAATTGGTTATCTTAATAAATTATATATATATAAATTCATTATAAAAACATTATAATCATTTGAATGTTTTTTCTTAAAAACATGCCCTGTCATCAAGATTATGACATTACATTTAAAATAAATTATTCCACTCATTTTTATTGAATTTTTTAAAATGGAATCCATATTTGGAATTATAATAATTTCTAATTTTTTTATTTCAAAAAAAAGTATCATGTTTAATAGTGAATAATGTTAAAATTAATTATAATTATTAAGTTAAAAATATGATTACATAATGTTTAAACATAGAATATTAGGTGTAAAATTCCCTAATAACTTGTAAAACATCCATTTTATGTAAATATTTCACCCCATAATTGATTTAGATACATTTTATATGGTTTATTGTGTTAATATTCAATGAATGTGACCTATATAATATGTTATGTAATGAAAAGACAAAAAATATACCCTCTTTACCTTTAAAATTTACATCACTTTGGGATTGAGGAAAAACAGAATCATATTGGTTACAAATATTATTTTAAAGGGTAAACTAGTTTTATATCATGAAAATTTATTTTAGTTATATATATATATTTAATAATTAATATAAATTATTAAGAAATACCAACGTAGTGATTCCTTTTTTTCTTAATTAACTAAATTAAATAAAGATGAAAATATTAAAGGTGATTTAAATTGAATGAGTTATTATCATTGAAACATTTATTAGATTAATATTTCATAATAAATAGTATTTAAAATTAATACATTCAAATTATATTCTTTAATTGAAATTTTTAAACTTAAATAAAATAACTAATGTCAAAATTTTAATGAATGTTATTTTTATAATAAATGATATTTGATTAAATGATATAAAATTTATAATAACCCGGTTTTTTCCTAGATATTCGTTAGTGTTATTAAATATTTTAAATGTTCCTTCTATGGACTAATGAATATTTTATAATAAACATTGTAATAACCCAGATAATCTTTTCAGGTACGATCTTGCATTCTGGTTGTTTTTTATAAAACGTTGAGTTTCTAGAAAATTATGGAGTATGTACTGTGTACATTAAGTACCCACCCTATACCCAATTGCTGTTGGTGACTGTGTACTGGCAGTGTAATGGCTGAGTACATGTCCATGTGTGGTGACCAGGAAACTGCCTAAAGTAGAGGCCGGAAAAGACAAGTACACAACATGTACTTTTAAAGAACTTGTCGTGTACTCTCATTTTATTTCATTAAAAGGACCAGGGTCACGTTTGATTAATAGAACCATCATATTCTCAACCTATCTCCTCTAGGAGAGAACGAGACAACCATATCCTCACCGAGCCCCTAGATCGTCGACCGTTCTCTGATCCGAACTCTGTTATTTCTATTGGAAAAGCATCATTGAGTTCTTCTTTATTCTTGTACTTTATCTCTTGATTTGTCCCCTTTTGTGAGATATCCTCAATTGAATGTATTTAACATTTTTGTAGATCTATGGTGTTCTAGGGAAATTCTAGAAAATAGATTCACGTATATTGTTCATACAACGTCGAGGTTGGTAGTTTGTGCCTTTCCATAAATAGTCTTTGAAATATATATCCAAAAGTTCCCAATACCCAATTATGGGGTGTTGCATATTTATGATTTTTAGGATTGTTATTTCCTTCTATGACTTGTTTAATTTGATAGAGGTTAATTATTTTGAATATGGTTAATATTTCCATGCTATGGATGTTTTTCCCATGATTGCTGGTTTTGAACAGTTGGTCAAGCTTCACCTGCTAGATTGCTGCCTTGCCTTCCATGCCCTGTATTTTAGAATGGAGTGATTTTATCATATATGATTTAGACTATTTATCCATGTAGTTATAGAGGTTTACATGGGCTTCCATGCATCTTTTGTTCATGATTTACTTACACATGGTTGTGGGAACCTGTTGTATTAGACCATATGGAGAATAGATATTGAGGGATTCTCTAGAGTGTATATTTTATTGTTACGTTGTGAGACCATTGGGGGATGTAAACTAGTCCCCCTTAGAGTGTATGTATTTTACTCAATATGGGCCATATGGGGAATTGGAAGTTGAGTGCTTCCATAGAGTGCCTACTAGTTACAGATAAGAGACCTCATGGGGAATTGACGATGAGTGATTTCATAGAGATTCTTTTCTAAATCTGAACTAGAGGGGTTAAACAATGACAACTTCCTATAGGGTCGATTTTGTTTGATTTGGATGAACCATAGGGGTTAGGCTGTGAGTACTTCTCAGATTGTTACCTATTTTTGATTAGATGCTTACTTGATATAAGAAAGTCGAATTCAATTGAACTGTAAGATTGTTTACTTTTGAGAACATTACTATTTACTGCTTCTTTTCCATATAGACTGACATATATATTCACTGACTATTGGGCATGATCATTGGGTGGTTGCCTACAAGGATTCATCTCACATCCTAGTTGGGTCATGCTTTTGAGCCCAAACAGATTATATTGTTGTAGATCTAGATAAGGGAAATCACCCTTCTACATCAGGTACTTGGCTGCTTTGGACCTGCAGCGCATGGGGCCAAGATGAGGTGTGCGATGCAATGGAGTTGTTTTCTTACCTTTCCTTGTATTATTGTTTAGTATTTTATTCCATCATTGTTAATTTTTTGTTTTCATTCTTAGACATATGAATCATGCATCATATATATATATGTGATCAGTTTTTATTACTTCCCGTATTCTACTATTTACAGTTGAATGGAATTATTACTACATCCTTTATTGTTATTTGTTTATTTCCACTATGTTACTCTTCTAATTAGGGCATAGTTTTCCCACAATCACACCCAAGGCCCTCACTGCAAGTCAGAAGCCTCTGGTGTTTCGGGAACTGTGCTTGAGGCCATGTGACCAACTAGGCACGGGGCACCTCTAGGTGGCTTCTAGAACCCGGTCATTACAAAGTGGTATTAGTGGAATTATTTTTTTCATGACATACATTTTAGAGCCTCTATCTAGGGATAGTATGTAATATGTAATTGGTAATAAGTTGTGCCCAGGAGTAGCTATTCTTTGTACAAAGAGAAGAAAATTTACGTCGGTTATTGAAATTTTTATGGTTTTTCAATATTACAGTTTATTTGATTTCACTATTGGGTGATTCATAGGTTTTTTACTATTATTGTCGATGAAATTGAGGTTCTATTTTTGTTTCAACCTGATGAGATTAGGGTATTCCATCTCATGCAACATGTAGGCACTTGTTAGAAATCACATGTCATGTATTCCTATGATTCATTTTGGGTTGCTTTAGTGATTGCATGTTTTTGTGATATATTTTTTGCTAGATATGCATACTATTGTGAAATATTCCTTCATATAATATCTACTTTTGATAGGGTATTGAACTGTGTAATGTTTTGTTTGAATGAACACAAAATGTTGGTTCTTGAGGTGTTAGGGGCCCTCATAGACCGGAATTTGGTGGATTGTTGCACTGTTATACTTGTATATGGAATGTATAAGATTCCCAACATTGATTCATGTGTAGTATGGGACCACACAGAATAGAATTTGGAACATTAATGTTCATTTTATTATTTTTATGGGTTTCATAGTAGTTTCTAAGGCTTACTATCTAGAAAAACCCATAATACATGGTGTGAATTTCTGAATACATGCCATGTGTCCATCTATTGTAGAAATAACTGTTTTTAATAAGTACACACCTTGTACTATATGTACACATCATTTACCCTCTAACTGTATCACTGGTTGGGTGGGCAGAGATAGGGTGTTTGGGAAATTTTTGGTAGCACACGTCGTGTACTAGATGTACAAATTGTGTTGTATAAACTGTGTGTCCACCCATGTGATGAATGACACTGATTGATGAAACATAATTTATACACACTATATCAAGATTGAAAAAAAAATTAGTGTAACCCATATAGCTGGAAGTGTGACTAACAACACGGCATCATAAAATCCTTCTAGTACAGGTCGTGTCTATAGAAAACATGTTTTTTAAAGTCAAATGTGTGTCCAAACGTGTGACTAACAACATGGGAAATTGTATCCAAAGCGGTACACATTGTGTCTAGCACAAATAGGTCATGTAGTCCTACCATAGGTGAACCGTGTGGGCTAGTCATGTAGAATAACTCAGATATAGGAAAAGAATCAAATATACACTGTGTCTTGGGAGAACACGTGCATGTGTATGGAGTGTTAGACAAGCAGTTTTGGTAGAAGTAGATGCCCATGTAAAGGATTATTGGAACACATCATTTGGGAATTATAAACACTGTGTATTCATGTTTTAGAGGCCATGAATGATTTCTTTCTCTTGTTTCCTTCTTACACTTCTAGTTTTCAGTCCTTGATAATAATTATGTAAGTTGTGCACTTGACCATGAATAGTAATCCCATCGAGATGTCCTCCGGTTGTACGCTAGATTCTGGGCAGTGATCCAACACTGGATATGGTTGATCAGAGAATACCAGTTGATCCTCCTATTGTTCCAGTCTTGGAACCAGTCGTTATTCCAGACATAGGTGCGAGTACACAGTTCTAAGATGGCGTTATGATGTTCTTGCATACCTTCTGAGGAGTACCCCCACTAGCCCTGTCAATGGAAGAATTGACACGAGTCTTCCATCTAAATCAACCTCCAACATTCATAGGGGAAGGAGTCCTTATTCTATAGAGTTTTTTGCTAGAATCCATGATTTCTATCTTTGAGAATCAAGAGATACATCACAATATGAGGTTCAAGATCAATATGTATATGCTTGGAGGCTCCACCAAGAGATGATGGGATGTGATCTAACAAGCATGACACAAATAGCTCATGGCTTGGGAAGAGTTCCAGTGTCCATTATACGATTACTTCTACCTAGAGACATTGAGTGATGATCGAGCCAAAGAGTCCTTGAGTCTGGAGTATGGTACTCTCTCTATCATGGCGTACTCTTCTCATTTTATAGAGCTTCAACTCTTCACACATACCCAAGTAGGTGATGATTTATTCCTGGAAAGGAAGTTTGTGAATAGTCTCAAGCATGACATCCAATTTCAGGTGAATATCTTCATGTTTAACTCCATCACATCCATAGTCAACCAGATGTTGATCACATGGTGAAATTTGAAGGATTTTGGAGCTATGATCTAGGACGTCTCAGCATCTAGAGTTGGTACCCCTCCTACTAACACCATGAAGCAACGTAGGGAGTATACACACGGGGATCCAAGGAAGTAGGATACTTCTTAAGGGAGCCAGGTAGTATGTTACCAGTGTGGGAAGGTCAGGCATATGATGCCAAATTTCTCGATAGACCATGTGGACTGCTGATCATGTGGAATGATGGGGCACCAATAGTGTTTCAGTCAGTTTTTCTAACCAAAAGCAGGTAAGTTGGGATCCCCATTGAATCCCCATTCAAGAGAAGCCAGACAACATTCTTATCAGTATGAGAAATGGAGTTCTTCCAGCCGTTCCGGATGAGGTGGAGGTGTAACGCCCCGAACCCGGCCAGCCAACAGAACAGTGTCGACCAGGTCAGGTTTCACTACCTTAGGAAAACCTCCCCTGAATGCCAAAGGCCTCTTGACTAGCAGCATGGGTCTATTAGGTATATTGAGGAGGCTATACTCTCTTGGAGGATCATAATAAGGGTACTTGTACGAGTATAACAGTAAAGATGCAGTGGAATGAATGACTAAGTAGAATCAACCCAGACCCGTAGAGAGGAAGCATAACTGATATAGATAAACAAAAGAATAAATAAATATAATAACAGCAGCAGAAATAAATAGAACATCATGCTAATAAACTGTAACTACTACTGAACAGTAAAACATGCATCCAAATTAGGTCATACAAAACTGAATATAAAAAGGGTGCCAATGGCTAACCAACAGTAGCTACAACAAGTAAGCATGCCAATATAGAAAAGAAAAGAGGAAAAAGTAAACCCAGCTAAGTATAACCTCAAGGTCCATACCATCTCCATGGAACAAATAACACAGCCCATCTCCTGAAGTGGTCCTCTTTCCTGCACGTAAATCCATAAAGTCTGCAGGCGTCCCGAAGGGCCTGTGTAGGGTGTGAGACATATCTTAGTAGGATACCACCCAATGGTGCGTACCAAATATATGTGTTTAAGCAGTCATGCATTTACAAAAAAATCAGTACATAGTACAGTGCACAAGTAAAAACAAACTCAATTGGTGCTCTACAGCCACCATGGAGTGTCACCGGCTTCAGCCAATGCTGGAATCTCTGTCATGTAACCTGACACCATGTGCCACCTGACACCTCGTGTCTCAAGTACTGGCGTCTCGAAGGCATGCCGAAGAATAGTAACCTGGCACCATGTGCCTCCTGACACAGTGTGTCTCATGTACCGACGTCCTGAAGGCACGCCCAAGAAGTATCCCGGAGGAACAACGATGTCTGCCCTTAGATAACGGCGAGCCTCAGCCCCCATCCCGAAAGTCTCAATGTTATCGCCTGAAGGCTCTTCACCTCCCACGTGGCATTCTATGTCAAGCACCCCCAACCAAAATACCTAACCCAAATACAGGGTCCTCTACACACACGAGTGCTCAAAACCACCTCATCACATAGTATCTATTTATGCACACTACTCAATGTTCTGGGTGAGAAATAGTGCCCAAATAGTACCCTAGCAACTAACAAATCTGACACCTCGTATCCCTGCGACCATGCCACTCAAGTCGGATTGCATCACCATCCATGTACACCGGGACATTCCTAACCTCACAGTTATACTGCCTCAAGTTGACGTCCATGACCCCCAATCCCATGGTCAAAACAACCCAAAGCAACTCGGACCAAGCCCAACCTGTGATCATCATCACTCAAGTGTAACCGGGCCAAGCCCAACACATCCCAAAGGGTCCAGAAGATGAAATTCAGCAATTGCATATATATCATATTCAAACAGAAAACATAAACAGGAAAAACAATCTAAACAGTTGAATTGCACTATACAAGTTTCTCTCTCATACCAACACTAAGATCTTAAATACATCTATCAATTTATATCAGGCATTAATAAATTAAACTAACAGTTTAACAAATTAATATTTCAATTAGAACCATTCTCGCATTCCCTGGCCAAAATTCCCCTAAGATAAATGACCCCTCACCCGGCCCACTCATGCAAACAGGTAACAGGGCATACCCAAAGGCATCCCATAGGTCCAACAAGAAATTCAATAATAAACAGCAGATAAAACGGGTCGTGCTCAAAATACCTGAAAACACACCAAAGGACGCATCACCAAAACAACCAAAAAAAACACAAAATGAGGTATTCACCACCTTCCAGAGACTCGTACGATGATACTCTTCCGGTAACAGCCACCAATTCGGTCTAAAATGCGGTAAATCTACAAAAGATCTAATACTGTTCAAATGCCTATAACTCGTTCTAGAATGAAAATGAAACAAAACGGCCAAAGTGGAATCTATCCCTTACCAAGGGGGTTCCAATGCATCAATCATAGTTTGAATCGGGTCTCGAAGGGACGATTGTGAGAAGGAAAGAGCTCTGGATGGCTTGGTTCACGAAACCGGGTGAGATATTGAGGTTCTGCCTCAATATGAGGTTTCTGTCCATTTTAACGAAAAAAAAGAATGTACTAGGTGTGTACTTCATGACTACACACCGTGTATATATCATTTAACTGTTCATAAGATGGCTGAATTCTACCTCCTTACTTTCCAGACCTGCCAACATGAGTACACAGGGTGTACCTGTGGGTACACTGTGTGTACTTGGTTTCTCTTATCTTCCTCACCGACTTACCCACATTCCATGTATATCCCTCATACACAGCTAGACTACATGGCATGTCCAAGGGGAACACGATGTGTACCTAGTTCTACCCGGACAAAAGGCCTACACGCTATGTATGGCCACCACACGGTCAGGTGTACATGACATGTTTAAAACTACACGCTGTGTAGTAAGGAAATTCTACACGGTCATCACATGTCATGTAATTGGAGAGCACACAGCCGACACTCGCTTAACCTATACACGGTGTGTACTTAAATGTACATGGCGTGTAGTCTAGAAATATCCAAAAACATCCCATTTTCTCCAGTTTCCCCAGAAAGCAGTCAAAAATTCAAACAAGTTTGGATTTTGACCCGTTCTAAAAAAACCAGGGTTCATAAAATATCACCACCTTAACACAGCTCGTCCCCAAGCTATCAAATGAAACCTAGAGATGACACCAAACATATCACCCCAAACAACGAAACCCGGACTCCCCAATCTCAAAGTTCCTAGATAAATTCCTCAAGGGGGGGGGGCTCCCCACCATAGGAATCTCCTATCCCAGTCTCAAACCAACAAAACATAAATCAAACAAGGTTTACTGAGCTATTTTCCAGACACATAGTCTTTCTGTGACGCATTGTAACCCATGCGCCCCATTGGTGCTCTTGTGTCGCTTCCGACACCCAACGTAGCCCACATCGCTTCAGTGTCTGTCTCCATGAGGTTCTGGTGCCTAGCACCTCAAATAACCCACATCCTCGATTCCCCAATGCCCACAACACCTCATGTAACCCACATCCTTGATGCCCTGATGCCCACAACACCTCATGTAAACCACATCCTCGATGCCTTGATGCTACGAATCTCATACATATATATATATATAATATCATGTAATAGATATGGTGCCAATCCCAATGACCAGCATCTAGTCAGTCCAGATAGATCATGTGCACCACGTGCACTCAGAACATACATACCTCTACAGGTCATGCCAAAAAGGAAACATGGAGATCACGGCCACATCACGGTGTACCTCTAACTGTCGTCGACTCACTGGCATGCTCATCCTCTGGCAGCTCCATGGCGTGCACCTAGCCTGAAACATGGATGCCTGATGCCTGACCTCCCTAAGATGCTGCTCTAGTCACCAGCCACTGATCCCTCACCTGGTTCCCACCATCTCTGTCACGACCTTCATGCACAGGTGAACGCCGACTACCATCTTCGGGTACCAAACCTGAACCAACTCCAGACACAATAGTCTATCCTGGTCCCTGACTGCTAGATATCTGAGAAGGCTGCCTGCAAAACCTCTCCAGATGCCCGTCCTGTCAATATGCCTAGCACTCCTTCGGAGGCCTATCGCACTGTTCCTGAACATGTCCCGACTATCTACACTGAAAGAAAATCACCAAAGAGATACCACGAGGTGGTCTAGCTGAATCCCTAGCCTGACTTCCATACATTAACTCATCCAATCATCACTTCCTACTTTCCAAACCATCACCTGAAGCAGTCGCCCTACCCAAAGAGAGACTTCTCTATCTCATTTCCCTCAGCTATTAGCACCTGATTCACCTCCTCAGAGAAGGAACCCAACCTGAAGATGTTCACCTGGACCCGAGTGGTGTATCGCAAGCCATCCTCGAAGCGCCTCACCCTAGCTGCATCATCTCTCACCATACCAGGTGCAAATCAATAAAACTCTGTGAAGGTAGAATCATAGTCCATGAAATACATATATCACTGCTGAAGAATCAAGAACTCCTGACCTCTCTCTTCCCTCATTTTCTCCAGGTAGAAGTGCTCAAACAACCTATCCTCGAAGTTGTTCAATGCCAGTCCCTCGTGCCTATGAGCCTAAACCTGTATGTCCCACCAACGCTTCGCCTGTCCTCTGAGCATGTACATTGCCAATTTGACCCTCTGCCCTGGAGGCGTCTTGATCTGCTCGAAGATCATCTGCATACTCACTATTCAGTTCACATATGCATGCGGACCACCCACACCATGAAAAAGTGGTGGGTGACGTGACTGGAACTCCCGCGTCAGATACGCCCTAGAGGGCACTGTACCCTACGTGCCTCAGTCAATCCCCTACAAGACACGTACCAAGATAGCTCAGAGCTACTCATCAAGCCATGGTCCGAACATTGCCAAACCCGGTTGTTGTCCTGTCTGGACAGGATCCTGAACCTGATCCTGTGGCAGTGTACCATCTCGTGCCTAATGCTCCATCGAGTCATGAAGAAGTAACCCACTGAATACCATAAATTGTCAGATAGCTCATATATATCTATAAAAATATATTCTACATAGAAAAGTAAAGAAGTAAAAGGAAGCGCATAACAACTACCCTTACTCCCCATCACTGCAACCCATGCCCCACGACATCCCGACCTCATGGCCACCTTACCTGCCCTCAACATAGCCATGTATCAAAAGTACATCAGGCCAACCCATCCTGACAACTCATGCTGCCACAAACCGACGGTCGAGTCGCCTAATCCTGACAGTTACACTGCCTCAGCCATAGTATCGGCCTGCTCTCATAATAGCCAGACGCAAAATCCTACAACATGTAATTCTACAAATATATAAGGCATGGCACATCACATTGCTACAACGATCAATTATTTCAGAAATTTTACCTATTCACATTTTATAGAACATAATCATGGAAATGGATTTTATTCACATGGTATTATCACATCACACAGCATACATGCAATTATGAAATTGAAATACCCTAAAATGTGCCTATCAAAATCCAAGCAAACAATCCTCACCATACCGGGCCAAGGTCTGATTCTCCCTTTCCACACCAAGTCAATGGTCACATATCACAATCAAGAACATCGCACATCATGTGATCCACCACAGTGGAAATCATATAAACTGTAATCTGAGAAAAAGAAAAACAGCAATTCCCACCCATGGAAACTAGGTCTATCCTTCATACCTGGGGCTGCAGGCACCCAAACACAAGCTAGAAACCCATTTTTAGTAACAAAAACCTATCTCCAGTCTACCATACCCTGAATCGTAAAACCAACAGAAATAAAAAGAGAAGTTTCAATATCATTAGTATCCAGAAAAACACTGCTACTAAATCCTTGTCAAAAACCCCTCTGATACCACTTTGTAACACCCCGAATCTGGATAACCAACCGAACAGGTCGGGTGTCACTACCTTAGGTGCACCTCCTCTGAACGCCAAATGCATCTGACTAGTAGTGATGGTCTATTAGGTATAGCGGGGAGGCTATACCCTCTCAGAGGATCATAATAAGGGTACTGGTCTAAGAATAACAGTAAAGATGCAACAGAATGAAAGACTCAACAGACTCAAACCAGACCCACATAGCGGAAGCATAACCGATATATTTAAACAGTGGAAGCAATAAATATAACTACAGCAACAGAAATAAACAAAACAACATGGTGATAACATGTAACTACTACTGAATAGTAAAACATGCATCCAAAGAAGGTCATACACAGCTAAATATAAAAAGGGCGCCAATGGATAACCAATAGTGGCTACAACAAGTAAGCATGTCGATACAAAAAAGAAAACAAACAAAGTAAACCCAGCTAAGTATGACCTCAAGTTCCATACCATCTCCATGCAACAACTAACGCAGCCTAGCTCCGGAAGCTGGCCTCTTTCCTACACGTAAATCCATAAAGTATGCACGCATCCTGAAGGCCCGTGAAGTGTGTGAGAGAAGTCTCAGTAGGATACCAACCAACGGTGCGTACCAAATATTTGTGTTTAATAAGTCATGCATTTAAAAGGAAATCAATAAACATTACAATGCAGAAGTAAACTCAAACTCCACTACTGCTCACCAACCACCATGGAGTGTCACCTGCTTCGGCCAACACCATAATCTATGTCGTGTAACCTGACACCATGTGAGACCTGACACCTCATGTCTCATGTATCGACATCTTAAAGGCACTCCCAAGAATATTAACCTAACACCATCTGCCTCATGACACCTTGTGTCTCGTGTACCAACCTTCCGAAGGCACGCCCAGGAAGTAACCAAGAGGAATAGCAATGTCTGCCCTCAATTCATGGTGAGCCTCATCCCCTAACCTGGTAGTCTCAATGATATACCCTTAAGGCTCCTTACCTCCCACATGTCTTTCTACGGTAATCACCCCCAACCAAAATACCTAACTGCAACTACGAGGGAGTCTACCCACACGAGTGGTCAAAACCACCTCATCACGGAGTATCTTTGTGTGTACACTACTCAATGTTCCTGGTGAGCGGTAATCAGCAAATAGTACCTATGACACAAACACATCTGACAACTCATGTCCCTGCGACCATGCTGCTCAAGTCTGATGGCATCTCCATCCTAGTAACCCGAGCCATGACCAACCTGATAGTTGTACTGCCTCAAGCTGACATCAATGACGCCCAATCCCTTGGTCAAAACCACCCAAAGTAACCTGGGCCAAGCCCAACCCGTGATCAACATCACTCAAGCATAACCGGGCCCAGACCAACACATCCCAGAGGGTCCAGAAGATGCAATTCAGCAAGTGCATATATAACATATTTAAATATAAAACATAAACAGGCAAAACAAACTAAATAGTTAAATTGCACTATGCAAGGTGTTGCACCATACCATCACTGAGGTCTTAAATGCCTCTAGTAATTTATATCAGGATTTAATAAATTAAACTAATAGTTTAACAGATTAATATTTCAATTAAAACCGTTTCGGTATTCCCTAGCCAAAATGCCTCGATGAGAAATGACCCCTCACCTGGCCCGCTCACGCAAAAATGGTAACAGGGCATACCCAAAGGCATCCCATCGGTCCAACAACCAATTCAATAAAAAACAGATGATAAAACGGGTCTCACTGAAAATACCTGAAAACACGTCGAAGGCCACGTCACCCAAACAACCACAAAAACACAAAATGAGGTATGAACCACCTACCTGAGACTCGTATGATGCTACACCTCCCTTAACAGCCGCCAATTCGGTTAAAAACGTGGTAAATCTACAAATTATTCAATACCGTTCAAACTCATATAACTAATTCTAGAATGAAAATAAAAAAATTTCAAAATATGAATTGAGGCCATACTAAGGGGGTTCCAATGCATCAATCAGAGTTCAAATCGGGTCTCGGACGGACGATCGGGAGAAGGAAAGAGCTCTGGCCAGCTTGGCTCCCGAAACCGGGCAAGATATTGAGGTTCTGCCTTAATACGAGGCTACTGCCTATTTTAACAAAAAAATAAATTACACGGTGTGTCTTTCATGACTACACACTGTGTATATAGCAATTAAATGTTCATAATATGGATGAATTCCACCGCCTTGCATTCCAGACCTGCCGATATGAGTACACGACCTGTACTTGTTGGTATATGGTGTATACTTGGTTTCTCTTATCTTCCTTGCTAAATTACCCACACGCCATGTATATCCCTCATACATGGATAGACTACATGACATGTCCAAGGGGAACCCGGCGTGTACCTGGTTCTACCCGGCCAATAGTCCTACACGCCATGTATGGCCACCACACGGTCGGGTGTACACAACATATTTAAAACTACACGCCGTGTAGTATATAAATTCTACATGGTCATCACAAGACATGTACTTGGCGAGCACATGACGGAAACTCACTTAACCTATACATGACTTGTACTTAAAATTATACGGCGTGTAGTCTAGAAATTACCAGAAACTTCCCATTTTCTCTAGTTTCCTCAGAAACAATTCAAAAATTTAAACAGGGTCTGGATTTTGACCCGTTCTAAAAAACTCGGGTTCTTACCGTAGGTCGCGACCATGGTAGCCAGTATGTAGGAATTCAGAAAAAATTGGGTGGATTAGCTCAGGGTGGTCAAGCAGGGTCAAAGGGACGTGGTACATTCAATGCCTTTACAGTGGATCTGACCCAGTTAGAGTAGGATACTAAACCCTCTGCAGTTCGAGTTACGATCTTAGTTTCCTCAGTTTTAGCTTTTGTACATTTCGATATAGTGGCTTCCCATTGTTTCATAAATGCGGCTATTGTGGAGAGCCTTGGGCTTTGTATATTTACTTATTCTGATATCTTGATGTTGGAAACTTCAATAGGGACAAGAACAGATTGTGTACATCATTTCAAAGAGTTCCCTCTTGAGATTGGTGGGTGTCACTTATTTTGGGACCTCTATGTCTTATAGATGATAGGTTATGATGTCATACTGTGTATGAAATGGTTAGTTTCTTTCTAGGATGTTGTTGATTTCTATTGTCTTAGGGTGAATGTTACATCACAAGAGGGCAGATCGTTTCTTCATAAGGATAATGGGATGTACAGGTGAGCAGATCAAGACTCGAGCATCAGGGGATGGGATGAATCACATCCCATATTTCTAGTATTTATCTAGTAGACTAGAGGAATTCACAATTATACTTTTCACATTTGGTTGATCGTTTTAGGTATGTCGTTTGAGAGGAATTTTCAGGTTTTCCTCCAGAGTGAAAAGTGGAATTTTCTTTTATGCCTTTCCTAGGAGGAGAACTAAAGTCCATTCCTCCTTATATAATGGATACATCAGAGTTACAGGATCTCAAGACGCAGTTGGAGGAGTTGTAGTAAAAGAGATCATCAAAACCAGTACTTCTCCTTGGGGTTCTCCTGTCCTATTTACGAGGAAGGTAGACAGTACCCTCAATCATTGTGTGGATTATCAGAATCTAATCTAATTGATGGTCAATAACTGATATGCCTAGCCGAGGATTGATGACCTCTTAGACCAGCTTTGAGGGGCCCTGGTGTTCTCAAAGAATTACTTGAGATCTGGTTATCACCAATTGTGTGTTAGACCATATGTTATACATTTTACCGCTTTTTATAGTAGGTATGGTCTATACAAGAATCTGGTTATGCCGTTCGGTCTCACGAATTCACTAGCTATTTTCATGGAACTGATGAACCGAGTGTCAAATCCATACTTGGAATCTATCATGGTGGTCATAGTGGATTACATCTTGGTGTACTCTAATACTCGACACGACCATTCTATACATCTTGAGATAATTTTGAGTACACTGAGATAGAATCAGTTATATGCTAAGCTCTTGAAATTCCACTGGTTGATGGACTAAATTCACTTCTTGGGTCATGTTATCCCATAGACATGAGTATCTGTTGCCCTAGAGAATGTGAGAGCAGCAGTTTCCTAGGAGCATCTGAATAACATCATTGAGGTATGGAGTGTTCTAGGGATGACTGGATCATACAAGGATTTCATACAAGATTTTTCATGCTTAGTAGCGCCACTGGAGGGCCTGGGAATGAATGGTGCAAAGTACTTGTGTTCAGATTCTTGTGAGTCATCCTTTCAGGAGATAAAAGGGAGGATGACTTCAACACTAATACTAGTTTTTTCAAAGCATGGAAAGAGCTATATTGTTTACTGTGATTCATCAGGTATAGGGATCGATGATGTGCTAAGGCAAGGATAAAGATTCGTTGCATAAGACTATCAGCAATTTAGGCCACATGAGAGGAATTAAATGACGCATGATCTCATGTTTGTTGCAGTTCTTCGTGATTTACACTACTGGAGACATTATCTTCTGGGAGAGAATTTTTTAATTTTCACCAACCAAAATGTCTCATGTATATCATCACCCTACATGACCTAAATGTGAGACATCAAAGGTGGGTTGAGTACCATCAGTCCTTTGATTTTGAACTTTCCTACACGCCTGTGAGAGGAAATGTTGTGGCTGATGCGTTGAGTAGGAGGACTGATATACATGCAGTTTAGGAAGTTAGTAGTGAGTGGTAGCTTATGTATCTATTCTCTGTGATGCATTTGGAGGTGCACAAAATACGGGGTTATAAATTTCTTTCTACTGTATTTTTTACCTCTACTCTTCTTGATCAAGTGAGAATGAGGTAGTTATCACATTCTGGAGGCCTAGACCTTTGGGAGAGTGTGTTAGGATAGGAACCCATTCCAAGATGGACCATAGACGAGGGCGATATCTTTCGTTTTCATGGGAATGTATGGGTGTGAGCATACATATGTGAGGAGAAAATGATGTACATTCATTCCTCAACTTGGGACTTTTGACCTTGTGTCCCCATGATGTATTAAGACCTACACCATTATTATTGGTGGAAAGGTATGAAGATAAATGTTGTTGGTTTTGTAATGAGGGTTTCCACCAGTTAATAGTTTAAGGAGGAGCATGTAAAACCGGTATGGATTTTGCACCTGTTACCCATTACTGTGTGGAAGTGGAATGATGTCATGAGGGATTTCGTGATTGGTTTACCATGGTCCCCTCAAGGGAATGATGTTGTCGGGGTTGTCATTGATATACTCATGATGGTTCCTCAATTATTACTGATCAAGGAGACCTTCAACGCTGATAAGATGGGAAGGATTTACATCCTAGTGATTGAGAATTAAATGGAGTTCCACACTCCATTTTTTCATACAGGGACACCTGTTTTACTTCCCGAGGTTGGAAGTATAATGAACCATACTTTACATACATTTTTATTACATTAGAATTAAAGAATAGTTATTACAACATATAACAAAACCATTATTGGACCGTATAGGTATAATGTCTATAGAAACTGGGAAGCATAAACAACTGGTTCATAAAGCATCTACATTTTCTCCCATTTATTTCATCATATCTACAGTCACTTTTGGCATAACCTACTTAATACACTTCCTCATTACCCGGGGAAAAGAAAACATATAAAAGGGAGAGATCAAATTCTCAGTAAGGGTAAACAAAGGAAATACCAATCATATCATATTCATAATAACATAACATTATGAAAATCGTAACCTGCAAAAGAGATCATAATATCATAACCTGGGATAAACCATAGTAGTGAAATGTAATCCCAATAATCATATCATAAAACAAGAAACTTTGTGGAATATATAAATAATCATAGAAAATCATTTAGTATTAGTCAAGACTCATTTCCAAGACTATAATAGCAGAAAAATTCCATTTCTGAACCAAGTTCACTCCTTGTTGTAGTCCTGTATCACCGAACCAGATTAACTTTCTTTTCCAGTCATGTCTATCTCATGAGATATAAATCTTTACCCAATTCATTGGAGGGAGATATAAGTCTCACCAATTTCATAATGAAACCATTATTATGTGTTCCACAAAACCATAGATCATATATCATATCATAACCCATGTAATAAAAATGGGATTCTTAAACATCATTCCATCATAAAATAATCCATATATGATAAAAGGACTTCATAAAAATAATTCCTTCATAAAATAATGAAATAAATTTAAAAATAGGGATATAAACAGAACCCTATATTATCTTAGATGGAAAATAATTTTGATAAAACACTTGGACTCCATTCTTGAGGAAAATATCCTTTCTACTTCAAAAACATTTATCCTTTCATAACATGTCATACAATTTTATACTAAAAGAAGTTAAATAAAAATAAAATTGTTATGGAAGATTCATGGATATAATGTTCTATGAAATCATAAAAATCCATTCAAGCCGTATAAGTTAAAAAAACATTCTTCTTGTACTTTGGCCTGAAAAGTCAAAAAGTATCTCACACTGAATACTAAAAAATAATCCTTTCATATCTTTTACTAAAATTCAACAATAGGTAAAATTAGATTTTAAAAAATTATAGGAGTATATAAATAATATTAAATATTGAGGAAACATGGATGTGGATGAGGAATATTCCCCAGTAAATTCTGAAGTATAAACAATCTCGTATAAAAATGAGATTGTGAGATTTTCCCTTACCTTAGGTCCGATATGCTTCATATGTATCCAAACCACCTGTATAATGATTTAAATAATGTCCCTGACTTATTACAGAATCATATTCATTGATATCATATCATATATGGTCATATTATTAACTTCTTATTAGTCATATTTCATTGCTACTTGTTATTCAGGTGTTCATTGCTTTATGTTCTTATGCATGTTTTGAATAAATTCTTATTCCACATTTTACGTTATAGATTTCTCATTTACCAAATGGTATTAGTGTAATATATATCATATTTATTCAGTCAATTCATTTATATAATCATTATTCAATGAAGATCATGTAGAACGAGTCGCATCACATCGTGGAGATGGTACGCCATATGTACACACGAGTGATGATATCATTCCCATAATTGTGGAATTGTATTTAAGTGGATGATAGAATATCTCAGAAATAGTATCATGTCATAATAACCATATATAGTTATTCCTTAAAGCATTATACCCATCGAAGTAAGGCGGTGGTGTAAAAGCATATTACACCACGGTGTGGAGACGGTATTCCGTACGTACGCACGCGCGGTGATTTCATTTTCCCTAGGATATATTAAAGGTGAAATAGGGTTGTTTTGTTTTTATAATAACATATCATTATATGAGTGATACTGATGTTATTACTTTATAATGAAACAAATAAATTAGAGGAATTAGAAGAATAAATAAATGTGAAATAATCGGTAAAGGATATTACCTCTTCTTTGACGCGCCTCTTCTAAATCTCCTTTTAGAACAGTAATGTTGGCCTTTGAAGTAGACATAAACCACTAGTATGTTTCTAGGGAAGTGTAGAAGGGAAATGGACATGGTTTGGATGATCTTTAAGGCTCAAAATGTTGTAAAGTGGAGAGGGAAGAGGTGCCCTTTTATTATGGAGGAGAGGGGAACCTTAGAAAAAACATAAAATTTTATTTTATAATAATTTCATATTCGGTTTATAATTGCTCCAAAATGACTTATTTTGAAGCTAGGGTGGGGAAGGGTCGAAATCCTCCCAACCAATAGTTTTTAGACAAGTTAATGTCACCATTTAACCTTATCGTTTAGATTTAACTCTAAGTTAAATAATTTATCTTTTACCGTGTCTTCTTGTATTCATACACTATATGGTTAATAAAATTACTATAAACTTCCAATAGAACCTAAATTGGTTCATTAATGGAATATATATTATTATATAAGATTTCTTTGCATAACCTTTTATTTTTATGAGTATAATAACAATTAATATACAATATTTGTATTAAAAACTCTTTTATGTCAATTTTGACACTATTTGGTATTTTGTTTTTGTTAAATTTATAACAGAATTATTACTTCTAAAAAATTCATCTAACTAACCCTAATATGTTATATTAACCTAGAAAATTAGTTTCAATCATAAAATGTCTCACATTAAATTTGTTTGGGTATTTATAACATCAATTATGTTAATATTTCATCAATAAGGTAATTACTTTGTTATCCTTATGTCATAAATAATATAACATATTTAATGTCTAAAAATTATGTATAAAATATAATTATGTAGGAAATATTTTTAGCTTTCTAATTAATATTTATAGTCGAATTTATCTTTTGTATAACCCTATATTAAAAATATTTTAGTTTTTAAAATTGATTTTAACTCTTTTAACTCTTCTTTGAATTAAATAATAATAAATGTCCTAATATAATCCAAGTAAACCTAAAGGGTCATATTTTATTCCTAAGGTTGTTTTTGGTCGAATTACACATATAGAATAGAATTAGTACATGTGTTCGGGGAATAATAATATCATTTTTACCCTTAATAACCCTATTTACTTTTATCCGTGGTAAATAAAAGTTAAATGTTACTATTCATAAAAAATTATTTTTATATGATTGAACCATATTTTACTACTTGATATTAACTGTGTCTCCTGAATTTTCGCAATTCAAATCAGAGAAGCGGTAAAATTAATTTTTATGTAAATTTGCAAATGCTCAGAGGTGGTGAGTAAAAGAGGGTAAAAAGTTCAATAAAATATTTATATATCTAAAATTTTTATAAAATGACTCCAATGAATTAAATTGAACATATATAGGTATTATGTATCTATTTGGACCTAAAATAAATTAAAATTAAATAAATAATTATTTAAATAAAAATTCGGTTTTAAACTATAACTCAGTGTTGTTCACTATTCATAAAAAATTGAATGTTTTTAGAAAAATACCAAAAATTCACCCTAAGCTAATTTAGATATTCAGAATCAAAATATGAAGTCCATTTTGAAATATAAAATTTTCAAAATTTCAAAAAGTGTGTATTGCTATTCATAACGGCTAGTTTATATAATATTTTAATAATATATCATCGTTTAGTGAAACACGATATTGTGTAAAATGATAGCTATCAATGAAGGTTTCTCTTGCGTGAAATTCTAGACAAGACAATGTTGTGTGTAGTGAATGATTCCTTTGGTGTTGCGTATAACAAAATACATAAAAACAGAATATTTCTCGTTAAATCTCAGGGTGTTACGTTCAACCCCCCTTAAAAAGAATTTCTCCCTCGAAATTCGTCACATCGTAAGAAACAAATGAGGATACCTCTCCCTCATCATATCCTCATGTTCCCATATAGCTTCTTATAATTGGTGGTTCCACCATTAAACTTTAACCAAGTGAGTGGTCTTGTTTTGTAGAAGTTTTTTGCTATGATCCAGAATCTCTATCGGCTGTTCTTCATAAGAATGATTTTCCTCCAGCGGTACAACTTCCGAGCTTAGTACATGTGATGGATCAAGTATATACATTCTCAGGAGAGATACATGGAACACATCATGAGCTTGAGAGAGATTTGGTGGAAGATCCAATCAGTAAGCTACCTTCCCAACATGATCCAATATTTCAAAAGGACTAATATACCTAGGGCTCAGTTTACCCTTCTTTCTAAATATCGTTACTCTATTCCAAGGAGATATTTTTAAGAACAATTTATAACCCAATTCAACCTCTATGTCTTTTCTTTGGTTGTCATCAAAACTATTTTGTCGATAATGAGCTGATATTATGTGTTATTGTATAGTACAGACCTTTTCTGCCATCTCAACAACAAGATCAGGTCCTAATAGCTTTCTTTTCCAAACTTTATCCTAGAAAGTTGGAGTTATGCATTTCTTTTCATAGAGAGCTTCATAAAGATCCATCTGAATACTGGAGTGAAAGCTATTATTATAAGAAAATTCCACCAAAGGTAGGTTTTTATCCCAACCACCTTTGAAATCTATAGAGAAAGCTCTTAACATGTCTTATAGAGTTTGAATTTTCCGCTCAGACTGACCGTCCATCTGAGGATGATAAGCAGTGCTGAAACTCAACACTGTATCTAGAGTATGCTGAAGACTTCGGCAAAAAATTGAGGTAAACCTTGGATCCAAATCAGATATAATCGAAAGTGGTACTCCATGAAATCTTACCTCTTCCTTCACATATATCTTGGCAAGATGATCAAGATATAAATATTCTCTAATAGCAATAAAGTGTCCCGACTTCGTTATATGATCAACTATAACCCAGATAACATTATTTCCTTTGGATGTTTTAGGAAGTCTAGTGACAAAGTCCATAGTGATGTTTTCCCATTTCAATTTGGATATAGGTAATGGTTGTAACATCCCCTTAGACTTCTATCTCTCATCTTTAACTTGGCGACAAACCAATCATCGAGAGACATATTCTGCAACATATCTTTTCATTCCATCCCACCAAAAGTACTCTTTTAGGTCCCTATACATCTTCGTGCTTCCAGGGTGAATAGAAAATGAATAACTATGAGCTTCATCCAATATTTCCTTCTTCAATTCTGGTATGGGAGGATCAACAACCCGATTCCTGAACCATATTATTTCATCACAATCAATATAGAATTCAAGAACATTTATCACCTTCTTTTGTAACTCTACATCTTCTTTATGTTCCTCTGTAATCATCACATTTATGGATGGTTGCACATTATTTTGAGAAAGATATGATTTTACCCTTCCATTATAATTCAAAGATCCATCCTATGTAAATCCATAAATATTGGATCTTTTGTGATCCTCATCATGGATAAGCTAGCATGGTCTTGTCGACTTAATGCGTCTTCCACCTTGTTTGCTTTCCCAGGGTGGTAATGAATTGAGAAGTTGTAATTCTTAATCTGCTCCAAAAATCTTCTTTGGAGCATATTCATCTCTTTTTGTGTGAAAATATACTTTAAACTTTTATGATCAGTATAAATATCACACCTTTCACCATAAAGATAATGCCGCCAAGTATTTAATTCAATGATTACCACAAAAAATTACAAATCATGAGTTGGGTAATTTTGCTCAGGGATTTTCAACTATCGCGAGGCATAAATTATCACCATATAATTTTTCATGAGAACACAACCTAATCATTTCTTGGATGCATCACTGTAGATCACAATCCTTTCTCCACAATAAGGTAGTGTGAGCATAGGTCCACTAGATAACATTCTTTTTAACTCCTTGAAATTTTCTTCACACTCCTCCGCCCAAACGAACTTAACTCCTTTTCGAGTCAACCTGCTGAGTGGACTAGATAATCGTGAAAAATATTTCACAAAACATCGTTAATATCCATCCAAACCATGAAAACATCGGATCTCAGTTACTGTTGTTGGTCTCGACCATATTTTGATAACCTCTATTTTTTCTAGATCTACACATATCCCCTCTTTTGAGATTATGATACCCAAAAATGAAACTTTTTGAAGAAAAAAATCACACTTGGTAGATTTGGCATAAAACATCTCATTTCTTAGGATCTTTAATACAATTTCCAAGTGATCTACATGATCTTACTTGATCTTTTAATATATATTAATATCGTCTATAAAGACTACCACAAACTGATCAAGATAGTTTCTAATGACTCTATTCATTAGATCCATGAAGATAACAGGGGAATTAGTAAGGCCAAATGGCATCACAATAAGTTCATAGTGTCCATACCTTGTATGGAAAGTCGTGTTTGGTATATCCTCCCTTTTGACCCTTAATTGATGATACATTGATCGATGACCAAACTTGGAAATGTATTGAGCTTCGTGTAGTTGTTCAAATAAGTCTTCAATGCGTGGGAGAGGATATTTGTTCATGATAGTGATCTTGTTATATTCTCGGTAATCAATGTAGAGTCTCATTGATCCATCTTTATTCTTGAAAAAAAGAACATGTTCTCCCCAAGGTGATGAACTAGGTCATATGAATCCGTTATCAATATTCTCTTGGAGCTTCTTTTTCAATTCCTACAACTCAATTGGGGCCACTCTATAAGGTGTCTTTGAAATGGGCGTAGCACCCAGTATGAGCTCTATTGAAAAATCAACTTCACGATTTGGTGGAAGACCTGTAAATTCCTATAGAAAGACATCATCAAACTCCCATATAATGGGAATATTCTTAATCATTAGTTTCTCTCCAACATTTTGAGATAAATAACATTCATTTATTGGAATAAAGACCCATAAGATAGAAGAAATTTCCACTGGAAGGTTATATTCATCCTTAAATCGATAGATGACAATAGATTGATCAGGAATATGAATTGTGACTCCCTTCTTTGGAAATTGATATGTACTCTATATAAGGAAAGCCATTCCATGCCAAGAATCACATAAAATTCCACTATAGAAAGGATCACAAGATTTACAGTAAGCACTTTCCCACAAACGTCAATTTGAGAATATTTATAAACTTTTGATGCAACCATTGTTCCATTAGGAGATGCCACAGCTAACTCAACAGATAATTATTGAGGTAGTACGAAAATACCCTTAGAAAATTCTCAAAAAATAAAAGAGTGGGTGGATCTAGAATTAAATAAAAAAAATTCTACTTCATAGTGGATGTTAAGTATGCCTTTCACAAATTTGTTATCATACTCCACATCGCCGAAAAAAATTGCATGTGACTTTCCTTTTTCTTTGGCTTTAAGAGTTTGTTGAATTCGATCATCAACAACAACCCTTGGATTAGGGTATTGATTAGCATAATTCCCCATTTCCTTGCACCTATAACATTGAAGTGTAGGAGGTTCTTTCTGTGTTTCCTTTTATTTGTTATCATCACTAGTCATTTTTCCCATCATTACGGCATTCAAATGCCCGATGACCTTCTTTTACATATTTTAAACATTTACTTGTCCCTTTAAGACAATTCCCTCCATGTTTCTTTATAGACATTGAGCATAGGGGAAAACTCATCTTCTTTTCAGTGTGATATTTAGATCTCCCTTTGAATTCCATTTTCCTCATATTATCAAACCCATATGAATGATGGGTTACTCTAATCTCCATATCAACCTTGAGGGAACATCGAAGAATTTCCTCATAGCTATTGAGGTCCCTTATGGCTAATGACCTTAGAAGACTTGGTTTTAAGCCACTAAAGAATCGATCAATCTTACTCTCAGATTGAATAATAATTCCAGAAGTATACCTTGCAAGTCTGGTAAAATTTTGTTCGTAGGTACCAACAAATTCATCATCTTTTTACTTTTGTTCATGAAACTCCTTCTCCATATTTATACTAAGAATTCGAGGTATGTACTTATTGAAAAATAAGATCTTGAACTCATCCCATTCCATGGACTCAATTTCATCTCTTTTCCTTATATTCATGATAAGATTACGCCATTGAACAGCTTCACCTTCCAAACGATACAATGTTAAGATGAATTTATCATGTTAAGAACATTAATGAACTGAAAATATCTTTTCAGTGGTACTGATCCGTTGTTCAGCCACCAATAGATCAGTAGATCCGCTGAATGAGGGTGGATGCTGCCTCATGAAGGATTGAATAGAATGTTTCTCCTTCCTTTTCTCATTTGGAAGTCTTGCAAGATTCATAGATTGAGAAAGTTGTGTGAGCATGGGTACAATATTTTGCATTCCGTCTCCCATAACGTTTGGTTGCTCAAGGGGACAATCATTGCATTACCCATCACATTCATCATTAACACGGTTCCTTCAGGTTCCATCCATTGACTAAAACCAATAATCATAGTGTTAGAAACACTAATAATAATAGGAAAACAACATAATAAAGATTAAAATTTCACACTCTAGGTCTTATAATAGGTTATTCACGGCCATTTCTAAAACACTAATATTGTGTTATATGATTAGACATGTCCTTAGGGTTTTTACTAAGGCTTTCACATACTTTTTTCCAAAGGTTTATTATACCTTTCCACTAATACAAACTATAAAGGCCCATACTTTACATTTATTGTTATTACTTCAAAATTGAAGAATACTAATTACAACATATAACAAAACCATGATAAGACCATATAGGTATAGTGTCTTTAGAAACTGGGAAACATAAACAATTGGTTCATAAATCATATACATTGTCTCCTATTTATTTCATTATATCTAGAGTCACTTTTGGAATAACCTACTTAATACCCTTCTTCCTGACCTGGGAAAAAACATACAAAAGGGTGAGCTCAAATGCCTAGTAAGCGTAAGAAAAAGAAATATCAATCATATCATATTCATAAGAACATAACATTTTGAAAATATGAACCGGAAAAAGAGATCATAATATCATAACATGTGATAAATCATAGTAGTAAAATGTAATCCCTATAATCATAACATAAAACATGAAACGTTGTTGCATACACCCATAATCAAAGAAAAACATTTCATATTAGTCAAGACTCTTTTCAATGACTATAATAGCGGACAAAGTCCATTTCTGAACTGAGTTCACTCCTCGTTCCAGTCCTGTATCACTGAACCAGATTAACATGTCATTCCATCAATGTCTATCTCATGAGATATAAATCATTAACCAATGCATTGGAGGGAGATATAGGTCCCACCCTTCTCATTATGAAACATTTTTTATGTGTGACACAAAACCATAAATTATATATTAGAGCATAACCCATGTCATAAAAATGGTATTCTTAAACATCATGCCATCATAAAATAATACATATAAGATAAAAGGACATCATAAAAATAATTCCATCATAACATAATCAAATAAATGTAAAAATTGGGATAGAAACATAACCCTATATTATCTTAGATGGAAAATAATCTTGATAAAACACTTGGAATCCATTCTTGAGGAAAATATGCTTTCTACATCAAAAACATTTTTCCTTTCATAACAGGTCATACAATTTTAAACTAAAGGAATTTAATTAAAAATAAACTTGTAATGGATGCTTCTTGGAAATATTTTTCTATGAAAACATAAAAATCCATTCATGCCATATAAGTTAAAAAAACATTCTTCTCGTACTTTGGCCAGAAAAGTCAAAAAGTATCTCGTACTGAATATGACTAAAGATTCCTTTCATATCATTTAATAAAACATACCAATAGGTAAATTTGGATTTTAAATAATTGTATGAGGATAGAAATAATATTACATATTGAGTAAATATGTATGTGGATGATAAATATTCCCCAATAAATTCTGAAGTATAAACAATCTCGGATAAAAATGAGACAGTGAGATTTTCTCTTACCTTAGTCTGATATGCTTCATACGTATCCAAACCTCATGTATAATGATTTAAATAATGTCATTGACTTATTACATAATCATATTCATTATTATGATATCATATATGGTAATATTTTTATCTTCTTATTAGTAATATTTCATCGCTGCTTGTTATTCGGGTGTTCATTACTTTATGTTCTTCTGCATGTTTTGAATAAATTCTTTTTCCTATATTTACGTTATAAATACCTAATTTACAGAATTTTATTAGTGTAATATATATCATATTTATTCATTCAATTCATTTATATAATCATTATTCAATGAAGATCATGTATAACGAGTCGTATCACATCGTGGAGATGATAAGACGTACACATACATGAGCGATGATATCATTCCCAAGATTGTGGAATTGTATTGAAGTGGAAGATAGAATATCTCAGAATTAGTATCATTTCATAATAACCATATATAGTTATTATTTACACTATTATACCCATACAAGTAAGGCGGTGGTTGAAAACAGATTACATCACAACGTGGAGACGATATTCCGTATGTACGCACGCGTGGTGATTTCGTTTTCCATAGGATGGATAGAAGGTGAAATATGGTTGTTTCATTTTTATAATAACATATCATTATATGAGTGATTCTTATGTTATTACTTTATAATGAAACTAATAAATAAGAGGAAGTAGATAAAGAAATAAATGTGAAATAATTGGTAAAGGATATTACCTCTTCTTCGACGCGCCTCTTCTAAAACTCCTCTTCGAACACTAATGTTGGTCTTTGAAGAAGAACCGAACCTCTAGAATGTTTCTAGATAAGGTTATAAGGAATATTTTCAGGGTTTCTCCGTGCTTGAAGGCTCAAAATGTTTTAAAGTGGAGAGGGAAGAGGTTCCCTTTTATAACAGAGGAGAGGGGCATCTTAAAAAAACATAGAATATTATTTTATAATAAAGTCATATTAGTTTTATAATGGCTCCAAAGTGACTTATTTCAAAGATAAGGTGGGGAAGGGTATAAATAATCACAAAAAATAGGGTTTAAACATGTTTAGGTTACCATTTTTACCTTATCATTTAGATTTAACTCTTTGATAAATAATTTATCTTTTACCGTGTCTTCTTGTATTCCTACACTATATGGTTAATAAACTTACTATAAAATTCCAATAGAACCCCAATTGGTTCCTTAATATCATATATATTATTATATAATTCTTTTTTCTGAACCTTATATTTTTTAGGAATATAATAACAATTAATAATATAATATGTGTTTTGAAAACTCTTTTATGTCAAATTTGACACTATTTTGTGTTTTGTTTTTTTAAATTCATAACAGCATTATTACTTCGAAAAAAACTAATCTAACTAACCCTAATATGTTATATTATCCTTTAAAATTAGCTTAATTCATAAAAAGTCTCAAATTACATTTCTTTGGGTATTTATAACATCAATTATGTTAATTTCTCATTAATAATGAAATTACTGCATCATCATTGTGTCATAAATAACATAAATTATTTAATGTCTAAAAAATATAAATAAAATATTATTATGTGTGAAATATTTCTATATTTATAATTAATATTTATAGTCGAATTTATTTTATGTATAACCCTATATTAAAAATGTTATAGTTATTAAACATTAATTTTAACTCTTTTAACTCTTCTTTGAATTAAATAATAATAAATGTCCTCATCTTATAAAAGTGGACCTAAATGGTCATATTTTATTCCTAAGGTTGTTTTTGGTCTAATTTAACTTATATAATAGAAATAGGAGATGTGTTAGGGTAATAATAATATCATTTTTACTCTTAATTACCATATTTACTTTTAACCGTGGTAAATAAAAGTTAAAAGTTAATATTCACCAAAAATGATTTTTATCTTATTGAACCACATTTTACTACTTGTTATTAACCGTGTCTCTAAAAATTCAATGCACATAAGCGGTGAAATTAAGTTTTATTTAAATTTTCAAATGCTCATAGGAGGTGGGTAAAAGACGGTAAATAGCTCAATAATATTTTTATATAACTAAAATTATTATATAATGACTCCAATGAATTACATTGAAATTATATAGGTATTATATATTTATTTTGACATAAAATAAAATAAAATAAAATAAATAATTATTTAAATAAATATTTGGTTTTAAACTATAACTCAGTGTTTTTCACCATTCATTAAAAATTGAATGTTTTCAGGAAATTACAAAAAATTCACCTTAAGCTAATTTCGATATTCAGAATCCAAAAATAAAGTCCATTTTGAAAGATAAAATTTACAAAATTTCAAAAATCAGGTATTACTATTCATAAATGTTAGTTTATATAATATTTTAATAACATATCATCATTTAGTGAAACTAGGTATTGCGTACAATGCCAGCTATCGAGGAAGGATTCTCTTGCATGAAACACAAGACAATACAGTGTTGTGTGTATTTAATGATTCCTTTTATGTTACGTATAAAAAAATGCATAAAAACAAAATATTTCTCATTAAATCTCAGGGTGTTACAGGTTGGGACTTCAAAGGGATTTGGGAACACATGTACTTCTGATTAAAGCTTACCACCCCAGACGAATGGAAAGTCCGATCATACAATTCAGGTGCTAGAATAAATGTTTTGAGAACATATCCAATATTTTGGAAGTTCTTGGGAGAACCACATACCCCATGTAGAGTTTTTCTATAATATAGTATTCATGAAACAATTCAGATGTCAACTTATGAGGATCTATACATTTGAACATTCTGATCACCATTATGTTGGCCAGAAGCAGGAGAGGCATTAATGATGGGGCCTTTCCTTTTCCAGGAGACCACTGAGCTGATAGAGTTGATTTAGAAGAGGATTGATACTACACAATCATGATATAAGTCTTATGTTGATCGATGGAGAAGACCTCTAGAGTTAAAGAGGATGATATGGTATTCGCGCATGTCACACCGAGGTTGGGACACAAGAGGATTATTAGATAGTGTACGCTTTTTTGGAGGTATGTCAGGTCATTTGTGGTTTGGGAGAGAGTAGGACCGGTTGCATATCGGTAGTAGTCACCTCAGAGGTTCCTAGATATGCATGATGTCTTCCACGTTATGCAGCTTCGACGTTACTTCTCATACCCATCTCACGTTTTTTACACGAGGAGGTTGAGCACATGGTGGATGCATCATTCGAGGAGCATCCTATATTGATTGTTGACGGAAGTGATAAGGTTCTCTATGGCTAGTCGGTTCCTCTAGTATGAGTTCCAAGGCAGCACTAGAAAGTACAAGACATGACCTGGGAGAGGGTGGCTGATTTACGATCACAGTTTCCGGAGCGGTTTGAGGTTTCTACTACTACACCGCCTTGCTAGGGAAATTCAAAGATTAATTTCATTAATGGAATAAATTTGTAAGAACCTGGATCTTATTTTCAGTTATGATTATCATTTTTGGTTGTTTTTGAGGAAAAGAAGAGTTTTGGGAAAATTATACAGTACACTCCATGTACTTTAAGTACACATTGTGTAGTCGGTTTCCACAGATGACCGTGTTCTAGCTGTGTAATGGCCGAGTACATGTCCATGTGTGGTGATATAGAGACCTCAAAAGGAATAGGCTGGAAAAGGGAAGTACAAACCATGTACTTTTAATGAACCCTTAATGTACTTATTTTTATTTCATTAAACCGCTTAGTGTCACGTTTGATGGACATAACCATATTCTTCTTAACCTATCTTACCTCAGAGCGAATGAGACTGCCCTATCTTTGCCGATCCCATGACTCGTCATCCATTATCTTATCCGAACACCGTCGGTTGCGTTGGAATCACATCAGTGAGTTTTTCCTTCTTCAAGAACATCATCTCTTGATTATCTCATCTTTCGTGAGATATCCTCATATTTACATTTTAAACATTTTTGTAGATCTATAGCATTTTATGGAAATTCAAGGAATGTCGTTCATGCATATCATTCTTATAATTCCGAAGTAGGTGATTTGTGCCTTTCCTTCGATTGAATTTGAATTTTATGTGCCAAAGTTCCCAATACCCAAGAATGAGGTGTGGATTGTTTATGGTTTTTTGGAATTCTATTTCCTATTTTTTCATGTTTGTTTGGATAGAGGTTAATTTTTGTGAATAGGGTTTACTTTTAAATGGAATTGATTTTTTTACCATGATTTATTGTTTTGACCTATTGGAAGAAGATTCACCTGTTAGTTTCATGCATTTCTTTCCATGCCTAGTATTTTATGATGGAGTGATTTTATGTGATATGTTGTAGAATGATTAACCATGTTGTTCTTGAGGTTTACATTAGCTTCCACGTATCGTATGTCCACAATTGACATATACATGGCTATGGGAACCTGGTTTAAAAGACCATAGGGAGAATGGATGTTGGGGGCTTCTCCAAATTGTCTATTTTACTGTTATATTTCAAGACCATAGGGATGCTGTAATTTGTGCTCCCTAAGAGTTTATGTAGTTTCCTCAATTCAGGCCACATGGAGAATTGGATGTTTTGTGATTCCTCAATGTTCTTATTAGTTACCGATATTATTCCACAACAGGAATTAATGGTGAGTTCATCCTTATAGAGTCTTCGTTAAAGCAAAACAAGAGGGTATAGAATATGAGTAATTCCCAGAGTGATGCTTGTGTTTGACATGGTTGAAGTAGAGTGTTAAGGATATGAGTAATTACTAAAATGTTAACTATAGCTAATTAGATGCTTACTTGATGTATGAAAGTTGAATGCAATTGAACTATTGGATTATTTACTTTTGAGTACTTATTTGTTTACAGCTTCTTTTTCTTATTGCATGCTTTATATATTCACTGACAGTTAGGAATAGATCTTTGGGTTGTTGCCTACTGGGATTCATCTCACACCCTATTTAGGTCATGATTTTGGGCCCAAACAGATTATATTATTTTATGTCATGATAAGTGAAATCACCATTCTACATCAGTTACTGGATTGCATTGGAGATGGAGAGAAGGGGACAAAGCAGAGGATTGTGATGCAGTGGAGCTGTTTTCTTTCTTTTCCTTGTACTTTTTTTTAGTATTGTATTACAACATTGTGACTTGTTTGGATGTTTTCCTATAATTATTTATCATGAATCATAAATATATGTGCTTAGTTGTTATTACTCCAAGTATTCTGTTGTTTTATATTTTATGGTATTATTACTACTTCGGTTATTGTTATCTGTTTATTTCTGTTGTGTTACTTTGCCAATGAGGGCCATGTTTCCGCACTATCACACCCAAGGCCCGTACTGCAAGTCAGTAGAATCTGGAATTTTGGGAAATGTGTTTGAGGCCATGAGACCAACAAGCGATGAGGCACATCTGGGTGGCTTCCAGAACTAGGACGTTACAATCATATTGACCCCTAAATAGTAAAACCATGGTTTGTGTGGTTGGGGTCAAAGTAGTGTTTTTTAACATTACATGGGATTATAATAAAACTAATTTCCAAAAAATGTGGTTTTTTATTTTTATAAAATATCTATAATTTTTTACATTTATCGACTCTATTTTTATTTAAAAAGTATCACTTTAATTTATACCTAATGGATGCATTAACTAGGTTAGAAAATTAATTATCTTAATAAAAACAAATATTGTAAAAATAGTGAAACATATATGATAAGAAATAAAATTATAAAAATTCAATTATTATTGTGTGGTGGAGGTTTTATTGACCACATAAACTCTCCCCTCCATTATTATCAAATTTTGGATCTATATGAGTTAAGGGAGACCTCCCAATGGTAAATACTTTCAGAATCTACCAAAATTCCACTACACCTCAACTATAAAAGGGATATCATTCTCCCCAATTATTCACACCTCTCATGAAATTTTGATCTTCCCAAATATAACCAAATAATATCAAATGATTCCTCACCAAATCCAAGTATCCTAAATTGAGAAAAAAATCCAACCCATGAATTCCATTGGTGAAACCCAAAATGAGATACCCAAAGAGGAGGTAACATTCATCAAGGAACATATTTTTATTTTTTCCACAAACCCCGTTAATTAATTTTATATCATTATTGTATAATAACCATAGTATATTAAATATACAGAGTGGTTATTATTCTTAGGGTATCACCTAAAACCACACACCCTTACACCAAAAGTGATATGAAATCATCAATTGTTATTAAAGTGGACTACCACCTTCTGAAAAAATATCGATTGTTTTTCTATTTCCACTTTTACTAGTTGGGCATAATAATGGAAATAAAATTTATATATAATATATATTATATTTATGATTTCTTTATCCTTATTTAATTATTATGTTAAAAACACATTCATGAATTATATTTTTTTAGAAAAAAAGTACTACATTATTTTTTTGGAAAACCACCTCCCCACAATGCGATATGATTATTTCATGTGTTACATGGAATGTATTAAAGATGTGTCTAATATAAATATTTGATAAATATGAAATAAAAATTATAATTGAATTATAATATATATATATATATATATATTATTTGACATTCATCTATTCAATAAGACAAGAAAACTGAAAAAATGTTCATGTGTACGTACGACCTACAGAATCTATGAACTGTGTGTTTTATTTTCTAACAATAAATTTTTCATATTACAATAAAGGCATGTATACTGAATATATATTATATTTATATCATGGATATCATTATGGAAATTATTATACAATGTTTAATGTAATAGGAAAATATAATCCAAAAATCATAAGTTATACGAAAAATAAAGATGTTATTACCTAAGCTGTAACATTAAGATAGAAATGAAAATAAATGTGAAATATGAAGTCATAAGTAAATAAAATATGTTATATATATATATATTAACCTGTTCATGTGATATATGTTTATTACCTTTATATTTATTATTTTGGAGTTGTGAACAAGTGTGATGAGTGTCATGAAATAATGTAAGGTATTCTTTTATGTTTTTATATTCATTAGACACAATCTATATACAATAAATCATTTTTATATGTGGATTATGAACATACCATCAATGTAAATTATTATACTTATACCTAAAATTACATTTATTTACAAATCCATTCTATTATATCTCTTTCTTTTTTTAAGGATGAAATGTTACCAAATCAGTAAAAGGATATTATCTCAATTTGTCTTCACTGAGGAAAATGCTATGTTATGAACCTATAATCTTTTAAAAAGATTATATACAATCAATTTTACAGTTATAACATGAATATTCTAATTTTAATTATTTTATATATTTTAGGTAATGTTATTCTGTTATGGTTTATGTGATTTAATGATACATAAGTGGGAAGAGTTTATTAATACAATCTCATCATATATTGGGATAGTTTATGATTGTGCTTACATTAAAGAAATATGATTTACCATATATCTAAAATTCTATAGAAATTTATTATCCTCTATATAATCAAGTAAAATTTAATAAGTGGTACTATTTTACACTAAGTTGTAATTAATATAATTAAAAATGTATTTAAGGAAAATATAACCATATTACTCTCTTCGATCAGTAATACGTTTTATTAAAAACCATGTTTTAGGAAAATGTTTCCAATTTTTTTAAATGAATCATTAAATTAATTTTAAAGGAAATTGATTCTAAAAAAATATTTTTTAAAAAAGTTTTTAAAATGGTTTTCGAGGCATCCTTTATATTTTTTGAAGGTTATTTCCAAAGAAATAGGTTTTAAAAATGGTTTCTAATTAAAAAATATATAATATGAAAAGATAATTGCATAAAAAAAATTTATATTATTTTTCAAAATATATCATATGTTTTTAAAAAAATTTATCATGAAAAGTATTCTGATGAAAATAAGTCTTAAGAAAAAAAACTTCTAAGAAATGCATTTTCCCATAATAATCATCCAAGTGATCATTTACCATACATGTCTATATGAGATTTAATACATTAATATATTTTATGATTTATCAGTGATATGATCTGAAGAAACCATTATTATTATTTAATTAAATTTTTTATGTTTAATGTGATAACATTTTTAGGGAAATCCTTTTTCTTACATTGGTTATAACAGGATAAAAATTTATAAAATCATCTTCTTTTCATGGAATAATATACGATGAAATGGCTATGAAATATATATCTTTTTCTTAGGTTATGATATGATTTCTATGAAACCCATCTCTTTTTATGGTACATGTTATGATGATTTTTTTATTTTCATGAGTCAATAAATATGTATGATTTCACAATGTGATGGGTGAAAACAATGGATCCCTTTATGCGTTATGTTAAAATTTATATCTCTTAAGGTACACATGAATTGAATTGTTGATGAACATAGTTTAATTAGAGGCATTTTCTTCTAGTTTGGTCTTGTGAGTGAACCATAAATACTAAGATAATCTTCTTAGTGAACCTGACTATTATGATTGTCTTAGGAGTAAACTTTCTCTAGTAATATGGTTTTGGCAGTGAACCTATTCTACTAATATATCCATGTAAGAGAGCTTTGAATAAAATAAAAATAATTTTTTATCATTATGTGTATATCACAATTCAATGTATTCTTTCAATGTTATACTCTCATGAATTATATTACTAATTCCCTCTTGATTCATGTATTATGAACATCAAATAATTATGAAATGATTATTTTGTGTGATCTTTAGTCATCTATGTTTGATCATGAAATTATATGACCATGTTATCATACCTTTTTATTTATGTCGTTGTTATATATCTCTTTATTTACCCTCATTGAGTATCAATGCTCACCCTATGTTATGATTACTTTCCCTAGGTTATGATGAATGGTTTAATTTATGAGTACTAAATTGGAATATCTTTGTGTGGAAAGATGAAGATACTTTACAATATGAGAATATAATATCCCATGTTTCAAATTATAGAGTGATTTTACAATCCTGGGGAATGTACAATTGTAATGTGATGAACATTCTTCTAAAATTGTGTAATATCCATGTATGTGAAGCTTGTGAATATATTTTTTCTGTCAAAGGAAACGATTAGTTAATATTTGGAAACTATGATGTGAAACATCATTGATATCCTTACGAATAATTATATTGGTATTTATATGGATGTCTCTAATGATATTCCTAAGATGGGTCTATGTATTAGATAATGTGCTGGAATTTTGGTAATGAATGATGAATGTGGATTCCTAGAAATATAACCTTACCTCGACTCTACAATTTTTTAGTGTATGTGGATGGGATTTACCTAGTTTGAATTACCCCATGAAATTTGATTTCATCTACACTCTATTGAGAAATAGTTCACAATATCAGGCATTTATTTACACACAGTTTGAAACTTAAGGGGGGAATGCTTTGGAAATTTGCAATCTCATTATAAACCATCATTATAGATTTTAATAGATTATGGAAATGGTTGACCTAAGTTAAGAATAAGGTGTCATTTAATAAAAATATTGTGAAATTATTTTAACATCTTATTGGTAAATTTTTAATATTAAGGGTTTTTTAACAATGATATGTGATTATAACAAAATGATTTATGGTTTTACTTAATGGAAGAACCTATAAAAACTAGAGCTGAAATTGAATGTGAATGAATAAATTAGTCAAATCGTATGATAACTAGAGTGACAGACGTTATGATTCTTCCTAATATGATTTCATAGATCTTGAATGAAAATTTATTCCTTAACCAACTATCAGATACACCCAAAAAGATAAATAACGAATAAACTGAGATTTTTTGTAGTGGATACTATAAAGGAAAGAAGATTTGTGTTACCATGTTTTGAGTATGTGGGATGAAATAACAAATTTATTTTTATTTAGGAATAAGAAAATATTTTGACTATAGAAAAGATGCACACTATGTAATTAACTAGAAGAGTAAGATAGAATGTTCGGTTAACAAAATAAATGAGAATAACGGTATCTATAAGATAGAATCAACTCTTTAATGTTTCAAATGGGATAATTATGCACAATAATTAAATCTATGTACTATGGGGAAATATCATAAAGAGGATCCAAATGCTATTATGATTAAGGGCTATACTTCTGATGATGAAGAAAATAGAAGTGACATATGAATGGAATGGGGTATTAAGGACTTTGACGAGGATGAATGGTTAATTCCTTAATGTTTAAGTGAGATAATTTAGGTTTTTATATATTTCTATACATGTATAATTTATATGTGTTGTGAAGTATATACAGATTTTTTAATTTATGTTTTATATTAAGGATGTACAATAATATGATGAAAAGAGGTTTAATGGAAAGTGGATATATAGTGACCCTGTCATTACAATCATTAAACATACATACCTTTTTCAGAATACATAAACATTATAATAATTGAATCCAATAGAATATACTAGTCATATTTTTTAGGAACAAGGAATACACAATCACTTTTACATAATTGAGTTATGTTATCTCTCACTAGGTTTTTCGTGACAATCAACCATCTTAAAAGCATAAAAAATAATACATATATTCACATACTAGGGAAAGAAAATTAAAATGGGGAGATCTAAAAAGCTCAATAAGGGTAAAAAAATAGAGGCGTGTAATTATAAATATGTGCATAAGGGTATTAGAATGTGATCATGAAAATAGAATATCTTACCCTTCATATGAAAGACCATAGAATAATTATTGGTAGTTCATAAGACATGAATCACAATGAAATAAAGATCATCGTCCAAGAAATAATAACATAAGAATAACACTAGGAATTGTTGAAACATATATAAAAATAATGATTTCTCTTGTATCCAAGTTATCACTACAAAGACCATGTTATTGGAAAAATACATTTACTAAACTAGGTGAACCCCTATTCCAACCCTATATTACTAAAGTGAGTAAACCCTCATTCCGTCCCTGTTTTAATGAAAAAAATTAAATTCTAATTCATTCCCTATATTAAATACCCAAGTAATCCCTCATTTATTCCATGTATTGAAGAACTGAGTGAACCCTCATTCAATCCATGTCTATCTCATGAAATATAAAACATTATTCAATGCATTGGAGGGAGATATATGTTCCACCCATCACATAATGAAAGCATACATACATGATCCACAAGATCATAAATGACTATATCATAAACCATGAAATGAAGTGGTTATCTTAAACATGTAAACATATCAAAAACATTGGAAATAGATAGGTATCAGAATCTTTTTAGCAAAAGAATCACTCATGAAAAGAAGAGGGATTCAAAAGCATATTACCCTTTAATGAGAAACATCTTTCATAACATTATTCCATAAAAACATAATACTTTAATATATGTAATATGAATAGAGACATTGAATAGTTCTCAAAAAAATCATGATTAATTACAATGGATGTTATCTTATATGGGAAATATTACTCAAAGATCTTTTAACGACCCTTCTAGAGAAAAATATAATTTCTTCTTCGAAAAAATATTTTTATTACATAAAAAAACATTCAAAACATTTTCATTAAAAATTGCATTGACAACATATAGAATAATAAGTTAAAAACAATATAAAAATTTTCAGATGATTATTTCCTTGAGATTTATATTCATAGAAATTTTGAAAACAATTTTGAAAACATGGTTTTTGAATACAATAAATTTTCATCAAGTAGAGACAGGGGTCATATTTTACTAAAAACCTTCTCTTATGTACCGTGGTGTTGATAAATGGTACTAAAAAATTACGATATCAGGAATGGAAAGAGTATAATAAAAATAATGATTATAATTGAATTATGGATCATAATATTTCGTTAAAATAAACATAAACATAAATAATTGTGAAAAAAATATGAGATTATCTCTATAAACTCTTATAACATTTTAATTGGGATCATAATATCCACGTATGAAAAGAAAATTTGCTGAAGCATATAATATCATGAAAATAATGAGACTAATTATATAACATGTAAAATGTAAGTATATACACCATGAAGAATATTTTAGGTGGAAAACATAATAGGAGTCTCAAAGAAGGCAAATTGAGATAAAACTGGTCTATCCATTTGATAACTTTTTGAAAGTAATGGTCAATAAAAGAATGGACATATAATGGATTTTTGAATACACATAAATTTAAGTAAATGATATAGAGAATAAAATCAGGTGCAGTAAATACACCATAAATAAGGAAAGAGTGGCTAACATATCTTGTATATCACAGAAATTAATAGTGAGTTGAAAATCCACATACCTTGGGTCTTGACTCTCTCTATACTCTTACAATATTCTAGTACAATAAATAAATTTTTATTATAAATATTATACATAATAAATTAACATCAAACAAGTTTAAAATCCGTTAAATTATGTTGACATAGATGAAAATTATTAGTAAAAGGGACTTTTGAATCAAATATTACCATACCTCATTTCAAAACATTCATGTTCATATAAATAAATCCTTAAAACCATTTTAAAAACATATACATTAATGAGATAGGTTTAAAAGAATAAATTTTCAAAAAAATTTAAAATGATGTTTTAGTAAAACATTCCATTAAAAATAATCCCTTTGAAAATTATTTTATGAACCATGGACATATATAATAAATATGTCCCAGTAAAAACATACACATAAACAATCTCTAATAATAATGAGATTGAGGAATTAACCCTTACCAATTTGGTAACTTGTGAAACATACACCCAATGAATGAAATATCCTGCAATGAAGATGCAAATACACATGAATTATAGTGTATTACACAAATAATACAGTTATGGGTAGTACATATTCCATACAAAAGGAAATAGTGGCAATATAGAATGAATCTCACGGGAGTAAGGAGTGAAATGAAAACCCCTTACCTTACACCTTCCTTTGGTCGAGTGTACGTTTAACCTCTTGTATAATCACCATTGTGTGTTATTAGATTATAAAATACCCATATTCATATTTATTACATCTTACATGATTCATTTATTACTTTATAATACCAATTTAATAATGATTTTCATGTTAAATTAAAATTTTGCGTAATAATCACTTTCTTTATCGTACATATTTTAACTTTTTATTTGTGATAGTATCATTTAGATCATGTAATATCTTAAGCCTAAAAACCCTGTAATATCTGAGCCTACAGGTCTTGTAATGGTTCCCCCTCATCCCTTGAAATGTGGGTTATCAAAATCCATAAAAAATGAAGGCCTTCGAGATATTCAGGTGAAATAGGGCGGTGAAATCATTACCTCTTCTTCGGGTTCTTCCTTTTGATTTGATCAAAAGGGCTCCATAGGATAGATTTCTGACCAAATGAAGGCCTCTAAGATGATGGTAGGATATTGGGATGATATTGGGTAGGGTTTAGCTGAGCCAAAGGGCTTTGGAGGTTTGAATTTTAGAGAAGGTGAAGTTCCCTTTTATAATAGGGGTGAGGGGAACCTTTGGAAAAACATAAAATATTATTTTTAAAAAAATTCATTTTGGGTTTCTAATGTCTTAAAAATGAATTATTTAAAGTCTAATGTAGGTATGGGTCGAAAAACACTCAACCGATAGGCTTTAGAATTTTTTGGGTCACTATATTATCCTTATTTTTTTACATTTAACTCTTAGTTAAATAGTTGGACATTTACCATATCTCTTTCTATATTTTTATTATATAGTTAATAAACCAACAATAAACTTCCAAGAGAACCCCCAGTGGTTCATTAATGGAAAATATAATAGTATTAAATCCCTTCATCTGAACCGTAGTTTTTTAGGAATATAATACCAATTTATAATATAATATTTTTTAAAAAACTCTTTTATGCCAATTTTGACACTATTTGGTATTTTGTTTTTCTTAAATTCATAAAAACATTATTACTTAGAAAAATATTAATTTAATCAATCCTAACATGTCAAATTAACCTAGAAAATTGGTGTAATTCATAAAAATTATCAAATTATATTTATTTGGGTATTTATAATATCAATTATTTTAATATTTCATTAATCATGTAATTAATACATCATCATTGTGTCATAAAAAAATTAAATTATTTATTGTCTAAAATTTATAAATAAAAAACCATTATGTAGGAAATAATTTTATATTTTTAATTAATATTTATATTAAAATTTATCTAATGTGTAACCCAATATTAAAAATGGTTTAGTTATTAAACTTGGAACTTAATACTTTTCACTCTTCTATGAATTAAATAATATTAAATGTCAAAATATTATACAAATGGACCTAAAGGATCATATTTTATTCCTAAGTTTGTATTTTGTCGAATTACTCATATCCAATTGAATATGTACTTGTGTTAGGGTAATAATAATATCATTTTTAACTTTAATTACCCTATTTACTTTTAACCGTGGTAAATAAATGTCAAAAGTTACTATTTACCAAAAATTATTTTTACCTTATTGAACCACATTTTACATACTGATATCAACCATGTCTCTAGGATTTTTGAAATTAAATTCATAGAAGCGGTAAAATTTTGTTTTATTTAAATTTGCAAATGCTCCTTGGAGGTGGGTAAAATATAGTAAAATTTCCAAAAACAATTTATATATCTAAACATATTATAATATGAATCCAATTAATTACATTGAAATTATATAGGTATTATGTATATATTTGGATAGAAAATAAATTTAAATGAAATAAATAATTATTGAAATGAAAAGTCGATTTTATTCAATAACGCAGTGTTTTTCTCTATTCATTAAAAATTGAATGTTTTCAAAAACATACCAAAAATTCACCCTAAGATAAATTTTGATATTCCAAATTCAAAAATGAAATCTATTTTACCAAATTTGAAACATATTATTTGAATTTGTTAATTTATAATTAATTTCCATTGTCAAATCCAAAAAAGCATATTTTTATGAAATATTAACTATCAAAAGATTGACACTTGTTTATGTCCAATTTCAAAGGGAAATTACGTACAATGACCAGATTTGGATTAAATAGTAAAAATATAATCTATTTATACTTATAAACCATTAACATTTAAAGTTGAACACTCTAAATTATTTTGATTAAAAAGGTTGTTTTCTGTTAAAATATAATATTTTCACTATTCACCAAAATATGAAAGTTAACAGAAAAACATCAAAACATTTATTAAAACTAAATTATTATGTACTCATTCTAAAGAAAAAATTTTATTTTGTCAAATTAAATATATAATAGTTTCAAATATAGTATTTTAAAAGGGTTCCCCATTAAAAGGTTGTAAAATTTCATTTTCTGAAAAATACTTCTTTTGTCTAAAAAATGAATTTTTCCTTAAATAATGTCTATGAAACTCATAATATAGATTATAAAATTATAAGGATTATATAATGTTAAAAATTATGTTAATACTATTCATAACCTCTTTTGAACGACTATTTTGGTATGTCGTGGTGTGCTTGAACTCGGTGTAGCATGTAGTGAAAGTTATTGAATTATTTGGAAGAAATAATATACATTGAAATCTTGGGGTGTTACATTCTTCCCTCCATCAATAAATTGTGTCCTTGTAATTTGAAATTGTTCTTTGAAAATAAAAGGTTGAAAATAGAAAATAGCTTTGTGGGAAAACCCACATCGGAAATTGGGTTAATAAAATTTTATCTTAATAAGAGGTAAAGGGAAATGAAAGGGTCTCCAACAAATAATGATCTCGATTTGGAGAACATTGGTGGAGATTAGAGACACTTAATTGAAGGAAAAATATAAATATTAATAGGGAGTTATTGAGGTCATCAATCAAAAACAAGTGTAACATTAAGGTCCTCAAATCCATCAATCTATGATGATTTAAAATACCATTGGTTCAAAAAAAAACATAAGGTATTAGGATAACACATTTCTAGTTTTCATATCCCTTCCCTAATGTTTAATAATTAATTTACCCATAGAATAACAGGGAAAAAATTATATATATATATACTTCACAAGTATAGTTTCATCCTTCAACTAATTCCTATCACAAACACAAATTTCACTCCAAAATATTTCAAAAACAATATTCTATTTATCCTGATCATATAGGGATAAAAAAAAATGAATTTATAATTCACTAATCAGACCCTTTAAAACAAACTAGATTATACAATCTTGAGACTTCATGTAGTCTAGTGGTAGGTGATAAATCCTAATCGCACTATGGTTGTGGGTTTGATTCCCGCAGCTTTGTCTGACGCGACAGATTGTCACACAGTCTGTTTGTTGTCCATTTTATAAGAATAAAAAAATAACCTTAACAATAGCATCCAATTTCAAACATAAATCATTCCAACCATTAGATTTATCCAAAATACTTCAATCCAAACTCACAGTCTAAAATTTATAAAGATGTTAAACACAATGAAGATCCTTTTTTCCATGTAATAACATGTGAACACCTTCATAATGTATTATTTTAAAACATGGTAACACCCTGAATTACCATAAAAACTTACTGATTATATTCATTCTCCCTTATTCTTTTAAATAATAATGGATATTTTTTTATATCCAAAATTTATGGAAATTCCAACAATAATGAAATAAACAAACTATTAATCAGTTCCATGGAAGTCAATAATATCCAATATATTTTATCCAAATCATCCATCTCTAATTCAGAAATCACTACCTCATTGTCAATACCATATTAAGGTTTTCCTTTCCTTCAACCAGGTATTTCCCCAAATGTGTAGCTTACTATTAATCACTTTTCTTAGAACCATATAATCTCAAATCCTTAATAAAACAGTACTATAATACAATCGTTATTTATCTCCATAATTCATATAACCAGTATATTGTTGATACAACACTCAAATTAAATAAATCTATAATAACAACATAATAACACTAGTCATTCCTCTTCATCTGAGGTAGTATCATAACTTAATTATTATCTAATAGCATCATTTGTGGTATACTCTGATGACTCGGGAATTGATTTTCTTATTGTCCCAATGCCTTGAAGATGAAGCATTTAACATTTGAAACCTTTTTCTTACCCTTGAAATCACGTACATGGTGTCCTTTTTCTCCACACTTATAAAAATCTCATATTCCCTTCGATAATTTACCAAAGTTATTATTTCCACATTTATCACATATGGGAAAATCCTTATTTCCCATATTCCCTTTATCCATATTTCTCTCTACCATATTTGTCTTCTCTTTCTTCCCTTCAAATCCACAGGACTCAGATAAATCTTTACTTATCTTATTAACACATGATATTATTTATTTATATGTTGAGAATACATGGGAGACTATTTCACTTCTAAATATTGTCTTAATACCTTGAAATATATTATCCTTATTACTCTTTAGATCATTCGTATTGTTGGAGGTATCATTACATCTACTAGGAACCATTTCTAAACAATAGCATAAACTAGGTTAGTTTATGAATCATAATGCATTATTACAAATGTGTAAAATATTTAACATAAATTGTACAATTCATGGATATAATCCATAATCATAAAAATGTTTTCATTGAGGAAGTATATATACATAAAACCATTATATTGGTTTGTAAAGAAAATGATAATTATCCCAAGCATAGCCCCCCGAGAGGTTCGTAACCAAGAATGAAGCCAGGTCTGTTGTCATGCACCAGTTCCCGTTCGAGTCTTTCTCAAAGTGTTTTTTGTGTTTTAGCCCTATGTACATATGTGCAGAGCTGCCTCTACCAGCTTGTATCCAGAGAGGGATGTATTTTCTTGGAAAACTCACAAATTCTATACATTACCAAAATTCTAGGATGTTCTTCTATACTAATCCTCAAAGTCTATCTTAGGGTAATTTTCTCTAATCAGAGTTTATCTATATCCAGTTTCTAATGTTATTGCTAAGATTATTATGATAGAAACTGTAATTCCTCGACCCCAGTTACCTAGAGACAGTTCATTATTACATAACATTGGCATGATCAAAAGTAATCATGTCCCGAAAGACCGATTAGTTTATCAGTCTTGGAAAATAGATTACATACATGAACATTAAATTACACATTCTAACATACAACACAAAAAATATCCTCTGAGAATTCCATTTTTCCCTTAGCTTAACCCAGCATCTCTAACATAAAATTATTATAGGGATCCTGGGAAAATAAATCATAAGAATGGGGTGAGCTTAGATGCTCAGTAAGGGTAAATAAATTAGGAGAAGCTATAAACTTTTAAGGCAAGATGTGTAATAAAAACAATAGCCTTTTAAACATAAACATGAACATAATATGGAAAAAATAAATCAAGCATTACCATATAAACATGCAAATGGATATTATACAAGCCTATAATCACATGTAATAACTAATTTCATAATGAGGTAATGTATAGTACCAGACTTTAATTTCTATGTCAAGGTCTTGTGCCAGGACCTACTGGCTAATTGTAACCAGATCCAAACCCGGAAAGACATTGTAACGGGACTCCATACTAGAGAGACTCTATAACCGGACACTAATTCAGAGGTTCTTCTATAACCGGACCCTAACCCAGAGGGATTACATTTACTGGTCCCCTACTCAGAACATACTTGTCCAACACATTCATCTTTAGAAGGGGTTGAAATATAACATAAACATTTATATAAAAACTAGCATTCAAAATGCCTATACTTTAACCATAAACCATGAATGTAATAAAAATAACTCATCCAAAATAAAACATATCACAAATCCTTAAAAAAATATGGATGATTTATATCATACTAAATAAACTTCAAACAAGTTTAAAATCCCTTAATGGATGTTGACATAGATGAAAATGACCAGTAAAATGCTTTGAGAGAAATACCTCTTTTTCATGAAATTATTTAAAATTATCACAATTTATGAAGGAAGTAATTTAAAAGAATATTTGAATAAAATTGTCCCATACCACTATGATACATTTTAAAAGAATTATAATTTCAAAACATTCATGTCCATATAGATAAATCCATAAAACCATTTTGAAAACATCGACATTAATGATAACGGTTTAGAAAAATAAATATTTTAAAACAATTAAAATGATGTTTTTGTAAAAGAGTCACTTAAAAATAATTCCTTTAAAAATTATAATATGAAACATGGACATGGATAACAAATAAGTCTTAGTAAAAACTTTCACAAAAACAATCTTGAATAATAAGGAGATTGAGGAATTAACACTTACCAGTATTGTAACTTATGAAACATACACCCCATGAAAAAAGTATCATACCATAATGATTTAAATATAAATATATTAAATTTTATTACACAAATAATACAATTATGGGAAGTACATACACCACACAAAAGGAAATAGTGGCAATATAGCATGAATCTCATGGGAATAAAGAGTGACATTAAAACCCCTTACCTGGAACATTCCTTTGGTCGAGGATACGTTTAACCTCCCATATAATCACCATTGTATGTTATTAGATTATACAAGAACCATATTAGTATTTATTATATCATTAATTATTCATTTATGACTTTATACTACCCATTTAATAATAAATATTAATGTTAAATTAACATTTCGGAAAATAATCGCTTTCTTTATCGTACGTATTTTAACTGGTTATTCTTGACCGTATCATTTAGATCATGTATTACATACTTCTATAATACAATAAAAGATTGATATATCATATATATTTAGAAAATAAATATTTATAATAGATATATATATGAAATGGAAAAACCGTTTATGGAGACTGTAGGGTGTACGTACGGATAAACGTTGTTTCTGTTTTCATATCGTATTGAACGGTTGTATGTGAATAGGATATATGTAAGTACATAAATACATACATAAATATATATATATATCTCCATTATAATTATTATTTCATATATTACATACTTATTAGTAATATATATTTCTATAATCGTCGATGAATGGATAACGTGGAAATGAATCTCATCGCGTCGTAGAGACGGTAACCCATACGTACGCACGAGCAACAGTATGATTTCCTTAAAGGTTTGGAATTGGATGTAATATTAATTTTACAGAGACATTAGAATGTCATTTTCATTAGTTTTGAACATATTACTCATCATTATATGCATCCAAAAAACATAGTGCTGAATAACAAATTACACCACGACGTGGAGATGGTAAGCCGTCTGTACGGACACATGGAGTAATTATCATTAATAGGATGGATGGAATAATTAATATGGTTTTGACATATTTATAATAACATAACAGTATATATAAAGTACGAAATTTATTATTTTGTATGGTAATAACAGTGAAAGAGTAAGTGGATGAATAAAAGAACTTGTAAGAGGGTGGAGAAATCATTACCTCTTCTTTAGGTTCTTCAATTTGATTTGATCAAAACGCCTTCATAGGTTGGATTTCTGACCAATGTAAGGCCTCTAGGATGAAGTGAAGATAGTTGGGAAGATATTTGGGTTTGGGAGGGACGAGCCAAATGGCTTTGTAGGTGTGAATTTGAGTGAAGGGGAAGTTCTCTTTTATAAAAGGGGTGCGATGAACCTTAGGAAAAACATAAAATATTATTTTATAATAAATACATTTTAGGGTTATAATGGTTCCAAATTGAATTATTTAAAGGATAAGTGGGTATTGGTCAAACAACACTCAACAAATAGGTTTTATACAAATTTGGGCCACGATATTAAATTATCTTTTAGATTTAACTATTAGTAAAATAGTTTGATATTTGCCATGTCGCTTTGTCTTTGTATAATATATGTTTAATAAAAATACTATAAAAATCCAAAAGAACCCCAAGTGGTTCAATAATGAAATATATAATAGTATTTATTCTATTTTTAATGAAATTTAGATTTTGATAAATAGAATAACAATTAATAATATAATATTTGTTTTAAAAACTCTTTTATGTCAATTTTGACACTATTTGGTATTTTATTTTTGCTAAATTCATAACAAAATTATTACATCAAACAAAATTCATTTAATCAACACTAATATGTCATATTAACCTTGAAATTTAATTTATTTCATAAAATGTCTCAAATTACATTTATTTGGTTGTTTATAATATCAATTATTTTAAAATTGTATTAATAAGGTAATTAATGCATCATCATTGTGTCATAAATAAATGAAATTATGTAATATCTAAAAATTATAAATAAAATACCATTATGTATGAAATCATTTTATATTTCTGATGAATATTTCTTTTCAAATTTATTTTATGTGTAATCCTATATTAAAAATGGTTTAGTTATTAAACATTGAATTTAATACTTTTAACTCTTCCTTGAATTAAATAATAATAAATGTCACATCTAATCCAAGTGGACCTAAAGGATCATATTTTTTTAGTAATGTTTTTTTTATTTAATTAAACTTATCCAATAGAATTAGGATATGTGTTAGGATAATAATTATTTAATTTCCACCTTTAATTACCTCTTTACTTTTAATCGTGGTAAATAAAAGTCCTAAGTTATTATTCACAAAAAATATTTTTTTCTTATTGAACCACATTTTACTTACTGATATCAACTGTGTCTCTCATATTTTTTAAATTCAATTCCCCGAAGCGGTAAAATAAATTTTTATGCAAATTTCAAAATGCTCCTAGGAGGTGGGTAAAAGGCGGAAAAATTTCAATAAAATTTTAATATATCTAAACTTATTATAAAATGACTTCAATGAGTTGCATTGAACATATATAGGTATAACGTATCTATTTTGACTTAAAATAAATTTAAATGAGGTAAATAATTATTTAAATGAAATGTCGGTTTTAACAAATAACGTAGTGTTTTTCACTATTCACCAAAAATGGAATGTTTTCAGAAACAGACCAAAAATTCCCCATAATCTAATTTTAATATTCTGAATTAAAAAATTAAGTCAATTTTATCAAATTAAAAACATAAAAATTTTATTTATTAATTTAAAATTAATTCTCATTGTCAAAACCAAAAAGCGTATTTTTCAGAAATAATAACTATCTAAAGATTAACACTTGTTTAAGTCCAATTTCAAAGTAAAATTACATATGATGACTAGTATTGGATTAAATGGTAAAAATATAATTGATTTATACTTCCAAACAATTAAAATTTATAGTTTAACAATATAAATTATTTTGATTAAAAAAATTTGTTTTCAGTTAAAATATAGTATTGTTCACTATTCACCAAAATAAGAAAGTTATCAGTAAAACAAAAAAAATTATTGAAACAAAATTATTATGTCATAATTCTAAATAAGAAGTTTATTTCGTAAAATTGTATATATAAAAGTTTCAAATATTGGATTACAAAATTTTTCGCCATTAAAAGGTGGTAAAATTGCATTTTTTATAAAAATACTTCTTTTATCTAAAAAAATAAATTTGTCCTCACATTATGTTTATGAAAATCATAATATGGATTATAAAATTATAATTATTATATAAAGTTCAAAATTAAGTTAATAATATTAATAACCACTTTTGAACAGCTAGTTTGGTAAGTCGTAGTGCGCTTGATCTTGGTATTGCATGTAGTGCAAGTTATTGAATTACATTAAAAAATAACGTACTATGAAATAGTGGGTTGTTACACCATGAATCTCACATGGTCTACCTAGTGTCTGAAATTAGTCGTGTTCCTCTACATAATATGTAATCAACTTGGTGTTTGCTCATAAACCCAGTATATAGTTGTTCCCCTACACAAAAATTTTTCCATGTACATGGTTATATGGTCTATTCTAACCACCTTTATTTTATTCCAAGTACATGAAATGTATTTTCACAAACATTTTCTTTTCATATACTCATTTCTATAGACATTCCCCATTGTATGGTGTGTATAGATACTACAAAACATGTACCCAACAGATCATATCTCTCCCAAATAGAAAGAACTCATTAAAAGTATTCATGAACTAAAAAATGTGTAATTTTGATTTCCTAAACAGGATCCCCTATAATCATATTTAAACAACTATTTCCTCCACAAAATTTATAGCTCGACACACAAGGAGGCTTATTGTTTCAAAATATGGAAATAGAACTAGAATTCAATAAATACTTGGGTATTTATGACATAAATGTAAAAATGGAATACATTTTGGCTTATTCAACTGATGCATCACCTTTATTCAGGATCCACCACTACCTCTAATGATCTGAATCCTCCTAATATTCATGATGGAATCTATTTCCCAATTTCATTCATCCCCCCCTCTCCTCTCTTATTCATATTAATGGATACCTACAAGGGGAATTTGTGTGAATCTAATGGAGAAAAGTGACGAGACAAAGGAAATAATAACTAATAAAATAGAAAATAAAAAAAATAAATGAAAGGGACATGGCACCTCCCATTCATGATGACTGAGTTTTGAGACTCACATCCAAATACCTCACCAAAGATGTACATACTATACCATAAGAAAGAAATATATATAGAAAATTTAATTGTGTATCATTCAACTAATATCCTATATGGGAGTGGACTATTAACAAAAATTTTTACACTTAAAGCAATTATCCTCTGTCATTAGTAATAATCACATAGTAGCAGGATTATATCATGTTGAGCCTACATTCAATGAAGGTTGCATATGATATCTCTTTCATTTTATAAAAAATATTAAAACTGAATAACTTGCCTCTCATCAATAGTTCATGTTCCATAAAACCCTAATAAAGAAAAAATTACACAAAACACGTTTGTCGCTCATTTTGAAACTCATATTAAACTATGACATCACATATCAAGAATATTAATTCAATAGCACTAGAAACCAATAATTCTTACCATAAAAACTGTTTTCAATGGCCAAATACGATTTTGGTTATAGGCTCCAACACATTACTAATACAACTCTCTACCATATCATTAATAATAATTAAATAAGAATAGAGAACATCTGATGAAATGTTTTAAAGACCTTACCAGAATTATACTAACCTAGTTCTCCATGACTATTCCCTACAGGGACTTAAGAAAATCTAGTATTATTTTTTTGGATCTTGAATAAAAATAAGGGCCTATGGTGTGTTCATTGAGAGACTATTCCTTCATATTTGAGTAACTTGAAGAAATAACAAAAAATAATCAATGTTAATAAATAATTTGCATTAAATAAAATGAATATCAGAAGGATGTAATAATAAAAGAAATATAATAAAGTTTTGAATGGCCACTTAATATATAGAGCATTGAACACCTTCTAGATGAATGACATAACTAGCCCCCAAGACGATACTGAGCATCCCTTGCCAAACTGTCTAAAGTCCACATAAATTGATCTACTCGAGAATGCAACAATGGGCTTCATACCTACACAACCTGCATCCATCCCTAACCTGAATATAAACATAAGGTTTATATAAAAATTATTGTTCTCATAAAGGGGTGAGAAAGAAATCTCTTCAGGCCTCCCCAATTGTGAACCTATAATATGTATCCATAAATGAATGCTCATAAAATGTTCTCAGCCTATCAGAGACATAACATGAACAAAAAAAAGGAAAAAATCACATGAATGAACTCAATCCACTTATAATCATTTGGTGAATGATCTCAATCATTATTACATCCAATTAAAATCCATTTAACATGATGTTGAATCCCGTAATCCTTCTAAATTTCAATCAATACATGGGTCTATAATCCCTATCAATAATACTTGAATGGTCATGTGTTGTAAATGTATCTAAGAAAAATAAGTTACTATAGGGGGATACATGTCCTAGAAATAGATTCACACATACCCTTCTCTAATCACTATAATGTAGGACTATAAATTAATGATGTACATTTTTAAATATGGAACTATGTTGGATTCCATACCACTCAATCCATGTAAATATAGTCTAATATCTAACTCCAAGGTTCTAAACCATTAGTAAATAATGACGTTACATCACATATTATCCCAATGGATATAGACATTAAGATACCTATGAGGATTTATCTTTGGATACAAGTAAAAACCCAAAATCAATTCATGTAATGGATCAATAGTCAACTTCACGAAAAGTCCATAATGTTTCATAATAGTAGATCCAAATTACCATAGGGAAAATCATAGGTGTCACATGAGGATATCATTATAAATTCACTAGTAAATATAAAATAATGAATTATTTGCATGATTTCTAACACCATGTTCTTGAAGGGCACATATGACAATTCCTACGAAGTATATATTAGCATATCAAAAATTATGTTTGATCAATAGTTTGATCCTTTGATGTTTATCTATTAATTCCAACAAACATTAAGGGACATAAATTAAATATCAGGAAGTAAATTTGGGAATTATAGTAACATAATAAGTCAAAAAATACATGGAATCTGAATCCTAGGATGTACATATTAGAATTTCAATAACCAAGTTGCTTCAAATATCTGATCCCATGATGTACAAAGTCCATTCAACTAACATATACCATTGAAAAAATATCATTGTTCACAAAATTGAAAATCTATATGGAAAGATTAAATACATCAACATTAAAAAGTGATAGTATAAATAAATAGTGATTGTGCATGAACACCTATATCAATAACTATTCCTTCTTCCACATAGGATCACAATTTTTGTATATGTTCTAATGTGAAACTCGAATCCATATATTCCAAAACCCTATATACAAGAGAAGGCTCAGTCAAATAATGGATCAGCCATAGGACAATAAAATCAAACATATGACACTTACCTCACTCAGGATACTTGAGTTCAAAACGTAAAAGGAATAAATTCTATATAGTATCCCAAGAGAAGTTTTTATCAAAGGAATCCAACCACAGATCCTCAGAAAGACTATGCTATATGGGGAAATATTACACAGAATACTAAATGTTGAAACAGAAGTAGAGCCATGCAAATTATGATACACAGTAACAACAATGATCTTTGGTAACATGTCCTACAACCCTGTTTCTATAATCACATGACCTCATAAAACAAAAGGAAACATCGGTGAATGGAAATATTTGTGAAAAATAAATACTCAAATTAATCGAGAGTGATGGGTCATGTACCTTCTTAGATCACAACCTCACTTAGGTTGGTAGGATCAACATACCAGAAAGTATCATCTTGACTCGTATCAGTCCTTATATCATAGGAATATACTATGATACCCTATCTGGGGACCTGTGCATACCAATCCCACGAAGATAAACTATTTCATATGACCCTCATCCAAGAATCAACCCATATGTCACACTCATGAGAAAACATAATTTAATTACTATTGGAAACATCTATCAATTCTATTTATCTCTGGGAAATTGTTCTTAATAGGCCCCACAACACCCAATGGATTTCTCCGTAGCAATCTACATGAAAGAAATGATACAAATGATGTACACCTACATCATATTCTGAATATGGGGAATTAAAAAAATAAAAACACTAAAAAGAATAGTAATGGAGATGTACATGACAAGTACTCTCAATTCCTAACATAGGATTGTACTTAAGCTGGACATGGAATATTAAATTAATGTACATGGTGTTTATAGGATGTACTTGTAATGTACCATAAATGGGTACATTCTCATGTACCTCACATGGAATGGGAATGTGTAAGGGAATGGTCATATACTTCTAAATGGAATGAAACTGGCGGGGGTCTTCCTGTAAACCTTACAAAGTCATGTGACCATGTATGACAATCAATCCATGTACACAACTACATGTCCTATTTAGAATGCATGACATGTATAATTAGTAAAAAATGTGTTGTTTTTGAATAAATTATATGAATATGTACTTGATTACATGATTTTTTATGACATTACTAGTTCTATACCTACTACATGTAATGTTACATTGAAAAGTGATGCTCCTCAAATAGGGTGAGCATATGACATGTGTTCCGTAAAGAACACACTATTTCATTGTGATTTCATGAATGAGAAAAATCCAAATCATAATAAAACCACCATTTTATACAAAAGTTATATATATCGACCCACAAGGGGTCATAGGAAGTCATAATTGGTCATTAAAACTAGAATAAAATAAATCAACATGGTTTTATTTTATAATCATAAAAATTTCCTACCATGGGGTGGAATATTCTAAATCCTTTCTTGTATTCACATTCAATTGATGTCACATGATGATCCAGCTCATCCTAATCAACCAATGACACCTTTCTTCTTCTTTCCCGATTTCTCTCTCTCCTATATTTATACCATCTTTTTAACGGTGGTGCAATTCCATATTGGATGCATATAGTAATTTACGGAAGAAAAACGAAAGGAAAAATTTAATTGAAAATAAGAAAAATAAATGAAAAAGAAAAAAGTATAAGGGTCTCTTTCTATCACTAGCAATGATTTTATGAGCCTCATAGGAATACCAATAATTCTATCTTTAGTGGAGGGGGAAATCATCAATTTTCTGATATGATTAGAAGATATGGCTGTATAAATGTTTGTGAATAAATTAATATTGAATTAATAATTAATAATTAATAATTATTCCATGAAAATTTTAAATACATATAGTCCCAAAAAATAGGGATCATATTTTAAACCCCATATCCCAGGAAATAGATAAGTTCTCATAAAAAATATTTGAGATTTTATTCATACGAAAAATAAAATTTTACCCATTACATGAATCTGAATAATGAAATTCAAATTTATGCTCAATTTGACAATCCTAAAAAATATGGTTCATTAAAAATCCATGATTAGTACCTCCATGTATGTATCCCACACTTTATAATCATGGGATTCAGAGTATCTAATTATATTTTAATTTTACATGATTTATATGAAACAAATATATATATACCTGATATTAATGTGATTGTTAGGCTAGGAATTATATAGTCCTCGAATGAAATGGATAATGTTTTCCCCATGATAGTACTTGTATAATTCATAGGAGATTATCCTAATCCTACTATGTTATTAATTCATGGTGTTTATCCTTGAAATATTCTATTGACATCATGTTTTAAGGTTTTTACATGATTATATCATCTTATTTTATTTTTCATGTCCATTTTTTAGATCCTTACCCCTTTAATTTCATCATGATTTTCCACATTATTAAAATTTATTACTTTAATAATGATTCCCTTTGAATATTTACTACTGGAATATATATCTTGCCCAGTTATAATTCATATACCTAGGTTATCTACTGTCATTTTTGAAATTCAATGGTATCTAAAATCAAGTTATTTTATATTTAAAAATATTGTTGTATCCCAGTTTTATGTAATGGTTTTATGAATATAAGTACCCAAGTACAAAAGGAATTTAGATATATTGGGAATTTATTATGTGCTTACATGAATAATAATTCAAGTATAAAGGTGTATTAGAGACATGTACTGTTATATTATATCTCCACTTCCCTATAATCATTGATAAAGGATGAAAAACATCTATTTGTAAAATCATGTATTTCCCTTCAACTACAACAACATGAAATATTATAATGGACTCATCAACTGAAAATATTTTAAGGAATTATCAAATTACACACCTTCATCCTAGGTGTAGATATACCATTTTAATATTTTATTATTTCACACACCATCTCCACTTTCATTCATATAGGTTTAGAACACCCACTTTGTCCCAGTGAAGTTTTATTTATTACGAATGGGTACAATAACCCTTGTTTTAATCTTATGAATATGGTAAAATAATTTTTTTTAGTATTATCCCACTCATATTTCTATAAATACTATTCAATATTGATGGATTTGATGGGAGGGAATAATGAAATATGACCAACTATCCTCAAAATTATCTATATTTGAAAATGATTTATTTGACATCTATTCATAATATAGAATATAACTTGAAATCTCTGCCTTGATGAAGATAAATTATAATTTTCCCCACCGCATGAAATGGTGTAATATTCTTCATTATTAAATTTATATTCAACAGTTCCACCTTCTTATAAAATTTATTGATGATATTTGATAAAAAAATATCGTTATCACTTTTGTAACAATCTTCATCATGTACAACTATGCTCAATGAATTTTATAAGATCATAACATAGGAATAATCATTATCCCTTAGATAATATTTATTTTATTTGTGATAACATATTCTAAATATAATATATCCATGTAGGATCCCAACGGCTCTTGAATTTTCAAACTTCCCAATGTTTTCACTATTTACCTTAATAACACAAGGGGTTCCAAAAATAATAATTGTACATAAGAAACTATGATTTATAATGGTACATATCATATATATATATATATATATACATTTGTTCAATAAGATTGTGATTTGAAAAAATAACTACTATTTTTAAAAAAATTCACAAAAAATATGATAATGTTGAATGTTCGACCATTATTGTTCAATACATCTACACCAAAAATATATTATTATGTTTAGAAACACTATTTTGTTTCTGGTTGAATGGTTCACCATTTTCATGTCGAATTCTATGTTAATATTGATAGTCTATAAAATTCAAACTTTCAAAGATAGTCTCATTGCGTATTCAAATCCTTTTGATTAAAAAACAACACCATTTTATAATCTTATTCAACAATAGTTAAGCATTATTAAGGACTCAGTGATATGTTATTCAAAATTAAACAAGTAATACATTTTAATTCATCCGTATATTAAATAAATACATCTCCCAATTTGTTTAATTATTCTTTTTCGACTCAATCACATTTGAATGAATGAACTCCAAAAGTTGAGCAGAATGAAAATCCACCTTCTTTTTTGCGGAGTCAGCTGTTTACCCAAATTAATTTCTGAGAACAAGTAAAAAAATTTCCCAATTAATTGAAGAAACTTCCAAAAAAATCTCTTATTGTGATTTTATAAATATCATTTCCCAATATGTATATCTCTTTGATACCATTGTAGATACTCTTATTTTATATGTAGGTAGCATGAGATTTTTTCACCACAAACATGAAAACAATTACAAATAATAAACCATCCACTTCTAAAAAGTATAAAATATTTATGTTTCTAAAACATAGACCAATACTTTCTAAAATCTAGTTCATATAATTCATCATAAAAGTTTAGAAACAAAAAATATATTGTGGATTAATATATAATTAAAAAAAAGTGTTTTTTGATTTCATCAATTCATTCCAAATAAAAGTTTAACCAATTCCATTAACATTTACATGCCCAAAATTTACAATGTTTACAGATTCTATATTTCTATTTCCAACATCATTTAGAAGAATTATAACCCATATCTTGTTATGTTAAAATCAACTATTGAAGAACAATGGACATTCCAATTTTGTTACATTGAGTGAAACATCTAAAACTAAATCAATCGCATTCACTTTTCTGTTATTAAACATAGTAAATTCAGAATTATAATTTATTTTATCTTGGTCAATATAATTATTAGGTATTCATTTTCATGGTGAATATGATGGTTATATCTTCCATATACATCATTATGGTTGTTAAAACTATTATATGAAATATTTTCAGAATTTGAAAATACTTTTTTTATTAATCAATTTAAGGGAATAGATCCCCCCAATAGCTTTCCTCTCAAGTATCATAGTAATTCAATGTTTTTTTAATTTTACCAAAAAATATGAATAATATTCCAAAATCCTCTTCAACAAATGAAAAATCCATAGAAATCATATTTTCATTTCTATTCTAAATATTGTCTAGAAGATTTTATGTACAGTTATTCAAACCAATACTCAACAATTTTGACTCTATTTTTTTTTAAAAACATTATTCTAAACATTATAAATATTTTTATTGTAATTAGAATACATATCATACTTTTCGTAATAACTAGTTTAAAGAAGTTTTTTACCTCATGGTGGGTTTTCAAAATATTCCATTTTATTATTATCATAATATTTATCTACTAATTTGTCAATAATGGATCTCTTATTATCTTAATTTGTCACAAAAAAATAGGTTTATACATTTTTAATCAAATTATTATGATATTTTTTGATCCTTTTGTTTTTCAATCATCATTGAATTTTATCTAACATCGAATAATGATTTCAAAATTGTTGATTTACACTTATTAAATTCTTCACCATTCTGTAGTGTTTTTATAGGTTCAAACAACTCCAATTTTAACCTCACATGTTCTCCCGTTTTGATAGTAATATTCATCTCAAAATAATAACATTCTTATAAATATAATTATTTTTTAGAAAATTTTAATTAATTATTTCAAATATATAATATATTTTACTGAAATAATGGTAAATAAACAAAAACCATATAATCATTTCCATGAGTTTATAGGTCTGTAGAAAAAAATAATTTATATTATATATTAATCTTGATCTATATCATAATACCCTCATCATACCTTTTAAATCATCTTTTATCACATAATACACTATAATAATCTACTTTTATAAAATATTTTTATTTTACATCTTCTTCATCAGATTATCCAAATTCATCTTCTACTTCACTAACATCACATTCCCTAAAAATGATGTTACTCTTTTAAAATATTTATAACTATTTACCCCTATATTTAGAATAAAAAATTAATTTTTTATATTTTATAAAATATTATACAATTTTATATTTGTTAATATTAATTATATTCACGAAAATTATCTATTGGGTAGTTTTCTATAAAATTACGAATATCTCCAAACATAATAAACATAAAAATAAATATCTACCACATATCTACATTATATATTATTGGTTTTCATGAGATAGAGAACATGATTTTAGTATAAAATTATTCAAATATTTAATGTTTTTTTTGATTTTTTATCTCTTGTTTTTTGTCAAAAATTTTCTTAGTGTTCCCTGGTTTTGAAGCATCAAAATAAATTTCATTTTTATATAATCCAGTTTTATTGAAAAAATTATCTTCTCTATTATATTATGAGATAAAAAATACATTATATGTCCTCAATATGGATTTCACTAGGGTTTTTATCATCCATGTTTGATACATTATTTTCAATCATATCATGTATATTATAAAAGGTATTCTCTACTATTATAGAGTTTATTGATTTCTCACCATTTAATTCAATTGAACCCACTAATTTATATACCCTTGTAAATAGTATATTGATTCTCTCATCAAACTAACATATAATAGATATATGACGAAATGTATTTAGCTATGAGAATCATAATCATATTTGTTTCCCTGCGACTATAGGAAATTAATAACCCTATGCCAAATGACTATGGCTATAGGAAAATTTTGGGAAATATTTTGCAATGAATAAGGCGAGAATGTTTTTTTGGTATGAAAGACATATATCCATGAGTATTTTTTATCGATATAGATAACCCAAATATCAATGGAATGTAATACCCTGGTATGTTATATATTATCAATTGGAATAAATGTGATGAATTAAATAGAATGATTTAATCAAAACACAATATATAAAATAAGGATTATATATTTGAACATTTAAAACAGTGTCATTGGATTCCAATATAAAAATTAAATTAACCACGTTTTGATATATATATATAAATGTTTTCCTTCATTAAAATTTATTAACTAATATCTAAGAAATAAATATTAACATTTTTAATAAATAATTTTATTTTTATAAAATATATTTTTCAATATAATTTATTCTTATATTTTTTATCTAATGATATAGAATGAAGGTAAAATCCAATGAAGTTTAAAGGAATTATTTTTCAGAAATGTAATTATTCATTGATAATGTGTTTCTATAATATTAAATAAAATAAATTATTATTAATTAGATATATTAGTAAAATATTTAATTTTTATATTAAATAAAATAATTTTCCATTATATGAATTGTATTTAAATTAATTTCCTAAATGTAAATTCTAATCTAGTTTTAAACATCCATTTTTTGAAAAATATTTTTCATTACATTTTGAAAAATTATTTTGATTTTAATTTTTTCCACTTATATAAAATTAATGGGTTAAAATTTTTATGATATTTTTAATCACAATATTAAAATTGAATAATGATATCCATTTTAATTTTTCTATAATCAATAGTTGATACAGTAAATAATTTTTACCACAGTTTGGGTTAAATGTGATTAATGGAGAGGGTTTAATGATGAGAGAAGTTAAAAATGCCACATAAAATGGTATAAATAATACATTCTGAATATATTTATAAATTATGTTATATTAACAGTTAATTCATGTCTATTATTTTGAACATTCACTATAAAGTGACATAATATTATTTGAATAATTAATCTATTTCCACATGTGTCCCTCCCTTATCTTATAACGTGGAAGATCATCATCCGTATTACTCACAAAATGTTACACATATATCTAAAAAAATATCTTTCTAGAATCCTTTCAATATTATTTCCCTTTTTTCTTAAGCTCTGAATATTTTCCTAATAAAATAAAATCGAGTTTCGAGGTGTAAGACAAAGGTGGTCTTTTAAAGAAGAGGTAATCTTATTTATTGAAATTTTCAAAGAATGTTTATCCATTTACATAAATATATTGTATCTACCCTAAAATTATGAATCCAATATCATAAATTTTATATGATGTTATTCTGATTATGGGACACCGATTTTCCACTACCTTTCTATAAAATGTCAAATTGATATATCATTCATGCATATGTGTTCACTACCACTCACAGGTAGTGATACGATTAATTTTACATCACCGCCTTGCATGTAAGGTAATAATGATGATTTTATTTAATACATATGATATTTATGATAAAATAAAAATAATATATTTATAATATTTTATCATATTTATAATCTATTTTTTTATTAGAAAATGTTTGTACCATTCAAGTGTATATACGTACTACAGTCTCCATTAGCGATATATTTCATTTTCAATGTCAGTATTTTATGGATTTTCTTTAATATACATATGTTAAATTTATATATGAAACTAATATCATGAATAATATTTTTATTATTATAGAACCCTAATAATGATGAATTGAACATAATAAAAATTTAGACACAAACCTGAAAAAAAAGTAGATAACACTCGAAACGATAGTGATATTGGATGATTGATAATCAATGGGTGATAATTTGTTATAAATAAACCATGTATAGAATTATATGTATTAATATGGTTCTATAATAGAGTTATATAAAATATAATTTTGTTATACGTGAGTTTAAAATTACTTATAATTCAATTTGTACTTGAGTTAGGGGTTTCTTTTCTCACTTTTGTTTCAATGTGACATATTTCATATTCACCACTTGGTTCATTATATGGTATATATACAAGGTTTTTGATATTATATACCATGAATATATTTTTATTAATGGTACATAATCTTTCACTTCATGTAATTTATTTTCTTTGTATTTTGATTCAAAAGTTACCGGAGTATTATGGGTTTTATGTTAGCATATAAGTTTTTTGCAGGATTTTATATGCTTAAATTTAGAATATTAAAATTATATGATATATATCTAAAAATTGTAATTTACATGCCTATAATATATTTCCTTATTAATATTATAAATATCCCTTTTCTTATTCTCACTATGTGCTCACATTTTTTAATTATTTTTTTGAAGGAAAGCCATCTTTATTTCCCACTTTAATTGTGAATCATTTTACATATTCTCTGTATTTTATTTAAAATAATTTCTATAATATTTATAATATTTTATTATTAATAATTAAATAATGTTCATATTTTTTTTAATAAAATGGTCAAAATATTCTATTCATTTTTCAAACAAGTTACTTTTTACCATAGGTATTAAAAAAGTACTTGTTGTAACATATACAAAAGAGAAGGATTTTCTTTAAATCATGACTAGCATTAGATTTTATAATTATTATGAAAATATAAAATTATAATTAAAATTATATTTTCATACATTAATGAATTTTTATAATTTGAAAAATTGATCTCAAAATAAAGTGTCTTTTCCCCGATAAATATTCTAGATATAATTTAATGTTATTTTCATCTACGGAAACATCAATTGACGATACATATTCTTGAATGGGGATATGATACTCTTATACCATCAATATTATTCCATGTAACGGTTATTTATTATTATAGACTAATGATGATGAAACCCATTTTGTTTTACATGTGTTTTTGTACAATGATTTTTTAAATATTTTCATGATATTTTGGAATACACATGAATGGATTTTGACTAAGAGATGGGTGGGTTCATTATAGCCACCCAATTCATTGAAAATGATTAATGTGAATGGGATGATAAAGAACATTTGATCATTTAGAGGGGGAGCGTATAAAGAAGTGATATATTTTATGTTTTCTTTATTATTAAACATCATTCTACTACTATTTGAGATATGCTAATTTTCTGTAGGGGAACAAATAAAATCATAACCAAAAGATTAAAATATTACTTGGATTCACTACAAAATAAGAGTATCTAGTCTATTCCATGGATTATAAATATTCAATAATCACTTAAACCCATAGAATACAATCATATGATTGTGTTTATACCAACCAAAGTGTATCCATAATCATTAAAATCATTATAATAATTTTTTAGTTCACGGTACATGTTCATTGATAAATGATATAGAAATTAATATGTATCAAAAAAATAACCATCACTAAAAAAATCAATATTTTTTTGATTTTGTTCTTTGATGTTCTTCATTCCATAGATTCATTCATGTAATTCCACATATTTAATTTTTTCACAGTTGTAATAAATGACCTTCTTTGGTCTAATAAAAATGTATTGAACTGGTTAGTATGTTATATTTCATATAGTTTCAACTATATCTACTCCATAATGACCCTTTTTATAGTTTTATACAACTCATTAATGAATTTTTTGACTGATAACCATGGTACACAATCCGTCTGATAACATATGATGGGTAATGGCATGAGGATTGATTATAATTTTTTCCTCTTCCAATTGATTATCTGACCATTTCTACCCAAAATTAATCTAATACAATATTATTTAGAAGAATTATTCTATTATCTTTTAGACCAATTCAACTTTATAATTTTTTCATAATATATTTTCCCTTTTATCATATCTTTTCCTCACATTAAAATATTCACTTTTAGCCTCAACATACAAACCCCCTTTTTATTTTTGTAACACCATCCAATATTTATGGAGAGGAATAAAATTCATTTCAAACATCCCATTAAATATTCCTAATATAAATCTTTTAATTTTCAATTATTTGGTCAAATTCAATTCTCCTACAATTTGGGAGATCCTATTAACATGTGGTGTCAATGAAATTTTCAAACATATTAAAACTCATCTTGAATCACTGATATTTTCCTAGTTATATTTCAAATATTGTTCAATCATCGTAGTTAAATACTGTTTGATTTCATTATATAATATTCTTATAGTTATTAAAAATATTAAAATTTTATACCACTTATTCATATGGTAAATATTGGTTGAAATACATCCATTTGATGTCAATCTATCAGAAGCACCTGAATGAATTCATTGGAACATTACAAAGGCCATTTGTGAGGCACTTCCCATATTTGATGACTTGTATATACACTCTTTTTAGGTTTCTTTGGAATACTAACCTCTAGTAAATGCACTTTATCAAGAATCATATGTCCAATGACTTTAACTAAAACCAATATTCTAGTGAATTACATTATTTTTTTATTATTCTATCACAAAATAGATTTTTAAAATCATAATATTACATCTAATATTTAATATAAAATTTACCGACCATTTAACAATTTTTTATGTTTTTCTGATGGTATTAGAATGATAAAATTATGAGAGATTTTATAATAGTATTAAAATTTTTCTTCATCTGATGACATTCTCTGGTAACTCCAATAATTTCTTATCAATAAAACTTCATAACTTCATAAGCAATAACTTTAGTAAGCCAAACATCTGAAAAATACCTTCTATCATGTGAAATGTAAATAAATAAATAAATATATCTTTATGAACATTAAAATTATTATATACCTTTTACAATAAGATAAAAACATGATATAATTCAATGCACGTGATTTTAAGAACATTAAGAACAAGAATAAATCACCATTTTCAATGTATTAAGAACAATGTATAATAAAACATCTAATAATGATACGATAAGGATTTAACATAATAAATTGGAAGATTAACTTACTTCGGTAACAATAATCTAAGGAAATTGAATTTATTGATGTAGTTTGATCATATATAACTTATTTCCTTTTTTATAAATAATATCAATGTATGGTTATTATTGTTATTTAAAAACACATAAACATTCTGAGCTAAAATTTTTCATTCATAAAAATCATAATCAATAAATTATTATCACATAATCTCCTAAAAATATATCTAAACTTATTTTTCCAAATATTCTACACAATTTTTTTTTCAACCATGGAATATAATTATCAAAATAATTTCCTATAATGCACTAGATTACATATCTATAAATTCTAGGCCAATGTGTGTGAACTTGGTGTAGTAAAAAAGAATAATTTTACAAAAATACTATATTATCTATAATTAGGGAACTAATAAACATTTATATTCAACTTCAAGAAATTCATTTCAAAAATCCATATCAAATAACTATTAAAATACTTCTTACATGATGAAATTATTGATTTACCCTTTTAAGAACACCCCTATAAGTCATGATTTCCAAAAAATGTTAAATAGAAACCAATTTAAAGATTTATGTTAAAATAATTTTATCCAAATTAGATCACTCTATACAAATTAAATATCGACAGAGGATGGATATCACATCCCATAACCCTAATTACAGTGTAATTGTATGCACATGTCCAACCTCATTATATCATATGTTTTCGTTGGTAAAATTTTGGTGAAAAAAGAAACTTTAACCATTATTGGAATAAATTAAATAATTATTTATATATTTTCATCTTTCAATTTGACAAACTAATATTTTATATCATTGTTCCTTGACTGATAGTATCTCATAAAATTATTAGTAATTTTATAGTACATTGATTATCCCAACCCATGTTAAGGGGTAACTTTACATCAACTAACAAATTATTATGTAGTTACAATATCAAAATAAACTAGGTAATATCTTGAGTAGCAGATACATAATCATTTTCTGTTATACTGACAGTCTCTAATGTTTTATACTTTTTTCAAGGACAATCTACCATATGTGTATTTTTTATCATTGATGTTTCTTTCCCAATCTGTATCTTTATAAAAAATATACCATTCATTAATGATTTGAATTATTTCAAACCAGAATTTGGTGTGCTTTAAATATATCAATGAATTCCATATCCATCGATGAGATGATATTTCTTTTTTTCACATTGACCTGTCTCAAAAAATGTAATGGAATATAATATATTTATATCAAGAGATGTTTTATGTGACAAAATTACAATAATCATTATAAAAAATATAGAACAAAACTCATTTCCTTTCTTATAATTTGTTAAATTGATTCCCACTAAAATCCTAATAAAAAAAGGAAATGAGTTTTCCTGGGAAAATTTATTTATAATAAAAATAATATAATTTTATTTAGACAATAAAATTTACTTCTTCATTGGTGATATTTTTAATCTAAAAATATATGTTATTTCACCTAGAATATAAATCTGATAAAACAATTTAATCTATTTGGTAAATCATTGACAGTGTTACTCATCATTTCCTATAAATCTAATGTTATAATCATAAATAATCTAAGTAAATGAAACCCGAAAAATTTTATATATTATATTGGAAATTATTAAATCATCTTTTCATTAAGATCAACTTCCTTATGAATGTGTGTAATATAGAACACCATGATCTTGGTACTAGTTTCAACCCATTAATATCATTCATTAACTTTCACATATATCTTTCATCCAACCCATGAACAAATCCAAAACATTGTTCAACAAAAAATTATTCCTACGTCTCACCAAAAATAATTTATTACATAATTTTCATCTATAAAATTATATATTATCATTGTATTGTGATACTAATAAAAATTAAAATAGTATTTAATATTTCCACTGGGGGAATTATCTTATCAAAATAAATGAATTAAATTTGAGATTAACCTTTAAAAAATCATGAATTAATTATTATAATTTAATATTTTCCTTTCATCTTATTTTGAAACACCCATTTTGTGCCTTTGACAATGTTATTTATAACTAGGATTGGGAAGAAGTTATCATGTATCATTATTTTGAATCAACTTTTTCTCTTTTTCAATTTTATTAATCAATTTTTTATTTTATAAATATTAATCAAAATATTTTGGTTCATCCTAAAAATAGATGAAATTTCATAATACATATCATAGTAGTATTCTTGTTTTGTAATTGTTTCGTTGATATATAATGATGTTTTTGACATCTACATTCTTCCTCAGACTAAGATGAGATGAATATAAAAGTTCCTTGTCCCTTAAAACACCTAATTAAATATCTTTATCTTAGGTTGAATCATCATTAATATTATCTTTAAGAATATTGTCATGTTTTTCAACTAAAAATACTTCGTCTTCCCTTTATTCTACCTCTAAAATAATTTTTGAATTATTCTTATTATATTATTCAATAAAATTCACATATGTAGAGTAAAAATCATTCATATCTCACTATTATCAAACTATTATCATCTAGAAGTATGGGGGTAATTTGAAATATTCTATCGACAGCTATATGACCAGACATCCCAATATTCCCACCTATGAATTTTTAATGCATGGACAACAAAACACCCTCTCATATTATGAACATGGGGTTTATTTGTAAAAAAACTTATAGATTATTATCATATCACTTCTAATATATTCATAGAATCTAAATAAACAATGATACTTTGGTAGCTTTCCTAAAAAAATATAAATTATTGTCCTATCCATTCAACATTGTTTGAGACATCTCAAAAAAACATAAATTTTGTTTTTTAGAAACTGCAGTTTTTATGGGTATTATGGTTCACTAAAATCTTGATGATTTCCATGATTTTCATGATAATATATATTATTCTCATTTATATATTCTCCACCATAACTAGATTAAATATTACTCTCAAAATATTATAATTCATTTTACAAAGTTAACTATAAATGTCTAAAATTTATGAGATCCATTAATATATATTTTTAAAGTATATTACATTTAATGTAGGTAAATTCATCAATAAAAAAATAAATTACAAACAATAATTTGACATCCTTATCATAGGACCACACAATTTTTTATTATTTCATCTCTATGAGAATAGTGGAATAGATATCAGCTTTCTTGTGTTTCAAGTTTTTAACATTCCTATTTTGTAATATGGAAAAAAATATAATATCTTCTTCTTTTCATGAAAATAATATCACAAATATATTATCTCTTTATGTCCATTCCCATATTAGTCAAACACATATACCTGAACCATCTACGAAAAATATGATTTTTTCCATTATGATAAGATACCATGAACTATGTGAATCACCATATTGAAAAAACATTTCCCTGGTTCATTTAACTCTCAGAAAAAATGAAACATATTAAATTCATTTAATAATAAAACAATATCATATGAAAAAAAATTCATACCCTCCAAAAAATTGTTTGAAACACTCACCAAATTATGTTTCAAACCACTAATAAACATGGATCTTTTGGATTTATACATTTTTTCCTCTACAATAGGATATTCAAAACAATAGATTTTGAGTGATTCGTTGATTATAAAAGTGATAAGAAATTATTAATAGTTGTTAAAATTACTCAATATTATATATCCTATCATATGTAATGAATAACCATTATTCAATTTCCTAGTTCATTCGCTATTTTTATCATTGATTTTTTTTTCAATTACTAAGGCATATTTATCTATTTCTTCCTTCATTCCCATGTGGGATTTGAAATTGTTTATAAATACTTTTGTAATGGTAGAATGACAACTCAACCTTTTTAAAGATGTATAAGATGTTATAAAATTTAAAAATTATTCTTCAATGGTCTGAATCTATTTTCAATCTTCAAGAAACCTTATTATTTTTTCTTATTTATGTCGACAAACCCCCCTTAAACTATTTCCCTTGTTTCTACTAGATACATTATAAAATTAATTATTGAACTAAAATAATTTTACTATATGAAATAATACACTAAAATACCAGAAGTAACCATGGAAATAATATTTTCCTTTCTAATATGCATAATGTATGGAGTTTTGCACCCACTATTCATCAACTTATATTGTTTCCAATATTTCACTTGGTTTTGTAGAAATTTTTTGGATACCTTATGATATTTTCTTCTTCATATTATATTTATTCTCATTATAAATAGTTTATTTTGTAGTTGTTTCCTTTCATTCAGTTATTGAAACCATAATAATATTTTGTTCTTCAACTACACTTGTTTGGCCTGTACATATGGTCCTGTCAAATTTATTTGTATTATAAACTAAATTACTCTTGTTATTAACAATTAATGATAAATTTCATTCATCCTTATGAGGTTTAGACTTCTTATATCTTTCACAATATTTTAAAACATTGTTTTTGGGATTTGTAATTCACCACTCATAACTGAAATGTTTTTCTTAAACAATATATTATTATTCCTCATTCACCATCATGTTTTCTTCAAGGATGACCTTTAAATTTTTTTATAATGAAATTATTTCCAAACAAAAAACCTATTTTTGAAATATAGTGTTTTATTTAAAAAAATATTATTTTTTATAAAATAAACTATTCTATCAAATTCTTATTCTACTAATCATGTCTTAAAATCTTTGAAATAAATTTTTTCAACTCTCTCATTTGCATAAACTCTAACTAATTCTCTGTTTATTATTATTTAGAGATTAAAAATTTTAGAAATGAGAAATTATAATCATTAATTTTTTCAACCATAAATTATTCCTTATCATCCATAGAGTTTTTAGATTATTCATTATTTTCATAATATACAGCTTAAATATAAAAAAAGTTTCTTTTTATGTATTTTGATAACATTATCATTTTTCCTATGATGAGACTTTGATTTTTCTGTATTCATTTTTAGATATCATTTTTTCTATATACACACTTCATTACTATTAACATCTCGCTTTAGTCTTATACAATTTACATCAAAATTTACAATAGGACCATAAGAAGTTATCTTAATAGGTAACATTCCGTTTTTCACTTTCCTATACCACTTTTCACCCATTTAGATAACAAATGGATAGAGAAAACAATTTTTTTCAAACATAACATTTAGTGTCAGAGTCACTAGCTTCTTCCTTAATTTCATTTTTATTTTTTAATTTCATAGGTTAAGTAAATTGTATAATGATCATCCAGAAAATGAATTTGAAGGTCTTTATATTCAATGAATAAAAAATTAGAATCATAGTTATTAGGAATAATTCATAAAATATTTTCAATAATGGTTCAATATTCCAAAATTACACTAAGATATATTCTAGTGGTTACAATAACATTAACCGTTGTAAATAAATAACTAATAGATTCATTTTCACCATCATATAATTATCATATATAAATCTCTATATTTTTATCTTTTTATTATTCACATTAATATTTCTTTCATATATGTTCATTAAATTAGTCAAGATAACCTTATGCATTCTAATTATGTTAAATCTATAGAAATCCATTTCATATAGTGGGGGAAATTATATGTTTTTAGGATATCATATCATTCTCCCAATATTTATTGTTAGTAGTTTATAAGAGAAAACCCATAGTAGAAGGAGAGAAAAAATATTTAATAGTCTCAAAAACATCATAACCAATAGAAATAATAATAGTTGAAAATATATACTTCTATATAAGATATTTCATATAGTATAATACATATATACTATTACTATTCATCGATTTTCATCATCCATGGAATATTCACTTTTCAACATACTTTAATAAAGTGTCAATTAAACGAAATTTCACTGTAAGAGAAGTTGATATCACTAGTAAGGATAATTATAATCACTCAGTGGAGGATGAATAAAGTATTGATAATTTATTTTTATGTTTTATTATTTATCAACAAAAATATCATCCTATTAGGGTGATATATATCTTCTAATAATATTTGAAAAAACATATTTATTTATATGGTTTACTACAATATAATATTATCTAGACCATAATATGGTTTGGAAATAGTCCAGGACCGCAAAAACAACTAGAATACAATCCTTGGAATGTGGGGAAAGCAATTAGTGAGTTTCTTTATAATTAAAAAGTAACATAGTCAATTGATCAGGCATGTGTCCCAAAAATGAATTGAAGATAGAAAATTTTATATATAGCAACATTATGAAAATTCAGCGATAAGATTTATTATGTTCTGACATAGCTTACTGGGAATTCATCAAACATTTTATTCATGTATTTAAATCCCCTTCATCACTTCTGTGCACTAATAATTTTTTTCATATAGGTTTACCCGATATACTTTATTTGGTGTCCATATGATATTTCCAGACAAGAACTTTTTGGTTTTTTGAAATGAAATCCTGATAACAAATTCTTTTCAAAAACTCGGTACATTGTCTATCTGATACCATAAGATTTGAAATTAAATCTAGATTAATTTTTTTTATTTCCCATTGAATCTATTCATCAAATAATTTTTTTATAATTGTAATCTGATAAAAACTATTGGTAATACATTATTTCATATCCATTCCACTAATTCCACATTATAATTTATGTCTAATAATCAATCCAATCTGGAAGGCCATTTAGAAAACTTTATAAATTTAGAATTATATTTTAGAAAAAATCCATTTTAAATATCCATAACTCCATCAAAAAATTATGGGAGGTTAAAACATGATTTCAAACAACCATCTCACTATTTCTATCTTCCACACAAAAAATTTTTACTTTTAATTACATTCATTTATATGAGAAAATATGTGATTAACTATATAATCAATTTTTGAGAGCTTTATAAAACCCTTTAAAACTAATAATAATCATGTATATTTCAATAATGATATTTTAAATTTTGAACGACAACATAGAATCTTTACATTTTATATATTTTTGAATTCATATTAAATTATTAAAAATCATTAATACTTTATACTACTCATTTTTTTTAAAAAATATTCATTTAAATACTTCTAACTGAGGTATAATTATATGATGTTCCTATATAACCTCATAGGAACATTTAATATGTATTCTAAATGACACTTCCCCTACCAGATGACATTTATCGAAACTCATTTTCAATTTCCTTATCATGATAGCTTCTAACTGATGAATATCATAAAAAATATATATCCAATGAATTCATCCAAAATCATCTTTTAGATGACTCATGGAAATCCAGAAAATAATCTTATTATTACATCACTATGAAATCCCATGTATTCCCATTTTATGGATATTGAAAAAACTTAAAAATATGTCAAAAATTCATATAGTTGATCTGATGGACTCATGTCAATGATAGTGTGAGAGATCGTTGAGTGCTATAAATCTGGATGAACATAATTTGATGAAATTCCTCAATAATATCAATTTTTACTTCGATAAATTTTACCTTAGAGAAATTTTTTAAAAATTATTGACAAATAAACTATCATACCACAATTATATGAAAATTTAATAACCTTATAAAAAACAATACACTTCCAATACATTTACCAATAGCTTATATCCGGAAATATTTAATGAATAACATAGTATTTCCACTGTACATAATACCATTATTCTTCCGATATTGACTTAATATAAAAAATAGACATATTTCAGTTCTCATTATTTTCGTAACATTACGAATTGTAATGATTTTCTATACTCAATTAATTAAATACTATGTTTGATGAATCATAATGCATGATAGGATAAGAATTCAGATAAACACTCATATTGAGTACATTATTATGTAACCCTTTGTCTAATGAAATAATTATAGTAAACTCAATATGATCTTATCTATCAACATACCATTGTAATAAATATTATTAATGTTATGTGATTTATGTTAGAAAATAATAGAGAACAATTTTTAGGAAACCTCCCTATTTGATAACCACACTACCCAAAAATTACTTATCAATAAATTAAATCAAAACATAACCAAAATTATTAGACCCTAAAAAAGGTTTTATGTGCTCAAATGGTACAACAGTGGTCATACAAATACCAAAATAACATACACTTGTTGTTATATATCTCTATGTATCTTGATGTTGGTACATGGGTGGTTAGCCTAAGCCTAATGTATGATGATAAAATTTCTGTGTGTCCTTAACAAATGACATATATGAATATAAATATGCAACACATATTATATCACTCTCTATGAAATGTTCTTATTTTTATCATATGATCCAATGGTTCGTGATATTTTTTTCATCTATAATTTCTGTCATATTAATTATAAAATTCATTTTCCAAAAATCATTTTTATGATCTTTGAATTTTTATAAATGATGTTATATTATTAATTTTATATTTAATTATATTTATTATTATCTATTTCATTATCATATTTATCAAATAACATTTCCCTTTTAAAAATTATTTTTAATTTTAGATCACTTTTTTTATTACTTCCATTTTCGGATGATTTTAATAGTGCTATTAATTATGATATGTATACTAAGAGTTCAATAGTTTAGGAACATAGTGGGAGATTCTCAACATTGATCATTAATAAGTTGATTTTGTATATATTCATTTATGACACTAAACATTTATGGTTGTGGGGACATTATTATTAGAAGATTTTTTTAAATATTCATATTAAATGATTATATAATTATTTAAAATATTAAATTATTTCCTTAATATTAGATTATGATTTAGTTATTTATAGAGATTAGAATTAAAAAACAAGAGTGAAACCACAATGATAATTCTAAATATTTGATAAAATAATTAGATAGGATGATGAATGTAGTGTAGAATATTTTTTAAAATAATTCCTAGAATATAAACTAAATGATGGATGTGGTTGTGGTAAACATGAACATAGGGGTAAAGGCCCTAAAAAGGGTTCAATTTCTATCAAATTGATCATCACTCAATGTAAAATTGGTGGACGTAATACTTTTAATAAATGAAGAAACTACTAGGGGATACTCTTGGATTATATCATATAATTTTAATTAAATATGATAATTAATTAAGAGGATATATCGTAATAAAACCCATGATGATTTGATAATTATATAGTTTGAACCTAAATTTGTCATAGGTTTATAAGAAGGAGTCAAAATTTTGGATATATCAAGAAATATTTTAATGATTATATGATTACCAACTATAATATTTAATATTGATTCCCCCACTATGGTATAATATTTTCAGTAATATACCAAACCATTAGGAATCATGTAAACATCGATTGTGATGCGTAGTCCAAAAACCTTCATCTTGAAAAACTAGAAGAAGTAAAATCTTGAATGATAAATCCATTGATAATTATTAATAGTTTTTCTAAAATTAAGACAAAAATTTTAACCATTGATATGTATTCCCTCTCACCATATAAGAGAAATTAATTGTTTCACAATGTTTATGTGATAATGATCAAGGAGGGAAAAAGATAAAACATCCATGATGTCAAGAATATAGGAATATAAACCTAAGAAAATGTCTTAATAGATTAGGAATATGTTTTATATATTAAAAATAATGTAATAAGGAAAATAATTTCATCAAAATAATGAAGAGTTTGATGAAGGAAAAAAATTAAATATTATTGTACCATTTTTATTCAATGTTTTATATGTGGGGAACTTGGGATTTATTCAACAAAATGGAAAAATATAAGGGATGTCTCATAGTTCAAGGATGTTTCTATATTATGTCAATTTTTTATGTGGATCAAGATAGTTATGTAACACTTATCCTCCACTCTAGAGTTTGTGATGTCTTGATAAATTTTATAACAATTTCCCCCTTAGAAATATTATTAATATTACATTAGTAAAATATAATTTGCTTTTGATCATTTATTATAGTAATTTATAATGATCAATTAATAATTTCTAGATTCAACAAATCAGATTTGATATTATAAATCAAACTATGATCATATATGCGTGTGAGGATGAAAATGAACTTATAAAGGAAATTTACATCATCGTGTGTGTCATAAAACCAATTCATGGGGGGGTTTTTTTGAAATGGTTTGGAAACAAATCATTGGTGAATATATGAATATATTTCATGAATATTCCATTATTTTTTAGAAGTCATTCTTAGTCAACCATGTATTCATGAAGTTGGGTTTTAAACAAAACACATACTTGGGACTTCAACAATATTAGAGACTCATTATAAAATACAATGTATTAAGTTAGAGTAAATGAAGAAGAAACTCCTAGAGAACCTTTATTATTGATTCATTAATCCTATATTATCCCTATAGGGAGTATCATTCCATTTTGTCGATAGTAAATATATTTCAATACATTTTTACATATAGTATTGGGATATTTACAAAAGATATATTAAAAAATTTACTATCTACCATGCAAAAAAGATTTGTTTTTGTCAATTATAGGGAGATAAATATTTTTCCCTGAATTATATTTGATATGGATATCTTTATTTTAGGGTCAAAAAATAATATATACCAATGATAACATTTTTTATGAGTAATGGAAACTATAATTTTAAAGTGATTCCATTTTTTCTGTCTAATTCTCTCAGCACAATCATGGATCTCAAGAATATATCCCATTTATATTACCGTGATAATTTTGTGGTAATATTTATAGGTGATAATCTTATATATCAAATGGAAATGTGAAATAATAAGATCACATTATTATTGCATTAAATACCCTTCATAAAGATATGTTGTATGATAATTTAACCAAGTATGAATTTGATCTCCAAAAACATAAATTTGATGGTCAAGTAGTCTTAAATAAATTTATATCCAATTACTTTTCTTAGATGAAGGTCATTGAACATTAACCAAGATCACACTAAGTTATTGAGATACATAGTATTCATTGATGGGGTCGATATTATCAATGTTTTGAGAAGAGTTTCTCATCAATGTCTAACAAACTCAGCTGCTTAACATGGAAGGGAGTCATGTTATCTTTGAAATATTTAATATCATCAAAATTTTATGGAACATAAGATAATTATTTTCATTTGAATATATGATCTCACATCCCTATATTTGAGAAGGTTATTTAGTTTTCATGTTATGTAGAGAAGAATTTTTTCAGATGTGTATTTATGTAGCATGATATGTTTATAACATAGCCTCAATCCGATTGAATGGCCATGAGAAAAGTTAATCAACTAATGATTTAGAGTTAGCTATTGTATTTGTTTTATTCAAAATATAGTGGAAGAAAGTATATAGTTAATGGTGTGATATATGTTATAATAACCAAAAATCATGAAGAAAAAATTTACAAGGAATTAATTGAATATATTTTAAAGGATATTGTTGGAATTGATAAATGATTATGACTATTTAAAATAACACCACCAGGATAAGGAGTAAATAGTTTTTGATGATCTGAGTCCCAAGGACCATGAATTATTTTCCCTGATAAGGATTAGATGAGATATAATATTTATGTAATATTTGATGATTTACCATGAAATACTTATTAATGGACATATAGCTTCTATTTCATAGATGAATGTTTAATATTCATCCTTGTGTGGATTAAAGAGGAATGGATGTAAGCTATGGTACTACAAGAAAAGGTGGTAAATATTACCTAGTTCATCCAAGAATGTGATGAAATCTATATTTTTTGTAATCCTGGTAATGTTACAATTATACTAGAAATAAAGAAGGATCTATTTGATAAAGATCATATCTTGTCATTATCAATTCATCCAATAATAACTATTATGTATGGAGACATTAAAAAGAATTTATGATGGGATAATATGTATAGATACTATAGTGTATATATCCCAATGATTTGTATGCTAACAATTAATCAATGAGTCACAGAATTACAAAGTTGTTTTACAACCATTATTTATTCCTCTATCGAAATTGGAAAATTTCTCCATGTATTCTATTATAGGTCTACCCCAGACGTTTATAGGTCATAATGCTATTGGTGTTGTATTCAATATCTTTTTTAATTTTTCTGTAGTACCCTCGGTTTCGGGTATGTAACAATTTATTGATGATTTTTGTCATGAACCAACCCGGGTCAACCCTGAAATGGTCACCCGAGTCGGCCCGCGACATGGCCCGAGAGGCGTTCACGATCCTCCCAGGCTGGCGACAAGCACCAGGGCATCAACAGAGGCTGTGGGAATGATTTCTACCAAAATAAATAAATAAGACAACAAAAATAATACACGAGCAGCACAGAAAAGATAAACCAAATAAAGTTACTAAAAAAATAGAAGAAAAATAAAACAGACCAAACACGACGTACGAACAAACTCCATGTGACCTCGCAGGTCGCTCTCCGACTCAACGATCCAGAATCTCCCTAGGCGAGCGCACTCAAGCTATAGCCTGCAAAAACACTAAAAACAAAAAAGAACTATAGGTGTGAGTATTAAAACTCAGTAGGCTAGCCCGATATCTATTCCCAATGCACTACCTTTAAAATACAAGAAACATCATTTAAAGTTTTAACTACAATTTATAGAAGTATCTTTTTCTAAGTATTTTACTTAAAAACAAAGTACGAACCATTTCCCTTAACCATTTCCAAATATGGGTTCATTTTATTAGTGTCAATATCTTTTTAGGAAAAGGGAGAGTGAGGTTTATATTTTCAAATTGTACAAAGAGGATTAAACACTTTCATTTGAAAACCATTTTTAGAAACCCAATAAAAAGCAATTTACCTCCTTCCAAGGAAAAACAATACACCAGAAATGCACAGAGTAATACACACAGAAATGGAAATGTAGGTATGCATATGAGCATCATAATCACTACTGCAAGAAACCAAAAGCCGAATAGACATGGGTAAACCTAGGATATCAAGAATAAACCAGAAGACACCAATACATGAGAAGTCATCCTTATCGACATGTCATGATGATAGCAAAATGCACAAAACGCTCGACCATCCTCTCTCGGGAAGGTCGAGGGAAAATCCCATAGTAATAAACCCAATTTATCCACCTACTATGGGCCACTGGTTAGTACCATATCTACTAATGTAGCAATCATTCTTAGAATATTCTCTCAATATGCCATATTCCCATGTCTCAAGTGTTTAAAAAGGGGGTGAGCCAACTGATTCCAACCGAGCATACAATCAGATATATTTATATATAAAGCACACATGCATCACCCCGAGCCACTCCATGGGACAAACTCTTTCCTTTAACTAGTCAAGTACACGGGAGCCTCTACGCACGACCTCCCAAACAATCAATTGCAACCAAGGAATGAGAGTTATCCAAAGAGGGTTTTTATCAAAAAAAAAATCATCGCTTTCTATAAAGTGAAAAACGGGCATTAATTACATTTCACAATCACTACTCTAAAAAAAGTACAACTTCTTTATAAGACAAAACTCAGTTAAAAAACATTTAAAGAACCCCCAAAACACCACTTCGCAGGCTGAAAACATTTTTATAAAACCAAACCAAACCATTTTATTTTTCTAAATAAACATTAAGAGCCAACCGGGAAATTTCTCAAATGAGCCAAGGTACATATTCACGCTTCAAAAGAAATATTTTATCATTAAAATAGAACTCTATTATATATTTTTGAATTATGTTTAAAATCCAAACGAGCATTCTTTCATTATTGGGTGTCCACTCGTCAAGAGGATATTTCATGTGTCGTGTATAAAATAAACGACACTTTCTTACACTGGGTAATTATAAAAAAACAATTCTCTAACACTATTTCATGTTTACTAAGATTAATAAAATACTTAATTTGAATAGATAGTGTGCCCAAACAGCAGGAAATAATGTAACTTAAATTTTAAAAGCAGTGCAAAGGGGACCTACCTCAGATACACGACGCGATGTAACGACGCATGTTCGAAAAATCACGGTAAAGTCCAGCGCCCTACATAATAAATGTCAAGGACTCAAAACACATAAAAAAACTCACTAGAGCATGCGAAACTAAGCATCAGTGGGAAACGCTCACCTCAAAACTGAAGCGTGATGACGATGAAAACTCGGAATCGCTCCACGTGGGTTCTAAAACAATAATCCTACCAAAAACAAACATAAGTTGATAAAACACCGTAACAAAGCAAAGGCGAATGCAAGAGTAATAATAATGATAATAATAGTAATAATAATAACAATAATAATAATAATAATAATAACAATAATAATAAGAACAGTAAGAATAATAATAATAATAATAATAATAACAATAATAATAAAAATAATAATAGTAGTAATAATAATAGCACTAATAATAATAATAATAATAAAAATAATAATAATAGGGATATGAATAAAAGTTAAAAAAATAAACCTTTCAAGAGGGAGATTCGCCGGAGATGCTCGGGGGCCGGGCTACTGGGTGTGAGGAGCAGCGCTGGAGGTTTGCTGCGCATGGGAGAGGAGGGGAAGAAATGTTGTGCCGAGTGAACAGGGAGGGGTGACAGGGCTCGGGTTAGTGCTGGGACAGGCCAGCACATAGCAAGAGGAAGGGCCGATAGGCTTGGATTTGCTGGCGTGCCAGATCAAGGGAGCCGGGAGGAGTTTCGTGGCCGGAACATGGCAGTTGTCTTGGGCTCACTATGCTGAAGGGGGGGGGGGGGTCGGGTCATCAAGTGTGAAGGAGGGTTGCTGGCAGACGGTTGGGTTTGAGGGTTCTGGGGAGAAAGGATCCGATGATGATGGTGTCCAGGGAAAGGATGCGCTACATGGGGTTGGGTCGCACGCAACAAGGAGGGAAGGGTTGAGGCGAGGCGAGGTCGCGCCGGAGGGTTGAGCTGCACTGCTCTGTTTGCGTGTAGTAAGGGGGAAAAGCAGTAGTGGATAGAGAGGGAAACTGGGCGTCGTGTTTGGAGTTCAAGAGGGGGCATGTCTAGAAGGAGGAGACGAGGAGGGAGCAGATGGTGCGCAGGCGGTGCCGGAAGGGAGGGACAGCGTGAGGAGGCAGTGCCTGGAGGCTACTCGCGCCGCAACAACACAGGGAGAAAGTAGGGGCGATGAAGAAGAAAGAGAGGGGTGGTGGTGCGCTGAGAGGAGGATAGGTCGTGGAAGGGGAAAAAGGATGCAAGAATTAGGGTTATGAGAAAAAAATAAAATAATAAAAAATAAAACAATGCTTAAACATAACAAATAAATAATATAAATTGAAACATTAATTAATGATGAAAAGAAGCATATTACTAATATTTATAATGACACTAATATTAACACAATGATAAAATGTTTTCCAACAATTTTAATTCGCATTAATTTTAAAAGACATTCTAAATTGACATCTATTAGTCTATTTTAATTCTTCAAATCCGAAAAGGCCACACAGTTGCATGGGTGATGCTGCGTGGTGTCGTGCTCCGCCCGCACATCCAACGTTGTTGAACCCAAAAGTGAACTTTTTATCAAAGACACAAAAATCTCATCCGAGACTGAATGCAAACCAGGGAAAAATAATTTAAAACCAATGAAATCATAAAATAATATAAATGCAAGGTTCGGGGAGTGACAATTCTCCCCACCATAACACTTTACACCCCCGAAAATCCACAACACTATCAAGTTGATCGATCGACGCTTATGGATTCTACATTAAAAAGATCCAACCTCTTAACCAAAGGACATTTCATCAACCATCTACGGGACTCAACCTCATTTCCATAAATAAATCACCAGTAGAGGGGAGGCCTGAACGGATCCCCACCATAAGAACTCAACTAGAACATGATAACGACTTAATAGAAAACTCAAAGAGACTCATAGTGGGTATCCCCACCATAAGGAACCGACCTAGTAGTGACCATACATAAATCCAACTTAGTCCAGAACCAGGCCTTACTCAAGCTATAAAAGCACATCAAAAAAATTTAAACCACTTACTATCGTTCGAAAGGGATAAAAGATCATCTGAAGAGTCTGCAGTAACGAAAAACCCCTTACCCCATGGGCGGGGAGGGAGGGCCCAAGGATTGGATCACTAAAACGTGGACAGAATACTACTCATGACTCACCACTTAGGGATGGGCACAAATCAGGGCCACAACTTATTTTCATCAGTGTTCCATGCAAGGCCACTTATTGACACCTCACATATAAACAAAAAATGAACCATTAGAGACATTGTGCGAGGGATAAGTCCATCGAGCTCCTTGCGATAAGTGGAAAATTTATAATGACATTAAAACTACAAAAAACATGCTAAAACTACCTCACCCCAATGATAGAGGCGCAACCTTAACCAGACTCCATAAAATTCCCCAGGGGTTCCTGACTGCGTGCCGACATCACTTTGAGACCTTTTGACTGGAGCTCTGATGGATGAAGCATCTTCTACCTCGCAATCAGGCTCTGATAATCCCAATGAGAAGTATACATCTTTTGATTTGACAAAATAAAGGACAAGATTTTAAATTTAAAAATATATCATCATTGAAAGACGGAGTTCGTCAAAAGACCCATGAAACTCCCATACATTTCAAACCCAAAACACCATCAGTACAACTACAATGATAAAAGTTCCCTTAAACTAAAAGGAAACATACACCAGACACTTTGAACAAAGACCCAACATCACACTACATCTGAGAACTTCCTCTGCGACGCTTTCTTGCAACGCCCCGACAAAATCGTCGCAAGTGACCCAGACATCCACATGCCTGGAAGGGCTTCGAAGCGCTTGGGCATGATGACTTCTTGTGACCCCGCTTTCCACATTAATAACACACAATAATCTCTCCCTCTGAAGGGGTTGATGAAAGCTCCTGAGGCCTCTTGATTCCACAACATGCTCCATCCAATTTCATTAGCTTACTCATTTCCTTTCCAGAATCTTCTCCACTGCTCATAGGGATCGAATGATGGAGAACTACTTTGAGCACTCATGCCATCGTGGCTTCGACATGAAAAGTTTGTCTCGCCATATCGACAAAAGAAGTTAGGTTGGACTCTGACACATTCGACTTTAGATCAGGGTGGAAACCCGACTCGAAGCGTCGAGCCTTCTCGGGGTCATTCGTGGCATACTCTGAATCATAAGGTACTAGCTCCACAAAGCATTGGAAATATTCCAACACAGATCTGTCGCCCTGCTGTAGACAACACATCTCCATCCCCTTTCTCACCATTTCTTCCTCAGATAAATACTCGTGAATGAACGAGGCCTTGAAGAACTCCCATATAAGCTCTTGATGGGGCTTGTTCCAAGACACTGACTTCCACCACATCCAAGGTGAAACTTCAAGCATGAAGGTTGTAAACTTGACCTTCAACGAATTGGGATACTCAATGAAGTAATGGTACCTTTCAATCTTCTCCATACACTCCCCTGCTATGGAAGGGTTTGCTTGACCATAAAATATAGGTGGATCCATCTTCCGAAACTCAGTCATAATATCCATAGGTTGATCAACCACACTATGAACACCCATCGAAGCTTCAAAGGGATAACTGCTGGACAAGGAAAAGTCAAAAACCCAATCAAGGCCAACTCAATGAGTGAATAAAAACCTCAAAATCAAACACTGCATAGGTGATAAGTTCAATACTCAAGGAAGAAAGTTATCATAACATCAAAAATTTTCAATTTGAAAACATCATTAAGTTAAAACAATATTAGTGGTTTAAACCCTCACCATTGGTATCCCTTATAGTCTCACTCACATGCATGTATTTGTGCCACCTTGGGCATCCATCCACCATACCAGAAATCCATCCACATTTCCAACATACCCCAATGCATGTGAGCACTAATCGGGACACCAAGGCCAAAACAAAGCAACTTCATTTTCCAAAAACAAATCATTCATACCACTTCTTTTATAAAAATCTACAAATTAAACATGTCATTTAAAACAATAATTTTTTTTTCAAAACCAACTTTTCTGATTCAAACCAATTTTAGAAATCTAGAGAAACCCAAAACAACTCAAACCGGGGACTTGTGTTAGTGGGTGACTTGACCATATGGTTGGCGGCCATATGCTAAACACGTCACTGACACAGTGAGCCTTCTTGGACCATGCCCCATGCTCCATATGGATTTCCAAACCTTACAGCTTAGGAATATTATCCCAACTCCCTTTGTTGTATCCCAATCACAAAATTTTTACATAAAAATCCAAATAAACGAGTTAAATCGTACTTTCTATGGAAACCTGAGGATCGTTACGGGACAGAGTTCGCGACGCTCTTCTCGCACCTACCCCTCAAGTCCCGACAATCCTACTCCATCTACCTTGACATCCCAAATAAGAAAGGGCTCTCTGAAAAGTGAGGTCTTCTAAGAGCTAACCTGGCTCTGATACCATTTTTTCACGAACCAATCCGGGTCAACCCCGAACCTGTCACCAGAGTCGGCCCACGACATGGCCCGAGAGGCGTTCCCGATCCTCCCGGGGTGGCGACAAGCGCCAGGGCATCAACAGAGGCTATGGGAATGATTTCTCCCTATATAAATAAATAAGACAACAAAAATAATATAGAGTAGCACAGAAAAGATAAACAAAATAAGGTAACTAAACAGAAATAGATGAAAAATAAAACTGACCAAACATGACGTCTGAACAAACTCCACGCGACCTCACTGGTTGCTCTTCGACTCAACGATCAAGCGTCGCCCTAGGCGAGCACACTCAAGATATAGCCTGCACAAACACTAAAAACAGAAAAGAACTATAGGCGTGAGTAATAAAACTCAGTGGGCTTGCCCGATATCTATTCCCAATGCACTACCTTTAAAATACAAGAAATATCATTTCATGTTTGAACTACAATTTTTAGAAGTATGTTTTTCTAATTATTTTACTTAAAAACAAAGTACGAACCATTTCCCTTAACCATTTCCAAATTTTGGTTCATTTTATTAGTGTCAATGGATTTTTAGGAAAAGGGAATGTGAGGTTTATATTTTCACTTTGTACAAAGAGTATTAATCACTTTCATTTGAAATCCATTTTTAGAAACCTAATCAAAATCAATGTACCACATTCCAAGGAAAAACAATACACTAGAAATGCACAAAGTAATAAACAGAGCAAGGGAAATGTAGGTTTGCATATGAGAATCATAATCACTACTTCAAGCAACCAAATTTAGAATAGACACGGGTGAACCTAGGAGATTGAGAATAAACCAGAAGACACCAATACAAGAGAAATCATCCTTATCGACATGTCACGACGAAATCAAAACGCACAAAACGCTCGACAATTCTCTCTCGGGCATGTTGAGGGAAAATCCCAATGTAATACACCCAATTTATCCACCTACTATGAGCCACTAGTCAGTACCATATCTACTAGTGCATCAATCATTCTTAGAATATTCTCTCAATATGCCAGATTCCCATGTCACATGTGTTTAAAAAGGGGGTGAGAAAACCGATGCCAATCGAGCATCCAATCAGATATATCTACATATAAAGCACACACGCATCACCCCGAGCCAATCCATGGGACAACCTATTTCCTTTAACTAATCAAGTACCCGGGAGCCTCTAAGCGCGGCCTCCCATACAATCAATTGCAAACTAGGCCTGAGATTTGTCCTAAGAGGGTTTTTATCAAAACATTTTCATTGCATTACATAAAGTGCCAAACGGGCATTAAATAAATTTCACAATAACTACTCTAAAAAATGTACAACTTATTTATAAGACAAAACATAGTTTAAAACCATTTAAAGAACCCCCAAAACACCACTTCACAGGCTGCCAACATTTTTATAAAACCAAACCAAACCATTTTATTTTTCTAAATAAACTTTAAGAGCCAACCAAGCAATTGATCAAACGATCCAAGGTACTTATTCACGCTTCAAAAGAAATATTTTATCATTAAACTAGAACTTTATTTTATATTCTATGAATTATGTTTAAAAGAAAAGTGGGAATTATTTCATTATTGGGTGTCCGCTCATCAAGAGGATTTTTCATGTGTCGGGTATAAAATAAACGACACTTTCTTACACTGGTTAATTAAAAAAAACAATTCTCTAACACTATTTCACTTGTAATAAGATTAATAAAATACTTAATTTGAACATATAGTGTGCGCAAACAGCATGAAATAATGTAACATAAATTTTAAAAGAAGTTCAAAGGGGACCTACCTCAGATACACGACGCGATGTAACAACCCACATTTGAAAAATCGCAGTAAAGTCCAGTGACCAACATAACAAATGTCAAGGACTCAAAACACATAAATAAACTCACTATAGCATGTGAAACTAATAATCGGGGAGAAACACTCACCTTGAAACTGAAGAGTGATGACGATGCAAACTTGGAATCTCTCCATGCGGGTTCTAAACCAATAATCCTACCAAAAACAAGCATAAGTTGATAAAACCACCTAACAAAGCAAAGGTGAAAGCAAGAGTAATAATAATGATAATAATAGTAAAAATTATAACAATAATAATAATAATAATAATAACAACAACAACAATAATACGAATAGTAATAATAATAATAATAATAATACTAATAATAATAACAATAATAATAAAAATAATAATAGTATTAATAATAATAGCACTAATAATAATAATAATAATAATAATAATAATAAAATTAATAATAATAATAAGAATAAGAATAAATGTTTTAAAAAAACCTTTCAAGTGGGGGAGTCTCCTGAGATGCTCGGGGGCCGGGAAGCTGGGTGTGAGGAGCAGCGCTGGTGGTTTTCTGCACATGGGAGAGGAGGGGAAGCAATGCTGCGCCGAGTGAACAGGGAGGGGTTACGGGGCTCGGGTTAGTGCCCGGACTGGCCAGCATGCAGTAAGAGGAAGGGCCGATAGGCTTGGATTTGCTGGCGTGCCAGAGCAAGGGAGCCGATAGGTTGTTCGTGGATGATATAGGGCAGTAGGCTGGGGCACTCTATGCTGAAGGGGGGGGGGGGGGTCGGGTCTTCAAGCGTGAAGGAGGGTTGCCAGTAGATGGTTGGGTCTAAGGGTGCTAGGAAGAAAGGAGTCAAGGATGATAGTGTCCAGAGAAAGGCTGCGGTACAGGGGGTTGGGTTGCACACAACAAGGAGGGAAGGGCTGAGGCGAGGCGAGGCCGCGCCAGAGGGTTGAGCTGCACTGCTTTGTTTGTGTGCAGAAAGGGGGAAAAGCAGCGGCAGAAAGAGGGGTTACTGGGCGTTGTTTCTGTAGTGCTGGAGGGGGGGAATGGGTAGTATGAGGAGATGAAGAGGGATGCAACGGGTGTGCAGGCGGTGGTGGAAGGGAGGGACCGCGTGAGGAGGCAATGCCTAGAGGCTGCTCGCGCCACAACAACACAGGGAGGAAGAACGGGCAATGAAGAAGAGAGAGGGTTAGGGGCGCGCTAAGAGGAGGACATGCCGTGGAAGGGGAAAAAGGATGCAATAATTAGGGTTAGGGGAAAAAAATAAAATAAAAATAAAATAAAATAAAACTTAAACATAACAAATAAATAAAGTAAAATAAAACATTAATTAATGATGAAAATAATCATAATACTAATATTCCTAATGACACTAATATTAACACATCTGTAAAATGTTTTTCAACAATTTTAATTAGCTTTAATTTTAAAAGACTTTCGAAATTGACATATATTAATTTATTTTAATTCATCAAAGCCGAAAAGGCCACACAGTTGCATGGGCGAAGCCGCACGGTGTCGCTCTCCGCCCGCAAGTCCAACGTTGTCGTACCCAAAAGTTCACTTTTTATCGAAGACAAAAAATTCTCATCCGAGACTGAACACGAACCAGAGAATAATAATTTAAAACCAAATAAATCATAAAATAATATAAAAGCACGGTTCGAGGTGTGACAATTCTCCCCACCATAACGTTTTCCTCCCCCGGAAAGCCACAACACTATCCAGTTGTTCGATTGACGCCTAAGGATTATACATTAAAAAAATCCAACCTCTTAACCAAAGGACATTTCATCAACCATCTACAGGACTCAACCTTATTTCCTGAAGTAAATCACCAGTAGAGGGGAGGCCTGAACGGCTCCCCACCATAAGAACTCAACTAGAACCCAATAACGACTTAATAGAAGGCTCAAAGAGACTCACAGTGGGTCTCCCCACCATAAGTAACCGACCAACTAGTGACCATACATAAATCCAACTTAGGCCAGAACCAGGCCTTTCTCAAGATATAACAGCACAAAAAAAACATTTAAACCACTTAATCTCGTTTGAATGGGATAAAAGTTCATCCGAAGAGTCTGTACTAACCAAAAACCCCTTACCCCATGGGTGGGGAGGGAGGGCCCAAGGATTGGATCACTAAAACATGGAAGAAAATTACTCATGAGTCACCACTTAGGGATGGACACAAATAAGGGCCGCGACAGATTTACATCAGGTGTCCATGCAAGGTCACTAATTGAAACCACTCATGTAAAAAAAATGCTCCATTAGAGACATTGTGCGAGGGATAAGTCCATCGCGCTCCTTGCGACAAAAGGAAAATTTATAATGATGATAAAACTACAACAGACACGCTAAAACTGCCTCTCCCCAATGATAGAGGCGCAACCCTAACCAGACTCCCTAAAATTCCCTGGGGGTTCTTGACTGCGCGTCGGCTTCACTCCAGGACCTTTTGGTTGGATCTCTGATTGATGAAGCATCTTCTGCCTTGTAGTCAGGTTCTGATAATCCCAATGAGAAATATACATATTTTGATTTCACAAAAGAAATGACAAGATCTTAAATATAAAAATATTTCATCATTGAAAGCCGGAGTTCATCAAAATACCCATGACATTCCCAAAAATTTAATACCCAAAACACCATCAGTACAACTAAAACAATAAAAGATCCCTTAAACTAAAAGGAAACTTACACCAGAAACATTGAACAAAGACCCAACAACACACTACCTCTGAGAACTTCCTCTACGACGCTTTCTTGCAACACCCTAACAAAATCGTCGCAAGTGACCCAGGCGTCCACATGCCTGGCCGGGCTTCAGAGAGCTAGGGAACGATTACATCTTGTGACCCCGCTTGCCACACTGATAACAAAAATGGATCTCTTGCTCCGAAGAGGATGATGAAAGGTCTCGACGCCTCTTGATTCCACGACCTGCTCCACCCACTTCCATTTGCATACTCATTTCCTTTCAATAATCTTCAACACTGCTCATAAGGATCGAATGAGGGAGAACTACTTCAAGCATTCCTACCATCGCGGCTTCAACATGAAAAGTTTGTCTTTCCACATCAACAAAATATGTTAGGTTGGACTCTGACACCTTCGAATCTAGATCAGGGCGGAGACCCGCCTTGAAGCATCTAGCCTTTATGGGGTCATTCGTGGCATACTATGAATCATAAGGTACTAGCTCCTCAAGGCGCTGGAAATATACCAACACAGATCTGTCACCCTGCTGTAGAAAACACATCTCCATCCCCTTTCTCACCCTTTCTTCCTCAGAGAAATACTGGCGAATGAACGAGGCCTTGACGAACTCCCTAGTAAGCTCTTGATGGGGCTTGTTTCCAGACACTGACTTCCACCACATCCAAGGTGAACCTTCAAGCATGAAGGTTGAAAACTTGACCTTCAACGACATGGGAATCTCAATAAGGTTAAGGTCCCTTTCAATCTTCTGCATCCACACCCCTGCTACGGAAGGGTCTACTTGAACATAAAATAAAGGTTGATCCATCTTCAAAAACTCAATCATAAAATCCACAGGTTGATCAACCGCACTACGATCACCCATCGAAGCTTCAAAGGGATAACCGCTGGACAAGGAAAAGAAAAAAAACCAATCAAGGCCAACTCAATGAGTGAATAAAAACCTCAAAATCAAACACTGCATAGGTGTTAAGTTCAAAACACAAGGAAGAAAGTTATCATAACATCAAAACTTATCTCTTTGAAAACATCATTATGTTAAAACAAGCTTAGTGGGTTAAACCCTCACAATTGGTATCCCTTAGAGTCTCACTCACATGCATGTATTTGTGCCACCCCGGGCATCCATCCACCATACCAGAAATCCATCCACATTTCCAACATACCACAATGCATGTGAGCACTCATCGGAACACCAAGGCCAAAACAAAGCAACTTCATTTTCCAAAAACAATTCATTCATACATCTTCTTTTAAAACAATCTACAAATTAAACATGTCATTTCAAACAAGCATTTTTTTTTTCAAACCCAACTTTTCTGATTCAAACCACTTTCAGAAATCAAGATACACACAAAACAACTCAAACAGGGGACTAGTGTTAGTGGGTGACTAGACCATATTGTTGGCGGCCATATGCCAATGATGTCACTGACACAAAGATCCTTTGTGGAACATGCTCCCACATCCACATGGCTTGCCAGGCCATGCGGATTAGGACTATTAGCCCAACCCCCTTTGTCGTATCCCAATCAAAAAATGTTTACATAAAAACCCAAATAAACGAGTTAAACCGGACATTCCATGGAATCCTGAGGATCAGTACGGGAAAGAGTTCGCGACGCTCTTCTCATACCTACACCTCAAGTACCGAAAATCCTACACAATCTACCTTGACATCCCAAATAAGAAAGGGCACTCTAATAAGTGAGGTCTGCTAAGAGCTAACCTGGCACTGATACCATCTTTTCACGAACCAAGCCGGGTCGACCCTGAACCAGTCACCCGAGTCGGCCCGCGACATGGCTCAAGAGGTGTTCCCGATCCTCCCGGGTTGGCGACATGCATTATGGAATCAACAGAGGCTGTGGGAACGATTTTTCCCAATATAAATAAATAAGACAGAAAAAATAATACAGAGCAGCGCAGAAAAGATAAACCAAATAAAGTGACTAAACAGGAATAGAAGAAAAATAAAACTGATCAAACACAACGTTCGAACAAACTCCGTGCGACCTCGCAAGTCGCTCTCCGACTCAATGATCAAGCGTCACCCTAGGTGAGCGCACTCAAGATATATCCTTCACAAACACTAAAAACTTAATATAACTATAGGAATGAGTATTAAAACTCAGTAGGCTAGACCGATATCTATTCCCAATGCACTACCATTAAAATAAAATAAACATCATTTTAGGTTTGAGATAAAATTTATTGAAGTATGTTTTTCTACGTATTTTACTTAAAAACAAAGTACGAACCATTTCCCTTAAACATTTCCAAATTTTGGTTAATTTTATTAGTGTCAATGGATTTTTAGGAAAAGGGACATTGAGTTTTATATTTTCAAATTGTACAAAGAGGATTAAACACATTCATTTGAAAACCATTTTTAGAAACCTAATCAAAAGAAATTCACCACTTTCCAAGGAAAAACAATACACCAGAAATCCACAAAGGAATACACACAGCTAGGGAAATGTAGGTATGAATATGAGCATCATAATCACAACTGCAAGCAACCAAAATCCGAATAAACATGGGTGAACCTAAGAGATCGAGAATAAACCAGAAGACACCAATACATGAGAAATCATCCTTATTGACATGTCACGATGAAATCAAAATACTCAAAACGCTCGACCATCCTCTCTCGGGTAGGTCGAGGGCAAATCCCATTGTAATAAACCCAATTTATCCACCTACTATGGGCCACTTGTCAGTACCATATCAACCTGTGCAACAATCATTCTTAGAATATTCTCTCAATATGCCAAATTACCATGTCTCAAGTGTTTAAAAAGGGGGTGAGCCATCCGATGCCAACCGAGCATCCAATCAGATATATCTATATATAAAGCACACATGCATCACCCCGAGCCACTCCATGGGAAAAACTCTTGCCTTTAACTACTCAAGTACCTGTGAGCCTCTAAGTGCGGCCTCCCAAACAGTCAATTGAAACCAATCCTTGAGAGTTGTCCTAAGAGGGTTTTTATCAGAAAATTTTCATCGCCTTCCATAAATTGCCAAACGGGCATTAAATACAATTCACAATCACTACTCTAAAAAAAGTACAACTTCTTTATAAGACGAAACTCAGTTTAAAACCATTTAAAGAACCCCCAAAACACCACTTCGCAGGCTGCCAACATTTTTATAAGACCAAACCAAACCATTTTATTTTTCTAAATAAACATTAAGAGCCAACCAGGAAATTTCTCAAATGAGCCAAGGTACTTATTCACGCTTCAAAAAAAATATTTCATCATTAATCCAGAACTCGGATTTATATTCCGTGAATTATGTTTAAAATCCAAACGACCATTCTTTCATTATTGGGTGTCCGCTCATCAAGAGGATATTTCATGTGTCGTGTATAAAATAAACGACACTTTCTTACACTGGGTAATTATAAAAAAACAATTCTCTAACATTATTTCCTATTTACTAAGATTAATAAAATACATAAGTTGAACAGATAGTGTGCGCAAATAGTAGGAATTAATGTAACATAAATTTTAAAAGCAGAGAAAAGGGGACCTACCTCAGATAGACAATGAGATGTAACGACGCCCATTTGAAAAATCGTGGTAAAGTCCAGTGCCATACATAACAAATGTCAAGGACTCAAAACACATACAAAAACTCACTAGAGCATGTGAAACTAAGCATCGGGGAGAAATGCTAACCTCGAAACTGAAGCGTGATGACGATGCAAACTTGGAATCGCTCCTCGCGGTTTCTAAAACAATAATCCTACCAAAAACAAACATAAGTTGATAAAACCCCCTAACAAAGAAAAGGAAAAAGCAAGAGTAATAATAATGATAATAATAGTAATAATTATAACAATAATAATAAAAATAATAATAATAATAATAATAAAAAGAATAGTAAGAAGAATAATAATAATAAAAATAATAATAATAATAATAATAACAATAAAAGTAGTAATAATAATTGAACTAATAATAATAAAAATAAAAATAATAATAAAAATAATTATAAGAATAATAATAAGAATAAAAGTAAAAAATCCTTTCAAGCAGGGGAGTCGCCGGAGATGCTCGGGGGTCGGGCTGTTGGGTGTGAGGAGCAGCGCTGGTGGTTTACTGCGCATGGGAGAGGAGGGGAAGCAATGCTCTGCCGAGTGAACAGGGAGGGGTGACAGGGCTCGGGTTAGTGCCCAGACTGGCCAACACGTAGCAAGAGGAAGGGCCGATAGGCTTGGATTTTCTGGTGCGCTAGAGCAAGGGAGCCGGGAGGAGTTTTGTGGCCAAAATAGGGCAGTCGGCTCGGGCGCGCTATGCTAAAGGGGGGGGGGGTTTCAAGTGTGAAGGAGGGTTGTCGGCAGATGGTTGGGTCCGAGGGTGCTGGGGAGAAATGTGTTGAGGCTGACAGTGTCCAGAGAGAGTTTGCGCTACAGGGGGTTGGGTCGCACGCAACAAGGAGGGAAGGGCTGAGGCGAGGTGAGGCCGCACTGGAGGGTTGAGCTGCACCGCTCTGTTTGCGCGCATCAAGGGGGAAAAGCATCGACAGAAAAAGGGTGGAAATGGGTGTCGTGTCTGGAGTGCAGGAGGGGGGCGTGGGTAGCAGGAGTAGACGAGGAGTGATGCAGCGGGTGTGCAGACGGTGCTAGAAGGGAGGGACCGCGTGAGGAGGTAGCGCCTGGATGCTGCTCGCACCGCATCAACATAGGGAGGAAGCATGGGCGATGAAGAAGAGAGAGAGGGGTGGAGGTGCGCTGAGAGGAGGACAAGCCGTGGAAGGGGAAAAAGATGCAAGAATTAGGGTTATGGGAAAATAATAAAATAAAAAAAATAAAATAAAGCTTAAACATAACAAATAAATAAAATAAAATGAAACATTAATTAATGATGAAAATAAGCATAATACTAATATTCATAATGACACTAATATTAACACAATGATAAAATGTTTTCCAATAATTTTAATTAACATTAATTTTAAAAGACATTCTAAATTGACATCTATTAATTTCTGTTAATTCTTCAAAGCCGAAAAGCCGACGTAGTTGCATGGGCGAAGCCGCACGGTGTCACACTCCGCACTCGCGTCCAACGTTGTTGAACCCAAAAGTGTGCTTTTTATCGAAGACACAAAAATCTCATCCGAGACTGAACGCGAACCAGCGAAAAATAATTTAAAACCAAAGAAATCATAAAATAAAATAAATTCACGGTTCGGGGTGTGACAATTTTAATGGTTTTAATGTTAAGTTTGATGAATGAGAGAGTCGAGAGAACATTAAATGATGTTTTGAGGTAGAGGGGAAGTCGCAAAGATAGCACACAGTTTGTCTAAACTGGGTGGTAAAATTGTGTATAGTTGGTCTTGGGGGCAGTAGATTTTGCACGTGCGGCGCATGATTTTTCTAATCATGCGGCAAAACCGTGCAAGGAGTGTCTGTCAAGGAAGTGGATAATGCACTGTTAGTGCACAGTTTGCCTTACCATGTGAGAAAACTATGCAACCACTTAAACGAGATCCTATAAAGGTGGATATCACGCATTTTTCCTACAAATGCATCGTTTTTCATCCTAGGCGGCCCTAACTCAGGATTTTTCTTCTCCTAATGTTATAGAAGGTTCTCCTATCATTTGAGAGGTGATCCAAAGGCTTCTCTTAGTGAATCAAAGCATGATTCCTAAGGTATGTGATCGTTCTTCATTGTTCTTGATCAGTTTCTTTGATCTACTTTGATCTAATTCTCCTCTTCTCTTGGTTTCGTAGATATACATCTGTTATGGGTAAATATAAGTGTTTTGTTTCCAAATATGATGATATTTTGTCTTTATCTTGCTAGGAGAGGAGATCTAAGGCTGGTTTTTGGAGAATCATTCTGGGTTTCTTGAACGTTCTTCAACCATTATGTGTTTCATCAAAACCATTGAGGTTGGTGGCTTCACTCTCGACTCCTCATGTTAGAATCGATTGGCATAGTCTCAAATTGGGTTTTTGGGATGGATTTGATTGTGAAAATAATGGAATAAATCTTCTTTAGTGATTATTTATGGTTTAAGTGAAATTGTGAAATCATGGTGAATTATTTTGAAAGGTGATTTGTATTCTTGAATTTAAAATGACGATTTTAAATTATTGATTGGATGTAATTGTAATTGGTTTGATGAAAAATGGTTTCCAATTAGAATTATTTTTATTGAAACGATTTGGTATTGAAATGACATTGATGGAATTAGTTTTCAATAAAAGGGTGTTTTATTGAAATGTATTGGAATTGAAATAGGGTGGCATTTAAATGGTTTTGACAGAAAATGGTTTTCAATAAAAATGTTTTTATTGAAAGAGTTGTATTGGCGTTATTTTTGGGAATGAATGGTTGTGAACATTCTTATTGCACTCGGGACGGATAAGGGTTTGGAGTCTCCCCCATCATTCTGGGATGGATAAGGGTTAGGGCTCTCTTTCGACAAACATTAATATTGTATTTGGGATAGATAAGAGTTAGGGGTCTCCTCCATAAGTGTTGGGATGGATAAGGGTTAGGGGTCCCCCCCCCCCGTCAAAAATTCATGTGCATTTGGGTTGGATACGTGTATGAAGTCTCCCCCATCATTTTTGGGGTGGATAAGCATTAGGTCTTTCCCCTTCTTCTAGGTAGCATGCATGGTTGGTTGCATGGGTTTGTTGAATGGTTGGGTATACCAAAAAGGGATGTTGTGAAATGGTTCTCAAGCTAATTTGGTTATTTTTCTAGAAAATAACTTGCTGGAAAATTGGTTTAAATTGCTTTTGGAATGCCTTTGGTAATGAATGGTTTTGGAAACTTTTTTATATTTAGTTATAAACTACTTTTGAGAAATCTTTTTATATTAACTGTTCTTTATATAAATGTTTCTAACATTTCTATCCTAGTAGAGCGAGTAGGGAAGTCACTGGGGAAAAATATTGAGTTTTATACTCACCCCTTCTTTGAAAAATTGGTGCTTTTGCAGATGCTGTATTCTGGGACACAGGTAAAGGTAAAGTGTTTTATTGCTAGTGGCTCGTGGTGATTCTTAGGAGATGTTGTGGAGCTTGGATCTTGTGGAGAACATAGTCGTGGTGTCATTTTTCTGTCTTGAGTTGTTCATCTACTATGTACCTTGATGCTTAGTTTGGTCTTCTACTGTTGTTTACTTGATGTGGTTTGACATAATGAAGTTGTTTAGTGGTCTTTCCTTTGATAATGCATCTAATAGTGAATGTTTGGTTATGCTGGGTTGTTTTATGGGTTATTTATTAATGGGAAAATCGTCCCCCAACTTATATTTGAAACCCTTTGGAATTTATTTCCATCCTTTGGAATCTTGGGGATGTCTCTTAAGGCCTAGTAATGACTCATTGTACTCTCAAGACAATGAGAATTGGAAGGTCATTACAAATGGTATCAGCTGGTTTGGTCCTTGAAAAACAAGTAGTCATCGATGTTATTGGTGTTGGAGTTGAAATTAATTCTTTTCTATTCCTTGGGTAAAAATATTAGACAAGAGTAGGATTGTAGGAATAATAAATATATATCATAAAATGATGTAGCTAACACATTTAGGCTTAACTTCATGTTACCAGGGTGTTGGGTACATAACTGTTTTGGATACACTTCTAGAATGTTGGGAAATCTCATTGTAATGGGTTTATCAAATGATATGAGCATGAAATTCATTGTAGAGGAATGATTTCCCACTTGGATTTCATATCTCATTATGAGGAATGAGTAAGGATTTTCTACATGGTGTGAATTTTTGAAAAAAGCAGAAATTGTTTTCATGTAAAAGATTTTGAAAACAGGGAATTTGGTGTATTTTGAAAATGGGTTGATTTTAAAAAGGCATGAGGAATGTTTTCAAAAAAGTTTGAACATGGGAAAAAAGTTATTTTGAAAAACATGTTCTGATAGATGATGATATAGAATTTGAAATGCTAATCCATCACTTGTTAGAGAGTGAGATTGGCAGAGATTTTGTTGGTTTAGAAAATGGCACCTGGTAGGCATCGTCTGAACCAACCCGAAGAGGCTCCAGAGAATGTGGTTGCACCAGAACCACGTGTGAACCAAGATCTAGTTCAGAGTATTTTATAGGCTTTTCATGTTGTGGATATGGGGAACCACGGGAATGAACCATGGAATTTGGATCATACCATCCAGTTCATGAAGCAGAATCTACCGAAATTTCTGGGTGATGCTGAACCCGAGAAGGGGGAGGTGTAGGATCGAAATATGATATGAGATGCTCAATATACAAGAGGGGGGGTGAATTGTATACTTTAAAAATTCCTTTGGAACCTTTAAAGTTAGTTATGAACAACTAAAGTTTCCTTAAGAAAAGGAAAGGACTAAGTTTAACAAAGTTAAACTAAGTAGATTCACAACACCTCTAACACCAAACTAAACTTGGAAAGAGATTCCAAAAGTAGGTTCCGGAAATATGGTTCCGGAAATTGAAACTTAACAAAAGTTACAATATGAGATTCTACCTTAAAGCGTATAGAATCTAAATGAAACAGAGTAAGTAAGGAAGTATAAGAAGGTTATACTTTCCTTAAGATACAAATTGCAGCGGAATAACAACAAGTAGTAAAACTACTAGTAACAAGATAATAGTCTTTTAACCCAAAGAGAAGGGTATCCAACAACCTTGGATAAAGGTCCCTTGTTTTATACTTTCAAGCAAGTCTGTCTTACCCACACCAGGGTAAGCCCTCGATACGAAGATCGGAGTCTCTGTCTTGCTATCCCCGCAAGCCCTCAACTTCAAGGTAGTTGGCAACCTCTGTCTTCCTCAGTAAGGAAGTCCTCGATCTTTAAGGTAGTCGGCAACCTCTGTCTTTCTCAGCAAGAAAGCCCTCGATCTTTAAGGTAGTCGGCACCTCTGTCTTCCTATCCCCGGAAGCCCTCGAATGTAATCACCAACATTCGGAGTCGCACGAAGCTTTGAGAGTTAATAAGAGACTCTCTCTCTAGAAATCACTTCAACAGCATGTAAGCACTTTTTCAGCAATCAGCATATGCATCAGCATTCATCAGCAGTGAGCTCTTTCAAATGAGCTCCTATTTATAGGTAAGGTCGGCTCCTCTCCAACGGTCATATTTTCCTTAAAGTTCGGAGGGACCTGTACACGTGTCACTTAGACAACGGTTAGTTTATAACAAAATGGACGACATCGTTTTATAACAAAACAAGTGTAACAGAAAGTACGACATCGTTTTAAACTCTAACATAAAAGTTCGGAATAGAAATTTCGGAGTGAAAGTTCGGAGTGAATAAATTCAGAGTGTATAAAACAATGATAATCAGATTCTGTTTAATAGGTGAATTCGGAATGAGAATTCGGAATAGGAATTCGTCATCAGAAATCGTAATGAGAATTCGTCATTAGAATTCGTAATGAGAATTCATCATCAGAATTAGTAATGAGAATTTATCATCAGAATTCGTAATGAGAATTCATCATCAGAATTCGTAATGAGATTTCATCATCAGAATTCGTAATGAGAAATCGTCATCAGAATTCGTAATGAGAATTCTTTATCAGAATTCGTAATGAGAATTCTTCTTCAGAATTCGTAATGAGAATTCGGAATGGGATTTCTTCATTAGAATTCGTAATGAGAATTCTTCTTCAGAATTCGTATCCTGAATCTGGAATAGAACTAAGTCAGAATTCATATCCGGAATTCGGAATGAAACTTCCTTATAGTTCTTGTCCAGAACCGAATCCTAAACAGAATACTTTTATATCAAAGTTTTTATGATTCCGAGAAAGTGAATCCGAATTTCATACTTAAGAAAAATATTAATGAAAATATGATAAGGATAAATTTTTCTTATAAAAGCGTTTTTCCTTAAGAAAGCATTTTTCCTTATAAAAGCAATTTTCCTTAAGAAAGCATTTTTCCTTACAAAAGCGATTTTCCTTAAAGATAAGGTGTTTGTGATTTTCAAAACAAGAAGGAATGGAAAAGTCATAAGGAAAACCTTATTGACTCAACAATCTCCCCCTTTTTGGAAAGCACAAACATCCTTACGAAAAAACTATTCTAAGAAGAAAGAAACATATTAAAGCTTATCTCCCTTGATTTAAGAATATAGATGAATACGACTAACTCCCCCTTAGGCTTTGAGTCTCTAAGGATCGTATTCATATTTCCGGAGTGATGTTTCTTTAAGAAAAACTCCCCCTTAAACAAACTCTTATTAGAGTTCTATCTCCTTGGGTATTTTTCTTTCTCCCCCTTTGATAAGCACTTATTAGATTTCCTCTTTTTCTTAAGGATCTTTTCCTTCTCCCCCTTTGTGATTTTCAAAAAGAATTGGAGGGAATGGAAACAAAATAACAAAGTACCTGAAAAGATTAGTAACGACAGCAATAGAAACAACAAGCACAATTTTCATTATATTTGAAATGTCAGCAACAAAAACAAATTACAACAAAAAAATCAGATTGGTCATTTCGGATCTTTCTCCTTCGACATGAGCCCCTTGAGAATTGTCTTGATCTTCTTGAGATCCTTATGATCTTCCTCTGCTTGCTTTTCTAAGGCAACTATTCTTGCTGACTGTGCTTCAATGATTTCTTCCTGAGCCTTCAACTTTTCTTCCTGAGCTTCCATTTTCTCTTCCTGAGACTTTATCCTTTCTAGAAAATTGATCCGATGATCCCTTTCAAATTTCCAACTTTGATTAACAGAGTTGAGCTTTCCATTCAGATCTCTTACTTCCTGACTCCGAATGTTCTTTTCCTCTGTCAATTTCTCATCGAATGAGGCAGTCATCTCATGAAACTTCTTGTCCTCAGTTTGAAATGCATCCTTAACATTCTCCTGAAACTCATCCAGCAACCTCATCTCTTCCACATTCTTCTTCGACCAGCTAGTCATCCTTTTGCACGATCTTTTATGGGCTTCGTAACCAATAAAGAAATTTTTGAACTGGGCTTCTATCTCAACACATTTATCCATAACCATGGATACAGAGTCGTTTTTCTGATTCATTGTATGTTGGAGCATCTGGCACCGAGAGTCAATACTGGAGAAGGTCGGAATTGTTCCCACCAACTTCTTCAAGGAGTGTACAACAAAATCGTGCCCCAACGATGATGACTCCGAATCAGAAATCTTGCTAGGAGAATTTTCTTCTTCAATAAGCTCCAACTTCCTCTTAGAAGAGCTACCAGCTTCCTTCCTCAAACTTTTTTCTGAACTCGGGGTATCAGCAAGAATTTGCTTTCCCTTTTGTTTTTCCGGAATTGAAACCTGTTCCGGAGATCTGTTCTCACTATCAGAGACTTGAACAATTTTATCTTCCTCATCAGCAACTTCTTGAACATTGGCTTCCACGATTCCCATCTGAGTAGAATCAAGTAAAATATTTTCTTGACAAGTAACTTCTTCTTCTCCCTTTTCTTCTTCCATTGCAGGAGTAGCAAGCTTTGAAGATTGAGCTTCAGATGTTCGGAGCGACAGGTGTTCCGAAGGAGTTCCCTTATATTCATCTACTTGTTTGAGCACATCTCCTGTCTCACCACTTCCTTCAGCCGCTTCTTCAACCTCTTTCACTTGCTCTACTTCCTCAGTAGGAACAGCCTCTTCCGGAGTTACAAGATTTCTTCCTGGAGTCTCAGGTAGAGATTCCAGAGAAAAAGATCTCGGAACGGGAATGGTTGCTGAAACCATTTCATTAAACTTCAACAAAGCTTGCACAGCCTCAGCTTCTGACAACTTCTTCTTCAGCTTCTTTTCCTTATCTTGCTTCTCAAGCTCATCAGCAGCCTTTTCTTTCAGAGCTTTAGCCTCTGCAGGATCCAATCCGAACTGCGGATCTCCTTCCTTCCTCTTTTCCTTGTCAGCTCTCCACTTCGCTGCAACCTCATCAGTATATGTCTTCTTCTTCGTAGGCTTAGGAGGTGCGGAATGGACTTCCTTAGTCTTGGGTTCCTCAGCCTCACTTACCACTTCTTTCTGTTTCCTCTTCCTTACCGGCTTTGATGATTCCAGATCAGCCACTTTCGGAGTCACTTCTGCTTGAGGCGGTAGATCAATAAATTTCCCTGACTCCTTGTTAAAAGCTATATTCATCCTTTTAAGAGTTGCATCACTGAGCAACATGATCTTGCAAACTTTCGGCTTAGAACTACAAGCAACCTTGAAGGATTCTAGGCACCGAACTATCAGCTTCGACAATATTGCCGGGTACATCACTATCTGAGCTCTCAGATTCCCCTTCTTCAAATTATCAATGTTGAGAAGAATATGCTTCATCAGGTTGAACTTTCTTAGATTTATCAGAAAATCCAAGATGTATATCTCACTCTTCTTCAAGCTGTCCTTGTCTCCTTTTCTCGGTACGATAAGCCCTTGCACCCATAACTCCAGAATCCGGAAGTTTGTAGAAAGGGTTGCAATTTTCGGAGCCTTATCATCATCCAGTCCGAGAATTTCTAAGGCTTTCTCCTTGTTGAAACTACCCAAGGAGTCCGGCAGAACGTGCGAGATAAACTCAGCTTCCCCTTCATAACTCAGCCCTACCAAGCTTGCAGCCTTGGTGTAAGATAGCTTATATGTCTTTCCATACGATTTGAAAGAAAATTTTTCTCTATTGTCTTCCACAAAGAAAGAAACTGTCTCATAAAACTCGACAAGCAAGTCAGAGTAGACTTCATCTTGGTTGCCGGTTTTTGATATCGCAACATCCTCCCAGCCATTCAACTTGATATTCTTCGAAATGATAGAATCATAGTTGCTAAAGAAATTCGGATGCACTAACCGTTCTCTGTAGACTAACCACTGTGAAATGGGCTTGGTTGAAGACATCTCTTGAGAAGCTAACTCTGCAGACATTCGGATTAGAAGTCTCTGAGAAGTTCGGAACTGAGAAGGCTGAAGTTCGGAACTGAAAATCTGTAGTTCGGAACGACCTTAAATCAGAGAGTCAGAGCTTCAGCACGCAAAAGCATGAAATCGATGTGGGACGAGAAAATAGGGTCCCCTTTATATAGGCATTGGGATGACGGTTCAACTTCCTCGGTTGATCTGACGGTTTAGAATGATCTGAGATCAGATCTAACGGTTGAAAGCTTGAATCCGATCTTTTTGAGGTTTTATTAAAGTAAAGATTTAAGAAATTCAAAAACCAAAAAACAAACTATAAGAAATTGCTAGCAAGTAAAATATGATTACGAAAACTTTAGTAAGGAAATCATACCTTTAGGATTAGCTTAGGAAAGTTATTCGTAATGGGTAATATAAAGAAAAAAAAATCAATACAAAAAACTAAATACGAAAACCTTAATACGAAAAACTCAGTACGAAAGTTCCGTTATGAAAATACCAGTACGAAAGTTTTCCATTCCGGAAATTTTCAATACGAATACTTCCATTCCAGAAGTATTCTGTGCGAAATTATCCTTTCTGGAAAATTGTTGTTCCGGAAATTCCATTCCGGAAATTTTCGTTCCGAAAAGTTTGAAAACAAAATTTGAAAAACATTGTTAAATAAACAAACAAATGTACTCCCGCTATGAAAAGGAGTTTATTACTGTAAGGAGATTTTTCAACAGAAAGTTAATTGAGGAAGATTACCTTACGGTTATCATTCCTAACTTCTGTTTAATATATTCAAATCTATCAGAAGGTAAAGATTTTGTGAAAATATCAGCAAGTTGTTCTTGCGTTCCGATAAACTGAAGAATAATGTCTCCTTTAAGTGTGTGATCCCTAAGAAAGTGATGCCTAATATCTATGTGTTTTGCACGGGAGTGATGTGCAGGGTTTTTACTTAGGGCAATGGCACTTGTGTTATCACACAAAATTTTAGTTTTAGTAAAACTCAAGCCATAGTCTGTGAGTGTGTGTTGCATCCACAATACTTGTGCACAACAACTTCCAGCTGCTACATATTCAGCTTCAGCAGTGGAGAGTGCAACAGAATGTTGCTTCTTGCATGACCAAGAAACTAATGAATCTCCTAAGAAATGACAAGTTCCGGATGTACTTTTCCTATCCATTCTACATCCACCAAAGTCAGCATCAGAAAAGCTTTTTAGAACAAAATCATTTCCAGAAGTATAAAATAATCCTAGATCCATGGTTCCCTTAAGGTAGCGAAAAATTCTTTTTACTGCCTTTAAGTGAGATTCCTTAGGATTGGATTGATATCTTGCACATAAGCATACAGAAAACATTAAGTCTGGTCGACTAGCTGTTAAGTAAAGTAAACTTTCAATCATACCTCTAAAAGATGTTTGATCTACTGGTTTCCCAGCTTCATCAAGATCTAAAGAGTTTGAGGTACCAATGGGAGTACTTATACTCTTAGTGTTTTCATAACCATACTTTTTAAGAAGATCTTTAATATACTTATGTTGGGATATGTAGGTTCCTTCTGGTTTTTGAGAAATTTGAAAACCAAGGAAAAATGTTAACTCACCCATCATACTCATTTCAAACTCAGATTTCATTAGACTAGCAAAAGAGTCGGTCAAAGATTGCTGAGTTGAACCAAATATAATGTCATCAACATAAATTTGAACAATCAAAACATTTTTCTTATCTTTCTTTATAAAAAGGGTTGGATCTGCATTTCCCTTAACATAGTTATTTTGAAGCAAAAATCCAGTAAGTCTATCATACCAAGCTCGTGGGGCTTGTTTAAGGCCATACAAAGCTTTGGTAAGTCTAAAAACATGATCAGGATGTTTTGTATCTTCAAATCCAGGAGGTTGTTCAACAAAAACTTCCTCTTGAACATAACCGTTAAGAAAAGCACATTTCACATCCATTTGAAATATTTTGAAATTAAAGAATGCTGCAAAGGCAAGTAGAATACGGATAGATTCAAGTCTAGATACTGGAGCATAGGTTTCTTCATAGTCTATACCTTCTTGCTGATTATAGCATTTTGCAACAAGTCTAGATTTATTTCTAACAATGACTCCATTCTCATCACATTTATTCCTGAAAACCCATTTTACTCCAATAACAGAAGTTTCCTTAGGTCTCTCAACCAAGGTCCAGACTTTATTCCTTTCGAATTCATTTAGTTCATCTTGCATTGCTTTGATCCAATCATCATCACCTAAAGCTTCATCAGTGCTTTTAGGCTCTAATTGGGAAAGAAATGCTAGATGTTCTACTTCATTTCTTAAGGAACTTCTAGTCCTTACAGGTTGATTTACATCACCAATGATACTATCACTGGGATGATTCTTAAGAAACACCTGATTTGGGTTTTGTAAAACCTGTTCATCAACATAAGGTAGAAAGTCTTCTGGGGTGAATGTTTCAGAAGTATCTTCTGGAACAATTTCCTTATCAGAAGGTTCTTCTATCAAAGGTTGATAATCAGTTTTTGAAAACACATCCGAGGATGTAGGTTGGGAGGTTTTAAAAACAAAAGGATCTGATTCATCAAATTTTACATGTACTGTTTCCTCAACAGTGCAAGTATTTTTATTAAAAACTCTATATGCCTTAGAGGTTGTGGAATATCCTAAGAAAATTCCTTCATCAAATTTTGGTGCGAATTTATGTAAGTTATCTTTAGTATTCAAAATGAATACTTTGCAACCAAAAACCTTGAAGTAGGAAAGTCTTGGTTTTCTACCATTCCATAACTCATAAGGAGTTTTATTAAGAAAAGGTCTAATCAAAACTCGATTTATAGTATAACAAGCAGTACTTACAGCTTCAGCCCAGAAATGTCTAGCAATAGAATATTCAATCAACATGGTTCTAGTTATCTCTTGAAGAATTCTATTTCTTCTTTCAACTACACCATTCTGTTGAGGAGTTCTAGGTGCTGAAAAGTTGTGAGTAATACCTTTCTTACTACAAAAAGTTTCAAAATCAGAATTTTGAAATTCTCCTCCATGATCACTATGAATAGTTTTCAATGGAAGGTTTTTCTCATTTTTAACTTGGGCTCTAAAACTTTTGAAATATGAAAAAGCTTCAGATTTCCTTGCTAGAAAATAGACCCAAGTAAATCTAGTGTAATCATCAACAAGAACAAACACATAGTATTTACCTCCAATGCTTCCAGTTTGTGTTGGACCAAAAAGATCCATATGCACCAACTGTAATGCATCGGTTGTTGAGACTTCACCGATTGACTTAAAACTAGATTTATGTTGCTTGCCATATTGACAAGGATCACAAACTTTAGAAGAATCAAATCTAAGCTCCGGTAGATCCTTAACAAGTTTTTTCTTAGAGAGTTTACATAGATTCCTAAGATTACAGTGTCCTAATCTTCTATGCCATAACCAAGAGTGATCTTCCATTGCACTTAGGCAAGGTAAATCTTGGCTTCTTAGGTCTTCTAAGTTTAATGTGTAAACATTCTCTTGCCTATTGGCTGAGAGAATAAATTCTTCCTTGGAATTGTGAACTAAGCATTTATCATTCCTAAAATTCACAAGGTAACCTTCATCACATAACTGACTTATGCTAATGAGGTTGTGCTTAAGACCTTTAACAAAAAGAACATTTGAAATCAAAGTTTTACCTAAAAGAACAATATTACCAATACCAACAATCTCTCCCTTAGCATTGTCTCCGAAAGTTACCTTTCCTCCTTTCGTTTTGATCATCTTTTCAAAAAAGCTTTTGTTACCAGTCATATGCCGGGAACATCCACTATCCATGTACCAAATATTGTTGCTGGAACTTTCTTTATTTTCCTGAAATTAAGAACAAAGTTAGACTTTCGGAATCCAAACTTGTTTGGATCCGAGATTTCCGGACAATAAAATTTTTGGTATCCACATTTTCTTAGAAAAGTAAGCTTTATGAAAACCTAAGGATTGGGTTTTGTTTAAGGAACAATTTCTTGCCCAGTGACCACCACATTGACATTTAGTGCAAAATGGGGCACTTTGAGGAACAAAATAATTGTTGCTGAAAACAGGTTTTGCTTGGGTATAACCAAATCCGGATTTATTTCTTAAAGGTCGTATTTGAGAATACATCTTATCAAAATTTTCCTTACCATGGGTAAAGTTTGATAAACACTTCTTTAAGGAAAAAATTTCGGACTTGAGTTTTACAACCAAGTTTTTATCCTCAAAATCATTAGTTTTTGAACTAGAGTTAGGCTCGAAAACATTTTTATTAGAAATTACTTTTTCTAATTCTTTAGAAAGTTTGTTCTTCTCAGAACTTACTTCCTCAAGATTTTTTGAAATATTTTCAAAATCAGCATTTTTCTTATCAAGATCTTTAGAAAGATCTGGTATCTCTTTAGTAAGAATAGAATTCCTAGAATTTGCCTTATCAAGTTTCTTGTTGAGTTTGGAATTCTCAATCTCAAGAAGTTCAGCAAACCTAGAGACTTCTTCAAAAGTAGGTATAGTATTTTCCACATCAGAAGATGATTCTTCATCAGAAGAGTTATAATACATACTATCATTCTAATTTAAAGAAACATTGGTCAATGATTCAGCATTTCGTACCTTAGCCATAAGACAATGATTTTCAATAGGTAATCTGGCTATAAGACCAAGATTCTTCTATCCTGAAGATTCATATTCAGAAGATTCATCTGAAGAGTCACCACCACTGGCACTCCAGGTGTCATTAGCTTTCAGAACTTTCTTAGCTTTGGTTTTGTAATACTTCTTCCTGTTCTTGTCTGAATGCCTTTCCTTCCTTTCTTTCTTTCTGAGCATAGGGCAATCTGGTCTAATATGTCCATCTCTTTTACATTCATAACAAGTTACTTCTCCATCTTTCTTATCTTTCCTATCCTTCTTTTTATACTTGGATTGAAAGTTTCTCTGTCCAGCTATCTTGTTCATCCTTCGAGCAAGATTGGCTAATTCATTTTCTGAAACTTCACTTTCACTAGATTCGGATTGGAAAATGACTTTCTTCGATTTGGATCTGGTTACTCTCTCAGGTGTCTTACCTTTCATCTGATTTGAAGTTGTAGTAAAAGAAACTGTTCCATTTCCATTCTTCTTCTTGATGTTGTCAGCATCTCTCTTCATTCTTGTCTCATGTTGTAGAAGAGTTCCAAATAATTCATCAAGAGTAATTTGAGTGACCTTCCTGTTCTCATCTATAGCTGTTCTCTTGGATTCCCACTCATTGGGCATAATATCAATTATCTTGTCCACAAGAGCTTCATCATCTAAACCTTTCTCTCCCATAGATTGTAGACTGTTGACAATTGTCATAAATCTTTGTTGAACTTTACAGATAGGTTCTCCATAAGGAAAACTGAAGCCATGATATTCAGCTCTAAGCATAGCTCTTCTAGTCTCAATCACCTTAGAAGTCCCAAAGTGTGTAACCTCTAGCTTCTTCCATATACAGTTAGCTGCTTCACAAGAAGAAATTTGGCTATATATATTTCTAGTCATTGAACACAGTAAAGTATTGCGTACCTTATAATTGAGTTGATATTCTTGCTTTTCCTGGTTAGTAAAGGTTCTGACTTCCTTGTCAGGAATTTTATAGTCACCAGTAAGCATGACAATGTTATCTACTCCAGTATTGATAACAAAAGTCTTCATACGATCTCTCCAGTATTCATAATCATTACCATCAAAGATTGGTGGTCTTGTAGGATTTAGATTGTCAATAGATCCAACATTCATTCCTGCCATACTTAAAAGAACTTGGAAACAAACTTGTTAATAGAAAAAGATTCGTAATCAAAAAGTTCGGAATTAGAAAAGTTCGAAATGGATAATCCGGAATGAAATAAAGTTCGGAATAGAAAAGTGAGCAAGAAAAACTTGTATGTGAGTACAAGTATTTCAGTAACCTTGGCTCTGATACCAAATGTAAGAATGGTATAGAGTAAGAGGTTTCCAACCTTTGATACCAATTGTAGGATCGAAATATGATATGAGATGCTCAATATACAAGAGGGGGGGTGAATTGTATACTTTAAAAATTCCTTTGGAACCTTTAAAGATAGTTATGAACAACTAAAGTTTCCTTAAGAAAAGGAAAGGACTAAGTTTAACAAAGATAAACTAAGTAGATTCACAACACCTCTAACACCGAACTAAACTTGGAAAGAGATTCCAAATGTAGGTTCCGGAAATATGGTTCCGGAAATTGAAACTTAACAAAAGTTACAATATGAGATTCTACCTTAAAGCGTATAGAATCTAAATGAAACAGAGTAAGTAAGGAAGTATAATAAGGTTATACTTTCCTTAAGATACAAATTGCAGCGGAATAACAACAAGTAGTAAAACTACTAGTAACAAGATAATAGTCTTTTAACCCAAAGAGAAGGGTATCCAAAAACCTTGGATAAAGGTCCCTTGATTTATACTTTCAAGCAAGTCTGTCTTACCCACACCAGGGTAAGCCCTCGATACGAAGATCGGAGTCTCTATCTTGCTATCCCCGCAAGCCCTCAACTTCAAGGTAGTTGGCAACCTCTGTCTTCCTCAGCAAGGAAGTCCTCGATCTTTAAGGTAGTCGGCAACCTCTGTCTTTCTCAGCAAGAAAGCCCTCGATCTTTAAGGTAGTCGGCACCTCTGTCTTCCTATCCCCGGAAGCCCTCGAATGTAATCACCAACATTCGGAGTCGCACGAAGCTTTGAGAGTTAATAAGAGACTCTCTCTCTAGAAATCACTTCAACAGCATGTAAGCACTTTTTCAGCAATCAGCATATGTATCAGCATTCATCAGCAGCGAGCTCTTACAAATGAGCTCCTATTTATAGGTAAGGTCGGCTCCTCTCCAACGGTCATATTTTCCTTAAAGTTCGGAGGGACCTGTACACGTGTCACTTAGACAACGGTTAGTTTATAACAAAATGGACGACATCGTTTTATAACAAAACAAGTGTAACAGAAAGTACGACATCGTTTTAAACTCTAACATAAAAGTTCGGAATAGAAATTTCAGAGTGAAAGATCGGAGTGAATAAATTCAGAGTGTATAAAACAATGATAATCAGATTCTGTTTAATAGGTGAATTCGGAATGAGAATTCGGAATAGGAATTCGTCATCAGAAATCGTAATGAGAATTCGTCATTAGAATTCGTAATGAGAATTCATCATCAGAATTAGTAATGAGAATTTATCATCAGAATTCATAATGAGAATTCATCATCAGAATTCGTAATGAGATTTCATCATCAGAATTCGTAATGAGAAATCGTCATCAGAATTCGTAATGAGAATTCTTTATCAGAATTCGTAATGAGAATTCTTCTTCAGAATTCGTAATGAGAATTCGGAATGGGATTTCTTCATTAGAATTCGTAATGACAATTCTTCTTCAGAATTCGTATCCTGAATCTGGAATAGAACTAAGTCAGAATTCATATCCGGAATTTGGAATGAAACTTCCTTATAGTTCTTGTCCAGAACCGAATCCTAAACAGAATACTTTTATATCAAAGTTTTTATGATTCCGAGAAAGTGAATCCGAATTTCATACTTAAGAAAAATATTAATGAAAATATGATAAGGATAAATTTTTCTTATAAAAGCGTTTTTCCTTAAGAAAGCATTTTTCCTTATAAAAGCAATTTTCCTTAAGAAAGCATTTTTCCTTACAAAAGCGATTTTCCTTAAAGATAAGGTGTTTGTGATTTTCAAAACAAGAAGGAATGGAAAAGTCATAAGGAAAACCTTATTGACTCAACAGGAGGTGTGGCTAAGTAGGATGAATCGAATCTCAAATTTCATCGACACACCAGTAGAGTTGAAAGTAAATATGGAGACATATATGTTCGAGGATATTGAACATCAGTGGTGGGATTTAGCGGTGCATGCTAAATTGGATGAAGGCCTTAATTGGGAGGATTTTGAAGAATTGATCAACAAACAATTCTATCCTCACATGTTCAAGATCAAAAAAATTACAGACTTCTTCAGCTTGAAATAAGAGACACTCTCTGTCAAAGAGTATGAAGTCAAATTCATGAATTTAGTCCATTTTTCACCAGAGGTCACAACAAGTGTGTCGTTGAAGGAACACATATTTGAATCGGGGATAAGGCAAGATATTCAATCGTAGATTGTGGTGGTCTGTATTACGGATTATACAGAGATGCTAAACATAGTGACTGTTGCTGAACGTGATATCTTGGGATCAATAGGAGGAAGAATGATGATACCAATTGGAAATGGTGTGAACTCATCCTCTGGGAACAAGAGGAAAAGGGACACCTATTTCAATAGTGTAAGTAGAAATCACTATCAAACAGCGGGATCAGTGAACCTTCTTCCACGAACCCAGAGTAAAGTGGGTTTTTTTCAATGTGGTTCACTCGACCACAAAAGGTGAGATTATACAGCATAACCAAGATCCTTTCACAATTTCAAGTAGATGGGGCATCTACAGAGCTATTGTAGGAATGCACCGAGGTTGGGTGTGCATGAAACCCTCAGGCGTTGCAAGCATCATATGCTTCAACATGAAGTGGACATCAGAATTAGTCTCACCAACATAACAAAGCCTTCCATGGTGATTATCAAAATTCCATGACTCCTCAACATGGGCAATCTCATCAAGGAAATTAGGAGAACAATGCAGAGATGATGCTATTGTATGGAGATGAGCAGATAATGGTCAATGATTAGGCTAGACCATCTTCGGTGAGAGGTACGATTCTTTTGAATTTATCCCTTGTGCAAGTGCTCTTTGATACTGGTGCATCACATTCCTTCATTGCTTCTCACGCTATTGGAAAGATATGGTTAAAACTAGAAATGGTGCCTTCTGTTTTGAAACTGAAAACTCCTCTTGGTGAAAGTGAATGTCATTAATTGGTGTGTAGAGCATGTGCTATAACTGTTGATGGAGCTGAGTTAAAATGGGACTTCTCAATTTCGGACATGGATGTCTATGATGTAATCCTAGGTATGGATTGTTTGACAATTTTTAGGGCACACATCGACTGTTATAGGAGAACATTTAGTTTCACAACTGAGGATTACATCAACCATCTCTTCTGAGGAGAGAGGATGGTAAAGAACAGTGAAAATATCTTTTTGGCACCAATCGTGGGAATGATCTCTTACCAACTAGAAGCGTTGACTTTGGAATCAATGGTAGATATTGATTAAAATAGTTTTCCAACTATTGTGGATCAATTTCTAGATTCCATTCCCAATAACTTCTCAGGGTTACCACCTCTAATGGGAGTGGATTTTACGATTGATCTCCTTCCGGGGACCAGTCTTATTTCCCTTATGTCTAATAGGATGGATCCAATAGAGTTAAAGGAATTGAAAGTGCAGTTAGAGGAGCTGGAAAGAAAGGGTTTTAGTTGATCATGTACACCTTCAGGGGCATCATAAATGTCATTTGTGAAGAAGGTAGATGGAACACTTCAACTGTGTGTTGATTATAGTAAGCTTAACCATGTTATGATAAATAATATATATCCACTTCCACGCATTGATGATCTGTTCGATCAATTAATGGGAGCATAGGGGTTCTCCATGATTGACTTGTAATCAGGGTGTCACCAATTGCGAGTTCGGAAGGAAGATATTCCAAAGATAGCTTTTAGAAGCTGATATAGACACTAAGAATATTTAATCCTGCCATTCAGTCTAACGAATGAACCAGCAGTCTTCATGGAATTGATGAATCATATATTTCATAGATATTTGGATTATTTTGTTATGGTGTTTACGGATGATATTTTCATCTATTCAAAAACAAGGGTTGATCATGAGGTTCACCTGGAAACAATGTTACAAATCTTAAGAGATCATCGTTTTTGTGCCAAACTATCAAAGTGTCATTTTTGGATACGGGGAGTATATTTCCTTGGCGATGTCATTTCTATGAAAGGTGTTTCTGTTGATCCTAAAATGATAGAAGCCGTTATCTCTTGTAAACCACCGAAGAATGTGTTTGAGATACTTAGTTTTCTTAGTCTAGCTGGTTACTACAGACACTTTGTGCATGATTTCTCATGACTAGATTGACCAATAAAAGCTCTGACTAAGAATAATTCTCTCTTACAATGGATGGAATAATGTCAGAAATCCTTTCAGGAACTGAAAATTCGGCTTACATCGGCACCTATTTTGATCTTGCCAGAATCAGGGAAGGGGTTTGTGGTGTATTGTGATGCTTCAGGATCAGGGTTTGTTTGTGTTCTCTTGCAATGAGATAGTGTTTTTTCTTATGGTTCATGGTAGTTGTGGGTGCATGAGAAAAATTACCCAACACATGATTTGGAGTTAGCTGCAGTCGTCCATGCTATGAAATCAAGGATACATTATCTCTTTGGTGAGAAATTTAATATGTTTACAGATCACAAAATCATGAAACACATTTTCTCACAAAGAGATTTGAACATGAGGCAAAGGAGGTTGTTAGAGTATCTCCAAATGTTTGACTTTGACTTGATGTACACACCCAAGAAAGGAAATTCGGTGTTAGATGCATTGAGTAGAAAGTCATATCGTTAGTTAGTGAAAGAGGCTTCAAATGAATGGCAGTTGATGCCGGTCTAAGCTGACATGCATGTGGAATGTGATGACCAGGGTGATATTGCTATTTTATTTTTAGCTACAGCTGTTCCTGATTTAGTAAATATGTTCAAATAAGTAGAAACATTTGATGCATAATGTCTGGTTGTAAGATCAAAACTCAATGGTGGGGAGACCATTGATGGATGGAAACATGATGGGGGTTCAGTTTTGTGTCTCAAAGATTGCATGATTGTACCTATGGTTTTTCCGGAAAAACTCCTTCATGCTTACCACCATTCAAGATGGTTTGTACATCTGGGTAAACGGATGATATATAAGGCATTGAAGGCATAGTTTGAGTGGAGAAGAATGAAAATGAAGGTGGACGAATTCATCTTGCAGTGCTTAACTTGTCAGCAGGTTAAAGAAGAGTATCAGAGACCAGCTGGTATGTTACAATCATTACCTATCCTAATGTGGAAATGGGATCAGATAGAAATGGAGTTTTTTACAGGTCTTCCATTAATGGTCCTGAAACACGATTCCATTTGGGTGATAGAGGATCGTCTATCCAAGTCGGCCCATTTCATCCCTATTTGGGAAACCCATACGGTGGAAGATCTAGCAAAAATCTATATCCAAGAAGTGGGAAAGAGGCATGGTGTACCAGTGTCTATAGTCTCAGATAGAGATCTGGGTTTCATGTCTAGTTTCTGGAAATCATTACAGCAAGCCCTTGGAACTCAGTTGGCTATAAGGACGACATATCATCCCCAGATGGATGGGCAATCCGAGCGGAAGATACAAATGTTGGAAGACATGTTTTGGGATTGTGTAATGGATTTAGGTGTCTCATGGGAGGAGTATATACCCTTAGTGGAGTTCTCATACAATAATAGCTATCAAGCATCGATACGCAAGGCTCCGTTTGAACCATTTTATGGGCATCCTTGTCGTTCTCTCACTATGTTGTGTGGAAACTGGTGAAACTTCATTATCAGGGCCAAGCCTCATCCAAAAAACAAGAGATAAGATCTTTTTGATTAGAAATAGGATGGATATGGCTCATAGTTGTCAGAAATCATATGCAGATCACCGTCGAATACCGTTGTCGTTCGTTGTGGGTGATCTTGTCTTCTTGAGGATCTCTACAAGGCTTGGAAATCATCATTTCGGGAAGCAAGGTAATTTATCTCATAGATACATTGGCCCTTTTGAGATACTAGAACGAGTTGGAGAGGTGGCATATCGGTTGGAATTACCACCACAGTTCACTTTGGTTCATAATGTCTTCCATGTATCTCTGGTGAAAATGTATCATCCTCATCCTGACCATGTGATCATATAGGACCACGTTGACCTAGATCCAGATGCTTCATTGATACATATCCCGGTACAAATTGTGGATAGGAAAGAGAAAGTCTTTCATTGAAAAATCACTGGTATCGTGAAGGTTTTATGGAAGGATGGTCTGATTCAGGAAGAGACTTGGGAACGTGAGAAGGAAATGAAAGAGCAGTGGCCGGAACTCTTTCAATGGGGTGGAGGTTTTCTACTTTCCGAGTATGGAAAGACCAATGTTGGGGAGAATGTAGTACCCCATGTTTCTAGAATGTAACCCTTTCTTAATGGTTTTAATGGTTTTAATGTTAGGGGTGATGATTGGGAGAGTCGGGAGAACATGAAATGATGTTTTGAGGAAAAGGGGATGTCGCACTGATGACACACAGTTTGTCTAAACCGTGCGGTAAAACCGTGGTTAGATTGTCTTGGTGGCAGTATCTTCCACACAAGTGGCACATAGTTTTCTTAAACATGTGGGAAAAACATGCACGGAGTTTCTACCGAGGTAGTGTATAACACACAGTTAGTGCACATTTTGTCTAACCGTGTGAGCAAACCGTGCAACCTCTTAAACGAGATCCTATAAAAATGGATCTCACACGTATTTGACTCTAAGTGCCTCATTTTTTCTCTTATGCAGAACTAAATTGGAATTTTACTTCTCCTAAGGTCATAAAAGGTTCTCCCATCATTCCGGAGTTGATCCAAAGGCTTGTCTTGGTGAATTGAAGCTAGATTCACGAGGTATGTGATAGTTCTTCATCATTCATGATCGGTTTATTAGATCAGCTTAGATGTACTTCTCCAATTCTCTCATATTCATAGATCTATGTCTCTTATGGGTAGATCTAAGTGTGTGGATTCCAAATTTTATGATATTTGGTCTTGATCTTGCTAGGAGAAGAGATATAATGTGGGTTTTTTGAGAATTGACCCAGGATTCATGACCGTTCTTCGACTGTTGTGGGTTTTGTCAAAACCATTGAGGTAAGTGGATTCACTCTCAAATCCTCTTGTCAGAATCGATTGTCTTAGTTTCAAATTGGTTTGTTAGAATGGATTTGATTGTGAAAATCATGGAATAAATCTTCTTTAGTGATGATTTATAGTTTTAGTGAAATTGTGAAATCATGGTGAATTGTTGTTCAAGGTAATTTGGATTCTTGAATTCAAAATGATGATTTTAAATTATTGATTGGGTTGAATTGTAATTGGTTTGATGAAAAATGGTTTTCAATAAAAAAAGGTTACTATTGAAATGGTTTGGAATTGAAATGACATATATGGACTTCGTTTTCAATAAAAAAGATTTTTTATTGAAATTGTTTGGAATTGAAATGGGGTGGCATTTAAATGGTTTTGACGGAAAATGGTTTTCAATAAAAAATTATTATTATTGAAAGGGTTTTTTTGGAATGATTTTTGGGAATGTATGGTTGTGAACATTATTATTGCACTCGGGACTGATAAGGGTTTGGAGTCTCCCCCATCATTATGGGATGGATAAGGGTTAGGGCTCCCCCCCTTCAAACATTCATATTGTATTCGGGACAGATAAGGGTTAGGGGTCTCCCCCATCAATGATGGGATGGATAAGAGTTAGTGATCTCCCCCATCAAACATTCATGTTTATATGGGTTGGATAAGGGTATGAAGTATCCCCCATCATTGTTGGGTTGGATAAGGGTTAGGTCTTTCCCATTCTTCAAGGTAGCATGCATGGTTGGTTGCATGGGTTTTTAGAATGGTTGGGTATGCCAAAAAGGGATCTTAGAAAATGGTTCTAAATCTTGTTTGGTTATTATTATGGAAAAATAACTTTCTGGAAAATTGGTTTGAATTTATTTTTGAATGAATTTGGTTATGAATCATTGTGGAATCTTTTTTATATTTTGTTATAAACTACTTTTGAGAAAATGTTTTATATAAAATGTTCTTTATATAAATGTTTCTAACCATTCTATCCTAGTGGCGTGAGTAGGGAAGTAATTGGTGAAACCTACTGAGTTTTATACTCACCCCTAATTGGGCACTTTGGGGATTTTCCAGATGTTGTGTTCTAGGGCACAGGTAAAGCTAAAGCATCTTATTACTAGTGGATCGTGGTGATGCTTGGGAGATGTTGTCGAGCTTGGGGATTGTATAGAACGAAGTCATGGTTTATTTTGAGAGTCTTTAGTTGTTCATATGCTATGTACCTTGATGCTTAGTTTGGTCTTACACTGTTGTGTACATGATGTGGTTTGACATAATGTAGCTGTTTAGTGGCCTTTCCTTTGTTCATGTATCATATAGTGAATGTTTGTTTATGCCGGGTTGGTGTGTGTGTTATTTCTTAAAGGGTAAATCATCCCCCAAATTATATTTGATACCCTTCAACATTTATTTCTAGCCTTTGGAGTCTTGGGGATGTCGCTTAAGGCCTAGTAATGACTCGTTGTACTTTCAATCCTATGAGAATTGGTGGGACATTATATTTTCACATTTCGTTACTATCAGATAAAATTTAAATCTTTTTAAAATTTGTAAGATATACATTAATTATGTGGTAATGTTTCATGGAGTACCATATTCTATTTTACCAAATCGAGAATCTAGGTTGACCATGAGGTTATGGAGAACTCCTCTGTTTGCTCTAGTTATGGAATTACTTTTTAGTAATACCAATTATTCTCATAGATATGGTCAGTCTATGAGAACCATTTAAACCATCGATGATATAACAAGATAATATTATGAAGATTTCAAAATAGGTAGGGATCAACCTAAATATCTTGTTAAATTATTTTATAAAAATATATTTCACTCAATCATTCCGAGGGCTCCAAATAAACAAATATTTGGAAGGAAGTGTAAAACACCAACATGACAGTTAAAAGTTGGTGAATAAAAAATTTCGGGACATAAGAAAATTATGAAAATGGATGATAAAGTCAGTATAATTTATCAAAATATTAGGTTATGTAATAGTTATCAAAATTGTTATGAAAATAATCAATGGTGATCCGGGGAATTCAAAAATGATGAAAATTTGTTACTATAAATTTTACCAGTGAATATGGTTATAAGATTCCGAAATAATAGAATTTTTATACCAAAACCTTTTGAACTTCAACATTCATGATCAAATAGTTGTAGTAGCTTATCACACAATTATTCCATTGAACCCCTCTCATGTAAATTAGTTTTTCCATGTATCTATTTTGATGATGTAAACATGTAATTTATTAGATTTACTATATTAAGATGTTATACAACTATTGAAAGATCATTATATAGAGGAATAACATTTTTTGATATAGATCATTGAAAGATTGTTATATCAAAAATGGTCACTCATCCAGTAAATTTTTTGATGGAAACCATAAATTTTTTGAAGATATGTTGTATCTTGAGGCTGTTATAAGGAAGATGTGTCCTCGGTTTTTTTCAAGATATTGAATTTTGAGGGAGGTATTTTTAAAGGTGGTTGAATATAACACAAGGACATTATATATCCACTATATTAAAATAAATTTTATTATCTGATATATTTCATCACATTTAAAACTAAATCTATAGAAACCATGACATTTTATATCATCTATAACCATGATGTTGGATTGAAGGGAATTAATAGGGTTAACGACATTATGAAATATATAAAGAAATTATTTACATAACTAAAATTTATTGATAAATTACTAATAAATAAAATTTAAAATTTTAATATATTTATATCATCATTTGAAGAAATATTTTACAATTAAATGTACTAATACATTAGTAATCTATAATTTGACTGAATATAAAATCATTTTATAGTATTAAGAGTTATATTTTCGAAAACAAATTGTATGTGGAAAAAGTGTTTCTATATTAAAAAATTACATATATATTTACTCATTGGTGATGACAATTTAAAATAAAATTCTATATTCTATATAATATTCAACCATTATTCCTGTAGTTTTTCACGTACATGAATGAATTTTTATTTAGTTCTATTCATAGAGATTTATTTATAAAAATAATCATTTCTATTCTGATTTATATAATTATTTTAAAGTAAATTTATTCAACTTATAGAAATTTATTTCAATAAAATTGATTCCATATTTGGAATTATAATATAAAAACATATTAATATTGATAAATTCAATTCTGATAATAATGACTTCAAAATTGTAAAAAAGATTAATTAATTTAGGATTAAAACAATTTATAAAATGTGGATAAACATAGAAAAAAGGTTAAAATTAAAAATAACATTTTATAAATGTTATTATTCTTTAAATATATTTATCCATTATAATATGTTTAATTATAAATATTTATTAATTTGGATCTAATTTTACAAGATACTGACATTATATAATATAAATGTTCTATGTGATTTCATGTGTGTGCCTCCACTCACCTATAAAAGGTATCCTATTCTATTCTATTTAATAAAAAAATTATTATATATAATAGAAAAATCCCAAAAAATAATTTCTACTGGTAATGTAATTATCATTAAGCCTTAGGGCCATGTAAGGGTTCCACCTCACCCCTTGAAAGGTGGATTATCAAAAATAATAATTAAATAAAGGCCTCCGGGCCATTAAGACTGACCCAAAAAAATAATTCCTATAATCCATATATTAATTATTGTTGACATGGTGTTACACTATGTCCATCATATGGAAGATTAATGTGTATGACAACGAAGGACTTTAAAAGATATTGTAATCATCCTTATCAACAATTTCAATGTTTATTTATTAGTTTACAAAAAATAAATATTTTGTATTCATCCAAACATACGAAATACAATCTCAAAAATATAATTATTCATCATTATTCTTATGGGTCAATTGTTTTCCACCTTCTTACAAACAATTGGAAATGATTGTATCACCAATGTGTATGTGTGAACTGCAACTTCCACATTGTGATATAAAACAATTTCCATAACTAAATATAATGTATGGTTTTAATGAGAACATATTGACTATATATTATATTTATTATATAAAAATTATTCTATATTTTTATAATTTTATATTATTTCTTTTCCATTTTCTTTTTATAAAATTGATGTATCGTTCATGTCTGTGTACAGACTATATCTTCCTTAAGTCATATATTTCATTTCCAGAATAATAATTTAATGGATGGTTATAAATATGTATATAATTAATATATATGATTTCTATAACATGATGAAAATTCATTTTATTATGGAACCATGATAAATATGTAAGGACCAATATTATCAAGTGAAACATACATGAAAAATGTACAATTTAACCACTGAAATGATTATGATTGTTAAAAATCAACAATGAATAGGTGAAATATGTCATAAGTAAAATATATATGGTATTATAAGTATGACTATTGTAATATTATATATTTATAAAATTTTAAATTTTTTAATAATATGAGTCATATGAACTAAAAAAACATGTCAACATTAAGGTACGAGTTTCACATCCCACTTTTTATTCTGTAAGAAATATTCTATATTCAACATTTTATTATTTATTGTGGTGTATATACTAACCCTTTGAAATTATATAAAATGGATCTATTATAATACTGTTATTTAAATTTTATTTGATGTTTTTTTAATCTATATTGTGATACAAAATTTTTAGATGAATAATGTTTTTATGATACAATCTCAATTTTTTTCATGTTTTTAGGATTTATTTTTATATAATGAAATTATTTGATATATCTATAAAAACTATTATAAATTTTCTTATCCTAATTATTTTTATATACTTGAAAATTTTCCTTTCATTTTCCTCTCTAAACGTACTCATAAGTCTGAAATAATTTTCTAAAAATAAAATTATCTTTATTTCTTTCATAGGTCATGAATCAATTTAATTTGTGACAATATTATCATTAAAATGTTTTAATATATTTTTATAGTACATAATGATTTATTTAATTCATTTTTACCCTTGATTTACATTATATAATTTTATTTAATTAAGATTATTTTTGATTTTTCAATGAGCTACCTTTTAACAAATGTGTGAATGAATAATTTGTGTTGATATATAATGTATGAACAACTTTTATCATCATAATGACATCTTATTTATTTAAATATAGATATTTTTTTTGTTTTTTTTTCAAATAAAATTATTTTTATTTTATTATGTAATTAATTAAAATTTTGAAAAATGATTTAAAAATAAAATTATTATTCTTGTTTTGAAATTCTCCAATGATCATCTAACAGTATTTTAATCACTGAAAGAATTCATTATTTTTTCTTATTCTTTATAGTGAATATGATCAAATTATACCATCTATGTTCCTTCAATATAAGTTTATTGATTATGATGATGAAATGATGATGAAACCCATTTCTTATTGTATAGGATATGTAATATAGAAATGAAAAATATTTTCATGATATTCACGCACACTTATGAAAATATTATTATTATGTGATAGGTGGGTCCTTTATAGACCTAAAATTATTTTTTTATTAGTTAATATTTCTGATCTCAACTTGTACCTAGACAGTTATCCCAATCCAATAAGAGGGTACACTTATAGTTATTAAAATCCTAAGATGTTATGACTGTAAAGGTGGGATAACTTGACATACAAATTGTATGATATTGATTATAAAAATCATTTTATGTACCTAATTAATAAATATAATTATACATATCATATGATATCATGGATCAATATTTTTAATACTTATATGATTCATGTGTTTTGAAATGAAAATGAATTATGGCATGACCCATGATTTAGATCTAAATATTTTTTGTATAATTTCGTACTGTTAATATCATATTATTATATCCTTATGGTTACAATATGATAATTCATGTTTATCAACTAGTTATTATCTTGATTAACTTTTCATAGGATCTTTTATCACTCTTTTTATTGATTCATATTCACAAGGAAATGACAAAGGGTTTTAAGTTTGATGTTTCTAAAAAGAGTACTATGTTTAAGGAACTAAGTAATGATTTAGAAGATTATTCATACATATACGGATAATATATCTATTTTCCAAAGACACAAAATATTTATCTTTCTGGGCCATGTAAAATTATGATATTTTTGAAATATTAATATTAAATGTTACCAAATTTATGTATGAAATAAATGGGTCACCTCATTAGAAAACAACCCATGGATATCGGCTTATAAATAATACTAATATATTTATACATATATGTATTTGTATGTATGTAGTCCCAAAATATTACCAACTATAGTGTAATTTATTATTCAATATTTCTCCTGTGTGAATAATTTAATAACAGGTTCACCGATCTAATTTTATAATATGTTATATATATAAGTGTGTTTATATTTGTATATTTATATCCACAAAATAATTTCCACATAGCCATGTTTTATAAATTGGTGGATTTGAGTTCTATACCTAGGTTTTTCAGAACGATATTTTTTTAATTTTGTAAACCCTTGATATATATATATATATATATATATATATATATAGTTAGTACATAGTAATAGATACATGAATCTTGTCGTATTTGAGTGGAAGAGGAACTTATGAAGGGAACCAATATATGGGTTTGAAAATCCTAAAAAAAATTATTTTCCAATCCCTATACAAGTATAGCTATTAAGTAATATTATGTATGTAAAATTAATTATACCTGAGTGCAAGGTGTGTTATTTAATAACTATAATAAAATTGGATTGAGACTACCCAATGTAAAATAATTTTCAAATAAAAAATTAGTGTTCCTAATAAGAATAAATGTTTAAATTATATTTTTCAAGTGTTTATGGATTTCATGTTGACCACCCCCACATATCAAAAGATATTGGTAATGGATATATTAAAGGGAACTCAAAGCTATAGATTATAAGATATAATCACTCCCAAAGTATACAATGTCTCTATGACTATCGTTGTGTGTTATAAACATACACTTTAGCGCTTTATCAATGGATATGGCCCATGGATATATCTATTATTTCAACTTGTTTTATCTTTCATCTCGATATCATCATAATTAAGTCTCAAAAAGTGTAAAATTTCTTATTTTACATTGATTATTCTTAAAATTATTTATCTAATTTAACCTAATCACATTTTTCAATTTAGATATATTTGAAATTAAAAAATTAATTATATAAAAGAGTAGGAAAAAGAATTTATAGCGTGATAATCATTTACTATATTCCACTTATTTTTCATTCTTATAGAAGCACCATCAGTGCATGGGGGGAATACATTAATTTATTATTCCAGTACATCGTAAATTATATATATATCATATATAGTTACATAATATAATTCAATAGGATGTTAATTTTCCCACAATATATAAGAGATACTATACTATACATTAAAAAAAAATATAAATTTATGATAATAAAAATTAGTAAAATTTATTTAATTGAGTTTTAAAAATGAAATATTAATATACCTATTCACAAAAGAATAGAGCCATAATTTGATGACACTAATGGAACCATGTTCATGATCTTTGAGAGATCATTAAGAGATGTAGAATTAGTGAAATTAATTTATTTTATGTTTCTAATTAAAAATTAAACAACATATTTTATGATAAGTGACATTTTATTTTCCTCAAACATTTATCACGCATCAAAAAAATCGAGAAACATGATTTAAAATGTTTACCTCTCAATGTGAGAAGGATATTCCATGCTGTGATTAAAACTAGAATTTTTATGTCTCTAAAATATGATCTTTTTTATCATCTACACAAGTACATCCCACACTCTAAAATGATAAATAGAGTAACATCCCAAGTAATTAATGAATAATAGATATTTTTATATATGTCTATTAATGAATTAGATAGTGTTTTAGAGGCTTAAAATGAAAATAAATCCAATCTTAAGCATGTAATACACTAATATTTTTAAAAGATTGTTTTACTGCCTTTTGATGGCAAACCATTTTTGAATCTATCTTTTGACAATTTAATAAGCTATTTTTGTCCAAATAAACTTATTATTTATGATTGGGACATCAAAATTTACTTTGTGTGAATTTTTGGTATTTTTCTGACAATGTTCATTTTTTTAATGAATAGTGAAAAATACTGCATTTTACATCAAAACTGCTTCTTAATCTAATTTATTTATATTATTATATTATCTTTTTAATTATTATTAATGTGTAATCTGAATATATTTTTACCATTTAAACCAATGGTGGTCATTGGAATCAATTTCACTTTGAAATTAGACGTAAACTGGTGTCAATCTTTTGATACTTATTGTTTTATAAAAACACACTATTTGCTCTGACAGGGGGAATTAATTATTAATTTAATTAATGTGACTTATATGTTTTGAATTTTGTAAAATAGACTTCATTTTTGAATTCGGAATATCAAATATAGCTTAGGGTGAATTTTTGGTAATTTTCTGAAAAACTTCAATTTTTGATTAATAGTGAAACCACTAAGTGGTACTTATAAAAACTGATTTTTCCGTTTAAATGAAAATTTTCCATCATTGTGTTTTGAATTTCAAAAATCCAACATATATGGTTGTAATTAAGAAGTATAATGTGGTTCAATGAGATTAAAATAATTTTTTGGTGAATAGTAACTTATTAAGTTTTTAATCGCGATTAGTGGTAATTACTGTAGTTTAAGGTAAAAACAATGCTTTAATAAAATGAGATGAGCATGACACATGTCCTACCCTCATTGGTTGTGTCATGGCCGACAAGACAAGCCATGGGTCAACTTGGGGACCCCATGGATCCACTTTGGTTGAGAAATGACATAAATAACTTTTTATTTAATGTAAAAGTAAAAATGACACAAACATAATATGTTTTACAAAAACAATTTTTACATGGGTTTATAAAGATCAGATTTTTGATTATAAATAGTAATTGGAAAGATAAAAAGATTTCATACATAATAGTATTTTTTTTATAAATTTTTGACATTAAATAAATAAATGTATTTATGCCATCATAATGATGTAGCGATTACCTCATTAAAAAAGGATTTAAATAAAATGGAAAGATAATGTAAAATCTAAGACCTAAACATTTCCAAAACCAATTGGATGAGTGTATTTAGAACCCATATCACCTTATCATTAAATTATATCAATTTGGGACCATTTAAATCCGAAACTCATTTTCAAATAATGTAATATTTCTTTATTTTCCAAGAGTGCCCCTCCCCTCCTCTTATAAAAGGACCCCACCTATACCTCCTTACCCACACTCCCAAAGCCTTTGGCTCGGCCAACCCCTGCCCATTTTGTCTCTCCACATACGTCTCCTCATCCTAGAGGATTTCCATTGGGCAGAATCCTTTCAAAGGAAACCTTTAGGCTCAAATCAAAAGGAGTTACACTTTTAAAGGTAATTCATTCTCTCATGTTCATTTGTTTTTTTTTTGCTTCTCCAACCCCCTAAACTCTTTTTATTTACTTCTTTTGTAACAACACCAGTATCTTAAATATACTAGGATGTTGTTATAATATTTATTCAAGCTAGAATCTCACAAAAATACATCAAATGGTTAAAGAACATACAGTTTCCAGGGATGGAGAAATTCTGCCTCCCGAAGCGATGATTGTACAATACTCATTTAACACCTTCAAAGGTGGACATTATGATGTCACTATTTTTATATATGATATATAATATGTTTATTCTTTCCATAAGCTTCTTTATTTTTCATTTTTGGTCATACCATTATGGTTTCCATTATGGGTGAACGTGATATCTTCATTTAAGGAAGTGCGGACTACCGCCCCCTAAAACTGATTTGATTCGTTAAATACCATATGTGGGACGTATAAAGGATGGAACTATGATATTATATATGATATTATACTGGAATTATAATATAACTTTATATCATTATGATTCCATTCTATAAAATACGAAATAGAAATGAAAGTATTGTTCATGCGTACGTACGGCTTACCGTCTCCATGAACGGTGCATTTCATTTATTACCTCTAAATGATTATGTAATATTATAAATGCATGCATGTACTGGATATATATGACATATATGATATATAAATCATGAATACCATTCTGGATATAACGATCCTTTGACCAAATTAACAACATGTAAGTGTAAGAAGTCTATTTTTGACTTAAGAACAAAATACCGACAAAATGAACATTATTAACTTAAATGATTACATGATGTTCATAACATGTAATAAAAGGAATAATGAACTTGAAAAAGGTTCTTAATCAAGTAGTGATTAACTCAAGTTTATTATTCAGGAGATTAAAGAACGACCGAGTCAAGTCGGACCTGAGGTATGGGACTTCGTCTCAATCTCCTTTCATTGAGGCATATTTTGTTTTATACACAACCTTCTTTTATACAGTGTACAAACCCCTTTGACTTTTACGTTTATTCAAAATGAAACTTTTTTATACGAAGCGTTTACTAAACGACAAAAGGGAATGTTTTTGTCGTACGTATGCGGCGACAACGACTTCTCCGTCGCCGTGACCATTACATGAGTTTCGGCTTCTTCTACAGGCCATACTTGTTTTTAAAAGAAAAATAAATACAATGTTTTACTTTTCTTTTATTTTGGTATTGAAAATGGTTTTCATAATGTTTTTATATCAATGTGTTGTATTGATATCTTGTGATTGAAAGGTGGGAATGTTATGTTTCCTTTATGCATGTTTTATGTGATACGATTATGTTGAGGTTCTTGGGAATTATTATGAAGACGGGTGGTTCTGTGATAAACTAAGGGAGGGTGAGCCCGATATAGCTCTCCAATGCATTGGGTAACGCGAAGGAGTGAAACGTTATGGTTTCTCCGAAGAGATTTAGGGAATATACTATGATGTGTAATCCAAACGTAACCAAGAGGGTTTCTCCCTATGTAAGAATGTTATGAATTCCTCATGTTACCTTTATGTCTTATGATTTATATGATTTATTCATGATTTGATGAGGTATGTTAAAGTGCTTATGTTTTATGGGTAAAGTATGATCTCATCCTTATGTATATATGTACCCATGTTTCCTTTCCATATTTTTATATCCCTTACTAAGTTTTTTATTCTCATCCCAAGTTTTTTTGAAATGTTTCTCACAGGTCAAGGGAATGGTACATGATATGATGATAGTGTCAAGGAAGTGTCAAGAAAGAATCCATGTTTATTTTAAATATGTTTCCATTTTTGGGAATGAGTAATTCTATCTTTATGTAACCACTTTGTTTATATGTGGAATGTAATGAAAGTTTTATGATCTAATTCTCTAAAACTCTAAACCCGAAAGGATCCTCAATGTGTAATCTTGTAATAACTCAAGATTAAGTAAGGTTTAAGGCTGGGCCCTTATAGTTGGTATCAGATGTCGGTTTAGAAAACATTAGGAGTTAGAATTCAATTAAATGATTATCCAAAAATATTTTTTTTGAAATGATATAGCATTTGAAGATTACCATGTTGCTTCTTCTAAGACATGTTTGTTCAGAATGGTTTTCTGCAGAGGAAACAGGGAAGCAGTGCTAGGAAGGCATGCAGAAGGAAATAAACTTCCGAATCAGCATCCTAAGATGGTCAGAATTGGAACTGAACAGTTTTTTGTAGTAATGGCGCAGTTGACTCAAGTGATAAATGGCGGTGGTATCCATACACGAGATCAGCCAGATCAACCGCAGAGGAACATTTCAGTGGTGGAACATTTCATGAGGCAACATCCCCCATCATTCAGAGAATCATCTGATCCTGTGCTAGCTGAAGGGTGGATTAATGCACTGGAGAAGATTTTTGATGTCATGGGGTGTTCAGACAATCAAAAGTTTAGTCTTGCTATTTACCGTTTGGAGGGTGATGCAGATCATTGGTGGTCTATGGTTAAAAATATCAAGGACGCTGATGAGATTGATGCTCTTGACTGAGATGAATTTAAAGGTATGTTTCTTGAGAAGTATTTTCCTAAGGCTGTTCGACTTAGGATGGAAAAGAAATTCTTGGAATTGAGGCAAGAGGAAGACTCAGTGGATACCTATGAAGAAAGGTTCACTTGATTGGCAAGGTATGATCAAAATTTTATCCGAGACCTTGATAGTAAAATCAATCATTTTTACTCAGGATTAAAGACAAAATATCGAAGGGCATTAGCTTCTCGTGAGTTTAAAAGTTATGAAAAGATTGTTCGATGTGCTGAGAAGGTGGAAATGGTTTTTGTCAATGATCAAGTGTTCTATAACAACCAACAGAAGAAGATACTGAGGTGGCAGGAGAAAGGTAAGAATTCTTCAAAAAAGTCTGATGGTAAGAAAACTAAGTTTCCAGTTTGTGATAAAGGTGGCAAAAGGCATGCTGGGGAATGTCTTCTAAATTCTGGAAAGTGCTACCGATGTGGTAAGCTGGGACATAAGGCTCGTGATTGCACTGAAAATGATAAAGGTGAAGGTAAGACCATATTTGATTTACAGTTGGTGAAATGTTTTAAGTGCAATGAGATGGGTCACTATGCAAACGAGTGTCCGCCAAAGAACTTGAGTGATGGGAAGCAGTTAGACTACAAGAAGAAAGGGGTGGTGAAATCCGTTGCAACTACTTCAGCAGATGTCGGGCCATCAAATGAAGTTGTATCAGGTACATTGTTTTTTTTTCAGATTATTCCAGTGTGTTGTTTGATTCGGGGTCTACACATTCTTTCATCTCTGAAACCTTTTCTAGAAAAATGGGAATACCATCTCAAGAAACAACTCCTGAACTTTTGGTAAAAACACCTAGGGGGAATGTTGAGGCAAAAAGAATTTATAAGAATCTTCCTATCCTTATCTGTGGAAAGAACCTACTTGAAAACCTTATTGTTCTACCTCTAGTAGAGTTTGATGTTATCCTGGGTATGGATTGGCTCTCTATTTACCATGCTAAGATTGATTTTATAGCTAAAGAAGTTTCTTTTCAGAAAGACTTTCAATTTTTTTACAAGAATGAACCCTTATTGTTGATAACTTATCTAGAGGCCGAGAAACTTGTAAAAGATGGAAATGAATGTTACATTGCACACATCGTTGAAAATAAAGGAACTGCTTAGATTAATGATATGCCAGTGGTAAATGAGTATCCTGATGTTTTTCCTGATGAGTTGCCTGGAATAATACCAGATCGGGAAGTTGAGTTTACTGTTGACTTAGTTCCTGATGCTAAGCCAATTTCAAAACCCCCTTATCGAATGGCTCAAATTGAACTTTTAGAGTTAAAGGAGAAATTGCAAGATTTATTAGAGAAAGGTTTCATTCAACCTAGCACATCACCTTGGGGTGCTCCTGTTTTATTTGTTAAAAAGAAAGATGGTTCTATGAGATTTTGCATTGATTCTAGAGCCTTGAATAACATCACTGTTAAGAATAAATATCCTTTGCCTCATATCGATGATTTGTTTGATCAGCTCCAGGGAGCTTAGTTTTTTTCAAAGATTGACTTGAGATCGGGATACCATCATTTGAAGGTAAAGGAGGCAGATATTACGAAGACCGCGTTCCGTATGAGATATGGCCATTATGAATTTGTAGTAATTCCTTTTGGGCTAACCAATGCACCTGCTATATTCATGGACATAATGAATAGAATTTTCCATGAGTTCTTGGATATGTTTGTGGTGGTTTTCATTGATGATATTTTGGTGTTTTCTAAATGTATAGTGGAGCATGAAAGACATTTAAGGGTTATCTTGCAAACCTTAAAAGAAAAGAAACTATATGGAAAATTCAGAAAGTGTGAGTTTTGGTTGCAACAAATTTCTTTCCTTGGTCACATTGTTTCTAAAGATGGGATAACTGTTGATCCTGCAAAAAATAAAGTTGTGGATGACTGGACAAGACCCACAAATGTAACTGAGATTCATAGCTTCCTTGGTTTGGCAGGCTATTACTGAAGGTTTGTTAGAAATTTTTCACGGTTATCTAGTCCAATGACTAAGCTAACTCGGAAGGGTGTCAAGTTTATCTGGACAAAAGAATGTGATGATTGTTTTCAGAAATTGAAAAGAAGATTGGTGAATGCTCAAGTTTTGGCACTACCTTCCAGGAATGGTGAGTTTGTTATATACAGTGATGCTTCATTGAAAGGACTTGGTTGCGTCCTAATGAAGAATGATCAGGTAATTACTTATGCTTCACGACAGTTGAAGACTCATGAGGTAAATTACCCTACACATGATCTGGAATTAGCTGCTTTTGTTTTCGCTTTAAAAATTTGGAGGCATCATTTGTATGGAGTAAAGTGTGAAATATATACCGATCACAAAAGTTTAAAGTATATATTCACTCAGAAAGAATTGAACATTAGAAAAAGGAGATGTCTATAATTTATCAAGGATTATTATTTTACAATTCATTACCATCCGGGAAAATAAAATAAAGTGGCTGACGGTTTGAGTCGAAAAAGTAATGCTTCATTAGGAATGTTGCATTTGGAACTTGATCCTTTGGTTAAGGATTTGATGAACTTTGGAATAGAAGTTGTTGGTGCAGGAAGTTCTTCTGTTTTGTTTCAGGTATCAGTGAGATCATCTCTATCAGATAGAATCAAGCAAGTACAGAAGCAAGAAAGTGAGTTGCAGAAAAAGGTAGAGCTGGTTCAGAAAGGTAAGTTGCCCGAATTCAACATTGATAATGATTGCGTTTTGAGATTTGGTAAGAGATTGTGTGTGCCTTGTGATTCACAGTTGAAGAGAGAGTTGTTATGTGAAGCTCATAGTTCTCCGTTTTCAGTTCATCCTGGCAGTACTAAGATGTACAGAGATCTGTGGGAGTATTTCTGGTGGGATGGAATGAAAAGAGATGTTGCTGATTTTACTGTAAAGTGTTTGACTTGTCAGCAGGTTAAAGCAGAGCGGTAGTTACCGAAAGGGATGCTTCAGCCTTTACCAGTGCCAGAGTGGAAATGGGAGAATATATCCATGGACTTTGTTGTGGGATTACCAAAGACATCTCGAGGTAATAATGCAATCTGGGTTATTGTTGATCGCTTGACTAAATCTGCTCATTTCCTTTCTATACGAGATACTTTTTCCCTATATCAACTTTCCCATTTGTATCTTAAAGAGATAGTCAGGTTACATGGAGTTCCCCTCTCCGTTGTATCTAATCGTGATCCCATGTTCACTTCTAACTTTTGGAAAGGCCTTCAGAAGTCGTTGGGTACTGAATTAAATTTTAGTACAACATTTCATCCTCAATCAGATGGGCAGTCAGAACGAACAATTCAGACATTGGAGGATATGCTACGAGCTAGTTCTATGGATTATCAGGTAAGTTGGGTCCAACATCTTTCTTTGGTTGAATTTTAATATAATAAAAGTTTTCATTCCAGTAAACAGATGGCACCATTTCAGGAATTATATGGGAAGCGGTGTCGAACTCCATATTTCTGGGATGAAGTGGGTGAAATGAAGTTGATGGGACCAGAATTGGTGGAAGATTTGGCAGAAAAAGTTCAGCTGATACAGAAACACATGAGAACAGCTCAGAGCAGGCAGAAGACTTATGCGGATAACCGGAGGAAGGATCTATCTTTCGAGGTAGGTGATCATGTTTTTCTCAAGGTTTCTCCTTGGAAAAGTGTGATGAGATTTGGTAAGAAAGGAATGTTGAGTCCAAGGTTAATTGGACCATATGAAATTCTGGAGAGAGTTGGATCAGTTGCATACCAAGTGTCTTTACCTCCGATTTTATCTCAGGTACACAATGTTATTCACGTTTTGATGTTGAGAAAGTATATTCCAGATCCATCTCATGCTTTGAGTCCAGAGGTAGTTCAGCTGGAAGTGAACCTATCTTATGAGGAACAACCGGTCCAGATTCTTGACCACAGGGAGCAAGTGTTAAGGAATAAGGTGATTAAGCAGGTAACGGTTTTGTGGAAAAACCACATTATGGAAGAGGCAACATCGCGATGAATTTTGTTGTCGTTTCATGGATGGATCTGCCGGTTTCATGCCGCTGTTTTTGATGTTCATGCGTCTTTGCGAGCATGGTATGAGTCTTTTCCTCTTTGTTTCGAGGTTGATGTTTTTGTGTGTGTGGAAGTTTCCGTATGTTGTGATTTCTTTGGCCTCCACCGAGGATCTGGTGTGTGCCGCTGATGTTTGTACCGGTGAGGTCGATGGACGAGACGAGGATGGTCGATGGTGGACGATGACGGTCGCCGGTGATGGAGTTTACGGGAGCCGGTGAACCTCGCCGGTGCCCCGATGAAGTGGGTTTTCCGGTCACATCGGGGGCGTATCCCAAGGATGATGAGATGGTGGCAGGTGATCCCGGGTTTCGAGGTGGTGTGTGGGCTCGCGGCTCGAGGAGTTACGTGGTTTGATGGTGGTTTTTTGAATTTTGAAATGTTTGATTGTATCCTTGGGTCCCGGCAACCCCTTTAAACCGGCTTTCTGATAATGAAAAAATATGATTTCCGGAAGAGGCAACATCGGAATCTGAAAATGCAATGAGGGAGAAGTACCCCCATTTATTTGATAAGTAAATAAATTGCGGGGACACAATTTTATAAAGGGGGGAAGGATGTAACATCCCAAGTAAGTAATTAATAATAGATATTTTTATATATGTGTATTAATGAATTAGATAGTGTTTTAGAGGCTTAAAATGAAAATAAATCCAATCTTAAACATGTAATGCACTAATATTTTTAAAAAATTGTTTTACTGCCTTTTGATGGCAAACCATTTTTGAATCTATATTTTGACAATTTAATAAGATATTTTTGTCAAAATAAATTTATTCTTTATGATTGGGACATCAAAATTTACTTTGTGTGAATTTTTGGTATTTTTCTGACAATGTTCATTTTTTTAATGAATAATGAAAAATACTGCATTTTACATCAAAACTGCTTCTTAATATAATTTATTTATATGATTAGATTATTTTTTGAATAGTTATTAATGTGTAATCTGAATATATTTTTACCATTTAAACCAATGGTGGTCATTGGAATCAATTTCACTTTGAAATTAGACGTAAACTGGTGTCAATCTTTTGATATTATTGTTTTATAAAAACAAGTTATTTGCTCTGACAACGGGAATTAATTATTAAATTAATTAATGTGACTTATATGATTTGAATTTTGTAAAATAGACTTAATTTTTTAATTCGGAATATCAAATATAGCTTAGGGTAAATTTTTGGTAATTTTCTGAAAAACTTCAATTTTTGATGAACAGTGAAACCACTAAGTGGTACTTATAAAAACTGATTTTTCCATTTAAATGAAATTTTTCCATCATTGTTTTTTGAATTTCAAAATCCGACATATATGGTTGTCATTAAGAAGTAAAATGTGGTTCAATGAGATTAAAATAATTTTTTGGTGAATAGTAACTTATTATGTTTTTAATCGCGATTAGTGGTAATTAGTGTAGTATAAGGTAAAAATAATGCTTTAATAAAATTAGATGAGCTTGACACATGTCATACCCTCATTGGTTGTGTCATGGCCGACCAATAAAAGCCATGGGTCAACTTGGGGACCCCATGGATCCACTTTGTTTGGGAAATGACATAAATAACTTTTTATTTAATGTAAAAGTAAAAATGACACAAACATAATATGTTTTACGAAAACAATTTTTACATGGGGTTATATAGATCAGATTTTTTATTATAAATATTCATTGGAAATATAAAAATATTTCCTACATCATAGTATTTTTTTATAATTTTTTTACATTATATAAATAAATGTATTTATGACATTATAATGATGTAGCGATTACCTCATTAAAAAATGATTTAAATAAAATGGAAAGATATTGTAACATCTAAGACCTACACATGGCCAAAACAAATTGGATGAGTGGATTTAAAACCCCTATCACCTTATACTCAAATTATATCAATGTGGGACCATTTAAATCCGAAACTCATTTTCAAATAAAGTAATATTTCTTTATCTTCCAAGAGTGCCCCTCCTCTCCTCTTATAAAAGGCCCCCACCTCTACCTCCTTACCCACACTCCCAAATCCTTTGGCTCGGCCAAACCCTGACCATTTTGTCTCTCCACATCCCTCTCCTCATCCTAGAGGATTCCCTTTGGGCATAATTCTTTCAAAGGAAGCCTTTAGGCTCAAATCAAAAGGAGTTACACTTTTAAAGGTAATACATTCTCTCATGTTCATTTGGTTTATTTTTCTTCTCCAACCCCCTAAACTATTTTTATTTACTTCTTTTGTAACAACACCAGTATCTTTAATATATTAGGATGTTTTTATAAGATTTATTAGAGCTAAACTCTCACACAACTACATCAAATGGTTAAAGAACATACAGTTTCCGTGGATGGCGGAATTCTGCCTCTCGAAGCGATGATTGTTCAATACTCATTTAACACCTTCAAAGGTGGCCATTATGATGTCACTATTTTCATATATGATATATAATATGTTTATTATTTCCTTAAGCTTCTGTATTTTTCATTTTTGGTCATACGTTTATGGTTTCCATTATGGGTGAACGCGATATCTTCATTTAAGGAAGTGCGGACTACCGCCCCCTCAAAGTGATTTGATTCATTAAATACCATATGTGGGACGTATAACGGATGGAACTATGATATAATATATGATATTATACTGGAATTATAATATACCTTTATATCATTATGATTCCATTCTATAAAATACGAAATAGAAATGAAAGTAGCGTTCATGCGTACGTACGACTTACCGTCTCCATGAACGGTGCATTTCATTTCTTACCTCTAAATGATTATGTAATATTATAAATGCATGAATGTACTGGATATATATGACATATATGATATCTACATCATGAATACCATTCTGGATATAACGAACTTTTGACCAAATTAACAACATGTAAGTGTAAGAAGTCTATTTTTGACTTAAGAACCAAATACCAACAAAATGAACATTATTAACTTAAATGATTACATGATGTTCATAACATGGAATATAAGTAATAATGACCTTGAAAAAGGTTCTTAAGCAAGTAGATATTAACTCAATTTTATTATTCAGGAGATTAAAGAACGACCGAGTCAAGTTAGACCCGAGGTATGGGACTTCGTCTCAATCTCCTTTCATTGAGGCATATTTTGTTTTATACACAACCTTCTTTTATACGGTGTATAAACCCCATTTACTTTTACGTTTATTCAAAGGGAATATTTTTTATATGAAGCGTTTACTAAACGACAAAAAGGAATTTTTTTGTTGTACGTATGCGGCGACAACTACTTCTCTGCCGTCGTGACCATTATTTGAGTTTCGGCTTACTCTACAAGCCATACTTGTTTTTAAAAAAAATTAAATACCATGTTTTAATTTTCTTTTATTTTGGTATTGAAAATGGTTTTCATAATGTTTTTATATCAGTGTGTTGTATTGATATCTTGTGATTGAAAGGTGGGAATGTTATGTTTCCTTTATGCATGTTTTATGTGATATGATTATGTTGAGGTTCTTGGGCATTATTATGAAGATGAGTGGTTCCGTGATAAACTAAGGGCGGGTGAGCCCGATATAGCTCTCCAATGCATTGGGTAACGCAAAGGAGTGAACCATTATGGTTTCTACGAAGTGATTTAGGGAATATACTATGATGGGTACTCCAAACGTAACCAAGAGGGTTACTCCCTACGTAAGAATGTTATGAATGCGTCAAGTTACCTTTATGTCTTATGATTTCTATGAATTATTCATGATTTGATGAGGTATGTTAAAGTGCTTCTGTTTTGTGGGTAAAGTATGATCTCATCCTTATGTATATATGTACCCATGTTTCCTTTCCGTATTTTTATATCCCTTACTGATCTTTTTATGCTCATCCCAAGTTTTTTTGAAATGTTTTTCACAGGTCAAGGGAAAGGTACATGATATGATGATAGTGTCAAGGAAGTGTCAAGAAAGAATCCATGTTTATTTGAAATATGTTTCCATTGATGGGAATGAAGAATACTATCTTTATGTAACCACTTTATTTATATGTGGAATGTAATGCATGTTTTATGATCTAATTCTCTAAAACTCTAAACCTGAAAAGATCCTCAATGTGTAATCTTGTAATAACTCAAGATTAAGTATGGTTTAAGGCTGGGCCCTTATAAATCGTATGTCAAAAACTAATATGATTTCATACATTATATTTTTATCATATTTTCTTATGTGATGAGTTCTTCAAATTCTTTTACACTTAGATATTTTGGAAGTCTTTTCATTAATTTTCATAAACTTTGATATATGAAAAAATATTATTTTCAACCTTTTCATGTTAATGGTTCTTCAATTTATAAAGAAGAAACACATTTATCAATATTATTTTGTTTGTGAACAACATATCCTACACACATGATATGTTTTACATCGTACACATAATGAATCCCCTTATTTTTTATCTATAAATATTAATTTAAAATATATTTAAATGATATTCCCATAACTATAATTATTTTGAAACTGTAAAAATATACAAAAAACAATAATAGATACATTGAATTAAAATATATGAAAACTCGGAATTCAATTGAATATTATTTCTCTTTTTCATAATTTTTTATAACTATAATCTAAAAAGAAGAATATTCATGTAAGTATTTATTGACAAATCTTATAATAATTAAAATTTCCATCCATTAAATATTCACATATATAAACTATATATAAATATTTCCATTCATGTTAAATCAAAAATTGTACCATGTTCTTTTTGGAATAAAATGTTATATGAATTTTCCTTCCTAAAAACCTACTAGAATCATAATAAATCCTATCATGAAATTAATTTAATTGAATTTTTAATTACATTATAACAGTGTATTTAAATTATATTCATTATAATATTAAATTATATAAACTTCATTAATAAAAACTAAATATTAAAACTCTTAATTCCCCATAAAATTTGCATATTCAAAGTAATAATAATCAAAATTCATAGAATAATTATGGATGTATTCTAATGTTCTTAACAAATTCAAATAATTTCATTAATATCAAGCGATATATCAATGAATTATTTCTATTAAATTTTTGTATGCAATTAAAAGACATAGGAATTATAATGATATATGATGACATAATAGGAGTTTTTTAATTCATACAATAATGACTTCTATAAACAAAAAAAATTATAAAATGAAGTCCTATTGAACCCACAAATACAAATAAGGAATTCATATGTTAACATGAATTTCATATTGAAGTGTAATATTCACAAGTATTTTTAAAACATTTAAATTATATTTTCAAAAACTATAAATATCTATTAATATTAAATAATCCATACCAATTCTAATCATCTAAAAATATTTCTAAATAAATTCGAACAATCATTAATTTAAAATTTCATTTAGTTCAAATGAATCATTAAAAATCACATGTGTTTTAATAGGATTTATATATTTTAAAAATTAGACAACACTACCATCATATAAAAATTATATTTCCTAAAATGTTTCTAAATAAATATTATGGTCTTCTTTAACTCCATTAATAACATAGTATCCTTATATCTCAACTTAAACAATATCTCTTAAAAATTATCTTTCTCTCAAAATAATTTTCAACATAATGAATGTTATCAAAATCTAGACCCAAAAAAAATATATCTACTAATAAAATCATATTATAGAAAATGTAAAAAATGTATATCTATCTTCACATCAGATCATTTAGGTTCTACATTAACATACACGAACAAGATACGATGAGATATAAATCATGTTATATTCATTTCACACCACCAAAAATTTAATTACTTGTATAGGTACATTATAAAAATATTAGGAATCATACACTATTGAATGGACTGATCCTCCCACATAAACTATTCATTAATTGTATTAAAAAAATATTCATAAATGGATATTGATAAAATAAAAATAAATATGGAACCGTTCGCCTAAGAGAACCCCACCATTGAGTCTTTATCGAAGGATGATACATTCCTTATCATAGATCAAATAATCCTTCAATGATTCCATAATTATTGAATTGATATTTATAAGATAACGATACATCCCATATTCATATATAATGACATATATATATAGTGATTATTTGAATCATACATGAGACTTCACTCATCTTTAGATTCCTTCACCTTCTAAGGTTATGAATGTTTACGCAAGACATATTCTATGACATTATATTTTATTAGAGCATAGAAAAGCTCAAAATAAAAGTATTATAGATAATAAAACAACTATAATTTCATCATATTAATATTTTTCTAGTAAAATATGAACATAAATTCCTTAATTTTACCATACTATTAAAAAAACTCACTACAGAGATAACACGTCTGACATTTTAATGATTGTACTATAATAAGGATCTCAATATCTTGGGCTTGGAAATTTCATTTCTACAGTCATTTCTACCAAGAACCATTGGCTATGAAGTTAATGTCGTGTATTGTAATAAACATGACATCCTTGGAATAATTATTTATTTATCCCTCAAAACATTTCCAGTGATTAGAAAGATAAGATGTTTTATCAATGTAATCATATTAAGTAATTTATTAGAAATGAATATCTCATTGTACCAACAAATCAATATTCACCCCTTCAATTGTTAATTTTTCCATAAGTGAGGTGATATGTAAAAAATAAAAAAAGTTATTAAATTTATATGAAATTTATAAGAATATATACACATGGAAAATCATATTTGATTCCCAAAAAAAATTCCATCAAATTTATAATACTGAAACAAAATTATATTATGTGACACCAGAATCACAATATACTTATAATATTGAATCTAGATTAAATATTTTAAATCAATTCATAAAAAATATCGACTATTATAAAAAAAAATAACTATTATATCTATTCCACACTCCTCCAAGGGTTCAGAATGCACCAATATATCATCTAAAAATAATAGGAACACGAGTATAAGTACTAATATAAGATTTTTTTCATAAATTTTAAGAAGTATAATATTCCATCTATCATGCTATAAGGAGTAAAAATACATTACAAATGGCCATATATTTTTTATAAATCAATAATAATAAAAAAAAATGTATAAAATTATATTCGTGATTATATGAGCTTAAATTTATTATTGAGAACCATTTAGTTCCTTGGAATTGATCTAACTGGTCATCAATTTTAAGGGTATCAAATTTTGATTGTCACTTTATTAAATATCCAATTATCAATGAATAGGTGAATAATCCAATTTCCTTCTATTTTTAAGGGAACCATAACACCCTAGGGGAATAAACAAGGCTATATAAAATAATTTTTCTCTTACTCCTCATTATAAAATCTAAATTATCCTAACTCTGAGGATACCTTGTTATATGGATGCTTTAAAATTGGTTCAATTTCCAAAAATACCTTAATCTAGAACTCTGCCTAATTTTTGGGAACGAAATCTATAAATAAAAAGACGGTTGAGGATAATACATTATATCTCTTTATTTTAACTACTATATGAACATGAAATTCATTTTAATGGTGAGACATTTAAAAATATTTTGATCCCACCCAAATCGTCTTTCTAAATAACCCCATGATATTATAATGGTATGTTAGGTCCCATTATGGAATGATAATTATACTCCCTTATTATGGATATTAAAATATTATTAAATTGAGTCAAAGTGCATGTAACCATTATGGGATCAAATATGTCCATATCATGGAAGAAAATTCCAATTGAATTAAAGTGTGACCGACCATAGTAGGACATGATAGATGCCCATTTCATCTCTTTATCCACTTACCAATAGGGTTAATGATAATCTTAATAATCTAATTTAGATCCTCCCCCAATTTAATCTAGACACAAAATGATCAAAAAATAATAATTATATTCATTGGTATTGATTAAAGGTAAAACAATGATGAATAAGAATATAGTAGTACATCATACAATCGAAGGACACTCCATGGAATTATTCATCGATTTCAAATCTGAGAAAACCCATCATTAATTATCATGGTAACCTTATAATTGATATCCATTTACAATATATGGTACCATAAACATATGGATATTCCTTGACTATATGTTACCCAGTTTAGACCTGCTTTTATGATATTGTGTTTTGGAAGTATCATTACTACCAACTAGAACCATTTAATTCTAGCTTTGTTGGGGTCACTGGTCCACACCCACTTATAGAATAAATATATAGAACCATTAATGTAATACATATTTTTGACACTAGTGAAATTGATTTTTCATAGAAGTATATGTAGGCTTTACATGTCTAGGTAAATTTTACTAGGAAAATATAAATAATGGAATTATCATAATAGAGAAAACTAAGACACTCCCAATATAAAAATTTTATACAATCTCTAAATTAAATTTTTCTTCCAAAGGATTGTTCAACCAAAAGATATATCCTTTGGGTAATGTTCCTATATCACAAACATCGACCATTGTTAACCCACTTCAATTTCAAATTCCTGTTATAATAAATTCGTTGTCACTCATTCGAAATGACATCTTGGTCATTTATATTAACCATATTGTAAATGGATCCAAATAATATACTCCTCCAAATCCTACTATGTGATACCACACCAAACTTTATATATACCCTTTGCATTAATGCATTTTCATTAGACAAACTTCACCCTATGGTATAAAATATCTAATCATGATCTCTTGATTCGTTAAATTTAATGGATGGCATTTATAGTTGATGAATATTTATATTTTCTTCCCATGAAACTGTTAAATATTAGCATGGTGTTGCATTAAAAATTAGATAAGTGTGTTATCTTAGGATCCTTCTCAGAAAATATGATTTTTTACATATTTATATGGATAATCTAACATTATCATTATCAACTGTTTCATTAATAATTATTTTATTCAATGATTTATCAATATAAAACACTCATTAAGGGAAAGTAATTGTTTTAATTAAGGATTGCATGGTGAATTATAGTAAAACATGGGTTTAAAAATAATCAATCCTCTAAAGTATATTTTAATATACTATTTTTTATTATATAATAACTACTAAAATATCATTTATTTATATATAATTTTTTGATTAATATATAATTATATGGATTACAACAGTAATGAACAAAATAATAATAATTAATAAAATATAAAATATAATGCTTGATGTTCTTGACCAAATTTATCACACATGAAGCATGGGACTCATATGGAAAGAACAATCCAAAATAAATAGTCAAAATTAAACCGAAAATAAAATTTTTTACTCAATATTTGAATTTATTAATGTTTTTTGTGAATATTAATGGGTTATATCCTGATTTTAAGTAATCCTATTTAATTTTGACTATAAATCACATTCATAAGACCCCTAATGTTATCCTTTTACCATTTGTAGTGTCCTAATCTTTATTCCCAAAATAGAAACTTGATAAATCATTACATGACCTCATGTACACCTATCAGTCACTAGAATCTGTTATAAATGTGACCGAATAATTGAAATATCATATAGATATTATTTTCCACATTAAAAATTGGAATAAATAACATAAATTAAACTAGGTTCCACCAAAGAATTTTTCATTTCCATTTGGGCCAACAAACATAGATTACACATCTTTAAGAATCTTCTCATTGAATACTTTTTGAGTACCATGTAAAAAATATTTAAATATAGATATTAACCATCATGTGCATTACATCATTATCGATGACACCTTATACATAAATTAAAATTATTAAATAAATAATACACAACTTGTTCCACACAAAAACTATAAAAGGAAGTAAACATGTGAAGTACTGATGTAATATCCTCCTTATAAATCATAATGGATAGCCTCTCTCAGTCCCCTATAAAAATCCATCAAAACACAAAAATAGTTCACTCTAATTTCACACATTACCTGATGCAGCTAACCATGCTCTATTATTATCGTCCCTATTATGTAGGAACATATCTATTACTTGTGTCTAGAAAAATATAGTTTACATGCATATTCAAGAGAACAAGTGTATGTTTTCAGTAAATCATGCAAAATAGAAGTCAGCACTCAACCCTTATGAGAATATTTTAAATGAATGTTTGTAATAATGTTATATAAATCATGAAATTCAAAAATATGTCATGATGGATTAGTGGTCATGAAATATAACAAAATAATCATCTAAAAGCATGTTATAATATTTTATAGAAAAATTTCATCCCCATTAACCAAACCATCTCTAAGCCATGATCAGAATCTAGGTGGGGAATTTTCTGATCATAAAGGACTTCGTTAATGGGTATTTCTAACAAAATACAACATATATTAGATGATGTTTGTGTATGTGTATTCTAATATATATATATATATATATACTTATACATCTAAATAGTACTGAATGATAACTCGTACTTGGGAGGAAACATGTCCATTTAGAAAAATTTATTGTATATAAGAATCCTCGCTTAAGAGGCACAAACAACTCATATAACAGAATTATTTGTTTTTGTGGGAAATAATATTATATATATACCTAAAAAATTCATTATATGGGTAAATAAAGATAAATATCCGTGATATACTTTTGTTTTATAAGTTCCCATCCCTCGATATAGAACATGAATGTCAAGGATCTCCACCTACATATATCACACATAAAAGAGACACAACATATAAGTAACAACAACAAGTATCAATAAAACATTATTTTCATCCTAAAACATTGATTATAATCATAATAATATCAATATAAGATAATAAATTTAAACTACCACTCGTAAATGAATCAAATTAAAGAATATGGATGTCATTTATAACCATCAGAGTAATACCAAGTCAAATAAAATAACTTCCGAATTGGGTGTCCCTAAACATGTCATAATAATAATGAGTCTTCACATTGAATATCATAATAAAATAAAATATTCATTAGGTCCATGGTGATTAATCTATCATAATAAATTCATTTGTAACATGTATTTCTAATATAACATTCCCCAAATCCATGAAAACATATTTGAGCGTAATGTTTCAACAATAATACTAGGTAAATGCACACAAATTAATTTACCATATGAAAACTATTAAACAGATACATAATTTCATAACTCATTAAGGGTTACTCTTAAAATAGTTTATAAAACATTAATGTTCATTTTAACACTCAATGAAAGACATCAAAGTAACATTTATTGGATATCTTGGTAAATAATGTGTCTATTTTTAAACTATGACATGCCAAACAATGTGAGACTCAAACGTGACCCAATGTGGTTCCCACATGACCTCAACATGCCCACGCCCCTACACTCCAATGAATTTCAACTTGCATTGAGTGACTAGGGTGTCTTTGTGGGAAGACTATACCCTCTGGTCTGTGTGTACCAAATCAAATATTATATGATATAAAATATGAATAATAATAGTGAGAGCCTGATAATTAATAAACAAAACTACCATTAGAAATATGAATAAACATTTATCAATAAAAATAAACTAAAACATTTAACACTATCATATAATAAATATGTATAATTATTTTCATGTCCCTAAAAATAAGAAAAGGTATATAATTTCAAAAAATTCATTACAATATATGATATAAAAATGAAAAAAAATACCAAAAACTATTCAATCATTTGAGAATTGAACCGGTTATATTTTACTAAGCTCCATACTATGGAATAAAGTATGAACAATTGGTGACAAAGATGGGAGTATTCCCCTTATCCTTAATGATGATCATATAATATTATTATTTTACAATGGAGGGTTAATTTGTGGTGAGGTATATCAATGTAGGTCTCTGAAAATGGATTCTATATAAGTATATTTTATAAATATAAACTAAATAGTGTTGAGATATATTTATCATTGTAATAAAATTCTAAATAAATAACTCATACATGCATAAGCTTTAGCTGGTAAAGAATCTTATCATGAGATTATGTAATTAATTAATTTAAATCAATTTATCGTGATTTATCATATTAATGTTTAAACATCATAAAAATATATCATAATAATAATAAAAAATGTCAAAATGTGAATCCAAGGCTTCTTTGACTTGAGGGGTCATTCAAATCTTAGTTGTAACTCATGAATTTTGGAAATAAGGGTCCAAGTATAATTCATGGGGATTACCCAAGTCATTACACTATAAAATATTCAAATTTCATCCATGTGATTCCTCCATAATAATATAAGTCTAAACATTACATGGCCAAGTAGGTTGATTTCATGGCATTATGTCTATAAAGACATTAATCATATTCCAATGAGTGTATCTAAGGCTTCCAAATATACAAAAAGATTATAAAGGTATCATACCAAGTCATTCTAGGAATCCACTTATAGACAGGTACCTAGTTTTAATGTGGGTATGTCCCGTTGAAAATTTATCCATGAATATGAATGGTTTCGTCTAAGTTCTCAAGGAATTCTTTCAGGAAGACAAGGCTAGATGAAGTATGGCCTCTCCAATAAAGATAAAAATGATCATATGCAATAGGAATGTCAAACATATATTATTGTAAATTTAGGCCATGTTATGATTGATCCATTTAATTAGTAATGGATTTTAATAAATTAAAATTCATAAATGTTAAAATTTATATCAAGGATATGCACCCTTTTATCAATTCAATTACATATTCTTTTATTGGGTTCATTCTTATACCTTTCATTATACATGAAAAGTAATTATAAGGATATGTAACATTTTATTTTATTTAAATTTAATGTCTAGGTGATATTTATATGAATATAATTTCAATTAAACAATTTAATATTCATTTAATTTATTAATGAATGCATACCTTAGAAATTCCATGTTGAAAAACACACCTGAACTCTGTCAAAAATCATAAACAATACATAACATGAAAAAATAATAATTTAGAAGAAGGAATTGTTGTCTAAAAATCTAGTGGAATGACCAAAATATTTAAAATTGGATGTATAGTAATATAACAATTAATTTATTTAATTAATAAAAATTTATGAATATATTCCGGATGAAACAGGCTTGCGTACATAGACTAAAATTTATAAATCATGGGACTTTTAGAGAAATGACATAGAACACCAAATTCATTACTAAATAACTATCCTCATCTATTAGTTTCAAGTAGAATGACCTAGATTAGATGAAAAATTAATAATGTAAAATTATATTGAAAATAAATCATATAAAACAACATCAAAATAGTATTGTAAGGAGGAATAAAAACAATGATCTTAGCCAAAGTGTAAATACCCCGACCCCTGTAGCCGAGATCTAGTGTCTTAATTTATTGAATTGGAATAATAAAAAAGGAAAAAACATTCGGAATTACCTAATGTTTTAGTAACATTTTATCCTAGATGAAATCATATTCATTACATTAAAACATGAAAATAAATATAACATAGATTGTCCCTCCATGTCAATCATAATACACTTCATGGAATCCATGGGGAAAATAGAACATATGATTGGGGTGAACTCATATGTTACGTAATAATAATTATATAGAATAATCTATCATAAATAATCAAAAAATATTAATGGATTTTGAAAAACATTAAGGCTTCATGAAAGTGGGAAAACATTACTTTTAAATTTTGAAAAAACATTTGAATAATTATTTTTAAATGAATGTTTGAGTGTAAACCAAAAGAATCAATTACTTTTTTTATAAATAAATCAACATAAAACTAGTTTGTATAATACTTATGATAGTTAAATTTCAATTGAAAAAAAATCATCTTATGAAATTATCATTGGATTATATTATTAAATTATTTATTGGAAACTGAGTTATGAATTCCCATACCACTTTGAATGTTGTAGAACCATGTGCCCAATAAAATTAATGATAATAAATTGAGACGTTTAATAACATAAATATTAAAATTATCATTATATTATATTTAAAAGGGATTTATAAATACAACACAGAAAATAAATAAGTGGTGAATAAGTAATATCTCATTGAAACAAAAGTGAGATGATAAACCCTAACCTAACATCTGAAATCATTCTTCACATGTTCTTAATGTCGTGGATAATAAAATTAGATTAATTAATTACATTATTTAGACCTAATAAATATATATTTGTTTTTTTATAATTTTATTTATTTCATTTATGGACATTTAGATAGTTTATAGTTCTTAATTTCAGTGTTCCGAGAGAATTTGTTTCATGGTTTTATGGGTTGTCCCATTGTGTATAAATATAATAGCTATTTTCAAATGGAAGAAAAATATCATAATTATAGTGGATGTATATTAATATAATTCCAAGATTTTAAATATACCACATAAATCATTTTATTATATAGTATCAAGAAACATAATTAGATTAAATATTAATGTAATAAAATTAGTTTATTTTAGGTAGTTTTTATGAAAATCATGATCTTGTATCAATTTATTTAAGATTATGCATATATTCATGTTATATAAAATTAAATAATATTTAATAAAAATATTAAAATAATTTTTATCCATAATAATGGTTCTATTATCATACTTTATTGTGGTAATGAAATAAGAAAAACATTGACCATGATGCTAGGGAATCGACACCTCACAGACATGGTTTCCATTTTTAAATAAAAGGAGAAGAAAAAGGACATGATGATGAATATTTCATTAACATAATAATTTTATAGAATATGTATTATAATGTGGTTACCATTCCACTTTTGATAGAGGAGGTGTGTAAAGATAAAAAATGACATGAAAAGGAAAAGAAGGAATGGTTTATCTCTTTAGTGTTGTCTCCTTTAGAACCTCTTTAAGGAACATGGAAATTTTCTTTTGGTGAGATCAAAAAATACCGAAACATGGGGAGGTGGACTATGAGAGGAATTGGGAAGAACAAATTGACTCTCAAAATCCAAAAAGATGTTAGGACAGGGTTGGTATACATTGTGGAGTAGAGGGGGGTTTTTTATTATTTTATTCATTAGTTTATTATTTTGGATCAAGACTATAAATAATATTATTTATGGTGACTAAATATAGTAACTATATCATGTGTGTTTTAGATATTTTCCACTTAAATCATTCATGAAACTAAAATTCCTTTATGTTCTTATAATGTAAGATACCATAAATTACCATATATCACTATTCACCAAAAAGAAAACTCTTTTATAAAAAACCAAAAAAATTTCCTTATACTTTTTTGGATGTGAATATTTAAAAACGGAACACTATTTAATTAAAATAATATTATAAATTTAAAAATTTATTTTTTAAAAGAAAATCACCATATACTCAGAAAATACCGATTTTAATATTACAACCGATTTTACTACACATCGAAAAATTAAGTACGTTCTCAAAAAATATCATATAATTATAATGAAACAAAATAATAATTTATTAATATTTATTATGAAAATAAATTTAATTTTAAATTATTATATTAATTCAAACATTTTAATTAAATATTCCCATTTCATAAAAAATCCAGTAATTAATTTGTAGCGTTTAGAACATTTATTCTCTAATAATAGAATATAAATATATATTTTTTCATTTATATGATACATAAATTGTATTCATAGATTTATTGATGTGGTTATAATTTTAATGGCCACATTATAATTGTTAATGGCTATTTTAATATTCCAATGGTCATATTTATAGTTAATAATATATCATGATTTGTTTGTGCAATATAATCTATCAAATAAATTGATTTTATTTAAGAAAATACATACCATAAATTGGTGGGTGTTACATTATCCCCTCCATAACAAATTTCAATAATAAAATTTCATTAATTCTACCTAATATAAATATTTGGTTAGTTCATGGTAATAATTTTCTATGGTTCCCACATCGCCTCTTCAATTTCATGATTGTTCAAAAGTACCTTTACTAGCTGCGTCATCCGATCCCTCATCACATTTAATATAATTTCCAGAATCTGTATAGGTTCCTCACAATAAAATAAATCATGTCCAAATTTTATTTCTTCATAACTAACAACATGTTTTGGGAATTGAATGTAATTCCATAATAATGAGATGTGGAATATATCATGAAAACTGGAGAGACATGGTGGAAATTATAATCTTTAATCTACTACTCCAATATGATTATATTTCATATGAGGTTATTCCTACCTAGAATAGATGCATTTATATAGTTCCCATTCCTTCCACTATGAATCATTTCTAAACAATGGTACACACTAGATTATATAATGAATTATCAGTAATAGTTAAACACTTAAAATATCACTAATATAAAAATCATAAATTTTTTCACTTTTGGGAATATTATCAACGATAGTTATAGGTTTATAATTTCATAATAATAATTTCCTAAATCTTTTTTCCAATGAATCCACTGAATATCTTATAATACAAACTATAAAGATCATGACCCATATATAATCGTGTTGGTGCCTTACATTACTACATTCAAGTTGTAACCAAAGAAATTGAATCCTAAAGGACCAAATGTTTTGGTATCATTGGAAACTAAATGAAAACATAATCCTTTCATTACAACTTGAAATGAAATACATCAATTCAACTCTATTGGAGAACCCCCTATTTACTTAGACTATCCCTACATGTCATTCATAACATACATCTACTATTCCTGGGAATAATAAAACATAACAAATGTGTGAGATCATATTATCAATAATGGTAAGCATACATTGGATGATATCATAAATTATCAAAAAATAAAATAAAATGGGATTAAATAAAAAAATCCATTAAAACATAATTTTTTAGCATAACACCCAGCAAGTTAGTCAGAGGTAAGATCCTCTGACCATATATAAAATAAAATAAAAAGAGTACAATCATACAGTCATACAGTCATCAAAATCCAAGACTAGAGCCAACAGGACAAAAGCAACATCATATCATAGTAACCATAGTCCTCACCATATCTATAGACATCCTCCACGGTCGATGATTCCCACTTTGAGTTTGTTTCATATTGTTGCAACACCTTGGTAAACTTCCTTCTAAGCTCCATTTTCTCCACTGATATTTTCCCCTTACATAGTTGTTTGTTGACTCGACCCTTCTTAGCAGCATGGATATTCCCTCCTTCCTTCCTAGACGATGACCTGGTTGATACTGGCTTCTCCAGGTATGAGTAGTCCTTCCTTGGGCTCCTCTTTGGTGGAGCAGTCATGACACCTTCACTTTCAGACATCTTCATTCGACCACCTTGAACAATATCACTATATGAAGGTCTGGCGGCTCTGCCACCATTATCTTTCTCACTGTCAGATATATTCCCCCATTTATCAGTTATATTCATAGAAACCAAACTCTTTCTGCCAACATCTTTCTTTCCCAATACATCATCTGAGGCTTTAAGAGACTCTCCTCCAGTCCGAGAGAGCCTGTTATGATCCAGCACAACAAGGCAATGAGGGTTCATTTCACCAACAACACCACGTTCCGGATTATTAATAACCTCAAAATCCTGCCGATCAGCCATCACAGTGGGTGGCTCCTCCTTCTCTATCCCTGCAAATCTATTACCAGAAGAGGCCCATCAAGATGGGGTAAGATTTTCCTTATCAAGTACACCTCATTCATCCCTCATATGGTCAGAAATCGGCTGCACTTGGCATGAATTAACAACAACCTCCATCAAAGGTGGACCTCCAGCCCCAAGATCACTTTTGAGATGGTCAAAAACCTGCTTCACTGTTGGATGTAGGGGCTCCCAAACCTCCTTCACTGAACAAGCACGCGTATTCACCTCGATTCCTGTATCTTGACATTCCCCCTGCTCCATGTTTGCAACATTAAGTTCAGCATCAATGCAAGGACTCCCCATTTGATTATGCTGATTAGCAGTATTGCCAGCACCAACACATTCCACCTCTCTGTCCCCAGCCACACCCCCTCGCGCACTCAAATGGTCTACCAGAACAACCGTAGCAGGAGTAGGAGTCAATCCAGAAGAACCTCCACTAAAATTATGATACATACCAATTAAAATTATAATAGTAATTTAATCACATGAATTACAAATAATTACTCTCATAATGATGGAATTCAAAATATAGGACATCATAATAATACCACAAGGGCCTTTGACAAGAATTATATATAAATGGGTAAGGACATAGCCAAAACCCATTCTAGTTTGTCTCACATGACCTATTAATTGGATGGGGGGCTATAGTGGGTCCCATATAATAAATACTATGTCAAAAACATTCCTCATAAGAAAGGGGTTTAAAATAATAAATATATACATTCATATTGAAAATAACATATGAAATTTAAATTAGATATCCAATCATTATAATTAATCATAAAATATGAAGTCTAATATGGAGAATGGTATTAGGATAGATCATACATAGTCAAAATGTTCATAAATAATTCAATAAAATATAGAAGATGTAATCATATGAATCTGACCTCAATGAATCATAATATTCAACAAAGTGTGTCGCATAGATTAAAATTATTTGAAAATATTATTGAAAATTTCTTTAGTGATATACTGTTTAACATTGGAATAATTTATTTTAAAATAAAAATAATTAAAAAATATATAATATTATTTGGAAATAACTATATAAACTGTTAAAGGATATTTTAAAACATTATAAATTAATAAATTTGGGGAAAATATTTCTTTATATTTTTTAAATATAATATATTAAAATAGTATTTTGAAATAAAAGTTTAGACGTTGAACAAATGATTAAATTTGTAATATTAGATATAAATACACATAAAAAAGATTAAATAAAACTTAATATAATCAAAATTAATTTGACACATTATCATACCATGACATAATTATAAGAATTGATGATTATCCTAAAGAATTGAAATTGGGTTAATAATTCCCTTAGAACTATCTAAATAGTTGAACCTTATACCACATAAATTTAATAATTTTCATTAAAAAATTGAATACTATGAAGATACAGAGAATAATGATTTTTTAGGAAATGTTAGTATAGATAAACCACACACCAAAAATAATGGTGAATGAGGTAAATCTCATACAAAATTAATGTGAGATAAGAAATCCTTACCTTATGTCCAAAAGCATTCTGCACTTATACTTAATCTCCATGCTAATAAAATTAGATTCATTAATTAATTAATTTTGAAACTATTCAAATTATATTTTTTATTATAAATTTATTATGATTCTTATTACCATTTACATGTTTTATAATATTTATATTTTTAGTTTTGAGAGAATTAATTTCAATATTTATTGGATTGTTCCCTTGAGTAATAATATTTGAGTTCTTGTCAAATAGAATTAAAACACCGAAATTGGAATTGAATGATATTAAAAAAAATTAGTATTTTGAATTTTCATCCTATATCATTTGGATATATGGTTTGTGGATGATTCATTAGATAAAAAAATATTGAAAAATGAATAACTTTATTTTGTGGTTTTTACGACCTTCAAAAACAACAGTCGCTTTATTTAATATTATGCTTATATATGAGTAATGTAAAATTAAATAGGTTTTCATACAAATATTATAACCTCTGTTAAAAAATTGATCTTGGTAATTCCTTAAAGGTGGTAATTAAAAACTAAAAATCACCATCCACCTAAGTGTTGAATCAACACGTCACTGATGATGTTTTCTTTTTTAAAATTAAATGAGAATAAATAAGATATTATTAAGGATATAATATCAATATAATAAAATTATTGTTTATTTTTGATACTGGAGTTACCATTACAATTTTGATAGGATAGTTTTGGGATGAATAAAAATATAAAATAAATTAAATGATAAATAGAGATGGTTACCTCTCGAGTGTAATCTCTTTTTGGGAACCTGTTTAAGGACATTGGAAATGGTCTTTTGGTGAGAAAAAAATACTATAACATGAGGAAGAGGTAAATTATCAGAATAGTTGATAATATAAAGAATATAAAAATATTTTAATGTGAGAAGATAAGGGGTTGTGAGGGTGGTATTTATAGTGGAGGATAGAGGTTTTTTGATTATTTTATTCATTTGATTTTTATAATGGATCTATAATATAATTTGTTTTTATTATTTTTACTAAATATACTATATATTACATGTGAGTTTGATATAATGTCCACTTAAATCATCCATTACTCCTCTATGTCCCCAAAAAAAGAAACATATCGATTTTAAATACTGAAAATTCATGTTTTTCACTATTCACAAAAATTCACATATTTTAGAAAAATATGAAATATTCACCATAACATTTTTTGGATTAGTATATTTAAAAAATTGACTCCATTTTACTATATTTTCCTAAATATGATAAATATTATTTTTTAAATAAAATTATCATTTATTTGAAAAATATCGATTTTAATATTATAACTAATTTAATGTCACATTGAGAAATTAATTATGATAAAATAAAAATTTCTTTAACTTATAATTCAATAAAAAAATTATTTATTAATGTATTATATGAAAATAAAATTTTATTTATATTATAACATTAATTATAAAATTGTAAACATATATTCATGTTTCACAAAACTAACATCACTTAATTTATTATTTTTTAAAAATTTATTTATGAATACTATGATATAAATATTTTATATTTTCATATATGAGATACATAAATTTTATTTACAATTTTATATGTATTTTTATTATTCTAATTTCAACATTAATATTCCTAACAATTACATTATTATTCGAATGGTCTTGTTAATAATTTTTACTATAACATAGTTCATTTGTGCAACATAACATATTGGATAAATTGAATTTATTTAATAAGATACATACTGTAAAATATTGGGGTGTTACATAATGGAATTAAGAGATTACCTTGAAGAACCCAACCAAATTATTAAATCTAAAATCTTAGATCACAAAACTAAATAGGATCAAATCCTAAGATAATATACTTGGAAACTCATTTGAGTGAAAAGGGGCCTTCTGTCTATTGTAATGGATAAAGGATGAGGAGGTGGGACTTAATTATAATGTCTGGGAATTTGGTTAATTTTAACCAAAATTACTATATTGAACTCTTTGGCAGCATGGTTGGCCAAACTATGCAGCCACCAAGCACCAGGATCATTCTCTACTGGGGCCCCACATAGCTCATGTGCGTGGGTTGGAAAATTGTCAGCAAACCACATAATATGGATCTGCTAAAAATTTACAATGTTTTTTCAAAATCAGGATTCCCTATTAAATGTGTTGGGAAAGACCATAATCTATACCTTTTCTCAAGAACTTTTTCACATAGTAAATAGAACACATGTGGGTTGGGTAGAATGGTGTCTAAAAATCATTAGGCCCGATGTTTTCATCCACCTGTCAGAGTTTCAAGTTCGGAACTAGCCTCCAACACACCCGAAAACATCGATGATCTCAGTATAAATATCTAATAATTCAAAATAATGAATTTGATTGATAAATAAAGGACCAATACCACATTGAAAACCCATTTGCTTTCATTCATCCTCCTTTAATGGAATTCTTCCCCTATTTATCTTCAAAGGGTTGAAAAATGCTATCAAATAACAATTGTAGATGCTGAGAACATGCACCGGACTCCCACTCCTAGTTCTAATCTTGTAGATCATTCCCCATCCATAGAACCTATAATAATGGCGGTGATTGTCCATTTAGAGGTTTCATGATGTATTCAATGATGCATCTAGAAAACTCCTAATACATAACATTGTCATCTTACTCTACATCCTCAAGATCAAAATCAAGATATGTGTTATCAAGATAATTCAAATGTTTTGAAATGTGGAAGTTAGAATCAATGTAATGGTAGCTTATAGGTAATATAAACATATAGTATACAAGAATGACACAATCTAGGATCTCAAAAGGTTTTACAAGGAGAGTTTATTGCCCCCGTCTCTTCTATATCCATCTATTCTCATATCTGGGTGATACCCACATGAATACATGATCCCCAAACATGAATTATAGATCTCATTAGTGGCAATCATCATATGATTTCAATCTAGATTTATATTTAGAAATAATGTATTTTATTTTTTTACATTATTTTATGTCTCCTTCATAAGACAATGACTACTTTGTTCTACCTCTCTTTCCTCTAACAAGCATAGGGGTGAACGACATGGTATACATATAAGACCTCAAAATGTGCCATCTAAATAATCTCTTAAGATATATTATTATATGTAGAATAAATAATAGATATATTAACCTCCCATTAACCATTTAATTCATGTACACATGTTTGAATGATTTCCTCCAACACATGTATCATATGTTCTAATTGGTCATCAACATGTTCATGAAATTTTTGTTTAGGAGACCCCATGTTTTGATAGATTTTTATAACACCTGATACAACCATGATGTGAATGAGAATATCTATTTTAAATGATAGTGTATATAAACCATTTAGACATATGATATCATTGAAAAATAGTCTTCCCAACTCATCAATTGATAAAGTATACCATATAGGAAGGGAGTGCGCAACATTCATAAATCGATCCAAAATATCTAAAATTGTGTTGCAACCCTAAAGATACATTTTTAATATATCTAAAAATTACATCCATACCACTTCCAATTTCATTTCTAGGCTAAGAAATGGTTGGTATAAGCTAAAAGGTTTCTTATTCTTCATATTCACCTACTGATCAATGGAACTCCAAGTGATAAAACCTATATTGATCATTTTCCTCAGCCACTAGCACTGATGAATCATTTCACGATACCTCATGGAGATTCCTTGATGATCATACCATTGATATTCATGGGACTTTAACATCATCTCATCTCTCATGTCTATAGGAACCATCAAACATGCTTGTATGTGTTGCATTTCATCAACTACAATAGACCAATCTCGTGGCAGGTCATCTCATTACATACACTTTCAAAGAACCAATCCTTTAAGATATGATGATTATCTTCTATTTACCCTATCAAGTAGTAACTATGTGGATATGATGGTTTAATGATTATATTGTTCATGAATCTCAATAAACACTATATAATGTTTTGAGAAAAGGTCCATCAATTTCCAATCATCAATAGCTTCTAAAATTTCCCATGTCCCAGTCTTCTGACTTAGTGCATCAGCCACTATATTTTTATTCCAAGGTGTATAAGAAATATCAATGTAAAAATATTGAAGGTATTATATTAATATTTTTCATAATATGTTTATTTCATGTTATATAATGACGTAATTGAGTTGTTTGTGGTTCGTATACACCATAATGCACTCACTCAGTAGATATTTTCCCCAATAGTGTTGTGTATGGATAGTAGCTACTAGATCAAGTTCATATATTGGGAAATTATTATCATGATGTTTCAAATATTTAGAACCATACAAAATGAATATATCCTCCTACAATAGCATTGCACCCAGACTAATGCCTAATGCATCATAAAAAATACCATAGCTTCTTCTAGCCTCAGACAGAATCAAAATTGATGACAAGGTATGCCTTCCATTCAGCTCCTGAGAGGCCATATCATAGGCTTCAGACCATAATAACTTCACAAGAATATTTTTAAGACTATTAATAAGTTAATATATTCAAGAGAATATTTGTATTAAACACATGTACTATCAATCAATCCCCAAGGAATTGAGTATAAAAAACACAATCTTTGGATGATCCATGAAAATAATTTCACCCACCTTCTCTCGGTCAACTGATACTCATAATTCCAGGATAATATAACGAATGATGTGAACTTTGTTGATCTATAAGTTGTGCATAGAAAGAGTGGTAATTTCTAATGCACTCTCAATGTATGAAAAATGATATTAATGTATTTCCCATTATTTCAATGAGTAATATCATACAATAAGAAGTCGTCTTAAAAGACCATGACAAAGAAAAATAGACATGGGTGAAAACACATATTCATCAATTCCATGATAATAAAGGTAATATTCGTAAGAAAAAAAATAAAATAAGATAAACATATAAAATGTAATAATTAGGGAAAGATGTATGTGGTATATCTAAAGGCTATAATCACAAAGGATGATATGACATTCTCATGTTGATCATAGTTAATTCCCCACATCACCAAATGTTATTCAAATAGATAATATATTCGAGACAAAGTATACTAGTTCTGTACAATAAGCTGGTTCATCCTTTAATAATCCATGTATAGCTTATGGGTCCCATCATCATTCATGATGAAAATAATGGATGAACCCCAAGATGAAGTATTGGGTTTGACATAAATATTTGATTATAAACACTCTAAATACATCCAGAGATAATGGATCTCAATGGTTCTTTCTTTTATTGTGGAATATATAATAGTTTTTCTCCTGAAAAAAACCTCAATTATAAACTCGAACTATCTCATAGAAGAAATGAAAAAAACCATTAGGAAAAATATCCTCAAAACGATCTACTATTATATGGAAATATGATAGATTTATTCCCCACTCCTCTATGAAATGACATGAAATATGGATAGTCACTCAACTAATACCATGAATCCCTATTCTATCCCTGCATGGAATAACATCCTAGTCACCCTTATGGTAATAATTTTTTTCTTCTGGTGATGTAAACAACATGGTAGAGTGATATCAATCCACATAGGTGTGACATGGAACCGACCAATCCATCTGAGAATAAAAGGAAAACCCACTATCTTGATTATGAATATGTACCTTATGAAAGAATAACTACCTACCTCAATGGGAAAATCCGTGTATTTGTGTGTTCCCTTGGAATGTGAACCTAATGATGTTCCCATAATCATCACACCACAAAAGTAATGAATTTATAATCTGTGAATTTCCACAATAGACTAACATGTTAATGAGAGAGATTAATTTATATCTATTAAATTATATTCAATATTAGGGGATACTAGGATAATAACCCATATTATATAGTATCTTTCACTCTAATACTCAATTATCAACTATAAGGGATTAAACTATCCTTATCCATGACCCCCTACTACAACTAGACTACCATACGCTTGTTCAACCTTCCGGAATGGATTATCAAAAGTATATATAACGTGGACATGATCTCATCCTGGTATTGTCCTTTTGGTGTTACTAAAACTCCTAGACTAACATAGTGTTATGGTTCCTACTCATGAAGTTGGATTTTTTGTGGATTATCATCCACTATAAGGATGAATTGACTGATATAATCTCTAGTGAATACCCATAAGGATGAAGGAATGATACTCAAGTGGGTAATTATCTCTCTAACACTTCATATTCCTTAATTTTCCATGTAGGTGGAATGTAAGGGAGTTTCCAGTCAGGATACAAGATACACTGCTTCTCTAAGTACAATCCTAAAGGTTAAACATCCTACTTTCTGATAAACTACTACCATGTATTTCCACTAATCCTATATACCAAATATTATTGGCAAATATCTAGTTTCGCTATGTCAAAATATCATAATTATTGATATCGTATAGAAAATATGGTTAAAGACTTTCAAATACGATTGTTTGGAATATATAAGCCCACAATTGGATCATCGTGATTGTGATACCTCATCACAGTCTAGAATATTTTAAAACAAATGAAACTATGTAAAATGTTCAAAATTTTCCACAACAAACATATCTCCCATCTCCATGTGTAGGACCTCTTAGGATAAATCTTTTCTTAGCATCTATGTAAAAAGTAATTGTATAAGATAGTCTAAAAGAAATCCCAAACCATTATAATAATGGATACCAACCTAGGAATTCACATCCCAGAAGTTCATGGATAAATCATTGAGCATGAGTTTGGAATGGTTGTACCTCCTCTATGATAATTCTATAGATTCTAAATGATATAAATAGTTAAATGTAAAAAAATCTCAACAATGTTTGTACTATAATTCCTAGAAAACATGGTATAGTGCTACTGGAACACACAAGTTAGATCATCCATAGTAGGTGAAGGTCATGGAGTACCCTTCTTGGAACATATCAAAAATATAAAACCCTAAAATACCGATCAATAGTTTTGAGATTTGTGATAGTTGGAGGATACTTATGTGAATCTACTGGAGGTAAAATTGGTGGCCCATGGCCCACTATTTCTTGAACATGGTCATTTCCACCCTCTCGAGTGGTTCGTGGCGTAATAGCCCTAAAATTTCTAGAACATTCCTCCAATCAATTTTTAATATAACATAGAATCCCAAGAGTAATCAATGCATAATAGTAAGTTATCACTACCGAAGGTACTACCAAAATTTCCCCATATATGTTCATGGTATTGGTAATAATTCTAATTTAATTTATAGGTGTAGTAGTAGGTGGATGGTAATGTGAACATCGACACTTAATTTAATTGAAACCATGTCATGTTATAATTCATTATTTTCACTGAGTGTTATGTTTGGTTATTTACTTATAACACATATTGATTAAATGAATCATCCTTACCAGCTAATAAAGACCCATACTATTTATAAATTAATGTGACACCCATTTAATTTAATTCAACCCCCTATACATTCGGTCTCAAAATGTAATAAGAAATATATGATGGCTAAACTCAATTACAAACCCATTATAATTTAAAAGGGTTAATACACCCAATAAACTTAAACTGGTTGTCACTTTTTGGTAGCCAAATCGTAGTTCATTGAAGCAATGAAACATATCTTTCATTTAAAAACTAGCTATTTAAGATTACACCAGCAACCTATATAGAGAAAAAATTATTTATATTGATTCAGACATATTAAATACTAAATCCCCCTACCTTGGATAAGATATTAGTAGCACAATTATATATAACCACCATGATTCATTCGAAAATCATATGATGAATATATGATGTAAGAAAGAAAGCACCTATTTGGAATGGAAAATTTTTGGAATGTGAATTATTGGATCCTATAAAGATTCATTTTAAAATTTTTTTTATAGTTCTAGGGATTGGTAAATAAAACTAAATCATATCAAAATATGACACTAAGGATAATCACCCAAGGGTGAAAATATATATATAGTAATAATAAAAATAAAGAAGAATCATTTTCCATTCCTAGGAGATTTGGTATTTACACCGAACATGTGTTAGCTACACATAAAATAGCTTATAAACATATTCCAAAATGTTTCTAAACACATTTATAAATTTTAAAAAATATAGTAATAAATAAATGAAATCGAACCAGCTACCTATTTGGGACGTCTCACCTTAGGTTCCACTCATAGGTTCAATAAGATAGTGGGCAATAGAGCCTCATTCCCAATCCCTCATTATGTCATATACAAAATGAAAGTATAAATATGCATAAAAATTCTTCAATAATTAACAACACAAAAGATGAATAGTGTCATTTACAAAATATGATGATATAATGTCATGTACCCACATAATAGGAAAATATGAATACATGTAAGTAGGCACTAGATATAGTACATGTTATATAATAGAAACATATATACCAAAACTTATCCATGAATCATGTGTAGTAGCCCAGTCATCAGATTCCAAGCATCATCTTAAAAAATTATGAAAGACAGTATTGCTTCCATGGTTGGCTGCTTTCCCTTTTCCATAACTATTGTAAAGTACCAGACCCAGATTGCACTCAATAGTGCCCCGATCCCAATGGGTCACATGGCCACAAGAGAATCTACCCATACGCTAGAAACTATAACTCTCAATGAGGGACCCGGTGTGCTAGTGGGTAGACTATTCCTTCACCACCAACGTATTCAAAAGATTATATCAATAACAAATTAATTTTTAAAGCAGATATAATAGGCATTTAATTGATATGTAATGAATACATGAATATATAAAAAATCCATAAGCAATCTCATTCTAAGTTGATGATAATGATACATGTCATTTTTCTATGAAAATATATTAAATAGGTACACATCATTGAATTACCATACATGTATCCAAAATCCAATATAACAAATGTTTCTATATTTAAAGAGAATCACAAGCATAAACAAGGTCCCATGTTCCCCTGACCCTTAGAAGCAATCAAAAACTTGTATAACAGTGAATACGCCTATCATTATCTACAAACATATATTTTTTTGGGTTCCCAATGGTGGCCCAAACAGGGTTTGAGATAACATCCCATTAGGAAACCGTCAAATATCTATACATATCAGGGTGTAAAATATAACAAGCTATGTTGGTAAAAAATAAAGTATAAAAGGGATTAAATTTTCACATTGTGTAAAAAACTACTATACTGGTATCCCTATAACAGATTTTCAAGGCTCCCTACAAAACAGTGTCATGCACTTACACAAGTTAGATACACGAAATGTAAATAAAATACACTCCCCTATTATATATCCATATACATCAAACCAACATAATCACGTTGTATATTAGGAGTGAACCACATTCCCATATCCACATTTCCACAACTAAGGTATCCGACCACAAATGGGCAGATCCGAGGATTCCAGGACTAGGGCATCCTCATTTAATCCAAGGAGCATCTTGATGGAGTTTCGGTATAGGCACTAGTTGGAGTCCTAGGAGAATTTCAAATAATAAAAATCTTATGTGAGTCCCATAAATCTATATCCATGGGGTAGGAAGGCCTAATCCATCCCATTGAATCAACACCCAATGAGAATACTCAATACAAGGCATACATTGCCACATTCTAGATCCATGGGGAATTTTCCATTCCATTTATACAAATATTCATACATTATTACCATTTTCAGTCCTTATACATGATTAAAACCACTCATATAATCCATTCATGTTCAATCATGTGACATGGTTATACCTCGCCATTCATCACCATTCATAATTATACATTTCACCTATGTATGCCCACCCATTTTTTCTATTTATAATTAAAAATATCACATGTGTATGACCACTGTAACGCCCCGACCCCAGCTACCCAGAGTCGGTGCATTACTTCGTAACATTGGCATGATCACAAAAGATCATGTCTCGAAAGACCGATTAGTTTAGTAGCCTTGGAAACACTAGATACATTCATAAATGTTACATTACATCATAAGGTGAAAAACTACAATAACAAAGTCTCGATAGTTCACACTCATATCCTCTTCTGACTATCCCTGTAGGTCATTCATAACATACTTCTTCACATCCTGGAAAATATTAAAACATTGAAAGGGGTGAGATCAGATACTCAGTAAGGATAACAATATTGCGGAAGCTTTCATAAATAATCATTAACATTTAAGACAATGTATAACTAAAACAGAAGCCTTTTTAAACTTGAACTTTAGCATAATGTGGAAAAAATAAAATTAAATAATTCCATTTACATACTCACATGGATATTCTACTAATCGAATAATCCCATGAAATATGAATAAAAACTTTCATAATGATGGAAGGAATAATTCCAGACTATCATAACCACGTAGCCAAGGCCTCGTGCCAAGACCAAAAATAAGAATTTGTCAAGGCCTCGTGCCAAGACACTAGTTTGTCTCATGAGAACTACCGATGCATCGAGGAGCTATAGAGGGCTCCAATCGTCACTTATTAAGTCCAATGCATTCCTCATATTAATAGGTCTAAACATATCATAAACCATAACATAATCGTATCACATAAAACATGCATAAAGGAAACATAACATTTCCACATTTCAATCACAAGATATCAATACAACACATTGATATAATAAAAACGCTTTCAAAACCATTTTCAATACCAAAATAAAATAAAGTTAAAACATGGTATTTATTTTTCATTTAAAAATAAGGTATGGCTTGTAGAGGAATCTGAAACTCAAATAATGGTCACGGCAGCGGAGAAGTCGGTGTCGCCGCATACGTACAACAAAAACATTCCCTTTTGTCATTTAGTAAACGCTTCGTATAAAAAAGATTCCTTTTGAATAAACATAAAAGTCAAAGGGGTTTACCAAATGTATAAAATAAATTTGTGTATAAAACAAAATATTCCTCAATGAAGGGAGATTGAGAAGAAGTCCCATAAAAAGATCATTTTTAAATAAAATATATCTATTATGTGTATTCACTATATGTACACATAAAAAAAGTATAAATACAAGATAGGACATAATAATATCATGACATAATTTGAAAGTAGGAGATTAACCCAAAGAATAGAAATTGGGTTAAGAAGTTCCCTTACCTTGCATCCTGTCCTGACTCGACCGTTCTTTAACCTCCTGAATAATAATCTAGAGTTATTTCCTATTTACTTAAGAACCTTTTTTCTGTTAATTATTCCTTTTATATCCCTTATTACCATGTTATGAACATTATGTAATTATTTTAGTTTATAACGGTCATTTTGTCGATCTTAGGTACTTGAGTCAAAAATAACATTCTTATAATTACAAGTTGTTCATGTGGTGATATATCCATTATATACAGAACTATATTCATGATATAGATATCATATATCTCATATATATCCAGTATATACATGCATTTATAATATTCCATAACGTTTAGAGGTAAGAAATGAAATGCACCGTTCATGGAGACGGTAAGCCGTACGTATGCATGAACGCTACTTTCATTTCTATTTCATATTTAATGAAATTTTAACGATATAAAGGTATATTATAATTCCAGTATAACATCATATATAATATCATTTACTCCATCCTTTATACATCCCACATATGGCATTAACGATTCAAATCACTTTGAGGGGGCGGTAGTCCGCACTTCCTAAAATGTAAATATCGCGTTTACCCATAATAGAAACAATAAAGGTATGACATAAATGAAAAATAAAGAACCTTATGTAAAACATAAACATATTATATATCATTTATAAATAGAGTGACATCTTAATGGCCACCTTTGAAGGTGTTTTATGAGTGTTGAATAATCATCGTTTCGTGAGGCAGAAATTCGCCATCCACAGAAACTGTATGTTCTTTAACCATTAGATATAGGTGTGTGTAAGTGTAGCTCCAATACTCATTATAACAACATCCTAGTATATTTAGGACACTGGTGTTGTTACAAAAGAAAGGAATAAAAAGAGTTTAGGGGTTTGGATAAGCAAAATAAAACAAAACAACATAAGAGAAAACATTACCTTAAAATTGGTTAACTCTTTTGATTTGAGCCAAAGACTTCCTTGGGAAGACTTCTGCCCAAATTGAGGCTTCTAGGAGCAAGGGAGGGAATTTGGTACTGTATTTGGGCAGAGGTTGGCCGAGCCAAAAGGCATTGAATGTGTGAGTAAGGTGGTAGAGGTGGGGGCCTTTTATAAGTGGAGAGGAGGGGCACTCTTGGAAAGTAATGAAATGTTACTTTATTACACAATGTTTTTCGGATTCCAAAGGTCCCAAAATTATATAATTCTAGGATAAGGTGATAAGAGTTCGAAATCAACTCATAAAATAAGTTTTTGACAAGTTTATGCCTTGGATTTTACATTATCGTTTTATTTTATTTAAATCGTTAAATAATGAGTTCATCGTTGCATCATCATGATATCATAAATAATTTAATTTATTTAATGTCTAAAAAATATAAAAAAATACTATGATTTAGGAAATCTTTTTATCATTCCATTGACTATTTATAGTTAAAAATATTACTTGTATAACCCCGTGAAAAAATTGTTTTAGTAAAACATTTCATGTTTGTGTCATTTTTTACTTTAACATTAAATAAAAGGTATTTATGTAATTTTCCAACTATAGTGGCTCCATGGGGTCCCCAAGTTGACCCATGGATTTTGTTGGTTATCCATGGCACATCCAATGAGGGTAGGACATGTTTCATGCTCATCTCATATTATTAAAACATTATTTTTACCTTAAACTACACTAATTACCTCTAATCGCGATTAAGAACTTAAAAGTTACTATTCACCAAAATTATTTTAATCACATTGAACCACATTTTACATCCTAATGAAAACCATGTATGTCAGATTTTTGAAAATCAAATCACAGAAGTGGTAATATTTCATTTAAATGAAAAATCAGATATTTAACTACCACTTAGTGGTTTCACTATTCATCAAAAATTGAAGTTTTTCAGAACAATGCCAAAATTTCACCCTAAGCTATAATTGATATTCCAAATTCAAAAATGATGTCTATTTTACAAAATTCCAAACATATAAGTTGCATTAATTAATTTTATAATTAATTCCCGCTGTCACAACAATAGCGTGTTTTTAATAAATAATTTATATCAAAAGATTGACAATTGTTCATGCCCAATTTCAATGTTAAATTAATTCTAATGACCACCATTGGATAAAATGGTAAAAATATATACTAATTATACTTTAAAACCACTAAATATTATAATTTATCATAATAAATTATTTTGATTAAAAAGGTTTTTTTAAGTATTTTTCACTATTCATAAAAAATTGGAAGTTCTCAGAATAATACCAAAAATTCAACATAGGATAATTTCGATATTACGAATAAAAAAATGAAGTCTATTTTGAAATATAAAATTTCTATAATTTTAAAAAGTGGTTAATACTATTCATAACGGCTACTTTGATTAGTTGTGCTGTGTTAGAACTCGAACTTGCGTACAATGCAAGCTATTGCATTATTGAAAGAGAGGTGTATCGTGGAAGCTCGGGGTGTTACATTCTCCCCTCCTTCAATAAATTGCGTCCTCGCAATTTGAAAATGTTCTTCGATAATAAAAGGTTGAAAATAGAAAATACCTTTGTAGAAACCCACATCGGAAATAAGGTTAATAAAAATATAACATTAAAAGAAAGAAAGAGAAGTACAAAGGTAACCCGAGATAGCCCATACTAGGATTCTATGAAAATATGGATATGGAAGAAAAACAAACCATCAAGGTCTGATATAGAGTTGTAGAAAACGTGATTAGGAGAAAGTTAAACATAAGAAAATCACAATCTTGTGATTGGTTAAATGGTCATTGAATCCCCAGTTGGAAAAGTTAACCGACAACATTTTTGTTTTAAGTTACCTTTCATAATGTTGAGGAATTTATTTAAGATATTTAATAAGAACATAAGGATATATACTTACTTGTCATGTAGGCTTTCATTCTTTAATAAATTTTTACCTCAAACCCATCTTTGACTCCAAAAGGTAATAGATAAAAATATTATATTTATCCTAATCATACAAAGTTCAAAATATTAACACAGACCATTTAAATTAGTAAAACTATTTTGTAATAACCAGGGACTTCCTGTAGGCTAGTGGTAGGTAATAAAGGCCTGTCACACTATGGTTGTGGGTTCGATTCCTGCAGCTTTGTCCGACGCGATGGTTTATGTCCCACCCTGCAGGTTGTCCTTTTCCTAAAACTATAGTATTATAATATTCCAAAAATAATCTTCAGAAATGTTTCAACCTTAAACAATACTATCCAAAGATCAACTTAATCCATTCCAACATTTATAGTTATCCAAAATACCTCCGTCCAGACTTTCCCTAAAGGGTCCTTAAATTCCAAAATCAATTGTAACATTAGATTCCCTAAACAAAGTAAAGTTTCTCTTATTGTCACATACAAAAATATGATTACCTTCATCATATTAAAACCTTAATGAAATCAACATGTACTGCAGTACAATCCTTATATATATATCACATTATTCTAATAACCATAATATAATCCATGAGTCCAAAAGAACCAATACATTAATTATTCCACTTCAACTGTAGTCACAACATAAGATTGGCCTTGATCCCTTGGCCTTTTTGAGGTAAGTTTCCCCGACGCTTAGGACATTCATTTGCATAATGCCCCATTTCCCTACAATTGTATCATTCAACATTGATAGCCTCTTTATTTCCCTTGTAATCACGAGCCTGGTGACCTTTTTCTCCACATTTATAACAAACTCCCATTCCTTTTAGGCAAGCACCAGGGTGATTCTTCCCACAATTATCACATAATGGAAAATCCTTCTTTCCCTTTTTCCCTTTATCTGTCTCTTGTTCCACTGTTCTGTTCTTCTCTTTCATTACATTGGTGTCATAATACATAGTGAAATCTTTTTCTGTCTTGATAGAACACGAGATAATATCTTCTTATGACGAGAAGGTTTGTGAGACTAATGCTCGACGGAGAAATGGTTTTAACCCATCAAAGAAATGATCAATCTTACTTCTTGGGTTACGGATATAATCTGCAGCATGTCTTGCTAACCTTGTAAAGTTGGCCTCATACTTTGCGACATTCTCATCCTCCTTTTGTCTCAGACTCAAAAATTGTCTTTCCATATCTTCTCCATGGTCAAGAGGATAGTATTTTTCTAGGAAAATCTCTTTGAACTCCCTCCATTCCATATTCGATACGTCATCATTTTCCTTTGTGTTTTGAATCAGCGACCACCACTGATCGGCATCTCCAGTGATGCGGTAAACTGCCATGAAAACCTTCTCCCTTTTGCTACTCCCCAAGGCATGGAATATTTTCTCTAAGGAGTTTATCCATTGCTCAGCTACTAATGGATTTGTAATTCCATTAAATGTTTGCGGTTGTTTCCTCATGAAGCGGTCTAACATTGATCCTCCACGTTGCGGATCAGGGTGATCCATATGAGTAAGGTTATTATTCATAACATGAGTGAGTTGTCCCAGTATGGTAATAAGTTGATCAGCACCAGTTGTATCTCCAGATCCACAATAATTATCTTGAGCAGGAGGGTAATCCCTACACAAAGTGCGTGCATTGATACGGTTTCCATTCCTTCCACTAGGCTCCATTTCTAAACAATGTCATAAACTAGATTAGTTTATGAATCAAAATACACAATTCTATACTTATAAAAAAATTAACATAAATTGAACTATTTATGGATATAATCCATAACCATAAAAACGTTTTCTTTGAGGATGTATATACTCATAACCCTTCATAGTGGGTTGTAATGAAAACGAGAATTATACTAAGCATATCCCCCGGGAGTGTCGTAACCAAGAGTGCAGAAAGGCCCATTGTCGTGCACCAGTTCCCGTTCGAGTCTAGCTCAAAGCGGTGTTTTCGGGTTTTACCCCTAGGTACATCTGTGCCAGAGCCACCTCTACCTGCTTGTATCCATACAGAGATGTATTGCTCGGAAAACTCACAAAATCTATATAATACCAAAATTATAGGAAGTTCTTCTATAATAATCCTCAAAGTCTATCTTCGGGCTATGTGATCTAATCAGAGTTTATCTAAATCTAGCTTCCAAGGTTAGTACAAAACTGCCTCTGATACCAACTGTAACACCCCGACCCCAGCTACCCAGAGTCGGTCCATTACTTCGTAACATTGGCATGATCACAAAAGATCAAGTCTCGAAAGACCGATTAGTTTAGTAGCCTTGGAAACACTACATACATTCATAAATGTTACATTACATCATACGGTGAAAAACTACAATAACAAAGTCTCCATAGTCCACACTCATATCCTCTTTTGACAATCCCTGCAGGTCATTCATAACATACTTCTTCACAACCTGGAAAATATTAAAATATTGAAAGGGGTGAGCTCAGATGCTCAGTAAGGATAACAATATTGCGGAAGCTTTCATTAATAATCATTAACATTTAAGGCAATGTATAACTAAGACAGAAGCCTTTTTAAACTTGAACTTTAGCATAATATGGAAAAAACAAAATTAAATAATGCCATTTACTTACTCACATGGATATTCTACTAATCGAATAATCCCATGCAATATCAATAACCAATTTCATAATGATGGAATGCATAATGCCAGACTATCATAACCAAGTAGCCAAGGCCTCTTGCCAAGACCACAAATAAGATTTTGTCAAGGCCTCGTGCCAAGACACTAGTTTGTCTTATGAGACCTATCGATGCATCGAGGAGCTATAGTTGGCTCCACCCGTCACTTATTAAGTCCAATGCATTCCTCATATTAATAGGTTTAAACATATCATAAACCATAACTTAATCGTATCACATAAAACATGCATAAAGGAAACATAACATTTCCACATTTCAATCACAAGATATCAATACAACACATTGATATAATAAAAACGCTTTCAAAACCATTTTCAATACCAAAATAAAATAAAGTTAAAACATGGTATTTATTTTTCTTTTAAAAAAATATATGGCTTGTAGAGGAATCCGAAACTCAAATAATGGTCACGGCGGCGGAGAAGTCGTTGTCTCCGCATACGTACGACAAAAACATTCCCTTTTGTCGTTTAGTAAACGCTTCGTATAAAAAATATTCCTTTTGAATAAACGTAAAAGTCAAAGGGGTTTACACATTGTATAAAAGAAATTTGTGTATAAAAGAAAATATGCCTCAATGAATGGAGATTGAGACGATGTCCCTTAAAAAGATCGTTTTTAAATAAAATATATCTATCATGTGTATTCACTATATGTACACATAAAAAAAGTATAAATACAAGATAGGACATAATAATATCATGACATAATTTGAAAGTAGGAGATTAACCCAAAGAATAGATATTGGGTTAAGAAGTTCCCTTACCTTGCGTCCTGTCCTGACTCGACCGTTCTTTAACCTCCTGAATAATAAACTAGAGTTAATTACTATTTACTTAAGAACATTTTTCATGTTCATTATTCCTTTTATATCCCTTATTACCATGTTATGAACATTATGTAATTATTTCAGTTTATAACGGAAATTTTGTCGATCTTAGGTACTTGAGTCAAAAATAACATTCTTATAATTACAAGTTGTTCATGTGGTGATATATCCATTATATCCAGAATTATATTCATGATATAGATATCATATATCTAATATATATCCAGTATATACATGCATTTATAATATTCCATAACGTTTAGAGGTAAGAAATGAAATGCACCGTTCATGGAGATGGTAAGCCGTACATACGCATGAACGCTACTTTCATTTCTATTTCGTATTTAATGAAATTATAATGATATAAAGGTATATTATAATTCCAGTATAACATCATATATAATATCATTTACTCCATCCTTTATAAATCCCACATATGGCATTAACGATTCAAATTACTTTGATGGGGCGATAGTCCGCACTTCCTAAAATAAAAAATATCGCGTTTACCCATAACAGAAACAATAAAGGTATTCCATAAATGAAAAATAAAGAACCTTAAGTAAAACATAAACATATTATATATCATTTATAAATATAGTGACATCTTAATGGCCACCTTTGAAGGTGTTTTATTAGTGTTGAACAATCATCGTTTCGTGAGGCAGAAATTCGCCATCCACAGAAACCGTATGTTCTTTAACCATTAGATGTAGGTGTGTGTAAGTGTAGTTCGAATACTCATTATAAAAACATCCTAGTATATTGAGGACACTGTTGATGTTACAAAAGAAAGGAATAAAAAGAGTTTAGGGGTTTGGATAAGCAAAATAAAACAAAATAACATAAGAGAAAACATTACCTTAAAATTGGGTAACTCTTTTGATTTGAGACAAAGGCTTCCTTGGGAAGACTTCTGCCAAAAGTGAGGCTTATAGGAGTAAGGGAGGGAATTCGGGAGAGTATTTTGGCAGAGGTTGGCCGAGCCAAAAGGCTTTGAAAGTTTGAGTAAGGTGGTAGAGGTGGGGGCCTTTTATATGTGGAGAGGAGGGGCACTCTTGGAATGTAATGAAATATTACTTTATTACACAATGCTTTTCGGATTTCAAAGGTTCCATAATTAGATAATTCAAGGATAAGGTGATAAGGGTTCGAAATATACTCATGCAAAAGGTTTTTGACAAGTGTAAGCTCTGTATTTTACATTATCTTTTTATTTTATTTAAATTGTTAAATAATGAGGTCATCGCTGCATCATCATGATGTCATAAATAATTTAATTTATTTAATGTCTAAAAATTATAAAAAAATACTATGATGTAGAAAATATTTTTATCTTTCCAATGAATATATATAGTAAAACATATTACTTGTATAACCCCATGTAAAAATTGTTTTAGTAAAACATTTCATGTTTGTGTCATTTTTTACATTAACATTAAATAAAAGGTATTTATGTCATTTTCCAACTAAAGTGGCTACATGGGGTCCCCAAGTTGACCCATGGATTGTCTTTGTCGGCCATGGAAAATCCAATGAGGGTAGGACATGTTTCATGCTCATCTCATATTATTAAAACATTATTTTTACCTTAAACTAAACTAATTACCTCTAATCGCGATTAAAAACTTAAAAGTTACTATTCACCAAAAATTATTTTAATCCCATTGAACCATATTTTACATCCTAATGAAAACCATGTATGTATGATTTTTGAAAATCAAATCACAGAAGTGGTAATATTTCATTCAAACGAAAAATGAGTTATTTAACTACCAATTAGTGGTTTCACTATTCATAAAAAATTGATGTTTTTCATAACAATGCCAAAATTTCTCCCTAAGCTATAATTGATATTCCGAATTCAAAAATGATGTCTATTTCACAAAATTACAAACATATAAGTTGAATTAATTAATTTTATAATTAATTCCCGCTGTCCCAACAAATAGCGTGTTTTTAAGAAATAATTTATATCAAAAGATTGACAATTGTTCATGCCCAATTTCAATGTTAAATTAATTCTAATGACCACCATTGGATAAAATGGTAAAAATATATTCTAATTATACCTTAAAACCACTAAATAGTATAATTTATCACAATAAATTATTTTGATTAAAAATGTTTTTTTAAGTATTTTTCACTATTCATAAAAAATTAGAAGTTCTCAGAAAAATACCAAAAATTCAACATAGGCTAATTTCGATATTACGAATACAAAAATGAAGTCCATTTTGAAATATAAAACTTCTATAATTTTAAAAAGTGGTTAATACTATTCATAATGGCTACTTTGATTAGTTGCGGTGTGTTAGAACTTGAACTTGCGTTCAATACAAGCTATTGCATTATTGAAAGAGAGGCGTATCGTGGAAGCTCGGGGTGTTACAACCACCAATTTATCACAATTTCTAAAAAAATAGTAATGAAATAACTTCCAATTTTAACCATTTAAACAATTGAATCAATAATCCAAACAAGAAATACATATCATATTTATCCAAAACAATGAGGGTAAATATTTATCATATTTTTCCTTGGGAGGTTCATCCAAGGAAAATGAGGGTAATTATATATAGCACACCCGATGGGGAGCTATAGTTTGATAAAGGTCCACCAAATCATCACAACAGACCCTAAGGGAATCTACAATAGGTCTGATTACATCTAACTCAATTAAATAATTTAATTTTAGATCCACACTAGAAATTATGGCAGGCATCATAACATCTGATAAATCAATAGATCACCAAACTATAAAAGAAAATAATATAATTCCAAACCTATTATACCAGTAGGGTTCTTATCCAGTATCAACTCTTTATTCAACATCAATTTTAGGAAATCTAAAGAACGAATGAGGAATGAGAAATTATGTAATGTGAGCCTAAATCCAAAATCTGAACCTAATAGCCAGAAGAATAGATAGTGACTAAAAAATGAAGATATTACTAATATATATTCGATGAGATAAACTTTTATTTTATCAGAGAAAAAAAATTAACGAGACTGATTCCTAGTTTCAGAACTAGAAAATGGAGCTACTGCCATGGACCTATAGCCACATTTTTAAAACTGTGGCTATAGGTGGCTATAGCCATGGTTCTGTGGAATATAGACACAGTTTTAAAACCATGCCTATAGGCCTGTTTACCGTGGCCTATAGACAATGTTTTATGAACTGTGGAAATAGCCCTTGGATATTTCCATGGTTTCGTGGCCAATGTCAAGGTTTTCAAAATAGTGGCTACATCTCAATTTTGTCATTGCCCTATCACCACAGTTATCCAAAACAGTCAATATAGAGTTCCCCCGCTTCCGTGGGAAACAAATACTGCCAAAAATATTATGGCAAACCCTATCTCCATGGTTTTGAGTCTATTACCATGATTATTATTAATATATATATCATAATTTATATATATACCCAAATTGTGTCACAGTGTAGTGGTAAGTGTGATGGCCTGTATAGTAGAGGTGCAGGGATCAAAACCTATTGAGGACATTCATAATTTTTGTTATTCCCATGGTTTTCCGAAGCTAATTCCTTAGTTAAAACTGTGGCTATATTTCAAGTTCCTCAGTTTCAAATTTGGATTCCTATTGCCACGGTTTTCAAAACATTCTCAATAGGTATCTATTTCCACGGTTAAAATCGTGGCACTAGGCCAGGACCTACTATCACGACGATAGCTTCCACGATTGGCCAAAACCATGGACTTAGCCTTTGTCCATGGTTTTGGGGGCTATTTCCACAATTTAGAACCAGGGAAATAGCCATTTTTTCTTGTTTTGTTTAGTCACCTTGAGAAATAAAAAAATGGGGACCCCTTCCAATGCGTATGGTGAGATGAAAATAAAATTTAAAAAGAAACTTAATTTTAATAAAAATTAATAAAAAAATACTATGGGTATCATTGTTTAGGGAACATTTTCATGATTTTTTTCCAACCATGTATGGATACATGTAGGCTTGGGGAATCCCAAACATTTTTCCAAAATGATTTACAAACTATGTGAAAACTGTGTGAATACACTCTATCATATTTTGCGAAACAATAGACATGCGAGCATGGGCATCCACCTCATCCTACATGGTTTTTCCAAAATTGTGCAACCTAATAACCTAATCTGTATGGCATTTCATGGTTTCTACCAACTATATGACTTCTCTTAAATGGTTTTTAAAAACCTTTAGTCATACCATTTTTAGCAAAAACGTTGTTTCAGGATCAGAACAAGCCTCAAACACATCCAAAACACATGTGATCATATTGGGAATTCACATAAGGCCATATTTAGGCATTAAAATTGAAAAATGGGAATTTTACATCATATGAAAACTTGGGATGTTGCAATTATCCCCCCTAAATGAAATTCATACAATAATTACTCTCTAAAGTGTGTGCAATATTCATATGAGAATAACTATGGACACTATACATGTACATCGGCCTCCCACACCCATGTATCGTTTATTTAATGTTCATGATACAAAAACACCACATAATAGAGGAACTTACCATCCTCAGAGAACCTTCACGGTCCTATAAAATATACAAATCTGATTCTCATCAAAGTATTCATCAACCCGTAGCTGAACATATTTGGAATGAAAAACATGTGGGGGTTCTAAATGATAACAGTTAAACTATGATACATGGAAGAAATCATTCATGGCTGAGTACCTAGAGGGTAACTCCATTAGATTAGATAAAAACCTGAAAATCTCAAAAATATCAAATATCCCAACATTTCGGGGTAAAAGATTACCCTGATGCTTGATTATCCCATGTCCCAGCATCAGTGAAACACATAAGAAATCTCGGTCTCTAACCTTGAACTCAATTATACATCTACTATGATTAGTGTATGATTTCAGTCGAGACTGTACTGTATCCATCCATTTTGGAATCAATTGTTCTTTCTCTAAAGTCTACAACATGAGACACGATCCCAGTAAAGCTACCTAAACATCATCTTTCAAGAACATGGGTGATCATCATGGATTTTCATACTAGGCCCCATAAGATTCCATATATATAATACCAGGATAAATATTATTCTAGGAGGACTAAACTTTTATTATATTCTTCTATTAGGATCCCCTAACTTCTAGGATTCATTCAAGATGAGTGTTCTCTAGCACCTATATCGTACAGACTGACTGGACAACAGATTGATGGTGGAATTCCATTCTTTAAAGAAACTATTTACCAAGTTACCTATGAAAACTCTTCTTGAAACGAGATGAAAAGATGGTGTCCCAATCTAAAATTATAGTGTGTGATACCCCATTGATTCATACTGTCTCATGGATTTACAACCTCACAATATCATCCACATTGAAGGACTTATTTTTAAGAAAGAAATGGGAAGCCTTCATGAGCCTGTCAATAACGACCCACATATCATCATTACCTCATGGTGACCATTGAATTCCAATCATGAAATCCATATCAGAATATTCTCATTTCTACTTGGGAAAATGTAACAATTGTATAAGTATGGATTTTGACTGATGTTTTTCGTTCACCTATAGAAAGGAAGTACACATCATAACAAAACAACCTACCACACATTTCGTACATAACCACTAGTACTAATGTTGCAAGTCGTGGTACATCTTGGTGACTCTGGGATGCACTACCCATGATGAAAAATGGAACTCCCATGTCAACTCACTGCATATGTCCCCTAAAACCTAGACACAACCATGGATACACATGATATCATTCTCTCCAATTGTCCAACAAAGAGGTGTATCTTCACAAGCCAAACTCCCATATGGATAGTCCATCCAAGTCTGAGAGCTACCTCATCCAAAGTCTATCATGTAAGGTATAGTTCACAACTAAGGAAAAAAAATAAGTTTCTCCCTATATTTCATGAACCTCATAGTGATTCTAAAATAACCAATCTATGAGCATCCTATTGATAATGTCCAAGACAAAACCTGGTATATGATTTATAGTGCTTAGTGCATCATCCACTATGTTTCCTTTTCCAGGTGTGTGGACAAGCTCGATGTCAATACAATGTAGGTACTCTACCAAAAATCACTACCTCAGATTCAAATCATTCTATGTAAATATATGGTGGTGGATTTTCTAGTTAATTCCCACATAAAAATGGTCTCTTAATAAATAGTACATCCTACAGTGCAATGTGTGGATAGTTGCAGCTCACCAAAGGTCGTGAGTTAGTCAATTCTTATCATGTCGCCTGAGCTATCATGACTCGTATTCCACAACACTATCCCCCAACATAATCATTACTCCGAGAATGATACTGGATGCATCATAATACACATTATATCTCTTTCCATATTCTAGAAGTATCAGGACTATTGCAGATGTAAACCCCCATTTCAGCTCCTGATAGGCTATATCCGAAAAATCTGACTACACATACATTACACCCCTCTTAGTCAATCCCATCAATGGTGATGATAATCATTAAATTTCCTTTATGAAATTATTATTGTGACCATATATCCCTAATAATCCATGTATTTCACATATGATAGTGGTCTTCTCCCATTAATATACAGCTCTCACCTTCTATAGGTATAATGAGACACATATCCCTAAGATTATGTGACCAAAGAAGTTAATATAATATATCCAAAAGTAGAACATTTTGTTCATAACATATAATTGATGCAATATCAGCACATTAACTACTTTTTCAAGGTGTTCGGAATGGTCATGTAGATTTTTATAATAAAACAATATATCATCCATGAATACCTCTAAAAAATAATACAAATATAGATGGAACAATTGGTTCCTCAGTATCCTAAATATTATGACGTTTACATGAGTTAAATTACATAACTAGATATTCATATATACCACAATTATTAGGTAATAATGTACAAGGTATTTCTTTAGGTAGACCGTGTTCCTGTGGATATGGTGACCCCAATCAATTTTCCAAAACACCTATGATACTTGAAACTGACCAAACAAGTCATATATCCCTAACTAAGGAGATTGGTTATTAAGTATTAGATGGATAAGCATCCGATAATCCATGCATATACAAAGGTTAGGGCCCTTCTATTCCAAAAATGTATAGGTTATTTCTATAACGAAATACTCTGTTGGATAAACGCATTTTCCAAAAAATCCTCTAGGTTCCACCTGAGCCCATGCAAATCTATCATAGCCATCTACTACGGTGGAATGGATACAAATGTATCTCTTGTCTCAATCATGATTGGGATCTCTACCTCTCTATCATTAGGTAAACTAAATTTTTTTTGTGGAACACATCCCTAAAATTTACAACCACTGGAGGAGAGTATACTTGAAACTCTCCATAGTCATCTATATACAAACTAGGAATCTCTAATATCATATCAATTTTCCGATGATTTTCTGTCTCAACTTGTCTTTACTAGATATCCCATTCACCATTGTGAGTATACACTTAACTCTTTGGTGATGTTAATGTCAACCTTCAGTGATAGCAGTCAACATATTCTCAATAAGATACAATCCAGTCCATCATTTGTACGACATCATACTTGATCATATTGAGGAAATGAACATCACAGATGAATCAACACCCTCCAATATCTAAGGGTCACTACTTGAACTATGGCAGCTTCTCCATTTTGATTCCCAAATATGTTTCTAGCACCAATATTACCTCAGAATATAGTTAAAGAATCGCATGGATTCCCAACACTAGTGAAGATATAAAACAATGTGAGGAACCTCTATCAAAAAGAGTAGATGAAATTCTAGATGCTACTATAATTGTATCACTCACCTTATATGGAAAACCACCCTAATCCTCAGTGGTAGGATATATATAATAGATAATTCCTACACCACGACCCTACCATAAAACATCCCTTCCCTTAGTAGTCCCACTATAATTTCTATTTGTAGTAGGTGTCTTGATTCCTAAGCCATGACCACCACTACTGCATCATGATCGATCAAGACAGTTCTAATTACCTACCTGATGTAGAGCCAAGGAACCTAATCCTATGCCATGAATAAGATATAACTCCCTACCACTCATAGATAGAGTGATGATCCAATTGAAAATACGCACATGGACCATCATACAAAAATTCTGATAGTCTATTGGGTTATGATTACACTGATTATTTACACGAACTTGATTGCCACACTGATAACATAACAGTGAGCTACCTATCCTCACAGCCTGAGTGGTACTCTTTTCACGATAAGTCTCAAATGGTGCTTTTGGACTAAAGACACTACTCCTCTAGGTCGAAAAATAACATTGCCGAACTCTATGCCCCTAGATTCTCTCACATTTTTCAATATAATCATTTCTTGATTCTCAATATCAGTGATAGAGGTCAATCTGAACACATTGATCTAACATCTAATATCATGTTAGAGATATTACACATTGTTTTTCACCCTTATATAGGTTATCATTAAGGTACTTAAGTGAAAACTCTACATCTTTATAAAGCATGCCAAGTACTCCATAACTATCATCATGCTCTCCTCTAGATGCATAGACTCACTAGCCCACACTAGCCAGAGAGTCTCATAGTAAAAGTATCCATATAAGAGTGTATTAAATTATCCCATCCCACATCTCTTAGCATATAATATTGGTTCAGTACATCACAATAGTGCTTTGCTGCACTATGTATCTTATAATTGGAGAGCTTGACCCTCCTTTGATGAGGTGTCTCAAGAATCATGAATAACACTAATGTGGTCTCAAGAAACTACCTAGAAGCCTATAGTACATCATACCATAGAAACATGGGATGATTATTCTTCTAGAACACCTATATCATTTCATCATACGAGAAGGTAGGATGTGGTTCTCCCTAATAGGTCTACATGAAGGGAAATAATCCATTATAGAAATGTTCCTAATCACCTGAATCTGGAATAGCAGCTGATACTACATCTAGAAAAAAAAAGAGGATATTCCGGTATCCTGTGGCCCACCACCATTAAAGAGTGGTCATCACCACCCTCCTCGAACACCACTAAATTTCATTATAGTGGAATGTATCTACAATTCCATATTCTTTCCATAGAAATGAAAAACTTCTATTCTCATAGATCAAAAGAATATGATTGGTCAAGACCCTCATAAACCATGTCATAACCCCATGATTTCTCATAAAACAAGGAATGTGAAAATAAAATACACAAAATATCTACATACACTATCTCATGGCCACTCAATAGTCAGGTCTACATCTACATTCAATTTATAGTTCCATGTTTCAATTTAATTTTCATTTGAATTAAAATTTATTTTATATTACATTTCTATTATTAAATTACTATAGGGGTTTATCCAATGGTTCTCCAAATCCAATTCCATGAGGGACCATAACACCTTAAGAACACAAAATTGGTTCACAAGTATTCTATACTAAGTAAAATAAATTTATTAATTTAAAAAAGGTGCATCAATTCCTAGTTAATATGGCCCTATACACCAATAGAACTGAAATATAACACCACTACTTATATTCACATCACAAAACATGCCGTAAGAACATGTATAATTATCATAACACCTATCACAGTAGCATGCATCGTGTAATACATCCAAAATGAAATGACATATTTTTGAGCATGGTATATCTAACACGTTCTTATATGATGATTGAGATTACAAGTCCCCATATTACTATCTTACTACTAAATATAATAACTAATCACATCATTAATTAATGAATAAATCAAATGTGTCACCCATCTATGGAATCAAATCAATAGTAATTATAAAATTCAAGTTAATAAAAATTTTATTCCAGGGAGTTTTTATTTTAACTAAATGTAGGGTAGATACTACCATGATCACCTCATTACCAAACCCCCATTTTTTCTTATTCCTGTCCATTATCTCAAAATTTTATGTAAACAAAAAAAACCATTGATACTACGTTCCAATGTCCCAAACCTAGATTCCACTCAACAGTTCCCTCTTCCTAGTGGGTGACAAAGCCTCAAGCACATATTTGAAAACAATAGAGGATTCCAAAGAAAAGCAAGGGATATGTTTTTTTAGTGGGGAGACCATTCCATCATCACTTTATTATTTACAATGGAAAATCTATAACTAACGAATAGTAAAAGTAGATACAACACAATTAAAATTAATATCTAAAAAATACATGAATATATAAACAATTGTCGAAGAAATCCCATAAAATGACGATGAAAATGATACATGTAATATGTCTAACGAAAAAATACAAAATATGTACAAAAACATGTAGTTTATTTGTTGTATTAGAAATAAAAAAACAGAAACTTTTATCTCCAAATAGAATAGTTATTCTCATATCACTCCCATGCTACAATGATGCAAAGTAGTAATGGTAATCATGTACTATGTCTATTTCCCCTATTATAACCTACAACCATATAATATATTTTGTTTCCCCAAGGGAGTCTCAAATATGGTGTTAGACAATATCCAACTAGGAAACCACCCAAGAACAATTCATTTCATTATGTGAGACAAAACAAGCTACCTAGGTAAATAGTAACGTAGGAATGATGAATAATGTTTCCCATGGATTACAAACTACAAAACCAATATCCTTTTAATAGCCTCTCAGGGATCTCTACAAAACAATATAAAGATCCTACACAGGGAAACGAAAATAAATATAATTATACAACATGGTATTACTTTACATCCATATGTATCAAACCTCCATTGTTGTTCCATATACTCTGAGTGAACTACATTGACACAACCACACCATAATAACTAATGTATCATAACTCAAAGGGCTGTATCCAAGGTGAAAATTACCAAAGCATCATCATCTATTCCTAGGAAAATCTATATTGTAACATGGTATAAGAAATGGTTGGATTCCTAGGAACATGTTATACCAGACTTTACAAATGTGAGTCCATGTAAGCCAGATCAATGGGCTTCCATTTTCCAAGGTTCCCATAGAATCAAGGACCAAGGATAATATTCAAACAATTGTTTCTACAACCTTGTTCCAGATCCCTAGAGAGAAGACCATGAAATCTATAAAACTATTCATCCATTAATTATTTTTTATATATTATAATTGATTCCACCTACTCTTGAAATATATTGACATTCAATCATGTATCATGTGTATACCCCCCCATTTCTTCCCATTAACAGTTAAACATTTCATATGGGTATGCCTACCAATTTATCACAATTTATAAAAAAATATTTAAAAAATACATTCTCATATAAACCCTTTAAATAGAATAATCAACATTTATATGAATAAATAGATCATTTATTTATACAAAAAAATTCCATTCAATGGTTATTTGGAATCATACATTAGGAAAAGCATAAGAACTCACCCCTTGGTTGGTTCAACAAATAAAATTAATTCTATATAGATAACACCAATGAGAGAAAAAGATTTATCAAGGGCCACCAATGCATCCAAACAGAACATAAAGGAATCCCTAACAAGTATAATTTCATCAAAATCAATTTATCAGCTATTTTTGGGTTGTGACAGATAGTCTGTCAGGTGAAATAAATGATGATAGCCTAATAGAGCACCAAAACAAAAATGAAATTATATACCACTAGTCGTAGCTCAGTAGTGGAGTGCTCTTCCAATATCATAAACATATTTGGTAAAGATTGCAAAAAATATTAAGAACCAATGAAAAACAAAAAATTATGGAATATGATCCTAAATCCATTTTTGATATTTAATAGTTAGAAGAACTAAGAACAAATAAAAACGAATGTATATTATAGTAATACTAATCTTATACGACAGACCATGCTCAAATCAGAAATTAGATGAAGGATCAGGATCGATTAATAATTTATTCATCTAGACAGCTAAAAAAGTGGTCCTCCTTGCTGTGTGTAAGGTGAAATGGTCTGAATTTATTAAAACATTTAATTTAATTAAAATGTAATAAAAATAAAAAATACCATGGGTCACATTGTTTAGAGCACATAGTTTAAAAAAGTATGAGCCAAACATTCACAACATTTTTTAGACCAAGGGGGACTGAAAATATTAATCCACGCTATTTACAACAACTACAAAAAAAAAGCAATAACATTATTCATTGTCCAGTAAATACTAAAAACCATACTACATGGGAATGCTCCTCTTCCTGCATTATCTGCCCAATGGTTGTGCCCTATACACCTCCTTTGACCAGCCTCACATTATTTATACTATCCATGTGGCTTTCCCTACAAGGTATTTACAATCCATGTACAATGCCATTTTTTCCCAAACAGTAGTTCCAGGCTCTGAACATGCATTAAACACCTCCAAAACACCCATGATCAAGATGGGAACTCACATAATGTCATATTTATGAATTAAAAATAAAAGAATGTATTCATACCTCATTTGAAAACTTGGCTCATTACACCTATGATCATATAACTGACCTGGATACGAATGAAATACTCGAATAGTGTGTGAGATAAATCTTAGTAGTCCACCACCAATGTAGTCTATAGAATTCCATTTTTTCAATATAAACTAAATAATACCGAACTATATTTTTAAATATAATTAAATTAGAAATTACTATCTCATACATTATTTTTACTTTTTCTATAATGTCTCTAAAATGATATCATTTAATTAATTCATTTATGTTCATTTTATATAGATAAATCATGTGATTCTTTTGAAAATCATATAAATATATAATAATAATAATAAATGAGTATCCAATATGAAACCAATGCATACATGACCATAGGGGTCCCCCAACTCATTGTGGTAACTCATGTTGTCTAGAAATAAGGTTTTGAGTGAAATCCAATCATGATCCATGGAATGTATCTAAGGAATCGTAATATTCGGAAAATAATGAAGGTATACTATGACATAATCATGGGAATCCACTAGTTTATATGGACCATGTTCCAAGGTTCTAAGATCCCATGAAAATCAACTCATTAAACCGAAATGGTGAGCCCTGAGTGCATAAAGAATTTTCTCTGTAATCCAATGATGGGTCGGGTCTGACAACTCTTATAAAGATAATATGGACTATATGAAATATGAACCTCATAAATATAGCATTATTTAACAATCTTATGTAATAATCCTTGTATTTATTTTTTGATTCGGATCATTCCATTACATTTCAATAACGTGACATGTTATATTACAAACATGAAACCATATATTAATTTAATTACATATTAATGTATTATGTTCTTTCCATTACCCGTCATTATACATGAAAAGGTGTGATAAGGATATGAAAATATTTTAAATTATTATAAAAGTATGTTCTAATTTATATATATGAATATACATTCCATCTATCATTTAATTATTCTTTTTATTAAATAGGTATTACATACATTAACATAGAAAATTGGAAAACACCTTCGAATAGTGTCAAAAAGGAAACAATTAATGACATGGTATGGACCCTAATTCATTGGAAGGAATTAAGGTCTAAACCTTCAATGTCATTAAGACCATCATAAAATGATCTCTTCAATATGTGCATAAGGAATATAATTGAGGCTTACAAATTGATGAACAAAATCCTGATGAAAATGGTGTGAGCATATCGATGAAAATTTATAATGGTGAAACATCACATACATAGATTTTATGATACACTCCTTCTCCAATATTGGGCCATAGTTTTTTATGGAGAGAATGAAAATAGTTGAATGGATCAATTACATTAAAATAGGACATATAATAATGTGTAAAAACAATGGCATCAAAAGGACGTAAAATAATATGCTCAGCCTATGGGCTAAATATCTTACCCTGAGGAATCCAACATGATAATTAAATCTTTAATCTAATGTTAGATGAAAAATAGGATGGAATCTTAGGAGAAGAATATTGATATCTCATTATTTGTAAATTAGGGCCTAATGTTGGCTCAAATGAAGAATGGATTATGAGGTGTGATTGAATTATAATTTAATTCCATTTCGGTTAGATTAACAAAAAATTATTGGCTTATATGGGTTGGAGACAGTATTGTTCAAACTATGCACTAACTGTGTGCTATATAATATGTCCATGTGGAGGTCCAAATTGATTCATGAGCAATGTTTTGGAAACCATGTGAATACCATGCAATATGCCTCTACTAAAAATTTTTTAGTTTGGGAATGAGCATGAAACACTAGGCACTATGTTAGGGTAGATTGTGCACCATAATTTTCCTTCATAAATTCCATACATGGTCAGAAGAAACTGTGTGGGATAGGCTGTATGGTTTTTACTAACCAAGAATCATGTGGTTTTGTTCAATCATACGTGGGTTCGCGCTCCAAACAAGTCTCGTAAATCCATAAAACATCCATGATGTAACTATACATCTGTAATAGTACCAGTATAAGTAATTATATAGAATCCTAAAGGATTCATACCTCATTTAAAATTAGTCTCTTTCAAATACTATGCCAAATTCATGGAACCAGCCTTCAAAAAATTCTTAATCAACTACAATTTATTAACAAAAATTCACAACATGTTTTAAACATCTATAAAATATGAATGCTTAGACATGGATGTATTTCTTTGAATCATGAATAATTGGTTAATAAGGTAAAAAAGTCATCTTTTTTCATCATGAAAGTGTTTTATTAGATTTATTCTTTAGGGAATACCATTAACAACTAATTCATCACTCTTCCTAAACCCCCGTATACTAGACATAGTTGATAGTAGGAGATAATGAAATGGGGATCTCTTACTAAATATTTTATAGGTGCTAATCTAAAATCTCATGAAGATAGATATTCCACCATCAATGTATTTGAAACCTCAAGAGATACCATAGTGGATTATTATGAAACATCCCAAATTGGATATAATCAATTCAATGAGAGTAGAAATTACCATAAAACAAAACTAGTTTTAAAATCCTTCTTATATAACTTAAAGGATGTCTAATCCATGATATAACCTAATCCCAATCACTATACAAGAGAATGAGACGATGTAATATAGAATCTAAAATAATTATATAACAAATTCCACGAATAAGGAACAACCAGCCTAATATTCCACAATGGTGGCCTCTCTTGATAACTAAGTAAGGATTCTTGAATAAAATTTATGTTAAGGATTAAGGGGAATTAAATGATATAGTAGGATCCCACATATTGAGAAAACCAAGGAAAAGATGAATTAAACCCCAATTTATGGGTAAAATGAAAAAAAATTATGGTGAACAATTAAAGTTTCTCAAAAAATATTTAAACAAACAAAACACCAACCAATTGGGTCCTATTAATGTTCTATTGGGTAAATAGAGGGTAGGAAAGTGTAGTAGTAGAACAATTACTATAGATATGTACTCGACACCACCCTAAAACCTAGATCCCATCAATCATCCTCTATATCACTCTTGATGGAAACTAATCATTTTTATACCATTAATTAAAATAAAAAATGATTAATAGGTGAAAATATATTGAAAAAAACCCGGAATTTTATGGAACATTATAATATATATGATTTCAAATAAAAATTAATTAATTGATATGTCATAATAATTTAACACTGATATTTATAATTTCATGTTGTGATGAACATTTAATGAGTATAATAAAGAGACAAATATGAAATAATATTTTTTATATGGTTAATGAAATTTGACATAGAAATGGTTGGTGTGATAGCTTTATCGATCTTTTGATACAAAAATTTCATTGAATAACATGAATTATACTATGTGTTGAATTTGAATTTACATTTTTGACAACATGAAATTGTAGTATGATGTGATTCTAAATAGTATTTATGGTCATATGTTGTTCTATGATGTGGCCTAAATAAATATTATATTCTAATAGTTATCATTATCTATTTCTAATATGATATCATGCACAAAGAATGATTCTTTAAATAGTGGGGATATTCAATTAATTTTCATATAATTATTAAAATATGATCAACATGTTTGTTAAATTATTTCTATGTATAATTAATCTACTTTTGACTATAGAGGGTTAATAAGTAGAGTTTTATGCACTTATATTTCATTTGATAATGTTATAGAATACATTTTGACGGTTCCCCTAGATTTTTCTCCATATGTGGATGAATTATCCTAATGGTTTATCTTGATATAATTATGGACTTATCACTACAATAATGTAGAATGTATGATGATGAATTTATGATATGGATTCTAATTTAATCATAGTGATTAAACATATGTTGTACAAAGAACATAAGTTAGTGAATAATTTATGGGGGTGGAATTATGTGACTCATTCATTATGTTTTTTATTATTTCTTTAATTGGATTACTATTCTCTATTAAACAACCTCTTGATTTTAGTTTTATCAAGCATGATCGAACATCTTATTAGTGAGTGGGTGAATTTAATCTCAATTTTAGCTTGCCTTCTCCAACCCCACTAATCAGTACAGAAAATATATGGATTTTTTAATTTGAGGATCAATTAGGGTAGAGATTAAGATGATATTTTCTACTGATAATGGGTTCGAAATGATATAATAAATTAATATCATTGATATAAGATGTTGGTAATTTGTTTATCGATGGTCTTCTTTACATTAATATTTTTTATTATACTATACATGATGTTTTAGATGGCGAGTTATTTTTATTGTGGGAATGTGAATAAAATACTATGATGGAATGGTATTATAAATAGTTGTGTTCATATTTATATATCCAACTAGACTTGTTAGTAATATATAATATTATATTATAGAGAAAATAGTCACTAGCTATTGTTAGATGAATATTACCTCAACTGCTATTAATAAATAAGGATAAAAGAAAGTATTTGATGACATACTCACCCTTAGTTCTATATAGAGGGACAAAATATTATTTCAGTGAATATATAAAGATGTATTATCTATGTAATCGAGGTTGATTATAGGTCCATGTATTCCTGTATTATATCATATACAACTTAGGAATACAGTTATTTAGGATTTCATATGTGTTAGGGGTGAGCAGTTGTTTTTCTATAGTTTCAACATTTCTATATTTTAACATGGTTTTATTTAATACATTACATTTTATATATTGATTATTATGGATCATGGTCATTTTTTTGATCATTTATTTTTATATTTTCTTTCTCTATATTTCATTGAGTTTTCTATAGGTAAATTCCTTCCATTTTTTATAAACTTATCATTAGTCTTTTACCCAAGGATTATAGAAGGTGGGATTTTTGGGTTTCTCACAATATGATAACTTATCCAAGAAGAGATATATTATGTCATGAGTCGAGGTACAAAATAAAATTTTTCAAATATATATTGAGATATTTTAAATACACATTTCTATTATTGTTTATCAGATCAGTTGCATTTCCCACATAACCTATCTAATGTGAATGATGTATTAAACATATATTTAGTAGGAAATTATATTTGAGAAAAAATATATATACTAACACCTGAAAGAGAATCATTTGATATTATACTATAATATGAAGATAAAAAAATAGAGAACATTGATGAAATAAAAATTTTATTTCAAAACTAAACAAAATTACTAGTTAGGGTGATATGAAAGAATAAAAAGTATCAACATGATTCGTGGGTGAAAGAAGATTATGTAAAGAAAAAATATCTGTAGATGTGGTGAAAATATAAATTTCAAAGGAAAATATTATTATTTCATGAATAATGTAACAACAAATACTTTTTCCAAATAAATAAATAAATTTTATATACAATATATTGAAAAATAAAATATTTTATTACTTCATTAACAAATTTAAAATAAGTGGTACAATATTACATTTGAATGATAAAAATAAAATAATATAATAAATGACTTTATGTTGAATAAATATTGTTTTTTGTTGCATGTTAAATATAATGCCATAGAATATCGCTGTATTGGTAAAAAAATTGAATGAATGATATATGAATCTTGTAATACCATTACTGGGAATTAAATGAATGAAATATTTATTTTTAGCCTAATTTTAATATATTTATTGGATTTATTCGAGATAATATGTCCATTTTGACACATGTGTAAAGGTTAAATTATATGGTAGAATCGGAAAATTAGAATAGTTGTGTACCTATTTCAATTGTAATTGTAACACCCCGAACCCTCTAGACTGGAGCCGGTGCAATAATTGTTATATTGACATGGTCAGATGGAATGAAAATACAGAAGGAATGATCATTTTAGTAGACTTTCAGAAACATGATACATATATGTTACTCATATTACATTGGAAAAGTTTAAAAAATACAATACATAATGAAAACTTAAAGCTGCATCCACGAGAACTCAATAAATGATCTCCTCTTTGTCACCTGTTGAAAGTAAAAAATGAATGGGGTGATCTCAAATGACCAGTAAGGGTTTCAAATAGAAGAATCATAAATAAATAATAACTGAATTGTAATCAATTTTACATAATCAATATATAATGTTGAATAATTTAAATAATCGCGCCATTAGTAAACTAAGAATGAAGCTGCATCCATAGATTTGGTCATCCTAAAAAACTCATGGATATTAATAAATAATAATGAATAAGGAAAATTAATTATAATTTTAAGTCGTGTATCTGGCATATGATACCATAATACCATAAAAATGGTTTAGTTCTGTGGGTAGAAACCCGTATGATTTTTGGAAACAAACTCGAAGGGTTTGTCGCCTTAATGATTTTTCTCATGAGAACTACCTATGCATCTAGGGGCTATAGCTAGCCCCACCCACCACTACATTTCCAAATAATTACTTATAAATTGATTCAATACATGAGAAATAAGCCTTTTCAATATCTTTATAGAGTAGGGAATACTGATTCATTAATATTTATATAGTTAAAATAACATTCCAAATAAACACTGTATGTAAAATGGTATACAGTTTAGACAATAAACATATCCATGATATGAGATTATTGATATTTAATTTAAATATAATTTCAAATTAAATGTGATCTCAAATGGGCATTAGGTAAACCACATAAGGATTATTAGGTGCACAATACAATGTTAGTCACAATAAAATAGTAGTTAAGACAATGTCCCTTTCCACAATGTAATCAGTTGAATCATATGACCAGAACATAATGATCATAAAATGAATCATTGAATAACATGAATATAAAAATAATAATTTTATTATATATACAATGTTAGCACACATATACCACATACAATAAATAAGTGGTGAACAATGAAAACCTCATAGAAATGAAAGAGAGATGAGAAACCCCTTACCTTATGCTCGAGTGTGTTCTTCGTTTGTTCTAATGACCTGAATAATCAAATTTATATTCATTAATTAATAATTCCAGAAACTCTTAAACATTTATTTGATTTATTATAAATTTACTAGGTTCATTCACGAACCATTTAATGGGTTTGAGAGGTTCAATTTTGTTTTTTTAGAAGCATTATCTTCCTTGGTTTTCATTATTCATTTACCAGCATTCATGAATGGAAGTTCGTTTGAAATGTTGTCAAACATACAGAATTGTTATTATATATTATCACTAATATTAATGTGATATAAATTATCTTATAATAATTCTAGGTTAAATACTTGAGGACGAATCATTAGTTTAATGTTTTTGATAAACACTTGGATTTAGTTGGGCAGTTTTGTATACAATGATCTTGTTTTGTATTCATTTTCAATAGTATGAGTGCATAAAGATTCCAGAACATTAATGAGATTAAATAAATATATTCTGATCTAGGTCAATCATAATAATGGTTTCCCTTCAATTAATTAAGTAGAAAGTGAAGATCAAAACTCTGCCATTCACAAAGGTTATAAATCAGAACCTCATGGACATTGATTTCGTTTAAACAAATAAAAGGGGGAGGAAGAATATTGATGATGGTTATTCAATTAACATGATATAATTCAAGTATATATATGATTATTGATTTTATAATGGGAATTTGGATAATTTATGAGAGGAGATAAATATAAAAGATATGAACTTGAAAATAAAAAACAAGTTGAGTGATCCCTTATGAAAATTCGCTAGCCTAACGGTGTAGCTTAAAATTTCATAAAATGAAATGATGGGAAAAAAAGGTATCTAATCATATTGAAATACAAATAAAATTATGAATAATACATAAAATAAAACCCCGACTTATGGGAATGTAAATTCATATAGATAACATTAAAGAAGTGTCGACTAAAAAAAGAAAAGGAAGGACTCCATTACCTTGTAGAGTAACTCCTAGATCTTCTAGGATGGAACCATGGGGGATTAAGGACACATTGGGAGACATCCTAGTGAGGTAATACCACCATATATTCTAGGATATTGAGTTTTTAATGAATGAAAACTAAGGGGGTGAGTGGGTATTTACAGTATTTAAGAGAGAGTTTTTATTAATTAAAAGGGACACCTCAGTAGCGGTTTTTTTGCAAAATCATATGCTTGACCATGGTATTTTCCCATGGTATTAGCCACTTAGGATATATCATGTAAAAATATACTATAAATAAGTCGACCATACTATTATATTTAATTATTACATTATTATGATTTCATTAAACTACCAAATACACAAAACTGTATTTTTACTATTCATGAAAAATTCATGTATTTCTGAAAAATCCAAAAAATTAACCCTAACCATTTTTTGATGTGTAGAATTTAAAAATGAATTCCATTTTTATAAAATAATTTTCCATGTATTTTTATTTTAATTTTTAAATAGAATCATTGTTAATTAAAAAAAACAATTTTTAAAGGTATAATTAGTTCTATATCACATAAAAAATCAATTAAGATCTCATTATCTTATTACATTAAAAAAATATTATCATTATTTACTATTAATAATGGTCATATTAATATTAATATTACTTTTCATAATGTAATGTTACTATTAATTAAAAAATCATGTTGGTTTCTATCTGACTCCATATGACTTACTAGTCAAAACTCTAGATAATTGTTTTTCGAAATTAAAAACATATAAGTAGAAGATTTATGTTTAATAGATAGCTTGAAACTTTTTTACCAATAATGTTTTGATTCAAAAAAGTAATAGTGCATCATTTAATATATTATATCTAAGGAATAAATCATATTTTGTAGAAACATGCAATAAAATGTTTGGGTGTTATATTATTCCCTCCTTCAGAAATTTTATCCTCGAATGTTTATGCAAAAATCCCACCAAAATGTTTTGGGAGGTTATTCTTCGTGAAATCCTATGGTTCCGATGTCTCTTCCACAATATTATTGTTTTTCCAAAGAACCATTACTAGACGAGTTTTTCAATTTTTAAATATCTACTCCCTTGTGTCAAGAATCCCAATATGCTTTTTCACATTATGACAAATCAGGTTCCAGTTCTATTTCTTTATAGGTGAGTACATTAATTGGGTCTGGCTTGTATTTATTTAATATAGAAACATGGAATACATCATGGACTTTGGAGATACTTGGCATCATTTCTAAAAGGTATTCTACAGCTATGATTATTTCTAGGATTTCAAAAGGTCTGATGTACCTGGGGATATGTTTCCCATTCATACCAAACCTTAAGACACCCTTCCATGGAAAAACATTCAGAAATACAAGATCGCCCACATGGAATTATAAATCCTTTATCCTATTGTCAGCATAACTATTCTTCCTATTTTGGGATGCTTTAATATGGGCTTTTATTGTCTCCACCATTGTCTTGGAATCTTCAATATGTTTTGGGCCTTTAATTTTCCTCTCACCAACATCATCCCAACTAGTTAGAGTTCGACATCTCCTTCCATATAAATATTCATATGAATCCATTTGAATACTATAATGGATAAAATTGTTGTATTAAAATTCCACCAAAGTCATGTATTGATCCCATATACCATGTATGTAAAGATGACAATACCTCAGTATATCTTCTAGAGTTGTAATAGTCCTTTCAGAATGTCCATCAGTTTGGGGGTGATAAACATTATTCCTACGAATCTTAGTTTTCAAAGCCTTATGGAGACTATTCCAGAATTTTGATATAAACTAAGGATCTCATTTGGAGATAATTGAAAGAGGTTTATCATGATGTATTACAAATTCATTAATATAATGTCTTTCCAGGAACTTTTGTGGTAAATCCACTCTTATAGGATGGAAATTTGATGATTTTGGGAGATGATCAACAATTACCCAAATTGCATCATTCCTTCTAGTTGTCCTCAGTAGTCCGGTGAAAAACTCCATTTTAATGTTATTCCACTTCCACATAGGAATAGTTAAAGGATTCATCACTCCTCCATGATGTTGCCTCTCTACCTTCACATGTTGACAAACTAGACACCTTAACACGTAGTCTGCAATTTCCCACTTCATATTATCCCACCAGAAATATTTCCTCAGATCTATATACATATATATGATACCCAGTTGTATAGATAAATTTAATCTATGAACATCATCAAATTGTTCCCTTCTTAGATCAGGTACTGATGGAAGACATATCTTCTTCAAAAATATCAGAACTCCTTCCTCATTCATGTAGTTTTCCAATCTCCCATCCTTAATAAAATAATTTTCCTATACAGATTCTCATCATCATATTGAGGTCTTTTTATCTTCTATAACAAGATGGATTGTCAATAATTTGAATGAGGAAAGTTGTTTCCACTTCATTAAAAATTACCATATCCATATTTAGTATATCCATCAATATAGGATCACTCTAGATCCACATTTGAGTAAGAAGTCCATGATCCTTCCTTCTTAATGCATCTGCCACAATATTCATCTTTATCGGGTGGTAGTGTATTGAAAAATTGTAATATTTTAGTAACTCAAACCATCTCCTTTGCCTCATGTTGAGTTATTTTTGTGTAAAATTGTATTTTAAACTATTATGATCTGTGTATATCTCACATTTTCACCTTAAAGATAATTTCTCCATATCTTCAGAGATAAGATTACAACTGCTAACACTAGATCATTTGTTGGATACATTTTCTAATGAGTATTCAATAGACTTGATGCTTAAGCAATAACATTACAATTTTTCATAAGGACGAAACCCAAACCATTCTTTGATGCATCAATGTATATTAAAAATCCATCACTTCTAGATGGAAGTGTCAAAATTGGATCATTGACCAATATGTTTTTTCAATTACTTGAAGCATTTTGTACAATATCTCGTCCATATAAACTTAAACCCTTTATTTGTGAGCTTGGTTAGTGGGTTATCCAGTCAGGCAAAATTCTAAATGAAACACCAATAGTAAGATTCTAAGAAAATAAAACTATGTACATCTGTTATGTTCGTTGGTCTGGGCCACTCATGGAATGCCTTTGTTTTTATAGGATCAACTAATATTACATCCATAGAGACAATATGGACAAGAAAAGAAACTGAATGAAGCCATAATTCACACTTTCTAAACTTCCAATATAATTTATTTTCTCTACGAGTTTTTAGAATATTCTGAAAATGATCCTCATGGTCGTCATATCAATTTGAGTATACCAGGATATCATCGATGAATACCAAAAAAATGTTATCAATATATTCCTTGAAAACACTATTCATTAAATCCTTGAAAACAGAGGGTGCATTTGATAGTCCAAAGGGCATCACTGTAAACTCGTAATGCCCATACCAAGATCTAAATGCTATCTTAGGAATATCATCCTTCATTACACACATCTGATGATATCCAGATCAAAGATCAATCTTCAAAAAGTATTGTGCTCTATGAAGTTGATCAAGTAAATTGTCAATATGAGGTTGGTGATACATATTGTTTATTTTAATAGCATTGATTTCCCTATAATCAATGCATAGCCTCATGGATCCATCTTTCTTCTTAATAAAAAAGACAGATGCTCCCCATGGAGAAACACTAGGTCTAATCAATCCTTTGTCACTAAACGTACCTAGTTATTTCTTTAGCTCCACTAACTCCATAGTAGTCATTATATAGGGAGTATTTGATATAGGTAGTGCATCATGAATTAAATCTATAGAGAACTCAACTTCCCTCTCTTGAAGATTTCAAGGTAAATATTCTGGAAATACATCAATAGACACTTTGACTATATTTACATATTCAATTTGAATATTTCTTTCCTCACCCATAGATATTGGGTTCTCTTCCTATCCACGAATATCATTTAATAGAGCTAATAGGGGTGGGTCTAGATAAAAATCAGATGGTGAGGCCTCCACTATAATGATAATAGATTCTACACCATTTTCAAAAATTGTAAATTCATTTTTCTTGCAATAATTCATCACATCATAATTTAACTGCAAATCCATAGCAATAATTATATCAAATTCAGCCCTTGGTATGATGATAATGTTAGAAAATAAAGCATGTTTTTGTGTCTTGTGGGGGAATAGTCGACATGCCTTTCTTTCAATGATGCATCCCCTATGATTTTTGGCTGATAACTCCTTTTTGAAATCAAATTGGACATGTATAATTTTTGTGGAAAATAGGGAAGTTATAAATGAATGTGATGATAAAGAATCAAATAAAGTGTTGGATATGTTTGAGGAAATAATTAAAGTACCTACCACCACACCATTAGGAACATCAACTTCTGTGATTGTAATCTCATATACTCTCCCTTGTTCTCTTGTTTTTAGACATTAATAGAAATGACCAATCATGTCTGTTGAGTCTTGTACATAATCGATGACATACCTGGCTAGACTTGTGATGGTAACCTCATACTCTTCAACACAGTCTAATTCCATTTGTATTAAGCCAAGGGATTTCTTATTCATTTTGGTTTGTTTCTCACGAGGGAAATATTTTTTGAAGAATATTTCCTTAAAATTCCTCCATTCCCTATCATCCATTTCTTCTTCTTCTATGGTATTCTGAATCAAGTACCACCATTGATTAGCATCATCCTTGAGACAGTATACCACTAGTACCACCTTTTCATTTTCATTGCATCTTAATGCCATGAATATCTTTTCAAGGGAAACGATGCATTGCTCAGAAACCACTGGATTAGTATTCCCACTGAATGATGGAGGATTCTTCAGCATGAAACAATCCAACACAGGTGTGGAATAATTATTCCTTACAACATGTGTAATTTTTCCCAATACGGTCATGATATGATCTGCCACAACATTTTCTGTTTTGACTTTCTCAGTGGGGAGATCCCTACCTTGAACACGAATATTGATTCCCCTACATCAATTGGATTCCATTTCTAAAAAATGGCACACGATAGATTTGGTTATGAATTGTATTGTATTGTCTTAACTTAACAAAATACTTTACATAAATTGAGATCATATGCATGGCTAATCCCATAATTAGAAAAATGGTTTCTCTGAGGAATAATTTACATTTCAATCCATCATAACGACTGGTAATGAAAATATGAATTATCCAAAGCATATCCCCGAGGACTATTGTAACCAAGATTGCATCAATGCCCATTGTTGTATACCAGGATACCCCGAGTCAAGCCCAAAACTCCTTGTCGGAGCTTCCAAACCTAGGTACATCTGTGCAAGAGCCTACTCTACCTGCCTGTATTCAGAAAGGGATGTATTTTATTGAAAGATTCACATAATATATTCCTTACCAAAATAAAAGGATATTTTTTTATGTTTATCTTCAAATACTACCTTAGTACTTTGTTCCCTACTATACATTTCCTACTCTAGTTTCCATGTTTTCTAATAAACATTCTCTAATACCAACTGTAACACCCTAAACCATCTAGATCGGAGCCGGTAAATTAATTTATATATTGGCATGGTTAGAAGGAATAAAAATCCCAATGGAATGATCAATTTAGTCGTATTTAAGTAACTAGATACCTAGATGTTACTCACATTACATTATAAAAGTTTACAAAATACAATACATAATGAAAACTAAAAGTTTCATCCACAAGAACTCCATAAATGATCTCATCTTTGTCACTTGTTGAAAGTAAAAAATGAAAGGGGTGAGATCAAATGCGCAGTATGGGTTAAAAATAGATGAAGCATAAATATATAGAAACTAAATTGTAAACAATTTGACATAATCAATATGGAATGGTGAATAATTTAAAGACTCACACCACTAGTAAACTGAGAATGAAACAACACCAATATATTTTTTCATAGTGAAAACATCATGGATAGTAATAACTGATAATTAATAAAGAGAATTATTATTAACTAGACATCATGTATTTGTTACATGATACCATAATACTGTAAAAACGGTTTAGTTCTGTGGGTAGAAACCAATCTGATTTTTGGAAACATACTCGAAGGGTTTGTTGCCAAACTGATTTGTATCATGGGACCTACTGATGCATCGAGGGTCTATAGCAGGCCCCACCAGACACTTCATTCCCATATAATTATTTATACATTTATTTGATACAAGAGAAATAATCCTTTTCAATATCCTTATATAGTAGGTTATACAGATTCATTAATATTTTTATATTGAAAATAACATTCTTAATAAACATCGTATGTAAAATGCTATACGGTTTAGAGAAATAACATATCAATGATATGAGATTATGGATATTTAATATAAATATAATTTCAAATTAAAATTTATATCAAACTTGAAGTAGGTACAACACATAAGTATTATTAGGTGCATAATACAATGTTATTGACAATAAAATAGTAGTTGTGACAATGTCCCCTACCACAATGTAATCAGTCGAATCCTATGACCAGAACATAGTGAACATCAAATGAATCATTGAATAACATAAATATAAAAAGAATCTTGTTATTATATATCAAATTTCAGAACGCATATACCACATACATGAAATAAGTGGAGAACAATGAAAATCACACTAAAATGAATGTGAGATGAGAAACCCCTTACCTTATGCTCGAGTGTGTTCATCATTTCTTTTAATGACCTGAATAATCAAATATAGATTCATTAATTAATAATTCCATAATATCCTATATATTTAATTGATTTATTATAACATTATTGGGTTCATTCATATCCCTTTTAATTGTTTTAATAGGTTCAATTTTATTGTTTTGGAAGCATTTTCTCCCTTTGTTTTCATGATTCCTTTACTCGCATTCATGAATGGAAGTTCATTTGAAATGATGCTAAACATACAGAATTGTTAATATATATTGTTAGTGACATTATTATGATATAAATGAACTTATAATGATTCTATATTGCATACATGAGGATGAATCATTAGTTAAAAACTTTTCATAAACGCTTGGATTTATGTTGACAGTTTTGTGTACAATGAACTTGTTTTGTATTATTATTCCATATTATGAGTGTGAAAAGATTCCAGAAAAATAATGAGATCAAATACATATATTATGATCTGGTTCAACCATTAAAATATTTCCATGACCCGTAATGAAGGAGAAAGTGAAAAACAAAACTATGTCATCTACAAAGGTTATAAATTGGAACCTCGTGGAAGTTGATTTCGTTTATAAAAATAAAAGTGGGAGTAAGAATATTGATGATCGTTATTACAATAAAATGATATAATTAAATTATATAGATTATACAGGAGTTTATCATTGTCATTTTGTTAGAGGAGGTTAGGAGATAAGAAGAAAAGAGATGAACATGAAAATACAAGAAAAGTTGAGTGATCACTTATAGAAATTTGGCAGCCTAACGACATCGCTTAAAATTTCATAAAATGAAATGATGGGAAAAATGGTATCTCATCATATTGAAATCCAAAGTACAGTAATAATAATACATTAAATCAAACCCCAATATATGATAATGGAAATTCAAATAGATAACATAAAAGAAGTGTCAACTAAAAGAAGAGAATGAAAGACTCCCTTACCTAGTAGAGTAACTCATAGATCTTCAGGGATGGGACCATGGGGGATTAAATATAACTTGGGAGGAATAATAAGGAGGTAATACCACCATAACTTCAAGGATATTGAGTTTTTAATTAATGAAAATTAAGGGGGGTGAGTGGGTATTTATACTAGTTAAGAGAGAGTTTTTTATTAATTAAAAGGGACTCCTCATTGGTGCTTTTTGCCAACCCATGGGCTTTCCCTTAGTATTTTCCCATGGTTCAAGAAAAACAAGAATCCTCATGTGTTAATTTAATGTAAAAAAGTCGACCATACTTTTATATTTAATTATTACATCACTATGATGTCATTAAACTACCGAAAACTCAAAATTGTATTTTTTCTATTCATGACAAATTCATGTGCTTTAGAAAAAACCAAAAAATTTACCCTAACCATTTTTCAATGTGTATAATTCAGAAAATAAATTCATTTTTAGAAAATAATTTTATATTTATTTTTAATTTTATTTTAAATAAAATCATTTTTAATTCAAAAAATCAAATTTTATTGGTATAATTAGTTCTATATCGCATAAAAAATCAAATAAAAACTCATTATCTCATTACATTAAAAAATATTATCATTATTTACTATTCATAAGGGTCATATTACTATTCATATTACTAATCATAAGGGTATGTGACTATTCATCAAAAAATAAAGTTGGCTTTATCAGACTCCGAATGACTTATAGGTCACAACTCTAGATAGCCATTTTTTGACATTCAAAACATTTATGTGGAAACATTATGTTAAATAGATAGATTATAACATTATCATATAATGTTTTGATTCAAAAAAGACTTAGTGCTTCATGAAATATACGCTATCTAATGAATAGATAATATTAAATAAGAACATACCATAAAATATTTGGGGCGTAATAGTAATTAACCCATTAGAATAATAATTTAATGATTAAAATTAATTAATTGAAGTCATGAATTAGATAAATAAAAATTAATTTCTACATAATAGATATCAGGAAATAATCCTGGTACATTACATGATTAAAAAAACAATTTATTTAGAAACATAGTTTTGCAAAAATATTATCTCATTATCAATTTATTATTTTTATTTAATATATTTAATTCATATGATTTGATCTTTATATTCAAAAAATTTATTAAAAATTATAAATAATGTTTCTAATATGATAAATATGTTATTTTTGATAACTTTTTTAAAATATAATATTTTTGGAGTAATGAATAATGTTTTTTATTTGTGTTAGTTTTTTTACCTCAGTTATTTTAAAATTATTTATCAATTTTAATAAATTTTCAATATGATCCAATATTTAATTAATTAATTAAAAATATATTTTTAAATACTTAAATAAATTTATAACCTTATAGAGTAAAGTATTTATGTCTAAAAATCCCTTTTACCATATTATGAATAGTTTTTAATGATAACATAACTCCTTATATGCTAACAATAAAAGAAAATATTTAATTTTCGTTGATTTATATCTAAAACTTAAAACCAATAATTATATTTCATATAAAATGAGTCAAAATGTTTATAAATAGATTTTAATATATTTTTTACATGTTAATTTTCCATGTTCTTCATTGAATAATTATGGAAAAAATTTCTCAAACATTACAATTGATAACAACCTCAACAGAGTATTTCAAATTTCTGAAAGGATTTCCATACATTTATCATTAATTTATTCCCTAAAATATATATTGTTTAATCACTTATATCTGTATACAGTTATGACTATATGTTTAAAAAGTGATATATAAGGTAATAGATTCATTCTCTCTCTTTTAAAATCACATTCTTCTATTATTTTTAACAATTTGAATTTAAATTATTATTTAAGTATTAATATATAATGATCATAATATTATATATGCAATAAAATATTGATAGAATTTATTATGTTATTTTACATATACTCATTATTTTGTAAGTGATTTATTAATCACAATATTTTTATATTATTGTTGAAAAGATGTTATGGTTTCTTACTAGAATTGCGATTTAGTCTTAGTGGTGGATAACTCAAAAATTTTAATTAAATAAACAAGATAAAATTACATTTTAATAATTATGAAGATCACATTTACAATGATTTAAATTTTCTTCTCATACCATTATAATACACTGGAGTGATCGTAAATCCTTTCATTGAGGATTTGATACTATTTTTTTAATATTAATTTTAATCTATTAGAGAATCTAAAAAATTAATTCACTATAATTAACCAAAATTATATAGGATTATCTAGATAGATAATTATTTTATATTTTTATCACGTATTCCCTGTATTTTGACCTGTATACAATACTCAAGGTTTAACCCATATTTTTTTATCAAATGTTGTGAATGATTAATATTATATTTAAATATATATACATAAATATTTTAATTACTATTATGGAAATATAATTGGTGGAACCTGAATTATAAATCAAATAAATATACTGGGAAATTATTAATATCTGGAGATTTTATGATATAGATTCATAGCTGTTAGAATTTTATATAAGATAGTATAATGGAAAGCCATTGTAATATGTTAATGAGAGCACAAGGATATTCTTTTCTTATGTGTTTATTATTATTTGATTCATTTATTAATAATTTTTTTATTTTTTTATTCTTATTATATCAAGACTTAATTATGTAAATTATAATCATTTCCTCATTATTCCATTATATTTATATGAAAATCATTCATTTATTTTTTTGTCAAAAAATTTCATTTAATGAGAATCCCCAATAAATGAATATGTTTAGGAGCTATAAAAAAGTGATATATCTATTATAATTGGGATATTATATACACCCAATCTATAAACACGCATTATTTCAATCTTTTTGTTTTATATTTTAATCAAATAAAAATGTGTCTAGAGGTATTGATTGATTGTATGATTAGGCATGAAAATGCATTATTATAAACATAAAAAACATTAGTATTTTTTTAAATTATGATAGTTATCCAAACTCCTATAGATCATTTAAATAAGATAGCATTCCCCGAGAAATTATATAAATAGAAAGGATGAGATTGAAATCCCAATATGGGAAAAAACATTGAAATAAAGTATTATATTAGAGAGAATAGTAATAAGAATATATAATAAATAAAATGACCATAATAATGGAAACCTGGAACAAAGAAATGAATTGTAAGGATCGTGGAATAATAGAATGCATCGAAACCATATAATACATGTCATCAGGGACATAATTTCTGGATCACTCGCAAGACTATAGTAATAATGTGGATGCAATCCCATAATAAATTTGGTTCACACCCTAATCCATTACATAACCTCTCATGAGACCTACAGATTTACCCAATGAATTAGAGTGGTATATGATTACGGTTCCACGCACCAGAGAATGAAAATAATCTGTATGTGTTACCTATGAGGATAATAAACTATAAAAACCCAATCATGATCAAACCATTGAGAGAAAAGTGTCTACAATAATTCTGATTCTAGGTATTAATGAAGGTAACATAATAAAGACTCAAAAGAGAGGAATGAATTAAATGGTTTTTAACATTAATAATTTAAAAAAGGACTTATTCATTGAATAAGGATTTATATTGTATAAATTAAAAAGAAGGATATCCGAGAAGAAATAATAAAAACAATAAAAATGGGTTATTATTTATGAAATAAATAGAGGATATTTCAATTATAAAGAGTAATTATGGTATTATATAAAAACAAATTAAAAACTAATAGGTTCATTCATGAAATAATAAAAAACATTAGATGATATATATGATTTTAACCATTTTAGTGGTGATTTGTGACATTTTACATGAAATAGAATAGATCCCATAAACGAGTTTTACATTAATGTTGGAATTTAGAAAGGATCAATTTAAAATTATGACCCCAATAATGAAAAACATATTAATATAGTTAAATATGTGTGGTATATTTTTGAAAAAATATATTATGTTCATGAGTATTTTTTTATCTAAAAAAGAGAAAAATAAATATAACTTGTAATTTAAATGTAATGAAGGTTGTACTACATATACCATAGCTTGTGATTGAATGTTCTATACAATTACATGTAAAATTCTTGAAAAAATTAAATAATTCATAAAATATAAATCAAAGAACCTTATTCATGATTAATAAATTATCTAAATCCCATTTATTATCCTTTTTTATCTGTAATATTTCTTTCTCTAATGCAGGTTAACTGGTATCTTTAAAGTAATTTCTTCATCATAATTTTTGGAATTAGGTTATAGTTTTTATAAATTAACACCATGATCTATAGAAAAGTTTTTGTTTATTTCCACTTTCTTCAATAATAACAATAATTATTTTGATTCAGATGTTATTCTGGAATAGATGAAAATTGAGAATGGTTCTTTGATAAGTTGATATAAGGTGGTTAATATTACTATAAATGATTTTTTTAAAATTTAATATAAATTTTCTAATATTTTAATTTCATAATATTAATAGTTTCATATAATTAATTCTATTGCAATAAATACATTTTAAAAGGTATTCATTTTTTATGGTTATGAAAAAATGATGTGTGTCATTATATAGAAGTGATAGCCTACACATACCAAGAAAATTCATTCAATATTCATAAAATACAAAGGGGGTATAAAAATACAATAAATATATTATCAAAATATTAATAATGTTATTATAAATATAAATTTTCATTAAATATCATTTTTTTCACCATCTATTTAATTTTTTTTATAAAAAATAAATATTCCATTTATCGAGAGACTTGTACAAATAAACACATGATGTTGTGTTAATTTTCAAAAAATATCATGGATGATAGAATAAAATTTTAATTAAATTAGTATTATAATACTTCATCATAGTAAAAATTTTATGTGATCAAAATATCAAGTATTGAGGGTAATATATTGGTGTAGAGGATGAAAAGACCAAGAAAGTTGGTTTTAGAGTGTTACAACTCACATAAAAATTTTCCATTTAGTAAATTTTTATGGCTTTATAGATTTATTTTTTTTTGAAAAAATATCCAATTATGTCTGAGGGTGTTTAAGAGAAACTAAGGAATATTTTTTAAAACCATTTTTTGGTAATGGATTTAATGGAGGGGAAGATGCGAGATCCTTAATAAGTTATCAATGTTGAATTCTTGAAAACTATCATAAATTTTCACTAATTCTGTTACATTAATTTATGAAATATGGTTTAGAAATAGAAAATAATGGTTTTGGAAATATATAATATTTATCCTCCATCCAAAATCCAAATTCACACATTTTTTCCATATATATTTACCATTTTCATTATTTTTAATAACTTGTATCATAATTTACCCATATTGTGGTTAATCCACATTCACCCTTGGAAACTAATTTTATTATAAAATATTAACATTGAAATTTGTTAATAATTTAAACATAATAATTTCAAATATTTAAAAAATTATATTATATGAAATCTCTAATTAATATAGATTGATACATTTATTATTAACACATGTAACGTGTAAAAACAGTTTCTTGATATGGTTGTTTTTAGGAGAAGATGTAATTATGGGATAAAATTACTAACATTTCCAATTATCCAGAACAAAATTTGATTTCATGTTAATCTGATACTAAATTATGCATAAAAACTCTTAACTAATTGAAATTACGAGAAATTTTTTAAATATATAATTACAATATTATGATTAATCATATTATTTAAAATTAAATAAATATATGTATAAAATATATAAAATTATTCCTAATATATATATATATAATCAATTAAACGGTTTTATTTTGTTCTATATATCAGTTATATACTGATAATGTAATAAAAGTTACTATGTTAGAAAAAATTATATTTCTTTAATTTCATCTAAAAGTAAATTATTTTATAAAAATTACTTAAAATATCAATAAGTTAATATTTCCATGATAGATAATTTTTTTCACTTTTTAAAATTTATATCCCAAAATTTATTTATTTTATTTTAATACAAAATTATTAAATATAGTGAATTAGTCTTTTATAGGAATGAATTTTAGAATATTAACTATATTTTCCTTTACATTATTAATTATTATAGTTTTAAGATATTATTAATACAATAAATAATTTTTTTTAATATTCAATCATTAAAACCATTATTCATTAAAATTAAATTCCCATATATTGGAAATACATTTTTTGGAATACAGTAAATTGAAAAAATATGACCTTTTGAAAAAGTGTAATTTTTTTTATATCTAAACATATAAATTTTATTATTTCATATGGATATAATCCTAATTCCTACAAACATAAACTCAACTTATATTAAGGTATGGAATAAAAATCATATAATCTCTTGTCATACTTCTAGGTGGTGGTTCAACTGGAATAGATCTTATGGAAATCTCTGTGAGCTTAAACTTCTCCCACATATAGCTTCACTCACACTATAATTTCTTAATATTGGATTCAACATGGTTAAATAAAAATGTTATATAATATACATCCCCTGCTAGGGATGTCAAATTGGCTTCATTAAGAATATTATGCATATACATTCCATTTCATAGTACTTTTCAATTATTTTGTTGATAAGGATTCATCAATTTATACCAACAAATTTAATAGTTATTTTTTAATTATCATATTTAATAGTCAATGTATATAAATTGCATTTTTTATTTTAGTTTTGTAGAGAATTAAAAACACCCAATTTAATAGATTACTTATTTAAGGAGAATATATATTGTAAAATATCATGTCATTACAAAGGTAATATTAAAATAATAGTTGAATTATTTTTTTGTTATATTTCATGTATTACATTTTTGGGAAATTCAGTCACACTACCATCTTGAAGATTAAACATAATAATCATTGAATCAGAAGCACCCACCACTAACATCTATAAATAATATTTCCTACCTGATAAATGTATTATGGAATCTCAAATGTGATTATTTCCACCACACCCAAGGATCACAATATTCCAAACTGAGAATACATTGCATTGCAACCACTATAAACATTAAATTATTCTCATAGTTTTTATCACAATGTTGTCTTTAAAAAATATTATATTTATGAAAAAGGAACAAAAATAACAATTAACTTAAGATTAATTTCTTTGGACCTTACACCATAATCTATAAGAGAACACACTACATTTCAATCAATAAAAAAAACCAATTTATGATTTAAGGAGAACATGATCCGGAACCTACATGGATTAATGGAATGTGTTTATCCTACTCCATCCTTTCAAAACTCTTATTAACGAACTACAAATTTTATGACCAGGGAGTGGTGGAATGTAAACCCTCTCTATGGCCAATCTTTTATTTCTTCTCCATTAAGTTTTCTAAGCTCTCAAACTTTACCTTCCAACCTTTAGTTGTAGGCATTATGACACATAGAAGATCAAATTAAGTGTAACATGATACAAGTAATTATACCTCAAAATTCCTTATGGGTTTAATTTTTACAACTATTTCAAAGAAATTTTTATATTCATTGTATATCAATATTTTTCCACAAAAAAAATCTGATTTCCAATAGGATCATTAACCATGAATTCCAAATCTAGTAGAAATTCAATGAATATATTATGCATTATATGGTGACACATATGTTTCAAATTCCCTCACATGGTTATTAATATCATAATTTCAATTGATAATATAACATATACTAACATAAAACATGATGTACAATGTGATTGCAATCATGAATCAATCTATTTTCCAATGTGTATCTTATAGTGAATTAATATCTTCAAATAAAAACGATTAACCATAAAATATTTATCACACATAAACTAACAATACATTACAATATAATTATGTATACATGTTAATCCCCAAAATTTCCCACAAGAATATGAATTTATACACTTTCATAAAATCCAAATTTATTTACATACAAAATAATAAAATCAATTCATACGTACTTTTTAGTGACCAAATAGTATACTTACATGATTATGATTATTCGGTTCAGAATTGATATTCCAAAATTCTTGATCATGATATGGCATTCCCTAAATCACAAATTATTTTTAATTCCTAATTGGAATTAAATCCAAATTATATACTACTAAGAATCATCTTAAATTATTAATGCCCTATAAAAATATTTCATATACCCTGTCGACCCATTTATTACCATAGCCTATCTAGCATGTGTAATTTGAGAGAAACAAGTATATAAAATAGAAAATATAAAACTAAAACTAACCTCAACTGAAAACATTTAACTTCTATAATTTATAATATAAATTAGATTAATTAAATCTAAATAAAACAATAAAAAATTTAATAAATCTACATGATCTCATTTTAACCCATATATTTCTAATCCTGATGTAATCTTTCATGGACCCACACCCCTAGTAGTGGATCTTCCATGACATTAAATTTTTTCTAAAATAAATTACAATAGACTTAAAGGACATCCAAGTCTTTATCATTAGTCTTTACATGAAAATATATATATCCATATATATGCGTTGTACCACTTCTGGCATTAGAGATAGTCATGGTGTAATTTCTAAATACATTAAAAGTGATTGAATAAAAATAATCCATCCTTAATTATAAAAAAATTTTATAATAAATTAAACTAAATAAGAATAAACATATAAAAATTAAATAGTATGATAATCCCAGTGAATAATTCTATTATAAATACCATTTAACACTATTCATATAACTCACAACTAAATTAATTGGTGAGGCATACTATAGATGCATGTCATTCTTCATTTATCTTATAAATGATTCTTCAGTTATAAATTTAATGTAAAAATATATTCTCCATAAAAAAACATGTCTTATTAATTTATGTACTCAAAAAATTTAAGGAATATCCTCCATCACATAATCTTAGTCATACACTATTTATATACTCCCATCCAACAGACAATATTTTAGTCCAATTTATTTCACTATAGTTTTTCTTTATGAATGATTTAAAAATCATTTGACATGTATTAATGAATATAAAACACTCACATATTCACCCCCTCATCAATGATTGTATGAATTGATATGACTCCAAGAGAACAACCCAAAAATTCCATTGATTGATTGAGAAATGCCTCTTCCTTTTAAAAAAAAATACCAACCCCTTCTTCTGATGGACACACTCTATAAAATATTCTCACTCCATTTGTCTGATTTTTAGGAACACCGCATAAAAATATTAATTTTTCAATCACTTATCAAAATCATTTTATCAAGTCCACAATTCCACAGACCCCTTATTTAAAATGTGTAATTATTTTGACATAGAACAATCCTTCCTAATAAATTTATTTATAATAATGATCTATCTCTCACACGTTATACAACCATGTTACAACTTGATGAGAATTCCACAATATCCAAAAATCATTATCTGATTTTCTAGTTGATTCTAAAATCTAACATTCTATTGAGAAAAATCATATGGCACTCCTTTCTTTCATTCCTTACCTAGAAGAAACCATAAAATATTCAAATAATCATGTTTACTCCTAAAATATAAAATATCAAGAATAAATACCTTGTTACCTTTTGTGATATTGGGTGTTGAGAATCCCAAATAAAAATATCATAAAAAAATAGGTGGTGAACGTTTGTGTTAATAATATCTACCCCTCTCATATATGGAATTTTTGGAACAACTCAAACATATATATTCTACGAATAAACCATATTATTCCAACATCCCATAAAAAAATAAACATTTCCTTCTACAATTCATGATGTGAAAAAGTGGAACAATATGAATTTCTATGACTTGAAACATCCATAAAATTAATTAAATTCGTTAATTACCTTCAAGGTGGTAATTTAATATTTCTTTTGGATCATGCACTATTTAACATGGATGTATCTTCTAGAATATACCCTATTTGTTCATTTATGGATTATATTTTTCTAAAAATAATTTTTTAAAATTCACTATCAATGAAAATGAAAAATTATTTATAACCTGAAATGATAGTTTCCACTAAATACCTATTCATCCACCATAAAATAATGAAAGAAGACTATTCTAATTACAGCTCTATCCTTCAGAATCCATTAGCTTCATTTAAATCTAAAAGAATTAAATATATGTAATGTATTCTATATTTTTTTAGCATCGATAAAACTAATTTCATAATTTAACTAAATTAAATATCATTTCATATAGCCCAGTATTCATATAGGGCTTTTGATATACCCAAATACATTAGAACTACAACTACCCACCATGTGAGCACAATCCCAAAACATATTAAACCACTAAATCAATGGAACCTAACAAATTCTTATCATAATGTTTGGAAATTGTTTGTACAACATAGTATAATATAGTAGTTATACCTAATTATTCTTTCAAAAGGGAGTGCATGAAAAACAATTTGCCAATTTTTGTTTAATTTTATTAAAAAAAATATTATATTTGTTTGAGAAATTTAAAACCAATAGTATTTTTTATTTATTGATTTTAAATTAATTGAGGCAAGATGGTGAACATAATGGATTTTCAAAAAATATCCCATTTTTGTCCACATATTTTAGACATTCTTTATCTAATGACTAGTAAGATAAATATTCCCCTTTTGATTCATATCTCACCATTAAGATGATTATATTGATAATGTAATCATTAATAAGATCTAAATTGGTCTACCATCATTATTATGTGTGTGAAATTATAATATGATTTTTTCAAAAATCAATTCAAGACCAAATCAGGAATTTTTATTCCCTAATTATTGACAATCCCCATCACAATTCCTCGCACATGCTGGAGATCACAAAAGACTCACCACAAAACTGTATTCTATTCTATCACAAAGAGCTTGGATTTTTGTGGATGTATATATTTCTAATTAAACAAGGGTGTTGAAATAAAAATAATTGAAACCTTGAGATGTGGAATTTAGAACTATTAAAATATTTAACAATTGATTTCATTTGGATGAAGAAAAAGGGAAGGTTTAATTCCACTAAATGTACAAACTATAACATAACAGTTGGTAAATCATTCTCTTTTCCTCATCAAACACAAGAAATAACCTTATATGGATGTGAAAGATGGGTGATTTTTTAGAGGGGAGATTAATTTGGATGAATAAAATAAATGAATTTTAAAAAAGGCAAATAAATCCATTTCATGCCATATTAAAAAAGCAACCCCCTCGCTGAGTCATCCCAATAAATCCTTAGATGTCATCATATTTAAAGGTATAGATTATTCTTGTGGTTCCATTAATATAGAAATAAAATCAGTCTGGTTCAATCCTAGTGTGCATTAGATATATAATAGGTGTGAAAGAACCAAATATCACTAAAAGAATAAATTTTTTGGGTGTATCTAAATGTTTCACATTGTGTAATTTATTAAGGATGTGAATTTTTTGGGATGAAATATTTATAAATTTTTTCATGATTTGACATCAATTACTTTATTTAGTCCATCTTCACACCTTGAATGGAAATCACAAATCATAATGTGCAGGATAAAACCTCCAATTTCTAAAATATTTCATGTTGTGAATAGTTGATTCATGATATAAAATGGGTGGGAAAAAAATTTGATGCATTGTTACAAGGATTTTTGTATTTGTTGCTTGACTTTTATTCTTTCATGTTACACATAATGAATTAATTACATGATGTGTAAAATTTATTTCCATGTTTTTCTAACAAATTATACTTGTTTATTTATTTCTAATCTAGGGGATCAACCATCAATTAATACATGGATTCACTATAGCTTCAATCCTTTTTATCAAATTTAGTTTCATGATATGCCACTTCCTCGCACCATGGTAAGTGTTTACAACTCATTATTTGTGTTTAATTATTTTTTAAATTAATCTAACACTATATCCTTAAAAGGAATATGAAAAAAATTAAATATAAATAATATTAATTATTCGATGTGTATAAACAATATGATTTATATTAAAATAATAAAAAAAATATAGTTCATCCTAAAACATTAGACATCTAATGATACTCTAAATTCCACAAATGAAAATATACTCATTATATATATTTAATATATTCCATGATGCAAATTATTGTTGAAATTATGTCCCACCACTAACCAAAAGGCAATTCTCTAAAACATTTAAATCTGAACCACCCACCGCCTACTATTAGAAGTAATATTTTGGACCAAAAACTAAAAACAATAACTCATAGTTATTTTGACATCCATGAATCTCTATAAACCCATGTACCAAAATTTGGATGTATTAACACCATATAAAATTTTATGAATTCAACATTTTTCTATTTCCACCAACATCATGGGCTCGATATTATTGTTTAGTAACAAATTAAAGAACAAAAATAATAACATGAAAAAGTAAAAACACGTGCATAAAGAACAAAATTAAGGGTTTTATATCATAGTAATACAGTTGTAGGAAAATAAATTGTGATTTATTCAATGAGTAAAACTCATTTCATTTAAAATGGAATATATTAATAGAACCCTTGATATATCAACATCAGTTTAACTCTAAGAAATTTCTCCGATAAACTCATCTATAAGTGATACCATTATGATGACCCATTATAACATCCCATAATTTTATCAATGGAAATTATATTCCTATGATTATTTCATATATTATAAATCACATAAAATAACATAGAGTACACTATAAATGAATTTTAAATGATTAATGAGTAAAATAATATTTATTTTATGAAATTGGGGATCCTATCCTACTGGAATATTAACACGGCCTTTCCAATGTTATTATGACCTTTAGGAATTGTAAATTGGCCAATGGAATAATAACTTCACCAATTATTGTATATTTAAAATTTAATCATCTTGTAAATTATAATATTATATAAATATATCATAGTATATCTTTATATTTTTTTAAAAATTATTAATTAAGTGTTGGTAATTTTGTATGTAAAAAATATTTAATTATTATTTTATAGTTAATATAATTATTTAAATTAAAATTTATTTGCATAGAATAGATTCATAAAGTATCTTATTTTTTTCTTGTTATTATAAATTATAATTATGAGACCATATTTATTTTTTTCAAATTATTAAAAAATCAGTTATAATTTTGAAAGCAGTATTTTTCATATAATTGGTGGTTTTAAATTAAAATTAAATTTCTAATATTTAAAAAATTATTTTCTTAAAATGGTTGTAATTTTTGAAATCTAAAACCTTAAAACTATTATGGTGAATTTTTTATAATTTTATAAAAAAATTAATGTTTGGTGAATTATAAAATATGTTAATTTATGATAAAGGATTAATACATGAATTTATTGGGTCATAGATTATGTACGGAAAATTTTAACACAAAATATCAAAATAATATGTAATATTTTAATATATTTAGTGAAAAGTCTTAAACTACTAAAAGTCTTGTGTGTAAATAATAAACTAATGAATAATATAATGAGAAAACACTGTTTTCATCCCCTATAAATACCACCCCTCATCACCTTTACTTCTCACTCTTTTCAATATTTAAGCCTTTTTCATGTACCAAAAAATAATTATCCCAAGACGATACCCCAAATTTTAAAGCACTTGATATCATCCAAATAATAGACCCTTTTATCTGTGTAGGTTCTCAATGAGAAGAAATTCAAGAGGTGAAACCCACTTCATTACCTTTTAATTTATCTACAATTTTAAATTTTTTCTTATTCTCTCCTCACCCCACCTATCCAAGTGGAAGGATAACTCTATTATCTTTTATATAATGAAATTTTATTATGTAAATGGAATAATTCATATAATAATCTCTTCTTCTATTCCATTAATCATAAAAAGAAAATATTGTCCATGTTTTATCGGCTAACTACAATTCTTGAAGATTCATTTTTATTCTTAACTAACTCCATCAAGTACTATTAAAAAATAATCATTAGGGTTAAATAATATTTTATCATATATATTATAAGTTATATTACACTAGGAAACAAATATATAATCATGATTTTCACTAAAATGATACAAGATTATTATTTTCATAATATTATCTAAATAAATTTTATATTTTTCATTGACAATTTTTATGACAATTTTTCTTCGTACAATATAAATAAATGAAATATAATAGAAATTAAACATATTTATGTTAATTAATAACATATAATTTCAATTATGGGGAATCATTCCTATTATCTATGAACATCCATTCTCATATTAATTTTAACCGATCATGAATGTAACGAAACCGAACACTGCCAAACTATGAAATTAAACTCTATAAATCAACAAAATCCAATAAATTGAAATAATTAAACTATAATGATTCATAATAATGAATAAAGGTCTATTTATTTTTAAACTAATTAATTGATTTTTATTATCAAGGATATTAAGATGAATAAATTATTAAAACATAAGTTCTGGGGATCCAGGTACCTAACTCTCTTTCTTCGGAATTTCTATATTTCAATAAATATTCTGTATAGAAGTTCCATTATTTTTCTATAAATATCATTTATTTTCCCCTTCATTTTTCATGTTATATACATGATTCTAATATTTTTATAAGGAAAATAAAAAAAATTCCAAAAATAAATCATCCCTTCAAGAAAGAAATCTTTTACCTCCGATTGGATTGATTCTTCTTCAATAAAAATTTATTCCAATCATATTATTCATGTTTTATCTTTAGTACTCCATATATTATACATTTATATTATATAAAATTAAAAAAAATCATTTCCAGGGATTATTTTTTCTCCAGGATTGATATATGATCTGTATGGAATGCATGATACTGTAAATATTATGATGTGACATGTTCACCTAGAATAATATAGCACATATAAATGTTTTGATGTGATCGGTGAGCACAATATTATATAGCACTCCAATTTATAGAGTAATTTTATGAAGCTCATGATATAATGTAAAATATTCATAAAGACGATGCTATGTTTGTTCACTATTATGTGTGTTATTTGAACAATAATACATGATGTTTCATCATTATTCAGTTCTACATTCCATGACATGAACTATTGTTTCCTTGAACAATTATGATCATTATCCATTTCTTATTTAATGACGACAATTATTATTCAACCAATGATTCATTTCTCTTATTCATTTTTTACTGGTCTTTTATCAAACACATTTTATTATTGTATATCCACAGGTAAATAACTGTACTATGGATATCATTAGGTTCAATAAGAATCTATATAAAAAAGAATTAATTAATTTTTTTTAATTATGTAAAAGTTATTTAGGGTACAAATTTTTCCAGGAAATGAACCCTCTGGATACTGTTTTTGTATCACTATTATGTTTTTTATATTTAAAATAATGTAATAGTCATGAAAGAAAAATAAGGGTTTTTATTTTTGGTATTATAGAATCTATTATCTAATTTGGAATTAGGATTAGAGAACCTTAGTTTAAACCCATTACATGAGAATATGTATATATATGAACATAAAAAGCCTGTTTTGGGATAAACTAAACATACGTCTCAAATAAAAATTTACGCCATAGTTAATTTAAAAATAATAACATATTTTTATTCATGAATTTTGGAATTATGATATGTTCTAACAATTTATATTTTAGAAAATTGTGGGATTCAGGAAAAACTAGGCCATCAACCCATGCAACAGAAAATGCAGTGATTGCTAGAATGACATCCCTAATGCCATGGGTTGTGGTGTTCATAATTTCCTAGAGATTCTTTCCCCGATATCGTAGGCTATGAAAAATAAGCTAAATAATGTGGAACATCTTCTTTTAACTATGTGGGAGCATCTAGATATTGACTCATTATTTAAGTAACGACCATCAACATTTAGTGTATCTTATAATCCACTAACCATGTAACAATAGGTCAACTAAATTTATAATATTTTTTCTATGCATCCCTTTTCAGTGATTTAGAAGGTGATTTTTATTTTTTATCATTTAGATAGAGAGGGATAACAATGGGGGTCATTGATTAAGATAACTAAATTGGGGGAAGAAATTGAAGAGATCAAGTGGGAAAACATTAATATAATTCTTCTTAATAAGTATTTCCCCCAAAATCTTCACAAAATTATGTAGATTGAATACAAAAAGATTATAAAAATGAAATGGATATATATTATGGCCTATAAAAAAACTTCTCATGTCATTCAAATTACACATCATGTTTTGTTATCAATATTGATAGAAAAATAAATATACTATTTTGTGGATTTAAGACACCTTATAAAGGCTACCTAAACTAGTGACATTTTTAGTTATGAAGAAGTTGTTTAATGTTCTATCAAATTGGATATATTTTTTATAGAATGGTCCCATATGGATGTGGTGATATTGAAAGAAATATCAAGTACAATATATTGATTTAGTGAGAATGGTGTAATGAAATGTCAACCAACCACATGTAAAAAATGTGGTATGAAGCATTATAGAAGTTGCGTCAATGGGATAGGGAAATAATATTTGTATGGAAGAAAAGGACACCACGGACATGAACGTATTAGATACATGATAATTTAGGACATAGTGATGGAGGAATGGGAAGAACCACCCATGGTTCGATACATCAACTATATGGAACTAAGGAACTAAGAAATCGAGTCAATAAAAACACGAGTCCTCTAGGTTAATTTGTGTCATTATCCACCAAATCCATGTGATAAAGGGATGTATTATTATATCACTACTACTAAAGTGGATACCAAAAATGTTTTGGTGACAAGTATAATGGTTATTTATTTGTGAATAATGAACATACTATTTTATTTTTATTCTATGATTTCATTAATATCTTCTTTTTTGAGAAGAACTATTCAAACCCTACCTAAAAATAAGAAGGTTGAGTTATATTTTTGAAAATAATATTGGAAAATTATTTCACTAAAAGTGTATAAGTCCCCCATGGTTAATGTTTATAGAATTAAACTCCCATTAAATAGTCCTAAATTATTTAGTGAGACTGATTTCATATTCATCATGGATTTTTTATCTTTATACGAAGCCAATTTCAAATTTTAGCAAACGATTATCAATATTAACATCCCAATGAATCCTCCAATAATATGAAATTTTAAGGATGTGGATGAATCTTCTTTTCAAACATCATCATGAGTGTGGATATTACTACCTTATATGAAATAATTTCATTCTCAAATGATTGATGAAAAGGAGGGAATGAAGATAAAATAATTTCCCGTACTGAGGGAATACAATGATGTATTACTTATATAATATACTAATATTTCTCAAGATATAGAGGTTCTATTCTCTTTATTTTATTAATGGGTCAACACCTATATCAAATAAACCTTATAAGATGGCCACCATATAGTTAGATGACCCGAAGAAGCAGTTGCAAGTGAATCAATAAAATGGATTTATATACCTGAGTGCCTCAACATGGGTTAACTAGTCATTTTTGTAAATAAGAAGGATGTATAAATGACTATATTTATTTTTTTATCATGAGATCAAAAAATAATGATAAATAAAAGTAACCCCTAGCACAAATAGATGAATTATTTGGTCCACTACTTGGGCGAAAGAATTTCTCTAAGGTATATCTTTAGTTGGGAATCCCCAACTAATAGTGAGGAAGGAATATATTCCTAATATATATGTTAAAATGTGGTATTGGAACTATGAGTTCATGTTTATACCATTAATAATAACTAATGCATCATCAATATTGATGGAAAAAATGAACAGTGTCTTTAGATATTACCTCGACAAATTTTTATTAGTCATTATTGATTATATTCTGATATAATCCAAGAGAAAGGAGGAAAATTATGGGCATTTGAATACAATGATAATTTCATTGAAAAGGGATATACATTTAAAAATGTAAAATAAATGTGAGTTTCGTGTATCGGATGTTAAGTTACCCTAGTAACCTAATAACAGAGTTGGTCCTAATAATCCTAAAGGGTGTTCCTAATCCCCATGAGGTGGTGAATAACACCTAGAATCATAAAACAAGAGTGGGAAAAAAATTTCATAGAAACAATGAATGAAATATAACATGAAATTACTCATATAAGAAAGAATCCACTAGGAGAAGTTTACCAGAATTCAAACATGAATAAAACTACACAAAGAACTCCAAATAAGTACATGAGAAAATGGAAAGAACATCCCATGTCCCAAAGGATATATCTCTTAGTGTCTATATATCAATATCTAGAAGAACATCCACATTGGGATTTTCCCTTTATTAATCAAGGAAGGTTTCAATATTTAAACATGTGAAGGCTCAGGTAGTGTGTGGGATAAAATCCTACCAGGGTCTTACAAAGGATTCCATAATAGATGCCAACATCTAATTAACCTTATAAAGGACGTTCAATTTTTTAATAAATGATTTTTTAATTTTTAAATATTATTTATCAAGATGATGATTTACATTCCAAAATATGTAATATAATTTAAATAATGGAAATACATAAAAAATGGCATAAATAAAAAAAATTATATATAAAAGTATGTATAAATTGGATGGTATGTAAATATGTTAACAATAATGGAATACATTAATTTGAAATTTTAACAAGCATGATATATTGACATATACCAAAAAAGGTATGACAGTCCCATTCTATAGATACACCACACTCAAGAGGAAATGGAAAATATGTACATACTCCCCCTTTTTATTAGTCTATAGAGGGATTGTACCATTGCCTAAGGGTTGTGATGTGGTGATATAATGTTTCAAAAGATTGTAAATCATAATGTGTTGTCCAAATTACACACTAACTACATATGTCCTTCACATGGTCTAGTAAAAATACAATTATTTTGATTTATTTCATGAAACCTAAATATAATATTCATCCCATTTTACATTTAATATATTCCCATTTCCATTCAAAAATAATTACCTGAGGTTTTAATAAAAAATATTCTATTTTCCCAAGAAAGAACCCAAAGGTTCCTATACAAACTATTTTAAACCATTTTGATCAAATAAAATTAGAAATCAATTTCGTCAAAACAATTTCAACAATTTTTCATACAACTAATTTCTCCATTTAAATTCCATAATTTTAACTTCCCCAATTTCCTTCAATTTCTCAAAAAAACCACATTTTTGTAGAAAAATGGGTTCTTCCAAATTTTGTTCCAAAACCAAATTTCGTAAATCAAATCCCCCAATACATAGGAAATGGATTTTTAATAACTCAATTAAAATATTCTTAATGAATAATATTTTAATGAAAATGAATGATGTTACATCTATCAATTCATGTTATATAAATTTTGGCCACCTTAATGTAACCACCTAACTTTCACGAAAACACAATGCCAGCTATGGGAAATACCAACTACAATGAAGGAGATTAAGATGTTGGATCTCATCCTAGAAATAGGATTAAAAAACACATTCTATCGATACATTAATGGAAAGATGATCAATTAATGTGAAAGGATTAATAGTGAATGTGGCTAAGAGATAAAGAAAATTATTACCTGAGAGGGAACACCTCAACCATAACAAGAATCAACAACTGATCAATACAAATTAGATGGGTTTGAGGGCTCCAAAATCTCCTGGGAATAGATCTATTGTGGTTATTTATGAATAATGGAGAGAATTAAAAGATTAATAAGGTTTATTCATGTTAAAACCCAAAAATAATAATTTACATGATGTGTAACTCAACTACTAATTTTGTAGTTTAAAATTCCCAAAATCACTGAAAAATTGGTCACCTATTGATAAAAATATGATTTTATTATCAATTGAAATTAGACATTACGTAACCACATTACATAGTGTGTAATTCTCAATCAATCTGTAGACGAAAAATTTATTCTTGCTTAGAATCCAAAAAATATTCCACTTCATCATTATAGATATCCTCCAAATTCATCCTTGATTATACCAAGACATTGAAAATCGAATACACATGACATGATTTGAAACATACCTGAAGAAATTAAAATTATATGTCACACCCTCCCCATAAAAATATTTATGTCCCCATAATTCATATTATGATAATTTCTTATCAAAAAGGTGAGGCCTCTTCTCCCTCATTAGTGACATGCACTCCCATGCCTTGTGATTATTAGAACTGTGTAGCAATAGCACTTGTACCAATGGTATCTCCCTCCCATGAAGAACCCTGGTTTTAGAATCAACTATCCGGACTAGTTGTTCAGTCATTGATAAATCATGACTAACCACAACATCACTTCATTTAATCACATTTGATGGATTAGATAGATGATTAGGGAGTATTGATACATGGAACCAGTCATATATCTATGTCATATTTGATTGAAGCACTATCTGATAACCCATTTTTCTCACAATCAAAACAACCTCAAAAGGTCACCCAAAATGATGATAAATTTTCCCTTTATTTCCAATACATCATTAACCCAAATGATGTGAAACATTCATTAATATAAGGTCCCCAACAAAGAGTGCAAATTTTCTTTTATGAAGATCATCATAAAAATTATAATTACTATAACTATGAAAATTATCTACATTTCAACTGATTTTTTGGGGCTATCTCTTGAACTATTTTATGTCTAAATAAGGATATTTAACCCTTTATCATCCATAAAAATGGATATATTCATGGTGTGACATAGAGGGCCACAAAAAGATCTATTCTAATCATGGACTGGTAACTATTATTATTAAAAAACACAACCAATACAAAGTGATCATACAAAGATCCACCAATTATTAGAACACAAGAGTGAATCATGCCCCAAAAATTTTGATAGTTCTTACTATATATCCATTTGACATTGGATTTTAGGCTATACTCAAAAATAATATATATACATGTGCCTTATGTAGGCCTCTCCATGAAACAAGATGTGAACCAAGGATATTTATTAGAAACTATAGAAGATTTAACCATGTATAATCGAAAAATCACTTTCAAATAGTGATTTCTCAACACTTCAACAATCGTCGTATCACGAATGGGTATAGGGTGTGTTAAATTGATAAACTGATCAATCAAAAACCATATCACATTTTTTTTATTGGTTATGCTGAAACCCAACCACAATATCCGTAGAGTTATCACCACACATTCATGTAGGTATTGGAAGTGGTTAAAGAATAATCAATGGTTTTTGTTTCCTGACCATAACGTATTAGCACATATTACAACGAGAAAAAACATAGTAATACCCTATCTCATACCTATCACAAAATATATTGGGATATCTCATATAATAACTTCATGGATCCTAGGTGCACTACCCACTACGAACTATGGAAATCCACCATTACAGGTTTTCTTTCAATTGATGTCACCAAAAAATTGTTCTGAAATCACAGAATAAGATTTTTATGGAACAATCAATCATGAATGGTCACCCCAACATTAAGAGAGTCTCTAATTCTGTGAATAATCATGAGGATGAAGTTCCTAAAAATAAATTCTACAAGAGAAGATGACAACTAAACAATAGATAAATAATCCTCATTGCATGATTCCCAAACTCCAATATGAAATTGTGCAATGATAGATATCATGTTCCATACTTCTAATAATTTTTGTCAATTTAGGGTTGGAATATTCCATCTCAGATCATATAGACTGGAATTACCATTCTCCAAGCTATAGGTGACATCGAAATAGATAGACCTCAGGTATTCCACTCAATTCCCCTGTTGTAGATTTAACCCTTTTTGGGAGAATATATTACTCATTATCTTTTGGTTGGAATACATGGTAAACCTTTCTCTATAACATTTATTCAACCCACTCATCATGTGAATAATAGATTCATGTTCTAGTTCATGTATTGGATAATTATTTTCATGTGGCCTAAGCATATAAAAGCCATAAGCAAAAACATTATAACACTACAAGAGGAAAAATCCCAAGCCTGGACTCTATGCATCACAAAATTATAAATAGCACTGCCCGACCTTTGGAAGATTCAATACTGATTTATTAGTCAAAAGGTATTTTATCAAAACAATATAATTCTAACATTATTCCTTACATGAAAATTTTATTCCCTCCCAAGCGATTGTAGTCATTGGAGAAGAAATATTTTATAATTCCTTCCAAACTAGCGATAATGACATGATAATCCTAGGAATCTTTAAATCTCTATGACCTTTTATGGTTTCTACCATGTAATAACATATTTTAACTTCTTAGGATCATATGATATCCCATGTTATGACACCATTTGTCTCAAGAATTTCTATTCACTAATATTGAAATCATATTTCAAAATCCACTTCTGGAAAAACTACCTATAACCATGGTTTTGGGAACCGTGGGGCTGAGTGGCGTCGGTATAGGGGTCTTAACCTATACCCAAGGTTTGACCGAACCGTGGGTATATTTTCTTTCCACCATGTCAAAGCCCCATCCACTCTGTCATGGTCTTATATCGACAGTTATTAAACCGTAGGTAAAAATATAAAAACAAGCACCCCTCCAGGTATTGAACTCGGGCCATCCCGCGGCCTTGCTGAATATTTCAGCAGACCTCACCACTTGAGCTACGCCATTAATACTAATATATATCTATATTTGTAAATATATATTAATCTAACACTGTATTATGATAAAAATAATCTATACCCACGGTTTTTTCCAAAACCGTGGATAAATGTTACCTATACCCACGGTTTATTGCAAAACTTTGGGTATAGGCCCATATTATCCCTATACCCATGGTTTTTTTCAAAACTATGGGTATAGTCCCATTTTCCAGTAGTGATCATTTAATAAATTTGATGATTTCACTACAAACAAATAACTGTTCTTAGATGATACACATGATCCATGTTGGACAAAGAGTAATAAAAAAATTTCATCCATAAATACTACCATGATGTAAGGAATATTTTCATGAAAAAACCTTTCACTAATGAAATTGAAACTGAATGTTTATTGGTTAAACCAAATGGAATGAAAAAGTACTCATAATGGCCTTAACAACTCCAAAGGGATTTTTTCCAACTATAAAATTCATTTACTCACAACTAAGGTAATCAAGACTGAAGATCTGATGTTTGAAATCATCTTTGCACCTTTAAACATGACAAACAGATCATGTACCTATTTCATTGGATAGTTGTTCATTACCATCACTTAATTGATATTTCAGTAATCAACAAACAGATGAAGTGAACCATCATATTTCATATCAAATGGTACTGTCACTACCCAAGGTGAAACAATCAGTTGTATAAATCTGTGCTTACAAATATCATAAAACAAAGTCTACGTATCTTTTAGTTCAGCTAGTGTCATGTAGTTTGAGGGAATAGAAATTGGTTGAGAACTGTGAACTAAATTGAAAAAGAACTCAACGTAGATTACCATTGGAATAGTAGAGAACTCAGTGGGAACACATCAAGAAACATGAAAACCACTAGAGAGATCACCATATAAATATTACCACCTCATATCAAAGGAAAACATAGATATCAATTTCCCCCACTATAGATAATATGGTCCATCCATGCTCGAAGATGGGTCCCATTTTATTTGAAATATACCGCACACACTAGTGGGAGTCCATTATGAGGCTCTATAAATATACTAATCAATCCAAGATATATTGGAAATGATCGAATCCATCCCAAAAAATTATTTCAAGCTATTTTATATTGAAAAACTAGAATACTCTAAGAAAACTCGACATATGAATGAGAGAAAACACAATAAGGCCATGGAGACCCAAATCCCTATTTGTACCAAGCGGTTTTGTAATATCCATAACATATTATAATGTATCTATAAGAAAATTTATCTGATCAATAATATGATTAGAAATAAATGTGTAGAGACCCGAAGCATAATGTACATGGACATTACATTACTTTTGTGAAATACTTAGTACATAACAAAACACACACACACAAGGACCGTAATAGTTTAGTGTCTTTGAAACTCGGAATATAATATTCTATTCGTGGTGAAAGATAATCAACATATCCCATAATGACCCTGTTTTTTTATACCTAAAACCTTACTTTATATCCTGGGGAAAGGACAACATAAAAGGGTGAGATCAAATGCTCAGTAAGGGTAAACAAAATAAATGTCAATCACATCATATACACAAGAACATAATTTTTGGAAATATTAACCTGCAAACGAAATCATAATTTCATAACATGGGAAAAATCATAGTAGTGAAATGTAATCCCAATAATCATAACTTAAAACATGAAACTTTGTGTCATACACACATAATCATAGAGAATCATTTCTTATTAGTCAAGACTCGTTGCCAAGACTATCTTAGTGGACAAAGTCCATTTCTGAACCGAGTTCACTCCTCATTTCAGTCCTGTTTCACTGAACCGGTTTAACCTGCCATTCCAGCCATGTCTATCTCATGAGATATAAAATCTTTACCCAATGAATTTTAGGGAGATATAGGTCCCACCCATCTCATAATGATACCATTCTTATGTGTGCCACAAAATCATAAATCATACATCATTGAATAACACATGTAATAAAAATGGGAATCTAAAACATTGTGACTTCATAAAACAATTCATATAAGATAAAGGAATTCATAAATATAATTCCATCACAAATTTTATAATAGGGATATAAACATAACCCTTTATTATCATAGATGGAATATAATTTTGATAAAACACTTGAACTAAATTTTTGAGGAAAATATCCTTTCTACTTCAAAAACACTCTTCCTATCTACACATGTCATAAAATTATCAACTAAAAGAAGTTGATTAGAAATAAACTTGAAATAATTTAAAGGAATATTCTTGGAAATAATGTTTTAAAAATACATTCATGACGTATTAGTAAAAAAAAAATTCTTCGTACTTTTGTCGGAAGAGTCAAAAAGTAACTCGTACGAAAAACGAAAAAAGATTCCTTTCATATCTTTTACTAAAAACTCACCGAAGGGTAAAATTGGATTTAAACTATTTTTCAAGGATATAAATATTACATATTGAGGAGACATTTATGTGGATGATAAAATACACCTCAATAAATAACAAAGTATAAACAATCTCGGATAAAAATGTGATTGTGATATTTCCCTTATCGTAGGTCCGATTTTCATTGTAAGTGTCCAAAACTCATGTATAATGATTTAAATAATGTTATTGACTTATTCCAGAATCATAATCATTGTTATGATATCATATATGGTTCACTTATGACTATATATTACTCGTTCTTTTGTAAATTCCATGTTAAAGAGTATTTTGGGTAAAACCATTTTATTTGCCGTTCGTGTTTTGACTTGTAATTATTCATATGATTACTTAGATGATGATTACTTAATTCCAGAATATAAAACATGATTTATATATAATATATATTCATAATATACATATATATAATAGATCAATAAATGGAATGAAATACACCGTTCATGGAGACGGTAGGCCGTACGTACGCATGAACGCTGTTTTCGTTTCCTTATTGAGTTGAATGGAATTAAGTAGATGAAATATATATATACATAAATCCAGTATCATTATTATTTCATATAATTAATGACTACTTATTATATATAATTTATAATAATTCATGAATGGTTAACGTGGAGAATGAATCTCATCGTGTCGTGGAGATGGTAGTCCGTACGTACGCATGAGCGATGATATCGTTCTCGTGATCATTGAATTGTATTGGAGTGTATGTATACTATTTCAGAATCAATATTACTTTACAATAATTATATATAGTTATTATTTACACCATTATACCCATCCATGTAAGGTGGTGGTGTAAAATAGATTACACCATGGCGTGGAGACGGTATTCCATACATACGCACGCGCGGTGATTTCGTTTTCCGAAGGATAAATATATGGTTAAATAGGGTTGTTTCATACTTATAATAACTTATCATTATATTAGTGATACTTATGTTATTACTTTATAATGAAATAACCTAAGAAGAAGAAGTGGAATAAGAAATAAAGTTGAAAGAATCGGTAACTGACATTACCTCTTCTTTGAAGCGCCTCTTTGATTCCTCCTCTTAGGGTACTAATATTGGTCTATGAAGAAGACCACGACCTCTAGGATGTTTTTAGGGAAGTGTAGAAGAGAATTTGGCAGGGGTTGGCCGATATTGAAGGCTTAAAGTGGTGTGAGGAAGAGAGGGAGGAGGTGCCCTTTTATAAGGGAGGATAGGGGCACCTTTTGAATAACAAAAAATATTATTTTATTATAAAGCCAAATTAGATTTTAAATAGCTCAAAATTGATTTATTTCAAAGATAAGGTGGGGATGGGTCTAAATACTCTTATCCAATAGAATTTATACAATTTTAGTTTCCTATTTTAACCTTATAATTTAGATTTAACATTAAGTTAAATAATTTTACTTTTACCGTGTCCTTTTGTGTTCTTACACTATAAGGTTAATAAAAATACTATAAAAAGCCAAACTAACCCCAAGATGTTTATTATTAATATATATAACCTTATCTAAGTCATTTGTCAGAACCTTAGATTTTTAGGAATAAAATTACAATTAATAATATAATATATGTTTTAAAAACTATTTTATTTCTATTTTCACACTATTTAGTAATTGGTTTTTTGTGAAAATCATAGCAGACTGATTAGTTCGAAAAAAGTTAATTAAATCAACACTAACATGTCATAATAACCATGAAAATTATTTTAATTCATAAAAAGTCTCAAATTTCATTTATTTGGGTATTTATAACATCAATTATGTCAATATTTCATTAATAAGATAATTTCTGCATCATCTTTGTGTCATAAATAAATTAACTTTTTTAAAGTATAAAAATTTCAAATAAAATATCATTATGTAGGAAATCATTTTAGATTTATAATTACTATTTATAGTAGAATTTATCTTATGTATAACCCTATATTAAAAATGATTTACTTATTAAACATTGATTTTAAATATTTTAACCCTTCTTTAAATAAATTAATAATAAATGTCCAAATTTAATCCAAGTGGGCCGAAATGTTCATATTTTATTCCTAAGGTTGTTTTTTGTCGAATTTAACTTATCCAATAGAATTAGTACATGTGTTAGGGTAATAATAATATCATTTTTCCCTTAATTATCCTATTTACTTTTAACCGTGGTAAATAAAAGTAAAAAGTTACTATTCACCAAAAATTATTTTCATCTCATTGAACCACATTTTACTTACTGACATCAACCGTGTCTCTTGGATTTTTTAAATTCTATTCACAGAAGTGGTAAAATTAAGTTTTATGAAAAATTCATTTTTTAACTACCACTTAGTGGGTTCACTATTCATCAAAAAATGAAAGATTCCAGAAAAATACCAAAAATTAGGCCTAAGCTATATTTTATATTATGAACTGAAAAATTATGTATATTTTACCAAATTCAAAACATATCAGTTGCATTACTTAATTTAAAAATTAATTTCTATCGTCAAAACAAATAGCGCGTTCTTAAGAGATAATAACTATCAAAAGATTGACACTTGTTTATGTCTGGTTTAAATGTGAAAATACATCCAATGACCAACATTGTATTAAATTGTAAAAATATATTCTAAATATAAATTAAAACCACTCAAATATATAATTTATCACTATTAATTATTTCGATTATAAAGGTTGTTTTTAATTAAAATTTAGTAATTTTGAGTATTCATCAGAAAATGAAAGTTATCCGAAAAGTACCAAAATTTTACCCCAAGCTAATTTCGATATTCCGAATCCAAAAATGAAGTCCCTTTTGAAAACTAAATTTTACAAAATTTCAAAAGGAGGTTATTACTATTCATAACGACTAGTTTTAATAATATTTTAATAGCATATCATTGTTTAGTGAAACTCGGTATTGCGTACTACACACGCTATCGAGGAAGGTCGCGATTGCGTGTAATGAAAGGAAAGTCAATGATGCGTGTTTTGAAAGATCCTTTTAGTGTAGCGTACAACACAGACATTAATGAAATTAAAACGAATATTTTTCATAAAATCTCAGGGTGTTACATTCTACCCCCCTTAAAATGATTTTTTCCCTCGAAATTCGTTGGGGTTATAAATGGTTTACTACTCGAAAGTTTCATTAATAGAAACCCACATCTTAAAAAGGAATAGAAAAACCAATCTTTAAAAACAAAAGTATGAAACGTAACAGTTACCCAAAGAAACTAATCACTGGGTTCCCACATAGGTGAAAATATGGTATGGAAGAGAAATCTAACCATCATGTTCTGATAGAGAGTGGTAGAGAACATTGATATGAAAAATCCAACAATCACAAATCCATCGATTTGTGATGATCTAAGGTACTATCTAATTCATTGGATATAAGGTCACTTTGTCAACATTTTTGGTTTTCAAGATCATTTCCCTAAAGTTGATGAATTAAAAGAAATACTTACATGATTTTGGTACAATCTCACTGTTGTTTGTGAATTGAACAATTTCCACTTCATCCCTTAAATAAATGAAATAGAATTTGTTATTAATGAAGTGTTAATAGATCATGTGATAGAATGATGGGTCATTCCATCTATTTCAAACAAAAGGCTAGCAAAAGTTATCAAATATACATAAGTCCATCTATGGTGAGGTTAATCATATACGATTCCAAAAAAGAACTAATACTTCATATATCATACCGCATAATAAAATAAAACTAGTTTTTACTAACTAGGGGATTCATGTAGGCCAGTGGTAGGCGATAAAGGCCAGTCGCACTTCGGTTGTGGGTTCGATTCCCACAGCCTTGTCCGATGCGATGGGCTGTCACCCGTCCTGCAGGTTGTCCATTTTCTTAAAACTACATTACTATAACATCCTATCAATAATATCAAAAAAATTTCTATCCATAAACAATACTAACTTATTTCCAACATAATCCATTCCAATCTTTAGGCTTATCTAAAATTCTTCGGTCCAAGCTCATAGTATAAAGAAAATTAATTCTTGAAATTCCACATAACAATCACATGAATGCCATCATTTATACCCCATATATCATAAGATATATCTTGTGGATCAAATTAAAAACATGAGAATACCTTAATCATGTATTATCTTGAAGAATGAATACCCATTAAACCTTAGTGAAAACATGAATGCTGTCAAATGTTAACTCTTTCCACATACCAAAATCAAAAATTTCTATATACTCAAACCATGATATCACTTTGTCCTTATATCAGTCATGAGCTCATTAATACAATAAAACATCTCATTATCTTCTTATCACTTCATTATTCACATATCATCTACTTTTCAAAAATATCTGAATAACCTTCCATGGTTACCGGTACCATTCAACATACACCTACAAATTATTTAGAAAAAACAATAGTGTAACAATCCTTAGATGATTCTTTATTCCATAGTACCATACATTATTCTTTATAAACATACATCATTCCACAAACTTCTTAATCCACTAGCTGAGCTTCATCATTTCTTTCATCTCATATTTCATTTGTAGTCTCTTCATCATCATCCACATAAATACTACTCATGTGACCATACTGATTCTCTTCATGAGATTTTCCCTTAGGGCATTGGTTTTCATAAAGCTCATACATTCCACATTTAAAACATCTAATCATTGTTGATGTTGTAGCAATACCATTATCCTTGTCCATGGTGTTAACTAAACCTTTTCCTTTGCACTTACTGGCTTTGTGTCCTTCTTTTACACACCCAAAGCATGTTCCAGTTCCCTTGAAACAATCTCCCGGATGCCTCTTCCCCCATGATTTACATGAGAAAAATTGAACTTCCTTTCCTCTATGAACATAATGTAACTTCATATTTCTCTTATTATCTGAGTCGGGAAACATACAAAAGGTGACATTATTGATCATATTATGAGATTTCGGATTAGGCATAATAACGATGTTTGGACATCCAAATCCCGTTTCATTTGGTTGCTCATGAAGAATATCATTCCATTGTCCATTATATCCTCCATTATCGTGAATCTTCCTGTTTCCAGCCATTTTCTAAAACCCAAAAAGAATAGTGTGAGAGGAAAAAATCATGCTAGGGAAAACAACATAGTAAAGGGGGAGTGCCCTCAATATATAACATCTTAGGTTAAATTATAAGATCGTTAGTGCAATTATAGGCCTATAACCTATACGTATACTTAACCTTAGAGACATCCCTAGACATACCTTAGAAATATCTCTGGGGATCTCACTATCGTTTTCGCATCCTAGTTTCCAAATGTTGACTAAACCATTCCTCTGATACCAACTGTCGAGGACCGATGCTTAATGTACGTGGACATTATATTACTTTTGCAGAATACTTAGTAAATAACAAAAAAAACACACACAAGGACCGTAATAGTTTAGTGTCTTTGGAAACTCGGAATATAATCTTCTAATCATGGTAAATGATCTTCAACATCTCCCATAAATATCTTTTTTTTACCAAAAACCTTTCTTTATATCATGGGGAAAAGAAAACATAAAAGGGTGAGCTCAAATGCTCAGTAAGGGTAAAAGAAATAAATCTCAATCACATCATATACATAAGAACATAACTTTTGAAAATCATAACTTGCAAAAGAAATCATAATTTCATAAATGGGATAAATCATAGTAGTGAAATGTAATCCCAATAATAATAACATAAAACATGAAACTTTGTGGCATACACACATAATCATAGAGAATCATTTCTTATTAGTCAAGACTCATTGACAAGACTATCTTAGTGGACAAAGTCCATTTCTTAACCAAGTTCACTCCTCGTTTCAGTCCTGTTTCACTGAACCGGTTTAACCTACCGTTCCAGCCATGTCTATCTCATGAGATATAAATTCTTTACCCAATGCATTGGAGGGAGATATAGGTCCCACCCATCTCATAATGATACCATTATTATGTGTGCAATAAAATCATAAATCATACATCATTGCATAACCCATGTAATAAAAATGGGAATCTTAAACCTCGTGACATCATAAAACAATTCATATACGATAAAGGAATTAATAAACATAATTCCATCACAACATAATCAAATCAATGTAATAATAGGGATAGAAACATAACCCTTTATTATCTTAGATGGAAAATAATTTTTATAAAACACTTGAACTCCATTCTTGAGGAAAATATCATTTCTACTTCAAAAACACTTTTCCTTTCTTCACATGTCATAAAATTCTCAACTAAAAGAAGTTGATTAAAAATAAACTTGAAAAAATTTAAAGGAATCTTCTTGGAAATAATGTTTTAAAAATCCATTTATGCCATATATGTTTAAAAAAACATTCTTCGTACTTTTGTCGGAAAAGTCAAAAAGTACCTCGTACGAAAAACGACAAAAGATTCCTTTCATATCTTTTACTAAAAACACACCGAAGGGTAAAATTGGATTTAAACTATTGTAGAAGGATATAAATATTACATATTGAGGAAACATGGATGTGGATGATAAGATACACCCCAGTAAATACCAAAGTATAAATAATCTAGGATAAAAATGAGATTGTAATATTTCCCTTACCTTATGTCAAATTTTCTTCGTAAGTGTCCGAACCTCCTGTATAATTATTTAAATAATGTTATTGACTTATTCCATAATCATACTCATTGTTCTGAAATCATATATGGTTCACTTATGACTTTATTTTACCCATTCTTTTGTAAATTCAATGTTAAAGAGCGTTTTGGGTAAAACCGTTTTATTTGTCGTCCGTGTTTTGACTTGTAATTATTCATATGATTACTTAGATCATGACTAATTAATTCAAGAATATAAGACATGATTTATATATAATATATATTAATAATATACATATATATAATAGATCAGTAAATGGAATGAAATACACTGTTCATGGAGACGGTAGGCCGTACGTACGCATGAACGCTGTTTTCGTTTCCTTATTGAGTTGAATGGAATTAAGTCGATGAAATATATATATATACACATAAATCCAGTATCATTATTATGTCATATATTTCATGATTACTTATTATATATATTTTATAATCATTCATCAATGGTTAACGTGGATAATGAATCTCACCACGTCGTGGAGACGGTAGTCCGTACGTACGCACGAGCGATGATATCATTCTCATGATCGTGGAATTGTATTGGAGTGTATGTATACTATTTCAGAATCAATATTAATTTACAATAATCATATATAGATATTATTTACACAATTATACCCATCCATGTAAGGTGGTGGTGGAAAATAGATTACACCACGGCGTGGAGACGGTATTCCGTACGTACGCACGCGCGATGATTTCATTTTCCGTAGGATGGATAGATGGTGAAATAGGTTTGTTTCATAATTATAATAACATATCAGTATATGAGTGATACTGAAGTCATTACTTCATAATGAAACAACCTAAGAAGAAGAAGTGGAAGAAGAAATAAATTTGAAAGAATCGGTAACGGACATTACCTCTTCTTTGAAGCGCCTCTTTGAGTCCTCCTCTTAGGGTACTAAAATTGGTCTTTGAAGAAGACCAGGAAATATAGGACGTTTCTAGGGAAGTGGAGAAGAGAATTTGACAGGGGTTGGCCGAGATTGATGTCTCAAAGTGGTGTGAGGAAGAGAGGGAGGAGGTTCCCTTTTATAAGGGAGGAGAGGGGCGCCTTTGGAATAACTAAAACTATTATTTTATTATAAATCCAAATTCATTTTTAAATAGCTCCAAATTGATTTATTTCGAAGATAAGATGGGGATTGGTCGAAATCCTCTTATCCAATAGAATTTAGACAAGCTTAGGTTCCTATTTTAACCTTATCATTTAGATTTAACATTAAGTTAAATAATTTTACTTTTATTGTTTCCTTTTGTGTTCGTACACTATAAGGTTATTAAACATAGAATAACAATCCAAACGAACCAAAAGTTGTTTATTATTAATATATATAACCTTATTTAAGTCATTTTGCTGAACCATAGATTTTTAGGAATAAAATAACAATTAATAATATAATATTTGTTTTAAAAACTATTTTATGTCTATTTTGACACTATTTAGTAATTGGTTTTTGTGAAAATAATAAAAGAATGATTAGTTCGAAAAAAGTTAATTAAATCAACACTAACATGTCATATTAACCTATAAAATTAGTTTAATTCATAAAAAGTCTCAAATTACATTTATTTGGGTATTTATAACATCAATTATTTCAATATTTCATTAATAAGATAATTACTGCATCATCTTTGTGTCATAAATAAAATAACTTATTTAAAGTCTAAAAATTACAAATAAAATATCATTATGTAGGAAATATTGTTATATTTGTAATGAATATTTATAGTCGAATTTATCTTATGTATAACCCTATATTCAAAATGATTTACTTATTAAACTTTGATTTTAAATATTTTAACCCGTCTTTAAATAAATTCATAATAAATGTCCTAATCTAATCCAAGTGGGCCTAAATGTTCATATTTTATTCCTAAGGTTTTTTTGTCTAATTTCACTTTTCCAATAGAATTTGGACATTTGTTAGGGAAATAATAATATCATTTTTACCCTTAATTATCCTATTTATTTTTAACCGTGGTAAATAAAAGTAAAAAGTTACTATTCACCAAAAATTATTTTCATCTCATTGAACCACATTTTACTTACTGACATCAAACATGTCTCTCGGATTTTTGAAATTCCATTCACAGTAGCGGTAAAATTAAGTTGAATGAAAAATTCATTTTTTTAACTACCACTTAGTGGTTTCACTATTCATCAAAAAGTGAAAGTTTCTAGAAAAATACCAAAAATTAGGCCTAAGATATATTTGATATTATGAACTAAAAAATGATGTCTATTTTAACAAAATCAAAACATATCAGTTGAATTATTTAATTTAAAAATTAATTCCCGTCGTCAAAACAAATAGCGTGTTCTTAAGAGATAATAACTCTCAAATGATTGACATTTGTTTATGTCTGGTTTAAATGGGAAATTACATCCAATGTACAACATTGTATTAAATTGTAAAAATATATTCTAAATATACTTTAAAACCACTCAAATTAATAATTTATCACTATTAATTATTTCGATTAAAAGGGTTATTTTTAAATAAAATTTAGTAATTTTCACTATTCATCAGAAAATGAAAGTTATCCGAAAAGTACCAAAATTTCACCCTAAACTAATTTCTATATTCCGAATCCAAAAATGAAGTCTAATTTTAAAACTAAAATTTACAAAATTTCAAAAAGTGGTTATTACTATTCATAACGGCTGGTTTTAATAATATTTTAATAGCATATCGTTGTTTAGTGAAACTCAGTATTGCGTACTACACACGCTATCGAGGAAGGACGCGATTACGTGTAATGCATGGCAAGTCAATGATGCGTATTGTGCAAGCTCCTTTTGGTGTAGCGTACAACAGAAGACATTAATGAAATTAAAAAGAATATTTTCCATAAAATCTCAGGGTGTTACAAAATGAATGTGATGCACCTATATCAAATAAAGAATTTACTGATGATGAAGCTATTGTGATGGTGCCTCCTGCAGTTGCTGGAACAATATATACTCTTCTTCAGACTCTTCCACTGTGTGCTGAAGCTTTGATATTGATGCCTTTTGATATTACACTTTTTCACTTGAATCATACATTTTAATCACATTTTTAGAAATAGGTGATGATATCGTACCACCAAGAGGAGTAGAAAATATATGTTAGAACCTCTTTAAGTTACCCGGATATCCACATGAGCTATAATTCTTGGGTTCCTTTGTAAAAACCCACTATGAATACCCTATTATTTAAAATGGGTAGAAAGTAATAGTAACTCTTCTATGAACTATAAGAGTTTTAAAATAACCCTATTGTAAAGAACAACATTGATAATCCTAAATAATATTCTTTCCATTAAAGGATCCCATACTACCACTAATAGGGGGGAAACTCCCGAAATAACTTACTCACCTTTCGAGTCCATTTTGTCCTTCAACACACTATCCAGAACAGCAACATAATATTAGAGTATGGGCATGAAAACATATTAATGAATATCATATCATAATACCAAGTCAATCCATAGAGTCTTCAACTTTTCATTTGTTTAAATCTTGTGTGAATGCTAAAATCGCTCAATAAAATTATTTTCATACTCTATCGCAGTCCTGTCACCCTACACAGTTTTGAAATAATTTGAATCCTTGCCAAAAACCATCAAATATAAATAAAACTAGTATGTGGAATGGTAATTGAATTATTCACAGCCTAACCCCCCATGTTTCGTACCTATCAAATTCATGTCCAACCATCTTATATTGGGTCCTTTTACCATTATGTTGGAAAACATCACATTGATTTTACCAGGTGTCTTCAACAACATAGAGAAAATCTTGATCTTGTCATACAATACTATTCTTTTTTACGATCATTTGAGCTATTGAATTCTGGTGACTTTTTGATAAGGGACTCCTAAGAATGGTTCCATAGGTTATCTCATTGTGGTTCCACATATAGATACTGAATGATATCTACTGGTGGTTTCTATCCCTAAGATTGTATAGTGTGCACAATCATCTCCACTAGATTCAGGTACACGATATGATTATCTCAAGTAGGTCTAATAGAATCTTCCACCCGGATTTGATTCATTTCTATTCATGGAGGCATGAGGCTACAATACATCAATAGAAAATAAGGAAGACATCATATTAATGCAGAAATGGAACAACATGGGATATTAATCCCAATAAGTATAACACCACGATTTAGATTTCAATATATCCAAACCAAAATCTGGGAATCCGCAAGAACTATTTCTCAGGACACCATTACCTGACTATCCCTTGTGACATAATGTTCATTGGAGTGGGAGATGGATAAGAAATTAATCCCAAATACGTCCAATGTTCTGAGAAGATTACAAATATGCATTCATATATGAAGGATGAATTAAAAAAACTTCCCATGATGCAAATTTTCATGAACCAGACTAGGTACCCATGTAACCCGATAACCCATTCGGCCAGTACATATCCTATAAAGAGTCTCTGATCCCCATGTTTTGGAGAATAGATCTTGTCATCATAAAAATGAGAGTGGGGATAAATTTTCAGTAAACATCATGGATATGAGATAACATGATAATATATATATATATATATATATATAACTACACTAGAGAAGTGTTCCATAAGTCAATTTGGTTTAAAACTCCAATGTACTATACAAATGTTCATGGAAAAGAAATTAAAACCCATGTTACAATGTATGAAACTTTCCATGTCTATAGATCAACATCTATAACCACATACAAGTAGGGCTTTACCCATGCTCAAACCTGTAGGGGGAAAATTTAGAATCACCCAAAGGAATTAGTAAAGTGTGATCTAAATCCCAGTGGGGCCTCAACAAGGATTCCATAATAGATTCCAAAAGTTTATTTAATAAAAATAGACTATTCAATTTTTAAATAAATATATATGTAATTTCAAAAGAATAATAAAAAAATCATGATTTACATTTAAAAAGATGGAATACATTTCAAATTATGGAAATACATTAAAAAATGTCTTAAATAAACAATTATTAATAATATAGTTTATAGAAATCGAAAATCATGTAATGTTGTTTGAAAAAATGGAGTATTATCCTTTTAAATACAAATTAGAGAGAAAATTTTCAAAATTATAAGAAGGTATGACAATATTAGGATATAGGGACTCCACACTCAAGGTGATATGATAAATAAGTACAAAATCACCATTAAGCTTAGGAGACAAATGACTTTTAACTATTTCCTAATGGATTGGATATGCTGATATAATGTTTTAGAATGTTTTAAATAATAAATTTCCATCTAAAAACTCACCCTCAACCTATCACTTGAATGTGACCTATGACAAAAATTATTATGGGTAATTTATTTCAAGCTTCCATAAAATAAAACTCATCTCATTTTTCATATCTGATTTTACAATATCCATTAAAAATAATAATATATGTTTTTAAAAAAGATTCCAATTTTCTAAGATAGAACCCAAAAGTTCTTATCTGTACCATTTTCATCAATTATCATCAAATACAATTTGAAATCAATTTCATCATATAAATTTCAAAAATAATCCATCAAAAGAATTTCAAAATTTATATTCAACAATATGATTTTCAAAAATTTCCATCAATTTCTCAAACACACCCCAATACACATGAATTTGAGGGTTTTCCTAATTTTCTGCCAAAAAGAAATTTCACAGTCCAAATCCCATAATTCAAAGTACTTTGGGGTTTTAATGAAACAATTAAAAGTAGTTTCAGTAAAATGAATTAAAATGAAATGACTGATGTAAAACATGAAATTTATGTTAAATCAAATTTGGCGATTAAAAAGAAACCACATACCATTCATGAAATAAAAATTCCTAGAATGGGAACCACCGACTGTAAATAAGATCATAAGATCTAAAAAGAAACCTAAAAACAAGATTCAATAACATGGAGAATAATTCCCTCAACCTCAAGATAAGATATAAAAATAACAAGGAGGATGAGAGAAAGCGATGAAGAGACGAGGGGATTGTTTTCACATAAAGTCACATTGAAGCTGTAATGATGATCAATAACTTATCAAGATAACCACAAGGTGTTTGGGGGCCCCAAAATTACATGGGAAAGGATCTCAGGTTGAATATAACAAAAATTGGAGAGAATTCAAAGTAAAAATAATTTTGGTTTCCTATTAAAAAAACAACCATTATGATTTTACATGACTTGTTACCCAATTTAACATTATGTTATTATAAACTTTTACAAAATAATAAATACCCATCATCCTTTGCTAAAAAACATATTTTATTATCATATTAACTTACATCGCATTGAATCACATTACACAACATGTAATTCTACAACATACTATATTAACAATATGTTTTCATGAAAATATTCTAATAAATCTATGACTACACCATTACATGTATCCTCTAATTCCTCCTAGGCCCAACCCAAAAAATCAAAATGGAAAATCATTATAATGTTTAAAATAAACCTGGTGGAATAGTAGTGAGACGTTAAAGAGGATGTATCATTCTTGGGTAATTTTATCATCGATAATAGAATATATATGGACCCTTCTAAGACAATATCCATTGAATAATGGCCCATGAAAGCCTCTATAAGAATGATCCATAGTTACCTGGGTATATTTGGGTATTATAAGAAACTTTTGATGAAAATATCATTGTTTTAAAACCCAATAACCATGATTAATTGGAAGGGAGTGAATATTGTTTGAAATATGGATTATTAATGTTTCTTCAATGAGTTAAAAATATATTCTACTCACCACCCTAGTTATAATACATCCAACATTTGGATAACTCTTTTCATTGTATAGAGATGCTTCAAATAAATTATTAGGTTGTTTAATGACGTAAAATAAAAATTTTATTCATATTACTCAAGGAAATAGAAAATTCGTGAGAAAAATTATCCTATAAATGATCTGGAGTTGGTAGATGTGATCATTTTATTCAAAAAATGGTTTCATTGTTTCAATAGGGATAACTGTAAAATGTATACTAATCTTAAGAGACTCAAATATATTTCCAAATGAATGGAAATTAATATGCACCATCAATGATGGTTATAGATAATAATTTATTATAACTGCTCAATCTAATACCATCATGGTAGGGATAGTAATGTAGGGGATGTTCTATGTACAAATGATCCTCCTAAATTTTCATTAATGATAAATGAGAAGGAACCATTTTCATGGATTTTCAAAGGAAAAATGGGTATAATTAAGGAATGAACATGGTCAATAAGTTCTCTAATGATTTCTATACCGTCAATCATATAGAATTTAATGGATTCTCAATGAAATTAAATAGAAATTTAGAAGAAGTTGGATGTAATGAGAAAGGGAAAATCTTTAGAGTTTTAAATTTACGATGGAAGAGTTCTACAATTTGGGACACTGTTAAATGTAGCATCTGATTCAAATATAAAGAGGTATCATCAAAATGACATAAATATATAAACCTCTTATATTCACGAAAAGAGAACACCTATGTATCCAGACCACCATTATACTATTTGGTGGAATATATTTATATATAGATCACTGATTATACATCGGAGTGACTGGTATATCAACATGTGAATGATGGAATACAAAAGAATAAGTTCTTGAAGTAACAATTACAAATAGAAAATTTAAATTTTAAAAAATAACCATGGACTTTTTCACCTAACATCTGAAGACATCCATATAAACAATGCTATATGGGATGATGTGGATCATTTTACAACGAAATTTAAAATTATCACAACTCTGGAGGTCCTATAGCTAGATAAATGTGTACAAAAATAAATTAGAGAAGAGTTTTTTATACATGGATTACCACTATCAATTATGTCTGATCAAGATATGAGATTAACATATATGTTCTAGAAAATTCTAAAACATGCACTAAACACTGATATGAACTTCTGTACATCATATCATTCTCAATCAAATGGACAATGATAATGAACTATTCAAACACTGGAAGACGCATTGAGGGAATTTTTTAGGTACATTAATGGAGGATGTGACCAACATCTTCTTTTTATGGAGTTCTGTTACAACAAAATTTTTCAAATCAACCATCTAAATGGCTCTATATGCTTCCACTAAGGGGAAATGATGAAAAATACTTGTGTACTGGGAAACTATTGGTGAACGTAAGCTGCTAGGAGCTGAAATGGTTGAATAAATGGTGTGAATGGTGAATACCATTCAGAAGCACATCAATTAATCCCTAATTAAATAAAAGTGATCTCTAATATTTTTTTAACAGAGACTAGATTTTAAAAATGGAGACATAGAATTCCACCACATATCTCCATGTAAGTGGATCATTATTATTGGGAGGAAAGGAAAGATGAGTCCTTTGAAAATCGCCACCTTCGAGCTCCTTGATTAAGTTAGAGATTTGGAATATTGAATTCCACTTCCATCCACTATTTCTCAAGTACAAGATGAAAAAAATGTATCCTTATGGAAAAAGTACATACCATATCCCCCACATTTACTGAATCAAATGGTTTTACATTTTGAAAATGATCCCTCCTACAAGGAGAATAAATTGAAGATCTTGCATCATCGAGATAATGTTATATGAAACTAGACTACCGACATAGTCAATGATCAATGGTGGATCTATATGTATGAGTAAGCTACAAGGGTACCATATTATGTGATGACATTGATGTACCTTCACTTATTTTTACTATAGTTTGTAAAACAATATTTGGAGGGAGAAATTTTATAAGGGTATAATTAATGTTACAACCTAGAATTTTATTAATGGAAATATAATTCTAAAAATTATTTCATATATATTATAAATCACATAAAATCACTAATAGTACCCAATAAAAAAATTAAATAATTAATGAATGAAATTATAGGTACTTCTAGAAATTAAGAAACTTGTCTTGATGGAATGATATCATGACATTTGTAATACTATTATCACTAGTATGAACATAAAATTGGCCAATAGAATAGTAAACTCACTTATGAATGTATAAATAAAATGTTTTCGTCTAATGAATGATAACATGATACAATTTTATTATATTATTAGTTATAAATGTTTTAAAAATTGTTAATTATATGTTTTGTATATTTTTAATTAATAAATATTTAATTTAATTTTTTTAATTAATATTTGTATTGAATATAAAATTTGTTTTCATAAAACTAATTGACAAATTTAATATTTGTTTACCTATGATTAGATGATAATTTTACACGATCTTATTTTTTCAAAGTGTTATAAAATCAGTAGTAATTTTAAATCAATATTTTCCATGTATAAGATGAAATTCTTAAAAATAATAATAACTCATATATTGAAATTATTTTCATAAAACAGAGTTTATTTTTTAATTCTACAAATCAGAAAATTGTTTGGGTGAATTTTTTAGATTTAGGAAAAAGATTTTTTTTTGTGAATAGAAAAATAAGATAATTTACGCTAAAATATAAATACAAGATTTATGTAGTCATAGATGATGTAAGGTATATATAATCCCAAAATATTTAACTCTAAATTATTTTCTTAATATCTTTGTTTATAAGGATCATTGTATTCATAGTCTTGATCAAAACATAATTAACAAATGAATAAAATAATGAGAAAACACCTCTCTCATCACATATATTTACCACCACTCATACTCACACCTTACATCCATTTATCCTTGGACATGTTCCCCCAAATATACTTCACAATCCACTCACCAACTTCATGGAGTTCTTGGTATCAATTAAGTACCAATTCCATTTCCATATTGAGTTTCATGAGGTGGAGAAAGTAAAGAAGTAAACCCCTCTTTCTTTTCATTCTAATTTCGTTTCAATTTTATATATTTTCTTATCCTCTCATCACCTATACCAAATCTAGAGGCCTGATAAAAATGTTATATTTTATATAATGAAATTTTATTTTGTTAATGGAATTATTCATCTTTTAATATCTTCAATTGTAATTTTGTTCTAGAAATTAATATATCATTTGTGGTGTATCAATTTACCGCCACCGTGGGGGATGTGTTTTCATTTTTCCCTACTTACATGAAGGAAGGTTACAAAACCATAGTTTTGTTTAATAAATATTTGTTTATACATATTGAATGTTATAAAATTATTTGAACCAATATATAAAAATGAAGTTAAATAAAATTATACATGATAATAATGGCTATAAAATCTCTGAAATAAATTAAATCATTTTCACTTAGTATTTATCTAATGATTAATACTCATAACATATTTCCAAATGACATATAATACAAAATATAGGTATGTAAATTCATTAATAACATATAATATTAATTCTAGATGCTCATTCCAATTTGAAATGATCTTTTATTATTTAATACAAGAGAACCGGTCATGAAAACGAAGAAAAAAACACTCCCAAACCCAATAAATTGAACTATATAACTCATAAAAATACCATAAATAAAAATTAATAATGGTATAATGAATAAAATTAATTTATTAAAGGTTCTATATTTTTTAATTATATAATTTATTTTGATTATCTTGGAAATTGAGGTGAAAAAGTGTTCTGACCTATGGTTTTGGGATTCTCGGACCTAACTCTCTTTATTTTAGATTTCTCTATTTCACTCCATAATTATTATACTTATTACATTATTTTTCTATTAATATAATTTATTTTCTTTCCTTACATATTCATTGATGTAATATACATGTTTCCAATATATTTTTATGGAAAATGACATTATTTTTCCGAATAAATTATTCTTTCTAAAAAACACATCTTTTTCGTATTTTGAGATTGATTCATCTTAAATCATGATTATTACCCAGAATCGTATTAATTTTCTATATTGGAAACTATAATGTTAATGATTTTAACATTAATAAAATGAGTCCAATTCTATTACATGGGTTATTTTACGTGTAATATTGAAATATGTTTTATGTGGAATGAATGATATAGTAAATGTTATGATGTTACGAGGGGGATCATAATTATATAGCACTATAATTAATTTGGGAATATGATAGATCTCATTAAATAATGTGATATATTAATGAACATGATTCTATATTATTCATTACTATGTGTGGTATTTTACCATTAACACGTGATGTTTAATTTTTATGCATTTCCAAATTCCATGCCTTGAACTAATGTTTCCTATCCCGATTATGATTTTGATACTTTTATTCAGTTTTTAGGATGATAATTTTTCGCACCCAAGTTTTTTGTATCTTATTCATTATATTATTGGCATTTTAGCTAACCCCATCATTACAATTATAACCCTAGATGAATACTTGTATCAATGGGAAGGTGAGGTCCAATAAGAAGCTAGATGAGAATGATATAAATAAGTGTTTATGTTTTATTATATAAAGGTTTGGTATAGTCCTAATTTTCTAAACACACTAATCCTTTAAATCATGGATTTTTAAAACCATTATATTGATTATATTTAAAATGATGTAATTTCCATGTAATAAAAGTTGGGTTTCAATAAAAATGAGTGTTGATATGTTATCCCTCTTGAATATATGTAATTATTTATTCTTATTTTATAGCCCTTAATTTTACTATAGTGAACGCATAGTCATTTGATTGAAATACTCTAAAAAATATTTTATTTTATTCAACACTGCCTGAAAAAAGTGGTAACACCTCACTATTAATAATGGAGGCTATCTCGTCAACTAGTTTCACTAACATTAAAATTCTAATGGGGACACACTACTGGCCAAAATAGAATCTAATTTCCCTTGGGGTTTTTAAAATGTAATTGATAAATCCAAATGAATGTTAATGTTACTATTATGTTTCATATCAGGTCATATGCATCGAATTAAATTTTCATGCCATTACCATTCTTCTGATCATCCATATCGTATCTGTAACTCCCCATTAAGCTATATCATTCTATACCTCAAAACATTCCATCTTCCCCACGTGAAAGAAACTACATCTTTTCTCTTATACATTCACAGACTTGGTCATGAATTCAATATTTTCTTCCTCTATGCTAACATTCAGTAACCTAAAATCAAATGTACATGGTGAGATTGATCCTTTCACCATATAATTTCTAAAACTATATTTTATGGAGAAGTATATTATATAAATACAAACATTTTTCCATAAAATTTTTATCTCACATAAAATATCATTATATACTTCTTTTTTTATTACTCTTGACTTATATTTTTAGGATTTTGGCTTCCATATCCATGTTTCATGAATTTAGGTGTTTTTTTGTATTTTTTACAATGCATGATTCAAATCAACAACTTCAAAAAGAAGGTTCTATAAAGTCTTTGATGTTTATTGAAGTGTATCATGATGTTTAAGAATATATACAAAAATATTAATATTTTTTTTAACATAATAGCTATATTAGCTATGAAAAATAGATTTTTTTATCCAAAATCAATGAACAACAGTACTATTTATTCCCTTAGACATCTAGTGTAATTACGCATGACATATAATTCTTTTGAAATTGTTGTAGTTTAGAAACATGATTATCTCATACACATATTGTGGTTGTTAAATTTATTTAGTTATGATTATGTAATAAACATTTATTTATATGATCCTGATGATGTGTATTAATATTTGGCCTCATTATCCACTTCATGGTAATCATATAACTCATATTTCACTCAGAAAAATGATTATAGGCTCACACGAAGATGACAGTATCAAATTCATGTAGTTTATTTTTATGATTGATGTTTTTAATTTATTTTCAATTACAAATACAAATTTAAATAAGATATTTGGTGTTGAAAGTGTTTGAAATGTTTTGAAATAATTAGACTGTGATATGTAGAGGATAAAAAATAAGAATACACCTTTGTGAGTGAATATTTATGGTGTATCATTATAATTTTATTCCATTTACCCTTTTCTACCATATCCTACTCTAAACAAACATCTTTTACCATATTATAATTTTATTAGAGTAGGATATGGAAGAAAAGGGTAAATGGAATAAAAGTGAAATTAATAATAAGTCTATAAGGTTTTCTTAGAAGAATATATTTTAAGGAAAAATTTTAATTCAAATTTGAGAGATATGTGCATGAAATTATAGGGAAATTGATTAGAAATGTAAAAAATAATGAATATTTTAAAAATATTGATGATTTTATTAGAAGAAAATACCACACAACACAATGTATATGATTTTTTATGCAAATTACAGAAAATGAAAACAATAGAGTAACTTAAATTGGTAACATAAAATGAAGACATTCAAAAATATAAGAATTTTATCAATGTAAGACTCAAGGATAAATATATTAGAAATGGAAATGTAAATAATTAAATAAAAATATATAATATAAATTAGAACATGTTAATGAAACCATATAATTTTTTTTAAAAAATGTATGAAAAGTGGTCAAAATATGTTGTTTTGTAGCTGTTGTAATCTAGATAACATATATATTAAATTATATGATATTCATTTTCTATTTAAAATTTTAATTATTGTGGCTATAGACGTATATAAAATATTTTTTTCTTATTTAATATATTTATATAATTCTATACTATTTGGATCTAATGAATTGATTGTGAGACAACCCTCTTAAATAAGATCAGTTTATGAAAAATAATAATTCATTGAAGTTTTATGGAGAATACATATTATAATTTTAATATAAATTATAATATATTTGACAAAATAATTAATATTTCTATTTATTTTCGGAAGAAATTCACATATCTGATTATTATCAATTTTTGTACTCATATGTTTTAAAATGAAAGAAATAATTTTCTAGTTAATATTACACTAAAACTATTATAATAACTAATTCTCAACAAAAATGGATAGTAAATGTAAATTTTATTATAAAAAATACAAAAAAATTCTAATTTTTTAAAACGTTAAAGATGGATTAGTGAAATTAAAGAATCATGGGTCACTCAAAATCAATTTAATTGGTTCAATAAATATTTGAGATAAAAATAAGAAATACTAATATGAATTTCTTTATGAAATGTTGAAATGAAATTTACTTGTTCTATTTAGAAATTATGATGAAGTGAAAGAATTTATTAATTGAAACGATATATTTTTTGTCCTATTACTAGAGGATGGTAATGTCATGTGTAACTCCCCAACATTTAAATATATATATTTTTAAAACTTAATTTTTTAAATAGGACATTCCACGTAACAAAAATAATAATATTTCTATTTAAAATATAGTTATATAATTTTACCATTGTATTATGGGAAATAAATTATTAGGTATAAATGAAGTAATCATATTAAAAAATATATTAGGAAAATGTTAATTAATGGAACCGAGTATCAAAAATCACTCTTATGTTTCTCATTTTTATATCATGGAATGTTGTAAAGATCACTTATGTTTTAAGTATTCACTAAACAAGATAATAAAAAATAATTACAATATGATAAAAATTGTATTCTGAAAAATTCATGCTTCAAAGAATTATAATGACATTAATTCTAGAAAAATCACCACACATGACTAACAATAGAGATTACCCTTTTTAGATATTACACAACTTTATTTTGAAGATATATGACTAGAAAATAGCATGATAAAAACATGTGAAGTGGAGTTGATATATTTTTCATAGTATTATCAACCAAATATAAAATGATATTACTATTATAATGAAGTAGTCACAATTATTAATTAAAAATATTTAAATTTGGTTGGGGAAATCATTTTATTGGTGTGGATAATAAATTACCCACTCTAATGGTGAAGTATATAAAGTATAATGGGTTGGATATAATGATAACATTGATTTAAATATTGAATATTTAGGTGATTGGAATAGATAAAATGATGATTCAATCTTATGAAGAAATGATTAATGAATAAATTATTTTTACAAAATGATATAAAATTATGTGGTGGTTTATAAAGATGTTGTTTTTAATTCAAAATCCATTCAAACAATGAGGTATTCAAGGATAACACCAAAAACCACCTTTATCTTTTATGATAAATTGAGGTATATAAATTATTTATTTAAGTTTCAATAGTTGAATCATTCCTTGAAATATTAAAAACACTTGGGATTTAGTTCCTAAAAACAGTAAAAGATTCATATAAGAATAATGTTTTTTTAACATGTTTAATAACAAATGAGAAGTAATATGGAATAATGAAAAGATTTTATGAAAACTTTGTTCTTTATTTAAGGTAATTTACTTTGATGATTCATTTTCTCTTACCTATAATATTTAAATCATGATGATATTTCTAATTTGTCTTACTCAAAAAGGATGTAATATTTTATAAATTGATGTCAAGACTACCATACAAAAATGTGTAACATGAATAGGAAGAGTATATTGCGAAATAAAATGGAATTTTTATTACATATAACAACAATTGTTTTTTAGTTTAATTAATGTTTTATATAGGTTAAAAGATTATCTAAGAGAATGTATATTAATCTTTACTGATGTTTCAATCCACTGAACAATAAAATAACTATTTTATAATTAAAAATATATATTATTTATAACTACGAACAATATCTCATTTTTATGGGAATGATTTATAATATTAGACTCTTAGTAAATAATGTGCATGTTTGTGATGAATTTTACACTCAAATGAATGAGTTTTTGATGATTTAAATATTATGAGAGATGATATATTTCCCAAGAGTCAAATTTTCAAACTAAGGGGAATATTGTTTTTATATTAAAGGAAAAGTATTATCATAATATTAAAAAATCATTGTAGTACAAAAGAAATACTATAATTGCAGTGGGAATGCAAATTTATAGAGACGATGTAGGTAATGTGGTAATTCAAATAATGTTTAGAAAACCCATATGGAGATTAATTTACATTACATCATCAATGATGTATTTCATTTATTCTTACCAATTATTTATTCATTATCAATGGTACCTAATGTAATCGAATAATATTATAGGTAATAGAATTATATGGTAAATCAATGTTATATTTGAATTTGGGTTAACATATTACAAAAAATGGAAGTGTTATCTCAATATAATTTCATTATAGAATGTGATAGAAATTTCAATGATGATTTTTACATCACATGGGTAATCTTCTTCATTGCATAAAAACAGGTTCTTTTGAAACTAAATAAGTATAATAGTTTTACATTATGTATAGTAGTTGTCTAATATGTTTCTATGACTCTAGAAATAACAAAATTGATGTGAATAAGAACTCTTCTAAAATATCTCACGGTGTAGGTGTAGTTTTCATTATTTCTAGTTTCAGATAATTAAAGTTACAAATGTTTTCAAACGACCATATTTTACATTCTCAATTAATGGATATTTATATCTTTTACCACTTTATAAGGGAAAAGGTCTCATTAAGACTATTAAAAATGTCATATTTTCTAACTAACGCTCAAATAAATTATATTTTTATATAACCATTATCAAAGGAAACATTTAAATGGTTTGGTATGATAATGGGATTGAAATATAATTTTCATCATGGATAAACTATGGTATATCATCATATTATCTTTTATCATTAGATTTTTCTTATTAGAGGAGTTAATAAAATACATATAAAGTGTATATTTCTATTATAATGGTGATTACTTATTAATGGTTACAATTTATATAAATGGATAATATCAAAATAGAAAACCATTATAATAAATAATTTCCATTTTTAATTTTTTCAATGTATTTTATTGAGAATAATTATTAGAAAAAAATAATAAATTAAAAAACATTTTAAAATATAAAAATTTGATTAATGCTAAAATGAATGTTTATGTGAGTGTTAATTATTTATCGATTGCTATGACATTGGTATTAATCATTATATTTTATACACCATGTGTAAAAACACAGGCATAGAATTTAATAAAAAAATTATTCATTCAATAAATAGTAGATTATTTTTATGTCAGATTATTATGATGAATGAATGGTAAAAAATACAAAATGGGTGATTTCGTAATCCATGATTAAATAATTTATATTTCTTGATCTATTTTTTATCATCTTGTTATTCACATTGATAATATTTTTAAGCAATGTTATTGGGATTATTTGAATATCATTATAGTGATTTGAAATGTAATAAGATGTAAAAAATAAAATGAAGAAGTCTTATATGTTGTTTGACCACAAAAGTTTTAATGGATAATCAGCATAGTTATAAAATAGAAAATAAATTGAAGATAATAGAATCACTAACACCAGAAATCCAATATAATCTTACATCACTTTTAGTTGATGTTAGAGTGTGGTGGATAGTTATTATTTTTCTCCATCAGAGTTATAGTGGTTCTCATTGGACATATAATGGTTTTTGATTATAAAATATTATTTTTTGATGATGTGTATTGAGATAAAAAAACATCGATTAGGTGCTTATCATCCTATAGATCATGTATAACACATCTATAGTTTTTATAATGTTCATATAATAAATGGGATCAAATTCAAGTATATGTTTGTTTGTTGTATTTGAATTTAAAATTCTAATATAACAATTTTTTGTATGTGTAAATTATGGTCAATGAATGACACAAATTAGATATTTTTATACAAATAAATATAATAATGAAGAAACCCATGTTATATAATATTTATCAAGGATATTGTTTCTTTCATTTCATGAGGTGTTAATACATTGATTTCAATATAAAATACAATTTTTTATGATAATGGAGAATATATTGTTTTTCATGGAGTTGTCATATTATTATTATAATTTTTTATGATCAATGCTGTTTCGTTTTTAAGATATCTCAAATGAATAATCAATAGGATGTTTTAGTATCATTATTATATTTTTTTATTAATTATATGAACAATTCCATACATCATGAAGTTTTTTGTAGTTGGTTTTCATCGATATAAAATGGACAACTATACTAGATGTTGAAAGACTATTATTATTATATTTGTTTGAGACTATCATTTTCATTAATAGGATTACATTATATATATTTCAATTTGTTTACTCTTATTTTGATTTTAATAATAAACCATTCACCTTGTATATAGAATAATTATTTGTGTAGATTTTATGAGCATTGGTTTATCAAATAATTCAAATGATATATTCAACAATTTATAATGGAGAACCATTAGATAATTATGATTAATAATGATATTAATTTTTTGGTTTTAATATTACCACATTAATTTATTATGATCATTAAAATTAAATATTTTAGAAGGCATAATAAAAATGAGATATTGAATGTTTATTCTTAACCATTTATGATGATTGTTTGTTTGAATATTTAAAAATATTCATATCAATAATTCAACACACCACTTACTCAATCCTTGATGATCCTATTATATTTTGATATAAAATTATCTACCATATTGAATGTATGATAAATTATTATATAAATAAAACTTATTATGTTTTAGTACGAGATCAAAAAATGTGTGTCTAGTGTATTTAAATTTGAATCATAGAATGTTTTTGTTTTCTTATAGATTATTTTAGATATATTTTGGAAGAAAACCTATGTTCTAGTGATCTAATTCAATAGAATATTTTAATATTTTCTAACTTTATATGTATCTAATATATATATTTTATATGGAATCATTCAATATTATTTTCCTGAATTTATTTTTACACATTTATTGTGATTTTTGAAGGATGAATATTTTTAACCATGATCAATATGTAGAGTAATGGTAATAGAAACAAGTCAGTTTTCAGAAATGATAAACATAATATTGTGGATATATGATTAGATGACTTGCGTGGTAGAAAATAATAGAAAACAATGTCCAATTACTAGTATTACCTCCTCAAGAGAAAACAATGTAACAGTAATTCATGATTTAGAGACCATTATCATTAGTTAGGCCCATCAATCCACAATATATCATTGGTTGGATCAATTATTTAAATAAATTATTTTTCATATTTGTGTTCATGGAGGAGAAAAAGACATTGTTAGACACCAACCTCTTGGAAAGATAGGTGGATCAGTGTTGTATGCCGATCAAGAAAACAATGGATTGGAATGAAATTCAATATAGTTAGTATTATTTTTTATGAAAATATTTCCTTCTAACACTATGAGTTAATACAAAAAGGAAATTTAATGAATTTAAAAAAAATAAGGATAATATAGTGGGATTATATAGTGAATAATTTAATAAGTTTTTTATTTGTACCCATATTTTAATACTTTTTTCCAATAGTAATATTAATGAATTTTCTATTAGTTTCAAATAAAATATCTATAAAACATTATATATCAAAACATTTAATACTATGAGGTTTCAATAATACCTAAATGTGGACACAGATTTCATACCTTCTCATATGTCTTAAGGGATAATAGAAAACAACATGTACATTATGTAAAACTGTGGAAGGATTATAGATCATGGGTGGTTGGATAATAAAATTCAATAAACCATGAGAAAAATTATTGGAATCAGTATCCCTAAAATTAATTTCAAAGAAGTACACTATATTAAAAATACGAAATTGAACGACACCTAATTTTGGATTTTCACGGGAATATAAATATGTGAATAGTAAACCTGAATGTTTTTTTGTTAAATGTGGTGCATGTATTCCCATGGTTCATGTTTTAAATATTTAATATCAGGTGTATTTTGGTAATCGATTCAATAAGAAAAATAATTTTTATGGTATTTAGAATCCATGATAAAAAAATCCAATGGAGTAGTGTAAGTTCATTAAATTAGAATATGATTGCAATTAAAAGGAAATAATGGTATAAAGTCTCATTATATACATCAATTTATCAAATAAATTATTTGATTTTAAATTTGTGTATTCTTTTATTTAATTTTAGTTTTTTATAAGTATAAATTTATTTAATGAGATATTATAGGTAATGTAACTAATAAAACATTTCATGGGTTAATATATAAAAAATTATTTAAGAATTACAATTTTTACATCCATGGGTTGAATATTGACTTAGATCATGTTTTAATATCAATTTTAAATCTTTATATATTACTTGGAATAGAATTGATATCATCATATTATTCCAAAAATTAATAAACATAATGAAAACTCATTTCTTTTTCTATTTTCAACTGAAAACATTTTCAAAAGATAAATGATATTCTATTTTTATTGTCAAAAAATACAATTTTTTGAATTATTTATCATATTTCATACATATTAAAGTAATGAATGTTAAAATATAGACATTTTATGTAGGCCATTTATTTTAATATGTTGATATATTACTATGTAACTAGTATATTCCTCCCATATAGTGAGAGGTGAAATTCTCATTACAAACAATTATTTTATCTAGAACTATATAAAAAATCTTATAGGATATCTATTTTATATTTAGAAAAAATAAATAATAAAAATTAAATACACTAAATTGATAGTATCATAAGACCCAATTTATTCCCGTGTGGGGACCATTTCTCAAGTGTTGTGAAAAAGGATTTATCTAAATAGTTATGTATTAACTATAGAGTAGTCAATGGAATCAACAACAATAATATGTCCGATATATTAAATATTTGTATTTGATTTGAGTTACGTAAAACATATCCATGATTGATGTAAAATTTATGTAAAATCAATTGAAGTTGAATGAGTGTGAAATTTATAAGGTTTTATTTTTAACATGGTATACACATTGTATTTTTTCATTCCTTGTAGATTAAAAAAATTCCACTAGAATATTTATGTATATAATTAATATATAATTTATATATTATATTAAAAATTAATGGTGGTATTTGTTGAGATATTGTAATATATTAAAAAATATTTGAGGAGAATAATGATAACATTAGAGATATACTACTTATCCAATGAAAAGATATACAAAATGAAATATTAGGTAAATATAATTTTTTATTATATTGTATTGAATTATTTTTAAATTTTTTTATTGTTTTGAAATATCAATTAACTCTACTTGGAAAATGTATCTGGAAGAGTGGAATAATTTTAAAATAGTTTTATAGATTCATAATTTTCTTGGTCATGTAGGGTATTTTATTTGGTAAGGTTTTTAAGGGGTGCATTCACAGAACTAGAAACATCCAATGGATCCCACATCCATGATAATAGATTTTATCATTAACATGATCACAAATAAAAGGATTTCATTGTAATTCTCATACTAATGATCCTTAGGAATTCATGTTGGTTTGGAGGTAGGTAGTTTGTAATCATCACAAATTTTAATGTGATTCATAAATACTCTTGGACTATCTTATATGTGACTAAACATTAAAATTTTATTATCTTTGAACCATAAAACTACCTAAATCAAGGAGGGAATACATACTGAATTACAAATTGATCTGCCTTAAAAAAATGAATATCATATTGTAATGTTCGTAGATCATTATAAATAATATAGTTCTCATATGGAAACCCATAATAAGATAAAGTGTATACCTTTAAATTGAAATCTCTAAAGGTGTATTTGACTATAATAGCCTGATTCAAAAACCATTAGTTGCTTCATACAGTATATGTTAACTGCCAAAAATGACTATTTTTACCCTAATTAAATCTATCCATTATAGATGAATAGGACACAACTTCAATGATTTGAGAATTTTTCTAGCATCATATTGTCATGTCGAGAAGAAGGGCACTATCCACAACTTAAATATAAGACCATGAACCAAACAATGCATAGAAACCATAGATAACCGAGTAATGGTTGTCTCTTACCAACCCACCACCATTAATCTACCCACACATGTAGTATCCATCCATGTTCAACTACAACCCATAAATGGTATAATTCCATTGAATCCATATGCCCTAATTTCTATTATTGTCACTCCTCCAATAGAAATAGTATTGAAGAAAAATTTTGAAGGCATGAAAAAAATATCCCCTGGTGATAAAAAAACCATGTTTTTCCAACAAGTTTTTCTCACAGGCCTAAAAGAATACATCGGAGGCATTAATGTTCTCTCTAAAGAGGTTCATCTCATCCCATAGGCTCTAAAAACTAGTAGAGATAATTAGTTTTTGTCCCTTACATTTTCCTCCCCTCAAAACAGTAAATTAATCTAATAGAAGATCCCCTCCTATAAAAACCCACTATTCAGATTAATATTAATATTTGAAAATAAAGAATTCTAGGCCTCCTTTCCATAATCTCATATGAATAACTGATGATTCAATGTCTCGTATTTTGGCGCAATACTACAATGACATATGGAAACCAATGATATAATATTCCTCTAAATATTCTCATTTATATGTAGCTCCTTTTTACTAAATCTCCAATCTATGATGTTTATATTACATGTGATATCCTTGCATTATAGTTTTTCATACAATAAATATACTCTATCTCTGTAATGAATCAACTTTCATGAAATCTGTGGCATTGAATCTCTCTATGGTGTTGGTAACAGACCAATGAAGGGGGGTTCCTATGTATCCTTATGAAAAAATTGAAACCATTATTGTTTAGTTTCATAAAATTGTATATTATACTAATTAATGTAAATTGAAATATAATGATATTTATTGTTTAATGAATTATATTATAGAATACATTATTAATGGTGCCTATAAATGGTTTCCATGTGACATAATCATAATTGGATATTTCTAATTAACCATTTATTGAATATAGACTAATGTGGTTGGGTTGATCTCAAAATTAATGTGGATCATTAAATATGGGGTTTTATGGTAATATGGCGTAGTGTCTATGATCCGATTATCCACCCAAATTGTTCTCTTGGGCCAGGTGCCACAAACATTAGGTGTACCTCTGTGAACACCAAAGGCTACTGACTAGCAGAGAGGGTGTAAGTAGAAAAATTGGGGGGGGGGGGATTTACCATCAATGGATCAGATATTAATGGTTACAGTATATCAATATAACATGAAATGATAGAAAAATACATAGAAAACATGATCCAGACCCACCAATGGTGATTTTGTAATCAATAATAAGTAATAATGGAAGAAAAACTAAATTATAGTATTGGAAATATAAATACACACATCAGTATTCAAAATAAAGAAACTATGTAGAGAATGCATCCAAATTAGGTCACAAAAATCAGTAAACATAAGGGTTCTCTATTGGTGAACCATAGTTAATATACACATATATTATATGTATATTAAAAATAAAATACAAATAAAAAGGAAACTCAATCTTATGAAATAACTCAAGGTATAATGCCTACATTTCATTTCAACTCAAATAGGATTCTTATCCTATGCTTGAAACCATACATGTTAGAAAAATAAGAATTTATATAGGCATCCCGAATGACCTGTGTAGGTTAAGAGGACATGTCTCTATAGGGAACCACCCACATGTGAATACCCAAAACAATATTATAAGGTGTGTATCAAATAAAAAAATATAACAATGCATGAACATTAAATAAATTTAAACAAACATCATTGGAACTAAACAACTAAAAATATGTTATCACCCTCTTCGACCATTGCGAGAATCTATGATGATGAGTGGATCCTTATCTGATTTCCCAATGAATGAAATATGCATAAATTTCCCATTTGAATCCTATTTTTCCTCCTCCATAAATGTTACTTAGCACATCATACCAATCAACAACATGTATTTCAATTCATTTCATTGTCATCCCAGTGGAACATCGATGAAAATAGAACACTAGTCCCTTGGACCACTTCATAAAAGTATCAATATGCTTGAAGCATAATGTACAAATGCATAACAATATTTTTAACCAAATAAAAATAATTGATGGCTCATAACATGTGGTCCTAAATAAACGGAGATTCATATCCACCTAAAATTGTTCAGACACAACAACATCAATAACTCGAGCCTTATCCCCCAACATATACACACAAAACAATAATCTAAAGGTTCCTCGCCTTCCATGGAGATTTATAAAATAATAAACCCAAATCCAAAAAACTGTGATTTAAAACTAGGGGCCAATACCCACACAAGTGGTAAAAACTATCTCATAACATAGTCTACCATTGTTCACATGGCTGCAATGTTACTTTGGAAAATCACATGTGAGATACAGTCACTAAAAGTACCTAAGTGACATCAAATTTGATACCTGATGCCCAAAGGACCATATAGCTCTTGTAAAATGGCCATTCCCTCTAATATCATGGGGAATTCCCTCAACCTGACTACCTCACCACCTTATTATGATGACCCTGTATTCCCATCATAGGATCAACATCACCCAATTTATCTGGGACCACCCCAATTAGATGATAATTTCACCTCAATATGGATAACTATACCATCACACATACTCATTCCAAGCCCGTCATGATCCTAAGGATCATCGTACGTCATATGAAATTAAATTATATATATATTTCGCTTCAAATTAAATATAATGATCAATTAAATTAAATAAACACACCTCAAACTAGCAACCAAGGTGGTGAAATACCCCTAACCCAGCCTTTAATGAGCTAATAAGGTTTGGGAATTCTGAATGGTATCCTGTATGGACATATCCTCAATTTAAAATAAAAAATTTAATTACAAAGGACTTTTATCAACTACCCAATTTCATGATAAAATCCACACCCCCAAAATTGACTAAAAAATGAAGAATTGAATGAACCAATATCCAATGAGTAATATTGATATGAAAGACCAGTATAAGCCTCTAACACCTACTGGTTCGGAGGAAATTTATTTTTCTGTTGAATGTTCATAAAATACGTAAAAATGACTCAAATGGGTTTAGAACTCTATGAGTTGATGGAATATAATGAGAGTGTCATGGGTTAGGAAAACCTTATAGACATGAATACAACACCACCCAATGGATTGAGGAACAAATGATAGATGAGGGTTTTGGATCAAAACCAATCTGAGTAGAAGAAGGGAGCCCCCCACAACTTTTTTACATGACTAGGAAAGGAAAATATTGTGAAAATAGAGAAATATTGGAGAGGTAAAAATATAATTTAAACCTTTTTAAGGATTCATAGTTATCTTGCATGATTTTCTAAACCCTGCACACACCATAAAAAATACAGTGTTGAGGTATTACCTAAGTGTCACTACCCTTGCAGTTTGCACACAATTTTCCCTAACTATGGAAAAGCCTGCTAAAATACCTTTACAAAAAAACATAGTTTTAGGCCTGGTGATGCTCCCCCACCCTAATGTTATTCCAAAATACGTGGTTACAAATAATTGGGCGATCTGGTTTTCTGGGAGAGGTTGCACGATTTAATTAAAACCATATACCTCATCCTAAAACACTGAAAATAGGGTCTTGGAGACTACAAAGTATCCTAAACCCTTAAAAAACTAAATCCCTTCAATAAACCTCTAAATCCATCCAATAATATAATATTTTTTCAGTAAAATCATTAAATTAAGATCTGACGATCGAAAAAGAAATTTTGATACCCATTAATTCCAAAAATTGAAAAAGGGATAGAATTTTTCGTGATTCAAGAACCCAAGATGTTACAACATACTAACCATAACATAGATTATACTAGATCTATAAATCATAAAAATGAGAGGGTACTGAACATACCCATCCCATTATAATTAACATAGATTAGCCTGATCTAATGGGATCATGTAAACAACCTCAAGAGGCTCCCCACCTTATGAGTGATCTACACTTGTCTCAAGGGTACATATCAACTTTGTCAAGGGATCCCCACCTTAAGAGTGACCTGCCCCTATTGGAGATCTACCCCAATACCAGCAAACATGTGGTTCATTGGATTCTTCATGAACTAAAAATTACTCAACTATCACATCATCCACAATTCACTTCATCAGATGATCTTGTGACATACATGAATCCCATCGAAATTCCACACTGCATCAATGCCCGCCTCGTGCCCATTTTACAAATGTCACCTTTGAGGTCCCTCATCTCAAAATATTATAAAGAGTCTTATTTCCTCACACCCCAATCATGTACCCTAAAAAAATGATTCCTCAATTCCCAAGAACCTCACGTAACCTAAATCTCCTCGATGTCGTAATGCCAGAGCCACTCAAAGGTCATGCATCTAATGATTCTCACAAAAATCCTAGTTCCTTTCACATCATTCATATATATATCAATATATAACTCACATGATCTAATTATATATTATTAAACAGAATTTGGTTAGTCCATTCATATTCCATGTACACCTCATGAACCGAAAACATACTTGCCTTAACCTACCATTCCAAAAATAAGAAGAAAAATAATGGTTATACACATAGAGTACCTCTGATTGTCATTAGCTCAGCATGTTGAATAGTTCCTAAAAGATCCAAAAAATGCACCAATCCTACAACTGTATTTCCTAATGAATTTCCACCTAGTGGGTTTTCACTAGAATGTGGCCACTGAATCCATTGTGGGGTCCCAATATCTCTTCTACATCCTCTACATGCAGTAGAATCTCAAAAACCCTCACCTGGTACTGATCCAAATCCCAAAGCTGAATCATGAGTCTGCCCTTGTCCCTAAATACCAGTTATTTGAGAAGGCTTCATGTAGAACCGATTGAGGTTCCCAACCTAATCACAAGAATGAAAATCCATTGAAGGTAGCACATAATGATTCCAGACATGGATCAGATTTTCACACTAAAGTAGAACATTCAATAATCCATAATGAGATAGCATGATCGATTCCTTGGCCGAACTAGCATATTGGAACTCATATTTCCCTTTATTTCTACAATCTAAATCATCGACAATGAAATTTCTTGGAGTCCACACCTTTCTCAAACAAGATCATTAAATCATGTTTCCCTCATCTATAAGAAAATGGTTCAACAATTCTGTGAATGAGGACAATATCAAAATGTCTACCTTTGCAACAGAAAGGTATTCCATAAACTGTCCTCAAAGGGCATCATCCACCACTTTTCTTCACTCAAAAAACTATGTAAAAATAAATATAATTAGATGAACATATATGAATTTTCCATAATGGGCATGTCACCCATATGATGTCATGTGAACACTCAATCTCTCTTCACCCACTGTATCACTGGGAAGAAGTGCCCAAAAACCATTTTGAAATTCCTTCCATGATAATCCCTCGCGTTTCCCTATCTGAACCTATATGTCCCATATGTTCATAGCTAGTCCTCTAATCATATAGGATGAAAACTTCACCCTCCACCCTAGTGGTGTCTCTAGCTACTCGAACAACAACTTCATAGATTCGATCTATTTCTCAGCCACTTATGGACCTACATCGCCATAGAAAAGTGCTGGGTAATATGTCATAATATCCCAAGTATGATATTCTATAGAATTATATACCCCATAAGAACCCATATCGATACCACGTATCACATGAAACAAGATATCTATGAGCATCTCACCCTACCACAACCCAAAAACTGTAACATCTGGATGATACCCTACCTACAATAAGACCTATACATGATCTTGAGAATGTACTTTTTCTATCTGGCCCTCAGGGGTATCATCCTTCCCATACTACTGTGGTACCATGTCCTCATAAGACTAATGCTCCATCTGATCCATCTAAAAGGAAACCAGTTAAATACCATTACATGGATAGACAACCCAAACAATATATATATATATATATATCACATCTATGGAATGCTTTAACAAGAAGCATCAACTAAATATACTTTTTCACCTCTTATGCAACCATGTCATAAGACATCCCAACCTCATGACCTCCTTACCCAACCTTATTAGAGAAAAGTATCAAATATATACTGGGCCATTACAACCCTGGTGAGCCACAATTCCTCAAACTGAAGACCACATTGTCCAACATAGTGATCAACATCACCCCTAGCAATATTACATGCCTTCTACAATTACAGTGAGGCCCATATTACACAAACAGACACACACACACACAGATATATATATATATATCACATAGAATATAACATTTTAAAGGGATTTTTTATAGTTTCACGATTTACCTAATTTAAAAAAACTACCACATTCCTATCAAAGCATAATCAAGTGTAAAAATTACCCATTTCCATGAGGATCAAAGGGTCCCGTTATCATTCATTTTCATACAAATACTTGGATTCCAAGTCATAACAAAAATAATTAACATCCTTTTGTACCATTAATTTTTTCAATAACATCAACTATAAGATGAAAAAAATTAAATTGAAATTCCCACCCATGTTATACTGGCCATTCCCTTGTACATGTTACGACAAACACCTACAAATTAGTTCAGAATTCAGTTCTGACAACATCCTATTCTTAAATCTACCATAACCCATATATTAATACAAAGAATATAAATAAACAATCCTCTTATGATACAATTTATAGTGACCTCCACCAAATTATCCTCCTGACCAATGATTTTGGGCTAGCTTCCACAATCCCTAGGCACACCTCCCCAAATTCCAATGGTTTCTGACTAGAAGAAGGGGTGATTGAAGGAAACATAGAGAGGCTCTACCGTCAAGGGATGATATATTAATAGTCTATGATTATATTTATAACACGATGAAGAAGGAAAAGTGTCAGCATACACAAACTAGACAAATTGATGGTATAAAAACAATAAATAATAAGTAATAATAGATAAATAACTAAAAAATATTAGCGAAAATATAAATATACACACCATCCTTCAATATATAGAAACTATGCAGGTCCTAAATCCAAAAATGGTCGTACATATCAATATATTGGATTGGAATCCACTGGAAAACTATAGTGTATGTACACATATATCATATAAATGGGGAAACTAAAATATAAATAAAATGGAATCTTTAACTAAAGGATGATCTTAGGGTCCCATTCCATCATTCAATGTAAAATAAAATAAGATCATTTTCCATCACCCCAACCCTTACCTATTTTCAAAAGAATAAATTCTAAAACCAATCCCAAAGGGCCCATCTAGGGTGTGATAATGAGTATTATTTTGGTACCACCTACATGTGAAACCTAATAGAAGTGTTTAGGTAGGTTCCAAATATATTAAATAAAAAAATAGGTTATTCCCCTTAAATAAATAAATAAAATCCCCAGTTCTCAAAAACTAATAGGAATTTTTCACCTACATTGTCCAATGTTGGAATCACTGAAGAGGAGGGGATCCAAATCCCATGAACCAAGTTTTACCCTAGTTTCAAAAGACCCTGGTGAATCCTCCGCTTCCACCTCCAATAATGTAAACTGACACCTCATAACAAACAATATTTTTGTCTCAATTCATGTCACTAATGTCACAAAAGAAACACCCAATCAAATTAAAACCTAGTCCCTCAGACAAATATTTGAGTGAACCCATCTAAAAAATGACTGATATCTGATTGAACAATGATACATTTCAACAAATAAAAATAATGGTCATCTCATAGAATGTAATCCCGAGGAACTGCATTCAATGTCATACCAAAATTATCCAGGACCAATAATGTGAAAATGGTGAGCCTCATCACCCAACATTTAGACTCAACGCTATCATCTAATGTCTCATCACCTTTCCTAAGGCTTTACATGATAAGCACCTGCAAACCATATACCTAATCTACACTTCTGGGACCTTTATTCACACTAAGTATCAAAACCACTCCATCACTGACTTATTATGTGTGAACATGACTCTAATTTCTATTTGGAGAATCATGGGTGAGAAAAAATTGCCAAATGTACCTAACCAATACAACCTATGGATGCTCGTGCCCCTACAATGATATCCCTCATGTTTGATGGCAATGATATTGTATATTTTGGGATTTTCCCTTAACCTGATGGCCTCTCCACCCCAATCTTTTGATCGAGTCATCCTATACTATAATCAATGTCATTCAATTTATCAAGTCCAATCCCAATAAGATAACCATGTGACCACAATACAGGTGTACATTCCTTATCACATCCTCAAAGAAATCATGTCACAATCCAAAAGATCACCATAGAACAAAATAATTTCAATTATATATTTTATTCACTTCAAATTAAAATAAAAAATTGAAATAAATTAATGAAATTAACCCCATCCACACTACCTTGGAAGTCGAAAGCCTCTAACCCGACATTGTATGAGAAAATAATGATTGGTTATTCCCAATGGTATCCAAAAGGAATACAATCACATTAAAATCAATAATTCAATGAAAAATTGTTTTCTCTCAGCTACCCAATGGAGTGATAAAATTCAAACCACAAAATGTACAATGAAAGCATGATTAATGGTATGAACCACCAAATATAGTCCTTTCAATTTTATCACATCAAGTAATAGCCTCTAACTCAACCACTTTAAAATAAATCTGAGTTTCAATTGAATGACTTGAGAATAGGGAAAACACTCAAATAGATTAAGTTCTATGTTAGGCGAGGGAAAAAAGAAGATAGGAATCAGTGATGATATCATTCTATGATTGATCAAATGCTACCAATGTATTTTAAAATAGAGGTCAGGTGTATTTTTTTAGTTAAAATCTTTTGGAAGGAGAAGACATCTACCCCCACTACTGTTTTATATGGTCCTAAAAGAAAAAATATGATGGAAAGAGGGAAATATTTGAGAGTTAAAAACATTAATTTTATTCTTTTATGGTTTACATGGTTATCTCAAATGTTTTTCTAAACCATGTGAAAATAGTGATTGCTACACTATTAAGGTAGTACATAATTTGAACTACCCATGCAGCTTACACATGGTTTTCCCAAATCGTGCTCAAGACATGTGATAGCCCTTTGGAAAACTATAGAGTTTCACACACTAACATGAACCCCAACTAGTATAATGTTACAAAATATGAAAAAAATATGGCTCCAAAATATTTGGGTAGAGGACGCATAGTTAAATGGAATCTATAATCCTTGACCTACATTCCCAAAGAATGTTATTCAGTCCTCTAATGCACCTAAAATCCTTAAATATATCGGTGACCTAAAGTAAAACTCTAAACCCATAAAAAGAAGTGACTGGGTTGAGGAATCTGTTGGAATTAAAATTTAATGATTGAAAAATAAATTGGGATACAATCTCATTCCAAAACATCAATAAGGGAGTGGTTTTCATTCAAATACATGAACATGGGACGTTACATTTGGACCAATGATAATAGTTCCTTAATACATATAGGGAATATATTCGTCTATGTGGGAGCATGATTTTATTAGGAATATTGAATAATAATGAGGTGATACACAAGTAATATATCCTTTATAGTGTTTGAAATGTTTTGGGAGGGAATAGGGCCCAATGACTGAGGATTTTCTACCTCATTGGGAAATGGCTAGGTAAGGAGAGGCAAAGATGGTATTGATGTAGGTTTTTAAACTCTATGAGCCATCCAAAACCTACTATATAACATAAAACAATTCCCATATATTTTTATATAGGTGGATTATGGTAATGTTGAGGGGTAATACCATGTTGTTTAAATTAATGCTATCAAGATGATGTAATGAAATTTTAATACGTGTGATTAGAATGTCAGACACAAAATTTAACGCTATGTCATAGGGATTTTTATATAATGTTTAGAGTCATGCATCAACGAATTTAATGAGATTCATCTAACTTGCCTTATCAATGACAATGTAAATATCATTTAAATATCTACGACCACAAGATTAATTTTTTATTTGAGTAATAAAATATGTAAGAGCAATCATATTGTCTAATGGCCAGGACCTCTACTATCCATTACATTGTGAATATGTGGTGTGGGAGGTGTTCTGGGAGGTCAAGATGACTTATCCCCAACACTATGCCAATTTTCATGTTCTGTGAATTGTGTTTCTAGTTTTATGAACAATAACAGATCAGTTTAACTGATCGGTTTCACAGATCGCTTTCACATATCGGTTTCATATATCAGTTTTAGAGATCGGTTTCACATATCGGTTTCACAAATCGGTTTCACTGATCGGTTTCACTGATCACTTTCACTGATCGGTTTCACTGATCCGTTTCACATATCGGTTGGTGTACAGTAATGGTAGGTGAACAGTGTTTTCAGATTCCAATAGGTTTTCCCCTTTTTGACGTTTCCTATGACGTAAAATAAACTTCAAGACTTATTTTAAGGACCCTTAAGGCCGATTCAAAGTCCATAAATACTATATTAATTATTCCTAAGGTTGCGATGTTTTTACTTGGCCAAACCGCATGGGTTAATGCGATACAAATTTAATGGAGAATTAACCAGATCTTAAACTGTCGCGTCATTAAATATTCAAAAAGTAATGAGATATCATTCTCCCTTGTTCATCATATTTTTTATCGGCTATGAGGCGCTAGAACCTTTCAATACTTTCTGTAGGAGTTTCACAATCAATCTTTACTCCTCAGATCAGTTCCGCTCTATTTTGATGCAACCAAGCGGTATCGATCAATCTTCGATATAAGGTATGTTTTATCATCGTTTTTTCAGGGATCAACTTCCCATTATTCTCCTTTCAATCTTAGAGCATAGAATATCAATTATTTTAATAGATTTCTCTTGGGCATTGGATGGTGTGGTCGTACCGTGGCATCCTCGGGTGGATGCAGTTGTCGCGAGAGGAGGATCGTGACCCATTGTGTGGATAAAGAACATCAAGAACTCTTTAATGAAGGGGATTCATTTCTTCTATAGTTTTTTATGTACAATCGTAGTGTTAGAATGATTTATACCTTTGGATCACAATGAAATTGACCTAATTAAATATTTGAACAGGATAAAGAAACTGTTATCTATTGTATGTTATCGCCTCTTGTTTTTCGAGATAGTGTGATGTCTGTGCTTTCATGGTATAGCTGTTTGTCCTTGATGGAAATTGATAAATAACTTGAAGCCGGAATTAATTGATAATTAAATGGATAAAGATAAAGAGGCATGTAAATGAATCTGGTTGTTGTCATTGTTGTAGTTGTTGTAATTTTTATGTTAATCAAATTGGCATAGTAACCATGTTAAATATTTTGAGATAGCTTATTGAATTGGTTTCCTAGAATTGGAACCTACAAATTGAATCTATTAATTTAATAGGGATAAAAGAACTGGTTGGTAGATAAATGAAAATGCCTGGTAGGGTTCTTAGATTCCCTCTTGTTCGAAAGGCCAAGTGCCTTGTGCGTTAGAAACCAGAGTTTTCATTTTGTATGTAGGCTGGATGCTTTGTTAAAAGGCCAAGATCCCATTTGAGGTGATATTTTATTTCTTGCTGCATGTGCTATGTTGTGACCTTTGAGGGGTGTTGTGATATATGGAGGCAGGGAGGCCTTGTGGTTGTGGCAGCAGATGATGCCTAGAGTGGCGAGATGCCTCGATTTATGCATGTGGGTGTCAGGGAGTACAACATGGATGATGGTATGGGATGGATGTGATGGCTAGATGTTGGTGGTTTTGTTTGGTTGTTTATCTGCTTTACTTTTCCCCACTGCTCAAGGCAGCTGGTCTTGATTACACTCTTTCCGAAGGAGTCGAAGACACGCGGGGTATTCCACTTGCTTTCCGTGTTTAGCCTCTTGAGGGAGAATGGGTCTATGCTCTGGCTATAGGAAGAAAAGACTCGACGGGTAGTATATCTACTCACCGTGTTGAGCCTCCTTTGTGTTTAGTAGTATAGGATGCTCTTCTAGAATGCCTAGGATTATGGGAAAGTAATTCTATAATGAAATATTGATTAAATGGTGATAATCCACGAGGATGGAGATTCTAGAATTTAAAGGTGATGTTGAAATTTAAAAGGAGCAGTTGTTTTTGAATATAATGAAAATTCAGTTTATTGATATTGTGTTCATGGTTAATTAATGTTTGAAGAATTAATTAACATACAGTGGAATTGATAAAATGGTAATGAAGTAATCTAATAAATCCCTTAAATGGTTGTGTGCTTATAGGATACCAAGTCTTAGAAGTGGCAGCCTGGAGTCTGAGAGACGTTAGATGCAGTTGTGTCTAAGAATAGGTTATGACCATAGTGTGGTTGTGAGTATTATATATTTTTTAATTTTTGTGTTTCTATACGCTATTCCACCCTGTTGCTAAGGGAAACTGACACCCCGGGGATTCTGAGCCCTTGGGGGTGTTTCCCACAACATTCTGATGGGAGGTGGAATGGCTGACTGTCCCCTTTAGCCCTACTCTCTTCTCTTGGTAGATACTAGTGCCTTTGGAACATCGGTTAGTTTTCCCCATATATGTGTGTAGAGGGATATAATGTCTTGTGGTTATTTCACACACATATATTCTTGATATATTACCTACGGACTACTATAGGTGTAACTTGTATATGCTGTGATGGATTGAGGATCCTTACTTGGTGTATGGGCTATAATGGATTGAGGTATAATACTAGGTGTATGATACACGTTATGCGAGCAGTGGTGGATCCCTCCAACTACCTGGTTACTTTTGGTTTTGAGGATGGTGTGGTGCTTAGCCCAAGAGTCTGCAGGCAAGACTTTGTGGTGCACATGATTCAAATTGTGGAGCATAGCCCATGTTTATATAGGAAAGCCTTTGGAGAGAGATGTTCATGGCGTATGTCGTTGGGGAAAAGAGGAAAACCATTGGAGAAGTAGTAGCATGGTACCCTTGATATTCTTTACTATATTCTATATTCATGTATTCGTTACTTGGTGAGAGTAGCCATGGTGAGGTTCAGATCTTAGTGTACCTGTTTATGTGATGAGTTAGTTTCACTTGTTGTTCACTAGTCTTTAGCATGCTTTCTTTACCTTTTTCACGAGAGGCTTCAGGTAGGATCCTACTGAGTATACTGTTATAATCACCCTACGTATATATAAACTGTTTTTCAGGTCACCTGGAGCAAGTTGGAGATCATGATTATTACTACTAGCTTGTGGTTGCAGGAGCTGTTCGGGCTTGAGGTTGCTGCTGTTTTATTTTCTTTTGGGTACATGTTGTTTTCCCCTTTCATTTGTGGTACTTTTTCCTGGCGTTTCATATATGTACATGTGTTTATTTTATATTCCAATTTTTTGTTGGATTTGTTTGTTTTCTATATTATCTCTCTCTTCTGCTTGTGTTCTCTTAGAGGGTAATGCTTCCCATTTGTGTGTTTACTATACCTGCGGTGCTAGTCACCAACCCGGGGCCTACTAGAGGCAGGACTCATGGATCATTATCTCCCTTCTCCCATTTCCGGCCCAGGAGGGGTACACTTTGTGGGGAGGGGTCGTGACAGAGTGGTATCAGAGGGAGGTTGAGGGATTGGATGGAGATTGGAGTTAGGCACAGGTGAGGTTGCCTGGGTTTGTAGGGAAACGGTGTCATTCGGGTTTATAAATTGGGGTAAACACTGGATACCGGTAGAAACATAGGTATTTAGGTCCCCCTATTATTTGTTTCATGGACCTTTAAGTTTACAATAGCTACTAAACAAGGTGATACTGGTTGCAGTGTAGAGACCTAGGAAAGGATCATGCATCATTCTTCTTTGTGCCTGTGTTTGAATGTATGACCTTGGGATAGGTTAACCTAAAAATAAAAAATGAAAACAATAAATTAAATAATGTTGAGTCTCCCATATTCCATGATTAGGAGATCTAAGTGTTTGTTATTTTACATGTATGTCTCCAGGTCGACGTCCTCATCAGGTTTTCATAGAATATTTCTAGGAGACTGTGCCAGAAGATCGCTGCCTAGTAGAGGTAGACAACATTGACACTTGGAGGAAGACACTTCGAGAGTTTCAACGCCAGAGTCCATAGAAGTACGAGGGCTCCATTTCAGATCTAGTGATGGAAGACTGGTTAGAGGAGGTCTATATCGGCTTCAAGATGATTCGTGCTCAGAAGGAGCACTGAGTGTCCTTGGTTGTGACGATGATGGGTGGAGGAGAAAGGAATTTGTGACTCTTGTTCCTTGAGGATTGTGAGGAGTTAGCGATATCATGGGAGGAGTTTCGAGACATGTTTGGAGTTGAGTTTGTTTCCTCGACCGTAAAGGCGTCTAGTCGTCAAGAGCTTCTTACTCTTCGACAGGGGATCTCTAGTGTTCGAGAGTTTAGATTCCATTTCAGGAACCTTCTACATTATGCTTCACACCTACATCCATATGAGGAGTCTAGTGTGAGGCATTTCTAGGAGGATTTGTCTCCATTGATCCAGCGCCAGGTCACCCTATTTATGCTGAAGCCATATCTTGAGGATTTGGTGAGGGTAGAGGTTGTTTAGAGGACTTTGTCCAAGACCAGATCGTCATGAGAGGGGAATCGTCATGATTCCTCATGAAGCAGAGATGTGGTCCAGGGTTCGCAGTTTTCAGGGCAGAAGAGTTTTCGTTCACTTGGGGGTAGGTCCCAGCCCGTCCCATCCCATTTCTCCAGAGGGAACAACTCTCAGGCCTATGCTAAGGGATCAGGCAATTGTTTTTCATGTGTTGGTCATGGTCATCAACAGCGAGAGTGACGGAATTTTCAGAGCAGTCATCGTGTACTGGGTGCTCCGCTCCAGGTTCCTCTGTTGAGGCAGTTCTTGCCGAGGCATCAGCAGTAGGTTTCACCAGCTTTAGATCACCAGAGGGTAGATAGGGCAGGAAGAGGACATCTCCATGACGCTCCCCGTCCTCAGAGAGTAGGGTGCGGCTATGGTGGTTGTCTTCATCAGGGTCAGAGAGGCGATGGAGGAGGCCATGGTCATCTTCATGCTCTAGTGTTACCAGCTCCGGGAGACCCATACATCGTTCGAGGTACCCTTTGCTTGTTTTCTACCTTGGTGAGTGCCTTGATTGATTCAGAAGCGATACACACCTTCATATCACCTACCCTTTTCCATGCATTGGGACTTGAGGTAGAGAGGGTTCTAGTGCCCTTGGCATTGACTACGCCAATTGGTGTCCGAGCTATCTTGTTTGAAGTATTTAGAGACTGTGAGATAGTGTTGGGGAAACACCGCTCTTGGGTAGTTTTTCTATATTTACTGAAATGACCATATGATGTCATCCTCGGCATGGATTGGTTGTATTCGGTGCTATCTATTCTGGATTTCTAAAGGAAGAAGGTCGTTTTCTTTCCTTCAGATGGAGAGGAAGTGGTGTTTTTTAGTGAACAAGACCTTCATATGGGTCATAGGCACATTCCATCCTTATCCACCATGATGGATGAGATGATGCTATGTTATTCAGAGGTTGAGCAGTTGGCATTTCCTACGGTTATGGAGAAGTACCCTGATGTCTTCCCAGAAGAGTTCATAACATTACCCCCTCGACAAGATGTCGAGTTTGGGATCGAGTTATAGCCAGGAGGGTCTCCTATATCTATGTCACCATATAGGATGTCCCGTTAGAAGTTATGAGAGCTACGTATATAGCTTGATGGTCTATTGCGGTGCGGTTTTGTTCAGCAAAGTGTGTCACCATTGGGTGCACCAGTCTTGTTCGTGAAGAAGGCCGATGACAGTTTGTGGTTGTGTGTCAATTATTGTCCCTTAAAAAAAGTGACAATAAAGAAACGCTATCCCCTTTCGCAGATTGATGACTCATTCGATCAACTGAAGGGTGCAAGTTGGTTCTCAAAGATCGACTTGCGGTCAGGATATCATCATATGCTGGTGAAGGATTAGGATATTCTGAAGACTGCTTTCTATTGTCGTCATGGGAAATATTAGTTCATTGTAATGCCATTCGACATGATGAATTCTCTAGCTATGTTCATGGGATTGATGAATGCTGTGTTCCATGAATTCCTGGACAAGATTGTGGTGGTTTTCATCGACGACATCCTTCTGTACTCCACATCAGAAGAGGAGCATGTAGAGCATCTACGAACTGTTTTGGGAGTTCTTCACCAACATCAGTTGTTTGAGAAGTTGTTGAAGTGTGAGTTTTTGGGCTCGGGAAGTCCGTTTCTTAGGGAATATCTTGTCCCAACAGGGAGTAGCTGTGGATCCATCAATGATAGAAGCATTGGTGTCTTGGGCAGCCCCAAAGATAGTGTCAGAGGTGCGATGTTTCTGTGGTCTCGCAGGCTACTACAAGAGATTCGTAGCCAATTTCTCCCGAGTTGCGACTCCTCTGACAGCTTTGACCAAGAAGAGTCAATCATTCATATGGATTGATTAGTGTTAGGTAGCTTACGAGTATATAAAGGATAAGTTGGTAAGTGCTCCAGTCCTTTTTCTTCTAGCAGATGGAGTCCAGTTTGATGTTTTTTGTGATGCATCACATTTGGGACTAGGTTGTATTCTCATGCAGCAGAGGTCAGTTTTTTCTTATGGGTATCGATAGTTGCATCCCCATGAACACAACTATGCCACCCATGACCTTGATTTGGCAGCTGTAGTGTTTTCTTTGAAGTTGTGGAGGCATTACCTCATTCGTGAGCGCTTTGTGGTTTTTACCGATCATAAGAGTTTTAGGTATGTTTTCTCCCAGCTTGACATGATCTTAGGACAGCATTGGTGTATGGAGTTCTTACAAGAATACAACTTCGAAATATCATATACATATGGAAAAGTTAATGTTGTAGCTGATACGCGGAGTCGAAAGTCACGTAGTGAAGCTGTGCATGAATCCGGTGATTCTTGGAGAGTAATGGAGGAACTATCAGCTTTGAATCTTGATATGGAAGAGGTTGGAGGTAGAAGTTGTCTTTTCTAGATGACATTTTAGTCATCCCTGATGTAGAAGGTGGACGATTCCCAGTTGGGTGATCCAAAGGTGGACGTTTGGAGAGACAATGTTTTTTTTGGTGAGGCCCCTAATGGTTGGTCGGAGGATGAACAACACCGAGTGTTGTATCCTAGCATGATTTTTGTTCCATTAGCGATGCACGAGATGGTTCTCCGAGTGGTCCATAGATCTCCTTTAGCAGTACATACCGGTGTGACAAAGATGTAAGGATCCTTGTGGAGTCAGTTTTGGTGGTCTGGGATAAAGCATGTGGTTGCGGAGTTTGTGTCTCGATGTTTAGACTTCCAGAAGGTGAAGGTCGAACATCGTGTTCCTGGGGGACTTCTCCAGCCATTAGAGATTCCTCAGTGGAAGTGGGAGGACATCTCAATGAAATTTGTTACATTTTACCTCGAGCTCCGGGAGGACATGATACTATTTGGGTGGTAGTTGATCATTTAAAATTGGCCCACTTCATAGCGATCAAGGAGTCTAGCTCAGCGGAAGTTTTGTCGAGGCAGTATCTAGGGGAGGTTGTGAGACATCATGGATGCCCTAGGATGATCATTTATGATCGAGATCTTCATTTTACCTCTAGGGTGTGGAGGGGTCTCCAACATGCTTTCGGTTCTCAACTATGCCTTAGCATTTCTTTTCATCCTAAAATGGATGTTGAAACTGAGAAAACCATCCAAACTCTTGAAGACATGTTATGATCTTGTGTTCTTGATTTTGAAGGTTCATTGATTAGGCACTTACCCTTGGTGGAATTCACTTACAATAATATTTTTCAAACCACCATTGGTATGGCCCCTTTTGAAGCCTTGTATGGATGGCCTTGCCATTTTCCCTTGTGCTAGACTAGGGTTGGAGAGTCAGCAATTCTCGGAATAGAACTAGTGAAAAATAAAACATAGATAGTTCAGGTGATTCGTGAGAGGATGAAGACAACACAAGATCGTCAGTTATAATATACTGATCAAAGGAGAAGACCCTTGGAGTTTAATGTTGGGGATCATGTGTTTCTGAAGGTGACTCCCCGTCGTCGGTAGCGAAGGTTTGGTCGTGGAAGTATCCTTTCACCCTGTTTTGTTGGGCCTTTCGAGGTGTTATCTCATGTTGGAGCTATGGCGTATTGAGTAGCAATTACCCCACAAATGAGTTGGATACATGATGTTTTCCATGTATCACACCTCCGTCGTTATCTTCATTAGGTCTCTCACATCATCGATTAGGGAGAGATCAATGGAAATGATGATGCAACCTTCGAGGAACGACCTATGGAGATCCAAGACTGCATAGAGAATGTGTTGCATGGGAATTTTAATCCCTTTACTCATGTATTGTGGCGACACGGTGGCATGGAGGAGAGTATCTAGGAACATGAGTCATAGATGTGTATCTATTAACCAAAGAAGTTTTAAGTTGTTATGCTGAGTTTTCTTTGATACTTTCTTTTATGTACCTTTGATGTGATGTTATGCTTAAATTGTTTGGATATGGAATGTTTTCCCCTTGATCTTGGATGTCGTGGTTTTGTTTTAGCTTTCAAACAACTTAGGGTGGTTTTTCCTCTGAGAGGTATCTTACGGGTTGGTTGTTAAGAACCCTCTTTTCTTCTAGGTTGGTTTAAAATTCTCAAGGATGAGAATGTTTTGATAGGTATCTAATGTAATGGCCCGGACCTCTTTGGTCCATTACTTTGTGAAAATGTGGTGTTGGAGGTGTTCCGAGAGGTCAAGATGACTTATCCCCAACACTTATCCAATTTTCCAGTTCTGTGAATAGTGTTTTCAATTTTATGAACAGTAATAATTTAGTTTCACAGAGATTGGTTTCACAGATTGGTTTCACAGATCGGTTTCACATGTCGGTTTCACAGATCGGTTTCACAGATCTGTTTCAAATATCGGTTTCACAGATTGGATTCACTGATCGGTTTCAGATATCGGTTTCAGAGGCCAGTTTCACAGATCGGTAGGTGTACAGTAATGGTAGGTGAACAGTGTTTCCAGATTCCTATAGTTTTGCCCCTTTTTGACATTTCCATTGATGTAAAATACATTTTAAGCCTTATTTTAATGACTCATAAGGCCTATTCAAAGTCCATAAATCCTATATTAGTTATTCTTAAGGTCAGGATGGTTTTACTTGGTCAAACCGCATGGGTTAATGTGATCCAATTTTAATAGAGAAATAACCGGATCCTAAACCATCACTTCATTAAATCTTCAAAAAGGAACGAGATATCATTTTACCTTGTTATTCCTCTTTGTTATCAGCTATGAGATATTAGAACATTTCAATCCTTCCCATAAGAGTTTCATAATCAAACTTTACTCCTCGGATCAGTTCTACTCTGTTTTGATGCAACCAAGACGTATTGATCAATCTTCGATATAAAGTATGTTTTATCAGCATTCCTTCGGGGATCATCTTCCCTTGTTTCTCCTTTCCATATTATAGCATGTAATTTGCATGCTTCTAATAGATTTATCTTGGGTTTTGGTTGTTGTGGTCATACCGTGGCATCCTCGGGTGGATTAAGTTGTCGTGAGAGGAGGATTGTGACCCATTGTGTGGATAATGAATGTCAAGAACTCTTAAAGGTATGGGATTCATTGCTTCTCTAATTGTTTATGTGTAATCGTAGAGTTAGCATGATTTATCCCTTTGGATCACAATGAAATTGACCTAATTAAATATTTAAACTGGATAAAGAAATTGTTATCTATTGTCTGTTATTGCCTCTTGTTTTTCTAGATAGTGCGATATCTATGCTTGCTTGGTTTAGCTGTTTGTCCTTGATGGAAATTGACAAAGAACGTAAAGCCGTAATTAATTGATAATTAATTGGCTAAATATAAATAGGCATGTAAATGAAGCTGGTTGTTGATGTTATTGTATTTGTTCTAATTATTATGTTAATCAAATTGGCATAGTAAGCATATTAAATCTTCTAAGATAGCTTACTGAAAAGGTTACCTAGAATTGGAACCTAAGAATTAAATCTATTAATTCAAGAGGGATTAAATAATTGGTTGGTTGATAAAAGATAACGCCCTGTAGGGTTCTTAGTTACCCTCTTGTTCGAAAGGCCGAGTGACTTGTGCTTTAGAGCCCTGAGTGCTCATTTTGTATGAAGGATGGATGCCTTGTTAAAGGGACAAGAGCCCATTTGAGGTGATGTTTGATTTCCTCCTGCTTGTGTTATGATGTGACCCTGGAGGGGTGTTGTGATATGTGGATGTAGGGCGACCTTGTGGATATGGAATCAGATGATGCCTAGAGTGGCGAGATACATCAGTTTATATATGTGGGTGTCAGGGAGGACACCAAGGATGATGGTATGGGATGGATGTGATGGTTGGATGTTGGTGGTTTTGTTTGGTTTTTTATCTTCTTTACTTTTCCCCACTTCTCAAGGATGCTGGTCTTGCTTACCCTCCTTCCGAAGGAGGCGAAGACATGCGTGGTATGCCACTTGCTTTCCTTTTTTAGCCACTCGAGGGAGAATGGGTCTAGACTCTTACTATAGGCAGAAAAGACTCGACGGGTAGTATATCTAATAACTGTGTTGAGTCCCCTTTGTGTTTAGTAGCATAGGATGCTTTTTTTGAATGCCTCAGAATATGGGAAAGTAATTCTGTAATGAAAGAATGATTAAATGGTGATAATCCATGGGGATGGAGATACTGGAATTTAAAGGTGAGGTTGAAATTTAATTGGATTAGTTTTTTTGAATATGATTCCAATTCAGTTTATTGAGTTTGAGTTCATGGATAATTAATGATTGCAGAAATAATTAACATACAGTGGAATTGATAAAATTAGAATGTAGTAATCTAATAAAGCCCTTAAATGGTTGTGTGCTTATAAAATACCTAGTCTTAGAAGTAGCATCCCGGAGTCCGAGAGACGTTAGCTACAGTTGTGTCAAAGACTAGGTTATGCCCATAGTGTGGTCGTGAGTATTATATATTCTATACTTTTTTTGTTTCTATAAGCTACTCCACCCTATCGGTAAGGGAAACTGACACCTCGGGGATTCTGCGCCCTAGGGGGGTGTTTTCCCAAACATTTTGATCGGAGGTTGAATGGATGACTACCCCCTTTAGCCCCGCTCTCTTCTCTTGGTAGATACTAGTGCCTTTGTCACAATGGTTAGTTTTCCCTATATATGTGGGTAGAGGGATGTAACGGCTTGTGGTTATTTCACACACACATATTCTGGATATAGTACCCTATGGACTAATATAGGTGTAACGTGTATAGTCAGTGATAGCTTGAGGATCCTTACTCGGCGTATGGGATGTAATGTCTTGAGGTATAATAACAAACGTATGATACATGTTATGCAAGTAGTGGTGGCTCCCAGAAACTACCTGATTACTTTTGGTTGTGTGGATGGTGTGGTGCTTATCCTAGGTTTCTGCATGCTAGCCTTTGTGTGCACGTGGTGTAGATTGTGGAGCTTATCCCATGCTTATTTGGGTAAGCCTTTGGAGAGAGATGCACAAGACATATGTCATTGGGGAAAAGTGGAAAACCAGTGAGGAAGTAGTAGCGGGGTTCCCTTGATATTCTTTACTATATGCTATATTCTTGTATGCGCTACTTGGTGAGAGTAGCCATGGTGAGGTTGGGAACTTATTATACCTGTTTATGTGACGAGTTAGTTTCACTTGTTGTTCACAAGGCTTTAGCATGCTTTCGTTACATTTTCACGAGATGCTTCAGGGAGGATCCTACTTATTATACTGTTATACTCACTCTACGTATATATAAACTGTTTTTCAGGTCACTTGGAGTGGGTTGGAGACCAAGCTGGTTACTACTAGCTTGTGGTTGCAGGAGCTGTTCGGGCTTGTGGTTGCTACTGTTTTATTTTCTTTTGGGTACTTGTAGTTTTCCCCTTTCAGTTGTACTACTTTTTCATGGAATTTCATATATGTACTTGGGTTTCTTTAATATTCTAGTTTTGAGATGGAGTTTATTGGTGTCCATTGTATCTCTCCCCTCTGCATGTGTTCTCTTAGAGGGTAATGCCTCCCATTAGTATGTTTACTATACCCTTAGTGCTAGTCGCCAACCTGGGGCCTTCTGAATGTGGGACTCGGGGGTCATTATCTCCCCTCTAACATTGTCGGCTCAGGAGGGGTACACATTGTGGGGAGGGGGTCGTGACATATTGCATCGAAGAACACACAAATGGTTTTAATGGGTCTTTCAAATAGTTGTTTCCAGGGTTGAATTCCTATGACATAAATTGTTTGATAATAAGATATTGAGTGAGACTTATTCATGAGTTATCCACAAAAACATGGTAATGTAATGGAGTCATGTGATGGTATATTTAGAGATTCTACCGAGGAGAAGTGCCAAGTGATAAGGTAATGTTAGGGATCACTTCTACTAAAACACAAAAATAGATGAATTTTATTTATTGTAATGATAAGATTGATTGAAATCTCCATGAAAATGTGAATCATTCTTAGCATAATAAAAAAATAAAGAAAGAATCAACATATATTAAAATAAAAAAGTTAATTTTTAATGGGTATTTTCAATAAGGAATCTTATAATTTAGAGTCTACTCATTTTCATAACATAAAAAATCACAAGATCTTTACATGTGGTATCCTATAATAATTTCACATATTAATATTTCATTTTTGTGTATTATGCTAAGTATATTGGCCACTTAGATTGAATAGAGGTTGTGGTGATGTTGTGATTGATTGTTTATCATCATATAGTTCACATAAATATTCCATGAAAGGAGTAATAATTAGAGGTTGTGTGGGTATTACGCATGATGATTCCAATTAATGATGTTTCTTTGATAATTGGTCCATAAAAAAGAACTCTATTTCCATAGTAGAAATATTTAAGTTATTCAAATTTCTATACCCATGGTAGATAACCATATATAAGGATATAACACTTGAGAATTCAATTTTTTCACAATTTTATTATTTCACTAACTTGATATGCTCGATCAAAATTATGTTTATTCTTGTCGAATAGTAGAAAGGGTGATAAAAATATCATAATTCACCCACTTATCATAGAAGAATATGTTCTGTGAGGAGGGTAAATGCTATAAATAGATTTATTTAATGATTCCTCATGAATTACCCCTATGATGTTTCACCCACGAAGAACCCTCCATAATCTAATTTTATAGAAATGTTGCATGAAGGTACTCTATAGTGGATGAACATCCTGATGGAGGTTCTTTAGGTGCACATTGTGAAGGTGATGGTTCTTGATCACATCATGATTTCCCACACTCTTTAAAATTACATTTAGTGGTTCACATTGATGTTGTTTAAATAACGGGATGTTCTATATATATCTCTATTCATCCCCTTATTGTTTTCTTATTTTCCCTCCCCTAATCCATCTCGATTGAATAAGGAAATTATAGGCATTATTGAGTCAACCATTATCCCAAAATAGTGTTCCAGGGAGAAGTTCTTGTAGCGGTATTTGGTATAAATCATATTCTTTTAGAACTATTAAATTGTATAAAAATACCTACCAATGATCTATAAGATAATTAAATGGTTTATTGGTGCCAGAAAAATTAGGATTTTATTCAAATAAAATTGATTATTGGGATAATTTTTTATTTGTAAATATACCAAAATTATATATATATATATATATATATGCACTTCCTTTACCATATTTGGAAATTTAAAATCATATGTTGGAGGGAATAAAAAGGTCATGTTCCACTTAGAAAGGCTAATTTTATATCGTTAAAGGACCCTTATGGACCCTTGTGGATGAGGGTCTTATAATAGAAATATTTTTTCATAAAGCATGGTTCTCACTATGGGAAATCCTTCCCTTTTCCCAATTTTACTATTATTTTATTCTTAACGATATCTCTTTGGGTAAATGATAGTTTTTTGTATACTTTTTTCAAAACTTTTCATTCATAGAGGCATAAAAAATGTCCCCACCCACCTCAAAACAAAGATTGATAAACATAAACTACAGTCGGATATAACGATGAAAAATTTCATATTATGTTTATTTATGCTGTTTCGGTTTAATGAGGTTAAGGTTCAACACTATATAAATGGTTACATGTTAGTTTATTTGGAACATATCACATAGATTCTTTATTGATTAGCCCATAGCATACGACCTGACCACATACATGGACCACTTTATTGTCATTAAATATATTGAAAGTAATTATTCATTCAAATATTATTATTACATTATAGGAAACAACACAATGTGGTTGAATAATTTTTTATAATTCGACAAATTATTTGATGAATAACTCCGTATTTAATAATAAAAACCACCCATAGTAGTATATATGTCCAAAAAAATATTATGTAACTATGTGATTCATGTAGTGCCTATAATGCTATGATTTATTTTTTTTATAAAATGTAATAATTTTTGTCACATTACTTATATTGTGGAAATATAACCATTATTTTTTTAGGTATATAAAAAATATTCCCACCCAATTCTCTAATATTATTTGATGTTATTGGATGAAAGGAGTGTTTCTATCAAATGAAATATTGAGGTTTACCCTCAATAATTTACTATACGAATTGATTAAACCTGAAATAATATTCATATACCATGAAATTATAATTTTTTATTTTCTTAAAAATATCAAATATATAGATATAGACTTCAATATTAAATGATAATTATCAAGGCTGAGCATAGATCATTGGCATCATTGTTTGAGTGGTGAAAAATTTCCATTCTGGAGAACAACTCAACCATGGGTTAGCTTTTCTTGGATCCATGTGGCATGTGTTTTTTACATGACATATCTCTATTGTCAAATGGTTCAATTTATCCAACCAAGAATCCTACGATTCGATATTACCCATATATAATCAAAATATAAAAGATAAATTATGATAGAGGATGGATCTTGTTGTTTGACCTATGATCAGTTAAAAACATTTCAAATGAGTGGGACTATTCTTGTGTATTACTTTAAAGTCGCACATAATTCCATGAGTGGATGGAGATAATGGTTTTATACCGTGTTTAATTTAATTATAAATTTATGATGTATTAACTAGATGCTATTTTACTTATCATGATCATCAATTTCTTTTAAAAATAAACTTATTTAGACTATCAGCTGTTGTGTTCAAGGTTTCATTGATATATATATATATATATAAACTAGAAAGAATATCAATCCCTGGAGAGATTGATGATAAATTTCATCCAATGAATATAAATTTAGTATAAATAATGACTATCTCTCTCTAGATTGATACTTGTTGAATGAGGTACTGAAATTATTAGGTTTTTCTCTTCAATACAATTCAATTATCTTTACTTGTGGTGACATGAAACACTTTATAAAACTTTATTGGATAAGGAATAAAGTTAGGATCACTGGTACCAACCATAAAAAACCATCATGATATATCTATGGCTTTTAATGGGATACATAAAAAGTATGTCAGTATACCAAATGAGGTTACATAGTATAACTAAAATTGACTTTATACGTTAAACTATTTCTATTTTTTCCATGATTCTCAAAATATATCTTACCAAAACTCATGATTCTCATATTGGTGATACGATTGGCACCTTGATAATTGATTCCAAATTATCAAAAGGATTTCCCATTTAAATGGTACTAATCACACATTCTCATGTTTATCACATGAATGGACATATAAATGAACTATACTCACCACATTAAATTAAAATGCCATTCCAATTTATATAAATATTGATTTTAGTTCATTTATTATTCTATGAGTATGAAGATTACACACATGTCTATAATTATATTTTCCAACACATTTAAATCTAAATTTATTTCTTCCATAAAATGTCCTTGGGTATTGAAAAAGATATTTTTATTTTGACGATTCCTATTCACTTTTCCTTTATTCAACATATCTCAACATCTAGAATTGTAAAAAAATATTGTTTAGGAACTAAGGAAGTATGTTCATACAACTTCTAATTTTTTTTATGGTGGTATTATATCTAGATTATATTGAGTTATCAATTTTGAATATTATAATCCTTTTAGGTTTTCATGAAAGTTTATAAATCTATAATAGGTGATGTCATTATCTCCTTATAAGGTTAGGAGAGAACATCATATACATTGTTAGATTTTAATACCTGGGTATAAAGGCATGAGTTATTTATTACATACTGGTAGTTCTTTTAACAACATACCATTGGGTTATTTATAAAAAATGGTGGATAATTACACCGATGAAATATTATTTGATCATGTTTTAATGGTAAATACTTTATTAGTTCCTTGAAATCCATAACATGACATATTTTAATAGAGGGTTTTAAAGGAAATAATTATAGAGATAAGAAAACTATACAATATACAAAACCATTTCATTTAGGTATTATTTTCATTTATAGTGTTGAAAATATATTGTTTCCAAATAGTAATGTTGGTTGTATCACAATAATTTTTCTTGTTACACATACAGAAATGACTCCTCTTATTGAGATCGACCCTACCAACATGGACCATGAATTAAATAATGAAGAAGCAATTGAATGTTCTTATGTAGTTGTCTTATACTCTAAATTAGGTCATTATATAGAAAAAATTTCAAGTATATCCTATTAAAAAAGTAGATAGAACCTAGATCCCAACACTACTATCATAAACCTGGATATGAGAAACTTTTCATGGTATAATGATTGTTTTATCATCACAAAAACTCATATATAATTTATTATTTGTGTAGATGGTATAATTATCCAACACTTTGATGGATTGGGTATATATAGTATCAAATATATGAATTTTTACACTCTTATCCATCATGTTCTCACATCCCATGAATAACCTTAGACCGAATAATGTGTCCACCACCTGTTTTATATTCTTAAAATTTTGGTGGATTCTATAGAGATTGTGACTAGTGAGCTCTATAGAAGTACTATAGAGTATGCAAGACAATAAGATTTATAAGTGGTGTAGATAGTAGAGTTATGGAAATATGATTATCATGTAGAAATGGTAAATATTCTGCTAATACCAGTAGATGTTAACCTTATGTTCATTAGTTGGAGGATACATGAACTGACTTCCCATGTCTCCTGAACATGTCCATTTTCAAAAGTGGAATCTATCAAAATGATAAACCCTTAGTAGTTCATTTATACTTCTCAGAAGATGTTGGGTAATTTTTTATACAATAATAATCAGAGCCCACTAGGGGGTTTTTAATTTATTATTACCCATAATTTCATGGAGAAAATCATGGGTGTGTTTTCCCCTCTCCATTTTGAATCCAATAATAAAAATTGATTTTATTTTTCATTATACACATTTTATCAATTTTATTATTATTTCAAAATAAATTTTGATTTCTTAGAAGATGGAATTAAAAATAACTTCAAAACATTTTGAAATTGATTTAAAAAATAAAAATAGTCTAAATAAATTCCTCCTAGGATGGGATCATAGATGAGTAAAAGAATAACTACCATCATTATAACACCAGATTTAGTTATTTTGGAATAATTATTTCCTTATGGGAATGTCTCATGAATTGTAATAGACATAAAAATAATCACTATATCAATAGAGTTAAACCATTTAGATTAAAATTATTTTCATCGGCATGTATCATTGATGGATATATGCATAAGAAACATTCTTATAATAGTATTATGGGTACATTTGTATAAATAAAAATTATAACCATTTTTGACAAAAAAATAATAAATTAATTTAAAAAATTTGAAAAAACATCTCAAAAATAGTCTCACAACAAAAAGAAAAAATGATTAGTTATGTGGCGATTATCTATATAAAAACATATTTTTAAACAATTGAAAACATTCCACCATAATTGTGCTCTACTAGACCCTTTTTAGACAACTTAGAGGTCATAATAATATTTATTAATTAGATGATTGAATCATAATAAAAGGTTGATCTGAAACCCCCCCATTATGGGAAAACAAACAATAATGTAATAAATCATAATATAAAATTTTTACATGAGGGAAACATAAATATTGTAATAAAATATTCTGTAAAATTCACAATATAATATCTAATAAGATGATAAAGAAATGTAAGATCAAATAAAATGATCACTAAAGAAGTATAAAATCTATAGAATGGATCAAAATACATCTCAAAAATAATAAAATACGTTAGAAAGAAGAACATGTTTGGAATAAATTAATAATATTGCATAATCTTGACCAAATGATGTATCATGAAAGTTAAAGACAACTTGGAATGTGACGTAACATGAAAAATAATGTGGAAATGTGGAAAACCCCAAGTAATTTGAAAATTGTTTTGAGGAAACTCAGTACTCCCTCATCTTTTTGAACAAAATAATTATTTAGACTCATAGATATATAAATATATATAATCTCAAACCAATGAATGGTAAGGTGATGTTGAACCCAATGAATAATCATCCATAAATTGGTATTCCACATAACAATCAATAATCAGTATATCTAAAAAATCCAATGGAAAAATAATGGGTTTACTAATCATTCAAAAAAAATCATTACAAGAAATTAATAAATTAATAGATATAGTAAAACTCATAATCAAAAAGGAATCATCTCTAAATAAAATATATATTTTGATCAAAACCACACTTCATGAGAGATAAAAAAATTTAATGTTTAAGTGAAATTAAAAAATTTAACTAAGAAAACCATTAAAATGATGCTATATACTCTTTAGTGTAATTTACATACAAACTTTTTGAATAGAAACAAAATATTTAAAAACACCTAGTATAAATAGTTACTAATAAATGATAAATAAAATGAATCAAATACCAATCTAATAAATCTAAAGTGGAAAATAATATAAATAATTACCATTATTAAGGTTTGTAAGATATTTTAAAGAAATAACCACATCAAAAAAACATTGACATAAATTTATAATGTATAAAACATGTATTTATTTTGTTGATGAAAATTGTTTTATCAGAAAACATGGATGTTAAAGAAATGAATTATTGGAAAGAATTTGAGCTATTATTACGAACAATATACATTTATTTAAGAATGTTTTTCAATTAATTGGTTATTAATGATTAGAGGTAATATTCATATATAATAAAATGAAATACCAAATAAAAAAGGGGAATGATATAGTCCAATAAAATGTGAAGATTATATTCCATTAAGAATGACTATGGTCCAACGAATTCAAAATTGAATGGTTGAAACCATTAAATTTACTCAAGATTCCAAAGGAATTTCTTAAGCCTCATGTATTATAAATATAATTATATTAATTACCTATTTAATATTATCATTTGTAAATATTTACATTTATAAAATTAATTTGTAATGATTCTCCTAATTTATTATTTTTTCATAAACAAGTATTAATTTTTTATAATAATTTTATAATTATTTTTTCATAAGTACATATTTTCTCAAATTTCAACATTATAAAAACATTGATGTTACTAAATAAATTTTAAATATGGGTTTATAATGTAATAATTTCCATACAAATTTTTTTTGTTTGTTTTAATGAATGAGAACACGATGTCAGGCTAGTTTATAATTGTTTATTTGTATCATGTGATTACCATATAATGATTTTTTATTGTTATTTATCACATATATTTCCATATGAAATATATATTATATTGATATATATTATATACATTAATAAATTATAAATTATAACTATCTATAAAGGTTGTACTGTAAAATGGAATTCCACATTCCATGGAGGCAGTAGTCTACACTTACGAATAGATAAAGAAATTAATTTCTAGATAGAAGGAAAAAAAGATAATTACCACTATTTGATTAATAATGTTAAATATGTAATATATAGAACAATTATATATTAAAATAACTAATTAAACAATACTTTTATGGTGGGGTAGGGAAATGAAATATGTTTTTTCACGTGGTAGGTTTTCTGCACACACTCAATATTCAAAATTTCAATATTATTAATGGAGGAAGGAAGGGAGGTTATTATAACACCTAGAATTTGGATGGAACTTTTCTCAAATAAATTAAATTCCCATTTAGTTCTTCTAATGAACTAACTGAAAAATTAATTTCATATAGCACCGATTTGTAATGAGTTACATGACACCAACTCGTAATACATTACACTAAAACTCGACATAGTGTGTGTTAAACCAAAAAATGAATTTATTTACATTACATGAAACACCAACGTTTCTACAAAACCTCATTTTATTTATATAATTTTTTAAATGAGGTAATTATAAACTATCCATTAAACATAGTTATATGATAAATAATAGATACATTTAAAATAGTTTCATATAATTTTTTTATAATAATAAAACTTATTGATAAATTAATATTTGATTTTTAGAAAACTCCTTATATGCTTAAAAATATCATTTTCTTGAAAGAAATACATTTAATGTCCTTATATAATAAATTATAAAATTTATTTTAGACACATTTATAAATTGGGTTTGATAAAATAAATTTCATTTTTTAATTTCAATTTTCTAAATTATTTATGTTTTAGTTTTTGGTATTTTTCTAAAAAACATCGTTTTTAAAGAATAATGAAAAATACTGCATTTTAGTAAATACGTTCTTTTTTATATAAATAGTTATCAATGATAAAATATTTATTAATTTTTTTTAGTTTAATTATATCAATAATCATTGTATTTATAATATTTATGTAAATGAAAAAAATTTAACATTCAAATTGAATATATAACCTGACAAACTTTTTAACATTTTTCAACTTTAAAACCCCATTATTCTATCTTCTCTCTAGGATTATCATTAAAATTAATTGTACCGCTCCAGTAAATTTAATTTTTAAAAATAGAAATAAAATATTTTAACCCTTAAAAAATTTATATTCTATTAATATAAACATAATGATTTACCAAATATTTAAGTAATGTGGCTAAAGTTAACTGCAACGATTAACGAGAGATTAAGCCTAATTTGGGACTAACCCATAATCCTATCAGCACCAATGACCTAGAAACGTTCCAAAACCCCATAAAGGTTATTAGTAGGACCTAAAACATATATTATTGATTTAGGATGGTTTGTTATGTCTTTTATGTGGTAATAACATGTGTACAACTATATTTATTTTAAAAATGGCAGCTGTGTCTTTTTATATCCTTATAAAAGGCCACCACCTCTCCCACATCCTTACAACATTGAAACCTATTATGTATATCCAAGATCTAACCAATACACATCACAGAAAACATCCTATCCTCCTATAATTCATCATATGGTAGAATAAAAACCATGGAATCATTATGCCACAAACCAAAAGGTGTTACTCGATAAATAGGCAACGTCTTATCTCAAGTCCTTTCTTTTATTTTAATTTTCCAAACCTCCACATTATTTTCATCATTATTGTATAGAAAATTATTCTAAATATAATAATATGTTGTTATGTTGTGGTTTCAACATAAAATTACACACACCTCTATCTAACAAATAAAGAACATGCTATTTATGGGTATGGAGAACTATCATCTCACTAAACGATGCATGTTCAATTTTCATTTCTGCCTCTCATGGTGGACATTATAATGGTCACTTTGCCTATATATGTTATATATTATACATATTATTTCATTATTTTTTATTACTTTTGAAAAACATAATTTTTTTACATTCAATTATCTATTAATACGATTATTTCGTTTGAGGAAGGATGGACTACCACCCTTCAATGGGATATGATTTGTTCATACACTAATTGGATTGTATTTAGGATGGTTTAGTGAATATATAATACATATATGATATTCTAAATATAATTTATTTATAATATATATACTTATATACATATATGAATATATTTTATTTACTTTTATTACCTCAACATGATAATTAAATGGAAATAACGTTCATGCATGCCTATGGCCTACAATCTCCATGAACGGTGTATTCTGTTTCATACATTTATATTCCATAGATTTTTATAACACACATATTTGTTATATATATGATATTTAATCATGTTTTACATTATTTAAATCATTATAAAAAGCATAAATACAAAAGATATAACAAATTAGAACACATGCAAAGAATAAAGTTAATATTACCCAAAGTGAAGCCCTAACATTAAATTATTAACAAGTAGTAATTATAAGGTCACAATATAACAATATATATATATATATATATGAATATGTTTCTATAAAATAATTATAATAATTTTTTATTTGTTATAAATGTGTTTTTAATGAGTAAGACAAGATTCAATACACAATGTAATGGGATTTCATCTCACTTCTTATTTCTGTGAGATACATAATATATCAAAAAATAATTCATTTACTATGGTGAATGTACTACACATTATTTTTTATGTAACTTATATGTAATGTTTTGGGTATTTATATATCCATTTTACAAAATTTATTTCATGGGGTGTATATTTCTATAGTTATTAAGTCTATAAAATAGTCTTCTATCAATTTTCTTTTATTTAGACACGTATTTTGTTATGAACCTAAATTATTTTTTAGGAGTTTATACTTAAATTTTTTATATTATCACATGAAAATAGGTTTTTCATTATATTTTATGCTTTATTTTATTAAATTTTCTTATAGGTATATTATGGTCCCATGTTACCATGTTTTAAGAGTTTATTAAAACAACCTCATCACTTTTCAAGATGGTTAATGTTTATGATTCATTTTTTGAAATTTTAAAGTACATATATCAGGAACACCCATGAGTTCCCTCACCTATGTTTATTCAATATATATACATGTATTATTAAAATTTTAATACTCTTTAGTACTTAATATTATGTTTTTACATAAAATTTATCTCTCTCTCCCCCAAGTTGGAAATTTATTTAATTAAAAAACCATGTGTTCCAAAATGTTTTCAAAAGAGTTTTGAATCCCATTTTCAAGTGAAAATGATTATAGAAATGTTTAATAGTTATAAATTTGTCATTTATACGTTTTCAAAAATAATTTCATGGAAAATGGTTTTCAAAAATGTTTTATATTTAAAAAATATATTTTGAATGAAGAATTGACGTTTTCCTCAAAAAATTTCTTCCAAATCCAATTCAAATTTATTTTACATGTAAGATGTCATACATCAATGTAACTAATTCTTTTCTAGGGAAATTATTCAATTATTAAATTGATGCTCTTTTTTAAAATTGTTTATTTTTGGATTTTAGAATGTTGATGAAAACCATTTCCCATTCACTAGTTATATGATTATGAAACCCATCATATTTCCTGGTTTACATTTATTATGAAATTATTATGAAACTTATCTCTTTTCAAAATATTAGGAAATGATTTTGTTTCTATAAAACCTGTTTCATTTCATTTGTTATGATATTATTAGTTGGGATCTTGTGGAACATGTATGTTTGTTTTCATTATGAGATGGGTGGGACCTATATATCCTCCAATAAAATTTGTAAAGAATTATATATCATCAGATATACTAAGGTGGTATTTGGAATGTTCCTCGACAACAAGGATAAACATGAGAGTGAACCATGACTACCAAGATTGTATAAGGAGTGAACTCGTGCTATAATAATGGAAATGGGAATGATCCTTGAGTACTACTATGGTTTGGGGTGTGAACTCATACTACCAAGAAGTCATTGCAGTGATGCCTTTGATACTATGGATATCTTATTATATTGTTATCTGTTTTACAGAATTCCTTGTTTTATTACTCTATTATTCATTCAAAGATTTTGATCTTTATTTTCATTTTATTCAGATCTTATTAGATACCAAGCATTATTAAATGATTCATGTGTATGAACATTGATATATATGTTGTGGTATTATATTTTTATAATAATGTTATCATACCCTAATTCTCATGATTATTAAAACATATCTCCCTTGTTTATCCTGAATAATCATTTTATCTCACACATTTTTATATTTCCATCCACCGGTTTTGATGATATGTATAATATTTCATGTGTATATGAAAGGTTTGTAGTAAATAATAATCTAGTGGAATAAAATGTAGCACACTTTTGTATGAGAGTTTTTTGTTTCCATGTTTCTAAAGGAAATAGACCAGTAATGTCTTTTTCCGTGTGTTTGTATAATGTTTTGAGTATTCCCAAAACGTTATGTAATGTGAATGTATTAAAATTGAGGTTCACATTAGTTAATGGTTTTTGAATTATTATAATAACATATTCGCATGCTATTGATACTAATTATCTCATTGAAAATGATGTAAAGGGAATTGATGAATAATATATTAAGATAAACAAATAGAAAAGCAGATGGAGATGTTATAAATTTATACCTCACTACATGTATTTTCTCCATGGAAAATGGAGTTAGAAAATTTTGGGGTAGTCTACTGAGGATACTGAGACCACTTTAATGTGTATAAAAGTTTTTAAGAGATTTTTTCTTTATTTTTTTTGAATAACATAGGGGGATGCATTGTAAGAGAATGTAATGAGATGATAACCCCTTTAATTAGTGGAAAGGGATTTAATTTTTTTAAATAGACATACATTTTAAATAACGGGGATTCAATGTCAGGAAAAGTTACTCAAAAATTTAGAAATAATGTAGATGATAAGTGAAAATTTAAATAATTTCCTTAAAAACACATTCCCTCTTGTTTTTTACTAATTATTAAGGACATGTACTCTTAGATTATTACTTTTACCATTTTCAATTTTACTATTATATGTATTTTTTTCCAAAATAAAATGGTCATTAATTTTTAAAAAAGGTTCTTATTAAAAAACATGGTCATATTTTTTCAAATATCAAAATATATGTCAAAATATTTAATTTATAAAACCGATAAAAATTAACCTTAAATTAATAAATATATAATTCATTAAAAATAATCTTATGAAAAAAATAAATTATGTTCTAAAACATTAAATATAGATTTTTAATCTATAAAGTTTTTTATAAATGTACTATATAGAAATAAAAGAACAATTTTTTCTATAAAATAGTTTCATAAATTTTCCAATAATTCTTATTAACAAATAATTCAATTAAATACGTGGTATTTCTATAAAAAATATATTTCTTCAACTAAAAATATATTTTTAGAAAAATATCAAAAATTCAACTTCAAATAATAATTATATTAAAATCAAAAAGAAAATTAAAATTTGAAAATTAATGTACTATCAATTATAATTTTTTTTAAATAAAATCATATAATTTAGTGAGAATTTATTTTTTAGACCAAATGAACTTTTTTTAAATTATTTATATTATCCCAATTTCCAAAAATTTAATATTTAAATATGTGTAAATCCTCGATTCATTTCAATATATAATAATTCATGAAAAACAATTAATTTTTTTAAAATAAATTATTAGCCACTTAGTATTACTCATTGAGTTAATATTTAAAGTGACCTTTCATTAATTTTTTATTCATTTTTTATTATATATATATATATATATCTATTTCATAATTCATTTATCGCTATTTACACCTACCAATTCTATAGTTATCTCACAAATTTTTATATCAATTTTTTCAATGTTGTATGTGGAGGAATCTATAGAACGTAGTGTTTTTGTAAGGTTGAATATTTGACTAAAACATGATTAATTATATTCTACCCCCCTCAAGAATAATTTCATCCTCATATATATACTTCATGATGGAAAACATTTAAAGGTGAAAACATCTCATTAAATCCTTAGGTTCAAATATACCATCCTCAAACATATGATATTAGCTCAAAATGTTGAATATATGGGTGGCCTTTTGACCCATAAATATGATTCATCAATCCAATATTTCCAAACTTTTACCCTCAAATTAATGCTCATGTTACAACTGTGTAGTTTCTGGGATCATTAAATGTAATGGATCATGTTTGTACTTCCTCAAAATTGATGTGTGGAATCGATCCATCACTTTAGTGATATGTTGAGGAAGTGATATAATACGTAATACAACCCTAACTTGACCAAGGATCTTGAATTCATTAATGTATCTAAGAATCAACACCCATTTCATCCCAAATCCAAGAACCCACTTCAACAGAGTTATTCTATGGGATAAATTTTCACTAACTTCAAACTATATATGTCATAAAAAATTATCAACTTTATTTTTCTATCAACATTGTGACACATTAATATGCCTCTAAATGGTTTGAACATTCTCCCACATTTCATTGGAAAATTAAAGACATATCAGCTTCATGTCTCTAACAAAATCATAGTATGTTGGATTCTTCCATCTGTTCCCATAAATAGAATCATATATTTCAATACAATTGATATAATGGAAAATAAATTCATATGATAACTCTAACTAGGGAGGTGTCGATCCCAACATCCTTGTAAATTCAGTAAAAATTCACAATGTTTACGTTAGAGTTTTAATTCCTCATTATACATGAAAATCCATCTAAAGATGATTACTAGTGAAAACCCATAGTCTTCATCCAAGTCATTCTAATTACTTATTTAAAACCATGATCAAAACACCATATCATGATCTGTTATAAAAAATTGTGATAATCCATATAACCATTCCACTTAGCTTTTTTATTACATAGAATGATATTCACGAGATAAATCTAATTAGATCAATATAAAATACATTTAATTCACATGTAGATCGAATACATACCAAATAGAATTATAAATTTAGGAAATGTGGGTATTGATTTTTGGAAATCATAAGTGATGTGTTTCCATATCCAACATGGTATAGGTAGTTGTTCAATTTACACAAAGAATGTTTTACATCATCGTTATAATTTGGCCATACTAATAATCAATATTCATATTCTATTGTTTCATTCTTCATGGTATCTAACCTGAAGTTTTATTTTATATATCTATACATCTTGGTACTTCCTGGATGAATAAAAAAGGATGATCTTTGTGAATCACCCAAATGTTCCTCCAACAATTCAATTTCTTATTAGATAGAAATATGAGTAAAAAAAATTTTAAATCCATTTGTACCAAATTTAAGCTTGAGAATATTCACTACCTATTTGAATATCTATACTTAATTTCATAGATTCATTAATATTTATATGAATGGTTGGTTGATCAATATGTTGTGAAGGACTATATTTCTTTCCTAGCATTATGGAATCTATATTCATCCTCAACAAATCCATCAGTGTTGGGACTTTTTCAATCGTTATCTTAGATATTGTAGTATTTTATTTCTTCCTTCAAGTAGAATCCATCATATTTTCATTCCATATGTAGTAATGTATTGAAAATTCATAATATTTTATCAATTGAAGCCATCTCATTTTGATCATAATAAATTTTATCTTTTTGAATATATGTTTTATCTTTTGTGATCAGTATGTGAATCACACTTTTCTCAAAAGAGTTAAGGTTACCGAATCCATGATGTAAATATCCCATCTAAGAACTCCATATCCTGAGTCATGTAATTTTTCTCATCATTATTTCATTATAATGAGGAATAATAAATTATCTTATCATTATTGTTGTGAAAATTACCCAAACACCTTTTTTGATCATCACTATATATTGAAAACCATTTAACAATACTATTTAATTCATTTATATGAGAACTAATAAACCTATTTTTAGTACTTATAATCATTCATCACATTTATCTATCCAATTGAACATTACCCTCTTATATTTTAACATTTTTAGTGGATGTAAATGCCATGTGAAATTTCTAGTAATTCATTAATTAAACCAGACTAACCTAAGAAATCTATGGATCTTTGTTAATGTTGTTTGTCTAGGATGTTTCTTTTCAATATAGTTATTTTATTGTTCTTATGATATGCACAGCCATTTGATTACATGAACTAGTAATTACATATTTTTTATCAAAAATAAAAACTTTCAAAAATTTACATACATTTATCCCTCATCATTTCCATTGAAAGAGTACATAAATGTTGTTAATTCTCTTGCTTTATCATGGAATTTATAAGAAAATAATATAAAATAAAATAAAGAATTATCAATTTATTCTTAAATGAAAAAATACAACAGATCATTTAATATAATAGGAGTATTTCTATGTCCAAAGAGGGTAAATCTAAATTTATTTTGTCGAATCCTCCTAGGAAAGACTATAATAGAAATATCATCCATTTGAACACATAACTAATTTTTTCTAGGAAAAAAATAAATATTTAGAATTATTTTATCTTATATGAGTCAATAAAATATGTGACACCCTATCCCAAACAACCAATTCAATTAAAAATATGCATAAGGACTCATGAATGCCTCCCCATACAAAACAGAATTCGAACTAGTATTAAGGGTTTTGATGTTATAAATGGGGAGACTATACCTTCATTATTAAAAATATATGATTAAATAATAAAACATAGTAATAAGCTAGAATCCCAAAATGGTTCAATAATAAATTGAATAATAGTTATATACGAACATAATAAAAAAAATAAACAAGTTACCCCAAAAAAATAGTGCCAAACCAATTGGTCAAATTGATAGTAAATAAATACAACATCAATAGCGTCGATTACATATTGATGTCTCTTGTTATTCATCACCTACGTCTAATCAAATCATTTTCATACGACCTTTTCCCTTCATAGGATCCATGATCATAAAATATTTATAAGGAAATATATTCCATTGTATAGTATGAGTAATAAACCTAGTAAGACAACACCAATGAATCATTAATATAATTACACAAAATATATAGTAGTTCATTTCATAGAGTAGGTTAAATTCTAAACCAAAAATACATATACACATTTTCCATGTCATTATTTAATAACAATGAATTTTGGAACCTTGACCACACCTACATTGGCATGACACTTACAAGGATGTAAATGTGTGTCAATTTAAGTTCATCCACACATGAAATGCATCATTCCAGACATTTTCATTAGTTTTAATTCGGAAAATTTCATTCCAAGACCTTAAGGTGGATTTTTTTCAGTTGATGATGGTAAGATCCACCTCACATGTTTTACATAATTAGATAACACATCATCCCTTCCTGGAAATATCCCACATGGTCATTTATCCGTATGATTCTTTGTTCAGATGCATGGTATCCTCCTAGATTATAAAACATGCCTATAATCAGACTAGTATAATCAAATGATGCATAAAAAATACCCATGATCAAGTTAACATGTTCCCCCTCTAAGGGATTTTCTAGCTGAAACTAAGAAACTAGGTCATCCTAATTCCTAAATAATTTTCAATGGGATATAAAATTCTATAAACATTTATCAACATACGGATCAGTAAGGCATATCAATATTTGTTCTCAATTTTTTATACACATTTCATATGGCCAAATAACAATCATGATAATCATGTCCACATACACACATTCAAGAAACATTCATATGGAAAGGATATCAACTGTAAAGCATAAAATAATGATGACATCATATATAATACCCTACAAGGAAAGGAACATCTGACCAAAAGGTTGTCAACATCATTATCATGATTATCAAGAACCTCATCACATTAACTACATACTCACACCCACCCAATCATGATATCATTACTATAATTCCATTAATTGATTCTATAACCACATTACAAGGGTTATTGATTAATTTTTTGGTACAAAAGGGGCCAAGATACCTTAAGGGGGGGTGGTTAGGGTCCAGATATTCTTTTTAAATTCTTTCATCCCACCTAGATCATAACCGATTTAATATGAGGGTCACTTTTTTATACATATGTGTTAATAATGATCTTAGTATTTCCTTCTTTATCTAATGATGATTATTTTAATTTAATATAGAAAAAATTCACAAGGATGCATCAATTTCAACTTAGTTCAACCTAACAGAGCTACATCAAAGGATCATACAGAGACAATGTGCTGATTTTACCAAATTTAATATGGATCATTTCTAATAATAAGGATTTAGGAAACATCTTTTCTATAACAATATTCACTTTATTTATATTTTTTAGGGTTTTCTCACTGCAATACCATGTGACAATGCCTATATCAATTTCTAGATCTCACTGCATGTTGAAACGATCACTATCTTCCTATTACAATTCACAATAATATTGGAAGGGATCCACTCACTGTTTACAGACAAGAAGGTATCCTCATTTTCATGAATTAATGCATGAAAAACTTTAGTTATATTCTATATTAATTTTCAGCTTCCATCCACCGATTAATAATACATTACCATAGGTGTACTAGGAAACATAAATATTATGTGAAACACATTGGTGTTATTCATGTAGTATTAATTCCTTGCACACAATATGTGAATTTATGAGAAAAACTACTGTTCTATCCATATTCTACTTTCTCCAAAATTGCTACTTTTGTGACTCCCCCTTCTCACACACAAATTACTTCTTACACAAAAATCCTTTCTTACACAAAACCCTTTTGTGAAACTCACTACATGTGTGCAACTCCCTTCTTGCATGAAAGACAATACCTGTGTGATTAAGAGATTTGATTCTTTATATGTGTTGAGAATGATAAAATTGTGTGGTAGATACCTATTTATAAGAATCTACGACAATGCCTACAACTCGTTCATCATTTCCCTAAGCATACAAGTCTCATTAAGAAAAGTTGTTTTCTTACAGACACACCATTCCCAAAAAAACCCAACTTCTGTGAACATAATTCAATTAAAATATTTATAAGTAACTATCTTGAGAAATTCATTTTTTTCGACAATCCATTATTTTTTACCACTTTCACACAACTTCATTTTCAAAAAACACTTTTTCTCCATTATCAAATTTTTTGACCCCAAAATTTAGAAAACACTGAGATATGGTTCCACCTTGTATATGATCTCAGTGTACCACATTTAGAGTTTCAATTCAATTTTCACGGTGCCTTTTCAAAATTACATCTAGAACACCACAACTGAATATGGAATCCCTCTTTTTTAGTTAACACAATGATCATAAAAATTCCTCAATGTTAACTTCAAGGATTTTTCCAAACATTTATGTAGTTAATAAGAACAATCCATGTGTAGAACCAATACATACCAAATTTTAAAATGTCATCAATGATATTATTTGGGTTTTTTTAAGAAGTGAATAGTCATTTCATACTGAGAATGAATAATCAAGGGATTCAATATTCTAATGAGTTAGAATCAATGTGAAAAACCATTCATAATAGAACATAAAAAATCCATCTAAACAATGAAAAACCCATCAACGATCTACATTGAATTGGCCTAAATTGAAAATAACAAACCAAATACTACTAATGGAGGCCTTATATTGGCCAACATGATTGATGTATTAGAAAAAACAAGGAACTAAACTATGATTTGATGACGATCAAAGAATATCAGGACCTAGCTCTTCAATGCATATAAAAATTCTTCCGAAAAATGATGACTATGTACGATTGATGAACAGATTAATTAGTCATGTAAAAATTCAATTTTTAATTCATTTAAGACCTCTATTATAGAACCACATGTTTTAACATTATCAAATTCATGATTTCATATGAATGTAGTAATTTTTGGTTACTTCAAAATAATGCATTACCATATCCATGGCTTAAACAATGGTCTTGTATTGTTCGTGGTGTCCTTGAATACATATCCTAAAATTACATCAATATGGAATATACATAAGAAACAATATATTTTCCCTATCACCACACCTTCTATAATTAGAATGGATGGGTCTCAAAATCATGGCTAGTAGTAGTACCACTCATGTATTATGGATTGACCAAGAAATTTCCACTTTTAAATTATTCACTAAGGAACACACTAAGGGTACAATAGCATTCACCAAGTTAGGGTGTTACCCATATTAATGATAAAAATAAATAAAATATGTATTTAAAATTCATATTATATTAAAGGATCTCAATCCATTACCGTATAATGGGTCTACATAAAAATCAATTGAGTAAAAGGGGAAAACGAATTTTCCTATTTGAAAAAAAATCATGGACATTATAATATTCTTATATACTATTTCTCGTCATTTTAAAGAATACATAATGTATCTATATAAAAATAAAAGTCCATGAATCATTGAATTTAGTCTCCCGCTCCCATGTCCCCTATTGGATACATTTATGATTCCACAAGATCCATTATAGTGGAACCACATTCCCTAGAAGTACATTCTCAATTTGATGTAAAACATGAACTGGGAATTCCATTTATGATGAATCATGATGCAACTCATCATTTTTATATTACATTACATGTGTCAGAACAATAATGTGAATTTTATTCTATGACACATGAATTGAAACATGAATACCTCCCTAAAAATTAGTAATACCCCCATAGTATGCCACAATTCCAGTGTACTAGGTGATCCCGAATGGTCTAACAATACATGGGTCTGGATTCCATTTCATTGTTAAGTTTTGTTTTCCTAATTGAGGATTCAGTCTTTAAAAAACACGATCGATGATAAATGAATCCATAGATCTCCACCTATGGTATGTAGATTATTTAAGTGTACTCTAATATATGATCCAACAATTGTATTTTTTTTCTATCAAGGTTTTCATGTGGCATACATGGCCCCGCAAATGAATCCCCATGATCCTAGTGATAATTAAACGGTGAACAAAATATCTTACCACTAACGTACTCATAAGTTTCCATTTGAATAGAATTTTTGTAATTATCATTGAATCAGAACTCCACCTAGACTATGTTATCATCCAATACTCCACCAATATCTTGGGAATACACTCAAATAATATCCTCTAACTTATGAATAGTTCATTCTGGCTATCTTTTTATCTAGGGATGGTACGCAATGCTAAATCGTAGCTAAGTACCTAAGGCTTTCCATAATCCAATCCAAAACTATAGATTAAAATGTGTGTATCTCATAGATATTATCCTATAGGGATATCTATGAATGTTTATAATCTCACATAAATATATCTTTTATCACCCAGATACAATTGGATTCTCATGGATTTTTAATAAATGAGAAATAATCATTATACTTAAAAGAATCAAAACTACTCCTTATGATCTTCTGTATCCCTGTCACATAGTACATCGTGAAGTCATACCATATAAACATGGTAATAAAAAGTTTAATGAGAAAACCAATATAATTATAGCGATTTTCCTATATCTTATAGCAAGTAACACATTAGTAAACAAATCCAGTAACGTTCTCTTTTGTCCATAGACAACAACACATCCACCTAAAGTCATGGAACATCTTTTTCACACTATGCCGGAAATATATTTTTTTATTAAAGAAACACTTTTATGGAAAAAAGTGAGAAACCCAGAAGTTCCAACAAAATAACCAAACAAACCCAATCAAAGACCGGAAGGAACAAGAACTACCACATACACGCAACAACAACAACCGCCATCCCTAAGCTGTACACTCGGCGATCCCATGCAAGCATGGTCCCTCCCAATGTTGCCATCCCTCCAAAACAGCCATATCCCAACTGACCTGCAAAGGAAATGGTGGAGTGCTCCAGCCCGATGAGGGGGTCCAACCTGCACTTCCCAAATCAGACCGGGGGCGAGGCCTCATAGGAAAAATATATGTTACCAAAACACATATTTAGCCTATTATTTTTTTCTTCCCTGTAGAGACTCTAATCCATTAACCATACCTCGGCCTTAGGATCTTCTCCAATAACATCTTCCAAACGGTTCGCCATTTTATCCCACATTCAGATATACTCTTCTTTGCCGATTTTCTTATCGTTTAATCCTCTAATTAAAATCAAATCTTGCTTGTCAATCCACTTTGCTTGTTCATGGTCGACCTCCACTCTAACAGCTCTTCCCATCATGTCAGCTCTTCTTGTGGAATATCAACATACAGAAATTCCTCGACCATAACCGCCTCAGAACAAAGTATGGGTTCCTTTCTATTCCTTATATTCCCAGTAGAACATCCCATGTCATTGACATTCCCCATGGTTGTGGCCTGGGGATCCTCTTTCACCGCGTTGGGGAGAGGCACCGATAATTTCATCCCAGAACGGGTCTCCAAAGGTGGGGGAAGCAAGGAGTAGTCTTTCTTCCCCCTCCTTGTTTTGCAACTCACATTGTTCATTTGAGGAACCTCTTCAGTCACCTGATCCAAAGAGATCATGCTGTCTCCCTCCTGGTCGGCCTCACCACCACCAGACTGTCCACCTATCATTTTAGAGAAACCAATACTATTTGGTATGTCACCTTCTGTAAATTGATGGCAAGGGGTTTGTTCATCTTCCCTCAAATGAGCCGCTCCAACCTATGAAACATCCAGAGTAGAAAACCGGTTTGAGGAGCAAGGGATAGCCACATCCACTCTGAACTTACTCAAACTGGGTGAAGTGTTCTGACCTGGGAACTCAAGCTCACCATAATACCAATGGTTCTCGAGTCCCATGCCCATAAACTGGAAAGTATTGGCCCCATCAATGTCCCGACCATGACTAGTAATTGGAGCATCATGGTTCGGTCCATTGGAATTACCATTTTCCCAGTTGATTATACAAGATTCCTCTGGAGGGGTAGCCACCACCACTCCAGCCATGGCCTCCTTCCTCCTGGTCTCATTCACTTCCACCTGCACTCCCAAGTCTGTACACAGGTTGATAGAGCTCTGTTTCTGAACTTCTAGAATAGCAGTTGGAAATGTATCCTCTACCTCCCTTGAAGATACCCCCTGAACCATCATGTTAGTGACCCCATCTAACCTTGAAGGAGCATGACCATCCTGAGGAAGGTCTGCAGGTGAAAACTACTCACTGCCTTGCACAGCTCTAATGGTGTCTGCACCCTCTCTCTAGGGGACCTCCACTGATACAGCTAGAACCTCAGAGCTTTGGACACCCTTGGGCCTCCTTCGACAGCGGTGTCCATCATTCCTCTGTCTGTAACAAAATGAACAAAAAGGGGTCCATGATTCATAGACAATCAATTGTGCATACCTGTATTCTTCTTCCACTACAATCTAGACAAGCTCCGGCGGAAACCTTGAAAGATCCATTTCAACACAAATTCTAGCCGAAAATGGATTGGACATAGAAGTTGTTCTTCGATCGCTACATATAAAACGCCCTATCGAATTACCGATTGACCTCAGCAACCCAATGTTCTGAAATGGCAAAGGTATTCCAGGCAACTGAATCCAAATTTCCATGTAAGGGGAGTCATGGTTCATATGCCCCTCAAAGGACCAGCGAAGTAAGTGAAACAGGAGGCCACAGAAGGGTTTTCTCTTCCTCGACCAGGCTCTACCCAAATCCTCCTCACCAGCAAACAATATTAGAAACTGACGCGGACCCAGAATACTAACCAACACTCGGTGCTTCAAACCCCAATCTGTATTGACCGCTTTGTTGAAAAGTTCCACAAGAGGTCGCCGCCTTGAAAACCTCATGATTAGAGCTGAGGAGAGTAATGCTGAGGCTTCGTGGAATTCCTTCACTGAAACTGGAACAATAGGTTGACCTGAAACGCTACCAGGTACCTTCGGCGAGACTTCGATTTCGGGGAGGAAGAACCCCGCATCTAGTGAGGATCCAAAGCAATCCCTAAAATTTCGTTTCGCATCACCTGAAACCATAGTTGGAGGAGAAGAACCATCCCCCCAAAAGGAGGAAGGGGTCTCGGTGGCCGCCATCGTCGTAGGGTTACCAGAGCATCTCGTTGCGGTCGCCCTCGCTGCAGTCGCACCTCCTATATACTGGATTTAAAAAGGAGATCTTTTTCACATTATGATTAACCTACATCATGGAGTTGTGGATATGAATCATAATCTATTCCATAATAGAATCAGAGAATGAAACTATCCTATATATAGTTAAAAAATCATCATCATCTAATGACTAACCAGTTATTGGTTCAAAGTCAACTAGTTGTTCCCATATAAAAGAACACATTAGTTCAGTCTCATATCCAGCCATTACCTGATAAAATTTAGAATATGTGACCATTAAAAACATACAAGACACTAATATGTGGTCTGAAAAAGTATTTATCCTCCAATTATCCAAAAACAATACGTGGAAACACAATTTATCCAATTGACATTCACGATGCTCTTAAGAGGCTTACATCATATAGCTATGATAATTTTAAATTGATTCACAATTACTATGATCATATTCCGTCCCAAATTAGAAAATATATTGATATTCTACACAGTACCTCTAACTCAAATTCTTTCCTTTCTGGGAATATATATCGAAGTATCTTATTGTCTTTTTATAAAATAATCTTTTCACCATGTAGAATTTTCCCCAACAATTCAAACCATAAACCATGGCTGCTAGCTCCACATAATTGGTAATATAGTTCTAGTCATGGGGTCTCAACTAAAATGACCCATAATTCACAACACTCACTGTATGTATAATTTATAATCCTATATAAACACTTAGTTCAATATTTTATATATAATAAAAAATCCAAATCTCATGAAGGATCAACACTGAAGCTGCAATCAAACTCCACATTATCTAAATGAACTACTCCACAAATGGGCCCAACCATTAAATAATTAACTCCTTCTTTGACAATATATTCATGGATATTAAAAAATAGTAACATTCATGGAAGAAATACTTATATTATTACACTAAACCTAAAAATATCGTGTATTGAAATGTATTTTTAGGATATACCCAAGACATCACAACCATTGCATTCTCTCCGTTAATTTATATACCTCTATGTAACCCAACTTGCCCTATAAATTTCACAACATCATTAAAAAAGCGTAACTCTTATAGATTGATATAAAATCGTTGTCCATAATGTTTACTCAATAATATAAAATGAAATCATTACAATCTAGTGTCAACGAGTACATGAGTATATCATCAATGAACACAATGAAAAACATGTTAATGTAGGGATGGAAGATCTTATTCATAAGATTCATGACTACTAATGGTGTGTTTGTTTGTCCGAACATTATAACTTAGTGCTAAAATATCCCATAACCTCCATGGAATTCCATATTAAGGTTGTCCACCTATATAACATTCATATTTTGATAAACTAATAAATGATAAATATTTGAGAAACATCATGATTAACTATTAAATTATGTCATATGTACTAGAAAAAATGACAAATATTATTCACTATCACCTGTTTTTACATAATATTATCCCTTTAGAGTCAAACACAACCATTTATCTTCTTTAGAGCATAAATTTTTCTCCTATAGAGGAAGTACTTATCCAGATAAAATAACTCTATTAAATTTCCATTATCCATAAATTTAATTCCTTCAACTCATCTAGATATATAAAAAATGGGATATCGAGTTAGGCTACACACCAAGCATGGATTTTATATCAATCTCAAGTACTCTATTAGGGGGGAGTCCTATGAAGTCATCTAAAAATAAAAATTGTCATAGATATACTATTAAAGACAAATATGAGGGGGATTCCTCTAATACTATTGAATAATATATTCCTAAAATATGTTTCATAATCATTGAATGTACATGTCTTGATATACAGTTCTAGATTTCATTACCCACTCACTAATTACCTTAAAATTTTATTCCTTGGGTTATGTAAATGATACTCATATTTGATATAAGTCAATGTTGTATTTAAAACTGATCATCAAATCCTTGATAAGAGTAATATTGAAGGTCATCATATCTAGAATCATAATGTCCCATAGACTTCAATAACTAAAAAAACTATAGAATAATGTTGGAATAACTGAAGATGGTCTAAATTCATGCTAACTGATTCATTGAGGGAGAGTAACTAGGAAGATAACATGAATGAAATGTTTTTATTGTAAAAACATATATATATATATACATAAAAGGGAATATGAAATTCTTGTATAAAAAATAATTAGTATGAAACATACATGATATAAGAATAATAACTCAAAATGTATATGGTTCCTTACCAAAAATTACTAGATTTTGATACACTGTATTAACATGACATTACTCAGCTCCACACCCATATCAATGATTAATCAATTCATGGAATGTCTAACTCCTCTATTAAGGAACTCCACTCACAATATTCTCTAATATCCCATTACTACTTCATGAATTCCATGATAGAAATCATTGAATATGACTTGCCCATACACAATAATGATTCTCCACTGATGTCTTCTATAAATAATTTCTATAATATCACCATTCAGCACAAGTAAACAACTTATTTAAATCATCCCCATATAGTAATTAGAGAAATTTACTATCTTACCTATCCATTACTTTCACAACTACACATGTCCAACCTTCATCTACATACTACCAAAAGATGCTCATTTAGTTGTTATAGTAATCTCAATAACCTTTTAAAAATGAACATGTAGAAAAAAAAATTACCCTATCATCCTCTATACCTTTATATATAAGAATTGTAATTTTAAGAAACTATGCATACAACATTATCAAATTTCACCTAAACTAGTATCTATTCTTTGGATGATGGAATCTCTCGAACATATGATCCTTCTCCACTTTATTCCCTGCCAACATAAAAAAAATGATGTAGCTATGTGAATTGAGTGTAATACACATAGATATTCATTAGAAACTATTATATATCCATGACCTTTTAGGCTTGGTATAGATTAGTCATGATCAAGAAATATTACATTTGTAATTTCCACCTGATGGTTTCCCAAATAATTACATCCCTTCTTTCCATTTTATTTATGGTATTCCACCATCCATGTTCATATCCATGGAACATTATGGTGACTATAATCACATGAACATCCTCAAGAGTGTGGAATAAATCAAATAATATCTCAATAATATATAACCAGTCATATGAATAATTAAATCCACCATAACCATTAAAATATTGTGGATGTTGTAGTTGAAATCCCAATCATTATTTTTCATGGTCATCATGTTTATATTTTGTAGAACATGAAATATCATAATGATTAACAGCTGATTCATATTTGAATTCATAATATCTAGTTCCTATTCAGTAGAATTTTAGAGTATATCCACCTATACTAGTTGTGGTAACATGCATTCTTCCTCACAAACTGGAACATCATAGGAAATCAATGCTATTTATCTAACAAAACAGATTTACAGCATCATTTCTGAAATTCCATTATGATGTTTTAAATAAAAAAAAATTATATCATGATAGACCATATCGAGCATATATGATCACAGAAAGGTTCTACTAGGAGCTTACCAATAACCTAAGGTATATCCCTGAGAATGAAAACAAATATTATTCATCCATTCTCATAAGTCAAGTCACAAATATATAAAAATCATAACATTATTATTAGGTTCAAAAAAATAATTTCATCGTAGATATATGAAAACACATAATATAGTTATGTCACTCACAAAAATGATCTTATTTCATGAAAATTTAGTACTCTAAAGGAATTAAATTCGGGAACTAGTATATAGAATATAAAAAGAATATTTATGTCATGGGATCCATTATGCCTATTCATGATACTGTAAAACACCCAAATCCCAAAAAATATTAATTCTAACCCCATTAATAGAAAATTAGATGTTTGTTAAACATGTGATTGCCTTTAAAATTGAATCCCCTACAAAAAAATAGTATATCCTACTTCAGTTCTACTATGTCTTTGGTATATTTATAATAAAAGAAACAAACTATGTTCTAATACAGTTTTATAATAAACAATCCGAGACCATCAGGTATTAGCTAGTTAGAAAAAATACATGAGGTGTTCCTCCACATAATCAAAATTATTCCAACTAACAGTGATGGTTATGATGTCATTAGAGGGCATACTATACCCTATGTATTAATAAAAAGATAAAAAAACAATAAAATTGTGTAAAAAGTTGAATAAATAAATGGTGTTGTAATAAATTGTATAGTTTGTATGTCACAACATATAGGAACACATAATCCAAGGAACCCCAAAAATGGAAGGTCAAAGATGTGGTCATATGAAATGGAAATAAATATAGAGGTAATTGTATGGAGTATTCCCCAATATCACCTTTGACTCCAAGCCACCGTTTGCTCAAATCACTATCATGTGGCCTTTTCCCTTCAATAGATCTCTGGTCATCTAATTTTAATCTTCACCAAGATTATTGTGCATTGTATGATAAATAAAAGAGATATCACACTTCCAATGAATCCATAACCTAATTACATATAACATATAACAATTTATTTCATAATATAAGGTAAAATATCACATAGGAAAACATCCACACATGTGTCACATCATCAAGCAACAACCAAGCCACAATGAACCGTAGTCCCACAATATTCTTCATAATTCTAGTAAGGATTTAATAGTAGATCAGTAAATGTTATACCTTATAAAAAACATTACATGACCCAAATCATGGATTATAATTATTAAGATTATTTGGTTTCTTTGTTTTGAATAGATTTCTTCTTAATAGGAGAGCATTCAGACAAAATGATGGTTATGGAATCTGTCTCGTATGATGGTATATTCCAAATCATTGACATGCCTAATTATATGGGAGTAATGAACACAAGAGAATAGAGAATATTTTCTATATAGACTCAAGATGAATAATTCCATAATGGAGTGATGTGTTATTCAATTACATCATGAATTTTCAATTGTATATACAATCATTTAAGGAAAATGAAAAATTGCAGGGTGGGGAGGGAATTGTTTTGACATTGGTTAGGTCCATCACGGGGTGTGAAATATTTTCTATAAGGTAAAAAATAGATTGAATAAATTTGACATCCATACCATCATCAAACTATAGAAAGTGAGGTCAAGGTTCATGGAATCTTTGTGAGTGCTTGTTGACTCGACACATGTGGGGTTGTAGGTTTATTTGATAATTTTCCTTAACTTATATAAAAAACTATTATATTTTTTATTTTAAATTTTGTTAATGATTCATCCGTAGTTTCCTACAGGGTTTAATAATGAAACAATTATCATGAATCCCAATACAAATGTATATTTTATGCACTTTGATCTTTCAATTGTAAAATGACCAATGGTATGGAGTTGAGTATATAAAGTATTATATTTAATGGTGATGTCATGAAATTCTACATAGCATAATTATAGTTTTAATTTCTATTCTTTTTGACCACTAGGGTTGACCTTCCATATTTGGGGTCCATAGTTTATTTTCCATATATGTCATGTGATACCTACTATGCCATTTTTCATACCACCATTTATTTATTCAACTACATTACATAATTATATTTCCTTAACATATTAAAATTGAGGGCATTATATCTCCACTAACAACATCAAAACCCTCACTTCTAGTTGGTATCCTCATTTAAATGGGGGAGAACATATGACTTGTTGTAGTTCTTCTGACCAGACATGATATTGTATGTTAGGGTGTTAAAAACATTTCATTGATACATGGCAACAGATAGGATTAAATGATCATACATTTAGTTATCTCATGAAAATAAATGAAAATATTCAATGATTCTTCCTTGTTTTTGAAAAACAGTATTAGTGAACCCCATGGTGAAGTGCTAGAGAGTATTAAACACTTGTACAACTTCTCATCAGGTTTTATATTTGACTCCTCCAGTTCAGTGGGAACTATTCTATAATTAATGTTGTTATAGGAAGTGATACAAGTATGAGTAAGATAGAAAAATCAATAACATTCTCTAGGGTGTGACAATTCATTTAATCTAGAAATACCTTAGAATATTATCACAAAATAGTAATTTTATTAGTATTGACATTATAACCAATAATTTTAGTAATGTTTTCCTCATTATTTGGTACCATAAACAATATTATATAATTTTCATTTACAATGATTTCATAATCATCCATATAGTAATACATGAAAATTGAATGATTTATGATATTAAATGATATTTCTTTATATAAAAATTTTATATATACATTATTTAAGGAAATACAATAGATACTAAATCTTATGTCAATATATCCCAAGGAAAGAATAATTTTATATATAGGAATTACCTCCACCAAATCTCAATACATGTATATTTATAAATTTTAGACATGATCATTCTGCACATATGGATTTCATAGATATATCAATATCCATTTCATTGTGTGGGGACTCCGTATTTATAGAATGAATATGTTAAAAAAATAATATTATGAACAAGGATCTTATAAGGAATTAAAAAATATTGAACTGATATAAAGTGTATGTTGACTCACACCGTTATTGTGATCTACCTAATCTATAGGGATCACAAATTACCCTTCCTTCCACCCATATATTAAATATTTTTTTAGTGATAGCTTTTTTCATACGAATTAGGATTGGATCATTGATTCTGATAATTTTTTATCTACTTTAAAAAGAAGCATTGTATTTTGGGTGAATAATCAGTTGGTACATTCTTCTCATTCATGGAATTAAACTACCTAATAGCATTAGTTCTATGGTTGTGGTATTTGGTTCCCACATTACTATAACATAAAACAGATCTCTTATCGACTGAAATAATTAAAATTAAAATTTCTCTAAAATTTATGCCATGTTGGAAATTTTGAATTCTTTTATCCCTATTTTGTATCATTATTATTTACATGATACTCAACATTCCTTTTATAATCCCAAAAATATTGATTTCTTTCTACGTCTATATCTACCACATTAAGAAATTATAAAGTATAATCATAGGAAAATAAGCCTCTTTTGGATAATTCCCATCAATGACTATGATTAAGCTAGTAATTGGGGGATCATTTTTTCTCTAAGTATCAGATATGGAAATAGAGGTAAACCAGATGTTACTTGTGGAATTTTTTTCATATCATCCAATAAATTCATCAAATATATACATCAATTCAAATAATTCATACTCCATTTTTTTCAAGAGCTAAATGTGTATAGTTAGTGAAAAATATGTTCTTAAAATCATTTTATTCCATTGATCCTCCTTCTTATTTTTTCATGGTATTGTTAATGTGACTCAACTTCAAGTTAGAATCACACTTTAACCAATAGAAAACTAAAATGTCAATCTCATGGTCTAATCAATGTTGTATAAAAAAATATATTTTCCATTACACTTTCCACTGCTTAGTAAACAATTGATTAGAAGACCCACTAAAAACGGTGTTTGTTTCCTTATAAATGACTCGATAATGGGTTGATCCCTCCTGGGTGTGTTTGGGTACTCAAAATGATTTTGGATATTTCTTATATATTGAGACTTTTGTGTGATTATTTCAGTAGGGTTTTACATTATATTCCCAATATCATTAGGTAATCAATTTGTAAAACCTATAAATTATATATTTAACTCATTTTTAACTTGATTCATTAGGGTTACCAACATTACCATTAATGAACGAATATTGGGAATTATTATAATTTAATAAATTAATGTTCCTATATAAAAATTATAAACAAAAAAGGATGATTTTATAAGTTTTTTGGATATCTTTTCTAATTATTATATTGGTTTCAATATTGGTTATCTAAGGTTATTTTCAAAACTAAAAATGAATATATACTAAAATCCACTGTAATGGTTTATAATGAAATGCAAATTATCCTTTTTATATACACCATGTGTGTCATGAAAGGTTTGGGGTTAGCCATCTTTATAATGCAGAAAGTGACTAATGGGTTAATACCAGTAAACCTCTTTCATTGTTTTTACCCCTAGGTATATCTATGTTTGTGAATAAATCCACATGTAGTATTAAATTATAAATATTATTACAAGTATAACAAAAAAATAACTAGTTTATAAAAATTTAGGGATGTTATCATATACTTTGAATTAACACTAATACTTATCCCAAGTGTTTTAATTAATGATATCAAGCTTACCAATTAAAATACAAATTCTTATTTTGATACCAACTAAATTGAACATAGATAATAAAACATAAATAATATATTAATTACATGATTTATACAATACATCTCACAAGGATTCTCACATCTCTAGGATAAAAAATATCAGAATATTTTAGATTATCTAAATACACATCTTATTATATAACACTTCTAAACACCAAACAATTATCACACCTCTATAATCATCTTTAGACATAAAATATTATATAATCATCATCATAACATTGGGTGGAAACATGAAAAATGTGTGATCGTAGATGCCCAGTATGGGTAAAATATATCTTAATGTATCATATCATAAACATGAACAAGAACCCGAGGGATACATAAATATTTTAATAAAATATCTTGTGTATTAATATGAATATCATATATCATGATAGAGTATAATTATATCATCAAAATATTTTTATGGAATCATATTATTTATGGAATGTCTAAAAATACATCTCAACATGTGAGAATGATATAAAATAAGAGAATAAATTAAAAATGAATTGTAATAAAAAAAATGTAATATCCTGAAAATACAATGCAACATCAAAAAGGGAATAATTTGATAAATAAAATGAATATTATAGTGAAATAATTCTTTCAAAAATTACTATTTCATAATTTTTAAGATAATCAGAAAAATAGAAATTTATGACTATGATCAAAAGTTTTAGCATCTTGGGAAACTAAGGATCATACATAATTTATACATAATAAAACATAATGGTTTCATAAAATTATTATTCTTTATCATTATAAAGGATCATGTACTTCTTAGTACATATATTCACCTAAGGATATGCATCATAAATGTTTTCATCTAAAATCCTAGTATGAGGATGAGTAAGGGATATAAATCCATATAACATAGGTGAGAATAATAATCATTATCATATCATATGACTATGGTCACCATAAAAATCATGAGGGAATATTTTCAAAAATATGGGGAATGCGGAAAATCATAAAAATTTATCATTATGTCATAGTGGTAAAATACCACACAGAGTTGTGAAACAAATAGCCTAATGATCAAAGATAAATTATGCGCATAATCATAATATCATAGTTATGAACATATATAGTATCATTTTAATACCTAATGAGAACTATATCAAGAGATACTTCACATAACTAAATGATTTGGAGGGAAATATTATTTTGTGACCATAAATAATATCCTAATATTCACATAATCATGCATTCTACATAGAATTTATAACAATCATAGTCAAAAAATAACTCATTGAAAGGACTGGGTTTCTTAATTATTTCATCAATGATGATTTCATGAATAAATATGGGGTTCCAATATAAAAAAAGGGGAATAATATTTGGTATTAGATTCATCATTCATGATCGAAGATGAAAATACTCAATAAGAGTCTCATATATTTAATAGAAAGAATAGTTCTATTGGATAATATATGTATTTGTTGTAAAATCAATTAGGAAACATGTATATCCCAAAAAATAAAGTGAATGAATATTGAAAATATATTTATTGAACATTATATTTTTATTCATACGAATTATTTCATTGTAAAGTGATATCCCAATGAAATGTATTTTGGGTTAGAGAATCCCCTTACCCTTATTTCCTCTTTATTTCGTCACTTTTTCACCTCCCAAATAATAAACTGATATTAATTTAAACATTTCTTCAAGAATTGTGTTATTGTAATTTTCTGAACAATTTTTCAATTATTGTCATTTTATTATTCTTATTGATTTTCATGGTAATAATATAGTAAATTTAATATCATATTTTACTTAAAACATTCATGTGTTTCCTTGACTTGACTATATTATAAAATTTAATTTATATATATGTATACTTATTTAAATAATGATATAATAACTATAATTAAATGTTTATATATAATATATGTATTATAATACCCATACATGATTGTTTTTATAATCATTTACAAGGAAATTTGTCTTTATGTGGATCAATGTCAATTGATGAGACATTACTGACAGAGAAGGAAATAGAATTTCAAAATATATTTATAGTGAATATGATAATTTAAGTAGGATAAAATAATTAATATAATATTGACATACATTCTAATTAATAGTAAATGACCTTTTTGTGAGAGGTAGATTGAAGTAGTTTAGGAGGATAAAATGATGAAATCAAAATGAAGAGGATTTGATTTAATATGACATAATCCTCGGTGTAGCATCTCTTGTATGCCACTATAAATCAATTTATTTTTTTAGAGTTGATATAGTCTATAATGTCATCCAGAAATTTAAAAGAATTCATAGGGTGGATTTTTTAAATTTATTTTCTTTGTAAATTGTGGAATGAGTGTTTTTCCAAGGTGAGGGAGATTTATTATTTATATTTGAGGATAGGAGAATTTATGGAATAAAATATTGAATAAAATACATTATCAAAGGAAAAAATGAAATTGTAATTTTTGGTATAATATAAATCATATATGAGTATAATATAATTTCTCAAGACTATTAATAAAATTTATAATAATAATTCATTAGTTTATAATAATGGAATGTGTAAGAAAGAGAAATTCATATTTCAAGTATTCACTTTTGAGTTTAGGTATCGGAATGTTTTTTTTTCATTTGGAAAAATTGTTTATTTTATTTTAATCAATCATTTAAAAAATAATACATGTCATTTAAAAACCTCACAATATAGATATTTTTATGTCACTATTACATCATAGATGTTATAATTTTAGATACAAGAGTAATGTGAAAAGTGTATTTTTGTACTATTTACCCTAAAATTGAGGCATTTCATAAAATTATAAAAATAACCCCTATAAAATTTCAACATCATGATTTCAAAAATGATATTATTTTTATCAAACTAAATTTATAATGTAGGTAATTATAATTTTTATCATAAATATTATGACTTTTATGATATAAAATAAAATAAAGTTTATCAAAAATTTGCTCATATCTTCTTCAAGGTTTTTTAATAATGATTTTTATTTATATGAATTATAATATTTATAATTAAATAATGTAATAATGATAAATATTATTTAAAAAAAATTTCATATTTTGATGGAATATTACAATTCTAATAGTTATGTTACTATTCAAAGAGGTCAGGTTACTTTTCCCAATAGTCAGGTTGTAATTACATTTTTCACATTACTATTCAAATATTTACATGGCATACCATATATATAGCTTAATTTTTTTACGCAATATTCAACTCAATTTATCTCTTGAATATTTTTTTCAATTATTAAAATTTTTATTAGTTTAATAATTTTTTTTCCATTTCTATAGATTTGGAAATGGGTGTGATATATCATGTAGACTAGGGAGATCCTTATTTTCTCAATTTATATTTTATAGTTTAAATCATTGAAATAGTTTTACTATTTGTAAAATTAATTGGTGTCATTTATTATTAATTTGAATGTATTTATTAATGATATAAGTTCATTGTTGGTTTATCTAAATTTTTTAGGTGTATAATATTATTTAATACCACACACATTTATTCAAATGTAATCACTGAACACTATGTTGTTACATCAATCGCCAGTTTAGAAATAATGTCATTTATATTTCAACTCATATTCGATGTAGAGAATAAATGAGGCTACTAATGTTTCATTGTTTCCTTTTGATCACATGTCAGCTATTTATATTCATGGATCATCCATAACACTTCTCCAAAGTGAGTTATTTTTTTCAAATACAATTATCTCTATAGTCTAAGCTCAAGACTAGATATTCACCATTTGAGAATTCATTCTCTAACCCTACCATATTAGGATTAATTTAATGTGAGGGATCATGTATGTAATGACATGGGAGTGATATATTGAACATGTCATGAACATGTTCCATACGTGTAATAAGTACAAGCTGATAGGCCACTACCCCGATGTAATCATGTATCTAAAAGAGGCCAATATAAATTTCGATAATATTCCCATTCATTCGAAACCACATGTATCTCTTCCATTTACATATTCAAAGGAAAAATTATTCTCCCACATTAATCTCTATATCCCATCAATGGTTTCCAATATAACCCTTTTTCCAACTATGACAATATGTAATATATTTTCAGTTGGATTGAACATTCTCTTTCATCTCTTGCAAAATATTTTGATCTTTTAGCATTCATTATCCAACTTCATTTAAACATGTTATAGTTCTACATCACTTACCATATAGAGATCCATATGTGAAAATTTTAATACTTTACTGTAAGATGTTGTTATATTATATCACAAGAAATGATTGATATTGATCGCATCAACAGTTGAAATCCATTGAGTAGGTACATAGGAAGCCCTCATGGAAATGAATTGTCCATTTAGACTAGCCATCAAATTGGGGGTGATAGTCCAAAAAAAATTATATTCTTTACTCATGTCAAGTTAAAGAGTTCACCAAAATTTATATTTGATCCTTGGATCATGATCGGATACAATCCACATTGGAACCCAATATAGCATCAAAACATCCTTCCCATTTGTCTTTGAAATTTTTCCAAGTGATAAATATTCTCGAATAACAATGAAGTGGGAAGTCGTAGTGAGTCGATCCACCAAACCCTATATCCATTTGTTCTCATTGAATTTCTTTGGGATATCAGTGGAAATGTATATAGTGAAATTATCCCATTTCCACATGGGTTTAAGAAATGGTTACCTCATCCCTTTAGGCTTCTATCACATTCCATTAACATGATGAAAAACCAAACACCATGAGATATACTCAAAAATATAATTCTATAGGTAATCCCACTTGAATATTTCTATAATATCATGATATATCATAGTACTTCCAATATTTGTAGTGAAAAGTATGATATGTTCATTATCCAATATATCATTCTCTATATGAGGTACAGATGAACACAAATCACTTTTCCATAAACAATAAAACCATCATCATCAATGTGGAACTCATGTAGCCTAATTTTCATTACCACATTCAACTTCCGTTGTAGATCCTTATCATCCCTTGTGCATCCATTCTATTCTCAGTGATTGATTGTTCTTTAATAATTTAGAAAAATTAATGTGTATTCCATTCCATTATGATTTTAAAATCCAACCTTTTCATATTTATAAAGATAAGATCTTTCTCAATCAGTATCATGGATAATTTAGAAGTTTCATTTCAACTAATATCATTAGATACATTGTTCTTCATTCCCAGATGGTAGTGTATATAAAAATCACAGTCTATGATTATCTCCAACTGTAGTCGTTGAATCATGTTGAGATCCTTACATTTTAATATATACCTAATGGTACTATTATTGGTATATATGCCACACATGTCACCATTAATATGGTGGATAAGAATCATTAATGTGATTATAAGTGAAACAAACTCTAGATCATCTATAGGGTATTTATGGTCATGGGTATTCAACTATTGTGAGTAAAATTCTATCACTCTATTATTCTTCATGTGTACAAAACACTATCCTTTATTTAAATCATCACTATATAACACAATACCTTCTCTACATGTAGGTAGTGTGAGTATAGCTATAGTGAATATACAATTCATGAATTCCATATATATTTCCTCACATTCATATCATCATATATACTTTTACCCTTTCCATGTTAACATATTTAGTAGACTAGACAATCAGGATAAATTCTTCAAAAACATCAGTAGTACCAAGATAATCCAAACAAAATGTGAATTTACATGAAACAAGTGGATTCAGTTCATTCCTCAATTTACATTATTTTTAAAGGGTCCACATATGTTCCCTCATATTTTATCATGTGCCCAAAAAAAGAAAGTTTCTACTTCCACAATACAAACTTTCTAAAGATAATATATATTTTCTTATTCCATAATGTGGAGAACACAATCCTTTTATTCTATTTTGGTTATCCATTCTCATGATTTAATTGATAAGATCACCAATAAATACTACCACAAATTTTTTGAGATAGTCTCTATAGACTCTATTCATCAAATCCATGACTACTATAGGCAAACTATAATGTCTGAATGTAATAACTATGAACTCAATTTGACTATATCTTGTACAAAATGCATTCTTCTATAAATTGCTTATTCACTTATATTTGATGATATCCAGATCAATGATTCATATTTTGGATGTATTAATTTAAAAATAGTTGATTGAATAAGTCCTCAATCATTGGCATATGATACATGTTATTTATGGTGATATTTTTATGTTCCTAATAATCGATACAAAAAAACAATGAACCATCATTTTTCATTATAAAAATAACTAGATCAACCTAAGGTGATGAACAAGGGTGTAGAAACAACTATTCCACTACTATTGTATCTACTTCATTATCTCTTTTAGTTTGATAGGGGCCATATTATAGGTCCATTAAGATATAAGAGTGGCACTATGTATACATTCTACTGATTACTCTTACTCTCGATCAAGGGGCTTTTCGAGTAAATCATTGTGAAAAAAATAAGTGTACTCCCTAACAATGAGAATTTCCTCATTGACGATACCAACATTTCATCCACCATTTAGGCAATGTATTCTTCTTCATAATGTATCAACTCACACACCATTGATATATTTTCCAAAGGATATTCATGATATTACTTCCATTTTTATATGGGCATTAGATTATTAGAATATTAAATGAGAGTTCCTTTTCTCAAATCATGTTGTGTGCAATACATAATGAGTGATAATGCATTCTATGTAAAGCATCAAATTCCACCAAGGGATGTATTATTGGATTAATTGTATGAATCTTATGATAGACGCTTATAGGAGAAGAATCCAACACATGGGTTCCAATGATAATAAATCTACCTATTTTATAGATATATCTACTTGAAGTTTTATGGTATTTCATTTAATAGATCTAGAAAACATATAGGATATAAATCAATGTGTATAAAAATTATAAAAAAAATTCACTCTTGATTGAATAGGAAATGTACCATGTACGAATTCATTTTCATGATCTACTTTAGTAATGGTGTTGGAAATTGTTTTACAATGATCCTTTGGATTTATTGGTTGTTGGTGCTGATTATCCTTATAGAGATGTGGTTTAGTGGAATGGATTTCATAGTTACCTTTCTCCCTAAAATTGAATCATTGAAACATTTTTGATGAATTATGATGTTCCTTCATTTCCTCTGCCTTTTTTTTCATAATCTTCATGACTAATTGAAATTCATGTGTTAGGTGGCCTTCTCTCCCACACATTATTTATTTCCCATTCCAATTAAGGTAATTATGAGGATGATTCATTTCATATTTTTGGCATCTAGGTTGTTGGATCCTCTTCCATAATTTTTCATTTGACACACCACATTGAATATTTATTCTTCTCTCCTTATATCCATAAACATGGGACCATTCTATTAACCACATCTATACATTGAAAAAACATCGAACCACCTCTTCATAAATTTCATTGTCTCAGATATCAATATCCCTTTGATGACATGTTTTTAAACCACAAATGAACCAACCAATTTTACTCTTATTTTAGATAAAAAAAATTGAGATATATTTTATAAACCTTGTGATGATTTATTCATATGCCAGGATTGATTCAGCTTCATTTTTCAACATCTCTATGAATTATATCTCTGTATTTATTTGATAATTTGGAGGTAATTAAATGTTATGATATATTTTCACATGCTTTTAAAACTCCATCTCTTCCATTTTATCTGTTATGTTTTTGTTACATAACAATGATCATGATTGATTGTTTTCTCCATCAAAATGATAGACATACAAGTTCACTTTCTGCATCCATGAGTTTTGGTTCACATAAAAGATACTCTCAATTGAGATAACCCACTATTCTGTGACATGTGGATATGTTGATCCTATAAATATTGGTGGTCAATGTTGCATGAAATACTCAATGGATAATTGGTTCATCATTGGATATGGAGTCTCTTTACCATGGTTCATGTTATTAATCATAGCATGTGACGACTGGGTAAGCCTCACAAAGAGATTTTTACTCTACATAACATGTTATTAGGGACATAATTTGTGAAAATCATTAAATATTCCATCCCATAAGTTTCTGGTTTAGTTTCCCCTAGTTAGAACAATTTTCCAAAATAGTAATGGATTAATCATATGTCAATAAAGATGAATAATTTATTGTTTTAAATATGTAACCCTAAATGAATTTTTTATGGCATCCATATGTTTACCATTTTTCTAAAACAATGAGTATTTATTATTTTCATTTAATTATACATATCCAATGATTTTTTCATTAATTTTCACTAATACTAATCCCCAATTAACTAAACATTGAATTCTAATCAACTAAAGCTACACAAAATGTTAATAAAACACTAAAAAATCATTTTAATAAAAAAACAAAATCATAGAGATATAAATAATTAATAAAAATGTTTATTGTCTTCAATAAATTTTGATAATATATATTTGGATTAAAATTAATCATAAAAATTATATATATCCTTTTAAAATATCATGTTCTCCATAATACATGAATTCACCTGAGATTATATATATATATCAAAAAGTGGGGACCTAAAATCCAAATAATAAAATGACTAAAAGACATTAATAAATATAACATGTGTTAGAATAATCCTCATAATTATCATATTATATTAATTGAATAATAATAAACATCATGGGGGATATTTTGATAATGACATGGAATGTTGAAATTTTAACAACCAAACTATTTATAAATAAAATTCACTTTATTTGATTTTCTTATGCATATAAAAAACACATGCTTCCATTTTGTTATTGTGTTTAAATGACTATTAGGAAAAATTACCCTTGATTATATTGTCGTTGAATAGTTCTCACCCAACTGATATAAATATAATGTTTTAAAAACTTAATTTCAGCACAGACAAAGAGAGGATGACCTCATCCAATAGAATCAGGTCGTATGAAGCTCATTTGTCAGAGCTCAAAAAAGTGGTAGCATCACAGGTCTACTCTCATGACTAAACCAAAGGCATTCTTAAACATATTTATCTTGAATGGAATCTCCTACAAGAGATGTTCATGAAAATAGATATTACCACCTTAGAGATGTTATCTAATTTTCCCCGAGAGTCTATCAACATAACACACCGAAACCTTAGTTATTATGTGGGTTTTATAAGGGGTTATGTAATATGGTATTAGTTACATATTTTATAAACACTTTTTATAAATAAAATTCTTATTATATAAATTTTAATATAAGTACAATATTTCTTAAAATATGATGAATGTGATATATTGATTTTTTGAGTAAAATGGATGTTTAGAGAAATATATACATCATTAAATTAAAATAATGTTTCTTATTTATAATAATATAAAGACAATTCTTAGAAATAATGATTATATTAGTTCCTTATCTATCAAGGATTAGGTAATCAATTTGATAAGGGTTACATTTTTATACGATAAAACAGAATGTGTATTTTGAAAGAATTTATTTTATAGAATTTATGATTTTTTGAAATAATTATTATTTTAATAATATATTATTTTCACATTTATTTTATTAATAATAAATGAGTATATAATTTTGATGATGTCAAATGTATTTCATTTTAGGGTTTGAAAACTATATTTTTTAATAGCTAATAATTTTCAATAAATATCAATTTTAATTTTAAAAGATAATATACACATATTTTAACAATTATATATATAAAATGATTATTATTTTTTGAATTAGTTTGACAAAATTATCCAACAGAAATATTTCATAACTTTCTGAGACAATCAAATTTTAGGGTAAAAATTAAATAGCATACCAATAAAATATGGGGTTATAACATCAAAATGGCCATGAAATGATGTAATACATTCTATAATGGGTATTATTGGCCCAATATATGTTTTCACATTAAAATAATTTGATTATATATTAGTTTTAAAAAATTTATAAATATTTTGTGAATCCTCTAAAATTTATTTTATATTTTATGATTTTAAATTTATTTCTTTAATAATGCGACTCACCTCCACATTATCAAGGATAATATTTTAATATGTTAGGAAATTTCACATATAAAATATGTTTTTCCACTTCACTATGGAAAAATAGAATTTAAAAACCATTTAACGGTTTTTGGTTTTGGATATTTTATTATATAGATACCAAAACCTATGATTGTGAAATATTAAAGAATTCCCTTCTAATTTCTTATATAAACACGCCCATGATCCAAGTTATATTCATTGAAAATACATGTAGAACATACCTACTCAATAATATAATCTTTAAAATCCTAACAAGGTTTCCTATGATCTCAATAATCCCCACATCATGATTTTTATATCACACACTCATGAAAGGGATTCTCACATTCCATCCATTCTCATTTTTATCCAAGTTTCTTTATATTGATTCACCCTTATATTTTCAAATTTAAAATAATGTTATATGGTTTTTCACCTCAACTATTTTTCTCTTATTATTTTTTATGATAGGATACCAATTTCTCTATCATGAATCCCTCCCATGTACACACATTACCATTCCCACATTTCGTAAGAGTTTTTCCATTCCTCAACTTTTTTCAAGTTTCCTTATTATGTTACAAAATATATGTTCAAATTCCAAATTTTGTAACATTTATCTATATGAACCCCTAAATATAAAATTTATGAATATATTATTAGATACCAATTTCTCTCTCATCAACCATTTTTATGATTTTTTTGTCACGTCCTAAGGCTGCAGAAATTGGACTGTAATTTTCAATGCGAAAATCATCGTATAGTGAATACCATGGACATCTCTCTATCATGTTTCTTCAACATTATGCACATATAATTAATGATTATTGAATATAATTTATGTATTACACATTCCATTACCATGTATTAAATGATCATTTCGAATGAATCTATGTTATATTATCTCTAGGGTACACTTAAACATCAGATAAAAATGATTTTTGAATGGTGTGTCCTGATAGCACTCCAATGCAATGGGTAATGTTATGTATCCTGATACTTCATGTTGCAATAGTGGTATACCTTATTCCTATTAGAACATTTTTTTACCATTATGTTACAGGGGTTTAACTGATTCCAATTTTATAAAAGATGAAATGTTTTAATTGGTAGCCATATTTCCATTTTAAAGTGATCATGTTATATCATTCATTTATGTTCAGTTTTATCTTATGCTCCATTTGAATTTATATTTCATAACATGTATCATATTATTCATTTTATTACTTGTATACTCCCTTAATGGGGTCTATATTTCACTATTTTCTTATATATGTACTCTGGTTATCCCTTGCAATACTAAGTATAGATTAAAGTTGTGGTCATTTAAATGAATTTTCAATTACGATGTTGTATATTATGTCTTAATTCGAAATGTCATTATTCTAATCCCCAAAAAACTAGACCTCTTAATATTATGGCTTGTATTAAGTGCATATTTATGTAATAAAGCATGGCTAAATGTGTAATAAAGATCATTGTTTTTATAGTTTATATTAGAGGATATGTTTTGATATTTTCGGTATTTTGATTAGTAACCCCTAGAGAGAGCCATAGGGATTACACTACGTATAAAACAAAGTTCTTATTTTTTTTTATTATATTTTAAGTGGTTTATCAAGAAAATACATCCCTTTCTAGATACTAACTTTTAGTGGTGGCTCTAGCTTAGATTTATCGAGTGGTAAAACCCAAAAACATCGCCTTGAGCCAGACTCTAATAGGAACCATTGCATGAAAATGGGCCTTGTTTCACTCTTAGTTCAACATTCCCATGGGATATACTTCTATAAATTCATAATATTAGTAAAACACATTATTAATGGAATAAAAAAATGACCCTAATAATATATGTTAGTAAGTATATCATGGATAACATAAATTGAAACTTAGTAATTCATAACTTCAGAAAATAAATTTCATTTATATGTTATCCCTTTTTTCATCTTATTCACCTAAATTTTTTTACGAGTTTAAAATATATACCCCAATTTTTTTATTATTCTAGAAAATTTCTTGTAATAGGAGGACTCGAGCTGAAAAACAATGAAAATATCATCTGATGACTGTTCTAATGAGATACCCAATCAAATTGAATCCAGAATTGGAAACATTGTCCCGATACTCTATCTTTTATATAAATTTTTGAATAGAAACATGGTTCATAAGGAACATCACACCCCCTCAAGATAGATGATGTTAAAATAACGATCTACATTAGACAAAGGCCACCTACATTCAAGGGATTATATATTCCCTCAATCGCTGAATAATGGATCATCCCCATTGAATATATTTTATCCATAATTCAGTGTTCTGAAAAAGAGAAGTTCAATCTGAATTCTTATCATATAGAAGGTGAAACTAAACAATGGGGGATATTGATAAAAAATACAAAGTATGAGGAAGAGGTCGAGGTGTTGGAATGGAATTATTTCTAGAGAAAACAATTTGATAAATAATTTCCTCCGAAACGTCAAATTAAAATAGAAAGGGACTACTTTGTCATTAGGAAACAATATGAAGAATCCATGTTAGCGTATGATGAATATTTGAAAAGGATTTCAAGATATTCCTTCAACATTTTTGTTTCCCTTAAATGAAAGGATGAACATTTCTATAGTGGAATAAAAAATTTCCTACGGGAAGCCCTAGTGATCTGTGAAATCAATATCTATGAGAAAATTGATGGATATTCCCTCAATGTAGAATGGAGATTGAAAAATATCATGGGTATCATGGGGATAATAAGTAAAATATGATGTTTAATTCTGGTAGTCTTATGTATATATCCAACGGTGCTAACAAAATTCCATCACACCACATTCAAAAGGCACAAAATGAGGCACCTAGAAATTTCTAGAAGATGATGAGGCATTGGTTTCTATGGTGAAGATATGGAAACCTATAGAATGATTACTGATAATAAAAACACATTGTTGAAACAGAGGAGATGAACCCTCCAATCGACCCTCAACACATAGTTCATTTCTATAACTACAAAATCCAGGGAACTTAGCAAACTAGTGCCCTAAAACAAGGGTTTTCGGAGGCAAAAAGAACCTCAAAGGAGGGAAGTGATAGCTCATTCCATCACTAACACTATAGAGAATCTCAACAATGATGTGGTGAAAGGTATTCTAGTTATTTATTCATGAATACCGTACATACTTTTTTATTCATGTTTAACCCTTCATTTAATGTGCTGAATGTTTCATAGAACAATGGAAATCCTACCACTAATCATGGAAGTAATGATGTCGGGGAGAATAAAAAATGAGGCAATTCATGCATCTCATGAATATAACTCATCCCCTACCACATTTTTCAGATTGAATTCCCCGACGAACCTCGACATACTCCCTTTGGTGGGATTTGATGCAATTCAAGACACGTATTCGTTTTCCTTATATAGAACCAACATTAATTATTGTGAAATGGAAATCACTCTCCTTATAGAGAAATAGAACCCTATAATAATATAGTTCAAGGAACAGGATGCATCTCCCTCAGAAAAATCATATAATATATGGATATCAATTTCCTATGATCATGAATATATTTCTCAGATGATTCAATCTATGGAGTTACCCATTGTCGAAGACATTTTTATTGGGAGGGAATTCACTGGTGTGTTTCCCAAGAAATTTCTTGGCCATCCTCCTATAATAGATGTGGATTTCCTAATTGATCATTTACATAAGGTATTTCCAATATCCAAGACTCTATATAGAATAAATATTTTGGATCTTGAGGAGATAAAGAAATAACTATATGAGAATCTGGATAAAGGGTTTATACGTACATGTGCATCACCATGGGGTTCACCAATCCTATTTTCCGAAAAGAATGATGGGTCAATGCGCCTTTTCATTTATTAACAGAGCTCAAAAAATTCATGATAAATAACATGTATCCTTTTGCACGAATTGGTGATCTGTTCGATCAGCTAAGTGGAGAACAATTCTTTTCACAGGTGGATGTACGGTCGAGATATTAGCATGTAAGGGTGAAGAAAGAGGATATCCCAAAGGCATCTTTTCTTATAAGGTACAAGCACTATGAATTCATTTTAATTCCTTTCTGACATACTAATACTCCCAAAAATATTTTGGACATTATGAATAGTGTCTTCAGAGGTTACCTTGTCAAATTTGTAGTAGTCAATAGATATGATATAATAATATACTCCAATAATGATGAGGAGAATGAGGAAAACCTAAGAAATGTTCTAGAGACCTTGTGAAAGTAGATTCTAGATGTAATTTACCTAAAGTGTGAGTTCTGGTTGAAGAACGTTTCATTCCAGGAGCATATCATCACAAGAATTATCATATATGTTGATCTCTTAAAGACAAATATAATTGAGGGATGGTCAAGGCCAAAATATATTATTGTTATCTATTGATTCCTTTTGTTAGTAGGATATTATAACCAAATTTAGAAAAATGTCACATGATTTTCAAACCCTCTTACCACGCTTCCTTGGAAGGGAGGCCATTTTTCTTGGATTGATGAATGTGGAAAGAGCTTCAAGGAGGTGAAAAGGAGGCTTATCACTGTGCCCATGATCACACTACCAACAAGTTTAGAACACTTTGTGGTATTCAGTGATACTTCAAAAAAAGGTCCTAGGTTGTGCGTTGATGAAAAATGAAAAATTACTTACCTATGATTAAAGGAAAATGAATGTTCCTGAGAAGAACTATCCAACACATAATCTATAGTTGGCAGCAGTTATCTTTTCTTTAAAAATATGGCGACATTACCTCTTCTGGGAAATGTTTGAAATATTTAAGGATCACATAATAATCAAGTATATACTCATATAGAAAGAATTGTATATGCAACAATGAAGATTTTTAGAGATAATCAATGACTATGACTTCTCAATTTACTACTATCTAGGGAACATTAAAAAAAGTGGTAGACATTCTATATAGAATTGAACCAGCAACACTTTCATTTAGGATAATTAAAAAGTTCCAATATTCATAGATTATGATGAATATGGACATGGGAATCATAAAACAGGGAACATCATCAATCCATTCACAAATGATTTCACAACTATAACTTTTTGAAATGTTAAAGGATGGTCAAAATGATGGAATGACACCTATGAAGATATTGGAAACTATTAGAAAAATAGAAATCCTCAGAGGTCAATGTTAATGAAGAAGCAATTTTTAGATTTGGGTTAAGACTATGTGTTCTATCAATACCATAGTTAAAGAAATAACTTTTAGATGATGCACATAGTTTGAATTTATCCCTGCTCCCAGAAAAATCCATTATGTATTCAGATGTTAGAGAGAATTATTGGTGGGATACCATGAATAAGGATACTGCTGTGTATACATCAAAATTCCAAGCATATCAGAATGTGATTTATATGCGGCATAAGTTTAAGGAGATGATGAAACCATTAACCATACCAACAAGGAAATTGGAAAACATCACCCCATAAATTATCTCTAGACATCTATAGATATACAATGGAAGCAATTCTATCCAGGCTGTTATGGATTATCTTACAATGAATGAAAAATTTTATTGCAATTCGTGTGGATTTATCATTGGATCAACTTGCAGAAAGATCCATCAGATAAGTTGTAAGGTCGTATGGTTTAAAACTATTCATTGTATCTGATCAATGTCAATGATTGATATTTATGCGTTGGAAGAGTCTCCAACAAGATTTGAATACAAAGCTAAATATTGGTATGAAGTATCATCTATAACATAATTTCCAATCTGATCATACAATACAAACACATGAGGAGCTATTAGTAGCATGATCAATAGACATCAAATGAGGATATGATCAACATCTTCATATGTTTATGTTATCTTATAACAACCATTTCCATTCATACATCCAAATGGATCCATATTAAGAACATTATGGGAAGAGGTTTAGAATAGTGGAATGTTGGGATGAAGTTGGAGAGTGTTAATTTTTAGCTTCATAAATGGTTAAAGAAATGGGGGAGAAGTTTAAGACTATCCAGCATCGCATTAAATCAGCTTAGAGTCTATGAAAGAGATATGATGACAACTATCAACGAGCCCAGGAGTTTTACATGGAGACATCTAATTCCTCCACATTTCACCACAGAAGATAGTTATGATATCCGGGAGAAAGGGACAGCTTATTCCATGTTTCACCATCCATTTTGAGATCATTGATGATATTGGAGAAATATACTATCGACTAGCATGCCCACCAAAACTATATCAAGTACATGATGTATTCCATGAATCCCTATTGAGGATGTACAAACATGAACCATTACATTTACTCAAACTAGGCATGGTACCATAAGAGAATGAACTATCTTCTGAAATGAATCATGTGAAGATCTTAGATCATAGAGAAAACATTGTAATATATAAGACATTTACGCTCATCGTGGTGTTGTGGTGAAACCATGAGTTCGAAAAAGCTTCATGGGAAATGAAGGATGTGATGAGGAGGAGTTACCGTCATCTATTTTAATGTGTGAAATAGAAATTTTGATTATGGAATTTCATAAGGTCGGAATGATGTAATGACCTAATAATTTATGAATAAAATTCGTTTTATTTCAATGTTTTATGGATATGAAGAACACATGCACTATTTTTTTATTATTATTGGGTTTAAATCTATATTTATTATAATTACCATTGATTATATAGTCATAGATCATTTATCACATAACTGATAGAAATATAAGGGTTTAGGAAAGAAATCCTTTCAACATATACAAAAGAGAGGATAACCGCATCTAGTAGATTTGGGTCATACAATGCTCGTCTTTCAGAGCTTAGAAAGGAGGTATCACCACTAGTCTTTTCTCTTGACTAATACCATGCTTCGCTTCGACAGGATAGGCTTGAATGGAATCACTTATTGGAGAAGATCAAGTTAATAGTGAGAACCACCTATGTGATGTTATCCAAACTACCAAATTGTCTGGCACCATCGCACACCTTACTCATAAGAGATAGAGGGTGTTATAAAAGATTATGTAATATGATATTAGTTACTTAGTCTCTAATACATTTTTATAAATAAAAGTCTTATTATATCAATTCTTTTATGAGAATAGACGTTTTTTTTAAAATGATGAATTTGATAAATTTATTTTTCAGGTAAAAATGGTACAATGGAAAAATATATACATTATTATATAAAACATTAACTATTATTAATAATATTATAAAGAAATTATTGTACAAGATTATTATTTTAGTTCCTCATATGTAAATGATTAGGTAGTAAGTTAGATAAGAGTTACATTTTTTTACGATAAAACCGAATGTGTATATTCAAATAATTTATTTTAAGGAATTAATAAATTTTTATATAATGAATAAGTTAATAATAAATTTTTATCAAATTAATTTTATGAATAATAATTTTTTATATTATTTTTATGAGGTTATGTTTAATTTTTATTAATGTTTGAAAACTGTTTTTTTTCAAAATCAGTAAATTTTCAAATATTAATGGTTTTCATTTTAAATGTGAAATTTCACATATATAGAATAATAGCCCGATAAAATTAATATTATTTTTTGAATTCAGATGTAAAAATTATCCAACATTTAATTTCTCAAAAAAAAATTATACCGTCGAATTTTTGGGATAAAATTACATACCGTATAAATAAGATAGAAGTTTTATGACATCATAATTACCCATAAATGATGTAATAAATACTATAATGTGTTTTAACAACCGATTATTTTTTCCCCATTAAAATAAGTTCATTTTATAGTTTTTTAATTGTTTTATAATGGCTTAGTGAATCCTCCAAAATCTATAATATATTTTATTATTTTAAATTAATTTCATTAAAAGTTTGACTCTCCTCCAGATAAGAAAGCTAATATTATAATATGTTCAAATATAAGACTTATAAAATAATGTTTTAAACCTATTTTTTGCTGAAACCACCAGAAAACCCAATATAGGGTTTTCGATTTCAATTATTTAATTATATAGATTTGAAAACCTATGTTTGTGAAATATCGAAGAATTCCCCTCTGATTTCCAATATTAACCCCCATGATCCCACTTCTCTACACTCAAAATCAGTGGAGCATGTACACATTCTATATGCCCCTCTCTAGAGTCCTATCAAGGTTCCCCAAGCTCTTAATAATCCCTTTCATGATTTTAAAGACACAAACTCAACTAAGAGATCCTCACATTCCTTCATTTCTCAATTTTATCCAAGTTGACTTATATTGATACACAATTTTATTTTAAATTAAAAATAATGGGGTATATTTCTTAACCTCCACCATAAAGACCTTATTATTATATTATGATTGGTTAAATCATTTTCACTCATTAATCCATCCCATTTACACATGTTACCATGCTGAAATTTCTCAAGATTTATTCCATTTCTCCCATTTCTTTAAGTTTCTTTATTTTTTTCAACTTCTATTTACAAATTATTTATGTTGAGACATGTATATATATGACCCCATTAAATTCAATATAATCTATATATTATGAGAAACACATTTCTCTATCACCAAAATTTTTTATTATTTTTAATGTCACTTTGTTTGGTGGTTGAAATTGCACCATGATTTTCCATGAAAAAATCATCATGTTGTCAATACCATGTCCATTTCTATATCACGTGTATTCAACTTTGTGCACATATAATTATTTATTGTAGAATTTTATGTATTTATTCCACATTAATTTATAATGGAATAAATTATTCTTTTGAATGAATCCATGTTCTATGATCTCTGTGGAAGACTTAAGCATGAGATTGAAATAATTTATAAAGGACCAGATATCGATCCAATGCATTGGGTAATGTTCAGTATCATGATACATCATGTTGGGACAAGAGTTCAACTAATTCAATTTAGGAAATTTTTACATCATGTTTGGAAATTGGTATACCTAATTAAATTATGTTAATAATGAAATTTCTAAATTGTAGACACATTTCCATATTATGATGATCTTGTTATATCTTTCCTTTATGTTCATGTTTCTCTTATCCTCCATTGATATTTCTATTTACTATCATGTATTTCATTTTTCATATTATTCATTTTTTGTTATCCTAATGGGATTTAAAGCTCAGTATTTTCTTATGTCTTTCCATTGGTTATCCCAGGCATAGATAAGTAGGAAGGAATATACTCGTTTTTTAAAATATGTTTTCAATAAAGATGTTGTATTTTATGCCTCATTTAATCATGTAATTATCCTAATATCCAAAGACACTAGACCACTTGATCATATGTGTTTAATTATGTGATATTTGATGAAATAAATGGGGATTAAATGTGTAATAAAGAGCATCATTTTCATTGAAATGATGAAAAAATAAACATCGTGTCATAATGGTTAAATACCATGCACCATTGTTAAAAAATATAGAATCATGTTCATGGATAACTTCTGTAAATTATCCAAAAAATAATCATTGTGAATATTGGTAGAATAATTTTCCTAATTAATACATACTTCTCATGATATAAATCATATTTCCCAATGAATTTGAGGCATCTCTATTTTCAGGCACACACATCACATCATAATATTTACCTAATCATGCATGACACATTGAAAGTGTATCTGTCATAGACAAGAAATAACACATTGAATGGAATATATTTCATATGGATTTTATAAATAATGATTTCCTGAATAATGATATGGTTCCCAAATAAAAATTAGAAACAATTACTATAAGATTCACCATTTATGAGCTAAGAAGAAATAACTCAGGAGGATTAAAAGATGTGTATTAGAAATAAGTGTTCATTTGGAATATCATTTAATTTTTCAAAAAATAAAGTAGGAAACATGCATATCCCTAACAATAACATGGAATAAAAAAATGATATATATGGTAATTTATATGAGTTTTATGCCGAATATGTCATTAAAGACGAATAACCCAATGGAACATAGTTGTGTTCAAGAACCCCCTTACGTGTATTCGTGCTTTATTTTATCCCCTTTTCCCCTCCCGATTAGTAAATATGGATTTATAAATAAAATTATCCATAAGTGGGTTATTGTAATTTTTAACAATATTTTTCTATTAAATTAATATTATTATATTTTTAAATTTCCTTGGTAATAGGTAAGTCATTTTTATATCATGTTTTTTGTAAAACTTCCCCACTTTTCATTGATTTTTCTTTTGTGTTAAACATAATTCATACATTAATATAATTATTTATATAATATTATAATACATATATTTACATTTATATATATTATATATATTCCATAATATTCATAAATGAATTTTATTATCAACATTGACATCGCAATATCCTTGTAGGTGGTTAAACGACCATTTATAGGAAATTCCGGAAGGAGAGGGAACCAATATTTTGAAATATACATATATATATAGTATATATGATAATTAATGTATTTTTAAATCATTAATATAATCTTAAATAACTTAATAATTAATTTTATATGTTTTTTTTAAGGGGTGGTGAAAAAAGGAGGAAACTAATAAATAAAAATAAGAGTATTTGATCAAAACAAACTTATTAATCAGTGTAGGTTCAATTGTACACCACAAAAGAAATCTTTGATGTTTTGAGTTTTTTATTCAAGAAATTACATAGGTATTATCAAGATCTTGTGGCGGTAGTTTTTGGATGAAGTTAGGCTTTTTCATTTAAGGAATGAGAGGGTTGCAAAGGGGATGGAGAGGGGTTATTTATTGATGAGGACATAAGTATTATTTGAATAAAATATAGAATAAAATGATTATCATGGGTAAAAAAAATTAAAGAAAATAAATGAAATTATAATATAATATATTTTTTAAATATTTTAAATCCCCTTTATAATTTAGATTCATTATGATTTTAAAAAGAAAAGTGGAAAAAAGTGATTTTTTTTAAAGAATCACTTTTGACTTATGATTTTGGAATGATCTTTTTTATGTTTATAAATTAGGGTAATAGTATATAAACGACTCATTTATGAAATAAAATATATCATGGCTAAAACTCTAGTTATCTAATGGTTTTTTCATTGATATCATGAATGAATTTATTTAAGATACCATGGTAATGTGAAAAACATTATTGTTTTACTCAAAAATAAAATTTAATTATTAATGGTTTTTTCAAAAAAATAAGCCTTTGAAAATTATTAAATCTTAATTTCAAAAATGACAATCCTTATTTCAAAATAAATTTAAAAAATAGAAATTTTTAGTTTTTAAATATATTATTTAAGACTTTTAAAAATTCCTTAAAATAATGTTTAATAAAAATGTTCATATATTATATTAGAATTTTTTATCCAAATATTCATTTATTTCAATTATAATATTTATATTTACATTATTTGATGAATATTTTTATTATTTTTATTAAATATGATATTATTTTCATGTAAAATTACTATTCAAAAAATAAGGTTACAGTTCCCAATGGTCATGTTAATGTTATGAATGATCACGTTACTATTCCAATGGTCATAATACTATTCTATTAATCACATTACCTCCAATACAATCCCCTTTATTAATTACCTCAATATTCAACTAAATTCCTCACAAGGTTATATATTTAAATTGTATAAGATATTAATAGGTTTAAAATTAATTTTACAATGGCATTGGTAGTGGGTGTAATAATTCTTCTATATTGGGGTAAACCATATCTTCCAAATTTATATTCTCTGAATTATATATTTTTTTCAAAATTTAATGTTTCTATTTTTAATTGTTTTATTTTATGATTGATGTAACAGTATTTTCTATAGAAAATGACTCTATTGTATTATCTATTTTTTATGTGTATAATATTATATAAAACAACATAATTAATGAAAGTACTATTAATGAACATCGGGCCATTATAATAATATAACATAACAATAAGTTTTTGAAAAAATTTGTGCATAACACATTATTCGTATACCAATGTAAACAGTCTCATTATGTCTATTCCAAAATATCTAATGGGATATAAAATAGTACCAACAAATTGTAGGTTGATATAAGATCCCAACCACCCTCATTTTTTCAAAGGGGTTCCTCTAAATAAAGTCCAAAATCATATTTTAATGAATGAATAAAAATATAATGGGTTTCATAAAATTTTTAAAAACATCACATGACATGATATTATCATATTATATGATATCAAAAATCAAAATATAAAAATGTAATCATGTCACAAAAATATATACTATATTATAAAAAATCACATCAGGGGTAAAAATAATAGAGTAAAAAATAAAAGTGAAAATAATAGAATTTCAATTTTTTAACTTAATTTTAATCGATTCAGTGAAATTTAAATTAAAGAATTAAAGGGTAAATAGATGAAATAAAAAATTATATTAATGATATCAAAATAATGTATCCTTAAATTAAACAAAAATCATGTTAAAAAATCGAATGATGTTATAATGAAAAGAATTATCATTATTGTTCTATTTATCTTATTTTAAAGAAATATACACAAAATAATTTTTTGGAAAAAAATTCATTTCGATAATATGTAGATGAAAATATTAAAAATATAAATTATTGAACATATATTGATTTCATTAATGAAAATATGTTTTATTGGAAAAATATAGACATCCAAGAAATGACTAATTATTAAGAATATGATTTATCTAGACTCGAGATATAATATTATTCCAAAAAATACCATTTTTTCATATAATATATAATATATGATATGATGTAAAGAAGAGTAAATTCTATATAAATTATTGTAATTATAGGATCAGATTAAACCTAAAGATTTTATTCATCTAAGTAACACTATGACATAATCTAGGAAAAAATGCATCGATAAAACACTTATATTTTCACATGATTCCAAATGATGTGTTTCCACAAATTTTATCATAAATACAATGAAATTCATTACCTATTTTATAAAATTATTACTATAAATTACCATTTATACCTCAACTTATAATAATTATATTCATTTATTAGTTATTCCTAAACATTTTTTTGATCATTTTCACAAATTTTGTAATAGGATTGTTTGAAATTATTATTTTCTAGAAGTAAAACAATAAAAATAACTAGCTGTAATTAAATTAATATTATATAATTAAATATATTGTTAATATTATTTACAATGGTTTTTTAGTGCAATTCATTAAATAAAAATCAACAATGAAGTAGTTTCTTTTTATTTATTAGTATCAAAGGATTTCTATATATGGATCATTAATTATGTTGTTGTTTTTAGGAAGAGTAATGTTAGATACATACAAAACAATTTTATATCATATATATTACTCAATTATAAATTAAAACAATATATATAAGGGGTTCATAAAAACTAAATGCTTATTTCAATGGATGTGGTAGTCTGCACATAATCATGGATGATGAATTATTTTTTCTATGAGCATGAAAAATGAAAAGTATGGTTTTTTTAATAATTATAATACGGTCATATATATCATACTTATTCATTTAATTATTATTTTATTCCATTAATTTTATGTAATGTAAAATAAATAATGTCTATTCAAGGAGGAGGTAGTCTGCACACACACATGATTCAAATTTATTATTTCTCTGAATGGAAAATGGAAGTGTGGTTCATGATTGTACCATAATTATAATGACATATCATTATAATAGTGAAACTAATATTTTTATTTTAATATAGTTTCATGAAATTTTGGGAGGAATAATTGGAAAAAAATAAATATAAATGAGAGGGATGGTTTAAAAATTAAAGACTCCTTACATTTAATATCACCCATGGGAAGGGGGTAAAATAATTGAGTGATGGTATTTGTAGAATCTAGAAAATACTATACATTATTATGGGTAATTATTATAGTTTTATGTATATTTTAGACTGAAATTATGTGGTTTTTTATGAGGCTATGTGAGGATAGGAAAGATCATTTTATAAGTAAAAAATGATGCAATTTTTGAAAATATCCACAACCTATTAATAATTTGACGTTACTCTCGAGGTATGAGGCACCAAAATGGAAAAATAATTTGATGTTAAAGGGTTATAGATGATATGATGGATTCTATCCCAAGTAGAGAGTTTCTATCCCTGTATTATTTTTGGGAGCATTAGGGTGGTCACATCAATTCATGCTACTATGATGATGATCTTCTTCTGATGTGTTAGGGAATAAAAATATTTTCTACCTCTGTTGATAACAAAATACATTTGATCTGATTATGTCAATTTATGGTATCCATCTTGTATGCTAGATTTGATTTTTTTCTTTGGTCGACCATGACATTTCTGGGGAACGAAAGGCTGAACATTGAATTAAATGTGGAGAAGACGATTTCAGATAAGAAGGATGTGGAATAATTAGTTGAGAGGAGGAGGAACGAGAATATATTGGAAGCAGATATATTCATAGGCAAATGGAAGGCTCCTTTAGTGAAGTGGGTTGTTATGGAAGTTGCATCTACGAGCTGAAGAGTGGAGACCTCAGATGTTGTGGGCGTGTGTTGATCATGGTAGATTGAGGGCTGGATAAAGTGGAGAGACAAGATTTTCCACTACGGCGGTAGGATTGAGTGATGCGGCAGGACGACAGTAGGTATGGAATACCAATGGTAGGAGTTGGGCTTCAATGACCACTAGCATCACTGCTTCTCTAAAAGTGTACTTTTTTAGTGTGGTGATACCAGTGGGTTTTTGGCTGCCAATTATGTGATGTATGGCGTCAAGGGCCAAGATACTCTCTAACGCATTTCTTGATGGTGACAGAGTTTAGGCTTTGGGGGCTCACTACCACAAAAACGATTTTATCAGCACTCAAAATGAATTACTCAGTGCTAAAAAGCATTTTTAATTGAGCTGTTGTTAAAGGGGGATCCCCTGTATTAGTGTAATTTGATGCAATGATAATGTCCCAATTTTTCAGCACTTCAATTAGCACTGATAATGGTTTCCCTTTTTGGGTGTCTTTTTTATATAACATCACACCCAGTAATATGAAATAATTAAATAGCAGACCTAAATAACCAATCAATCAAAAATATCCTGCACAAACAAGAAAAAAACGGATATAAATAACCACTCATAATATATAAAAAAGATACACAATCACGATGTAAATGATTGAAAAACATGAAGCACACATAAAATCTTTTCCAACAATGATATATACATTTAATTGAAATCTTGAATACACACAAATTCTCTCAGGGTATATAACAAAAAAACACTTCTATATACAATTTGAACAATGTTATATAAAATTAAATTTATAAATATACAACAAACAGTTAAAAACATTAATATTTTCTATTTTGACATATGTGGCCCCCTCTAAAAAAATTATTACGATGATAATAGTCTCCAAGAAATCATCCCAACTCCAGAAAAATGTTCCAACTATATAAGAAAATCAATATTTTATTAGTAATAATATATGGAAATAAATTAAACATTAGTATTAAGAATACATTAAGAAGACAATTTTTTAAGAAAAAAAGACACATTTGGAGTTATATTGGCCACATCTTGCATCGTATTGGGGTGGGGTTGATTCGTACAGATAACAAATTACTGATTGACCATGTTCATAAAGTATCAAATGAATCAGAATCAATTTCCAATTTTTTCAGGATGTAGGTATGGTTTTGTTTACTAAAATGTCATTTCACACCAAAAACTTGAAATTTGAGTCATATAGGTTTCATCATGTGTTGGTTTGATGTAAGACTTATCCATACACATCACAATTGTATTAAGAATTTCTATACTTTAATTAGAATTAAATCAGAGTGTATTTTCATGGATTTTAGTGAGTGACACGTTGTGAGTAAAATGGTAATTTTAATCTGATAGAAAACACTTTTAGTCATACCAGTCACACCATTCATCATATTGAGGTGGGGTTGATTCATACGCATCAAAACTGATTCATGGATTGTTTTCCTAAAATATCGAACCAAATTGAATGTGTTTGCTCAGGTTTTAGTATGTCAGTTGTGTTTTTTACATGAATTAATTTCAATTTTAAATAACAACACACATTTTGAGTTATACCGGTGACACCAGGTGTCAGATTGGGGTGATGATGATTCACAAATGTCAAAAATGACTGATAGATCATTTTCCTAAATTATCAAAACAATCAGAACTCATTTCCTCATTTTTAGTATACCAACTGTGTTTTTTTTAATAAAATGACATTTCAAACCGAAAACATGAAATAGGAGTCATTCCCGTCTTTTTTTGCGTTGGGTTGATGTGAGACTACTTGAAACATGTCAAAAGGTACATAAAAATCACTATTCATAATTTATAAGATAATAGAAATGTGTTTTATTTGTTTTTATTGAGTGACAAGTTTTGAATTAAAATGAAAATTTTAAACTCGTAAAGGACACTTTTAGTCATACTGATCGCACGGTACATGATATTGATAATGGGTTGATTCCTACACATCAAAAATGACTCACTGATTTTTTCTTAATGTATCAAAACAATCCAATGCATTTTCCTTGTTTTTAGTATGTTAGTGGTGTTTTTTATATGAATTAATGTCCCATTTTAAAAAACAGGACACATTTAGTGTCATACCGATATCACCATGCATTGTATTGAGGTGATGTTTATTTTTACGTTTCACAAATGACTGATAGAACATTTTTCTAATTTATCAATACAAACAGAATGAATTTCCTTAGTTTTTAGAATGTAAGTTGTGTTTTTTAATAAAATTTCATTTCTAACTGAAAACATGCTATTTGAGTCATACTGTTCACATCATGAGTTAGTTTTAAGGGAGACTACGTCATATATGTCACACAAGAATAATAAATTACTTTTCATAATATAGATGTAAATTGGAATGTGTTAAATTTTTTTAGTAAAGGACGTGCTTGGAACTAAATTTTAAATTTTAAACTGATAGAGGACACCTTTAATCACAAAGGTCACACTATTTTTCTGAATAAGGTGTGGTGGATTTCTACACCTAAAAACTAACTTATGGATCATTTTTATAAGGTGTCAAAACCATATGAATTCATTTTCATGGTTTTTTAGTTTTTCAGTTGTGTTTCATACTTGATTAATGTCAATTTAAAATAACAAGTCACAATTGGAGTCCGACCGGTGACACCATGCGTCGTATTGAGGTGTCATTGATTACTAAATGCCACAAATGACTAATAGATTGTTTTCATAAAGTATCAAAACAAAGAGAATGAATTTCCTTGGATTCCATTATGTTAATTTTTTTACTAAATTGACATTTCAAACTGAAAACATGCAATTTGAGTATTATCGGTCACATCGTGCATTGGTTTGATATGAGGCTACATAATACACAACAAAAAGGACTTAGAGATTGTATTACTTTATCTGGAATACAATTGGAGAATTTTTTTATTTTTTTCATTGGGTGACATGTTATGAACTAAAATGGAAATTTTTTTTAGATAACAGTCTCTTTTAGCGATACCAGTCACACAATTCATTGGATTAGGGTAGGGTTGATTCTTACATGCCACAACGGATGCATTGATCATTTTCATAATTTATTAATGCAATATGAATGAATTTTTTCAGTTTTTAGTATGTCAGTTGTATTTTTTTACATGAAATATTGTCAATTTTAAATAAAAACACATAGTTTGAATCATACCGGGGACAACGTGAAACATATTGAGGTGTGGTTGATTCCTACATGTTAAAAATGACAGATATATTGTTATAAAAACGTATCAAAACAATCGGAATGCATTTCATTGGTTTTTAGAATGTCAGTTTGGTTTTTTACAATAATTAATGTCATTTTAAATAAAATACACATTTAGAGTCATACTGATGATATTTTCCATCTGATTAATGTTAATTTGATTATTATAAGTCACAAATTACTCATGGATAGTTTCCTAAAATATCAAAACAAATATTATGAACTTTTTCTTCATGAAAATCAATGCACCCTTTCCAATGAATCCTAAAAATAGGCTTGTCCTGATCAATATGATAAACCTACCCAGTTTAGAAGGATTATGAAAAATATTTGATCCCAATACAATTGACACAAAATATCATCCTCCTTCTGCATCATAACTTCAGTTGACCTAGTGAATAACCAAATGTCATATATTCATGAACTCTGAGGGAATATATGACAGTTGGTTCTTCACTATGTCGAGTAAAGAGGATAATATATAATATAGAATATTGAATCAATGTTTTAATGTAAAAACCCATCTCTTTGTTGAAAACAAGAATAATAGAGTAAGATCAGGAGCCCATTATGTCCCAATATGTCCCAACAAACTCAATGGATGGGGAAACCCCTTCATCATACATGATATCTTTTGGGATCTATCAACAACAGAGATACCAGGTAAATGAAGACCACTAATTTATTTTATAAAACCAATCAACATGCAATTTATTTACTGAGAAAACAAGATCCACCAACAAACATGATTTTTAGAAGGGTGTTTAACCCATACAAATCTAAACATTACCATAAAACCAATAGAACGATAAGGTAGGCATGATAATTAAAGTAGAAATTATTTTATAAGTTTAACATCGTTATTATGTGTTTTTACATTCTTCCATAATGTTTTATGGACATTCAATTCAAATCATATATATATCATATTTTTAATGTTACTCTTCTCAGTATTCATTGTAGTACTGAAACATGATAAATACACAAAGTAGTAATAAGTATTTTAAATTAAATTTCAATTATATTTTAAAATACTTATTTAGTGATGTTGGTTTGGACATCAAATATTATCTCATTTATAAATTTACAAACATATTAACCATAGACATAATTTTTTCTTTGCATTTGGTACTGTAGAAACATTGGAAAAAATATATAATTTTTTAATATGTGTTTGGATTGTGAAATATTTATATATATACCATTGATACTTATCCATTGGTAGTGATTTTCATGATTTTTGTGCTTTTCCCTTGGCCTCATTCAATGATGTAGATGATATTCAAGCACAACCATATCACATTAGAATCATCATTAAAAGATAATATAAATTATATAACTAGATTTTTAGTTGTAAATTGTTTGATGTAGTGTGTTACAAATTGAAAAATTCCATCACTACTTGTTGGGTTGTTGGATATCCATGTAGTGAATCTAAAATATAAATATTTGTTTTATACAAATTGACCGCAATGAGTACCTAATGCTGCTAAAAACACAACAATTATTATATGAAGAACTAGATTAAAATATATGTGATATGATTATATTGTAGGGTTTTACCCCTTCATTTTTTCTATTAAAAAGTGTCTTTCTTCCATTATTTTTTTGTTAAACAATTTTAGCTGTCCAGTCACTATTTCACCCAACATCATGGAAGTTATTTCTATTTATTATGCAGATTTGATGTGAGGACAAACTATCCACACATTTGTTGATGGGGAAAACCCTTTAAATGTTTTTTATGTATACACCAGCAAAAAATATGAAATGTATTTAGTCATTATTATAATATTATATCAACTTTTGGAAAAAATCATTAAAACACACCTCATGTAAATTTTTACAATTGAGCCACATACCCAATCATATTAGAGGAATCCAGTAGCACTCTCAACACCAATTAATTATGGATCTTCCCCTCCATACATATTTTATTCAAAATAAATTATTTGATTACCACCATTATTCAACTTCGTATCCCCATGATAATTTAATGATAATAATTGTGGATATAGAACCAGGGGTTATGGTACTTTGGGTGGATTGTTTTTATCAGTTAGACAATCCTTGAAATTTTTATGACCTAATCATTAATTTCACCCCTACCCTTTGTTCTTCTTAAAAACATGCATCAGTTCACACCTTTTTTCATTAAATTTTTTAGGTTTATCTTGAAAATTAATTTTGAAATGATTACAACATTTTTGACATTATTGTTTACATGATGTGATGGCCATATGATGATTATACCGAGAGCCAATTCGAACATTTAAATATATGCACAATCAATTTGAATATGTAATTCGGTTCTCATCTATAGGGATGTAGTAATTGAATCTCTGACCGGATCTGTTGAAAGTGGTCTGTTGTGTAGCTTATCATTCTAGATATTGAATATTGTTTCCCTCATTACAAGGAAATTGGTTGGTGTTGATAGATATAAATCACTGTCATTTTCACTCTATAGAATATCAATAAAAGAAAGGAATTAGGGTTTAGTGTCTATCTGATTCACATTTCACAAATACAATTATTATAAAATTGACTACCAGAGTTAAGAAATGTTTTTGAGTGGAATTTCTTACCTCAAAACTGGAAGGGATGGGGCGGGATCCTCTCTTGCGGGTTGTTTTTGAGTTGGTTCTTCTCTTTTCCTCCCCCCACCAAACCTGAAATCATCTCTTTATGGTATTTAAATTCTTCTTGAATCATAGATAATGATTCTCTTATCTTTTTCATTTCTTTAGTTTTATCCTCTGCTTATTTATTTCTCAAAATATATTCGAGGTGTCACCCCTAAAACTGCATCTCAGATGCAGCCATACTTTTTTGGCTAATTATGGGACAATGAACATAAGTCTCCATCCGGTGTGGTTGTGGTTGATTCATGTGACCATATTACATGGATAATATAGGAAAAAAATTAATAATTGTTATATATTATACATTTAATGAATTATTTTATTATTTCATAAATACACAATTTTTCCACATTTCTGTGAGTTTACATATATTACATTTCCATAATTAGTTACATGCACCTCCTTTCATATCACATAGCGCTGGATGGAATTTGAGGTTGATTTTTACACATCAAACTAAATATAATCAAAATAAAATATTTATTTTGGTATTTTATGTAACATAAAATTATTATGGTAGATTTAAAATACGTACCAATTTTTATTTCCAGAGATATGTACCCCAACCATGCTTTATGGTAGGGGTATGTGTGTTTTTATCCCCATTTTTTTTCACAACTCAGTAGTTTTTTAATAAAAAAACTGTCTATGAATGTGATGAATAGATATACCGTCAAACAACATATTACCAGACACAATGTATCAAAAAAGGAAGCTTCTCTTGACAGCTAGTAAATTCATCCCATGATGCTTTTGTTTTTCGGTGTACATAAATAAGAGGAGGTTGTGGTTTTATTTTCCCTTCATCATCATTAATATTATATTTCAAGAAATGTTTGGGAAAAACACTATTTATCCATCCAACAACCCCTAAGACAAATTATTTATGTGATTCAGCGATTACAAACACACTCAATAATATATGATGATGTGTAAGTCAATGATTCATTTTTTTAAATTTTTATTAATTTTAAAAAAATGATTTCATATTGTTACCGAAATATCTCCGTACATAATTTTACTATGCTCATTCACTACATTGTTCTATGATGCTACATCAATCTTCACACATTCCGAGTGGAAACTCCAATGTATCTACTAAACATTGCCTTGTTGGGGTTAACATGTTGACCCATGTTATTCAATCCTATCTCATATTTGATGCCTTTCTCTTTATCCTAAATTAAATTTTCTAATACGTCAAAATAAAGTGATCTTATTTTTTCTATGTCTCCAGTGTTTCTCCACAATTTATTTCCATAGATCGACCATCATTAATATGTTCTTCCAGCTCTGAAGGGCTAGCATCGGCATGTGAAAATAGTGGTTGTTCCTCTACACTGGGAGTAGCAACAGGTTGAGAAACCTGTTGTTCATCTGCATTGCGAGCAGCAATACGTTGAGAAGCCTATTTTTCCTAGATATTGGGAGCATCATCACATGAAGAATACATTACCTACAAATTTTGTTTTACGTTTAATTTAGATAACATAAAATTATCAACGAAGAAATATTAACATAAGGCAACAGGTTGAGAAACCTATTGTTCGTCTCCACTGTAAGAAACAATACGTTGGGAAACTTGTTGTGCCTAGGTATTAGGAGCATCATCACATAAAAAATTCATTATCTTCAATAGAGGTTTAAAAATTAATTTGTATAACAATAAAGTAGTAGTGAATATATATTAACATAAAGTAACATGATGTGCATTTGAATGAAATTAAACCATATTATTGAACTCTGTTTTCTTAAAGGTTTAAGGGATTTCACCCCACTATCAACTGTCCAAATCACATCATTATTGTCTCTAATAAGATAAAAATTTCCATATACACTGGGGCCAATGAAAAATTATTGCGACGTCCCCATGAAAGGGTCATCCTCCACTGAACTTTCATTTGATTCTTTTGTTATTTTAGTCGACAATAGAACAATTGACCTATTTTGGTTTACAGGATTTGGAAAATAAAATAAAAGTGATTCCTATGCTTATTTTAGATATGGCTAATCATTGTACACATCCTTACTTAAATCAACATTAAAAAATCCTCACTCATCTTTGTAAACATAACTTTTATTATCATCCCAATTGCTTTAAAAAATCAGCATTCAGAATGTCATATATTCCAACTCCCATTTTTTTGAATAATTCCTAAATATGTCATATTATTGTAAATTTGATTTTTTTCTATAGCACTAGAAATATAAATATCTTCATCCAGAATTGTAACTCTAATATTTTATCTCTTACAGTCTTCCTCATGTTCATTACTTTAGTGTGTATAACCATTAATAACATAATATTTTTAAGATAATACATTCAAACTTGATTATCCGGCTAGCCATCAAAGTCATTCTAAAATTGATTTTGGATTTTCATTTGACTTCATAAAAATATGCCCTTGAAACCATCCAATAAACGGATGATTATGTTAATTTGATATACATTTTCAACCTTTGATGGATACTAATGGAAAATAATTTCATTGTGGTATTCGACATATTAGTCAATGTCCAAACTATTTTGAAAGATATGAATGTGGGCCTACTTCCGATCTTCACTATTGTGAGTGAAGACCCCCTTTCCAGAATTACAATTTCCTGTAAGTCACCCAGTGTGACATGATTTCAGAAGACCAATTCCTTTCACACTAGAAATGTATTCGGTAATGAATTCAATGTCTTCCTCAACAATATATCACTCCTCAATACAACCCTCTGGCCGAATTAAACTTTTTACATACCCTTTCAAAGTCATCATATACCATTCAATGGGGTAAATCCATCTATAATGGAAATGCCCACATAGCTAAATAACTCTCACCCAGTGAACCATCTAATAAACCATTACATAAATGAATTTTGGATGGAAAAAAATTTATCAATTCTCATAATATGACATGATGTTCTTGATATTCGATAAATACCCCTCGGAAACCATTAATTTCATCAAGAGGTTTTAGAAGTGGTATTTTTTATGCCTGGAATGAGTGTATTCTTTAAGAGGATGAAATTTTAATTTTTCACTCTTCACTGGTGCCAACTTTTCTTATATTACCATGTCAGCCATGTCGAACCTATACATATTTTCACCTTTATTTTTGAGTGTGCTTTTATTAATGTGCCTATGACACAATCAAATATATTTTTTTTCAACATGAATTACATCATGAAAATGTTTGACATACAAACAATTCCAGCATTGTAATTCAAAAAAATGAATTCATTTTTCAACCAGTTTTTGTTAGGTTTTTCAATAATGGTTCACCAAATGCAGTGTCCACATTATTAACATTCTCAAACAGTTGATCACCAGTTATTGGAGATAGTGGTGTATGTTCAACGAAAATTCCATTTAATGATTTCATCTAATATTAGTACTTATGTCACCAGGATAGAAATCTACAATGTCCTAGAAAGACAATTATCCTTGAATGTTTCAACCTAATTGATTTTGTACTTTATTCACATACAGGACACCCATGAGTTCCTTTAATGACATATCCATAAAAAATTCAATAATTAGTAAAGTCTTTAATCATCCCATACAATAATTCTTTCAATGTGAAATCTATATTTCTGTTAACATCAAACATCATAACACCTAAATCCTCCAGTAATATCAAATCCATGATAGATAGAACCAAATAAACATCAATATCATTACTCAGTTGTTTTGGTTCTGATAAAAGCATAGATAATATCATGTTTTTTTGTTTCATGCATAACCTTGGTGGAAATTTATAATTTACCTACATAACCTGCCAAGTACTATGACTGATACTCTGAAATCCAAGATTATTCCATCCATCTGTAGATAATGCAAGGGGAAGGTATCTTGTCTCATTTCCAAATTTAGGATACTAATGATCAATTCGATTCTGTAAAAGATAATACACATGTTGTCATAGATTTATATTTTTATTTCATTATCCTGTGTGACACATAAATTTCCTCGTAGTCTCCTCACTTCCATATAGGCGTCTAAACATTGGAGTGATTGGAAAGTACCATAAAAAACTCATAGGACCAGATTCATCTTTCTTGAAATGAGAAGAACCAAACTTTGGGAAATCTATATCTAATTTTTGGTCATTGAATAATAGTATATAGTCATTTAAGTTGGTGTTTATTTTATTATCGATTATACTAATCGAGCATATCAATCATTTTTTGTCGTCTGTTTGGCTGAGGATCTCATTGTCTTTTGGGATCTTTTCCTTCAAGAGAGAATTTAATTCAATTAAAATGGAATTATTCCATTCATTTCTTGCATTCAAATTATATATTTCTTTATGAATAAAAATTCTATATATTTAGTGCAACCAACATATAATGGCATTATTTTGAAACTATTTACCTTTTCAAACAATTTTAGGCAATCACGATATTCATCATCAATTCCCTTATAATTTCCATAATGCGATCTTCATCATCTGGAATGTCTGTAATCACATCCTCTATATGGTATTATTCATTTTCCACACATTTAATCAAATCAAATAATCCATAAAATGCAGGTTTATCCTAATCACTAGCTATATTCACCTTTCCCCATGTTTATTCCAACATTTATAACTTTGATCTATTGCATTAATGGTCTCGTGTTTGTTCAACTCCGTTGAAATAATTTTTCTGGAATAAAAGTTGTGTAATCTTAGTCAAATAATTTGATAAGGATAATATGTATGATCTTTGGAAATCATGATGCATTTTTCATTCAATCTTCATACTCTTTTTTGAAATGATTGGAATTCATCCATTCATTATTCATATCCATCCTATTTGATTCAAGGATATTAATATTTAACAAAATAAATACATAAAACAATAATATAAAAATTAACCAAGGTTAAAAGATGTTATAGACTTTAAATATCCTTGAAAAGTATTTATAAAATCACTGTTGAAATCCCATTAAAAGACCAACAATTTGAAAAAATTCTTCATTAAAATAACAGAAACATTTTAAAATAACCTAATTAGTTCCAGACTTCCTTTCTAATTACTCCAATTATTTTTTATACCATTATAAGGAAATTTAAAACCAAAAAGGTTATATTGAACACATATAATATTTTAAGAAACATTTAAGAACACTTTAATAATTTTAAAATTGAACCCCTTACAAAATAGCTATATGAAATTGTCACTTATCTCATCCTATCCAATGAAAATAATTGACGGTTTCATTCCTCATATGTCTCATGAGACCCCCTATCCATCTAGGATCACATATTTTTAGGGTTCTTCCCATCAACATTATGGGTTGGCCAACCCATCACTGGGGGTGACCACTTTTTTCGGTTTTTTGAACCCCCCAAAGGCTACTCAAATCAATATTCACATTTAAATTTCTAATTAGAGATTAACACCATCACAGTCACCCATGAACATAGAAACATGCTAACTTATTCTCATGTACATTTATGATTAATGCTTTTCCCAATCACAGTCATCTTTTTGAACCTTTACAGTTACTAACCCCTTGAAAAAAAATTTATATAGCATGATATATAATATTTTACCCATGCAAATGGTGGGAAATATATGTACTACACTACTCATAATACATAAATTTTTTTCCACTTGAAAATAAAACATTCATTATCTCATAAAGAACCCATATCAACTAGAAGAATTAAAAACACAATATAGAAGAGAACCATATGATCAATGAAAAATCTAATTGTATAAAAAACCAATATTATTATTTATACTAATAATACAAGCATAAGTGGAATTTAATCAATACAATAATTTAATACTCTATATATAACCCTCAATCAAGGAATAAATTTCATGGGATATAGACTATGTACTACTATCTGACGATCCAAAATGACATTATAAATATATATACAAAAATCTAATAAATGTTTCATCCAATAATAACATGATACACCCAATTAAAAGATACTTAACTCATCATAGTATAACCTTTCCTCTTGAATGTTCATAAACACAACTATGGGGACAATTGAAGTGTGTGTTCCGACTATGGTTTCTTTAATCAAGACCTCCGACCAAGATACCCATGTTACCACAAACAAACAACAAATGGAATAGAGAAAGAAATTAAAATAATTACCAAAAAATATCCCACACCTCCCCTCCAACACCATAACATTTAACATCCCCTTTTCACATCATATTTCTATCATATATATATAATCAATAACACATAACTGCTGAAAAATGTATAGGGGAAATCATTGAGGGCTACATGAAAAAAAACCATTTACTTTTTAAAGTGAAAAACGGAACTTCACATGAAAACCAGATTAGGATGTAGAGGTTAAATACACTTTATTAATGTCTCATCATTTCAGTGATTTTGGAAGCACTTGAAAAAAAATTATTTTTTCATTCCAAAACATTTCCCAAGCACATGGAAAATTCCATTAAAAACTGAAAATGAAATATGGCATAAATTTAATATATTAAAATATTTAAATTACACTATGATCCTTTTGAAAATTTCGTTTAATTATAATTAATTGAATTTAAAAATAGTAAAAGAAATAATTTAAAAAATTATTTATGAAAAGTCTTGAATTAGAGAATAAAATTTATAATTTCACCCAAGAACCTATGAATTTTCAATAAATTAATTGAAAATAAATTTATAAATTATACACATTCCACGAATTATAAAATAAAAGAAGATAAATGAATCACCTACTTTAATCTGAATGGTAGCCAATACACAACATGTTACCGTCGATGAAAATCTCCGGAAAAACCTAAAGCCCTAAATCATCATAATAACTTACTTTATTTCCTAAGATAACGATAAATAGACGGTAGATAAAGAAGAAAATATGGATGGTGGAGATAAAGGATAAAGTGTGGGAAGAATTCTTGAAATGGAAAAATAATTGTTTCCTTAAAAATTCCAAAAAAAATTAAATAAAAAAAACTTAAGAAATAATAAAATATTATAATTCTTTCATACAAAATAATTCATATCATAATAAAATATAAATTGTGACTAAAATATCCTTTCATAGAAAACATATCCTTACACCTTAAATATATGTTAAAAAAAATTCACAACATTTTCTTAAAACATTAAAGTGTAATTTATATTAAATTTTTAATGGGAAATACATTACTATTAAAAACAATTTTATAAATAGTTCATAATAAAATGTTACTAAACAGACACAAAGGATTTAAAAATAATAATAATAAATACTTTAAAATTATTTAATTTTAATTAAATCCATTATAATTATAACATTAAAAAGACAAAATATATTCACTGGGTAGGGCCTCTGTAATGTGTTAAATAAGTGACCCCTAAGACATGGGCTTGTAGTTGTGTGAGACAATCAGTTAGTTTGGGGAACAATCTTTGACCTATCAAGGGATGAGTAGTGTTGTGATGAAATCCATGTTTGAATATTTTTTGTGGGTGTTAGCTCATCATGATTGTTTTAATTTGAGTAATTATTATTTTTGGTTAATGAAAATCATATAAATTTGAGTGACACTATGAAGACCTTGTGTGGATTTTGAAAATCAAACAGTAAAGGTCACGTCTGTGTAGGTGGATGTGTCCTTTTGTTATTCCATTGGTTTTATTGATGTGATCATGTATGGGAGTTGTTGGTAATGATTGTGAGTGTCAATATTCAGCTGAAAATGAGATGTTTCCTTGGATATTTTTTGGTAGTGATGGAATTTATTAGTGCACATTGGGAGTGTTTTATAGGTGAACCTAACCCATATGGAGAGGGGGTTGATTTTTTGTGTGTGCATAAGTGAATGATTTGCACTGGTATATGATAGATACTTATGTATGGGTATCAATTAGAAGAGATAATGAACGGTTCAAAGATGTAAACCAGTAGAGCGGGGGTAGGGTTGTTAGGAGAACATGGTGATGTAAGCTATTAAGGTTTGTCACATAGTTCGTGCATTGAATAATATGAAAAATGATAATGATGATTTATTTAGGCATATATCGATGTGAAAGTAAGAAAACATGGTATTATTTTTTACATCTATGGAAAAACATATACTAAGAATTATTTATTGGATTGAATGGGTATATAGATGGAATACAATGTCTGACATTTTTGCTTTTTGAATCAAGTGGATAGTCTAGGAGAATATTGGAAACGTGTGTCTGAAGCGTTGGATTAGTGATCCAAGATTGACGAGAAAGACCTCTTGAGTCACTTATCAAGGATGATAATCCCTTATAGGGGGAGATTGTAATGGAATCAGTCTTTTAATGTGTTTTTTTTGTTTTCTCCCATTATTTTAAGTGATTTTATTGTTGTCTTTTAGGGTGAAATCATTCCCATAGTCAAGTATATTGATATCCATTTGGTTATCTCCAACCCATAGTGATCTGGATTGGGCTTCAAGCCTTGTACTAAGAAATCTTGTATGACCTATCAAGTCAACCAGTGTTAGGTTGTTATATATTTTCACTTGAATACTTCTTGGAATGAACATTTTCATTACCATCAGAATCTCATTATCTTGTGAAACTAGAGGCTCAAGGATATTCTACTACATGGTGAGATACTAGTTATTATCGATTGTAATTGTTAACCTCAAAATGTTATAACTAACACAGAAAAGAACATGTTATGTAGAATATCTCATAATTATCCTTTTACTAAAACATGACAACAAGACTTTATCCATCATAGTGTGTTCACATGGACTCCAAGAATAAATAATCATTTATACTGAGATTTATTGCATGGAATGGAAATCAAAAATTAGGAGTAACAACCAAGGTCTTTCTAAGACATTTCATAGAATGTATAAACTTCACATGACACGAATAACTCTTTCACATTCACCTCATAGTTTTTCCATTATTACCATTACATTGAAAACTCATATATATAAAAATAATTATCTACATTCTTATTAAAAAGTTCAAAAATATTGATATTCCATCTCCCATAGTGTGATCAACATGTCACCATAAAAACATATTAAATCATAATTCTCATGGGTACATCTACATGGTGTGAATTATTAATCCTGTAACCCTGAATATAATGATTTTTATTTATCAGGGTAAATTTGGATGTGAGATTTTTATTTATATCCTATATAAAAGAATTAATATAATTACTTCCAAAAACCATCCAAAACATCCTCAGCCTTGTCCATGACATCGTATTATTTTTTGGAAGTACCTTACACATTGGTACATGTGACCTTCATGTATCATTATATGTTTCTCCATACATTTTTATTTCATTAAAAATGTTTCCTGAGTAGTTATATATTTATAGGAATTACTTTTCATTTTTCATGTTTCTAGGAACTCTAATCATGATGTAACACTAATAATCATTCCCGGGTTTTTTATGGAACTTCTGAAATTTGTTAAATGAACTCCATCCAACACAATAACAATATCTAAATTCTATAATTATTATACTAAACATATGTATCCCCTATTGTTGAATAACATCAAAAAAATATCAAATACACCCTTTATAATTACTTTTCAAACTACCATATATCATTCCCAACATATACTTCCAGAAAAAACATCCAATAACCAATAATGTGATTATAATAAATCCAACACTAACAATCAACATATTTTGAAAAAAAAATTTATCACTATCCATGTTTATAAAAAAAAAATTTATTATATTTTCCCTAATAAATAAATCACCAACATGTTACAAAATAATTCCAATACTAACCTATATCCAATAAATCCAATATTAACACATTTTCTATAAATTCAATTTCAAGCCCAATTATCAATTAAATACTTCAAATATCCCACTATTATTTATTTAGAACCAATACCATCATTCCAAAACATCATCATGTCATTCTTCTTACTCCACATTTAAGGGACCAATATATTCAAGGATTCATCGGGATTTCTACTACCCATTTCGAAAAAATCCAAACAAAAAACTCATCATCACAGAAAAATAGAGTGTCTTTGACAAATTCCTTACTATATAAATAAGGGTGTCACTTTCCAGTACATTATCACTATCCAAAAATTACATTTATGTAAAAAAATAAAATTTTCACTTCTTTTGATACCTCTTGTAATAGTATTTGGTGAAAAACATGATGGCACATATTAATTTAATTTTTCCATTCAATTATTCCCAGTGTGGCCAAAATGGTTTAGTACTACTGTTTTCATGGAAATATTCACTAATAATTTTTATATGCATGGGAAATCATCAATATATCTTCCCATACATTGTTGTAATATTCCATTAATAAAATTTATAGTGGATAGGCTCTCGTTTTTAAAATTAATTTCATGAATATTATAACTTCCAATTAATTCTACATTATATAAAAAAAATCTATAATTTATTTTAACGCATATGAATATTCTTAAAATAATACTAAATCCTAAAATAATTTTATGGAGAAATCATACCACATATAATTATACAAACAAAATATATATACAACTCTAACATAATTTGATATAGGAAACAAAATATTAGGATAATTACTCTTTCATTTGGAAACATTAAATTTAATATATATATTATATATATCTATATTTAATATGTATATATATATTAAAAAGTATTTTTATATAATATTATAAATATATAGTATAATAAATATATAACTAGAAAAAAATAAACATTATAAAAATAAATTAAACATAAACATAGTAAACATAATAAAACTACATTTTTTTATAATGTATACATATAAACATTATTTTTTAATATAATTTTATTTTTTATATAAATTAATAATATTTTCTATTAAAAACTTATATATGTGCTATTATTAGGGGTAATGAAGTTTCATATTTTCAGATCTTTTTGTTAGCGTTGATAAAGGGGGGGAATTTATCAGCACTAATATTAGGGTTGATAAAGGGTAGATGAACCAGCACTAATAAAAGTACCACTTTTAGCAGCACTTTCACATTAGCTAAAATAAAACCTGATAAGTTCCCTTTCCCTCATTTTTGGTAGTGTTAGTAGTCTCCGAAGAGAAGTGATGGTTAGCAGTCCAGTGATGATTTTGAATGGTGGCGGCATGCATATGGGTGGAGATCTCTTGTTGTCCTCGGTATGATGATAATAAGCTGTGTCTTCTGGTGGTGGTCAGATTTAGCATTGATAGTGTCACTATCTAAGATAGGCATAACTAGCAGTTGTTTGTTGTCCGTTGGTATTTGGAATCTTGGTGGGTGATGGTGTTTTGGCGACGACCTCGATGAGAGGCGATGAACTCTTTTGTGCAAGGACGTAGTGATCTTGTAGAGATGACGAGAAGTCAATGACTTCATATAGTACATATTTTATTGATGAAAAGTGGACATATTTGGGTTGTGTGTCAGTGATTTACAAGTGTTCTACAATAAGGCTTTGTTGATCCCATTTTGGATTTTTTTTTGTGGTTGGTGGGGAGTACCATATGTAATGTTGCAATTTGTACATTAATTTTAATTAGAATATTTTAGGACGGTGAATTCTTAGATCCTGGACAATTATAGTAAATTTTTTCATGTTGAGAAATTCCACAATCACAAATTCCCACAAATCTTATAGTCATGTTTTAGTCATTTATGCCTATATTTTTAATTTTACAATTTATATTTTACCACAAAAATAGTTTTTTACCTATGTACCATATACCATGTGATTAAAAAGAAAATGTGCCTTATTATATAATTTTTAAGACCGAAATCAAAATTAGAAATACATTTTATTTTATTCAAATTCTTAATGTTGTAAAAATAAATTTTAAAATAATATGAATATAATGAATTCATAAAAATTATTGTGAAAAAATAATACAAAACTTTCAAAACATTAAATATACATTAGTAAAATAGAATCGATATTTCAGAATTTATAATATAAATTATAACAATTATATTTATCGAAACATGTTTTATAAATAGACAAATAATTCTGAAAAAATAATATCTCCATAAAATGGATATTGTTTTTTTAAAAAAAAAATATTTCATTATTTTTCTAAAATCCATTTTATAGAGAAATGATAAAACTTAATATAATGATAATATTTCGATGAGAAATCTAGAAATGATGTTTGTTTTATCGAATTTGAATACTAAAATTTATAGATATGATTAATTAATAATAGAAAATATATTTAAAAATCAGTTTTAAAGGAAAATTAATTTTTTTATATTATATGTTCTTAAACCCATTTTTTATAAGTTACTCATTAATAAAGTGTATACATTTATTAATATTAAAAATATTATAATTAAAAATGAATTAAATTTTAAATAATGATTCTATTTCTTTCATAGCTACATTATTTGAGTAGAGATTAAATGAGAAAAAAAAATTTTGTTCTTATTTTTTTGTTATATATATTTATTTGAGTATATTTAATAATAAAATTTTCACAATTTATAGCTTACAATTCTACATATACCTTAAAATGGTCTGTATTAATTTGTTTTGGATTTTTAAATATAGAGAAATGTATCTAACCTTGTATTTATTTAAGTTTAAATATTTTATTAAAACATGTATCATTACCAAAGAGTTCATCCTGAGTATTACTCATCGATGAATATAGGTTAACTACCATCACCATAACTATAATGTTGTACCATTACATTAAAAGAGTAGACACAATATGTTAAGGATCACAAAGGAAAAATTTAGAATGTGGATTCCAATTTTCAAAATGGTTTAGTAAATGTGTTCTTATGTCCTATAAAATTTCACAAGGAACTCGTGGATTAGTAAAATGGGATGAGATAAGGAGTGAATGATCTATATATTTCTATGTCTCGTTGTTCTATATAGAAAATCCATACTTTTTCTGGAGTCATAGATTTCACAAGAACAACATTAAAGTCTTTTATTATACAGACCAACCATTTCCTTTAGCTTAATATATGAAAATACGTATTGGAATGAACATATATTTTCATTAGTTTTGTGTCCCAAATGTTTCTCCATAATTAGATTAATAAAATTCTATTTCAAATTTTAAATTTATCATGAATCACATGAAATGTGTTTCCAATGAATGGTGAATCTACATTCTCTCATACCTCCAAATAATATATTTTTAACTTGATTAGTTATGTGTCTCCTCATTTATGTGCTTTTTGATCTTCCACATCTGATTAGTAGGAATAATGTTTATGGTCTGACAATATTATCCCATCCAAACATAATTTAGAGAAATAATGCATTGACCAAGAGGTGACGAAAATGGAGTAATGGGTGAAGTAAAAATGTATTAATTTTAAGAGCCTTATGTCATTGTTAAATATGATATCATAAATATATATAACCATGTGGACACAATTTGAACAACCATAATTATTGATGATGGAGTGCGTGAAAAGTATTAAAGTCTTCTAGAGCATGAATGTGTGTTATTGGGAAGCTGATATGTGTATTCATTGAGACAGTTCTAGATATAGATCATGTAATATTGGGAGAAAATTATGTGACTTTTATAATTTTTAGTTGAACTGGTAATATAAAAAATATCTGACTTTTAAAACCTAGGTCAGAGGAATCAATGCACAAACAAAAACAGGGGAATTATGTGTGTGGTCAAAAAGAATAGAACATCATGTTCTATGATTTATATCCTCATGATAAAAACAAATTAAATGTGGGAATATGTTATATAAAATATTTAATTGAATTTATTTTTATCATTTAAATTTTTATAATATTGAGGCTTCCAGATCAACTTGAATAATTAGATAATGAACATTGACAATGTTAATTAAATAAATTTTGATTTTCTATTGTGAGATGAGACACATATATATTGGATGGCTGAATATCATATTCAAATGATGGTTTCCACTATAATGGATTCAAGGTGTATATAATTATATGATTCACTTCATCATGATAAAGATGTCTCTCATCGAGAAGATATATTAGTGGTTCTTATATAGAGCCATACAATTTGTATAGTATGTATAGTTGACCAGAGGTTCCCTTTGTATTTAAATGCCCTCATTATTGGAGTCCAGTGGTTTATAAGGATTAAAACACTTGTTAAATAATGTTGGTTTGTAAAAGGAATGAATATATAAAAAGGTCTGTCAAACCATAATAGTTATTTCACTATTTATGGACTACATAAATAAGTATAATATATATGATCTTTCACCACTCTAACATCCTCATGAACAAGTGAGTCCAATAATAATGGGTCAATTTTTATAGTCTAATATAATTTGACCTATAAGATCACAGTATTTTAAAATATACACTCAATTTTTCCTAATCCTTGAAAATGTGGATTGTTAGAGAGTGGAGACTTAAATATTACTCAGTCCTCCCATATATGAATTTTTAGTATAATAGGTGTTACATTTCCATCATATATATTATAATGTCATATGGTATAGGCTACTAATATTATAGAGTTTGAGGTTATACAAATTGGACTACAAAATGATGATTTTATGGTTATGCAGCATTGACCACATGTGATATGGGACAACCTATATGGGAAAGAAATTGTAAATACCAAGCATGAATCGAGATCCCATGGTATAATATACTATCTCACAAGGTAGGATAACAATGTTTATGTTCATATTTCATGGCCAAAATGGTATCATTAACATCCAATTATATGAAAGGGGTATAGTTGACTTGATGTGAAGAGAGATCCTAATTACACTATAAACTGTCTCAAGAGAGGGTCCACACTATTTATGTTTTTGATTTGTAGAACTGATGATTAGGAACAATAACCCAAATGGGACCCACATGATTAGATTTTCCAAATAACTTTTAAATAAGGAGAGATGAAACCAAAAATCACAACGTATTTTTATTGGATAAGGAGAAGTGAAGCTGAAGTGGTATGAAAGGGATCGTTGTGTACCCAATTTTAATGATGGGTGTTATTGTGATACATTGAAAAATTATAAAATTTATAAGATATTCCCATTTTGTATTGTGATAAATCTACCTTAAAATCTATATCGGTGGTGAGTGTACACATCTGTATCAAGGGAATAGTATTCAGAATCGTAAAAAAGTGTCCTTTGGAGTTGAATGTGAACATTACTAATAACCAACGAGTGGTTTTCAATAATACGAGACACGCCAATAAGGCTATGTAATATATGAAAAAAGTTGTTTTCAATTGTGGAAATGAATATATTATAGACTTAGTATAGTCACAACTGCACTGACATGGTACACTTAGAAGGAGTGGAAGTGAAGGAGGACTTATAGCTAGTTCCTGAAAATGGTATTCAGAAATGCGTTCTGATATATCAGGAGTTAATCCATAAATCATCATTATATTATAGGGGAGTCTCTGATCATTATCATATAGTACTACGAAATTTTTATAATATGAAAATATTTTTTTTGAGAAACACACTATGTCAGGTACCCCCTAATAGATCTTTCTCTAAAATATGGAAATTTGTACAAGTGCAGGACATCACATTATGAAATTTAATGTCAAGATGCATGGACTGTGCGTCATATATTTTAAAATCACATTATAGGGGTAACCGTTATATTATATTCTAATGGGGATATTTTATCCTATAATAAGTCAATATATTTTTTAGAATTGTTATATTAAGGGTATTTATTTGTTTTATCCTTTCTTAGTGTAGGTTAGAAAATAAATATTCACTAGAAAGACCTATGTTTAAGAGGGTATGGACGTTTCACTATTAATGGTTTTTCTTGGACCACATATATAGGATCTAGGTGTCACTACATATCTTATAAAAGTAGGAATAGATCTAATCATAGTTATTATTGTCTCCACTTTAAAAAATTAGATAAAAAATGTGGAAGTTGTGTTTATCATAGGTTCACAAATGATCAAATCTGTTCTAATGTTTCCTAAATAGATCGTTCTCATATATATAAATGTGGGGTGGGGGGAGATTCAACATTTAAAAAATGACCATGTACATGTGTATGTAAAGATTTTTGGGATTCACCTTTGTGAACTGATATCATGAAAATGAAAATTTCATCTAAAGAGACAAAATATTACGATGAGTGAGGTATTATTTTAGTTTTTTGAAATCAAGGGTATAACAAGGTTCAAATTTCAATGTTCCACTAAAAATCATTCAAATGTAGTAATAAAGACAATAATGGAATCAAAAGTGATAATCCTTCTTTATATATGGTTCATATATAGGGAATGAGAGATTTTTTTAATTTTATTTGTGCTTGATAGATGAGTAGGATATACTAACATCACCACATATCTTACTAAATTTAAAATTAAACCACATATTGTTATTAATTGGATTTTTCAGTTAAGAAGACTGGGATTTTTCATTGGAGAGGATATTTTTTTCATAAAATAGGTAATAATTAACCATGATATCTAATCTATGATGAGTCAGGGTTGATGTAATAAATAAGTTAAAATTTGAAGGATACCTATAAAAAAATTAAATATTTTTCAGGGTTCATTTGATTGAAACACCAGAAGAATTTATTATTTTGTGGATGGTTTATTATTTTCTAGTTTTATATCATGTGGTAATGACTTCTTATTGTAGATTTACTTCAAGAGAATATGATGTCATCATTAATTTTAACATCTTATTACATAGTAACTATTTTGTAGTTTTATATCACGTGACTAAGATTTTATATTATTTGTATATCACGCAACTAAGAAGTTTTAATATAGTTTTAAAATGTACATCTTGGATGTTTTTATGATGTTTTACATCATGGTACAAGGATGTATATAGTTTTATGTCACATGATGTATATTGTTTTGTAGGTTTTACATCATGTGATTCGACTTTAGTCATTAATTCTAATTTTATATGACTACAATATCATTGAGATGTTTTTCATCACGACACTATGTTATTTTATCCTAGTTTTACGTTATGTGAATATGATTTTTTTATCAATAGTGGGAAAATATGAATAGATCATTTTCATTAAATTTTACAATGAGGGACTGGGATGAGGTCTAGTAGTTATACATAATCTTTCTAGGAAAACATATTTGATTTTTACATCATGATACTAGAGTTTTATGGTGTGTACATAAATTTCATAAATATGAGGACTATATTGAACCACTATTGAATCATGAAATGTATTTCAAACAAACATTAAATTGGTATGAGGTGTAATATACTCTCAAACCACCATGGACATGGAGTAGGCCCCTTTATAGTAGAAAATTTTTATGACATATAGTCCGTCCATCCTTGGATTGATCATTGCAGGTTTATTCATGGTATCATTAGGGTTATAAATACCAATAGCATTATCGATAGATGAATTATTGAAGAAAAAACTTATTATTAAAATCCTATTATACTCAATTCTAATTTTACATTCATGTTTTTTATGTTCTGAAGACACTTCTCATTGAGACATTATAGATCATCGAGAAAATGTTTTTACTATTCAACAATATATAGAAGGTTGTTAATGGAAATATGACTAATGGGAAGATGAACATTAATTGGGTGGATGATATATTTCCTCTATACCAGTGAATATGGAGTATCTTAGAATATTTAATGAGGTGTGGTATGGTTGGGGAAAACATATATATAAAATGTTTAGTCTATGATTTATTATCCATTTCAATCATTTTTAGATTATGCTAGGTAGGGTTTATTGAAATCTCTAATCTGTCAATTTTTCATTTCATTGTTGTAGTATGAGTGGTTGGAATGAATTCCATATTATTGATATACTATTTTCAACACATAATAAAATAAATTGGTGTCTTTAGCAACAAAATTATTGTCAAAAAATACAGTAATGATATTGGAAATCGTGATTTTGATTATACCATTTTCATAGGATACCAGAAGGGATATAGCGGCGATCAACATAGAGAATAATCTGATATAAGAAAAGATGAAATCGAATTGTGTAGTTATGATTGGGGTGTATGAACCAATGTAATATATTACCTAGTATAAAATAGAAAATAATATTTACATGTTTGAAGAATATATATATGATGATGTATTAAAATAACATGTATCTCAAAAGATTTACATTTCTTGTGTTAATTTCATGAAATATTGTTTCATCAATGGATAAAAATATCAAATCTTCCTAATCTAGTGGGAGATTCTACTTTAAGATTAATTATCACCACAAGGGCCTTTATAAAATTATTTGGTCACAATGACGTTCTCTCATCCTTTAAATTTTTTGAGATGTAATCCATCAAAACCTTTCATATAGAATATATTTATTGAATTTCGGCTACCAAAAAGAACAATGTTTATGGCTTAAAATTTGATCCAATATCTTATTACTAGTACACTAGAAGAATTAAAAATTGTATATATCTTAGTATGGGGGATATAAATTCGATTGAGATATCATTTAGAATGGATATGAATTCATCTTCACTAGAGGTGATGTTTACCTCATTGACCACTTCCCTTTGATTTCCACTAACTGGGGATGCTAACCTATGATTTGAAAATGGATGATTAACTAATCCCAATCTAGATCATCCAACAATGTTGAAGAATTATCCAAAACATCGTAACAACCATTTTTAGAATTATGATTGGAAAATAGTTTCATCTTATAAGGGAACTCTAACATTAAATCTAAGAAAAAATCAATCCTGGGAATCCATTCCTATTTGTCAGTAGAATCTACACCATTAATCTATTATATCACTAACTATAAACCACCCTTTATATTAATGTGGTTCACTTTTATTTATAATTATAATTCCATCCCTTATATAAGGTATTGGTTCTCTTTATCATTTTTGGTGAATCCTTCTAATAATAAGAATGATTAAGTAATTATTGTCATTAATGGAGAGATGAGAGTAATTCACAACATAACCTTGTTGAGATTTATTTTTTTCCTAATCTATCCTCGTAATAATCTTGAAATACCAGAAAAATGAATCTATAATATTTTATTAGTGTATTTGATAAGGAATAATTCTTCATCGAGTAATCCAGGACCCACTATTTTTCATATTTTACTAGTATTCACCCCAAAAATTAAAATAGTTCCTTTTATTTTATTACCTATTAGTGTTAGAGAATGATATAAAACTACTAAAAAATTAATTCCCACAATTCCATCCATCTAGTTAATAATGTATAAAAGAGGCCATACATGAGTAGGTTGAAGCGAGATACCCAATAGAACTATTGATTCTAAAATTATTGATCAATTTTAGAGATGTTAAGACCAATTCAAGAAAGTTCAAATCTATATTAGAATATGGATTCTCATTATCTATCATAGTTATTTGGGGTTATTAATGATGATTCTATTTATCAATAATTTTTTTATGTGTGAGGAGTCAAACAAGTGACTGATCAATTGAATCAATTTATAAGATAAAAATATTATCTTATACGATTTGAATCAACACTTTTGGGGTTGATAGGTATTTCTTGATATTTTTTAATTCCACCTAAAAATATTCGTCATTCCAAATAGTGTTGGGAAATAAATTTTATATATTTTTACAATGCATAATAAAATATAAAGAAGGATTCCTTTATTCCTTCTAAACTATTTTTGATTCTCAGGTAGTGGTATGTTACATATATCCATGTTCTTATTAAGGTTAACAATGATGTTGTAATGTCATACCATAAATAAAATAATTTTTTCCAAAATCACCTGGAAATAAATTTTTTAATAATTAATGACCATTATTTCTTTAATATCATGTTAAACACTAATCTATAGTTGGTTATATTATTGTAACTTTACTGAGATTTTTCCATTATTTTATTAATTTAACCATCCATGTTCCTTCATAGAAATTTTTAGAATATAAAGGTCATGGAATTTTGATATGTGGAATTTGAATTCTTAAATAAGAAAATTCTTACCCTATATAAAAACACCTATTTATAATTCTTTATAATGGTGGATCCCTCATCCTCTATGGCCATCCTAATCTAGTTATATCAAGAATATAATTTTAGGAATAAAGGGACTAGAACCCAATAGTTACATCCATCGACATTTCTTTTATATTAACTATAAAGCCATCACACATGAAAATATGGATACGAACTTATAAGATTATGTATACATTGATTTCACCATTAATATTGTTGAAATGGATTTAATTGGAAAACCACTTTAGGAACTAAACCTAACAAATGAAGGTGACATTGAAAATCATATAAACATTATAAATATCTTTTATAGAACATGTCAGATACATTCTCTAGGATACATTCGTTTAATAATGATAATCTTTAGGAAGCCCTACATACTGAGTTTCTATATGATGTTCAATAATAGATATATCTATGTGATTATAAGACAAGATATCTCAATGTTACTTCATGAAATAGATATATGTCTCATTCTCTTTAGAGGAAAGATTATAAATGATTAATGTAGGACATGGGTCTCCATATTTACTATATTCTTCTATTTATGTTCCTAAATTGGGTTATGGAATCATTACTCAAATAATGGATGGTTTTCTAAAATGTCATTAACATTTTGTCTTCATGATTCTGTCTTTGTCGAAGTATGTAATGAAGTAATTCATTCACGACTTTTAAAAAATATTGGATTATTATCCTTCATAAGTAAATGTTGGAGAGGTTTCTATAAATCATAATATTATTGATGTATAGGTATTGGGGTTTATTGAGAATTTCATGTGCTCTCCATTAACCCCATTTAATATAACCTCATTAGAATTAATAAATAAGGAATATTTTCTAGGAAAAATGATTATATGATATCATTTATAGGTTTTAAAATTAATGAAGATGTATCTCTCGACTCTAAAATATCCAATGTGTATATATTATCAACAAGGAAAATCTAGATACACTCTCTTTCTTCACTATTGTCACCAAGTAAAAGGAAGTCTTGATATCATAGGATTTAAGAGATTCCTTTTGGGAAGTTAAATTTATTTATAGTAAAGTGTGGTCCTCATTTGAGTGTAAAGATGACGTAGGTATCAACATAGGTTTTTGAGACCATGTGGGAGTACTATACCCTAGGGAATAATTGTTATTATGGGGATCATATCCTTATCCGTCTTGAGTGGATTTAGTAGACATGAATCATATCCGAAATTAGGGGGTGAATGTTAAAATTCTTCTTATTCGTCTTTTATATCATGGGTTGAGTCTGATCATATAGATTATTATTATAGGTGTTTCCCAAATTGTCACACGCAAGAATCAAAAGTATTTATTATTTTAACTGTTTTAATTATTTGTATCATCTCTTTTTCTTTCCGTCCAGTCTCTATAGAATTTTAAAATTTTCAAGAGAAGTGGGGATCAGTGCATATGTTGTGAATGGTTAAGAGAAACTATGGAATAACCATGTGTTAGGGTCTGTCGTTGGGGTAGTTCTAAGTAGAATGGTTTAAGAACAACTCCCTCAAAAGTAAATTTAGGTGAAGGTAACAATGCGTGGACCACATAGTTTCCCAATATTTAAAAAATGAAATTAAATGATAATAGAATAAAACTACAATGAAATACAGAATAAAAGAATGATTAAAAAAATATTTATATTATAATTATAAATTTTATTATTATTATTATTATTATTAAATTTATTATGTTAGGAATTTTTTTCTATCTTTATTTCTTTTTCTTAATTCTATTTTTTTCTTTCTTTTTCTCCTTTTCTCTCTCTTTTTTTACTCCCCATTCACTATTATTCTACATATGTCACACAAGGTGTTCGTAAATATCCTCCCATATCAACTCGTTTCCCCTTCATTCGGTCACTCTTCGTTCGGTGATTTGTAATGGTGTCTTCATGGATCTTACTCACCCACTCGATGTAAGAATTTCTCTCAACTCATCTCCCTCGATATGGCCAATTTTTCATCTCTTTGTTTCCTGGATAATATCAAAAAAACCTAGGATTTTTAGATTACTCAGATTTTACGTTTTTTATGTTCTAGGTTGTGTAAATTCCCTATCGGGTCATGCACGAGTGAGTTTCAATAACCACCACTGAAGGAGAGTACGTTTGAGTGGTTTTGGTATGCCGGTATCATTTTGGGGTACGTTTTACTCTTACTTCTTGGCTTTTCACCATAACATTTTATGGGATATGTATTATATGAGTCCCCAATATATTAATTAGTGGTGATTCATTCATTCCACCATAATTTTGGGTACCTTTTGATGATATATTGAGTTATGGTCAATAATAGAGGTTACACACACATATACGTAATGTATGTATACATAATATATATATATATACTCCATGTAATTATTCCCTCATGAATTGGGGAAAAAAGAATTGGAATATGGTCATATGTATATATATATTTATATATGAATGTATTTATGTGCATGTGAGTGTGGGGTGATAACGAGTGGTCGCTGCCTAATTTTTCAAGCACTGAAGTGTCTAGGGCTAGACTTCCCCACTATTGATGTAGGGTCTCTATACCCATTTATTTAGTTTTAATTTCTTTATATAATTTCATTTTAAATGTTTTTTTATTTATTTTATATATATATATATATTTACATATGTAAGTATTTGGAAAAATATATTGGGCCTTTTTCATGAATTGGTTTCTCATTTATTTATTTAACTACTCATACTTACAAGATGATTTTAAATGTGAAGTATACTAAGTGTTTTAGAATATCTTCTTGTCATATTCCTAGACTATGAAATGCGTTGTTTGAAAAAAAAACGCATTGGTGTGTTGTGGTTTGTAATACATAGTTTGTTTTTCACTTTGAAGGGTTTTGGGTGTTTCTTTTTAGTTTAAAATGTTCTATTAGATGTTGTCTCTTCTAGGGGTCCACATAAGGAACACATTAGATCAAAATTAGAAAAATATGAAACATTGAAATAATAGTTCATTGATCTTTAAATGGCATGTTGGTATGTCGGGTAACATGAAATTGGTTCTTAGTATGTTCCTTATAACTCAACTCATATGGTAGAATAGAAAAGATTATTGATAACCAAATTTTGTGAAATCCCATTTGGCATCCTGGGTTAGTGGAGTGAAATTTATTTTTTATTTTGAGAATAACATTGAAAACCGAATTTTATTTTAAGTTATAGAGGCCTATTTAGAATGATTTTGGGAAAATGTCATTGAACATTATTTTAGAGTGGTTTTTTGAAATTTTTTGGTAAATTCATTGGGTTTTGTAATGATAAATCCCTTTAAAAAATAGAGTATTATAAAGAAAGGGTTGAATTTCATATGACAAGACAACCCACATGGAACATCACAATGATATGAAATATGTATATGTGTATATTGGGGGAACCTTTTTATAGGATTTTGCTTTTATGGGTTATTGTATGGTGGATTTCCTTGTTTACAGTGGCAAAGTGTAGGGACATAATTTAAGTTGAGTCACGTGTGATAGGGACTACTACTTAAATAATATACTTGTAAGAACCCAGAACTTCTTTTTAGGTATGTTTTCCTTTTTTGGTAATTTTTTAGAAAAAGAGAAAATTCTAAAAAAATTCTATGTACATGCCGTGTATTTTATGAGTACACACCATGTAATTCCTTATGGCTGCAGGCCGTGTAGTTGCCACATAGACGGTCGTGTGAGAGTGACTTGGTGGCCGCCTAATACAGATTACGGAAACAGCAAGTACACACCGTATATGCCAAAAGTACACGCCATGTATTTTGTTTTTTACATTAAACACGCTAGGGTCGCATATGATGGACAGAACTCCCTCCTTCTAGGTCTTGTTCATCCAAGAGAGCCCATATGGCCACAGATCTCTAAGGAGCCCCTGATCCTCCATCCATCCTCTGATTTGAACACCACTGGACTTGTTTAAATCACATCGGTGTGTTCACTCATCTGTTTGAGCTTTGTTTTCAAATTCCTCTTTTTTCAAGATATTGTGGGTAGAACGTTATAGAATTTTCCTCATATATACATAATTCTAAGTAGATTCAAGCATCATGGTTCACATATAGTGATCTACTAACCTCGAGTTATGTTTTTTGTGCCATTCCATTCGTATTATTTGAGTATTATGTGAAAATTCCACCAATACCCTTGAACGGGGTATTGCGTGTTTACCGTATTACCCATGTTGTTTTCCTTCCATGCTTGAATGCTTGTGTAGAGTTAATTTGGATATGAATTGGGATGATTGTTATTTTTTGGATTTATTTCCCTTACATATTCTATTTAAGACCATTGGGGCCTGTTTAGCCTTGGCTGCTTTGCCTAATTTCCATGCCTTTTGCTGTAGGATGGAGAGTTTGTATTCTGACATGCTCGATATGTTGTAGACTATTTAGCCAAGAAGTTCTATAGGTTTACATATCCATATTATACTGCTATGATCGTTGACCTACACAGGGCCATGAGAACCTGGTGTAGTAGATAATAAGGGGAATTGACCGGGTGAGCTTCCTGAGAGAGTCCTTGAGCACTTTAGACTATAAGGGGGATTAACAAAGTGATCATCCTCATAGAACCTATAACCACTTGGGGCTATAAAGGGAACTGGCCGAGTGAGAATCCTCAGAGAGACCTTGATTGCATTAGAATTTAAGGGGATTTACTTAGTGAGCTTCCTCAGAGAGTCCTTGTTTGCTTTAAACTATAAGGGTATTGTCTGCATGAGATTTCTCAGAGAGTATTTGTTTGATTTTAATGACCTCAGATATAAGGGTAATTGACCGAGTGAGCATTCTCATAGAGTCCTAGACCATGGGGCTATACGGGTAATTGATGTGTCAGCTTCCATAGAGAGTCCTTGACTACCCCAGAATATATTAGAAATGGACTATGTGATCATCCTTAGAGAGTCTTTCTTTACCTTTGACTATGAGGGGATAGACTATGAGCGCTTCCTAAGAGAGTCTTATTATATTCCTTTGACAGAACCAAAGGGGTGAGGCTATTTGTACTACCTCGAGGGTTTTCTGTACTTCATAGGTAATACCTAAGGGGATGTCTGTTAGTACTTCCCATAGGGTTACATGTTTGAGGTTTAGATGTTAGTTTCACTGCTTTTTGAAATTGAACTGCGGATTTTTTACTGCTGAGTACATTCATGTTTACGGCATACTATACTTTTACCTACCATATATTCAATAACTATTAAGAACATATTTTCGGGAGGATTCCTTTTGGGAATTATTCTCACACCCTGTTGGGGTCATGCATTTGGTCCAAAACAGATTATATTGTTTCAGGTATAGAAAAGGGAATGCACCCTTCTACTTCAGGTTCTTTATTGTTGTGGAGTTGGAGATAATGGGAGAAATCTATGTCTTGAGATTATAAAGAGTTTATCTATTTTATTATAAACTTTGGTTTAGTACAGTTGTATTCCATCATTTTGGGTGGATTGGCTATTTTCGTAGACACATGTATCATGCATCATATTATATATGTTTTCCAGTTTATAATTTCAGTTTTATTCTCATGATGTATGTATTTATTACTACTTCCTATCTTGTTTTTATTTCTTTACTTTTGATATGTACTATGGCAATGAGGGAATAGTTTCCCCACTGTCACACCAAAGGCCCTCGCTGCTAGTCGGAAGCCTCTGGCATTTGGGGAAATGCGCTCGAGTCCATGTGACCAATCGGGTACGGGGCACCTCTGCGTGGCTGCTGGAACTGGGATGTTACAAAGTGGTATCAGAGTATTTCTACTTTCTTGAATTAATATTGGGAGCCTTAGCCAGGAATAGGATGAAATTGGTACTTGGTGTTAAGTTGTGCATGGGAGTAGCTAACCCATGTACAGGGAAAATCCAATCTACCTCGTTTAATTGCAATTTTTTTGATTTTTCAATTATCACAGTTGATTTAGGCCAAAATTACTGTTTTATTTAAAAAACACTTTTAAGGTAAAAGTGAGAAACCATCCAGTTCAAGCATCAAGAAATATTTCAGAATCATTGAAAAGAAATTTAAGTCTGCTAGACGCATTATCCCTAAGCAGTTTCCAAGAGATAGAGGATACCCGTGAGTCTGGAACACCCTCTAATAAATCTTCAAAGCAGGTCGCCATCGTGTCCCAAGCTTGCATGTATTCCTCTTGATTTATCTTACCTTCATTGAATCCCCTTATCAGTATTAGGTCCTGCTTGTCAATCCATGCACTCTGATCGTCAGTGATTGCTACTTTAAGAGGTCTACCCATCATCTTGTTAGCTTCTTCATCCGAGGCATTAATCATCAAAAAACTTTCCACCATCTCTTCATCCGAATGTAAAAGCATCTCGAAAGGATGCTCATGAACCTCATCTGACGCCCGCAGCTTAAGGACTGCATGATCCGCGGCCTCAGCATGGCCACCAGAGTTTTTGGAGACACCTGCAATCATCTTGTCCTTCGACTTTTTGGCGGACCTTGTCTCCATTGGGATAGGTAAGAAAGAATAGCCCTTTCTCCCTTTCCCTTTCAAGCTTTTTCTCCTCCTTGGGCTGGGAGGCTCTCTGTCATGAAGATCATCAGCAGTATCACCTATGGAGAACTCAACAGACTCATCACTGGACACCCCCTGCTCCTTAGTCTGGACTGCATCTAAGTCTTGAACCGGATCTTCAGTCACCAGCCCTTCAAAGCGATTGCCCAGCTTAATAGCTGGAACCTCCCTCCTTGGGCTGGAATGAATCGGAAGATCGCCCCCTCTGTCCTGCTCATGTTCCTTGCCATCAAATAACTCTCCCTCTCTACCAATCCTCAGAGTTTTACCTCTTTCGCCTGAACCACTTCCAGCACGCAGTGCCTCTGCATAACTGATCTTTCCTGAATCAGACTCTTCAACATTCCCTCCCGCTACAGCATGGTTCTCTTCACCTTCCATCATTGTCAACGGGTTGAATGGAAGACTATCCCTTCCACCGATATTCACTGTATATGCACTGTTAGACTGATCGCCAGCTCTATGAGAAACTTCCAAACAGGGAGCATCTGCAGTTGTCATTCTAGAGGGTTCCGACTGCCTTACTGAGGTCTCAGCCGGTTGAAGACCCTGCTCCCGAAACCCAACCTCAGACCCCTGCACGGGCGCCCCCGATCCACTTGACAAGGAGACAATGCCCAAATCTTTTCTCAGACGATCAAAAACTTCTGAAACCCGCAGCTCTGGGTTTTTAGGGACTGTTTCCTTCACTGCATCTAAAGAAGATCCCAACTCCAACTCCAAGCCTTGAGATTCCTCCGCTCGAGGAGACACATAACCTGTTGCCACATCGCCCACAGGATCATGGGATCCATTGGGCGCCTTTGCGGTGTTGGGCTGAGGGAGAACCGCAACAATAGACACTTCCACACCTCTCGTTGCGGTCCCTGCCAGACCAGACATAGGAGCAGAAAGCTCCTCAGCCACATCCACAGCAGGAGATCCTTCCGGCACCATAGGAGGTTCCTCCAACACACCCTGAGCCCTTTTGCGGCAAAATCCCAAGCTGTGTCCTTGCCTACAGCAGTAGGAACAAAACTTCGTCCAAGATTCATACACAATTTATTACGCATAGCTGTATTCTTCCTCTATCACGATCCAAACCATTTCTGGAGGAGGCTTCGAAAGTTCCATTTCGACACAAATGCGGGCAACTATTGGGTGCTTCAGGGAGGAAGTCCTCCAATCTACGCACATGAAGAGACCAATGGAATTTCCTATAGATTGAAGAAGAGCCGGATTCTGGAAGGGCAGTGGAAGCCCTGGAAGTTAGAGCCAAAAAGCCGTCGTGGAGGGATCGCGATTCATGTGTAAGTCGAAAGACCAGCAAAGCAAATGAGACTAGAATCCGCGAATAGATCTACCTGTTCTGGACCAAGCCCGCACCAAATCTTCCTCAGCAGTGAAGCATAAAAGCATCTGTCTCGTCCCGAGAAGACCGACAACCACCGGGTGACTTAATCCCCAAGCCTCATTTACATACCTGTCAAACATCTCCACCGAAGGACGTCGACGGACGAACTTCACCACCAGGGCCGTATAGAGCAGAGAGGAAGCAAGGGTGAATTCCTGAAAAGAGATCGGGACCACTGGTTGCCCATCGAGAATTCCAGGGACCTTCGGAGAGACTTCCATGCCATCTAGGATGAATTAGTGATTGCATGTTGTTGTGATAGATGATGTTTAAAATATGCATGATGTTCTGATAGTTTCCTTGATAGAAATATATGTTGTTAGATAGGGTATTTTTTCTGTAGATATTGGCTAGAATGAATTCCAATCTTTAGTTCTTGAGGTGTTATGGGCCCTCATGGACCTGAATTTTGTGGATCGTTGCTTTGTTTTCCTTGATATAACCTGTATAAGATTCCAAAATTCGATTCCTAGGGAGTATCGGCCCTCGCGGATCTGAATTTTTCACTTTTAAGGCACGTTTCAATGTTTTCTGGGTTCCATAGTAGTTTATGAGGCTTAATGTCTGGAAAAATCCAAAATACACACCATGTAATATTAAGTACACTCTGTGTGTTCTTTTTTTTGGGATGAAACTATTTTTCGTATGTACACGCTGTGTACTTTATATACATGTCGTGTAGTCTCTAAACCGTGTCATAGTCCATGTGGGAAGAGACATGGGATGAGGAACACCTAGAGTGAACATTCCGTGTATTTCCCATACACGTCGTGTAGTGTCGACCCCGTGCCCACCCGTGTCACTAACAACACAGGTTGGTTGAGTCATGTCTAATACCCACCGTGTTCCATCTAAACATGTTGTGTAGTCTGATCTAGGTACCTTCCCGTGTCATGATCAACTCGGGATGGTGTCACCCATTCTTGTACATGCCATGTCCGCCTAGAACACACCGTGTAGTCTTACCCAGGTACCCGACCGTGTCACGAACAGAACATGCTCTTTTTCCTTTCTCATACATGTCGTGTATGTCTGGAACATGTCGTGTAGTGTGAGCTATGTGTCAGGTCATTTCACTAACAACACGGGCCAGGTAAAGCTTGTCTAGTACACACTGTGTTGTAATTGTACACTCCATGTAGTCTTGCCTTAGGAGAGTCGTGTGGCTTAACCGTGTAGAAGGAATTTTGCAGGGAAAGAAGATTCAAGTACACGCCTTGTGGCAGGATAACAAACCGTGTGTTTGGGGTGTTACACAAATAGTGTATGTAGGAGTACATGCCCATGTAAATGAATTCAGGGAACACACTGTGAAGGAAATGTACACACCGTGTAGTCATGTTTTTTAAAACATGAGTGCTTTATTTCTCATGTTCCCTTCTTGCACTCCTTGTTTTCAGTCTTTGATGATCTTGATTTAAGGTTTCCACTTGACCTTATGGAGTAATGCCACTGATATTTTCTCCAGTTCAATGCCAGTTTTGCAGGCGGTGATAATACATAGGATATGGCTGTACAATGGCTTCATATATCATTATATCTGTTGTTGTCATGGAGATCCATTGTATCTGCATCTTTTCTTCTACTGATATCTTGATTCTAGACACTAAATTGGGGAATAGAATGGCTATAGTATGTTATTGCAGAGATTTCCCTCTAGATGTTTGTGGATGTCACTTTTTGTGGGACTTTTATATACTATAGATGATAGGCTATGATGTCATTCCTAAAATGGACTAACTAGTTCCCTTCCAGGTATTCATTGATTAGTATCACCAAAGGGTGAGTTTCGTATCACTAGAGGGTAGATCCGTTCTTCATAGGGGATAATTGGATTTCCATTTGAACAGAGAGGGTCTAGAGAATCATGGGTTGGGAGGAGTTACAACCAAAATTTCTATTCATTATTTGGATGAACAGGGGACTTCACAGTTAGACTTTTCTCTAGTGATGGATTGTTTCAGAAATGTCTTTCGAGAGGAATTTTTAGTTTTTCCTCCTGAGTGTGATGTAGAATTTTATATTGATCTTGTTCCAGGAGCAGCACTGGTGTCCATTCCTCCTTATAAGATGACTACACTAGAGTTTCCATACATCAAGAAGAAGATGGAGGAGTTACAGGCAAAGGGTTTTCATCTAACCGAGTACTTCTCCTTGGGGTTTGTTTGTACTGTTTGTGAAGAAGGCAGATGACGACAATAGGCTTTCTGTGGACTATAAGATATTGAACTAGTTGACTATCAAGAGCCGGTATCCCTTGTCGAGGATTGATGATCTCTTGGATATGCTTCGAGGAGCCTGGGTGTTCTCAAAGATTTACTTGAGGTCGGATTATCATAATTTTCATGTTAGACCATCAGATATACCTCTTACATACTTCCAGTGTTGGTATGGTATATAGGAGTAATTGTTCATGTCGTTAGGTCTCATGAACACACCTGCAGTTTTCATAGAACTGATGAATTGAGTGTTCCATCCATACATGGATTCTTTTGTGGTGGTCTTTGTGGACTATATCATGGTGTACACTCACACTCGACATGTCCATGAAACCCATATAGAGATCATTATGAATACACTGAGGGACCATCTGTTATATGCTATGATCTCAATGTTCCACTTTTGGATGAATCATATTTACTTCTTGTGTCATGTTATCTGAAAGGAAGGAGTATCCGTAGACCCTGAGAAAGTAAGGGTTGTAGTTTCCTGGGAGCAGTGAAAGAATTTCTTTGAGATGCGGAGTTTTCTAGGGTTGGCTGGATATTACAGATGTTTCATACATGACATTTCACATTTAGCAGCACCGCTGACAGATTCGACTAAGAAGTGTGAGAAGTTATCATGGTAAGATTCTTGTGATTCTTCCTTTCAGGAGCTGAAAGGGAGGTTGAATTTAGAACCGATACTAGTCTTTCCAGAGCCGGGAAAGAGCTATGATGTTTACTGTGATGCATTAGGTATCGGTCTGGGAGTAGTGCTTATTCAGGGAGATAGATTCGTTGCATACGTGTCTCGACAGTTGATTCCACATGAGAAGAATTACCCGACACACGATCTAGAGTTAGTAGTTTTTGTTCATTCCCTACACTGTTGGAGACATTTTCTTCTGGGAGAACACTTTTTGGTTTTCAATGACCACAAAATTTTCAAGAACATATTAACTCAGCATGATATGAATTTGAGACAACACATGTGGGTAGAGTAACTACAATCCTTTGACATTGAGATTTCCTATATGCCTAAGAAAGGAAATGCATTGGCTGATGTGTTGAGAAAGAGGAATTAGATACAGGCAGTTCATGAGGCTTGCAGTGAGTGGCAGCTTATGGCTCTATTTTCTGAAATGCATTTCGAGTTTCATGACAGTCAGATATGGACATTTCTTTCTTCTATAGCTGTTACCTCTACTCATCTGGATTGATTTCGAATGTGGTAGCTATCAGATTCTGATGGCCTAGTCCTAAGAGAGAGTGTGTCTGGAGAGGACCATATTCCCAGATAGACCATAGGCAAGGATGAGATCTTGCCTTTCTAAGGGTGCGTAGTGCTACCACCAGACATACGTCATGAGCTGATACGAGATTTTCTTTCTTTTGTTTGGGTAGTTCATCCTGGCGTCACCAAGATGTATCGTGATCTACACTTCCAGTATTGGTGTCCAGGTATGAAGAGGGATGTTGCTGGTTTTGTAATGGGGTGTTCTACGTGTCAGGTGGTGAAGGAAGAGCCTCAACGACCAGCATGGATTTTACAGCAGTTACCCATTCCAGAGTGGAAATAGAATGGCGTCACGATGGACTTCATGATCGGTTTTCTGAGGTCGCCTAGAGGGAATGATGATGTTTGGGTTGTCATTTCTAGACTCACAATGGTTTCTCACTTCTTACCGATCAAGGAGACCCTAAGTGTTGATGAGTTGGGACAATTGTACATTCGAGAGATTATATGTCTACATGGAGTTCCACACTCCATTGTTTAAGATAAGGATTAAAATTTTACTTCTCGGGTCTGGAAGGGGCTTCAGAAGGCTTTGGGTATACATGTACTTTTGCGTACAACTTACCATCCCCAGACAGATGGCCAGTCTGAGCATACTATTCAGGTGCTTGAGGATATGCTCCGAGAATGCATTCTAAATTTTGGAGGTTATTGGTAGAAGCCTAAACCTCTTGTGGAGATTTCCTATAACAATAGTTTTCAAGAGACTATTCAGATTGAACCTCACGAGGCTTAGTGCAATAGGCCATTCTGACCACCCTTATGTTGGCTGGAGGTGGGAGAGGTAGCTTTGATGGGACCTCGTCTTGTTCAAGAGACCACTGAGAAGATAGAGTTGATTCAGGAGAGGATGGCTATTGTATACCCTCAAAAGAAGCCTTATGCAGATTAGTAGAGACAACCTCTAGATTTTGAGGTCGGATATTAGGTTTTCATGCATTTCACACAGAGGTTGGGACACAAGAAGATTAGGATACTGGGTGAGCTTTCATAGAGGTACGTCGGACCATTTCATTTGTTGGAGAGAGTTGGGTCGATTGCCTATCAGTTGCAGTTACCTCAGAGGTATCGAGCCATGAACAACGACTTCCACATTTCTCAGCTTCAAAATTTCTTTTCAGACCTGTCTCATGTCTTTCAACCAGAGGGGGTTGAGCTCGAAGAGGATGCCTCATTTAAAATGCATAATATTTGGATTTTGGATCGCAATACAAAGGTTCTCCATGGCTGGAATGTTCTTCTGGTACGAGTGCTATGAAAGCACGAGCGGGTGCAGGACAAGACATGGGAGAGGAAGGGCGATGTACGAGCATTGTAGCCAGAACTGTTTGGGGATTTTTCTTCTATACCGCGCTCCGGAAATTCGGGGACGCAATTTTTTAAGGGGGGGGGGGTTTAAGAATCCATATCTTTTTTTCAGGTATTTTTTCCTTTTCTGGTAATTTTTGAGAAAAAGTGGAAATTCTAGAAATTTTCTACATACACGCGATGTACTTTATGAGTACACGTCATGTACTTCATTGTTGTAGTAGGTCGTGTGTAGGCCATGTAGTATCCACCCACACGGCCATGTGGGAATGACATGGAGGCCACCTAATGCATAGTATAGAAAAAGCAACTGCACATCGTGTACTCCAAATGTTCACGTTGTGTATTTTTTTTCATCAAACGCACGAGGGTCGCGTCTGAAGGACAAAACACCCTCCTTATAGGTCTCGTTCATCCGATAGAGTCCGTATGACTGTGGATCTTCGACGAGCCCTGAGCCACTGTCTGTCTTCTGATTCTAACACCATTGGTTGTGTTGGAATCACATCGGTGAGTTATCTCTTCTACTTGAGCCTTGTCTTCCATTTCCTCTTCGTTTACAAGTTATCGTTGGTTGAACGTTTTAGACATTATATCAGATATACGATGTTCTAAAGATATTTAAGCTTCAATGATCACATATAGATATCTCCCAACCTCGAGGTCAGTGGTTTGTGCCATTCCATTCATAGTCTTTTTGTATAATGTGCAAATTCCACCAGTACCGTTCAATGGGGTATTGTGTGTTTACCATTTTACCCCTGTTGTTTTCTTACTTTGCTCATATACTTGTGTAGAGATAATTTGGAAATGAATTGGGATGATTTCTATGCTTCGGATTTATTGACCTTGCATGTTCTATTTACGAATGTTGGGTAATGTTTATCCTTTGGCTGATTTTCCTGATTTCCATGCCTGTTATCGTAGAATGAAGAGTTTGTATTCTGACATGCCTGATATACTTTAGAATATTTAGACAAGTTTTTGTGTAGGTTTACTTGTCCATATTACACTACTATGCTCGTTGACCTAAACAGGGCCATGAGAACCTGGTGTAGTAGTCTACAAGGGGAATTGAATAGATAAGCTTCAATAGAGAGTCTTTGACCACTTTAGGCTATAAGGGGGATTAACCTAGTGAGCATCCACAGAGAGCCTAGAACCACATGGGTATATAAGGGGAACTGAACGAGTGAGATTCCTCATAGAGTTCATTATTTCATTAGACTATAAAGGCATTGACCGAGTGAGCTTCCTCAGAGAGTACTTGATTCTTTAGAATATAAGGGGATTGATAGCATGAGCTTCCTCAGAGAGTCTTTGTTTGAATTGAAAGACATGGGATATAAGGGGAATTGACCGAGTGAGCTTCCTCAGTGAGTTCTAGACATTGGGGATATAAGGGAAATTGACATGTGAGCTTCCTCAAACTGTACTTGACTACCCTAGACTATACATGGAATGGACTGTGTGAGATTCCTCAGAGAGCCTTGCTTTACCGAGACAATACGAGGAATGGATTTTGTGAGCTTCCTCAAAGAGTCTTGCTTTAACATTGAATATAAGGGGATATACTGTGAGCTCTTCCTCAAAGAGTCGTATTATATTCTTTTGGCATAACCAAAGGGGTTAGGCTATATGTACTACCTAGAGGGTTGTCTAAACATCTTAGGTAGGACCAGAGGGAATGGCTGTGTGTACTTCCCAGAGAGTTACCTATTTGAGGATTAGCTAATTGTTTCACTGTTTTTTGATATTGAATTGTGGATTGTTTACTACTGAGTACATTCCTACATACTGTTTACTATTTAATATACTTTTACCAGCCATATATTCACTGAATATTAAGCACATATCTTGGGGTGTTTTCCTACGGGCATTTAGTATCACACCCTGTCTGGGTCATTCTTTTGGGCCCAAACAGATTATATTATTTGAGGTATAGATAAGGGTATCCACCCCTCTACTTCAGGTACATGATTACTATGGATCTGGAGAGCATGGGACCAAGCTATGTCTTGTGATGCTGAGGAGTTTATCTGTTTTCTTTTACACTTAGGTTTAGTACTGCTGTATTCATGCATTGTGGCTTGTTTGGCTATTTTCTTGGACACATGTATCATGCATCATATTATATATTTTCTCCAGTTTATACTTTCAATTATCTACTGTTGTTTTATTAATTTATTACTTCTTCCACTCTTGTTTGTATTTGTTTACTTTTGTTGTGCACTGTACCCATGAGGTTATAGTTTCCCCACTATCAAACCCAATGCCCTCGCTTCTAGTCGGCAGCCTCTGGCATTGGGGGAAATGCGCTTGAGGCCATGTGACCAACCTGGTACAGGGTGTCTCTAGGAGGATTCTGGAACCAGGATGTTACAAAACTATTATCATGGGTGTCTTGGGAATCTATTAGATGATCGAGTGATGGTTTTTGATCATCCCCGATTAGACTAGTTGGTACCTCCATGATTTGTTGTTAGGTGAGGCCATATATGACACTATATGGGTCAGATGAGGGAGTCCAATTGGTTATAGACATAGGATCTTCACCACACGATAACAGGTGGTTCCGAACTGAGTTTTTCTTGGTATATATATAAGTATGTTTAGGAATTTCCCTTTATTACATTATTATATGTTCCAATTTTTTTCCCTTTTGGTTGTTTTATCTAATGACACATTAGTTTTCTTTTTATATAAATTTTCTTATACTAGCACTCATTGGATTAAAAGATTGACATGACATATGACTTGGGAATTATACTAGAAATTGAAATAAAAATGTATTTTCTTAAAAAAATAAGGTCATTAATTATTTTGATAAACAAATGAAAACCCTTATTTTTACATGTGTAATTTTCAAACTAGAAATAAATTATTTCTTATTAGAGGTGGGTTATCATATATGGTTTATTTTAGAATTCATACTCCGCATGTAGGTTCTCATGCTTACACTATCTTTTCAGTTCCATGTTCTCTATGATTTGGATTGCTCTACGAGAAAGAGTGGTTCTATGATTGGTGTTGACCCATGACATCATATATAGGTATGTTTAGATGCTTAGTATTATTCTTTTTCTGATGAAAGTATTTAGTTATATTTTTATTCTTATTCTACGTTATATATTTTTTATTTTTTGTACAAATCATTCCTAATGATCATATATTGAATTGTGACACTAGTTTTGAGCTTGTGGAGATCAAGAATTCCATTTATTCCTTTTTGCAGGCCAGGATGGGTGACTAGTTTAGGGTTGACCTAGGCTGGCCCATGAAAAAATGGTATCCGAGGAGGCCCTTTTTTATTTTGGATGTCAGGTAGTTGGAGACTAGGACTTTCCAGACTCCGGAGGTAGGTACAAAAAGATTGTTTCAATCTATTTCTAATTCTGATCCTTGAGTCACCATGGGTAGTTTGGGATTTGACTCTTTAGTTTTGGTTTGTGTTGGTGAGGGATGACCAAGGGAGTGAGTCGGTGCATCAATATGGACATAAAAGGACTAAAAATTCAAGTGGATGCTGTGGGTTTGATTTGTGACATTCCTAGTGGTTAGTGATTTCTGGGAACATGGTCTACTAAATCATGTTTTCGGGTTAGGCATGGGCCCAAGTGCCACATCTAGGGACTTTTGTTTGATTTTGGTTTTTGGTATTATTTGGTTTGGTGTGAAATTAAATTGGTATTAAGGTGATTTCTTTAGTTATTAAATGAGGTTTTGATTAGAAAGATGTGGATTCAAAAAATAAAAACAATAGTATTTTTATAGAATGGTATAGAAACTGTTTTGAATTTTAAAATGTTAAATAAACTGTGAAATGTGAGTTATGATAGAAATTCTTTGATTTGATAGGGATAGGTTATATGTTACCCTTGGTGATCCTTATGGATGTTTACATATATTCTTGTGTGTCGGGAAAGAGTGTGTTGTCATGTGTGTGTGTATTATGAATGAGTTAGTAGAAAAAACACAAATTTCCCAGTTCATAGGATACCATGGGTGAGTATTTGAAAATCAATGATTGATCTAGTTTCCAAAGTAGTTTTTGAAATAGAAAATGGTTTCTGATAAAAATAGGCTTCCTTTTTAAACTGATTTGTGGTTTTAAATGGAAACTTGTAATGGTGTTTTGAATTATCAAGTGGTTTTACAAGAATTTCCTTTGAAACAGAAAAGGATTTTTGATTTTAGAAGGGTGTTAAATTTGAAAGTTCATGAATTTGAAAAATGGTGATTTTTAAAATAGTATTTCTATATTATTTTTTGATTTTTTTGTGGTTTTCATTATATTTAATTTGACATCTCTTTGGTTTGGGATGTGTTGGTATATGAATTTTTTTTTTCTGGTGATGTCCCTTATTGATGAGCATTGTTTGGGAGATTATACAGTTTTTTATTCTTTTTTATTCAAATTATTCTTCCCAGAAAGGTCATAGATTTACCTTGAGTATTTTGGTCTTTATCCTTGCCCAGACTCCAAGAGGAGTGGTGGTATTGTGTTTATTTTTATTGTAACATGTTTTATATAGTGATCAAGGATTTTTAAAAGTAATTGGGTGGCTCTATGAAGTCGAGAGTGTTTTCAGGAATTCTCAGAGGGGTGAGGGCTCTACCTATTTTGAGTTTGTTTGAAGGTTTTACTTTGGATCAGTGCAGGGTGGTCATCCTAGTGTCCTTGTGAGTTAGGATTTCATGCAGAGTGTTTAAGACAACATTCATCTAGGGATGTGTTCTTGAGGTGGTAATGGTGAGGAATGTGATGAGGCTGATGAGCATTCAGAATGGTAAGTTGTTGATGAAGGCTCTGTTGACCAGATTGAGGAGATCATTTCCATTTATTTGGAGGTAGTGTAAGAAGATTCGTTTGGAATGTTAGTGGATGAAGAATTTTTAGTAGAGGTAGATTCATGAGTGAAGACAGTTTGAAATCCTATGACACCTGTAGCCTTTGAATGTTTACTATTTGGAATGAGTAGTGTGCTAGAGGATCATGCTTTTGAAAGGAATACTACATTGGGTCTGATCCTTGATTATTCAGGCTGTTTGGTTGAAATCCATTGTTGTATTCAGTTCTTTAATTAAAATGTCATCTTGTCAACAATCTATGGATTCTTGAAAATGATGTGGTCATTCTAGTAACTGGGGGATGTTCTAAAATTGGCTTCATTTAATGGATAAAGTCTTTGTCAGATGAAATATTCTCAAGACTGTGGGGAAGCAGATGCTTTAAGAAATTTGAGATCTCGCCACAAGTCTCAATGTGAGGCTCATCACATAGTAATGAATTGATGGGAGTGTGGAGGACCATGGTATAACTTTTTTCTATGGTGTTGGAAAGTAACAGTTTAAATCTTCATTGTAGATTATTCAATCTTTTACAGTTCTATTTCATCTTAAAAGCCATAGATGATTTATTTCTACATTATTGATTTGTTTTTGAAAGTTAACATTTGGATGTGAAATAATTGGTGGCCTCGTATCCTTGTTAACCTTTATAGTCATAATTATTCTTTATGGTTTAAATACCTTGAATTATAATCTCTTCATGGTTCGCGTTTTAGTGTTCAGTTGTGTGTGTTTCTGAGATGCTTGAATCATATAAATGTCACAATGGATGTTCATATGGATTCAATCTTCAGGGTTTTATTTTTTTAGGGCCCTTTTGTGTGTTGTTTGTACTATGTAGGAGTTCTTGGTTTGGTCCGTGTTAGGGTAACTCATTTTGGTTTACATATGTAGTTATAGTTTTTTATAGTTTTCTATGTTCCTAGAGGTTGTCTAAGATGTTGGTTCTTAAATAGTGGGGTGACCCACCATGAGTATTTTGGATGTTTGTTTTTTCATTGGTTTGTATTATCTAATTTATTGTTGTGGACAAAATCACCCCTCATTTTCTCCACTCAATTATATGTTCGTGGCTTCTTCGTGATTGGATGTGTGTGACTAGTTGAATAAAATGACAAACTGAGTTCATGGTTTCATTTCCATTGTTCAATTTCAAGATTGAGATTCATTCCTCATTTGACTGTATGACATTCTGGGTGAAGAAAGTTGTTATGTTGGGGAGAAATTTCACAACCCGACCTCAAGAAAAATTAATTATTTAATGTATTTATATTATTTCTGCCATATCTATCATTTTTTTCCCTTTCTGGTCTTAATTCTAAAATTTTCAAGTGATGTGGGTTCCTATGAACGAGTTGTGCATAGTTAATAGTAACAGTGCCTCAACCAAGTATGAGTGTCTATCATTAGGGAAGTGACATGTGGAAAATTTTCAGCACATATCTCTCAACCATGTGTCTTATGGTAGGTAACCATGTGTAGATCACACATTTTTCCAATATTTAAAATAAATGAAATTAAATGAATAATAGAATAAAACAAGATTGAAAGAAAAAAATAATTTTTAATACTAGTAATAATATTATTATTAGTTTGAATTTTATTATTAATATTATTAATATTATCATGTATATTATATGTATTATTATTTTTTTATGTTTTATTTAATATATTTTTATATTCTTTTTTTATTGTTATTTTTTATATATTTTCCAATTTTAAGTCACACTTTTTTCTGCCTTATGTATCTATTTTCCTTTATGTTTCATTTGAAGTATTCCTCCCTCCCCTCATATGACAACATGTATACCCCTCCTTTTATCCCTATTTGTTCGGCAATTTCCAGCGATTTATTCATGGATCTTGCTCTGTCCCTCACGGTAAGTCGTTCCCTCCACTCCTCTACCTAAATTTGGTCAATTTTCCATCTCTTTGTCTCCTAGTTTGACTCGGAAAAACCTAGGGTTACGTATAACTCAGATTTTCAGTTTTCTTTTGTTACAGGGTTGTACGAATGGCCCCTCGATTCATGTTTGAGTGTGTCTGGTGGTTTTATTATAACAAAATCATTTATGGTTAAGTTTAAATCATATTTATTGGTTTCTCAATATCTAATTTTGGGGGATATGTGTTATATGAGTCTATGGTAAATTAATTATCGGTGTTTTGGTCTTTTACAACTTTAATTCGGGTACATTTTGATGTTTTAGTGAGTTTTGATCAATGATATATGGTGTGAACGAATATAATTATGTTATGTATAATATATATATATATATATATATCCCATATAGGTATTCCCTCATTTTGTGGGGAATACATGCATTGGATTATGAAATATGTATGTATATATATGTGTGTGGGTGTGGGTGTGAGTGCAGACTGGTTACGAGTGGTGTCCACCTAATTTTTAATGGCCTGATGTGTCTCGGCTATGTATGTTCCTTTGATGGGGTAGGGTCTCTATAATCATGCATTTAATTTCAATTTTCTCATTTCCTATTATTTTAAATGTTCCTTTTTTATTCCTATTATATATATTTATTTATTTATTCATACATATTTATGTATTTGGTAAAATTAATTGGTCCTTTTTCTAGAATAGGTTTCTCATTTATTTGGTTAACTACTAATGCTTACAAGCTACTTTTAAATGTGAAGTACACTAATTGTTTTAAAATATCTCCTCAAAATATTCATGGCTAGATAAATGTGTTTTTCAATGAAAAGGCTTTTCATAATGGTGGTATGTAAATTTTTTTCCTTCGCATCATTAAGGGTTTTGGGTGTTTCTTGGGAGTTTAGGATGTGTCATCAGATGATGGCATATCAATGGGTTCCCAAAGTGAACATATGGGTGCACCTTAAAATAATGATGTCACTTTGAAATAATGGGTATTTTATCTTTAAATGTGGTTTTTTATGTTGGGGAACTTGAAAATGGTTCTATATATGGTCTTTAAAACTTATTACATTTATTACTTTAGAAAAGATGGTTGATTTCTAAATATTGTGAAAGCCCTATTTTCCTTGGGTTTATTGATGAATTTATATTTTTTATTTTGTTAAAAATATTGAAAATGAAATTGGATTTGAAGATGTAATGTCATGTTTAGAAAATGCTTTTGAAAATTTTACTTCACATTTTTTTGGATATGGTTTTTGAAATGTTTTGATAAATGCATTAGGGTGTGTAATGTTAAAGGCCTTTGGGGAAACTAGAGTATTTTATAGAAATTATTGAAAGTTCAAATGATGTGATGGTGTGATTGGGGTCATCAATGACATGAAATATGTATCTGTGTTTATTTTGGAAACATTAATATTGGATTTCCATTTTATTGGATATCATATAGGGGATGTTCATGTTTGGGGTAGGCATGTATGGTGATGACAGTTAGGGTGAGTCACACATGCCAGGGACTCATGATTATAATGTATATTATTATCATGGGTTTCTTAGGAATATTTTAGAGGGTAGATAAATGGTTGATTATCAACCCCGATTATATTGGTTAATACCTGTTTCCCTCGAAATCCGGGGATGACCGCCTTGATGGGAGGTTCAAACGTTCCAATCGGTTTTTAACGGGTTTGTTCGTAGAACAGGAAACATCCAATGATTCCACATCCATTCGGACCTACTTTCCAAAGGTAGGTGCTCATTAGTTTGTGGGCTGTTGAGGCTTAGGAATTAGTATTGGTCGAGAGGATGGGAGGTCAGACTCATCACACCTTTTTGAGGGGAATTATTGTCTACTCTCAGACACTCTTTATAGAGTTAAGTTATGTTCGTGAATCCTTATTACATTACCAAGCATAAAATGAGCTTTCCATAAGATCTAACAATCAATGATTAAATATGTAGGAAATTTAGAGAATCTTTTCTATGTATTCGAGGTTCTTCATCGATAGAGAATCATCTGTATTTGTTAGAGATTCTTGGTCAATGGTACCCTTCGACACATTTATATAGAAGTATCTTGGTCATTATGATGACCATGTTGGTTTTAAAGCCACTTAGTGGGGCACTTGAAGTTTATTGTCATTCAGAAGGACATGGATTATTTTAGAGTTGGGATCGAACCCGTAGATGGGATACCTACGTATCCTTTGTTTACAATAGGAATCAGAACCCACGTAGTTCGAGTAAGGGAGTATGATGTTTATGATTGATGGCTCAAAGAAGGATGTAACAATTACTTTTACACTCTAAGCTCGCGTGAGTCATGCTCAGTGTGAGAAACAAGAGGTATTGGTAAAAATTAGACAATTGTGCCATGAAAGATTCAATCATAAGAAATAATGTGGGGCTTATGTATGTATGACTGCCCAGATAAATGAAGGTTCGGATTTAATTTAGGGAAGAAATCCAGGAACAGGGTCTATAAAGGTATATGTGCTTCATGGAGATTTTGAATACTCTAACATGGGGCTTACTCCTGAAAAGGAGGACCAAATTTGGAGAAGACTTATGATTGGGTTTTACTCCAAAAAAAGGAATCCCAGATCAAAGGGAAACTAGGACTGGTTAAGAGAAATTAAGACTCGGGCTTACTCCTGAAATGGAGGCCCAGGTCAAGGATTATGGTTTGGGGATTACTCCTGAGGAGGATGCCCAAATTAGGAGACTGGGGCTTACTCCTAAAGAGGATGCCCAGATTTGGGAATTTTATGAATTGGGTTTTACTCCTAAGGAATATTCCCAAGCTTGAGATTGGGGCTTACTCCTGAAAAGGAAGCCCAAGTTAGTGGATCTGGGGCTTACTCCTAAGAGGATGCCCAAACAATTAAGGGGCTTGGGGCTTACTCTTAAAGATGATGCCCATATTAGAAGACCTATGACTAGGGATTATTCCTGAAAAGGAGACCCATGTTAAGGATTCTCTCATCGTAAAGGATGAGGTTGAATGAATGAAATCTCAATCTTTAGTGACATAAAGATGTGTAAATCACTAGGTTTTGAGAGATATTCCATAGAATTACTTTCAGATAAGGAAGTCAAATCACGAAATCCTGGCATAAATGGATTTGGAGAGTCTCTTGGTGACTAAATCTTGAATAAGAAAGGTGTAATATCTTAAGAGGGGTGAAATGGGCAAGAAAGGTACACAAAAATGCAGGGGTGCACAGGTCCTGGAAGGCGTGCAGGTACTGCATGGGCGCGCAAGTATTGGTCGTGCAGGTATACGCCTACACGACACATGATGTACTTTCACGATGGTTAACCAGTAGGTTCATACTTGAGCGACTCTTCATTAAGGCCTTTAGAATCCTCTTGTGGTCCTTCCAGAAGAGGGGCGTGCAACATCTATTGAAGGATTAAGGCGGCGCGCAAGTGTGGACCTTTTCCCTTAAGGTCTGGCCACTTAGGCGCACCAGTGTTGATGAGTTTCAACACTTAGGCCTTCCTCCGCCTCTTTAGATCTTCCGTTCTAGGTAATAAATTACCTTAGAATTGTTTCAGAAGATTTGAGAAGAGACTAGGGCGTCAGGAGCTCAAATCTGAGTTTCTGGAAAAAATCCTCCAGAAATGGGGGGGGCCACATGGTCTATTTATTGGCAGGAGAAGACCCAGGGCGGCTATCACTTAGGTCACGCAAGTCACTTGCGCGACCACAATGCGTCGCGCGAGTGAACTTGCGTGACTATGGGGAAACTTGCTCGAATTAGGGGAAATATTCTCCTTGTTCATCCCTTTGTCAATTTTTGATATTTTCTTCAAAGGATGAATCAATTTGTGCTAAGTCATTTCCCTTTTCGGATTTTTTTAGATTCTGTGATGAAAGGAGCATCAACAAAAGTACCCCCTCAGAGTTGGATGTGAAAGAAAATAGGAATTGTCTCTGAGGTGAAGAAGAAAAAACAAGAAATTTTGCAGTTTAAAGTCATGCATGTCAGACATACAAAGGCTAATGTTTAAGGTCGAAATAGCATTGACCGAAACGGATTTAGAACTGACTCAACTCCTTGAAAACTCATCTGAAAACATAGTACCATACTCAAGTATGAAGGAAAATATGTAAGCTATGACTTAAGATTATTTGAATCTGAGGAATGATATGAAAAAGAGCTAAAAGGCATTAGAATAAGTAGTTTCCAAGAATGAAGTTACCATTATTTAACAAACCCATTAGGGGGTTGAATTATGTAGGTCCACCTAAGGGCATTGGCTTCATAGTTAAATAAAATAATATCTTTTGGCTAACAAGTATGTTATGTATACTTTTTATGCAAGGCCACCTATGGGAACGTGCTGCATAGTCAGGAAAAAGAACTCTCCGAAATTTACTTTCCTAGTGCTAAAATCCAGTGAAAGTTTATGGAGATTCAAATCTTCCAAAGTATAGAGTTTGCTGTATGGAAAGAGGTACTTGAATATGGAGAAAATATTTCCAAACAAAATTATCGAAGAACTGGATGAATATCACTCCTACGAAGGTCTGACCCAAACGTAGGGAAGGAGAATATAAACCATAGACTTGAATACTTTCATATCATGAAAAAGGATATGGGACAAATATGTTAAGGATGGCTATTTTTGTGGATCCCTACATACTGTCATTTAAGACAAATAAGGACAAAAGAGGAATTATTCACAAGAATGATGTTACCACTATCTGACAAACCCGTTAGGGGGTTGAATTATGCAGGGCCACCTAAGGGCATTGGCTGCATAATCAAATAATAGTATCTTTGGGCTAACAAGTCTGTTATGTAGACTGTTTATGCAAGGCCGCCTATGGGCACATGCTGCATAGTCAGGCAAAAGAACTCTCAGAATTTTGACATTTTTCTAACTAGGAGTCATGAATAGGGTTATGAGGATCTGAAAATATTTAAGGTTAGGATTATGAAACATAAAGATGGATATTGTTCAATGTATACAGAGATACACAGATCAATTTTAACCATAATCATGTTGTGGCTGGGTCCTAAATTGAAATATTGGACTTCACTACGTATCCCATAAGGATGAGAATCAAGCCATATGTAGTTCTTAACCTACAGTTTAACACCGTGTGGGACAAAAGGATTAGAGATCATAGTTTAGGGTCATAGATCTTGGACCATTGTAAGAAATACACAGTGTGTGTTTTCATGGGGACTTGTCAGCCAAAGGACTAAAAGTGGAATTTGGGGTTAGGCCCAAAGACTTGGGGCTGGATTCGAGGGACACTCGAACGTTCATATGTATCCCATAAGGATGGGAATCAAGCCCACGTAGTTCTGGAAATACCCACTGTACAAATTTGGTTCGTACATGTAAAGGCTGAAAGGGGACTTTAGTGCAATGATGGTTTAACCCAAGATAAAAGGTTCAGGCATTTCCATGTATATACGTAGTCTTTGAAATGAAACATGATTGAAAAATCCATGAAAATAATGGTTCCCTCTCAGGTGAGGGTATCAAAGAAATTTTTAGTTTATTGTCATACTAGAAAAATGTGTTGTATAGTTTAACGTCGTATAACAAGGACGAATGTGAACCAATGTAAAGATATTGATTCTAGGGGCGGTTTCACAAATCAACATCGTATGAGATGGAGGTGAACCGATGTGAAGAGATTGGTTTTCGGCTTGAACCTTGGGAGGTTTCCTACATACCCATCCTAGATGGAAATGATCAAAGTCCATGTAGTTCAATTAAAGAATTAATTAGTGATCAAGTTGGTCTTGGGGACAATGACCTAAAAAAATGATGTTAGGACATACACATGGTTAGCGGCCCAGAGAGAGTGTTATGGTTGAGGTTTGCTCTAAGCTCACGTGCATCATACTCGGTGTGAGAAAAAAATAGGTAACAAAAACCATAACGATGCATAGTTTAATGTCATGTAAGACATATAAAGGGACTATGCAGTTTAAAGTCTTGCAGTTAGGACTATTGGTGCTGCACAGTTTAGTGTCATGTAGCAGGGAAAAAATACAGTTTAATGTCATGTAGGATGTATCATGAACTTTCTGTACAGTTTAGCATCATGTAGTTAGGACGATGGGGACAATAGTGTTTAACGTCATGTTGGATGAAAGGGGGGGGGGAGACTTTGCGGTTTAATGTCATGTAGTGAGGACAAATGAGTGCATGATTTTAACATCATGTTGGACGCATTGGGGATTTTTTCCGTAGTTTAATGTCATGTTGGACGAAAAAGGGATGATACAGTTTATCGTCATGTTGGACGAAAGTACGAATAGTTTAAGGTCATATGCATGGACCGTGGATGGTGCAGTTTAATGTCATGTTGGACGATGGTGTAGTTTAAGGTCTTACAAGACCTTTGATGATTATGTAGTTTAACGTCTTTCCAGATGTAAGGTACTTTTATACAGTTTAGCATCATGTATATTGGACGTCACAGTTTAACGTCTTGCTGGACGTAAGGGACTTGCAAATAGTTTAGGGTCATATGCATGGACTGTTCATGATGCAGTTTAAGTCGTACAGGACCTAGTTTCAGTTTAAGGTCATACTAGACCATTTAGGGAACTTTTTTCACAGTTTAACATCATGTAAGATGAAATTAGAAATAGTTTAAGGTCATATGTATGGATCATTGCTGTATAGTTTAACGTCATATAGTAAGGAAGAACTGGTGCCGCACAGTTTAGTGTCATGTTGCAGGGATAAATTACAGTCTTAGTTGCTGTTTAAGGTCATACTGGACCATTTAGGGAACTTTTTCACACTTTAACGTCGTGTGGGACGAAAGTAAAAATAGTTTAAGGACATATGTATGGACCGTTGCTGTATATTTTAACGTCATATAGCAAGGAAGAACTGGTGCCACATAGTTTAGTGTCATGTTGCGGGGATAAAATACAGACTTAGTTGCAGTTTAAGGTCATACTGGACCATTTAGGGAACTTTTTCACAGTTTAACGTCGTGTGGGACGAAAGTAAAAATAGTTTACAGTCATATTTATGGAACATTTTTGTATAGTTTTACGTCATATAGCAAGGAAGAACTGGTTTTGCACAGTTTAGTGTCATGTTGTGGGGACAAAATACGGACATTGCAGTTTATACAAAATACTTCGTCAAAAATCTGGCATTGGTTTGAGTAGTGATGAGTTTCCCATCCATTGAGATTAATGAATAAGCTCCATTGGAGTAGACCCTATGTATTTAATAAGGTCATTCCCATTTTGTCTCAAGCTTGGGAGGTTTCTTTCCTGGTATCATTGGAGTTCTGAGAACTAAAACCAATTCTCTCTGAGTGAATGAATGAAGACGAACTTTTTTGTTAAAAGCTCATGCTATTCGATTCTGATAGACTTCCAAGTGGTTAAAAGTGCAAAATATTTTCTCATCTAACCGTTCAAATTCATTCAATCTCTTTTGAGATTGTTCATATGTAGATGATTGATCACAAATGGAAACTCTGAGAGACGGTAGTCGAACTTCAATGGGCAAGACAGCTTCCATTCCATATACCAATGAATATGGAGTTGACCGAGTTATAGTGTGGGTGGTAGTCCGATAAGCCCATAAATCATGAAAGGTTTTATTAGGCCATGACCTCTTATCTTTATCCACCATCTTTTGTAGTATAATTTAAAGAGTCTTGTTAAAGGCTTCTATCTGTCCGTTGGGCACTACATGATATCGAGATGAATGGTTGGATTTGATGTTGTATTCTTGATAAAACTTCTTCATCTCAAATGAACATAAATTGTTGCCATTTTCCATCAATATGGTATGAGGGACACCAAATATGGTAATGATGTCAGACTTGATGAAGCTAACAATGCATTTAGAACTGACTTCTTGGAGAGGTATTGCCCCTTCCCATTTGGAAAAGAAGTCATTAGCAGTAAGAATATACTAACACTGCTTAGTCGTAGCTGAAGGGTAAGGTCCCACCACATCCATTCCCCATGTGGCAAATGGCCATGAGTATTTAGCTGTATGAAGCAACTCTGGAGGATGATGAATGAAGTTGAAATGTACTTGTCATGAATGACACTTCTTTGTGAAATCAACACAATCTCGTATCATTGAAGGCCAGAAGTATCCAAGTCTTCGAATTTGATCTGACAATCTATGTCTAGACAGGTGGGCACCACAGACTCCTGCATGCACTTCTTTCATGATATCCATTGTCTCTTCACCATCAATGCATCTGAAGAGAACTCCATCAAAACCACGTTTGTAGAGAATTTTCTCTAGGTGATCTGGGCTATCATAAAGAGTTAAATTAATCACACGTCACCGGATTTGTTATTTCTTAGCACTATCAGGTGGAATTGTTCCATTTTGAAGGTATTCCCTGATAGGTGACATCCATCCTGTAGTATGACCATACAGTTCAAGAAATGGGACAAATTTCATTAATTTCCTCTATCCTGATTCGAACATAAGGTGAAATTGCACGACGGTGGGCAATACTGAGGGTTGTCTCATCCCGATTTGGATCTCCCAGAGCTGTGGCTATATTAGCCAATGCATCATCTTGAGCATTTTGTGATCTTGAGACTTAATAAAATGTCGGTTCCAAAGGGAATTATTCCACTAACACTCTGACGTAATCATACAAAGGGATTAGTTCTTCTTTTCTAATGGAATAATCCCCATTGACTTGTTTGATTACCAGGTCTGAATCACCTTTCAACTTTAAGTGATTCACTTATGCTTGAAGTGCTAATTCCAATCCTATGACGAGAGCTTGGTATTCTGCTTCATTATTGGTACCGCCTTCCCATAATAAGAAGGAATAAGGTAACACTACCTTTTCTGGAGAAATGAGCACAATTCCTATGCCAACATTGTTGAATTAAGGATTTTCCATTTTCCTCCCTGTTGGACTTCTGGAAGCACCATCAAAATACATGTCCCATTCCTGAGGACTTTCTTGAATATAGAAGATATCCTCATCAGGGAGTTCAATATCTGAAGATGTGTCTTCCACTAATGGGTGTTCAGCTAGGAAATCAGCCAGAGCTTGGCCCTTTATCTCCTTTTGAGACACATACTGATTGTCGAATTGCTGCAAAATAACTGCCCACCTTGCTAGATGTCCTGTAAGCATAGGACGACTTAGGATAAATTTGAGCGGGTTATTGTGAGATACCAATTGGACATCGTGATGTTGCAGGTAGTGTCTCAACTTCTGAACTGCAAAGATTAATTCCAGGCAGCACTTCTTAATACTTGAATACCGGGTTTCTGCTTCAAGCATAGTTCGACTGAGATAGTAGAGGCTGTTTTCATTCCCATCATCATTCTTTTCAGCAAGAAAGGAACCCAATGATCGCTCTACAGCTGTCACGTAGAGGATAAGTGGTCTTCCTTCAACATGTGTCATGAGTACCGGTGGGCTCAAGAGGTATTTCATGAGAATATCGAATTCTTCTTGACATTCTTCAGTCCATTGGTAAGTGACTCCCTTCTTCATCAATTTGGTGAAGGGTAATCTTTTTTATGCTAAATTGGCGATGAAATGCCGAATATAGGCTAAGTGTCCTTGAAGTCCTCTTAATTATTTCAAATTTTGAGGAGGTGACATATCAAGGATTTACTTGGTCTTCTCAGGATCGACTTCAATACCACTATGGCATACAAAAAAGCTGAGAAATTTTCCTGAGGTTACCCCAAAAGAAAATTTTAAGGGGTTTATCGTCAAATTATGTTGTCGAAGCTTGAAGAATATGACTTCCAAATCAGCCAAGTGATTAGAATGTTGTTTTGATTTAACTACCAAATCGTCTACATAGAATTCAACAATCTTACCTAAGAATGATTTGAAGATACGATGCATGCCACGCTGGTAAGTTGCAACTGCATTCTTTAAACCAAAGGGCATTACCCGGTAGAAAAACACACCCTGAGGAGCTCTGAAGGCTGTAGATTCCTCGTCTTCTGGGGCCATTTGGATCTGATTATATCCAGAATATCCATCCATGAAGGAAAGTGCTTCATAGCCAGCTTTTTCATCAATTAGAAGTTCTGTAATCAGAACTGGGAAATCATCCTTAAGTCAATGCCGATTAAGATCTCTGAAATCGAGGCAAACTCTAATTTGTCCATTCATCTTCTTTAAAGGGAAAATATTATCCAACCACTTGGGATAGTGATCTTCTCTGATGAAGTTAGCTTTGATAAGCTTTTCCTCTTCAGCTTCAATTTCAGAAGCATAAGTTGGGTGTGTTCTTCCCGCGGCTTGCTTAAATCTTCGATGTTCTTCTAGTAAACCCAAATGATGAGTAGAAACATCAGGATCAAGCCCGGGAATTTCTGTATAGTTACAAGAAAAAATATATCTATTTCTCTTCAGAGAAGAAATATACATCTCTTTCTCTTCAAGGGTCATGGCCACACTGATTAAAGTGTGGTGTGGATCTTCCTTTGTACCTAGATTTATTTCTCTGAGTTCATCCACAGTGGTAGAGATACCCTCTTCAAATGCTGGAGGAGAATCTCTGAGATCTTCCTCTTCTACATCATCATGTTTTATTTCTTTCGTTTCTACTTGCATAGTAGATGATAAAGTAGAATTCTCATGATCTGAAGAGATGTCAAAATTTGCATATTTTGAAGAAGAAGCTTCCATTTCCAACCTGATTGATGATGAAGGGTCTTCTTTGGGTAATAAATAGGAGATGTTGGATTGAGAATCGACATCATTGTTCACCTCTGATGTTTCTATAACTTCTTCTAGCCTAATTGGTGAAGCATAGACTTGTTGGATTTCAGCAGATGAAATGAAGACATCACCATTTGTGATTTCTCCACTTCTTGGTAGATTACCAATTTCACCCATGTTGTCTGGCTCGATTTCCGTAATTGACATTATGGATCTTTCCATAAGAGTATTTTGATTTGGGTCTATCTTTTCAATTTGACTGATAGGAAACACATAATCTGTACTAACATGTGTAAATGGATTTACTAGAATGTTTTCCAAACCATATGGAGAATTAACTTTGGTAATATCCTTTGTTATGGATTTCTCCCTTTTCTTCATATGATAGAATTCTGCCTCAATGTATTGAGACTCACATGTCTTGAACATGGACTTATCACCATACAACATCCCAACTTGACCATCGAATCAATATTTGATACATTGATGGTATGAAGAAGTGATAACCGCATGTTTATGTAACCAGGGTCTTCCTAGCAAAATGTTGAAGGCTGAGTCTTGATCAACAACTATGCAATCTGAATTGGATACAAGATCTCCAAACTGAGATCTGAGTGTAACTTTACCAAGTGGTTCTTGTTAATTTTTATCATATCCCTATAGCATCATGGTGGAGGGAGATAAATAAGATTCCGTGAGGCCCAATCGACGAAGTGTACGAATGGGTATGAGGTTGAATCTTGAACCATTGTCAATGAAAACTCTTCGAACATCCACGCCATTGACTTTTCCAGACAAGTACAATGGTCTAATATGTCCATGCACAACATCATCTTCATATTCATCAGTAAAGGATATTATTGTAAAGACCCGTAAAATTCAAGGGAAATTTTTTCTTAATTTTCTTTAGAATTTTTCAAGAGCGCGGTTTCAGACGGCACCTGATTCCGAGGCCCGGAGTGCCCGGAATTAATTTCCGAAGTTTGGCTTGGGTACGTTCAGTGAACGAACGAGCGGGATTTCCTAACTTTTGATCCGCTGCTCGGAATTGAAATCCGAGGGCACGGATGAACTCGCAGCGCCGATATTCGCTTAAAGAGACCTTTTCGGGAGTTGCGTTTGTTGCGAGTTGAAAGTTAGCTTTGGGGGTTTTCAGTTGAGTTAAATAAAATTTGTGTAAGACAAATTTTATTTTAACTTTTTAATAACCTACCAAAGGTGGTTGGAAGTGGGACCCACACCCACTTAACCTCCCTTGGGAGGATTAAGTGTGGTGGGGCCCACACGAACCCCTAGACTTTTCAAATTTCCCTAACCCCTCTAAACTCCCCTCTCTCCCTTTTAATGGCTTGACAAGTTAACTTCTATTTAATTATACAATTCATGTATATTAAATAAGTGAGTTAATTTTGGAGTTATCCATTTTGAATTTCAAACCTTTGAAATTCTAATGTGTTATGTGATAATAAAATAAGAAGTTGTCTTATTTTATTTTGGGTTGATCGTTTGTCTTCTTGAGAGGTGGAGAGCTCCTCTTCTACTTCTTCAAACTCAACGAAGAACGCGAAGAACGTCGTTCTTCAACGAAGAACTTCTCCGCCGAAGAACACGATCCATCTGCGACGCCGTATCCGCGACGCGACGTACTTCTTCTGCGTCATCTCTTCCGCGACGGTTTTCCGCGACGAACGCCTTCGATAACGACTCTTCCTCCGACGTCAAAGGAATCGACACCGATATTCCACGACTACGTCAACGTGCGACTATCGAGGTAGAGGTTCTTGAGTTCGTTGTTCTCTTTATAATTTGACTTTCCTCAAGACTTGACGTAGAACGCTCAAGTTTCCGACGAAGAACGCCGCTCCGCTCTTCTTCGTCTTCGGTGTCAACGAGAGAGAACACCGCATCTTCCTCGGACAACCTTCGTCGGCGTACAAGGATTCTCCAACGACGTGCCTCTTCGGACGCGCCTCTTCGTCGTTGAATTTGACGAACGACGACCGCGTCGCCCGACCTCCGCGACGTCGTCTTCCGCGGAACGTAGAACGATCTTCGAACCTTATACTAAGGTAGGGGTTGTTGTTTTATTCTTTATTTATTCCATTTCTTGAACATGGATCTCGCATGTCTAACATGAGACTTTGAATGTTTAAGTTGAGTTATTTGCTTAACGTGAGGGGGCCGGACCGCATGAACACGGCCGAACCCCCTCCATCGTTCATGTTTATTTTGCGGAAGAAAGCAAGTGGCGTGGTGCCGTCGCACCACACATATGAGCGTGCTTTTAATTTACGCGGCGCCGTCGCGCTACGTCAAGAAAAATCTTCAAGAACGCGACGCCGTCGCGCCGCGTTGAAATGAATGTCAAAGCACGGAGAAGGGGCGCGGTGTCGTCGCACCGCGCCGGATGACGAACGCCGCGGCCGGTTCCGGGCCGCGGCGGGACGAGAAGACCGCAGCCGGTTCCGGGCCGCGGCGGGACGAGGAGACCGCGGCCGGTTCCGGGCCGCGGCGGAAGAGAAGGCCGGCGGCCGGGCCGCCGGCGTCGGGAGTCGAAGGCGGGACCGGAATTTCCGGTCCCGTTAGTAAAAACCGGTCGGCCAGCTGGCCGGCCGGATGACTGAAAACCGGGGGAATAAATCCCCCGGACCGTTCAGCAAACCCCCCTCTTAATGAGGGGGGCGGTTCATTAAGGAGGGGGGGCAGCAGCCCCCCGGTTTTCCAAATAGCGGGCCCCCTGGAAGGGGGGGCCGTTTGTCAAAATCGGCGCGGCAAAGCCGCGCCGCCATCCCAAAAGCGGGGGCAATCAAGCCCCCCGCGTGCGGCTCCCCGTGCGGCGCTAGCACCCGCCGCCGCGGCCCGCCGCCGCCCCGGGGGGGGGGGGGGGGGTCGGGCCGGGTCGGCCCGGACCCGGACCCCCCCGTTTCGAACCAGATTTGGTTTTTGGCTCATAACTTGAGCCTCGGACCTCCGAACGACGAACCGTCTGCGGCAACGCGATCCTTGGATCGAGACGGTCGTTTCGGTATATCGCACTCAAGGTTTCGGTTTACTTTGAGTTTGGCCGGGTTGGTTCGTTCACGAAACCAACCGGGCCTTCGGAGCGGAAACGCTCATATCTTGAGCAACGAACGTCCGATTGACGTGCCGTCAGTCGCGTTGCGTTTCTCTTAATGAGACGGATCTTTTGGCATACTCCGCCCGAGGTTTGGACGCAGGTGGAGTACGGTCGGGTTGGTTTTTCCTTAAAAACCAACCGGGCCCCGGAGACGAAAATGCCAATAACTCACAGACTGGGCGTCCGATTGACGCGCCGTCTGTTTCGTTGACTTCCTCTTGATGAGACGGAACTTTTGACATACTCCGCCCGAGTTTTGGATACAGTCGGAGTATGGCCGGGTTGGATTGTACCCGAAATCCAACCGGGCCCCTGGAACGGAAAAGCTGATATCTTTCAGACAGGACGTCCGCTTGACGAACCGTCAGCGGCATTGGTGGTTACGTTGAGTAACGGTCCCTTTGAGTTTACCCTATGGGAGTTCGGGGTACAGTTGAGATACGGCCGGGATTGGTTTCGCTCACGAAACCAACCGGGCCCCTAGGACGAATAGGCTATTAACTCACAGACCGGGCGTCCGATCGACGCGCCGTCTGTTGCGTTGAGACCCCTGTGACGAGACGGACCTTTGAGACACTTCTTCGTGGGACTTTGAGATACTTGGAGTATCGACCTGTAGCTCGTGGAGCGGAACCTCCCAGTGACGAGCATGCGATGTACGGAGACCGTGTAGCTGGCTGAGACCTGACGACTGCTTGACCGACTCGACTTGGAGTGAGTCGACTAGCCCAGTGGACGGAGCACTACTTTCTGAGGTGCAGACCCATGGCGGACGGAGCACTACCTGTGTGACAGTGCAGACCCGCGGTGCTCGTCCGGAGAGTACCTCAGCAGGCTACTAGGGGGTGTGCACTACGGAGTTTGGGTGACATACCTCGGCGGGAAGCACTACTGTGTTTGGGTGGCTGGCCCGCAGTACTCGACAGGAGGAGTACTTCAGCAGTCTTAGGTTAGTGAGCAGTACCTCGGAGTCGTGAGAGGACCACTGTACACTCTAGAGACGGAGCTCTTCAGCAGTTACGGTTTCGATAATGAAAATCATGGTTTGAGCTGAGAATTTGACCTTTGTGTTTCCTCATGACTGAGATGGGTTACTTGATAACTTAGGTATATGTATGGGCATATACCTGGGTAGTGGTTATCCGTTGATCTCATGATTCTTGTGTTTCCTCATGACTGAGATGGGTTACTTGATAACTTAGGTATATGTATGGGCATATACCTAAGTAGAGTTTATCTGTTGTGATCTTCTTGTGGTTATCCTTGTTGGTTTTAGTGAGACCTTGAGGGTCTCGGGGTCCCTACTGAGTATCGTTATACTCACCCCTGCACGGGCTATGCCCGCACCTCGTTGTGTTGGTTGCAGACGACGGCCAGTACTGGCAGAGGCCGAGTGTTCGAGGACTGGACGGTACCTGGAGGTGGACTATACGACGTGGCGGTACCCAGAGGCAGACCACTGGGCGGGACATACTTAGAGCAGACGGCGGGACCCGAGGAGCAGAGGAGCTATCTGTACCCACCCTTCAGGTGGGGTTTCCAGTGGACAGCTCGGCGTAGCTGCTTTACTTTTCAGTTGTTGTTTTCCCTTTCGAGTTGTACTTTACAGTTGGGCTTGTATTTCCGGCCCCTTTTTACTTTCCGCACTTTTAGTTGTACTCTGTTTTTGCTTAGTGTTACTTTCCGCTTGCTTACTCTGTGGTGTTTGTTTACTTTACAAAGGCAATGCCTTCCCTTTTTACTGGGATTTACGCCTTGGTGCTAGTCGCCAGCCCCTGGCCTATGGAAGGCGGGCTTGGGGTAGTCACGGCACGGACCCCGAGGGCGGGTCGTGACAAATTGGTATCAGAGGTGGTCGGTTCTACCGCAGACTCTGATCTTTCTTTCTGTGAAGCAATAGTGTTAAGGGTACCGAGTGTGGTTTTCAGTTCAGGGAGTCCAGTGTTGGTGCGGGCGGCCGACGTATCCATACACCAGGACCCTGACAACTGATTTCCGACTTTGTGCACGAAAACACTGATTGCGTGTGTGTTTTCAAAGGTTTTTTTCCCCTTAAAACAGCTCAAACCAGGTCATCTCACCAGGTATAATCGTTTGATCGTGTTACGTTGTTTCTTTCAGGATGGCCCCACGACGGCAGCCAGTTAGGGTTCCGAGAATCGAACGTGACGACAGCCCACCGAGCGACGAGGCCTCGGTGCAGGGCCCATTGTCAGCAGTGGCACCGGCGGTAGCTCTACCCGCCGAGCCCCCGATGCTTCCAGCAGCAGCCGCTGACGATGCACGACGCTTGAGCGCGCTGCACGAGTTCCAGCGCCAGAGGCCACCCAGGTTCCGGGGAGAGACGGACCCGCAGGCGGCTGAGGTTTGGCTGGAGGCTGTGGTGAGAGTCTTCAGGCTAGTGGGGACGCCGGCAGACTTCATGGTGATCTTTGCTACCAGCCTCCTTCAGGCAGCAGCAGGTAGGTGGTGGAGCCACTTGTTTCAGTTTTGCGATGAGATGAACTTCGCATGGGAAGACTTCGAGACCTTCTTCAGGGTGGAGTTTGTGCCAGTATCTCTACACCCCGAGCGTGTACAGGAGATTCTGCCTTTGCCGCGTGTTTTTCGATCAGAAGCCGAGTCATCTGTGGGCAGTAGACAGATGAAGCAGAGGTCCAGGAGGACCAGACCAGCAGTTGGGCGATCTCGAGTTTTAGGATCGGTGGTGCGGGGCACCCGAGGTGGGGTCAGAGCCAGGCGTGCCAGAAACGGACAATGTTACTCCTGTGGCGGAAAGGGTCACCTGGCACGTGACTGTCCGACTCCTCGATCCGCAGGCTTGGAGGGAGCCACCGAGGTTGAGGCAGCGACAAATGCTGGAGCTCTGGGAGCAGGTGGACAGGGGAGGAACTAGTGGATACGTCCCTTGTACTTCTAGTTCCATGTTGATGTTGCTTTTGTGTAGCGTCTTGTAATATGAGCTGCAATAATAAAAGACGCATCCTTTGTGATGTTTTCATTCCTGTCCTCTTTTGTGATGTTACTAAGAGGTTCCAGTTGACTGTTGACTTGACCCTCACTTGTGAGACATCTACTGGAAGAGACCAGTTACCACACACTGATGCCGACAGTGTGACTCAACCCTTGGAGGCGAGAGTAACGGTTGGATCTCTTAGTAGTAGCGTCGAGGCCTTACGACGTCATCCTTGGTATGGATTAGTATCATCCATGTTAGGATTGACTGTTTTAGGCAAAGATGTGGTTCATCCAGGGGATGAGACCAGGTTTCTCTTATCGGCAAAGAAGAAATCTCGCAGCTCTTATGGGACCAGAGATGGTCCGGGCCACGTCAGAAGAGGTCCATGTCATCCAGGAACGGATGAGGACAACACAGAGCCGGCAGAAGTCATATGCTGACAGGAGGCGGAGGCCACTGGAGTTCGAGGATGGCGACCACGTCTTCTTGCGGGTCTCACCTCGACGTGGTATTCGGAGATTTGGCCGAGGCGGCAAGTTATCTACGCGCTTCATCGGACCCTTCCAGGTCCTCAGCAGGGTTGGTGAGGTGGCTTATCGCCTGGCTCTACCACCTCAGTTGCACCGGGTGCACGACGTCTTCCACGTGTCACAACTGAGGAGATACGTGCACGACCCGACGCACATCCTTGACGATGGGGCGACTTTTACGGAGGTCCCGGTGGAGATAGAGGATCGACAGGAGCGGGTCCTTCATGGGCGATCGATTCCTCTTGTGCGCAACAGATGGCGGCACGGGAATCTCCAGGAGAGCACATGGGAGCGGAAGGCTCAGATGCGTGCTCAGTACCCTCTTTTGTTTCCCTAGTTTTGTTGTATCTTTACGGGGACGTAAAGCCCTGAGGTGGGAGTAATGTAAAGACCCGTAAAATTCAAGGGAAATTTTTTCTTAATTTTCTTTAGAATTTTTCAAGAGCGCGGTTTCAGACGGCACCTGATTCCGAGGCCCGGAGTGCCCGGAATTAATTTCCGAAGTTTGGCTCGGGTACGTTCAGTGAACGAACGAGCGGGATTTCCTAACTTTTGATCCGCTGCTCGGAATTGAAATCCGAGGGCACCGATGAACTCGCAGTGCCGATATTCGCTTAAAGAGACCTTTTCGGGAGTTGCGTTTGTTGCGAGTTGAAAGTTAGCTTTGGGGGTTTTCAGTTGAGTTAAATAAAATTTGTGTAAGACAAATTTTATTTTAACTTTTTAAAAACCTACCAAAGGTGGTTGGAAGTGGGACCCACACCCACTTAACCTCCCTTGGGAGGATTAAGTGTGGTGGGGCCCACACGAACCCCTAGACTTTTCAAATTTCCCTAACCCCTCTAAACTCCCCTCTCTCCCTTTTAATGGCTTGACAAGTTAACTTCTATTTAATTATACAATTCATGTATATTAAATAAGTGAGTTAATTTTGGAGTTATCCATTTTGAATTTCAAACCTTTGAAATTCTAATGTGTTATGTGATAATAAAATAAGAAGTTGTCTTATTTTATTTTGGGTTGATCGTTTGTCTTCTTGAGAGGTGGAGAGCTCCTCTTCTACTTCTTCAAACTCAACGAAGAACGCGAAGAACGTCGTTCTTCAACGAAGAACTTCTCCGCCGAAGAACACGATCCATCCGCGACGCCGTATCCGCGACGCGACGTACTTCTTCTGCGTCATCTCTTCCGCGACGGTTTTCCGCGACGAACGCCTTCGATAACGACTCTTCCTCCGACGTCAAAGGAATCGACACCGATATTCCACGACTACGTCAACGTGCGACTATCGAGGTAGAGGTTCTTGAGTTCGTTGTTCTCTTTATAATTTGACTTTCCTCAAGACTTGACGTAGAACGCTCAAGTTTCCGACGAAGAACGCCGCTCCGCTCTTCTTCGTCTTCGGTGTCAACGAGAGAGAACACCGCATCTTCCTCGGACAACCTTCGTCGGCGTACAAGGATTCTCCAACGACGTGCCTCTTCGGACGTGCCTCTTCGTCGTTGAATTTGACGAACGACGACCGCGTCGCCCGACCTCCGCGACGTCGTCTTCCGCGGAACGTAGAACGATCTTCGAACCTTATACTAAGGTAGGGGTTGTTGTTTTATTCGTTATTTATTCCATTTATTGAACATGGATCTCGCATGTCTAACATGAGACATTGAATGTTTAAGTTGAGTTATTTGCTTAACGTGAGGGGGCCGGACCGCATGAACACGGCCGAACCCCCTCCATCGTTCATGTTTATTTTGCGGAAGAAAGCAAGTGGCGTGGTGCCGTCGCACCACACAGATGAGCGTGCTTTTAATTTACGCGGCGCCGTCGCGCTACGTCAAGAAAAATCTTCAAGAACGCGACGCCGTCGCGCCGCGTTGAAATGAATGTCAAAGCATGGCGAAGGGGCGCGGTGCCGTCGCACCGCGCCGGATGACGAACGTCGCGGCTGGTTCCGGGCCGCGGCGGGACGAGACGACCGCGGCCGGTTCCGGGCCGCGGCGGGACGAGGAGACCGCGGCCGGTTCCGGGCCGCGGCGGAAGAGAAGGCCGGCGGCCGGGCCGCCGGCGTCGGGAGTCGAAGGCGGGACCGGAATTTCCGGTCCCGTTAGTAAAAACCGGCCGGCCAGCTGGCCGGCCGGATGACTGAAAACCGGGGGAATAAATCCCCCGGACCGTTCAGCAAACCCCCCTCTTAATGAGGGGGGCGGTTCATTAAGGAGGGGGGGCAGCAGCCCCCCGGTTTTCCAAATAGCGGGCCCCCTGGAAGGGGGGGCCGTTTGTCAAAATCGGCGCGGCAAAGCCGCGCCGCCATCCCAAAAGCGGGGGCAATCAAGCCCCCCGCATGCGGCTCCCCGTGCGGCGCTAGCACCAGCCGCCGCGGCCCGCCGCCGTCGCCGCCACCGCGGCCCGCCGCCGCCGCGGCCCGCCGCCGCCGCCCCGGGGGGGGGGGGGGGGGGTCGGGCCGGGTCGGCCCGGACCCGGACCCCCCCGTTTCGAACCAGATTTGGTTTTTGGCTCATAACTTGAGCCTCAGACCTCCGAACGACGAACCGTCTGCGGCAACGCGATCCTTGGATCGAGACGGTCGTTTCGGTATATCGCACTCAAGGTTTCGGTTTACTTTGAGTTTGGCCGGGTTGGTTCGTTCACGAAACCAACCGGGCCTTCGGAGCGGAAACACTCATATCTTGAGCCACGAACGTCCGATTGACGCGCCGTCAGTCGCGTTGCGTTTCTCTTAATGAGACGGATCTTTTGGCATACTCCGCCCGAGGTTTGGACGCAGGTGGAGTACGGTCGGGTTGGTTTTTCCTTAAAAACCAACCGGGCCCCGGAGACGAAAATGCCAATAACTCACAGACTGAGCGTCCGATTGACGCGCCGTCTGTTTCGTTGACTTCCTCTTGATGAGAAGGAACTTTTGACATACTCCGCCCGAGTTTTGGATACAGTCGGAGTATGGCCGGGTTGGATTGTACCCGAAATCCAACCGGGCCCCTGGAACGGAAAAGATGATATCTTTCAGACAGGACGTCAGCTTGACGAACCGTCAGCGGCGTTGGTGGTTACGTTGAGTAACGGTCCCTTTGAGTTTACCCTATGGGAGTTCGGGGTACAGTTGAGATACGGCCGGGATTGGTTTCGCTCACGAAACCAACCGGGCCCCTGGGACGAATAGGCTATTAACTCACAGACCGGGCGTCCGATCGACGCGCCGTCTGTTGCGTTGAGACCCCTGTGACGAGACGGACCTTTGAGACACTTCTTCGTGGGACTTTGAGATACTTGGAGTATCGACCTGTAGCTCGTGGAGCGGACCCTCGCAGTGACGAGCATGCGATGTACGGAGACCGTGTAGCTGGCTGAGACCTGACGACTGCTTGACCGACTCGACTTGGAGTGAGTCGACTAGCCCAGTGGACGGAGCACTACTTTCTGAGGTGCAGACCCATGGCGGACGGAGCACTACCTGTGTGACAGTGCAGACCCGCGGTGCTCGTCCGGAGAGTACCTCAGCAGGCTACTAGGGGGTGTGCACTACGGAGTTTGGGTGACATACCTCGGCGGGAAGCACTTCTGTGTTTGGGTGGCTGGCCCGCAGTACTCGACAGGAGGAGTACTTCAGCAGTCTTAGGTTAGTGAGCAGTACCTCGGAGTCGTGACAGGACCACTGTACACTCTAGAGACGGAGCTCTTCAGCAGTTACGGTTTCGATAATGAAAATCCTGGTTTGAGCTGAGACTTTGACCTTTGTGTTTCCTCATGACTGATATGGGTTACTTGATAACTTAGGTATATGTATGGGCATATACCTGGGTAGTGGTTATCCGTTGATCTCATGATTCTTGTGTTTCCTCATGACTGAGATGGGTTACTTGATAACTTAGGTATATGTATGGGCATATACCTAAGTAGAGTTTATCTGTTGTGATCTTCTTGTGGTTACCCTTGTTGGTTTTAGTGAGACCTTGAGGGTCTCGGGGTCCCTACTGAGTATCGTTATACTCACCCCTGCACGGGCTATGCCCGCACCTCGTTGTGTTGGTTGCAGACGACGGCCAGTACTGGCAGAGGCCGAGTGTTCGAGGACTGGACGGTACCTGGAGGTGGACTATACGACGTGGCGGTACCCAGAGGCAGACCACTGGGCGGGACATACTTGGAGCAGACGGCGGGACCCGAGGAGCAGAGGAGCTATCTGTACCCACCCTTCAGGTGGGGTTTCCAGTGGACAGCTCGGCGTAGCTGCTTTACTTTTCAGTTGCTGTTTTCCCTTTCGAGTTGTACTTTACAGTTGGGCTTGTATTTCCGGCCCCTTTTTACTTTCCGCACTTTTAGTTGTACTCTGTTTTTGCTTAGTGTTACTTTCTGCTTGCTTACTCTGTGGTGTTTGTTTACTTTACAAAGGCAATGCCTTCCCTTTTTACTGGGATTTACGCCTTGGTGCTAGTCGCCAGCCCCTGGCCTATGGAAGGCGGGCTTGGGGTAGTCACGGCACGGACCCCGAGGGCGGGTCGTGACAATTATTGCATGGAATTCTGCAGGATTATTCTCTATGTGATAGACTTCACCTGCAGTAATTTTAGTTTCAAAATCTTGAGGACTTGAAAAAGCCTTGATGAGTGCTTCCCGAAGATCTTTTGACAGATTGAAAGCATCCAGAATTGATGACATGGATGGTACATGGGCCAAGTGTTTCAATATATCATACATTTGATCCAGAGGTCTACGTTTCCCAGTAGGAATATGTGGTTTAGCAGGTACCTTGGAATCAGATGCTTTAAAAGTTGATGCATCTTGTATTGGGATAGGAGTTCGAAATATTCCTGGTTTTGGAAGATTAGACAGAATAGATCCATTTACGTGCTGAGAGGAAGAAGATGGAACCTTCAACCGGTCTTCCAAAATAACTGTTCCATGACTGAATTTTCTATTGATAGAATAACTTGCTTGTTCTTGCTGAGCTCGCTGAAGGGCTCTACCATGAGTTTCTGTTGCGTACACAGTTCTAGCAGGGGTAGAATTGGAATAGTGGCTTCTGAAAGATCCACGTCTTCCATTGTATCCTGAGCCCCTAAAACTTCCCCTGATTCCTCTTTTTGATACAGGGAATTCAGGCTCATTAAAATTGAAACTGCGACTGGCATATGGATCTGTTAATTGAATCATATTAACAGAACTGAGGATTAACTCTTCGTCTGATGAAGACTATGCCGGATTATCCTGTTTAGGCTGTGCCGTTTGGTGGGGCGGTGCCTGTGGCTTTGAAGTATATGGAATGAAGTACGCCAAATTCAAAGACAACTTAGGCTTTGACACATACTCATCATCTTCTGATTCTTTTTCTTTCTTTGAATCATGTCATTTCTTTGAGGACATTCCCTCTGAAGAAGAGGGTTTTTCCGCCACATTCATGGCAGAAGACACAACTGGATTCCTTAATTGTGTTCTCAAAATATCATGAGTTTGTTTGATTGTATTTCTGACCATCCAATCATCATACTTCTGTGCATTTTTTCTTTTTACTTTTTGCCATTCACCTTCCTCCTCTGGAACTGTAGCAGTGACAAATGCTACCTGGGCTGAGGAGCCTTTCAATGTGACCTGTCCCGAGTCGACCATCTTTTGCAGGAGTTATTTGAAGACAAAACACTCCTGGATGGGATGCCCCAACATTTGATGAAAAGGGTAATAATTAGGACGGTCTTTATCTCCATTCTTATTTGGACTCTTGGGTATTGGAAATTGAACCAAATTGTTTTCCAGAGCTGATATGAAATAACCAGGAACTTTTTCATTTCGGAAAGAGTATGTTTTTCTCTTCAAATCCTCAAATTGTTTTCCTCTTTGATCTCTTTGATAATCTAGATGAAAAAGAACTTTGTTGTTGGCGTTCAGAAGGTGGAGCCCTTCGCGAAGATGAAGGTTTTGAGGTAGAAATAGGTACAGGTTCTTGTTTAAGAATAACTGTAGCAGTTTCTGCTTTACCCATTCTCTTTCCTGGAGCCGATGGAATTACACGAGATTTAGCCTTAGCCTATATAAAGGAATCTTCAATCTGCTATGTGATTGAAGTAAGGTCTTGAAACCCTCCAGTGTATTTCACAGGGATTAATGGCGTGCGTAATTTGTTACACAGATTTTCCACACAGATTGGCAACAATTATTTTTGAGGGAGTGCTAAAATCAAGGAATATGTTAATCCCTTCCAGCGAGCTATGAAATCAGAGACTCTTTCATTCTCCCTTTGTTTACAATTTTTAAGATCGAAAACTGTTGTCTTTGGAAAATTTGAGCTGAACTGAAGGATGAATTTTTGGCATAGATCCTCCCATCCGATAATTGACTGGGATTGCAAGCTTGTATACCAAACAAAAGCTACTCCTTGCAAGGTTCACATGAAGCATCTGAGTTTTACTGCTTCTTGCTGCTCTGGAGTTCCCATCATAGGATTGCAACAAGACATGTAATGCGTCAAATGTTGTTCAGGATCACCTGATCCATTGAAAATAGGGAATACAGGGTTCCCAAAACTGGATGGAGCAGAAATTGAATCTACCCATTCAGGGTAAACTTTCTTTTCTGGTTGAACATGCGCACGCTTCCCTTCCATAGTTTCTAACCGAGATGTTAATGACACAATAATAGTTATTAACTTTTGAGAAACATACAGTTGAACTTGGACTTCGGTAGGTGCAATGTACGGAGCTTGGACATATGTGTTGATTGGTGCTGCAGCTGATGGTAGTACTGCCAACTATTGTTGCACATGACCCATATGATTAGTCCTGTGAGGGTGTACTAATAGAGGATGATATTATTGATCCATCTCAGTAGCTGCAACAAATTGATTTTGCTGACTGACTCCAGCATACTTAAGAAGAAGACTACTTTGAAGTAATTTTGCATTCTACCTTTTTTAATTCTTTCATTTCTTCATCCTGTTGTGCAAACCTCTGCTCTAGTGAGAGCTATTTACCTTCTCCAGAGGAAGGATATGTAACCTGGTTCTTTCCCTTCCCTTTGTTGGATCCTTTTAGGAGAGGGGGAAGTGGGTTACTTGAAGGATTACCTATGTTCTGAGTAATCTTTTGACTTTGTGTACGCACACCTTCTTCATTTGTGTCGGTGCGTACATCTTCTCGAGCAGGAACCTCTTCATCTGAGTCCCATGAGTGAGCCTCATCTGGTGGATCAGCAACAACGACATTGATGACAATTATTGATGCATAACTCATTGCATCCCTTCTATCAGCATTTATGTGATGTTGGTTTCTTCCATGTCTTTGATGAGACATTTCTTTTGGTTGATTCAATCCCTCAAGAACTTCTTGATGAACCGTAATTTGGAGGGAATCTCTTGATAATTTGGCTCTTTGTTCCTATTGAGGTTTCTTCCCTAATCGAGAAAAGAACGACTTTCTCTTAGGAGGGGATTGATGATTTGAAAAAGTCCCTAGTCCAGTGGACTGGGGTTGTTCATACTGTTCTCGCTCAACTCCCCGAATTCTTCTTGTTGATTCCGAGGGTTGGTTTAAAAGAGTCCCCAGTCTGGCGAGCTGGGGTGGTTCTTGACATGCTATGTCTGAGACTTTCTTGAAAGTCCTCCTGATCTTGCGAACCTTAGTCCAGAAATTAGCTGGATGCATTAATCTATATCCGCTTTTATCACTCGGTTCAAAAGACTGTTGCATGATTTCCAACACTTCTGTCATTTGGTGACGTGCTTTCTCCAAACGAGAGGCCTGTTCAATATTCTCGTTTCCTTGATGCAAGAGTAATTCAACAACTTTTTCTCTGTATTCTTGATTTTGAGACGAACTAGTTGAAGCCTGTTCTTGGGAAAGCTTTTGATTACAAACAAAGACCATTGGATGTGGCCGGCTATGGGCAATAACATTGCATGAGACCATTTTCGGTAGGCTTTTCTGACTGGAGAGCTCCATGAAATGCAATGCTCCATGAACACCCCATCCTATGACATGAATACCAGATGGGGCATTGGAAAATAACTGATACAATCTTGTTAGTGCGCCAAAGAATGAACGTTGAAGGGATCTCTGCTGCTTTTCAGCCTTCGGATATCGAGAGACTGATAGAGATGCCAAATCAATCTGATGTTGTAACCCTTCTATTATCATAAGATGATTTTCATATTCATCATTAGATAATACTTTCTTTTTCAACAGACAAAGAGTTTTCTATATGTTGAGACGAATATCATGAATTTCATCTTCCGTCAACATTTCTGGAATATTATACTGAGAGTTAGCCAGAGGCCAAAACATGACTGGAACTTCACCTTTTTCCAGTTGTTTTCTCATATTCAGCATTTCCTCTTTATCATTTGATGAATATTCTTCTACCTGATTTGACCAGAGTTGGTGTTTCATTATTGCTTCATTTGATTCAACAGGATTGGTAGAGAAATCGGTGATCAAACAAGAAGATGCATGACTTAGGGGTGGTTCAGAGAATGACCTACACCCTGGGCTATCTTCTGATTGAGAAAGTATTTCACCTGCTAGCGATGATGCTTCAGACATGACTGGTTTCGCATTTGCAAGTTCCTCAAGATAATAGGGCTTTCTCATCACTACATTGTCCACTGGAGCATTTTCCAGGCAATGTGCATCACTACGGCGGAGAGGACTTTCGTAGTGAAATTCATCATCATTGGGAGGACCACCATAATGGGTTACAACAAAATATGAGATCTCTTTCTCCTTGGTCTTCTGACCACACAGAGGGTTCCTGTGGCTCTCATTTGAAGATGAAACTTTGAGATCGACCGAATTGTCATGAAGCAAGCCTTAATGAGGAAGTGTCTATTGATGACCTTCGTAATTAATGTTCCCATTATTGGGAACGGAGTGAGTAGAATCTTGAATTCCAACAGATAATTGTCTGAGGGCCTCAAGAACTCCAGCATCAAGCAAGGCTTTGTTACAGATTGGATCTTGATCTCCTGACTATGTTGGCCGGGTCTTTTTCTTAGATGCCTTCTAACTCGCCGTGGAAACCACTTGTTGACGAAAGTGGCCTCTATGAGCAGGTTTATGTTCCTAATCAGGAAAGATGGTCAGGTTAGGCTGACGATCTCCTCTCAAATCAGGTGTGTGTGCCTGACTTGTTCGTCCGTATGATATGGCGGAGTATGCCCCATAACCCTCTTGGACTAGAACAGATGTGTGTGACTGTTCCGGAGTGAATTGTTGATGTATCACTACACTGGTATGGATATATTTATGTGTCATTCCCTAAGATGCCGTTGAAGTTGTTATAATATCCTAGTAGGCATCCAGAATATGAACAAGGATTTTCTTCTACTCATTCACCATTGATAGAATATGCTTGGTGACTTTAGCTGTCAGAATGGGAATATACGTCCATTCCAGGCTTGGAGTAGGTGTATGTGCCTGCTCCTGTCCTCCTTTTCCTGTCAGTGAATCCTAACAATACTCAAGTGTGGGGCCAGAGAGTTGAGTCTGCCTCCTATTTGTTGTCGGGGCTTTCTGACTATCTTCTCCAAATGCTACCAACCGAGACTTTTGGTAGGCTTGATTAATACTAGCAGGTGTATGTGACTGCTGATTGCACTTTGCCAAATGTGGTTGACGAGATCCATCATATGTAGTCAGACGAGCCTGCTGACTAGATGATGATGTATAAATAGGTGTATGTTCCTGCCTATAGTACTCCGCCGGAATTTCCAGGTGGGATTGGCGTGATGCTGCCAGACGAGTCAGCTGGATAGCGGAATTAAAGCGGGCATGTGTATGTTCCTTCTCATTGCTTGCCACCAAGTAAGGCTGATGGATTTCTCCAGAGATGGCAGAGATGAGAACCTGCTCACTGTTGACCGGATTCCGCCTCTGGTGGTTCGTCTTTCTTGCTCGGGTTCGAGAAACCTGAGCCGAACACCTGCAGTCGGTACCCTCATCATGTTGAGGGCGCACTGCCGCACGAGTCTGGCGACGATTGTTGGTGGGAGCCCACAAGAAGGGCTCCTGTCTGTTTGAATTAAGGTCATGAGGGACCTGCTCATTCACCACCCCAGAATAAGGGAGTGAATGGTGATTGCGTTACGGGGATAACGACCCGAAACGATTAGAGACGGTAGTCAGCACACCCTGCCTCTTGATCACTGGTCGTCGTTGTCCGGACGACGGATGTGAGTTATTTACTTGGAGGGCTTGTCGGGCGGCCTCCAGAGTTGGGATGTTACCGTGTTTATGGTACTCCTTAACCAGTGCATTTGATACCCAGTGTTGAAGACGCCGAGTAGGTGATATCATCCTAAGAGCGGACGACGATCCAGCAGGAGTAGCAGTAGTGGCATTTGCAGCAGCAGTATTCACAGGTGTGAATTTGAGAGTAGCCATTTAGAAATGCAGAATATCATGGAAAAAAAGTTCATGTTTGATGTAACAGACGTAATCAAGATAAATTCAGCCACTACATCTTTTGGATAAGAAAATATGTCAATGATTGTTTTTTTTGGCCCTGTCATTGAGTTTTAAATAGGGGCCTAACAAATGGGTAAAATATTATTTTAACATGGTTAAGGATTCACGTCGGGTTCACCATTTTTGTTTCCCTCAGAATCCGGGGATGACCGCCTTGATGAGAGGTTCAAACGTTCTGATCGGTTTCTAATAGGTTTGTTCGTAGAACCGGAAACATCCAATGATTCCACATACATTCGGGCCTACTTTCCAAAGGTAGGTGCTCATTAGTTTGTGGACTGATGAGGTTTAGGAATTAGCATTGGTCGAGACGATGGGAGGTCAGACTCATCACACCTTTTAGAGGGGAATTATTGCCTACTCTGGGACTCTCTTTATAGATTTAAGTTATGGTCGTGAATCCTTATTACATTACCATGTATAAAATGAGATTTCCTTCCGATCTAACAATCAAGGATTAAATATGTAGGAAATTTAGAGAATCTTTTGTATGTATTCGAGGTTCTTCATCGATAGAGAATCATTTGTATTTGTTAGAGATTCTTGGTCAATGGTACCCTTCGACACATTTATACAGAAGTCTCTTGGTCATTATGATGAACATGCTGGTTTTAAAGCCACTCAGGGGGGAACTTGAATTTTATTGTCTTTCATAAGGACATGGATTATTTTAGAGTTGGGATCGAACCCGTAGGCGGGATACCAACGTATCCTTTGTTTAGAAAAGGAATTAGAACCCACGTAGTTCGAGTAAGGGAGTATTATGTTTATGATTGATGGATCAAAGAAGGATGTCACAATTACTTTTACACTCTAAGCTCACGTGAGTCATGCTCGGAGTGAGAAACAAGAATTATTGGTAAAAATTAGACAATTGTGCCATTAAAGATGCAATAATAAGAAATAATGTGGGGATTATGTATGTATGACTGCCCAGATAAATGACGGTTAGTTTTTACTTTAGGGGAGAAATCCAGGAACAAGGTCCATAAAGGTATATGTGCTTCATGGAGATTTTGAATACTCTAGCTTGGGGAATACTCCTGAAAAGGAGGCCCAAATTAGGAGAAGACTTATGATTGGGTTTTACTCCTAAAAAAGGAATCCCAGATCAAAGGTAAATTAGGACTGGTTAAGAGAAATTACGACTGGGGAATACTCTTGAAAAAGAGGCCCAGGTCAAGGATTAAGGTTTGGGGCTTACTCCTGGGGAGGATGCCCAAATTAGGAGACGAGGGATTACTCCTAAGGAGGATGCCCAGATTTGGGAATTTTAAGAATTGGGGTTTACTCCTATGTAATATTCCCAAGCTTGAGACTGGGGCTTACTCCTGAAAAGGAAGCCCAGGTTAGGGGATCTCAGGCTTACTCCTAAGAGGATGCCCAAAAATTAAGGGACTTGGGGCTTACTCCTAAAGAGGATGCCCATATTAGAGGACTTTTGACTGGGGATTATTCCTAAAAAGGAGACCCCAGTTAAGGATTATATCATCTTAAAGGATGAGGTTTAATGAATGAAATCTCAATCTTTAGTGACATAAAGATATGTAAATCACTAGGTTTGGAGAGATATTCAACATAATTCCTTTCAAATAAGGAATTTGAATCAAGAAATCATGCCATAAATGGATTTGGAGAGTGTCTTGGTGACTGAATATTGAATAGGAATGGTGTAATAGCTTAAGAGGGGTGAAATGGGCAAGAAAGGCACCCAAAAAGGTAGGGGCACGCATGTACTGGCAGGCGCGCAGGTACTGCGTTGGCGTGCAAGTTTTGGTCGCGCAGTTATACGCCTGCGCGACACATGATGTACTTGCGCGATGGTTAACCATCAGGGTAATACTTGAGCGACTCTTCATTAACGCCTTTAGAATCCTCTTGAGGTTCTTCTAGAAGAGGGGAGAACAAGATCTATTTAAGGAGTAAGGCGGCGTGCAAGTGTGGCCCTTTTCCCTTATGGGATGTCCAGCCAGGCGCGCAAGTGTTGATGAGTTTCAACATTTAAGCCTTCCTCCCACTCTTTAGATCTTCCGTTCTAGGTAATAAATTACCTTAGAAGTGTTTCAGAAGCATTGAGAAGAGACTAGGGTGCCGGGAGCTGAAATCTGAGTTTCTGGAAAAAATCCTCCCGAAATGGGGGGCCCACAGGTTCTATTTATAGGCAGGATAAGACCCCGGGCGGCTATCACTAAGGTCGCACAAGTCACTTGTGCGACCATAATGCGTATCGCAAGTGGACTTGCGCGACTATGTGGAAACTTGTGCGACTTATGGGAAATCTTCTCTGTGTTCATCCCTTTGTCAATTTTTGATATTTTCTTCAAAGGATGAATCAATTTGTGCTAAGTCATTTCCCTTTTCTGATTTTTTTAGATTCTGTGACGAAAGGAGCATCAACAATACCCCTATATTTTTTGTTAGTACAGGTGATCAGTGACACTAGATTGTGCAGTTGATGCAGCCAGTTGGTTATAAGCATAGGATCATTACCATACTCCAACAGGTGGTTCTAAACCGAGTGTCCAGTGACATATCTAGGGATGATTTATAAATTCCCATAATTACAAACTTATACGTTCCTATTTTCTTTATTGTAACATTGTTTATTCAACTCATCGAACCATTACTCTTCAATATATATTTATTATCTTGTATATTCACTAATTGTCTTTAAAAAATTGGTTGGAATGTCTATTGTTTTATTAATTGTTTTGTAAAGTCAAATAGAATATTATTTTTATTAAAAATATCATCCCATTAAATATTTTGATAAAAATGGAAAACTATATTTCAACATTTCTCATTTTCAAACTAACAATAATGAATTTCACATTATATGTGGGGAATTGATCATGTTTTTTTGTTACTTACTATGAATCTTGGTTCTCCCACATACACTTACTTTTGAGTTTTAGGTTCTCCAGTTTTGGATATCTCTATGAGAATGTGTGGTGATGTGATTGTTGGTGACCCATGTGTTCATCACAATTTATGTTTAGCCACTCAGTTTTATTATATTTCTATTGATTGATATTAGTTTTATTGATCTATTTATTGTTGTTAATTTATTTGTCTTTATTGTGGGACAAATCCTTCCAAACAATTTTCCCTTGATGCCCGACTCTAGTTTCCAAGCCGTGTAGATCGGGAACACTCTTTGGGCGTTGTCATGGGTCGACTTGGTTGAACAATTTAGGTTTGGACAAGATTTTTTCATGGAATATGAATTTTTCATATCAATACTCATGTAGAAACATTCAAAAGAGAGATTAATATTAATTTGTGGCCTGTTTAATTTTTCCACTATCATTGAAACCCATTCATTGATGGAAGATATACGGCCATTTTATCAAATAAAGGTAGTCGAATGATGTATCCATTCATATGGTTTTCACATAACATTATTTTTTTTCTAAATTTTGAGTGATTTCATTAATTATATTAAGTTCTAGTACATTTTATTCATTTTGTTTCATGGAATGGGTTAATAAGAGCAATATGAAAACTTTTGGGAGAAGTGATCTAAGCTATATAATTTGAAAAATTCTATTTAGACACTATTTGATAGAGACACATATCTATGTACTAAGGATTATGAGAATAAAAAGAGGTATTGTTACCATACATCACTTTGAATTGAACATTAATTGATATTTCAAAATTTATGGTGTTATAAAGTTAATTCTATATATATTTTAGTCCATGTAATTCCTAGAAATTTATTGAATTTTTTTCCCTTGTGAATACCATTAAATTTATAATATAAGACAATGTCAATAAATTGTTGTCAGATAATAATGTATCCAATAATATTTTTTTTTACTTTTTCATACCCTTGGATTTTTAGAGTGGAGGGTGATGAGTAATATTATATATTTCTAAATAATAAGAAGGTATATATCCAAATGTGACAAGTCAAAGAAACATTTTCAAAGATATCTCAATGAAAAATCACATTTTCTACCATTCCAAAAAATTTAAAGGTCTCTGATATTCCCTTTTATGGTAGTCTCCTAGTCATTCTCTATAAAGGATATGATTATGTGGATTTGATTATGTCACATTTCAAATAGTATACTTCCATGGTGGTGACATTTGATTCAAATTCATAGGGAATTATGATAGCTAAACAATCACATCTCAATGTTCCATTGAATGATAGAGGGAATATTGAATTGAAAGCCTGGTTGGAGTGAAAAACATTTGTTTCAAGATACAATAATTTTTATCCAATGGCCTGCACTTCCCTACAAATTATTACACCATATTTTGATAATCATGTGTAGTGATGTTCCATGATAGATATTTTCATCCCTGATTAGAATTTAAAGGAATTATATTCATCTATGGGTTTGACTTGGTGTACCTTCCAAAATTTTGATGCTAACATGGTGAACATTTATTTTCCAATCAATCATTCATTTTAATGAGACATTAATGATCCTTATACGACCCAAAAATATATTATTTCTATAAATTGGAACATTTTAGTACATATTTTTGTGTCTCTTTATATAATATGGGTTTATTATGGATGTCACGTGAATATTAATATGAATTTTAAACTTGTTTACCCTAAACCTATTGTTCTCAAAATCACCTTCCTCCCTCTATATGATTATGAGAGGGTATATAAGGGTTATATTTGTCTTCTAAATTATATGAGGGTTATTCTATGTTCATTAAATTGTGTTATAAAAATAAAAATTATTTATATAATTTTGATTTTGTATGATATTTTGGTTCCCATTGAATTTTTTCTTAGAGTAGTCTGCATTACCCAATGATAGAGGCATGACGACTATATGGGTTTGAATTGGATTAAGACTCAACTTGGGATCCTCGACAAAGAATATTTCATTTTATAGATTAGTTTATTGTTCATAGAATACCATCTATTTTAGGGTTCTATTGTTTATGGTGTCCTCTTGGTTGTTGTATAGAATGTCTGAGTTACCATTTGTAGATTCAACTGTGATTGTATATTGTAAAGTGAATTGTTTAATATATTTATATGGACATATTAATTGAAATTATATAAACTTTTATATTTAATTTCATTAAATTCCTCTTCCTCTTATGATGAGATGGAAAAATAGAATTCAATTGTACTGGTGAATTCCCAAATTGACATTCCAAAAATCTACTATCTTATAAATGGTGTATTTAAATACAAAGCACCCATGAATGTTATTCTCCAACATTATAGAGTAAAATAAATAATGTGGTAATCATTGAGATTAAATGTATTTTAAATTATTTTCTCATAGAGGAGACAGAACCATGTGATATTGAACATGTCTAGGTTATAGATATGGTGTTGGAGTTGGATTAAGTGTAAAATTTTCTCTTGTTTTTTGACTATCCTATTTTCTAGATTAGTTGGGACCATCTGAGTACTTTTTTATTATCTAAATGGAATCATCCAATATTTTATCAACTATGTAAACATCAGATAACATTTTTATTAACATTAATTGGATGAGATAGATTTTTTACTCATGTAAATTATTTTTAATTCTGATTCCATGAAACTTATTTAGGGTAAGTGTCATGTTTAGGGAGTAGCACAAACCCGTCCTATTAGAAATGATGTTTGAGAATCTCAATTTATTTTGATACTTGTAATTTCAGATATATATGTCTACTTTATTTCTCACTGATGATATGAACTAATATAGGAATTTTTATTGAGGTCCTCCAACAATCTGACTTACATATCTATAAAACTACTGCACTAAGTTTTTTTTGTCTATTAATGTTTTGAATAATTATTTTAACACAAGTTTTACCAATTGTAATATATTTAAAATCATGATATCACATTGAGATATGAAGGGGTTAAATTAGTGTTCTAGGTCCCCAATTCAGTAGATGTTTTGGAATTCTGGATTCTTGATTTTAGACATCAGAGGAGTCAAATCCCACAATTCCATGTAAGATTTTATTTCACGATTCACTAGTGAATTCCACCCATATTTGGTGTCCATTAGAGCTTTAATATAATGAATAGAATAAATCATATATAATGAAATAGTTTTTTAGCCTTATATCCATGCAATTAATTAAGTTATAACTAGATTTTGTTATCCTCTATGTTCTTATTATCAATAATAGTCATTTATAGACATGGGGTTACTCATCTAACATGGCTTCAGGTACCACCCTAGTAGAGGAAACTCCCATTATTCTCAAACTATAAAATATATGTATACTACCTATATAAAATATTGTTTGATTATATTATTTCCTCCTAAGCTTATTTGTGAAACAACCGCTTCATGTTGAGAATTATTTTTTAAGATGAATAACAATCTTATTCTTGAGAACAATGCTCAATGTAAATGCATCGTTAGAGTACTTCAAAACTATGTTTCCTTAACACCATTAAATTTAACTCATATTAGGAGAATTACTCCATGAAATAATGTATCTCATATTAATTAGATGTTGGATGGAATTTCGTTACACATTTAACTTTTTCTTTGGGTGAAGCCCAAATTGGAGGTGGTAACTGAGCACTTGAGGCAGACCCATTGTTTTGGTTTCATCTCTTTTGATGTGTACGCACAGTTTCAATGATTTCTACATGTGTTCTATTTTGTTTTACCAAAAATGGTGTCTCATGTTATTTTAAATTTTGGTTATATTATAGAATATCAGTTGGGATTATTTTTAGGAATATTAGGTCCAAAAGAGGCCTAGATTTGCAGAGATCGTGGTGAATTTGGGAATGAATATTCTTTTCAAAATTATCCCAACCTCAAAAGATATTGAACTATTTATGTTAGAGAATATTTATTTTAAAAATAGTTTTTGTTTTTATCTTATCATTTAAAATATTAATTTGATGATAATTCAAAGTATGAAAATAAAGAATGAAAAAAATAAGGAAACAAATATTTCTACATGGTTGACCCAAATTTGGATACATCTAAGGAGTATAAAATGGAAATGTGTTGATATAACAAATACACTTAGGATTACTACAAATACATAGTTTCAGATAGGTCAATATTATGTTGAGACTCACTTCCTTATGACTGATTAGGATTAGCTCACTACATTCCCAAGGGTCACCCCCTATGTATCTTTCTCTAGCTCACTACCGGTGGAAGGGATCAGCATCTTCACTATCCTTTTCTCACTACTCTACAAGTGATCTAAAAATAATATATGGACATGTAGGTCACTTAATTTTTATGAATTCACAAATACTACATTGATGATAGGTGATTTTTTGAAGGCCCATTTCCCCCCATAGATGAATTCCACTTTTCCATGTACTATTAGTGTGTGGAAATTAATTTCGCAACATGTTTTACTAACTATGTGATCATCCTTGAAATCTCAAAGAACTATCATGCTTCTTCTACAAGTTGTCTTGCACCTCATGGACAGAGTGCTTCAAGGAACACCTTTTCTTCCATGGTTCTCCTCCTCTTTTGTAGCTTTCCTCCTCTTCCAAAAACCATCTCTTTTTCTGTAGACTGCTGCTTATTCCATGTACTATCTTTCTTTGAGGGCTAAACAGCCCCATAAAACCCTTTTAAAAAACTATTACATGCTAACAACCTCATTTGTGGAATTATCCCATGCGATCTACTTCTCATTATGTAATTCTCTCTAAAAAACATCAATCATTTCCAAATTTTTCTTGAAGTGATGTATTTGATAAGGAGATTATTTCTCTACATACCATCTGATTATGGGTATTTATATGGGAAAATAGATCCTCATAACATGATAATCTAAATTACCAAAAACATCAATGCGGAAGAGCCATCACCACTGTCTATGATATATAATCTTCATAGATTCATTCTCCTTTATAGTGGCCAATGTCGTCCACAAATGATAACCCTTTAAGATGACTTATATTGCCACCTCAATCAACAAACGATGATCCTTCCATTGAATGAAAGCTTCCTATGAATTATGAGACTCCCACGAACTGATTTCACAATGAGGTCTGTATATTACATTTATCATTTATGGTAGTTGAAAACATCACCCTCATCTGTAGAACATCACATCATTCATGGTTTACTAACCCCATTTTCGGTCTGCATACTTTATAAATCCAGACCCGGGAACAGATTTTGTGGTCTACATTTCGGAACTACTGTGCATAAATCATTAATTTTCACAAAAACAAACTCTTAATTTAGAGGCCAAAAAATAGGAAATCACTAGGAAACCACAACACCATAAAAACAATATTTATTAACAACAATAATACTGATTCTTAGTCACCTCGATTTTTCAACAAACACACTAAACCAAAAAACACCAAGGTAGAACATAAAATGATTTTTTCCTAGAAATAACATTCATTGATGATAAATATAATTTCAATATCATGTTATGAACTATATAGAATATAGATTTTTTCCATTGGTTATCCATTATGAAAAAAATCACAGAACTCCCTATACAATTATTTATAGTGAAATAATTTTTTTCTATAATACCTTAGAGGACTCCATTCTTGTTCCTATTATCCTAGAAATCTATTTTATATATATATTTATTATCATAATTTCAATCCAATTTAGTCTAGATTATCTACACATGTGATATGTGATATACATTGTGAGAAACAATGGATGCGCCTTTTATAAAATGATCCCAATCCTATAAGAGACTATCTTTTCTAGATCAGGAAGAGGTTGTGTTAATAATTCATCCATCACTATTTTGAGGGGTTGACTTGGTCTCACAATGGAGAATTCCATACTTTATTGAGGATTTATTGATCCTCAAGGTACCAGTAATGATAAATATTCCTCAAAACCTAAATGATTTGGTTTTTCAATTATCATTTCTATTGAGACCACTTCTACTACCCTCGTTAATTTAAAATGATTTTTTGATATAGGAATGATATCTTTCATTCCCTTTATATAAGCCATCCCTTATTGAGGGTAGTACTTCAACTATGTTCATTATGAATATTACGGGAGAGGTATTATAAACCATCATGGAGGATTAATTCTTTAGCCTTTTAAGGATATCCCATTCTGATTTTTCTATATCTATTATTATACATTGTGTAAACCCACTGAGAATACCTTCAAAAATATGAAGATATTTTTTTTGAAAAATTTTCTAACATATTGAAATTTCTTGAAGTCATTAATTGAATTATCTAACAGCATGGACTATAGTTATATTTAATGCTCTGTTTTCATTTTATCCTATATGTTTTTACATTGGATGATTCATCAGTGATCAACACACAATGTGTTATCAAAACATTCAAGTAGGTATGTTGGATATCTCGAGATTATCTCACCGATTTCATGAATTATATAATTGAAAGAGTTTCTGGATCGATATAACACATATTTTCATATATTGATTTAATGTTTTTTTGTATTCCATAAAAAGTAGTGAATTTTCCATCACGTGATGAATATTTATCTATAAATTCAAGATAAATTGAAATATTCATTCCTTTATTAAGTCCACCATAATTTCAAATTGAAATCATCAGTGTCTTGTTATATTTTTCTTATACTTGTCTCATCATCCAATCTATTGAATCATATATGATAAGATATTCCACTACCTAATATCCCTAGTGTAGAGACCCAAAGCCTGATGTACATGGACATTACATTACTTTTGCGGAATACTTAATACGTAACAAAAACAGACACATAAGGACCGTAATAGTTTAGTGTCTTTGGAAACTCAGAACAAAATCTTCTAATCATTGTGGAAGATCTTCAACATCTCCCATAAAGATCTTCCCATTTTTTTCTTACCTAAAACCTTTCTTTATATCCTGGGGAAAATAAAACATAAAAAGGGTGAGCTCAAATGCTCAGTAAGGGAAAACATAGATTACATAAAACAATCCATAAACATTTGGGAGCAAAAACTAGAACATGAAGTTTAAACATAAAAATCTTGAGAAAAGACATAAATAGTGGAAGTACATAAGGCATATATCATAATGGAACATAAACCATGATAAGATATAATGGGAATAAAACATGTAATTGTGGAAACCATTCAGCACATGTCATGATTTCCATAGTAGCCAAGGCATTGCTGCCAAGACCATCTTAGTGGACAAAGTCCCTTTCTGAATCGAGTTCACTCCTCGTTTCAGTCCTATAACACTAAACCGGATTAATTTACCATTCCAGCAATGTTTATCTCATGAGATATAAATCTTTACCCAATGCCTTGGACGGAGATATAGGTCCCACCCATATTATAATAAAATCATTCTTACTGGTGCTACAACATAAACATAAATCATTCATCATAACCCAAATAATAAAAATGTGATTCATAAAAATCATCCCATCATAACATAATCTATATAAAACAAATGGATATCATTTCATCATAAGAAAAGTGATACCATGTAAATCATAGATACATTTTACTGGAAACATACGCATATGAAATAATGTCATCTTAGATGAAAAATGTTTTTGATAAAACACTTGAAATGAATTCTTGAGGAAAATATCCTTTCTTCTTTAAAATCATTTTCTCTTCACAAAATGTCAAGCAATTTAAAGAAAAGGATTTTGTTGAAAACAGTCATGAAATATTTTGGAGGAAGTTTCAAAAAAAAGGCTTTATAAAATCGTAAAAATCCTTTCATGCCGTATATGTTAAAAAACATTCTTCTCGTACTTTTGTCGGAAAAGTAAAAAAGTACCTTATAGGGTAAATAAAAGAAAGATTACTTCTATACCATGAGGTATAAGTCAAATGGGTAAAAAGGACTTTAAACATACATGAAACCATTTTTAGGAAACATGGACATGGATGATAAAAATAACCCCAGTAAATACTTATGATTAAGCAATCATGGATAAAAATGAGATTTGAAAAATTATCCCTTACCTTAGGTCTGATATGCTTCGTACGTATTCAAACTTTCTCTTCTTTGACACGCCTCTTTGAATCATCCTATTAGGGTACTAAAATTGGTCTTTTAAGAAGACCAATACCTCTAGGATGTTGCTAGGAAATTTTATAAGGGAAATGGTCAGCGTTTGGCCGAGCGTAAAGGCTCAAATTGGTCTGATGAAGAGAGGGAGGAGGTGCCATTTTATAAGGGAGGAGAGGGGCACCTTTGGAAGTCTTAAAAATATTAATTTATAATAAATCTAACCCCACATAAAAACCTCCAAAAATGACTCATATCCGAATATTAGATGAGATAGGCTTTTAATCTCATGAACCAATCAAATTTAGACATGTTAGGAATTTATTTTAAACATTATCAACTTGATTTATCCTTATTTAATCAATTTAATTTTATTTGTTGTAATAACATTCTAAATTTGAAATTATAACAAATAATTACTTATTTGTTATGAATATTCCATAATTGGATACATAATAACTTTTATACCATATTAATTGAAATCAATAACTTTTAAAAAAATTGTGATTTTTAAACAATTTTATAATATGTGATTTTTATAAAATAACAATAGTGTCAATTTTGACACTATTCATTTATTTGAATTTAAATAAAATATATACAAAAGATATGTTCAAAATAAAAGCATTAATAGATTCATAAAATGATATATGTATCTATAAAATTAGTTTAGCACATTAAATAGTTCATATAATATTTATTTTATTATTTTTAAAACCATTTATTTGGTTTATCTCTTAATAAAATTAATACTACAACATTTTTTTTACTTATTTAATATAATTATTTGTTTCATAAAAATTAAAAATAAAATCATATGATGAATATAAATATATTAAACTTCACAATAATAGTTTTACTCAAATTTATCATCTTAAAATCACAATATTTAAATTGTTATATTTATTAAATTATGAAGGTGAAAACTTTGGCATCATTTAAAATAAAATAATATAAGTGTCATAATCACTTTTATAAGACTCCAAATGGTTATATATTAGGTCATTGGATGATTATGGTACAGATATACACTACCAAAAGTTTTTTTTAGGTTTGAGGGCCTTTTAATGGGTATTATTATTTCCAAGAAAACTATATTACTGATTTTTCACTTAATAAATAATTTCTGCATCATTAACGTATCACCATTAATGACAATTATTTAATCCCTAAAAATTCTAAATAAATTATCATGATTTAGATAATTTTATTAGATTACTGGAGACTATTTATGATCGATGTTTTATGATTTTGTTCACTAAATTAAAATTATTATACTTGTAAGATTTAAGAGAGTGACATGTTATCACTTTCTGTGGTTTTAATAATAATTAAATTATTTTCATGGTCAAAAGTTCATAAAATGATTATAATCCGACCCTTAGGTGATATGGGTCTACTTTTAGTCATCCATAGGATTTTGGAATGTTTTAGGGTAATTTTATAATATTGTATTTACCCTTAATTACCCGATTTACCTTTAACTATGGTAAATAAAATTTACCGTAGTTACTATTCATAATTCCCAAATATAAAAAGTAGCTTATTAACATAATTTGGACCCACTTATTTCAAATATGGAATCCATTTTTCCAAATTCAGTACACAAAATTTGCATAAATTAAATTAAAATTAATCCTGTTGTCGAATGAAAACGGGTTTATCTTTAAAACATTGCAAAAGATTGAATTGATTTAACCTACGAATTCAAGGTAAAATCAATGATAATGACATAAATTATATTAAATGGTAAAAATATATTCTATTTATACTTTAAAACCATTCAATATTATAATTTAACAACATAAGTTATTATGATGAAAAAAGTTTTTTTAATTAAAATATGGCATGTTTTTTACTATTCATTAAAATATGAAAGTTATCAGAATAATATGAAAAATTTATCCAAGGTAATATTTTATATCCTGATTCCAAAGATTAATATTATTTTGTTAAATTGAACTTATAAACATGTCAAAAACTAGATTTAATGTGGGTGTTCCATCAAAAGGCGGCAAAACTGTATTTTTTGAAAAATACTTATTTTACCCGAAAAATTTATTTTGTTCTTATACCATTTTCTAGAAAATGTGTAAGATGAATAATAATGTTATAATATTCAAAATATAGTTAATACTATTCATAAAGGCTAGTTCATAATAATATTATAATATCATATCGTTGTTTAGTAAAACCTGGTATTGCGTACAACACATGCTATTGAAAAAGGTCGTGATTGCGTGTAATGCAAGACATGTCAGGGTGGCGTATAGTGCAAGACTCCTTTGTTGTTTTGTTATAAAAGAATCCAACCATTTTTTCATTTATAAATTTAATATATATATATACTCAATGTTGCGTAGAATGACTATTATCAAACCAACTTGAAATTGTGTGTAACACAATCTAAGAATAGTTTTGTGTATACTGCAAGCTAATACAGTGTTGCATATAGTACAAGCTGAACATGGTGTTCTGTATAATAGAAGACATCGATGAAATTAAAAGAATATTTTTCATAAAATCTCAGGGTGTTACATTCCACCCCCCTTAAAATTAATTTCTCCCTCGAAATTCGTCGGGGTTATAAATCGTTTACTGTTCATAGAAACCCACATCGTAAAAAGGAATACTAAAGCATAATTTTAAAAACTAAAGTATGAAATGCAACGACTACCCAACGTAACTCATCATTGGGTTTCAATATAGGAGAACATAGGTGAAAATATAGATATGGAAGAAAAATATAACCATCAAGTTCTGATGGAGAGTGGTAGAGGACATGACTATGAAAAAGCCAACAATCACAAAGCCATATATTTGTGATGATCTAAGGTTCCATCTGATTAATTGGATATAAGGACACTAGGACAACATTTTTTTTTTCAAGATCATTTCCCTAAAGTTGATGAATTAAAAGAATTACTTACATGATTTTGGTACAATATCACTGTTGTTCGTGAAATGAACAATTTCCACTTCATCTCTTACAGAAATAAAGTTGAATTTGTTATTTGTGAAGTGTTAGCAGATCATGTGATAGAATGATGGGTCATTCCATCTATCTCAAACAAAAGTTTAGAAAAAGTTATTAAATATTCATAAGTCCGTCTATAGTGAGATTAATCATATATGGTTCCTAAAATGGACTTATGCTTCATATATCATACTACTTAATAAAATGAAACTAGTTTCTACTAACCAGGGACTTCCTGTAGGCCACTGGTAGGTGATAAAGGCCAGTCGCACTTTGATTGTGGGTTTGATTCCCACAGCCTTTTCCGACGCGATGGGATGTCGCCCGTCCTGCAGGTTGTCCTTTTTTTCAAAAAATAAATTATTATAACTTTCCATCAATAATATCGAAAAAGTTCTATCCTTACACAATACTAACTTATGTCCAACATAATCCATTCTAATCTTTAGGCTTATCCAAAATACTGCTGTCAAATCTCATATTATAGTGAAAACGATTACCAAAGAGTTCATATAACAAGCATTTTAATACCATCGTTGATCCCCATATATCATGAGATATGACTTGTTGGTAACATTCCAAACATTCTAAGGCCTTAATCATGTATTCTCTTTAAAAATGAATACCCATTGAATCTTAGTGAAAACATTAGTGTTGTTAAAAGTTAACTCTTTCAACATACCAAAATCCAGAAACTCAATATACTCAAACCATGAAAAATCCTTCTCCTTATATAAGTCATGAGCTCTTTAATACTATCAAACATTTAATTTTCTCCTTATCCCTTCATTATGCACATATCATCTACTTTCAAAAAATATCTGAATAACCTTTCATGGTTACTGGTACCATCCATCATACACTTTCAAAAAATAAGGAAAGACAATAGTGTAACAATCCTTAGATGTCTCTTTATTCCATAGTACCATGAGATTACTTATACAACATTACACTTGATAAACATGTAATCATTCCACTACCTTCTTAAACCATTGACCGAGCTTCAACAATTCTTTCATCTCACATATCATTTTTAGTCTCTTCATCATCATCAACATAAATATTACCCATATGACCATAATAATTCTCTTCATGAGACTTTCCCTTAGGGAATTGGTTTTCATAATGCCCATACATTCCACATTTAAAACATTTAACCATTGTTGATGTCGTAGCAATACCATTATCCTCATCCATGGTGTTAACTGAACCTTTTCCTTTGCACTTACTGGCTTTGTGTCCTTCTTTTCCACACCCAAAACATCTTCCAGTTCCTTTGAAACATTTTCCTTGATGCCTCTTCCCACATGATTTAAATAGGGGAAATTGAACTTTCTTTCCTCTATGATCATCATGAAACTCCGTCTTTCTCTTATTAGCCGAGTCAAGAAACTTACCAAATTTGAGTTTATTGAACATATTATGAGATTTATGATTTGGCATAATAATTATTTTTGGACTTCCAAATCCCATTTCATTTGGTTCCTCATGAATAATATCATTCCATTGTCCATCATATACTCAATTATCGTAAATCATCTTGTTTCGAACCATTTTCTAAAACCCAAAAAGAATAGTGTGAGAGGAAAAAATCATAATAAAGGGGGAGTAACTTCAATATCTAACATCTTATGTTTAATATAATATCGTTACCATAATTATAGGACTATAACCTATACATATACATAACCTTACGGACATTCCTAGACATACCTTAAAAATATCTCTAGGGATCTCACTAACGTTTTTGCATCCTAATTCCCAAACGTTGACTAAACCTTTGCTCTGATACCAACTATAGAGACCCAAAGCCTGATGTACATGGACATTACATTACTTTAGTGGAATAATTAATACATAACAAAAACAAACACACAAGGACCGTAATAGTTTAGTGTCTTTGGAAACTCAGAACAAACTCTTATAATCGTTGTGGAAGATCTTTAACATCTCCCATAAAGATCTTCCCCTTTTGTTTTCTTACCTAAAACCTTTATTTATATCCTGGGGAAAATAAAACAAAAAAAGGGTGAGCTCAAATGCTCAGTAAGGGAAAACATAGATAACAGAAAACAATCCATAAAAATTTGGAATCAAAAACTTGAACATGAAGTTTAAACATCAAAATCTTGCGCAAAGACATAAATCGTGGAAGTACATAAGGCATATATCATAATGGAACAAAAACCATGATAAGATATAATGATAATAAAACATGTAATTGTGGAAACCATTCATCACATTTCATTATTTCCATAGTATCCAAGGCATTGCTGCCAAGACCATCTTAGTGGACAAAGTCCCTTTTTGAATCGAGTTCACTCCTCGTTTCAGTCCTGTAACACTGAACTGGATTAACTTACCATTCCAGCCATGTCTATCTCATTAGATATAAATCTTTACCCAATGAATTGGAGTGAGATATAGGTCCCACCCATATCATAATGAAATCATTCTTACTTGTGCCACAACATAAACTTAAATCATTCATCATAACTCAATGAATAAAAATGTGTTTCATAAAAATCATCCCATCATAACATAATCCATATAAAACAAATAGATATAATTTCATCATAAGAAAAGTGAAACCATGTAAATCATAGAGACATTATACTTGAAACATACACATATGAAATAATGTCATCTTAGATGAAAAATGTTTTTTATAAACACTTGAAATGAATTCTTGAGGAAAATATCCTTTCTTCTTCAAAATAATTTTCTCTTCACAAAATGTCATGCAATTTAAAAAAATGATTTTGTTGAAAATAGTCATGACATCTTTTGGAGGAAGTTTCATGAAAATAAGGCTTTATAAAACCCTAAAAATCATTTCATGCCGTATACGTTAAAAAAACATTCTTTTCGTACTTTTGTCGGAAAAGTCAAGAAGTACCTTGTAGGGTAAATAAAAGAAATATTCCTTCCATACCATGAGGTAAAAGTCAAATGGGTAAAAAGGACTTTAAACATACATGAAAACATTTTTAGGAAACATGGACATGGATGATAACAATAACCCCAGTAAATACTTATGATTAAGGAATCTCGGATAAAAATGATACTTTCAAAATTATCCCTTACCTTAGGTCCGATATGCTTCGTATGTATCCAAACCTCCTCTTCTTTGACACACCTCTTTGAATCATCCTCTTAGGGTACTAAAATTGGTCTTTGAAGAAGACCAGGACCTATAAGATATTTATAGGGAAGTTTATAAGGGAAATGGGCAGGGTTTTGCTAAGCTTAAAGGCTCAAATTGGTGTGAGGAAGAGAGGGAGGAGGTGCCCTTTTATAAGGGAGGAGAGGGGCACTTTTGGAAATCTGAAAAATATTAATTTATAATAAATCTAACCCCACTTAAAAACCTCAAAAAATGACTCATATCTGAAGATTAGATTAGATAGGGTTTTAATCTCATCAAACAATCAAATTTAGACATGTTAGGAATTTATTTAAAACTTTATCAACTTGATTTATCTTTATTTAATCAATTTAATTTTATTTGTTGTAATAAAATTCTAAATTTGAAATTATAACAAATAATTACTTATTTGTTGTGAATTTTCCATAATTGGATAATTAATAAAATTTTATACCATATAAATTGAAATTGATAATTTTTAAATATTTTTGTGATTTTAAACAATTTTATAATATGTTTTTTTTATAAAATAACAATAGTTTCAATTTTGACACTATTCATTTATTTGAATTTAAATAAAATATATACAGAAGATATGTTCAAACTAAAAGCTTTAATGGATTCATAAAATGTTATATGTATCTATAAAATTATTTTATCACATTAAATAGTTCATATAATATTTATTTTATTATTTTTAAAACCATTTATTTGGTTTATCTCTTAATAAAATAAATACTACAACATTTTTTGTATAGTTATTTAATATAATTTTTTGTTTCATAAAAATTAAAAATAAAATCCTATGATGAATATAAATCTATTACCTTTCACAATAATACTTTTACTCGAATTTACCATCTTAAAATCACAATATTTAAATTTTTATATTTATTAAATTATGAAGGTGACAACTTTGGCATCATTTTAAATAAAATAATATAAGTCTCATATTCACTTTTATATGACTCCAAACCGTTATATAATAGTTCATTGGATGATTATGGTACATATATACACTACCAAAAGTTTTGGTCAGGTTTGAGGGCCTTTTAATGGGTATTATTATTTCAATAAAAACTATATTACTGAATTTTCACTTAATAAATAATTTCAGCATCATTAACGTATCACCCTTAATGACAATTATTTAATCCCTAAAAATTATAAATAAATTATCATTATGTAGATAATTTTATTAGTTTACTAGGGTCTATTTATGATACAATTTTTATGATGTTTATCACTAAATTAAAATTATTATACTTATAAGATTTAAGAGAGTGACATGTTGTCACTTTCTTTGGTTTTAATAATAATTAAATTATTTTCATGGTCAAAAATCCATAAAATGATTCTAATCCTACCCTTAGATGATATGGGTCGAATTTTAGTCATCCAATAGGATTTTGGCATGTTTTAGGGTAATTTTATAATATTATATTTTCCCTTAATTACTCGATTTACCTTTAAATATGGTAAATAAATTTTACTGTAGTTACTATTCATAATTCTAAAAAATAAAAAGTAGCTTACTAACATAATTTGGACCCACTGATTCCAAATATGGAATCCATTTTCCAAATTAAATACACAAAAGTTTCACAAATTAAAATAAAATTAATCCCGTTGTCGAAAGAAAACAGGGTCTTCTTTAAAACATTGCAAAAGATTGAATTGATTTAACCTACGAATTCAAGGTAAAATCAATGATAATGACATAAATTATATTAAATGGTAAAAATATATTCTATTTATACATTAAAACCATTCAATATTATAATTTAACCACAAAAGTTATTACGATGAAAAAAGTTGTTTTTAATTAAAATATGGCGTGTTTTTACTATTCATTAAAATATGAAAGTTATCAGAATAATATGAAAAATTTATCCAAGGTAAAATTTTATATCCTGATTACAAAGAAAAATTTTATTTTGTAAAATTGAACTTATAAACATGTCAAAATCTTGATTTAAAGTGGGTGCGCCATCAAAAGGCGGCAAAACTGCATTTTTTTGAAAAATACTTATTTTACCCGAAACATTTACTTTGTTCTTATACCATGTTCTAGAAAATGTGTAAGATGAATAATAATGTTATAAAATTCAAAATATAGTTAATACTATTCATAATGGGTAGTTCATAATAATATTATAATAACATATCGTTGTTTAGTAAAACCTGGTATTGTGTACAACAAACGCTATCGAAGAAGGTCGCGATTGCGTGTAATGCAAGCCAAGTCAGGCTGGCGTATAGTTAAAGACTCCTTTTCTATTTTGTTATAAAAGAATCCAACCATTTTTTCATTTATACATTGAAAAAAATATATATATACTAAATTTTGCGTAGAATGACTATTATCAAACGAACATGAAATTGTGTGTAACACATTCTAAGAATAGTGTTGCGTATACTGAAAGCTAATACAGTGTTTCATATAGTACAAGCTAAACTTGATGTGCTGTATAATAGAAGACATCAATGATATTAAAAGAATATTTTTCATAAAATCTCGGGGTGTTACACCTAGAGTATTATCTTCTATGATGCTCTATACAATAAAGTGAGATTAGTTGAAATATTATCCTATTATATTGAAAGATTAGTGATCTAATGTATGTATGAGAAATAATATCTTACTTGGTATCTCGTCTTGTTAATAAATAATTTCACTTGTTAGAGATCAAGAACATGATGTATCTTCCCTCAATATATCTATGTCCTCATTGTCTTGGAATCCCATTAATGTTGGATAATACAGGGAGGAACTTATGGTCAATGTTAAATGATATTACAAGGAGGACCTCTGTAGTGAATTCATTTATGGGGATATCTACCATTCTGATTTAATTTATTTTCATTATGAGGATTCCAAAATGAAATTTCTGATGGAGGACATTTAGGGTGGAAATGGAAAGGGGATGACTATATTTATGTATGATATTTTAACTGTGAAGTGTCTCTTCATATAATAGAGATAAATAACATTTCCCATAATAAATGATAATATTTTGAAATGGAAGTAAATTAAGGAAAATTACTCTATGAATGACCATGATAGTAATTTATAGTTACGTTGTTGGAATTACCTTCATAAATTAATCTATTACACTACTAAGTGAAAAGAAATTATTATATTGATTAACTTATGAAATGTTTAAATGTCCTCAAGAACAAAAAAAATTTATATGAAATAACTATGTTCCTTCACCTAATAATTATGTTTTTCTCGATGTGCATTCATCCTAAATTCTCTCAATTGGTTGACCAGAGATGCATGATGTTCATAACTACATTCATATGTTGGATCTTCCTTGGAAAAATCCTTCATTTAAATTTTTTAGGTGGATGGTATTCTTTAGAATCATAAAGAATTTTTACCATCTTATTGGTTACCATAATAATATTTTGATGACTTTTCAAATGGTAAAGTGCAATAGGAATATATGCAAGCTCCTAAAATAACACTTGGATATTCAAGAATGTCCTTGGTGATATTTTATGAATATGTTTCTGCCATGATTTGGAAATCAAAATGGATTGTCTTTAATGTATGGGATTTGGAATATAGGTTGATCATTTTATTCATTTTTTATAGAGATGTTTCAATGAACCCCTTAAATTTAAGATCTTATTTTTTTTCCATTCTCATATGTTTCTCTTGATATTTATTTTGAAGATACTATGGCAGTTGGTGTTGAGATATATGTCTCCCACTATTGGATATCTAAATATGAAAGTGATCATCTTATTCTTATACTAGACGGATCTTCTGAAATATTCATATGATATAGGAATATATACATTTTTTCTCTACCATTTCGATGAAATTATGAAAAAAAACATAGGTTGTATGAATGAAATTATGTTCATATTCCTTAATCAGATTAGGAATACATATCTTCTCTTGAAAAATAGTTTCCACCAATATATCTTAATTATCATTATATATGAGTTGTGAGATTATGTAAAGGCCTCTTAGGTGTTATCGGTATATAAAATTAGGCATCCTCTAATGCTTCCAAAATATTCTAGAAGAACTGATGATCACAAATAAAAATATACGAATATTAAGCCATTATTTCTAAGGCATGTTATCAAGATTTTATAATGGATATTAGAATATGTGAAATATTTCAGTATTTTTTAAAATTCCTCCAATTCATTTATCTACAGGACACTCAGGTCTGCGTGACCAGGGTAGGGACCCATGTTGTGGTTTCCTCAGTTGGGTGTTAAGGAATCGAGCCTTTATTAAAGTTAAGATGATGGTTTTTGGTGGGATCCCAATGAATGGACTATTTTTTTGGTCGGTTAAATGTTGAAATCCCTATTCACCTACATATGATAAGGGATGCAATGGTTTGTGTATTCCAAGGAGAGGCTCATTAAACTATTGAATGTAGACCTAGGTGATGTATGTTTCATCTCTATCCATCACTGAATGAATGGTTAGTGAGTCTTTTTCTCAAGAATTATTTCTGATGAAACTAAATTACTAAGCATTGAAACATCGAGGAATGACCCCTAGTCATGTTACATCATCACTATGTATAAAACTATGTATGTGATTACATATTTTAATCTGAAAAATACACATAACTAAGAATTAATGATATGTATGTTTGTTGTTGTAGTGACGAAATTAATATGGATTTTAGTAACATATAGTAATATTCTAAATGATAAATAAAAATGAATTATAATAGTAAAAATATAGAATCACATGTTAGAAACATATTCATCAAAACAATTTTATAATTGATTGTTTCACAACTATCCATTTTCCTTCATGGTTGAATTGTCAAACATCTAGTCGTAAAAGGCTACTGTAGTTGAAATTTTCTTGTTGGGATAAATTAATAGGTATATTTATGATGGGTTATTTTTGAAATCAAACACATCTAATGGAGCCTATATCTATGAAAATATAGGACATTGTAAACATTTTATTAATGATATGTGGTAATATGGGTTTTCTAATAAATGATTCCTAGATATGTGCATTGTTCTATAGGGTAGAAGGTTAAGTTAATCACACCTTTATATGATCCTTTTCCCTAATTTTCAAATCCCATATAGATTGAAGGCATATTTCATTTATCCTTACCCTATCCTAGTGCAGAATTGGTCACCCCCATGTCTGCAGTTAGTTGTCAACATCTATTAATTTGAATATTTCTATTTGTTTGTGTCTCTCGATCAACATCAATATATATATATATATATATATATATATATATATATATATATATCATAATTTCACCATTAATGGTTCATATTTATATATCAAAATTTCTCTATCAGGTGTTATTATTACTTGGTGAGACATAATTTAAAGGGGATATAGATTATTATTCCAATACAAGGCATCATGGTGTTTATTACCATTCATTGAAGGGGTAAATATCGATTGTATTGGAATCAGGCTAATGAAAAGGGATTTCTTTCTATCATTATGACCGAAACCAGAAACTATATAGTCTCGAGACACATAGTAGGGAATATCATACAATTTATGTTCATGTGATAAAGGCTGCTATATGCAGTTTAATTTCATGTTGTAAAGATGACAAAGGGAATGGTTCTCGGTGTAGGACTTACATATTAGAGACCATTCCTAATTAACCACATAGGGAATATGGACCAACAATATTTTCATAGTCTAACAAGTAATAAATCACTTTAAACATGGGAATATCATAAATATTGATTTTTGATAAAAATGTGACAAGGCCCAGAGGGAATATGCCCATTTGAGTACATTTATGACATCATCAATAATATGTAATGATTGATGGACGATCCGGAATAAACATGACCCTAGTGGAGTTTGTTGAAATATCAATGGAAATATTTCCCAAGAAGAAAGGATTTCAGATGTCATGTGAATGTGGCACACTGAGGAGTGACATAAATGGTCTTGATGTTTATTTCTAACATATAGGAAGTGTCCTATGTATCAATTATAATTATAATCATATTCCACATATTAAGAGACACACAATTAAAGGATCATAGGATAGACTATACAATGTCATATAATGTCATGTGTTAGGGATGATTTCATGTAGTTTTATGTTTGATGACCAAGACATTGGCCACAAAAAAAAACATTCCATAAGGGAATTCACAATGAAATTATATTCATATGGATTGAAATTTAAGAGTATTATAACTTTTCATCATAATAATGTTAACATAATTATTAAATAACCATCTATGAACACCTTATTTATGATTAACTATATAAACAATAGATATAGGACCATTCAAATTTTACTAGATCAAAAAAAATGATTGAATGCATCTAATTCAAATGTTCCAACTTGGTAGGATTTAAATGTTATAAAACGGTACAATAAATAAGTCTAGTTGGGAAATATATATAGATATATATATATATATATATATATATTGGATTCACATAGATACTAATTCTATTAAATGAGTAATGTGAGGATATTTATGTATATTCTACCTGGGAAGTAACCCATGTAATAATGTAATTTTTGGTCTTATCTCAAGTACGATGTCTAATTAGAAGAATATAAATTATTCATATGACACAGTCAAATTATATCTATAATTCATTGTGTGTTTCTCTTGTTGTGAGAACTATGAAGTAATTGAAGATAGAGATCTCTATAAGAAAGTTCACAATTATATGTGAATGGTGATTAGTGAATGGGGAAGCGCACGAGGGAAAAGTATCTAAATCTCATGATATGGAGAATATTATGTTCCTAACCTTTGGAGTACTATACTCATAATATTGGGTAGGATTTTATTTTTCATATTTTTCTAAGGATATTTTCCAAATTTTTTAACATCATGTTATGGGGACGTTATGGTATGATTTATATCATTATACAACTCATATGTTTATACCAAAAAATGTAATGAAAATTTATTTTGGGTGTATGAATCAAGCATCCCATGAATTCAGTTTCTATGATATCATGAAATATAAAATGGAGTTATTTTTTTAAGGGATATCACTATGGTAATTTTAATTGGAATGGACTAGATGGATAACCATAATGACTGATAAAACACAAGAGGATTCCATTTTTCAATATTTTATTGATTTTTGAAATATATATCATGAATCTGAATGCATCATGAGCTATTGGAATAGAAGAGAGAGGTAAAAACATCATTGAATCCACCCACTTCACACAGATTACACATTATATGTTATTGGTAATGCCCACAATGGGATAAATATGGGGGATTATCAATGTGCAACCCCTCTTTAATCTCCAGCCACTAATCCCCCTACCAAAAATATACCTCGAATATTCTTTATAATGTACAATTTCAAAAGGAATTATTTGTGAAGTAGGATATTTATGTTTTTTTTGAATAATATGATGGGTTAGTGCTTCAAAAAGTACATTTCTCTCTTTATTTACCTTCAATTGAAAACAATGATGTTTGATAATAAAAGAAAATTATTTTTTTATTTTCATTTTTTTATTGTCCTTTTTTGTTTCTCTCTTTTTAAACCTCTCATATTTTTAGAATAGAAGGTGTTTTATTATTATTTCCAAAAAAAATATTTACCCCAAATAGAGGGAATTTTTTTGACAATAATGAACTATTTGGGAAAATATTAATTTATATATAACTATGTGATAGGAATAAAACCCCAAACTACCTAATGTAGGAAAATTTAATGTTTTTAATGTACTAAAAAATTTATACCTTCAACAAAGGGCATTGATTAGAGGGATGGTTGGTGCATCATAAGGGGTTCACAATGCAATGCAGCTACACTACCTTTAAAAATTTTGGATACTGAAACACACAAAAGAGAGGGCATAAAAAGACAACATCAACCCATAAAATACTATGTTGTGTTGTTGATGGGACTTCATGGAATAATTCTAATACACCATATATGGGATATATTGAACGGAGTTACTATTATCATAAAAAATATGTGTTCTATGACAAGTCATTCCCATTTCCAAATTATACTCCACTTTCCATCTTGTTGATCTTGTTTTTTCATAATGACTATTTCTTGTATTCTTTTCTCATACTACTAAAACCTCTCAGGACACAAAAATATAAGTATTAGAAAAAAGAATTTATATTATTCAAAACACCTCAACACACATGTTGTTTATGACTTTTTGGATCGAAAAATTGTTGTTTACAATAACAATAAATTATTTGATAGTACGTTTGGAAAAAATATTAATGTAATAAGAATTGATCATATTTTTTATAACTAATGTGAAATTATAAATCAATTGAAATTATAAAAATTCACACAAATTTACGAAGATCTCTAACTTTAAGACACTTTTGAGTCATAATATTTTTTGATCCTATAATATTTGACAATAAAAAGTCTATATTAACAATATTAGTTATTAAATATTAAAATAACTATTTGAAAAAAATAAAAGTATCATTAATTTACACTAGTACGCACTCTATGCTATCTAATTTTTAAAAGAAACTCCCAAAATTATGTTTTTTAATTAGAAACAAGAAGGTACACCTTAGAAGGAGGGCCCAATGAAATTACCATGTTCTGAATATTTTCTAGAGGGATATTCCTTCATGTTCGATGATTAAACCTAAATGAAGAAGAAATAATGGGATACACTAATACATTTTTATAATCATAAAACCACTCATATATCCCCCCTTATCTTCATATTACCTCATTATGATTTATATGTATTTCTGTCACATTAGTTACACAAAAAAACATTTTTAACACTTTAACCATTGTAAAATGATCTTATGTAGACATCAATGATCCACACTCATGAAATTATTAGTAATCACATGGAATATAAACATATGTATCAACTTCTATACACTTGGGTAATTATGATGAGCTAATGATTTTAATTCTTACCTAAGATCTTCTCTATAGAGCTATCATAGTTTACCATATCTCTTTTTTACGGATTCAGTTTAAATTTGTGCAGCTCTCTTATATGTCCCGCACATGGTCCATCCGACATGAAATTAAATTGAATGGATTCTCTATTTCCATTTAACCTAAAAATGGATTGTATTGTTTATTTTCCCTTTAAATTAAATATTATTGCAAAGGAACATCTTATATAACACAAAACAAAAAATATATATATTCTAGAGTATATTTAAATTAAATTAACCATTTTTATGGAATACTGTAATAAACTACATGTATGAAATTAAACTACATGGAATAATCCTTTTTCATGAAATAATATTTCATGAGTAATTTTTAAATGGATGTTATATTCTCTGGACACATAGAGTTATACAATACACCCATCTATTTGAAATATATGAATTTTTTTTCATTTATTAAGATATAAACAAATCCCAATGCATGGATAATCGTAACTCTATTTCAACACCAATTATTAAATTTCTATGACACTCCCAAAAAGACAAAACTATTACATGGAACTCACCAAAGGATACCTTATAACATTCCTAAATGAAATTAAACATTAGATTAACTCTATTTTTCAATTGGATGGTTTTAAACTCCAAAAAACCCTTAATATATACATATAAAAAATATAAACTATATGGATCCATTATATAAGTCTATATAAATTATAATGTCCTCAGATAATGTAAATTTATGGATTTAATTCATATTGTTATGTAAATTATATGGTATCTTCCAATAGTAAAAAAATACAATGTGAAATTCTATATGGATTTAAATTATAGATTATCCAAGTGACATAAAATTTCAGAGTTCCTTAAATAAGGAATTAAATATTAGATTGAATTAATTGTTTGATAAAAAATACATTATTTTATTTTATTTTCATATGGTGAAAAGAATGTTTTATACTAAATAATAGTCATGGAGAAATATTATTACTAGTAGTACTATATGATCAATAATGTCACTCAATTCATTATCCATAGGTATTTACATTATTTAAAGTGAATGATCTATAATATGACATTGTGTTCATGCACATTCTACCACTTTAAAATATACTAATGGTCTTCATTTCTATGTTAATCTTCTAGAATATGAATATAGATGAACTATAATATGAATTTATAAGTTTTGGAACATTATAATGGTGTAAGTATATAGATAATTCCATTCACACATCGACTAATAATTCAATTTTCATGTGGAAATACCACACATCGATTCCACTATTGTCTCTAATTCTGTGGTTGATGGATGCTTTCAACCACACTAATAGAAAAAAATAATCTAAAATTTGTTTTCTAATATCATTTATTTTTGTGAAAACATAATGTGTAATATCAATATTCCACCTTTTTATTAAATATAGAGGCTCTTAATCATTCAAATATAGATCCAAACAACAATGAGAAATGGGTAGACATCTCCAATCACCATTACAATAGTATACCACTTTAATATAAAATTACATTTCTCAAATACCTAGAGAGGAAAAATTAATATATCACTATACATACTATATTGGAGTCACCTATGTGGGATATTTACCACTACTATATAGCTCAAATAACAATGGATTTAACACAATTGGGGTTCTATCAAACATTCATTGTTTACATAATAGGTATATGACCCCTACAAGGGAATATTTATCTTAAATTACAATGTATGTTTTTCATAATATTATCATGAATCCCCTAGAGTCTATAGGTCATAGCCTCCTCTTAGTAATTTTATTATGGAAACACCAGGTTACTATTTAAATTTATGTTAATCAATCAACCATTAATTTCTTAACCATGATAATTAAATTATAATTCACTATAAATTTTCTCCATTAAAAGTTTACATTAAGAAAAATGGAGATCCTCAATGTGTGAAAAAATCATATTCAATTGATTTTTTTTTGAAATTATAGAATTATTATCAATTTATATTGAGGTAATACACCTAGAAATGTTCAAAAAAACTTATGAAATGGTCCACCCTATAGTAACACATAAATATATTTTAATAAAGGTCCTCCCCATAATTTTATAAAAACCAAACATAGAGTTCCTTTTTAAATCAATGAATTTACCAGCTATGGGGTTCCTCCCCATGATTATAAATTTTTAAACATGTGCTATATATAATGATACATCAATAAACCACATGATAGAACACTCTATAGTGACATTTCAATACATTACCATTACGTTCCACACTCAGATGATATTAGAAACTATCAAAAAGATATTCCATTGGTTATATTCCAATCAATTGTTATAAAGGGTTACCCATATTGAATTATATATTATTGAAAAAGAATCCCCCTCTCTATTGAGAAATTTTCTTCCTAAAACCTTCACATAGATAGTAAGAGTCTTCTTTTAATAAATTCCAATGATGTCTAACCTAGATGTACTTAAAGTACCAAATTAATTAATACCATGGAAAATCCATAAAAATCATTGAAGACTTAATTTTGAACACAACTCATTATTTGAGGGATTAATGATTCCATGTATGGGGAGAAAAATGGTCACTAAAGACCTCTAAAAATAACTTTGTACGGTTTTTAGACTATAATCCAATGTTACTAGTTCATATGAAAATAAAGATTCAATATCTGAGATGATATTATTGGTTATATGATTTATTGACAAAAATTTACTAATATCACATATATTTAAACAAATAAAAGGAAACTTCTCAAAATATTCTCTGTAGCTTCTCTAAGGTCTATGTTCCCTCTTACTACGGGGATTTCGTGAAATAAAATCTAATATTTTCATATGATTACCTATGAGTTGATAATGACCCATGAACAATATAATGTTCTAAATAATGTATACCATCATCATTAAAACAATAAATATTCCCCATTTGATCTTAGGAATGAATATAAATGTCTCAAATAACATAATTTCTAATGATAATTTTATTTGAATGTAGCATTTCACTTCAATATAGAATTATCCATTCTTGGGATATATTGGTCATAACTATGACCATATATTGAAAAAACAAGTTAAATTGATAATACTCAATATGTACTATATCAATATCAATATTCAATACCATTTCATGTAGACTATTGATGTGAATTTCATATGAAAATTTGATTATAACAAGTGTAAAAATTTAAACCTTTCCAGTCATCAATATATGAAATATTTTAATAATTACTATGACATTAAGGAAATCTAAAAGTAGTTTCAAAATGTTGAAATTTATAGACTCATTATACAATTAAAATATATGTCTAAAAAATCATAAACTTTTACAATGTGTATATGGATGTATTCATTGAGATGTTTTCATGATCACCAATGAAACATATTCTAATGTACACATTAGATACTTTTAAAGATATACAACATCACACATTTCCATACTCACCCCGAAAAGGGAGTGATCAAATTTTTCATTTGGTAATATCACTAAAAAAATTCTTCAAGAATTCATCCAATGTAAAAACACTATATTCAATACAATGGAATGATATAAGTATATTGTTGGACTGATTGGAATGTCTTCTACATATCTAAATATTAATAGTCCTGTGGTCAATGATACATTGTACATTAATTATTAATACAAGTTGTTGGATTTAAAATTTTTATTTTGCCACCAAAGAGGAAACCCCATCGAATTTGGTTATGGATATGTTTTTGTAGATGTCCTTTTATCTTAGTCCCCAACGATGTGTATGAATCCCAGATAACTTATGTAATTACACTCTTAGAGTGACCTTAAGCCACTAGAATAATATATTTTTTAAATCAAACACCCCTATATATTGTTATTATTGAATAATTGGAAGCACAAGAATATAAGATAAATGATTTTTCAAGACTCATAAAATATCCATTTACAAACAAAAAACTACCATCTCCTTTTTAAAAATTGTCACTGTAATGTTGAGGTAATTCTATCACAATAAAATTCTAAATATTAAATGTTTTATTACAATTTAAAACTTTTGAATCTGTAGGTAATGTTATAATAATAAATTTTTTCATAATAATATATAGGTTTCGAACTGTTGAGTCAATAAGGTTTTCCTTATTCCTTTTTCCAATACTTCATTTATGGAAGAGATTGATAAGTCATCAAGGATTACTTATGACATGATCATTCCTCTTATTTTGAAAATCCAAAAACACCTTCTCTTAAGGAAAATTTCATTTTACCACTGTTTTACTTATATAAGGAAAATTTCCTTCCATAATGAAATTTAACCTTAACCTATAATTTAATTTTTCATATCATGATTTTTCTAAGTATATAATTCGGATTGTAGTCAAAAACCTCAGAATAAAATAATACTTAGATATGAGGTACTCTGTTTTAGGATACGAATTCCTATTATGAATTTTTATGAATCTCTACTCTAAATTCCCTATTGAGAAGTTTTATGAAGTTCAACTCTGAATTCTAATTACGAAAATATATAAAATTCTAAATATGAATTCTAATGAAGAATTCTGATTTTGAATTCTCATTACGAATTCTGATGATGAATTCTGATTACGAATTCTCATTATGAATTCTGATGATGAATTCTGATTACGAATTCTCATTACGAATTCTGATTATGAATTCTGGATACGAATTCTCATTATGATTTCTGATGTTGAATTCTGGTTACGAATTCTCATTACAAATTCTGATAATTAATTCTAATTAAGAATTCTCATTTCAAATTTTGATGATGAATTCAGATTACGAATTCTCATTATGAATTCTGATGAGGAATTCTGATTACGAATTCTCATTATGAATTCCATAGAAAAATAGAATCTGAATATCTTAGTACTACAAACTCCAAATTCATTTTTACCTACATTCCAACCATTAAACTTTTCTATTCCAAATGATTATTTTCTCCATTCCAAATATCAGTGTAGTTATGATTACACTTCTTTTATTACAAACAATGTTGTGCTTTTAGTTATTGACTAACCATTGTTTGAGTGACACGTGTACATGTCCCTCTCAAATTCAAGGAATAATATGACCGTTGCAGGAGGGAGCCGACCGTTGGAGCTTCGCCTATAAATAGAATCTCATTTTAAAGTCGACAACACGAACTTTGACACAACACTGATATATTTTATTACATGTTGTTGAAGTGATTTATATAGAGAGAGGCTCTTATCAACTCTCAAGCTTCGTGCAGAAAGATTGAACAGCTTGTTCAAACTTGGCCTTGTGCAGATTTACTTCGTGCGACTCTGATTGTTGCTGTGTACAATCGAGGTCTTCCAGGGATAGGAAGACAGAGGTTCCACCACCTTGAAGTTGAAGGCTTCCTTGTTGAGGAAGAAAAAGGTGTCGGCTACCTGATAGTTTAGGGCTTGTGGGGATAGAAAGACAAACACCGATCTTCGTATCGAGGGCTTTACCTGGAGTGGGTAAGATATAATTTCTTGAAATTATAAATCAAGGGACCTTTATCCAAGGTTGTTGGATACCCTCCTCTTTGGGATAAATGATTTTATACTTATTACTTATTTTTGTTACAAGTTTTTCTGCTTCATTTGGTATTGTTGATGAAAGTATACTTTTGTTATACTTCCTCATCCTTGTACTCTGATATAGTTAGATTCTATGTTCATTAAGGTAGAATCTTAATCTTTGTAACTTTAGTTATGTTCCTTTTTCGGAATCACTTTTCTAGAATCAAGAATGAAACTAGAACTCATAGAGGACTTGTGAATTATTCTGTTTAGCCTTGTTAAACATAACCATACTAAAAATTTCCTAAGGGAATTTTTAAAAGTTACAATTCACCCCCCTCTTGTATCTGAGAATCTCATTCTTATATTGATCCTAACTTTGGTATTATAGAGTATCGTATACTCATTCACATACCATACTAACAATAAATGTCGTTCTTCTTGGAAAAAAATTCATATCAAATGTTTTATTTGTTAAAGGCATTAAGCACAACCTCATCAGTATATGTCAATTATGTGATGAAGGCTACCTTGTGAATTTTAAGAATGATATGTGCTTAGAACACAATTCCAAGGAAGAGTTTATTATTTCTGCCCAAAGACAAGATGATTTTTACACACTAAACTTAGAAGACCATAGGAGCCAAGACTTAATCTTCCTTAGTGCAATGGAAGATCATTCTTGGTTATGGCATAGAAGGTTAGGACACAGTGTCATTAGGAACTTATGCAATCTTTCTATGAAAGGCTCAGTTAAGGATCTACCGAAGCTTAGATTTAATTCTTCGAAAGATTGTGACCCTTGTCAATATGGAAATCAATATAAATCAAGTTTTAAATCAGTTGGTTAAGTCTCAACTACTAATGAATTACAGCTAGTGCATATGGATCTTTTTGGTCCAACACAAACTGGAATCATTGGGGGAATGTAAAATGTATTTTTCATGGTTGATAATTGCACTAGATTTACGTGGGTTTATTTTCAATCAAATAAGTCTGATGATTTTTCTTATTTCAAAAGTTTTAGAGCCCATGTCAAAAATGAGAAAAACCTTCCCTTGAAAACTATTCATAGGGATCATGGAGGAGAATTTAAAAATTCTGATTTTGAAACTTTTTATAGTAGAAAAGGTATTGCTCATAACATATCAGCACCCAGAACACTTCAACAAAATGGTGTTTTTTAAAGATGAAATATAATTCTTCAAGAGATAACTAGAACCGTGTTTAGTGAGTATTCTGTTGCAAAACATTTTTGGGCTGAATCTGTAAGTACTACTTGTTACACTATAAATCGAGTTTTGATTAGACCTCTTCATAATAATACTCCTTATGAGTTATTGAATGGTAGAAAAACTAGACATCCCTACTTTATGGTTTTTTTATGCAAGGTATTCGTTCCAAATATTAAAGATAACTTACACAAATACACACTTAAATCTGATGAAGGAATTTTCTTAGGCAACTCCACCACTTCAAAGGCATATAGTGTTTTCCACAAAAACACTTGTACTGTTGAAGAAACAATACATGTAAAATTTGATGAAACTGATACTTTTGATTTTAAACAACCCCAAACTACATCCTCGGATGTGTTTACAAAAACTGATTATCAGCATATGACAGAAGATCCTTATGATAAAGAAAATGTACAATAAGATACTTCATAAAAATTTACCCCAGAAGAATTTGTACCCTATGTTGATGAACATGTTTTACAAAACCCACATCATTCATTTCTATAGAATCATCCTAGTGATAGTATCATTGTTGATGTTATTCAACCTATAAGGACTAGATGTTCATTATGAAATGAAGTGGAGAATCTAGCATTCCGTTCCCAATTAAAACCAAAAAGCACTGATGGAGCTTTAGGTGATGATGATTGGATTAAAGCCATGCAAGATGAACTAAATGAATTCGAAAGGAATAAAGTCTGGACCTTGGTTGAAATACCTAAGGAAACATATGTTATTAGAGTAAAATGGGTCTTTAGAAATATGTGTGATGAAAATGGAATCATAGTTATAAATAAATCTAGATTGGTTTCCAAAGTCTATAATCAACAAGAAGGAATATACTACGGAGACACCTATGCTCCAGTAGCTAGACATAAATCTTTTCAGATTTTACTTTCCAGCATTCTTCAATTTTAAAAATTTTCAAATGGATGTGAAATCTAATTTTCTTAATGGTTATGTTCAAGAGGAATTTTTTGTTGAATAACCTCCTAGTTTTGAAGATACAAAACGTATTGATCATTTTTTTAACTTACCAAATCTTTGTATGGTCTTAAACAAGACCCTCGACCTTGGTATGATAGACTTACATTATTTTTTCTTCAAATAACTATGTTAAGGGAAATGAAGATCTCAGCCTTTTTATAATGAAAGATAAAAAAAATGTTTTGATTTTATAAATTTATGTTGATGACATTATATTTGGTTCAACTCAGCAATCCTTAACTAATTCCTTTGTGGATCTAATGAAATCTGAGTTTGAAATGAGTATGATGGGTGAGTTAACATTTTTCCTTGGAATTCAAATTTCTCAAAAACCAAAAGGAATCTACATATCCCAACATAAGTATATTAATGATCTTCTTAAAAACTATGGATATGAAAACACTAAGAGTATAAGTACTCCCATCGGTATCTCAAACACACTTGATCATGATGAAGCAGGGAAACCAATAGATCAAACATCTTTTAGAGGTATGATAGAAAGGTTACTTTACATGATAGCTATTCATCCAAACATAATGTTTTCAGTATGTTTATGTGCATGATATCAATACAATCCTAATGAATCTCATTTAAAAGTAGTGAAAATATTTTTTCGTTTCTTATAGGGAACCATGGAATTAAGACTATTTTACACTTCTGGAAATGATTTTTCCTTTAAAATATTTTCTGATGCTGACTTTGGTGGATGTAGAATGGATAGAATGATTACATATGGAACTTGTCCTTTCTTAGGAGATTCATTAGTTTCATGGTATTGCAAGAAGCAACAATTAGTATCACTCTCCACTGATGAAGATGAATATGTAGCAGCTGGAATTTGTTGTGCTCAAGTGTTGTGGATGCAACACACACTCACAGATTACAGCTTGAGTTTTACTAAGACTCAAATTTTGTGTGATAACACAAGTGACATTACCCTTAGATAAAAACATGCACATCAATCTCGTGAAAAATACATATATATTAGGCAACACATTATTAGATATCACACACAAAAAAGAGATATCATTCTACAATTTATCGGAACACAAAATCAACATGCTGATATTTTTACAAAATCATTACCCTCTGATAGATTTGAATACATCAAACAGAAGTTAGGAATGATAACCTTGAGGTAATCTTCCTTCATTGACATCTTGTTGAACCATTTTCCTTATAGTAATAAAATTATGTTCATAGGGGTAGTACATATCTTTATAAGTGTTTCAATATTTTTCGTAATGATGTTTTCATTTTTTTCGTAATGATGTTTTCATATTTTTTTCGTAATGATGTTTTCATATTTTTCATAATGATGTTTTCATATTTTCGAAATAACTCTTTTCAAATGATTCATAATGAAATTTTCGTAGTTGGTGTCTGAAATTTTTCATTAGGAAATGTTCGGAACTAAGGTTTTTGTAATTAAAATTCTTCAGATCTTAAATTTTCGTAATAGAATTTTGGTAATTGAAATATTCGAAACTCAAAATTTTCATAATGGAAATCTTCAGAACTGAAAATTTTCATAAAGAAATGTTCAGAACAGATGTTTTCGTAATGGAATTATTCAGACATTAAATTTTTGAAAAGGATATTTTCGGAACTGCAAATTTCATAATTAAGATTTTCTGTACTCAGAATTTTCGTAATGAAAATTTTTCGTAATCAAAATTTTCGTAGCTTTTGTTTCTTAGTAAACCCTTCGTAATAAGATTTTTTTTTGTAATCAAATTTTCTTCAACAAGAATATCACCTATTACGAATAAGCTTCATAGCCAATCTGAAAGGTATGACTTCCTTACTTATGTTTTTGTAGTCATCTTTACTTCCTGGTATTTTCCATTGAATTATAATTTTTTCAGATTTGTATTTCCTTTAATCTGAATGTTTTTCTTAATACCTCAAAATATCGGATTCAATTCTTACTTGCGGGTATGTGTTCAACCGTCAGATCAGATTAGAGAGTTTTTCAACCATTTGATTGGTTTTGGAATTCGAAAGGTCACCACCATCCCCTATATAAAGGGGTCACCCAATGCTGTCCCACATCGGTTTTTCAAGCCCTTGCGTCTCGATACACTGGCTTAGTTCTTAAGCCTGTATTTAATTCCTCAGAGTTCCTCAAATATGAATGTCTATAGAAGCCTCATCTCAAGATATGTCTACTCGGAAGCCAATCTCAAAATGGAATGTATACAGGGAAAGGTTGGTCCATCTGAACTTTTTCAAGTACGATTCTATCATCTCTATGAATATCAAGTTAAATGGATGGGAATATGTCTTCTAATATAAGATAGGTGTTCAAGAAATAGGGTATTCGGAGTTACTCATAGAGTTTTATGAGTCATTTTTCTTCTTTATGGAAGATGATAGAGGAAAATTTTCTTTCAAGTCTTATGGAAAAACCAACAATAATTCTTACACTAAGGCTGTAAGCTTGGTGGGGCTGGAATATGAAGGGGAGGCTGAGTTTTGCTAACAGAAACTCCCAGATGTTCTAGGTAGTTTTGTTAAGGTAAAGGCCTTTAAATGTCTTGGACATGATGATGTCAAGATAGCCAATAATTCTCACCTATCTTCAACAATCGGAATCTTCAGTTTTGGGTACTAGATTTTTTGGTACCGTGAAAGGGTGACAATGATTCTCTCAAGAAAAGTGATAAATATTTCTTAGACTTCCTGCTGAATCTAAGAAAAATATATTTGATGAGGCATGTTCTTGTTACAATTCAGAACATCAAGAATTGAAATATAAGAGCCCAAATTATTATGTATCCTCACTTACATTCAAAGTTAATTTTTTGGTTCCTTGAATCATTCAAGATTGCATGAAAGTCCTAGACTCAAAATTACAAAGTTAATCTTGTTAGTGATGACACTCTTAAAAGAATGAATATGGCCTATTCAAAGGAGATAATAGAGTTTTATGATCTGCGAGTGGAAGAGGCAGAAGTCAATCTCGAAAATGTGGAAAAGGGTGAACCATCCAAGAAGGCCGGGAAGAAGAGAAAGGTGAAGGAAGTGGAGGATTCAGATAAAACCCCTAAAGCTAAGGAATCTCAATCCACACCTCCCAAACCAAAGAAACATAATGCGTATCCAGATGAGGTGGTTACAAAGTGGAGGGAAGATAAGGAAAGAAGGAAAGAAGGGGAATCTCAGTTCGGCCTAGACCCTACTGAAGCTAAGTCTTTAAGGGAGAAGGAGGCTGAATACCTTGAGAAGATAGAAAAATAGAAGAAGATGAAGAAGAAAATGTCTGAGAATAATGTTGTACAATCTCTTTTTAAAGCCACAGAAGTAGTCTCCAAGAATATTCCAGTACCAGAAACTTTCCTTGTTGAGCCATTACATGAGACTCCGGGGAAGAATTTCTTCACTCTGGAAAAATATAAAGAGAAAGAAGCTATTGAAGAAGTTCAAGAAGAAGAGGAAGTAGAAGAAGAAGAAGAAGAATATGTAATTGGTGATTTAGATGATCTGATTAAACAATTTTATGATGTTCAAGAAAAAGAGAATTCATCATAAAAATTACCACTCCGAACACCTGAGGCTGAGCCCTCAAAGCTTGTCACTTTGGGAAAGGGAGATGAGAAAGATGATAAGAAAGATGAAGACAAGGATGAAGATAAAGTAAATGAATTATCCGAGGAAGAATGATTTGAAAATCAATTTATTGAGGAAGGAGCTGAGAAGGAGAAACCTGATGAAGACAAAATTGTTCAACTATTTAAAAGTGAGGAAGAATCCCTTGATGAGGAAGAAATTTTGAATGTTGATAAGGGTAAGCAAGTGCTTATGGACACTCCAACGAAAGATATCATAAGGAAGAAGGTTGTTGGTGCTCTTCAAAAAGAAATCTTGTGGAAATTGAATAAGAACAATCTCTGAGAAAGATGTATGATTCTGACTCATCTGAACTGGGACACAATTTTGTTTTTGAGTCTCTAAAGAAATTGGTGGACACAATTCTGATCTTTCCTGCAATTGACTCCAGATGCCAGATTCTTCCACACAACTTAAATCAGATTTCAGAATCCGTATCTATGGTAATGGATAAATGTGTGAAGATTGAGGTTGAACATAATTTTTTTATCAATTATGAGGTCCACAAAAAATCTTGTAGAAAAATGACTCTATGGTCAACGAAAATCTATGACGATTTGGAAGATCATGATCACTTTCAAAATGATGTGAGAGAATATTTTGATACAGAGGATTCCAAGATGAATATTCTTCAAGAAAATCTAACCCTTGAGAAAAATACTTGGACTCAACAAGTGAGAGATCTGAATGGGAAGCTTTACTCTGTTGCTCAAAACTGGAAGGGGGAAAGAGATCTCCAGATTGAGATCGAAGAGTAGCTTGTAAAGAATGATGATGTTTTTAAGGCTGAGTCTGAGGCTTTGAAGTCTCAAGATGACGGGATTAAAGACGTAAAAAAGAAAGATGAGGAGGACCACAAAGAGTTAATGAAGTTAAAAATCCTTCTAAATAAGCTAATCTCTAAGGAAATAGAAGACAAATAGACCATTCTGATCCCTTGTTGTACTGTTTATTTCCTTGTACTAATACTTCCAATATTAATGGAATTATCAATTCTTGTTTGTTTGTATGTCTTTATTAATGTTTCAGGTACGTTATTTTTTTTCCATTCCTTCAAAATCTTTTAGATAATCACAAAGGGGGAGAAGGAAAAATAATTCAAAAAGGGAGAAGAAAAATTTCTAAGTAAAGAAGAATTATCTCTGAGTGAGGGGAGTTTATCTAAGGGGGAGTGTTCATTACAAAGACATTAATATTCATAATATAAATCTCATTCTGGAAATCCAGAATCTGGTCCTTAGATTTCCAAATCCTAATGGAGAGTTAGTCGTATTCACCATTGATCATAAACAAAGGGAGATAATAATTAATTACAATTCCTGAAATTTATTCTAAGTCATTACATTCTTTTTCGTAAGGATGTTTGTGCATTACAAAAAGGGGGAGATTGTTGAGTCAATAAGGGTTTCCTTATGAATTTTTCCATTCCTTCATTCATGGGGGAGATTGATAAGTCATCAAGGTTTCCTTATGAATTGATCATTCCACTTTTTTTGAAAATCACAAACACCTTCTTTTAAGAAAAATTTCATTTTACCCTTATTTTACTTCTATAAGGAAAATTTCCTCCCTTAATGTAATTTACCCTTAACCTTGAATTTATTTATTCATATCATCAATTTTCTAAGTATAAAATTCAAATTGTAGTCCAAAACCTCGGAATCAAATAATATGTAGATATGAGGTATTTTGTTTTAGGAAACGAATTCCTATTACAAATTTTTATGAAGCTCTACTCCGAATTCCCTATTACGAACTTTTATGAAGCTCAACTCTGAATTCTGATTACGAACTTATATAAAATTCTAATTACATATTCTAATGAAGAATTCTGATTAAGAATTCTCATTACAAATTCTGACGATGAATTCTGATTAAGAATTATCATTACAAATTCTGATGATGAATTCTGATTATGAATTCTCATTATGAATTCTGATGATGAATTCTAGTTACGAATTTTCATTATAAATTCTGATGATGAATTCTAGTTAAAAAATCTCATTACGAATTCTGATGATGAGTTCTGATTATTAATTCTCATTATGAATTCTGATGATGACTTCTGATTATGAATTCTCATTACGAATTCTGATGAAGAATTCTGATTACGAATTCTCATTACGAATTCGTTAGAAAAAAAATCTGAATATCTTAGTAAGGCAGACTCCAAATTCATTTTTACCTACATTCTTGAACTTTAACCTTTTCCATTCCGAATGTTTATTTTCTCCATTCTTGATATCAATGTAGTTATGCTTACACTTTTCTTATTAAAAAACGATGTCGTGTTTTTAGTTATTGACTAACTATTGTTTGAGTGACACATGTACAGGTCCCTCCGAAATATAAAGAAGAATATGACGGTTGGAGGAGGGAGACGACCGTTGGATCTTTGCCTATAAATAGGATCTCATTTAAAAGTCGACAACAAAAACTTTGACACAACTCTGATATATGTGCTTACATGCTGTTGAAGTGTTATCTAGAGAGAGAGAGGCTCTTATTAACTCTCAAGCTTCGTGCAAAAAGTCTGGAAAAATTGTTCAAACATTTCCTTGTGTAGATTTGATTCGTGAGACTCTGATTGTTGCTGTGTACAATCGAGGGATTCTTAAGATAGGAAGAAAGAGGATCCATCACATTGAAATTTGTTGCTTCCTTGCTGAGGAAGACAGAGGTGCTGACTACCTGATAGTTGAAGTCTTGTGGGGTTAGCAAGACAAAATTTGATATTCGTATCGAGGGCTTACCCTAGTGTGGGCAAGACAGAATTTCGTAAAAGTATAAATCAAGGGACATTTGTCCAAGGTTTTTGGATACCCTCCTCATTGGGATAAAAGAGTTTATACTTGTTACTTTTTTTTACAAGGTTTTCTGCTACATTTTGTATTGTTGAGGAAAGTATACTTTCTTATACATAATCATTTGTGTACTCTGATATAGTTAGATTCTATATGCATTAAGGTAGAATCTTAATCATTGCAACTTTAGTTAAGTTCCATTTTCGAAATCACTTTTCCGGAATCATGCATTCTATTAGAACTCATAGAGGTTTTGTGAATTATTCTGTTTAACCTTGTTAAACATATCCAAATTAGAAATTTCTTAAGGGAATTTTTAAAAGGCATAATTCACCCCCCCCTCTTGTGTCTAATAATATAATTCTTATTTCAGTCCTACGTTTGTTATTATAGCATATATCATACTCAGTCACATTCTATCTTAACACGAACTAAATTTCGGGGATAGACACATCAATAATTAGGGAATATGACTTTTTATATGACTCAATAATCGATGGTCTCCTCAATTTGAAAAAATGATAATGATATAAGATCTCAATGTACCATTTCAATAATTTTCATTACCACTATCTCTAATAATACCATAACATATATGATAAAAATGATTTAGTAAAAGGTTCCCCACTATGACTTGATTCATGTGAAGATAGCCTACATAATAAATATTAATGATAATCCTTGGCACTGAGATATCAACATGAATTTTAATTTTTACACTCCAAATTCACTATGTATAAGGCCGATATAATTGATATATCTATTTCAACTCAGTTACATGAACCATTTGAGATCATACATGGCGTTGAGTTGGTTTTTATACTATTATAATTGATCAAAGAGATAAATAAGATCAACAAGAACATATTTGGTGGATGTGTTATTCCTGATGAATATTTTAAAACTGGAATAGTTATATATTTGATCAAAAAAACTAATTATATTTATAATGTCAATATATTAATGATGTAAGATATGTTATTAATCTTTCACATGATGCAATCATCTCATGTAGTTTATAGCTTCCATTGTAGATCACCATAAATTTCCTCTACTAACATGTAATCTACAAATATTTCATGTGTTTATTCATTTGAGAAATGTATCTTAAGGGATTATAATAATAAAATATTTTATTTTTTATTTCATGCCTCCATTAGGAGGCCTTGATGTTCAGTAGATATTGGTACAACCTAAGAGGTTTCCATTCCTTAAGTGTTGATATTTTACTCCTCTCTCGCTAAACATAGGTAATACATATTTAACATGATTCAATGGATTTTAAATCATAAAAAAGAACAATATAATCATTTAATCTTAAAAGGAATTTATTATGTAATCAATAAGAAATATGAAGTAGTTATTTCTTTTTTTGTTTAATATCTTGATGGTATTGTAGTAAATGTTATAAAAACCATATAACAAAATCTAAAACATGTTGGGAGGATCCCGACTTATAATTCCTTCTTTAAGTCATCACTATTTTTTGAATGAACATTTTATTAGATATATTAAAAAATATCCTATTAATTTATATGTAGATAAATTTATAATGTAGTTGAATGTTGTGACATACTCCCCTAAAATGAAACTCCCATGGGAGAAGTTATAAAGAATTATCTACAAAGAAACTATGAGAAGATTTATTTTGGACATTGATTGACTAAAAAAGTATAGGATTTTAGATGTTTTTTAAATAACAAAATTCTTGTAAGAATCTCTACAATAAAAAATAAAAAAAATCTTGCATCTTGACCTATGAAAATATAAAGACATAGAAATTTTATTACAACAATAGTAACTCCAATTGACCCTCACTAAATTTAGTACCAGGGAAATGGAGCAGAAAACAGATATTTCATATTATCATCATACCCTATATATAAAGGATATCTGTATAAATCAAATATTCCATCTTTTTTAGAATATAAAAATGTATTTGTATTCATTTTATCTTGATAATGATCTAGTGTATTTCATATGATCCATATAATATAAATTTCTCAAACTTAATGAAATAAATAAATAGGAAGAGAGGGAATTGAAGAACAATCCCAACAATTATTCTTATTATTAATTTCTGAAAATAAGGATATAGGATTAATTTATTTATAAGTTTTAGAGAATGAATGTGGTGGATGAAGTTATATTCAGGCAATAAAATAAATACACAAGTAGCTTATTGAATACCCACCTCTATTATTGTACATGGGGAAGATGGGTATGAATAAAATGAAATACATTAAAAAATATTTAACTTTAAAAAATATACTACTAAAAATATAGTGACTCATTCACATGGAATGATTCTTACATTAAGGTATTATTAGGTAGGGTATTAGAACCATCACTAGTTTCTGCCACATTCTTGATGACATTGTTCTCTAGCTAGTGGTACATTCATTATCTCCAATTAAAAAAAATATTAGAAACACCCATATAAATCAATTATTGTTATTACCCTCCCATAACTCATACCATATAATTTTTAAGGGTTGGTAAGACTCAATAAAATTCAAAATTATGAAATTAATGTATAATAATTTATTTCTTATAAAAATGGAATCTAGATATTTGAAAAATATTTAAATAAACAATAATTTTGGTATAATAAAATACCCTTTGGTTCTTCATACTAATAGTATTTTGTTGGAGGGGGTCATTTCTAGGGCATGAAATATAATAAAAAAGTTTTCTAAGATGGAATATGTATTTTCTTGAAACATGTTGGCACAATCATTTAGGACATTGATTGAAATAATGGTTTAATATAATGACCTTGTGTGGTTCTTGTAACTATGTAAAAATATTTATTTTATGGGATAATACCTAATCATTCATCAATTATAAATTATAAAATATACTTTATCATCTTAATTCAAGAGTAGTTGAAATATAAACCTGTCATGAAACGAAACGAATTATCCTTCTAGTCATATAATGCATATATTACCCTTTTTATAGTGACACCTCTTGTTAGGATACATATATTATTTTCACAGATATATGATATTTTAATATAGCTTTCAACAATACCTTCATTTTTTAGTGTAAGAATATATACGAATTTAAAAATATCATAGATAATCACTCACCAAGGCTCTGACAAAATCATTATAAGTTTGATATTTATTTTATTAACACTATATATTTTCTCATAGAGGAATGTGGATTTGTCAAATTCTATATATTCATTTAAATATTAGAGTTGTATGAATATGTGGTTTTAAAATGATAAAAATAGTATGTCAATTTAGTTAAAAAGATCAATGATAAGAAAATACATATGTTAATAGTAGATATTGGTTTTGGAATCAGTATTAATATACCCAAAAATTGACACTATTAGGGATATACCAAAATCATTATATCCCCATCCAATCTAAAGATCTTGAATATTCCTAAAAGTGATCATGTTCCCATGATGAATATTTAAATGATGACTTAGTTTGGAGATATATGACTAATTCTAAGATTCCCATTTAGAAAACTACCTTTAATGTTATAATTATGGGATGTTATATATATATATATATATTCATACAATCATCATATCTGAAATTATTGAACCAATCCATTAATCGATGTATAATAGAACTATATGAATATTCATCCGCATTAGTGGAATTTGATGATTTTTACATTAATTTTTGATATTCAATGAGAGAAGCTAATAAATTACATACTGATTATATTTATCATGTAAAAGCTACTAATTATTTGGTGGTCACCCTATAGATTCCATGGGATATTGTAAAATAATGTTTCGGGCATAATTATATTATATTTAATCCACTACTCGAACCCTATGAAATAATCTCATCCTATACTACATAATAAGAAAACCTAAAGTTTATTTTTAGCATACAATAGAGTATCAAATCTTCTTCAAAAAAATATATCAAATTTTGAATGGTAAGAGAGTTAAAAATATGAATTTAAATATACTCATAACACATGTATAGAAATGAGATTATTTTTTGAAAATCATTAAGAACAACCATGGTAATTTGTGCTAACGTGAGTGTAAAAAAAGATAATGTCGCATGTAAGAGGAATAATTTTGTTCAACAATAAGGTGTTTTAGGAGTAAAATTTATTTTTTACTCACACTATTATATTTCTCATCCTAAAAAAGATGGAATACTTGTTAAGGAAATAGTTTAAAAGGTGTACCAGTCACCTATTCACCATAATATAGATAATTATAATCAAGATAAATCTAATTTTTATTATATTTTTTGTATGTCTACAATAACTAACTATATAAAAACATATTTGGGATCTACCAATTACCAATGACTCATTTCGATTAACTAATCAATGAATCAATATGAGTAGGAATGACATATTGAATTCTAAAGGATTTAACTGATTTTATTTTCATATAAGTACATATAAATTCTTAAATTATACCCAAAATCGGTTTTCCATGGATTCTGTGTAATGAACAAAATATTTTAAGTCATTATTTTCTATCCTTTTTCAATCTATAAGAGTTAAACTACTGAAATAAATAGTCATAGTATTATATAAAAATAGTTAATGAAATAGAAAGTATGTGAGGTGGGTGATCATTTAGGTATAGCACATGGTACTCAGAATATGGGTAATAGTTACCCTATTCTGAGTTGAAGAATGTAAATAATTCTAGTATAGCCACCATGTACCCCATGGCCTTGTCATGGGTACCTGGTATGAATTAATTTGGTTGCTAAGGTATATTTGACTTTTATTATTAAAATTTAATACATAAATCCATATAAAATTGACATTTTAATTAATTTGTAGTCCATTGATCCTAACCAAATTTTCTCCACTTCTTCTATCTAAACCATTACAATGTAAGAATCAAAAATCCTCCAATCACTCACCATCTAGTTAAATGTATTCCCCTTCACCAATATATGACATAGAAAACTCTTAAATCCCAGAAATTAAATCAATATTTATGGGATTATTATTGGAGATTAAATTTCCTTTTGCATATGTTTTAGATTGGCATGATCAATTTTTAATTTTTCCATTCATTTTGTTGTCAAAAGAATATATTTATATTTCAAAATGTATGGGTAAAAATTATTTATTGATTTTTTATACGATAAGTGACTAAATCCATAGAATCTTTTATTTTAGGCTAAGTTAATATATATGTGGGGGAATATTTTTTCCCAAAAAAAAATATTTTTCTTGGAAGTACATTTGGTTGTAGACCCATACATGACTCTCATGATATTGTAGTATATGGTGTGGTAAAAACATGGGGTAATGTTAGAATAAACCCAATTAATTTTATTTAGAATGATAAATTATATTTCATAAAAATAAATAGTAAAATTATTAAATTCTTATATACAATATCTAATTATTCACTTTATATCTAGTCATTTACCATGATTTATTTATTTTTTAGTTTTATTATAATTTATTCTTGATTTTCTTGAGACTATGAGTTTATTTTTGAAAATTATTATACACTTTTTATGCATATGGAATAATTAAGCATGTTAAATATTTTTTTATATATTTTTTATAGAGAAAATAAATTTGGTTTAAACCATGATAAATTTTTATATTATATTATTTGAATATTTGGACTAAAGTGATTGTGTGGAAATAGTCTGTAGATATTATTGGAGTTTTTTGGAACTATATGATTATAAAAATATTGTGCATAGGTACACAAGGTACCAATTATATTATGTATAATTACAATATGGGATGTGTATGATGATACATTGATGTTTATTTTGGATAGAAACTGAGGTAAACCAATTTTATTTTCAAATAAAATTCAATTAGGGATAGGTATTTAAAATCCATAATTCTTTTTTATAAATAAAAATTACAATTTCATGATTTTTATGTTACTTTTTCACCAGGAAATAAATACCCTATTATACAGTGTACTAATTCCTATAATAGATTGAAATGACTATGGATAAGTTCATTTGTGTCTTCTCCAACACCTAAACTCCAAAAAACGTTATTTATAATGGTAACTAAATATATTACATATGTTATAAAATTTTTATTACATTACAAATTGACTTCCCTAATGACCTTTTATTATTATAAAATGCACATAGTTATCTAAAATATTAGTATGGGTTGAGTTAAGACAACATAATTGTTGGGATTCACTCATAAACTACATGTATCCCATTATGATGAATGTAATTCTTTCATTTCATGATATAGGTAAAGAAATGGAACCAATGGATTGGTGTTCATGGAACACAGAATTGAGGTGGTGTCATGTTTTTTTAATATTGATATATGAACTAAGAATGATTTTTATTGATATTATATGGATTATGATTACATTGTCAGCGACATTGGACACCAATTTAAAACTAATTATTGTCTTATCATCACCTTGGATATGTTTATGTATGTTAAGGTAATTCTTTTTGGTTATTAGATTGTATTACGATTCAGGATTATGCATGACTAGTTTCTGTATACATTTTCATGTCTACTAGTACTATAAAATAAAATAATAAAAATATACCAATTATCAACATACATTCACACTATTACATTATTATTCAATTCATATTTAATTATATCAAATATATACATGATTCATTCTAGTTTTCTGGTAGGAAATTGTTTTATTTTAGATAATTTCTATTGAGTGAATTCTTTTTCCAATAGACTTCATTTTCCCCCTAGAGTCTATGAAAACATTTATAGATTGAGAAGTATGCATAGATGATTTTTGTTGTCAAGGTCAACTAAATTGGTGATCTAGTTAGGGTAATTAATAAATGAAATTTATAATTCCATTAGTTTCATGTGTTTGAGATTATCTAAATTATTGTAGTATTGAGTATTTCGAATTAAATCATAAATATTCATATTCTGTTTAATTATTTACCAATATTGAGTAACATGTTGTATTATTGATTGTATTAGGACATTTTAGTCATCTTTTGGACTTTAAACTATTTATTTGGGTCTCATGCATCACTAATAGGTGTCTATTTGTATGTATAGGTAGGATTGTATAATATATTGCAGGATTTCTTATTTTTTTTAATTTATTATTTGAATTAATTTAAAATTTAATATTTTTGAAAATCATTTATAAATAAATAGTATTTTCTTATTAATCTATTTATGATAAATAGGTTAATATATAAAAATAATTTATTGATTTGATATTGAATATATATTTATTAATATATTTTCTGTTATTTTTCATGTTGACATATAAAATATTTTTTGAAAGCGAATTTTATTTATATATCAAAATAAAAATTGATTTGATTAATGAAAATATTGGTGAGTGGGTGGGTTTATTTCTTGATTATTACTATTATATATTAAATGTTTTTTTAATGTAGAAATAAAATAAAGTTTGATTCTATATTAGATAATACATAATGTAATCATATCAACCGTATATATATGTATAGGAATGAGATGTTATTAATGTTTTTCATATTAGGAATCCAATTGATCAGTATGTCATAAAGGGTTCTAAATAGAAAAATAAATTATAAATTAGGTAGAACATCAAAAAGAACATACCTCTACAGAGATGAAGCCAAATTTTTAGATATTTCACTAACCCAACCAACATTTTATGTTTATTTTTCTATGCAATAATTTTATGTTTTATTTTATCATATCCATTAGATACATAGGTTTTTTTTAGATTGGAAGGAGTCATAAGGATCATATATTAAATTTTATACTAGTGAGGTACTCTCATTGGTTATGTGATGTTATGGTCATAGAAAAAATGAAACAATTGATAACCTGAATGGTTTTTTAAAAGATATTATTAATAAAATAATTACTTCACACTTTTTCAAGTGAAAGTTTAATAATTAATAACAGTTATATATAGAATGATTATTATTATGAAATATTTATATATATATATCAACATTTGATTTCTCCAAAATTAAATATTGATGATGAATCAAAATATTTATGTTTCATGCGGGGTTCAAGGGAACCACTTTTGACCCAATTGGCGATGTTCAATATTTATTACTATTTTAGTTTGTTGAAAAAAAAAATATTTTCACTAAGATAGGTATCATTTGATATAATGAAGTTGGGTGGTTCATATTCTGGTCAATGTATGGGTGTGGAATATTTTAATAGGGGAATGATATAATGAATGGACGAAATAAGGAGTGGATTACCTTTTTTTATTACTAAACCTAGATTTTATCTTATTCTTTATATATTGATGTAATTGCAATAAATGTTTTCTCAATGCAGAATTATGGGATATATAAAGAACAATTATACTTTTGATGAAAAACTCCACTTACATGTTCATTTAATATTTATATGTTCTTTAGGATAGCCTCATCATATAATGATATCTAGCAACACAATAAGAAAAAAGTGTCTAAAAATATCTCAATTTTTCTGTCATTAGGATTCATTCATTCATAAGTTAGTAGATCTATCAATGGAGGGTGATGATGAATCTAGTGTCTATATTCATGTAACAATATGAAACATCATGTTATAGTGGAACAAGAGGTGGGTTAGACTCCTATGGATTTAGATATTGGGTGAGGTTGAATTTTCAGAATGAATCGATGATAAAAATTTATAGAATTTTTCAATAGTTAAATTAAATTTTATTTTACTTTCAACTACTTATGATATATTTCAGTAATGGAAATTCATGAAATGAGGTTTTAACTAGGACAATTTGGGTGTTAGGAGGCCTAACAGACTCCCTATACCATACTAACAAAATTATAATGGGTTAGTTAATGGGTTTATCCCCATTACAGTGCTAATGGAAGAATAATGGCTTTCTAGTAATACTTCATTGGCTTCACCATGAGTGAAGTGAGCACCATAAGAACCATTAGGGCCCCCAAGACATCATTCCATAAAAATCCCAATCATAGTTCTTACTTAATAGATTACATGATGTAGGGGAGATTCCAATTTTATCAATATTTTTCACTTATTAACCAATGTTATTTCAATTCAATTTTTTCATTCTGATCATTTGTAATATTTTCTAATTCCCCACCATTGCATTTGAATATTTCTTTGACTCTAATAATTTATGGTTTATGAAGGTATTATATGTGAAATTCCATTAGATCATTGATTAATAACTTCATAAACATGGATAACTCTTATGTATCACCAAAAAGAGGTTTAAGATGATTTATTTCATTATATTACATGAATGATTGGTTTGGGTGTTTGAAATAGTGAATCTTATAAAATTTGGTTAATTTTTGTTTAATATATCATTAAATGATCATTATAAATTGGGGTTTTTTGAACATTTTAACCTCACATGCGTATCATGAGTAAACCACATGACATTTACTATTGTTTGGAAAAAATATCATTTCATGGTGCATTTTATGCATATTATTTAATTTTATGGGACTGAAATGTTGTAAAATTTAATTTATAAGAATTTACTATTAAGGCCTTTTCTCATTAGACTGGTGGTAATAAGAATAATATATCATTTTTTAATTTAGATATCTGATTTTGGTTAGTGAAATTTTCACATTGTTAATAATCATTTCGTGGTTGTTTGGATTGATTATTCATATATTATGTTAATGTAGTTTATTATTAGTTTTGTTGGAATTATTTTGTGACATTTCATTAATCCAAAAATGGGAAAGTATCATATTGTTCCTGATAGTGAAAAAGGAATTTGTATCATGATATATGATATGATGGTCGAAAATTGGTCATGTGACTTCTAATAATCCATTTTATTGATTGTTCAAGGGTATAATATTTCAATTAAATTGTCTTAACGTAATGTAAATTTTACCTTTAAAATGGGATTTCGATGGAAATTTATTTTAGTGGTGGAGCAAATAGTGGAATCGTTTGATTTAAAAATTAGGGTTTTAAAATGGGATTTCTGAAACAATGTATCAATTTTCGAAGAGGGTTTTATACAAATATTTCTATGAATCTAACAGGGGTGATGCTATAAATGTTTTTTTATATCACAATAAGATAGAATTTGTACTTTTATTTAATATTAATCAAAAGTTGGTTCTTTCAAAAGTAATTTTCATTAACTATCCTTAGGAAGGTGATTCTCTATTTCTTAAAGAATGGGTACTTATTTTGGAACTCTCTATTTATTCTTTCTTATATGGTATATCATATTGAATAATGATTCGTGGTAGAAAATGAACGATATTTTAGACCATACCATAGGTAATATATAATTTTAATTTTATTGATTTATAAGAAAGGGTCCTATTGAGGATATTAATATGAACATTAGAATACTAGTTGGGAAGAGACTAGGTATAATAATCATGAGTAGCCCCAACTGATGTGTGTCAACAGTGGTGTCTAGTGAAAAAATGATTGAATAACCACACATTAGTTGTGATTCAGTCATTTATGACATTCTGATATTATGTGATGTCTTATGTTTTTTGAGTGATCGGTGAGACCACTCACTATATTTCACTACGAAGGAATAAAAATTAATGATGATCTATTTATCCTCTTCATATTTTATAAGATTACTCACCTAATCAATCTCATTTCTTTAGGATGGAGATATCACAATTGTAGAAAACATTTTTCAACATTGGTTTCATTAATTTTTAACATCTAGATATATATAAACATATTTGTATGTGATGTTTTAAATATTTTTTTTATGTAATTTTTTTATCCATTGTCAAAGAATTTGTTTTAGAATTGTTAAAAAAATAAAATACATAAAAAACAACAACAAAAAAACAAATTAAATTCACTTACTTTTTATATCATTGATTTTATAAGTAATGTGAATAGTATCATCTTTTTAAAAAATATTATTTTCTATTTTTCCCAACAATTAATAGATGTAAAACATAAAGTGATATAATACTTTTTCACTATATAAAATCATGGCAATGATATGGAAAACATTTACATCACAACATTGATCATATGATAAAAACATTACAATTTTATTTATAAAATTTTAAAAATATATAAAAAATTAAGAAAAAATTAAATATAATGAAATTGTTAAATTTGTTTTACCATGCCCCTCATAAAATAATTATCTCATTTACATTATAAAGGACATGATAATAAAAAATCAAAAAATTAAATGGAAATTATTCAAAATGTATTCTAAATATGATTATAAGATAACTAAAACGAAACACTATATTTATAAAACATTGTTCAACTGTGTAATTAGTTTTCCTGTAATTATTTCATATATAAATATCATAATATATATATATATATATATATATATATATATAGTCTATTAATTTTCCATGATAATGAAAATTATTTTTCCAATGAATTTATTAATTAAAAAAATCGTTAAATTATCAATGTAATTTTAGAATAAAAAATGATATAACCCTAACGTAAACATATTTTATATATTTTTCTCATTATTAATGAATTTTAATTGTTCCCCAATTCATTATTTTAAAATTATAAGCATGTATTAAAATAAATAATATATTATAATATAAAAATATTATAATATTGAAACGCATGTCCTTAATACTTTTTTGATTATTTCTTGCACATCACCATGGATAAAAAAACAATAATGATTCCTTTCATGGGGATAGAAAACACAAAACGGGACACCATAATAGTATATATGTATTTCCTTGAAAATAATAATGAAAAATTAAATATCATTCTTTACACACAAAACATTGAGTATAAAAGTACGTTGATTTGATGTTTAATTAAAATTATTTTAAATAGTTAGTGATAATATAGATTATAAATAAGTCGTATGAATAAAAATAAACAAATTATAAATTATATGTATTTAGATTTTATATAATTCATATTTATTCACTAATTTTAATTCAAAATTATTCAATATTGATTAAATCAGTTTTATGCTAAAAAATTATGTTTTCGTTCAAGAATGTTTTTAATTGTACATTATATGTTTTTATTATAAATAATTTTTCTGATTTTAGTATCTATACCATATGAAAATGATATAATTTTCATGTTAACATATATAAATTATCTTATGGTAAAAATTCAAGAGTTTTTTAAAAAGTTAAATATTTCATTAAAAAATGAAAAAATATCAATTTTATATAAATTTGTACTCTTAATTCATGAATTAAAATTTATATTTTATTTTAAATTAATTATATAATTTCATTTGATCATTTTTATTAAAAATAATCATTTCATTTTCATTGGAAACAACAAATTTTTTATTTTTTGAATAAAAATATTTTTAAACTTCAAAATTCATTTATCTAGAAATCTATTTTTCACCATGTTTTTCTGGATTATTCTAAATTTCATTTATAAAAAAAATTTAAATTATTTATTTAAAAAATATTAAATATTTTTATCATAATAATAATTTTTATTATTTAATAATTTAAACTTAATTTTTGGTTATAATGAAATGTTGAAATAGAAAAACATTATCGCCATGAAAAAAATGGAAAATCATGTTAAATAGTGACAAAACTAAGTGATGAGTCCGAAATTTTTCTTTTAAATTAATTTAGGATTAGTTTACATTACTTGTATCACCTTTGAATTGAAATTTAATTTTTTTCAGACACATTTTTATTAAAATGACTTTATAATATCTAAATCACTTAAAATATTAATTATGTTCCCTCTCCCCAATTATAGAAGGTCTCCTCCAATCCTATATTATTTACACATTAATCAGCCACATATATCATCAATACCCAACTCAATATCTTATAATCTTCCCTATTCCAAAACTAGAGTTTTTTTTATTAATAAATTAACATTCTAACAGTCACTAATAAAGGATCTAATTGAGGTATACTGAAGAAGATTTATTCATCTTACCCGACCACATTCAACTATTTTCTTCATCAACCTACATTAAATATATGGTATTAATCATAAAGTAATAAATTTATTAGCTTTAATATAATTAAATATTGTTATTATTGTGGGACCACCATTATCCACCCACTTTTCGGACAACTTTTATATGAATATATCACTCGTATATACATGTGGACTACCACATCTAAGTGGAGACATAATACATTTTCCCATACAATAATTGATGGTTGGTTATAATGATATATTTAATGTTTACATATGTTATTTATGATATAATTATGGTTCTATAATTATAAAAAATTATATATTTTTATGTATATTGTAATTAGAAATTTAAAACAACATCCATACGTATATATAAACTACCATCTCCATGAAAAATATAATTAATTTATTTACATGTAAATTGACGAATGAATATAAATATGTTACTAATAAATATATATGATATTAGTATCATGATCTTAATTATATTTAAATTTTAAAAATGATAAATGTACAAAAACTAGAACTTTTGAATTGATAACTTCTTGAAAATCAAATTAGTTAACACTAAAAAACATAGATATTAACATTTTATTATTAATAAAAAGTTTTTGAAATATTATAAGTATATCTTATATGATATTATAATTATGTAAATATTTTCGGAATCGAATAATAATATCCTTTTATTTATTAAAATGATGGTAAGAGTTTATATAATAAATGTCGAACTTGAGGTAAGAGTTCTTCGTCTCAATATTGATTCATTAAGAAATGTTTGATGTTATAATCCTATTTATTTTAATGAGGGGTAAATAATTCAGTATTTTATTTTTATATCATGGATCTGTAAAAATAATTATATTTAATGTTTAAATTGATAATATTTAATCCATGTGTTTTTTATTAAAAAATTTCAAGAGTGGTAAGGGTTTCTCATTTAACTTCTGATTCTGTGTGACATATGTCGTATTGACAACACATATTTTTCATGCGGTGTATATACTACACATATTAGTAGATATTTAATAATTTTTCATATATTTTGTAAATTTAATGGTTTAATATATGTTCATTTTTTATCTTAATTATGATATAAAAGTTACCAAAGTGATAAGCATTTTACATTACTACCACATATTTAAAAGAATTATTTGTTCTAAAATTGACAATGAAGAAATTATATGACATCTATCACCCAAATATTATATAATTTATTTTAATCTATTTGTTTTTTTATATTAATAATTTTTATTTCATTTTTCTATATTTAAGTACTAAAGAGACCAAATGAATGTTTTTAATGGACTAACATTATTTCACTATTTGTTTGAGATTATTTTTCTTCATTGCCCATATTTTCAATAACACGTTTTCAATAATTTTACACTATTCATTATTGATTATTTATTTTCATATTAACCCATTTTTTAATTTATATTTAAATGAATAAAATGAATCTTTTTATCATTTTTAGATTGTGTTACTCCTTCATTTTTAATTGAAATGTGACAAGAATCATTTTTAATAAACATTATATGAATTTAATTTCTAACTATTATGACTGATCAATGAGATAAAGCTTCATTTTTAGGTTTTCATCATTATTTGTAAAAAAATCATAATATTTTGGACTTTTAAGATTTCAATTAACTTATTTAAAAATTAAATGTGTATTTTCCTCATGAAATATTACTATGTTTTTTAAATATTATTTCCAACAATGATAAAATCCTTTTATGTTACATATATATTAAGGGGGATATAATCCAATTATACAATCACTATTATTTTTATATATTTTTTTAATTATGAGAATTATATATTTTTCGAACTCATTTACTTCCAAGTACTTATGAAATGATGATATAATGAATGTATTGAAATCTTTTGGCACACATATGTATGTATTTCATTATTTGATGGGTAGGCCATAAATTATATTACCATACAAATAATTGGGTAATTATGGATACCTTATGAAATAATATGGAATTTAATGGGGATTGAACCTAGTTGAATAAGGGAATTTATCCAATATGATAGTCTGTGGGGGGGAACCATGAGTAAGGAAATGATGGAAAGGGGAGTGACCTTAATCCACTATGATAGCCTTGGAATTGAGAGTTTACTATAGATATTATTTTCTATGCATATTTATATTCCAAAACACAAGTCTTATGGTTATCATATGTTCCCATAGCTTATGATTGATTATGGGTGGTTCCTCACTCTTTTATCTTATGTATTTTTATTAACAAAATATTATGAAATGATTCATTATTTGGGAGATTTAATTGATTGGGTATGATTATTTTATGTTATTATCTTGTTCTTTATAAAATTTTTAATATCTTATTCAGGTATATGATCATTGATTAGTATCTCATTTATTTATCTATACACTGAAAATGATCTCACCCTCCATTGGGTTTCTTTTCCCAACAAGATATGAATAAATATATATTGCAAGATGTGTTTATGAAGGGTTCAAGTTGTGAAAAACGTAGTGGGAGATGATGAGAACCATTAATGTACATGATTCTTATTTATCAATGTTTCTAAATAAACAAATCTTTTATTATTATACTTTGGATCATAATGTTATGTATTTAATATTCATTTATTAAGATATAATTTATTTTTATGTAATGTTTGGAATCTATATAGAACAATCAATTTCCACTAAAATATAACAACATAACATGAGTGGTCATTTAATTAATAATCCGAACACATTAAAAAATAAATGTTTCATTCACTTAAGTTTTAGGATGCATCCAATATTGAATTGTCTTATTGTAAAATATGCATTAATTCCATTACAAAATTTACTCATCCATGAATTTCTTCATTACAATAAAGATAAATAATTTTTATACGAATGTATACACTGTTGTCATATCATACTGATTAAAAAGTGTATAGATGTATAGAAAAATTGAACATAGTTATTAGATTATATTTAATATATGTTATTACATTTTATATTTTAGATGGTTTACATTTTAAATATTTCCATCACTATGAATGCTAATTGTTTTCCATTTCTTATCTCTATTATATATCTCCAACAGATAACACCAAATAACATTTTCAACAAGGGATATGAATCATTCCAAGACCAATAACATCATAAAAAGTTAAAATAATGATAATAATGAATGTTCTTTATAAAGAGATATATTTGATGTCCATGTGGACCCACCATTTCTTCTGTATTTAAAACATGACTTTACCATTATTGTATTGCTATAAAATACATAGGATAAAAAAATAAAAAAAATAAAAAAATATATATGAAAGAAAGGATAACATAATTATACGCCTCTCTGTCAATTTTTAAAAGAGGTTCAAATTTTCATATTAAATAACTATTACACGTTTTGTAATGATAGATACCTGATTAATAAGTAATGTTTCACTATTTGATTAGTCAATAATATCTTGTATAGTTTCCTTATGTTTATCCATATCCATATTATAATTATATTTATTATCACTAGTATAATATATGATCTCATATGATAAATTATGAAACTATAGATACTCCCCATATAAATCATAATAGATGGGATCTTAAGGGGGACGAGGTATATGTGTGGGATATTTTAATGGAGGATAAGGAATAGGATTTGTAAGAGAAGACGGAGCAATATGATATAAATAATTAAATTATATATATATGTCTGTAATGATTTATTATTAGAATGATATAATACAATACCATATTTTATCACCCTTATGCTAAACCTTATCTACTAAAGCATCTGTTTTTACAATATATACAACATCTCATGAAAATGTAACTGAATGACTAAAAACTGGGTATTGATACACCATACTCGTATCATCATACATGACTTGTTGGTTCATTATTTTCTATTTTAGTGAGAAAAATATCTTTTATACCAACATGTATAAATTTATTTTCTATTACCCACCCTATATGTTCTTCCTTTTTTCATGTCTAACTACAAAGCGGAGAGGAAATCATAATTAATCCTCTAGAATCAAATTAGAAAAATTCAAACGTTTCATCAATCATTGTTCTTATAATAATGGATAAATTCAAAATATAATGTATGAATATATATTTCAAGAAATTTGATCTCCTAATGTGATCTACATAGTTTATATAAACAAAATACTTCATCAAATTACTATGGTGAATTATTCTTATTATATAAAAACAGAAAAATAATGATACTTCACTTAGAATAAACTATTCATGGGGTATATATTCAACAATATTCTTCTATTTTTAATCATCTAGAAAATAATATATATCACATATATTTTCATTTTATCTTTCATTATAAATGAAATCCAAAGGTGAGGTTGAATTAAAATACATCCATCTCAAAAAAGGAAAGTAATTTCATTTCCAAATTAATTTTTGATTTTGTGTAAATTCACATATCATCAAATGAGAAGGTAAAAAATAACCAACATTATTAAATACAAGTCATGTTAAATAAAATAATAATAATTGAGATTTTGAAATTTGACTCCCATTATTATACTAGTTTTATCATGACAATACCTCTCCAATTAGAAATCAAAATGATTATTTCCCCTCTTAATTCTAGAGAGATAAACTCGAATATTTTTTCAAACATGGACCCCTAAAAACACAATTTCCTTAAATCTAAATAGATATCCATTGGTCCTAGCCCCATCCATTTGTTAATTTAGTAAACTCTATGATACAATGTTTACCAAATTCAGAATCCTTTTAATACCCTATGTAAATGTAAGGCTCTTATATATAGTATTGAGGAGAATTATTATAATATGTATGTATATTGTACTCCATAGAATAATGATGTGTCTTATTTTTTTATTTGAAAATATCTTATAAATCCAATTAGAAAAAGAGTAAAATATTTTTCAAATCTTATTGTTACATATAAATTATAAAAAAAATTAAACATGATCCAAAAAACATTACAAAACTAAACTGAACACATTTTCATTCACATTTATTGAGTATTAAACTAAAATGCTAAAATAAATTGACAATATGTTTTACACAAGACAGGATATAGTCAAAACAAATCTATATAAGGATATAAAAAACCAATTTTTTCATATAAAATTGAATAAAAATTGGATAATGATACAATCTAAACTAACCAAAATTTAACATTATTTTTATCATATATATTATAGTTGGTTAGAATAATTATTAAAAATATTTATGACATTTATATGATAAAAATATGTATAAATAGGACAAAAAAATATGAATACTTATTAATAAACAAATATAAACACAAAAAATATACATTACAGTGGTTAAATATAATTCTAAAAAAATATTCATAATATTAATTAGTCATTAATGTTTATATAAAAAATAAAACAAAACAAGGTGGAAAATTTAGGAAAATCCAAGATTAATATATAAAATTGGATAACATAAAAATTATTTAGAAAAAATAATTTTTTTTATCATATCTGTTAATTTAGGTTACATAAATTTAAATAAAATCAGTAATTTTATTTATGAAATTATAAAAAAATTTAAAAATAAAAAAATTTCATTTAACCATTATATTATCATATTACTAATGTATTTTTACCTATATTAAAACTCAATAGTTATTCTGTATGGAACAATCTATGACATTGTCATCAATATCCACAAATTATATCTTAGTGGAAGTAACATTGATACATAATTCATCATTATTATCATCATCATCGTTTTCATCATTAAAATACGTTTTATATTCTAAAATAAAAAACCACTACACATTTTATGGATTAACAATATATATATAATTTATTTGGCATGTGTTTCCATGATAAAGGAATCTTTTTTTATTATAGAAAATTCATATTTATAATTTCATAAAAAATTCATCATCTATAATGTCGTTGTTACTAGAAAAAAAATTACAATTGAAATAGTAAATAGAAGTTTAATGAATAAAATATCTCATATTTCGTTAATAAGTCCATAATATACACCAGAAAAAAATTTTATAATTTTTTATTTTTCAAAAAACAAAATGAAATACTCTAATAAACACTAACCCATTTTTATTATGAAATACCCTTAGGTTGACCTCATCTTTGGTATAAAACTTATAGTCATTAATTTCACACCTATACCTTGTCATCATATTTAAATTTGGGCTAATCACTACTAATATCGATGTTTCGGAAGAATATGATCTATCATGTATGATCTCTTTATACAATGGAAAACAATTTATTCTCATTCAATAAACAAATGTTATTTTTAAATAATTCAATTTTCAATAAAAATATCAATTATTATGCACGGATGAATGCCATATTTTTTTTTCAAGATATATAAATTTCATTCCATTAATTAATCTCATATAAATGAATTTATTTCCAATCCATGTATCTATATTCCCCAAGAAACAACTCCTTCATGGTGAGATATAAGAAAATCGATATGATCCTGTAATGAAAAATAGTCCAAACAACAATATTAGACACATTAAAAATATAATTCTTAAAATTAGAGGATCATAGTAAATTTAATTCCTTGAAACTTTGGTTCAAATTTTTAAAAAAATAGTTTTATTCTTGATATATATATGTTTCATGTTAATCCATGATTTAGTGGAAACATGTGTTCTTTTGAGATTTATTTTAGTTCTTTTGGAGTTATTTTTGTTCAAAATGGATAATACCACACCTATAGTGAACATTGCATTGGTTTCATTTGTTGAAAAGGTGAATGGAAAATGGATATGCCAAGGAGTGGCCTCAAGAGAGGATAAATAAGAGTGATCCAATAAGAGAAAACAATGGAGGCGTAAATACACAAATGATTTCATACATAGAGAAGGAAATATGGACAAGAACTAGGAACCACTATTTAGGTTGTAATCATGTTGAGAAACAAGGTCTAGTGTTTTCGATACCACCATGGTCATGGAAGAGGACTATATTAATTTTGAACTAGAGTTCAAGTGGCCTAAATAGTCTTCCTTCATTGTTGACCAAAATAATTTCAAAGAGAAAATGCATGATACATCCGTGAGGGGTTTTAATGATATTTTTATTGGATTAAACATTCTTTTAATTGATACATAATTCTCATCATGATCATTCCTTTAATCTATAATCCATTTAGATGAACCAAGGATGAGGATATGTCAATTTTTCAATGATGAGGTTCCTTTCACAGTGAACCTCAATACTCTCAACCCTCATGGGTTGATCCTTCTATAAATTTTGTAATTAGGAGATTGATGCATATTCTTATTGAATCATAACATTGAGAGTCTAAAATCATGTCATTTTTTCATTGCTTTGGATGTATTAGGTCATTTTCAATTAACATAGTCCAAGAATACATTTTCTTCTTCCTAAAATAAGTTCAAATTCTACCATTGACTATGTTAAACATCGGGTATGTGTTAATTATACCCTTTGGGTCATTATACATTCGCACATTGTCAGTTTATGAAATTTCATGATGGATTGGAATTAGTTATTGGATCTCATTGCATGAAATATTATTTTGGTTGGGTTTATAATAATTTTTAGGAGGAAACACATCTTAGAGAACATTATCATTGACTTCTACATGCCTGAGGAATGAAGTCCTTACCATTCAGGGAATTGATCATTATTTTGAAAAAAAATTATATTTTATAACTGTGAATAACCATTGATTCCTTTTTTGATATAAAATGTTTCTATGTGTAAACATGTAGTAAAGAGAACCATTGTATGATAATTTATTCCTGTGTGTGTATTTACAATGATACCCATTCTTATTAGGCTATGCATATGGATACTTTGACTCAAATGATGACACATTCACTATATAATTATTTATTATTATAATTTACTACTTTTTACTATCATAGTACCAATGTGTTATGTGGAGTAATCATTTCTTTCCTTCCCAAGAGTGGGATCACGTTAAGATTTTACTTTTGAGATAATGATTGGACAGTGTTATATAATAAGATAATGATTCCATTGTGTGGCCAATCATGGGTTATAATGAAATATATTGACCAAACATGAGATTAAGATGTTGGGATAAGTCATCCGAGCCTTATGTGTCCTAACATATTCCATTGTATTATCTTCTATTGAAAAACCTTGTGTATTACTTCTCCACATGTTAATTTCACACAACCATTCCAATAATCATCTAGCATTGTGTTGAAGAAGGCATGACTTGGGATTGAACAATATTAGTTATTATATAGATTCTCAGTATGGTATTGTTTACATGTATGTTCATTTTTTTGTTATCTTCACCTACACATCTATAGGCATGTGAGTTTATGTTAAGGATGAATTTGTGGTGTTCTACTTGGTTATACTCACCCCATGCATGAGAATCTTGATGCGCATATAGACTTCATGACTAGAGATTTAGGGAAAGGAATGGTCCATGTTGAAAAGGGTTAAGGATAGAAGGTCATGGAATATGATTCAATTTATGATATATATGGAACATTTGATTTTATTATTATTCAATTATTTATTTCCTGATACATTAGATGACCTAACACATCGAGGGTAATTGTTTTATTTCATGCATGACTGATGATACTTCTATTACACTATCTTTTCATGTTATCTTTTGATATATTTTTATTTTTCATATTTATTTAAAATCATCCTAAATGGATATTATTACAACGGGTATATTCTCCTTTTGTTATTATATATCCACTCCACTAGTTAGTAACCATTTTTTGTTGGGTGATTCATGCATGAGGATACATGGAATGTTGGCTCAGACATGATGATTTGATTATAGTACTTCAAAATGATATTTGTGGGATATGGTTTGTTTTATTATTTTATTATAGTACTATGGTATAATTTAGAGAGTGTATATGGATCTTGGGTATCGGAGATTTTGTATTTTCAGCTTTCTTATGTGTAATGGGCCTCTGAGTTACTATTGATTTTATTATTATAACAGTTCTATGGGATTCGGTTTCATTCATGCTTCATGAGTAGGTCTATTGGATCACATATCATATGCACACACACACACACATATATATATATATAACTATTGAGTTCTATATTATATTTCAGTAATATAAATCCCGGATTTGTAATAAATTTTTGATGATATTTATATGGTATCATCTAATGTAATATATATATTTGGCATTATTTAGTTGAACAAGATCATGTAATGATGTGATATATATATGGTTCTGTCTAAAATTTTGCTAAAATATATAAGAATTGATTCTTATGTTAAAATAGTATTGTTATACCTTTCATGTAGGTAACACATTGTATATGTCTCCAATATGAAGATGATATGTTTTCCTTAAATATATTTTATGGTATTCTCATAATAAATTTCTTTCAAAATTATGAATGTAACACCTCGAAATTTTATGTGAAATAATATTTTTAATTTCATTGATGGATTGTTCTGTACACTACCCCAATATTAGCTTGCACTATATGCAACACTGTATTATCTTGTAGTATACACAAACAATATACTTGTCTTGTGTTACACGCAAGAGCGACCTTCCTTGATAGCATGTGTAGTCCGTAATTCCGAGTTTCACTAAAAAATGATATATTATATTATTATTATGAACTATCCATTATAAATAGTATTAAACGAATTTTTAATTTTATAACATTATAATTAATCTTACACATTTTCAAGAACATGTTATGAGAACAAAATTATTTTTCCAGATACAGGAAGTATTTTTCAAAAAATGCAGTTTTATCATCATTTGATCGAGTACCCATTTAAAATATAATTTTGACATGTTTTTAAGATTAATTTGAAAACTATTCTTCTTATTTTGAATCAGGATATAAAAATTTAAATTGGAAATTTTTTTGACATTATTCTGTTAAGCTTCAAATTTTGATGAATAGTAAAAATATGCTAAACATTAATTAAAAACAACTTTTTTCATCAATATAATTTATATGGATAAATTATATTATTAAATTGTTTTAATGTATAAATATAATATATTTTTAACATTTAATATAATTTAAGTCATTATCGTTAATTTTACATTTAATTAATAGGTAAAAACATTTCAATCTTTTGAAATGTTGTAACTTTTAAAACCCGTTTTCTCAATAGTGGGATTAATTTTAAATTAAATACTGAAAATTTTTTATAATGAATTATGAAAAATGGATTCCATATTTGGAATCAGTAGGTCCATATTATGTTAATAATCTACTTTTTATTTTTAGGCATTATGAATAGTAACAACGATAAATTTTATTTTCCATAGTTAAAGGTAAATAAGTTAATTAAGGGTAAATATAATATTATAGAATTACCCTAACACTTGTATTAATATAATTGGATAATTATTTTTTTCTCTAATTCATACTTGGGTCGAAATAAAATCTATTGCAACCAACTTGGATGTAATTAAGAACCTTAATTTATTTTATTTAATGAATGTAAAATATGTCTCAATCATTGTTTAATAATTAAAGTATTTTTAAAATAATGTTATACAGAATATAAATTCGATTATAAATAATCATTTGAAATATAAAATTGTTTTCTTTATTATGGTAATTTAATTGTAATTTTTAAGAATTATTTAATTACTTTAATAGCTTATACATTAATGATGCAGAAATTATTTATTAATGAAAAATCAATAATATATATTTTATTAAAATAATAGTACCCATAAAAGGCCCAAAAACCTCTCCAAAACATATTTTTCGAGTATATATATACCCTAAGCATCCGAGGGTCTACTTGTCGACCATTTGAAGCCTTATAAAACAGATTATTACTTTTAAAATATTTTATTTTAAATGATGTCAAAGTTGTCACCTTTATAATTTAATAAATAAAATAATTTAAATGTTGTGATTCTAAGATGATAAATTAAAATAAAAGTATTCTTATGAATTCTATTAGATTTATATTCATCATAGTATTTTATTGTAATTTATTATGCAACAAATACGTATATTAAATAATTATACTAAAATTTTGTTGTAATTATTTTATTAAGAGAAATATCAAATAAATGGTTTTAAAAACAATAAAATAAATATTATATGAACATATTAATGTTCTACATGAATTTTTTTGATGAATATGACATGTTATAAATCTAATAAATATTTTTTTGAATATATCTTCTGTGTGGATTTTATTTAAATTCTAATAATTAAATAGTGTCAAAATTTTCATTATTGTTATTTTATAAAAATAACATATTATTAAATCGTTTAAAAATGACAAAAATATTTGAAAATTACAAATTTAAAATTATAGGGTCTAAAATGTAATAATTTATCTAATTATGTAAAATTAATAACACATAAGAATGTATTTATAACAATTTAAAAATTAAAATATTATTACCACAAATTAAATTAAATAGATTAAATAAGGATAAATTATAATGATAAGGTTTAAAATAAAATAAAAACATGTCTAAATTTTATTGGATGATGATATTACAACCATATCAAACCACATATCGAAATTTGAGTCTCTATCAAAGATTTTATGTGGGGTTTTAGTTTATTATAAATTAATATTTTAGAGATTTCCAAAAGTGCCCCTCTCATCTCTCATAAAAAGGGCACCACCTCCCTCCTCTCTTCACAACATTTTTAGCTTTTAAGCTCATAAAAAACCTCCCCATTTCTCTTCTCAACTTCTCTAGAAACATACATGAGTTATTTGTATTCTACAAAGGAAAACTTTAGTTCCCTAATAGGAGGTTTCGAAGTGGCGCGTCGTAGAAGAGGTCATATCCTTTACCATTTCTTTCAAATTTATTTCTTCTTCTAAATCATATTATTTATTTTTTTCATTATAAATAAATAAAATAAGTATCGATAAAATATTGATATATTATTTTAAATATTAAACAACCCTATTTAATCATCTATCAATCCTACGGAAAATGAAATCACTGCGCGTGCAAACGTGCAGAATACCGTCTCCACGCCGTGGTGTAATTTGTTTTCCACCCCCACCTTACTTGGATGGGTATAATGGTGTAAATAATAACTATATATTATTATTATAACATAATAATGATTATTATATATTATATCATCCACTGCAATTAAATTCAATAATTATGGGAATGATAGAATCACTCGTGTGTACGTTCGGATTACCGTCTCCACGACGCGATGATATTCATTATCCATGTTAACAATTCACAAATGATTACAATGTATATATAATAAATTACAATTAAATATATAATATAATAATACAAATTTATTTATATATATATATGACATTTACTTCCATTTAATTTAATATGGAAATGAAAATAGCATTCATGCGTACGTACGGCCTACCGTCTCCATGAACGGTGTATTTCAATCCATTTATAGATCGATTATAAATATTTATATATTAAAAATATGGGATATAAAAATCATGTTTTACATTATGGATGTAATTAATCATGATCCATGTAATCATATGAAAATATTACAAGTCAAAATACGTAGGAAAGATGAAACGATTTTACCAAAAACACTGCTTTAACATGGAATCGACAAATGAACGGGTAAATAATGTTGAATGTGAAGCATATATGATATCGTAAATATTATTATGGTTATATTACAAGTTAATAATATGTTTAAACCCACTATACATGGGTCTCATACACATATGGAAGAAATTAGACATAAGGTAAGGGATAATTTTTCCAATATCGTTCTTATCTGAGATTGTTTATTCGTAATTATTTACTAGAGTTACATTTATCTTCCATGTCCATGTATTCATAAAATGCTTTCATAAAATGTTTAATATTCTTCCATGTATGTTTAAATTCATTTTTACACTTTTTTGACTCTTACCACAATGTATGGAAGGAATCATTATTTTGTTTACCATACGTGGTACTATTTGAATATTCCAGAAAAAGTACGAGGAGAATATTTTTCTATATACAACATGAACAGATTTTTAAGGTTTCATACCTCCTTATTTTCATGAAGCTTTCTGTACAATATTTCATTATTATTTTCAACAAATCCTTTTCTTTTAAAATCGCATGGCATTTTGAGAAATGAAAATTATTTTGAAGAATAATGGATATTTTCCTCAAGAATTCATTTCAAGTGTTTTATCAAAACTATTTTCCATGTAATATGACATTATTTAGTATGTTTATTTATCAAGTATAATATCTCTATTATTTACATGGTTTGAGTTTTCATATGATGAAATTATATCCATTTGTTTTATATGGATTATGTTATGATGGTATGATGTTTATGAAACCAATTTAATTCACTGGGTTATGATGAATGATTTATGTTTATTTCGTGGCACACGTAAGAAAGATTTCATTATTAGATGTGTGGGACCTATATCTCCCTATAATGCATTGGGTAAAGATTTATATATCACGAGATAACATCGCTGGAATATTAAGTAAATTTGGTTCAGTAATACAGGGCTGGAACGAAAAGTAATCCCGCTTCAGTAATTGACTTTGTCCACTATGATAGTCTTGGCAGCAATGCCTTGGCCTCTATAGAAATCATGTCATGTGATAAATGGTTTTCCTCAATTACATGATTTATCCCCATCCTATTTTATCATGATTAGTGTTCCTATATGTTCGATTATTTATGTACTTACAATATTTATTTCACAACCCAAAATTTTGATGTTTAAACATTATGGTCATGTTTTTATGTTCAAATGTATATGGTCTGTTATATTTTCTTCATTCTTACCCTTATAGAGCATTTGAGTTCACCCTTTTTATATCTTCTTTTCCCCACAATGTAAAGAATGTGTAAGGTAATAAAACAAAAGGGAAAGATATTTATGGGAGATATTGAAGATCTTTCACCATGATTAGAAGATTGTGTTCCATGTTTCAAAAGACACCAAACTATTATAGTTATTGGGTGTCTATTTTGGTTATCAATTAAGTTTTCTTCCAAAGTAGTGTAATGAACATGTACGTAAAGCTTGAGTATCTACAATTAATGTTAATATAGAATTTCAAAAAAGGTAACCTTAGAGAAATCATATGTGACCACCAATAGTAGATGAGAAAAATTCACTTATAATGGAGAATTCCCATATGCCACTACAAAATGTATATGAATGTGCAGTTGGGAATAAACCTACACATTCTCTCATGATTGAAATACTAATGACAATCAACTTAGATGTTTATAAGACTATTATCATTCATGGTTGGGGAATAGAGACGATAACGGTTGACTATTACAATCATTTATTTATCCATAATCACTTATATTTGTCTTGGTATTGGAGGTCCCTAAAATATATATTTATGGATCAAAATCATTGATAGAATAGTCAAAAAAAATATAATCATATGATGAGTACAAATATGTGGATTTCTGATTCAAGGACCCAGTAGAAGATGTTGGAGTATCATGAAGTAGACATGTAGAAATGGAGGTATGACATAGGCTTGAACTAAGGATATATTCATTCATAGAGTTGTTTTCAAACTAATTAAATCTAGATAAATCATAGGAATTCATGGGGCTTTATCTGAGGATAATGTCATTATATTAAACAAAATATAATTTTACAAAGTTTCTCTATTCCCTCCAAACCTATCTTGACATGAATATTATATGCTAACTAATTTCATGATAGTTAATTTGGTAAATCATAGATTTTAAGGAAATAAACTGACTTTAAATATTAACATAAGGTGTTGTGAAAAGTTCTCTCCATCAATAAGTTCTGGTTGATGACTATGTAGATTTTATCCCACTAGTTACTAATTGATAGATCGGTGGAAATCCATTTATTAATATGACTACTTGTTCCGGTGTTTAGAAAAGCATGGATGGGTATCTATGACATATTTGTGAAAGGTAGATTGCATGTGGTATAACTTATTCGGTTTCCTCGAGGGGATGATGTATTGGACAATTTTTCAACTATGGGAAACGTGGAAAGTACCGAAGGGATTTCCTAGATCCTTAGAAGAAGTTCAACTAATGTATAATGATAGGAAATCTATTGAGTCTATTCATCTAGGAATCAAGGATGCAATCTCATAGGTGTTTGTTTTAGATATAGGAATCAATCAATCATATTTTCTTGGTAAACTCAATAATTGTTTCATACACCTTAGATGATAATAAATAACACAATTCATGCATATCAATGACAGTGTCATAGAGTTGAGGTAGGAAGCATGTATATAATAGACCAACATCTAGCTAACATTCCAATGGTACCCTTGAACATTCGAGGAACAATATTTATCACATATTCTCATTCTCTATATCTTTTTTATACTATTTCTTACCACTCATTTATATCCACCCTAGTTTTTATGTGTATCTATTTACCATTTATGTTTTTAGAAAAATTAATTTCTTTCGACCCGCCCTTGGGAATAATCCTTGGTGACTACATATGGAGAGCGTATAACCCCTCCCACCAATGACAAATTCCTCAAGTGATAGTTTTCCTAGGGAAAAAAGGGTCCTACATGACCCTAAACTGCAAGTTTGTCCCGCACGACCGTAAACTGCATCTTCGTCCCACATGACGATAAACTGTGAAACGATCCCGCATGACCTTAAACTGCACATTATGGTCCAACATGACTCTAAACTGTAAAGTCCTGCATGACCATAAACTGCATCTCCATCATGCAAAACGTTAAACTACAAGCCAGTCAGGCCTTCCTGACCGAGGCTCACCCTCAGGCCCCTTGGCCTCCTCAGGCCGCTGGCCCCCAGTCTTCACCACGAGATGTTAAACCGCAAGTTGGTTTTTCCCCGACTTACCCTCTCGCGAGATTGTATGGTATAGTGTAGAACTATGTCCTCATTCACGTCATATTACTTTTCGTACCTTACATATCCCCAAATGAGATGCTCCTCGTCCCGCATGACGTTAAACTGCGCATCTAGAACTACGTGTGGCTTGATTCCCATATTCATGAGATACGTAAGAACGCTCGGACGCCTCATCTTGAGCCAAGCCCCAAGCTTTTCTCTTCCACTATTCCCCCTAAGAATAGTTTCCTTGGATGATCATTATGTAGCAGGGGGTAGGCTTTCTTGGCCCCGTTCATCCAACCCTGCTCACACAAGGATTGTAAGGGTCGCACCATGTGCCCACTCCCGTTCTTCTATCCTAACACGTCCTCACCACATGACGCTAAACTGCATGGCTTTCAAGAACTACGTATGGCTTGATTCTCATCCTCATGAGATACGTAGGAACGCCTGGACATTTCGTCTGTTGGCCCAGCCCAAAAGCCAAAATCTCCCCCCCAGGTCAAGACATGGCGGGGTGCACACTTTTCCCCCAACTCAAATCGAGCAAGCCTTGACCCAGCTACACATCCCCCCTAGAGGTGTTTTCCTCTTTCATGGATGGATACAGCTATGCTTCACTCACTCCTTGATTGGGATTCAATCATTTTTCACACCCAGAGGGGCCCCCAAGAATGGTCTGGATACAATGCCCAAGGGCTCTCCTACCGTTACGGGCCAACGCCCCCAAGGGTTTTTCAAGCAACAAGCCGATACAAGTCCCGCATTGCGAATTTGGTCAGCGGTCGATGCTCATTTGTTGCCCCCATATCAGGTTACCATAGGAACGCTGTGTTTCGAACATGGTCAATAGTGTTCTAGATCTTCAGGTCCACCCCGAGATGTCCCAGACATCGAGTGCAGTGATTCATTCTGCCCCATCCCGAGGTGACAAACTTCCCCCCGGGTGGTGTTAGAGATCGGGCCCATGGCCCTGATCTCTCATAGTGGTGTACGGTGTGGTGTTGGACGACATCCTCATTCAGGTCGGGATCATGTACCATGCCGTACGCCTCCCCTTACGAGGCCCAGCCTTAGGCCCCTTGGCCTCCTCGGGTCCCCGACCCCCGTCCTCATGTAAGACGTTAAACTGCAGACCCGTCAGGACTTCCTGACCGATGCCTGACCTTAGGCCCCCCCGGCCTTCTCAGGCCCCTTCTCCCAACCTCTTACCCGGGGTTTACGGAGCAGTGTAGGACTACATCCTCATTCACATCGGGATCATGTACCATGTCGTACTCCTCCCTTTACGAGGCCCAACCTCAGGCCCCTTGGCCTCCACGGGTCTCCGACCCTCGTCCTCATTGCAAGACGTTAAACTACAAGCAGGTCAGGCCTTCCTGACTAATGCCTAACCATCAGGCCCCTTGGCCTTTACGGGCCACGACCCATGTCCTCTCTTATAGGAGTGTACGGTGTGGTGTGGGACTACGTCCTCATTCACTTCGGCTTATTCACCATACCGTATACCTCCCTTGTTTAGGGGTATATTACTCCCCTTCTCGTCCCGTATGACGTTAAACTACACTTGGAGAACTACGTATGGATTGATTTCCATCCACATGGGATACATAGGACCACCTGAATGTCCAGGATTCGGGTTCAGTCCCATCTCTCGGGAATCTTCATCCCATCTTGGCCCCTTGTCCTATCATTCCTCCATGAGGGGATTATATGGTGTGGTGTAGGACTACGTCCTCATTCACGACGGTCCCGTAATGACCACGCCATGTACCTCCCCCTACTGAGCTGTTTCTTCAATCCCTTTTCGGCGGTTCACCAATGTGCCTAAGAGTACTCTGGTTTATTACCTGGAATGCCAAGCTTTACTCGGACACGTCCGCACCCGCATTCCAGGCTTTGTGTATCCCTGCATCAGGGCTTTCGTCATTTTCACACCTGAAGGGACCCCCAAGAACGTCCTAGATACTACGCCCAAGGGCTCTCCTACCGTTATGGGCCAACGCCCCTAAGGGTTTCAGACAACAAATCGATAAAATCCCGCGTTGCGAATATGGTCAGCGGTCGATGCTCGTTTATTGTTCCCACCTCAGGCTAACGCGATATGGACGCTGTGTTTCCACCATGGTTAACAGTTTTCCTCTATCGCCACACCAACCCAATAAGCCCAAAATGTCGGGTACACGATTCACACCCTTCATCAATTCATCATGTCCATGTAGAGTCTCGAAACTATTGGTACTTTTCCTCCAGGCACGTCCGCGTGTCGGGGGAACAAGCTGCGTCAAAGGTTTCCTTCGGGGCTCTCTACCGACTCCCCTATGATGGACGCCCCATGTATTGCGATGAGGATACCCCCCTTGTTTCCCACACCGAGATTAACTCACATGGGCTTAGGTATTGGGTTGACATCTGTGCTTACTCGGGGAGTTGTCACCATCCACGGTCCGAACACTAAGACCATAAACTAAGATTCTCATCTGGAACTACGTTAAGCTTGATTCCGATCTTGATAGGATACGTAGGAATGCCCAGACCCCTTGTCTTTGGGTCCAGCTTGAGTTCAGCAAGTTCACCTCTCTGGTCCTGCCTTCAAGACCCCGACCATGGGACCGTGTTGCGTAGTGTAAGACTACGTCCTCATTCATGTCGGGTTTGCAATAGCTGCACCACGCGCACCCCGTTCTGAGAGTTATCCCTCATATTCCTTGTCCCGCATGACATTAAAAGGCACCCTTCAGAACTACGTGTGGCTTGACTCCCATCCTCATGGGATACGTAGGACCACCTGAATGTCTAGGATTCGGGTCCAGCCCCACCTCTTAGTGATCTCATGATCTCCCAGTCACCTAGGCCACTTGGTCTATCCCTCTCCAGGAGGGGGATATGTAGGTATGATATAAGGTTTTGGGCACCATGCCCCCTCTTCCCGGGAACCCGCCATCTCTTGGTTACCCTCAAGTTGAGTCTCTTGACCCCTTGCAGTGGTTCACCCATGTGTTAAGAGTACTCTGGTCTAGGACCAAGAGTGTCAAATTCAACTTGATCACGTCCCTTCCACATGTCAAGCTTCGTGTTCCCCTCCATTCGGGCTTCCATCACCTTTCACACCTGGAGGGACCCCCAAGAACGGCCTGGATACCACGCCAAAGGGCTCTCCTACCGTTATGGGCCAACGCCCCCGAGGCTTTTGGACAACGAATCGATAAAATCCCGCGTTGCGAATATGGTCAGCGGTCGATGCTCATTTGTTTGTCCCCATTTCAGGCTAACGCGACAGGATGCTGTGTTGCGAATATGGTCAGCATTAATCCTCTGTCGTCACGCCAGCCCCTTCAGTCCTTGAATGTTGGTTGCACGATTCACATCATTTTCCACCCCATCATGTCCAGGTGGAATCTCGACACTTTTGGCGCTTTCCCTCAGTGCACCTTTGCATGACATGGGGACAAAGATGCAATATGGCGTCCTTCGGGGCTCCCATGGTCCAAGCTCTAAGACCATAAACTAAGATACATTCAGAACTACGTGTGGCTTGATTTCCATCCTCATGGGATATGTAGGGCAGCCCAGACGCCTTGTCTTTGGGTACAACCCATTTAGGGAGCCAGTCTCTCCCCCGGTTTCACCTCTTACCTCTATATAGGCCCCTCGGCCTAAGTTTTCCCTCTCCGAAAGGCGTACAATTTGATGTGGGATCGTGTCTCCATCAATTGTGTTTTATAACACTGCGTACGTTTCCCGCCTAGCATCGTCTCTGCTACGTCTGCACTGCATGATGAAAAAATGCATGCTTGGTCCTATCATTCGACCCTAAACTGTGACATTATCGTCCTGGCCGCACGACAAAAAGAGGCACTGCATTGTGGTGACCTCGTTGTAGAGGACATCACATTGGGTATTGGTCATGTGCCATGCCATTTGTCAACTCCCATCACGGCTTGATCCTTGTGGTGACATCACGACCTACTATTCTAGGCCTGTCACTTCACAAAAAAAAACCATTCACCTTAAAGAACAAACAAGATACATCAAATTCCACTTCTTTTAGTTCAAGGGCCATGCCCGCACTCCCGTTTTCCCCGTAACTGGTATCTTACCATGTCACATTCAGAACTACGTATGGATTGATTCTCATCCTTATGAGATACGTAGGAGCGCCCGGGTACTTTCCCATGGGCCCAGCCTAACCCTTGTGTTCGGTCCCTCGACTCGAGCATTTCCCCAGAGAATGCATGGTAAGTAGGGCTTAGGTCCTCCTTCACGCAGGGTCCCGACGCCATGCATCCCCTGCTCCCATTACCCATTTATGGTCTAAGGTCCATCAAGAACTACGTAAGTCTTGATTATCATCCCTATGTGATACATAGGAGCACCCGGGCACTACCCCGCGGGCCCAACCTAACTTTCTCTTTCGGTACCTTGACCAAAAACCTCTCCTAAGGGGGTCGGGCGGCGTGATATGGGAATACGTCCTCATTCGCGTCAGGTTGTTCAGCGCACCGTACACACCCCCTATTCCCATTCGCACCAGGTGTTTGAGTTACTCCACCATGTACCTCTTGTGTCTCTTTCCATCCATGGTCTGAATTCTACGACCCTAAACTATGATCTCCCTATGGGAAAGGAATCTTCTCTCTCTCTCTCTAATACGTTTCGTTGTCATATTCAGATGTGTTTCGACAAAGAACCCAAAGTGTGGGACTTTCATACAGACATTCCCTTCGTCCCACGACCAAGCTTCGTGAGCTCGCTATTTGGATCCTCATCTTCTTCCACATCCGAAGGACCCCCGGACGACATGGATACTAGGCTTAAGGGCTCTCCATGAATGCTGGACCTAAGGTCCCTTCAATCGTTTCGGGCCAATGTCCCTACAGATATTTGATAAAATTTGTGACATGGTCCCGTGTTTCGAACATGGTCAACGGTCGACCCTCATTTGTATGTCCCCATTCTAGGCTAACGCGACAGGATGCTGTGTTGCGAACACGGTCATCCGTTATCCTCCATCGTCACACCATCGTCATCAGGATCTGAATCTCGAGTGCCGTGATTCACACGTTTCCACTTCCTCATGTTCAATTGGAATTCCATCATACTCGGATCATTCTCTTCGCGCATCTAGGTGCACTAAATGATCGTGTTAGTGTCATTGGGCCGGTATTCACCGAGCGTCCCTTTGCCCTAACCTGCCCCTTTTCGGTGTCGGGAAGTTCCCACTACTACTGCTTGTTTCCCACACCGAGCACGAATCCCGTGGGCTTAGTAGTTTTGGCAGGATGTGTACCAACACAGTCAGGCTGCTCCTCGTCCTGCATGACCTTAAAATGCACTTCTAGAACTATGTATGGCTTGATTCCCATCATCATGGGGTACGTAGGAACACCCGACCACTCTGCTTCGGGCCCAGCCCAATCCACACTCTTGGTCTCTCAACCTGAAGAGTTTCCTTCGGGGGTATGTGGTATGATTTGGACTCCGAGTCCTCATTCACGCCGGTTTCATATCTACCGCGCCACACGCTTCCTTCCCTCTTATTCCACATCCTATCGTATGATGTTAAACTAAAGGAGTCTATGTGTCCTCAACGCATGTCATTAAACTGCGGTTCTACCCTGAACAAGTTCAGGATGCCCCAAGATCCCACTAGGAAGTGACAGATCCCCTCGCCAGAGAGGCCTTGTCTGAATGAAGGAATGATCCATGATCAAACCGATGCGCCCATCTGGCGTACTCCCACCATGGTGGTGTAACTACCTAAGTGTTGGATTCTGTTCGGACAGAACACCACTCCATATTCCACACTTTGTGTGCCCCTTATTCGGACCCTCGTCCCCTTTCATGTCTCCTGGGACCCCCTAGCGGCCTGGTCTCATGCCGCATCGGCTCACCTACCATCCTGGGCCAACGTCCCGGAAGACTGGTCATGTTTGGAAGGACCCCCTAATAGTATGGATGCTTGACCTATGGTCTGCCAACTGTCCTGGGCCAACGTCCCCAAGGATTGATCAACAACATTTGTGACATGGTCCCGTGTTTCGAACATGGTCAACAGTCGACGCTCATTTGTTGTCCTCATTACAGGCTAACTCAGTAAGGGTACCACTTCTCCTCCAAGGTTAACGGATGTCCCTTATTGTCGCGTCATCCCCACAGTGTTCCGAATCTTGGGTTTCGTGATTCACACTTCCCATTTTCATCTGTTTGGAACGATTTCAGCACCCCTGGCGTTGCCCCATCCGTGCATAAGAGCACGCTGAGGGAACGGTAATTCGGCCATCCTGAATGTTCCTTCTCCGATCGGGCCTTTCCCGTCTCTCCGGAATCCGGACTGGTAATCCGAATCCTGGACATCGGACTCGACCCACGCGGGCTTGGGGAATTGTCGTCGAACGTCCCGCAAACATTGTAGGGATGTAACAAGGAAATTCAACAGTGGAAATCGTGCGCTATACGACATTCAAAACAAAGGAAAAATTTTGAAGCACAAAAGTACCAAAAAAAGGTTTATGGGTTTGTTACAATACTCGGGGGTCGACATCCCCCATGGATGGGTTGACCCCGTCAAAAGTGTGTTGTAGCTCCGCCACCCATTGGCTTGTGGCATCCGAGGATTGATACCACTGAATCAGCTCCCGCTCCTCCTCAGCAGTGGAGGGGCGTAGTTCGTCAGTCCTGGATTTGGCCCTCTCCACGCCAGCTTGAACGACAGCCATCTCTCCAGAGGTCTGCCTGATATGCTCTTCTGCCTCTACCAGCTGGGCCTTCAACCGTGAGACCAGCTCAGATTGTGCATCAAAAGAGGCTGAAAGCTCGTCTGCTCGGGTCTGCATCTATTGAACCTCGCCTTCAGCCTCCTGGAGCTTCTTGATATTAGTCGCCTTCCTCCGCTGCCAGCCCACACTGAGCCCACGATCACGCTCCCGGATCTTCTCAGCCATATGATCTCGGATGAGTGTGTGAGGATGTTGGGCATCCAATCCCCAAGCACACAGTTCGCGCAGCCGCGAGCGGAGTCTATCAATTTCGGCCAGCCATTGTGCTTGGGGAGTGTCCTTGATAAAGCGCGCGATCAGCTTCCACGACTGACAGCGGACTATGCTGCTATCTTCCTCGTCGGAGGCCGTTTCGTCCCAGTCTGCACGATTGGAAGGCTCGTACACGGGGTACGCCCACAAGAAATCCTCGGCAGGATCAACATCCGGTGTTGAATCCAGTACGACACCTGGCGCCGAAGCAGGCGCGACAGGACTGGGACCGATCGGTTGATCCTCTTCCTCGGAATCCACCTCAATGACTTCGGGTACGGCCCTGTTGGTGGTCCCGCATGTGATGATGTGCGTTGCAGCTTGAGGAGATGGGGGGACTATCGCCACCTTCACTGGAATTCCCCTAGGAGGGACGCCACCAGACATCCCGACCAGTCTTGCCGTATCAGCCCACGCGAGTCGAAGAACTGTACGACAAAGATGGAAAAACGTTAGTTGGCATGGTCTACATGTGACAACGAGGATACTGGTAGAGGAGACGTACGGAGATCGACCTCCTGGTGCTGCCCTTGAGACGGTACTGACGGGACCCCGAGGCGAGGCCCTCCGTATACTATTGGAAGGTTTGGAGATTCCGGAGGAGCCACCTCGGGCGCTCTGGTCCCACCAGACCCGGAACTGGACGTAGCCATAGGCGCAGGTTCTGACGGTCCCACATCATCACCCGCCAAGGAGCGAGAACGAGGCCTGCAAACAAGTTCCTCCTGCATGTCTCAAACATTGGTGAGAAGTCCATAGTTACCTAAGAACAGATCGTAAGGAAAGAAGTTCGGAATGCTACCTCGAGAGCCTCCGCGGAATCGTCAGATTCTGAGCCTCGGTCTCGGACCTCGCCCTCCTCCAACAGGCTCCCTCCCCCAGCCTCATCCTCCCGAGAGGAGTCCTCTGATTCTTTTGGCAAGGGGAAACGCTCCCTCAGATCGGCAGCTGATAACTGTGGGGGGACCGTCTGATTCAACAGTAACCTCACCCGGTCTGTCATTCGACGAGGGACACCACTGGAGTGGACGTAATCCTCCAGCTCGTCCAGGTATTGTCCTACCTCCGCTGGAGACGCCATGAATCCAGCCCGGACTTGGCCTATGCCCGGTAATTCCATCCCGAGGCGATTCAGGTGGGCCCATATCTCGGGTGGGCTTAGGAATTGCCGGTTGACATCCCAAATGTCCCAAGATTCTGGGAAGATAGAATCATATGCCATGTCAATATGATGCAGGCGCTCTCCCGGAGCCTGAGTGGATATCCTACGAAATCCCCTCGGTGACCGCCCCTCTGGATGACCCTGCTCTTCCGAAATCATCGGATCCACTGCTATCGCCATACCCTCGTCCGGTGCGGGTCTCGCCGCCATGGCCGCCCCGCTACCGCGAGGGGCCCTAGCTGCCCTCCGACCCCGACCTCGAGATATTGGAGGCCCACCGTCACCGACCCGGGTAGTTGGTTGCTTCAGCATCTCCCCTGGGTAAGCAGCCTCCCAACTGATGGCGTACTCCTTCACCAATCCGAAAGCGGCGGTAGATGGAGGCAATGCAATCCGCATCTTTCCATCTTCCCGTGTGAACATGAGCCACAGCTGCCTCATCACACACGGGTGCTCCTCATGACGCACCTCCCAGTAGACCTGCGAGGTCAGACGCTGGAGGCACCAGAATTTCCTCGCAAACCGATGCGGGGTGTACGGTTCACATAGCGGCTCACGATCTATTCGTGCCACCAAAACACCACCTCAGATGGCTAGGAGGTAAGCCCTATGTTCTTACGTTCCCCATCCGTCATCAGTAAGCATCCCCGTCGGCAACGGGAAGCGGTGGAAATTGAACTCATCCGCCCTCCACACCCGATTCAGCACCATCGAAACGACCATCTTGAACGGGAAGCACCTGACCGCGTTCAGGATGGAGGGGTGGAAGTTCGATCCCAGCGGCAAAATGGGGTTTGGATACTCGTAATTCCCCCTGATATGCACTGCGATCTAGCCATACAGGAGGTGGAAGGGCCCGCATATCCTTGGCGGCTTCTTCCCCTCGCTAATATGCCGCAGCATTCTGTATAGTTTGGTGAGCATCGAAATCCCCAGATTGATCGGCTGCCCCATGGACAAAATTGACGCCATGATAAACGAGCTGGGCCGTACCCCCATGCTTGTATCTCTCACCGGTAGGATCCAACCACAGATGAGAGCCACGATGAACACCGCCAGCCTGACTATCGGCTGTTGTTCATTGCTGACACTTAAACCCCAAGTCTTCCATTGGCTGTCCTCCATGACCCGCCAATATGAGTGCCCCTTGCCCCGTTGGGCTGCCCTTGGACAAGTTCGAGGCCTCGGAGGGAACTCTCGATTCTCTGGGAAATTTAGGAATCATTTGAACCATCTCCTAAAATGGACATCCCTCACTGCCTCCTTGTCCTCTCCAGGGAAAAGTGCCATCAGCGCCGACGCCAGTCGCGGAATTTGCTCCGTATCCCTCCACGCGCTGATGACAGGGAGGAATTTGTCATACATGGCCCCCAGGATCAGGACCCCAGAAATCTGGTGGACATCCCACAGGTTGATTCCCACCTCCCCGTGATGCAGGTGAAAAGTGTTGGTCCTAGACGACCATCTGCTCAGCAGCTCTGGCACCAGTTGCTTCGGTTGGTAAATGTGGAATTGGGAGGCCCATGCCGCCTCATACAACCCCACTCTCCTCAGACCGGTCCCAAACTCCTCGCATGAGGTGCCTACCCAGTAGGCCCAGGCCCTGTCATCAGTAAATCTGCCGCCCTGGCGCAGGTCCCACTCATCGGACCATCCCTTCTTCGAATCCTGCAAAGCCGCCTTCAGTATGGTACGGTAGAGGGGAGGGGAAGTCTCCAGCTGCAGTGGCTTCCCGTCAATGTAGTTCACATGGTTGTAGAGATAGTCAGCGGTAACGAGTGTGAAGTTCTCTTGTGCGTGACCATCGGCAGCCCTGAACCATTGGTGTTGGCATGGTATGCTCCTGAACCAGCAAGCTGGTTCGTCCCTACTCGCCTCCGGGATAAAGATGTCATCCCTCAGCCCGAATCCGTACAATGGCAGTTTCTTGCACTGTGGATAATCCTTCTGACCCTCCGATAGCAGATCTGTCAAAGAAGTGTGGTCTCAGTGGATTCGGATCATCTCCCCCAGGCCTGGACAATTGGCCATCTCATCCCAACGAGCAGCATCTGCAAGCACCCCCAATACAGCCTCTTGATGGGCCATTTTAACTCTGGCCCTCAGAAAAAGAATTTTTTCAGCTAAATCATGAAGCTCAACTGCGAAGCTGAATCGCGAATCCTGATCGCGAAGATCGGTCGCGAGACCAAACCGTGATGTCTGGCCAAGGCCAACAAACAGAGGCTCGTTTGGCGCGGACACAGAGTTGGAGACCCGCGGTTCGCCGCGAAGCTCGATTCGCGGAGGGCTGTCAAAGAGTACGTGGAGATTCGCGAAGTTGAGAGCAAAAAAAGACAAGGAAGGCACGTGAAGACAAAAGAGGTCGACCCCCCTATTTATAGGCGGCGACCCCGGAGCATCATGGCACACCTCACCCACGTGGAGCATCGCGGCGCCTCTGGATCTGTGGCCCCGGTCAGCACCGTGGGCACCCTTCGCGTAGCCGCATCGCGAACCACTGACAATTTTGGAGATTTTCACTCAGACTTCGACCCTTCTCCCTCCGCGGCTCCAAGTCTGAGGGGGGGGGGCATTTGTTGGCGCCAAAATATTGCATGAAAGGAAGGAGCGAAAAAGAAGGCTGGCACGCTGCCTCGCGAACCCCCCTCGCGAAGCACCACCGCGAAGGACCGACGCGAAGGGCCTTGATCATCGCGGCCCCGCGAAGCTCCAGAGGCGGTAATGCTCCATGAACGCATTTGACGTTCGCGAGCCGCCGCGAAGCTCCAAAGGCGGTAATGATCCGCAAACACATTTGAAGTTCGCGAGCCACCGCGAAGCTCCGGAGGCAGTAATGCTCCGCGGACGCATTTGACGTTCGCGAGCCGCTACGATGCTCCAGAGGCGGTAATCCTCCGCGGACGACGTTGACGTTCGCGAGCGCGCCGTGGAGCACCGGAGGCGGCACATGAGTTATGCTTCGCAGCGCCCCATGCCTATAAATACTGGACTCCCCCTGAGTCGCAAAGGGGGACAATCCGACCTTTCGGCTTCTCCTCTCACGAATCGTGAAGCACACTTTGCCCCGAGAATCATGAGCTCCGCGAGGTACTTCTCCTTCACGAGACGCCTCTGCATTGTCTCGTTTTGAGCCCCTCTTCCGAGAAGGATGCCCTTCATGAAACTCAAGGGAATTCGCGAAGGAAGGGGATTCCCAAGGGAACCCGGGAAGCCGTGGAGCGTTTATGCTTCGCGAAACACCCAACCCATGCTAGTGACCCCTATGCTAAGGCAGGATAACTACACATCGCGAAGCACACTGCTTCGCAGGACCCTACTTCGCGAGGCAGTGCTCCGCAAACACTGTTCCACTTCGCGAAGCACCTTCCACTCACACCTATGCCCCATGCTAAGGCCAAGGCACTCCACTTCGCGAAGCACACTCCTTTGATTAGCAGTTCCTCTCCCCATGCGACCCTCCAGGTTTGCACAATGTGATTTCAAAGTCCCATGGACAATACCACCCGTAGTGTTGCTTCGCCTAATGCTTCTTCTCATAGGCATTCTAACAGCTATTTCTTCTTCGCATAGCCACGCTAACATGGACCCCTTAATGGTTCGTTCCACAAACCCCCTTAACCATGGCCTTTCTGGTACCTTCCCTTCTCCAAGGACCAGAGGGTACCGGTTATGTAAGTCCTAGGGGTGTGGAGTGAACCCACCATGTCCGAGCTACAGGACGTTAAACTACCAAGCACCACATCCTCAACAATGACTTTAAATTGTGACTCGACCTCGTGCCCCTCACGAAGGGTCCCCCCAACTCGAACATTCTTTACACCACTCGTCTCCATGGGAATGGAATCACCCATCTACAGGGGATGATATCCTCATTATTGGAGTGACGTATGTTCATGGGAGAAGGGAGACCCTAGTTCCCCAACGGATGGCTTCACCTATACATCTCTATACTTCCCCACTACCAAGGTCAGTGGAGGCCGTGATAGGGAATGAGGCACCTCCCATCATTAGACCAAGGTCCATCTTTCCCGCGCTTTGTCGCACCATGGGACTCCATCCTGGAGTAAGTCCCAGCACCATGGGCCGCCTAACGCGTAAGCCCCTCTTCGCTTCTCACGGACGCATCCTTCGCGACGTGATCGTCAGGTCCTTGCAACCTCTTGTTTCTCACACCGAGCATGACTCACGTGGGATTAGAGTGAGTACCGACCCTGGCCCCCAACCCATAGCGAACTACGAGGACTTTGATACATGTCAAGGCATGGTACGTAGGAAGCCTCCACGAGGTTCAAGCCCACCCGTCATCTATTCACGTCGGGTCCCATTCTCGTCCAGTACGATGTTAAACTGCATTCCGGTCCAATGGCAAGCCGTTGCGACCCATCCTAGTGAACTACGAGGAATTCGATCCATGTCAAGGCATGGTACGTAGGAAGCCACCATGAGGTTCAAGCCACATTGCTCAGTCATTCATTCACGTCGAGTTTCGCCCCCCGTCCCACATGACGTTAAACTGCATGCCCTCGTCCAGCATGACGTTAAACTGTATGCCCCCCTTGTCCTGCATGACATTAAACGGCACACCCATTCCAACCTGAACTACGAGGTCTTTGATCCATGTCAAGGCATGGTACATAGGAAGCCTCTACGAGGTTCAAGCCCACCACCCATTAGACCAAGGTCCACCTCCACGTCGGTTCACCGACAAAACCCCACCTGAACTACGAGGTCTTTGATCCATGTCAAGGCATGGTACGTAGGAAGCCTTCCAGAGGTTCAAGCCCAACACTTATTGGACCGAGGTCCACTTTCACGTTGGTTCGCCGAAAAAGCCCCATTTGAACTACGAGGTCTTTGATCCATGTCAAGGCATGGTGCGTAGGAAGACTCCACGAGGTTCAATCCCACCCATCATCCAATTCACGTCGAGTTCTACCTACGTCCAGCACGACGTTAAACTGCAATTCCAGTCCGATGGCAAGCCGTTGTGACTAACCCGAACTACGAGGTCTTTGATCCATGTCAAGGCATGGTACGTAGGAATCCTCTACGAGGTTCAAACCCACCATCTGGTCATTCCAACCTCATTCACGTCGGTTCACCCTCGTCCCGCATGACGTTAAACTACATTCCCCAATCCGAACTACGAGGACTTTGATCCGTGTCAAGGCATGGTACGTAGGAAGCCTCCCTGAGGTTCATGCCCAACAATCATTGGCCCAAACCGTCTCCTAGTCGGTGTGCCAGGCCCCCCAATTTCAAGCCCATCTCCCATCAGACCAAGGTCCCTCAATTACGTCGGTTCGCCGACACCCACCACCCGTCGTTTATTCACGTCAGGGTTCACTACTGTCCCGCATGACGTTAAACTATATTCCATCGATCACGAACTACGCAGACTTTGATTCCCTGCCACGGGGATACGTAGGAAGCCTCTTTAAGGTTCAAGCCCAGATTCACTGTCGCCCCCTGCGATGGTCCCATTTCATTTCCCCTCCATTTCATTCATCCACCTACAGCCCATCCTGATTCTCGCCCGGGCCGTCATATCCCGGTGAGACCATGTTGGTACTCTCTTCTTCACAGCCGCCCATGGTCTGGCCCCGGTATCGACATCCCTTCAAGGAGAATCCCTCAATCCGATCTATCCTAGCCAATGCTATGGTTGGGTTGATCCGTCTCCACTAGACGTTAAACTCGCGGCATACCCTGTGTTAAACACGGGAGGCTGAGGAAAACCTCAGATATGTGTCTATGACATATAATCCCCCGCGTTCGATGTGGGATGCCTCGGGATTCCTCGGCCTCGAGAGGCCTTCTGATCAGGGATAACAGACAGACATTCCAGGTGCCCCAGCATCCACACATGCTACTGATGCCTCAACGTGACTACTCCCCCGACTGAAGGTTGCTTCCCTGACTGGAGCCTTTGGAATTTCCCGATAGAAGCAGTGTAATTAACCGGCGTACATGGATACATGGCACTGGGAAGAGTTTCACGAACTACGTATTAAATCTATGAGGGAGACCCGGACTAGGTGACGAGTTCTGAGGAGGAATCCACAGGAGGAAGAACCGACATCCCATCATCCCGTTTCGATCAAGGAGCAGACGTCCCTGAATAAGGAGTGAATTCCGCTCGCCTTTGGAAAGCGGGAATGCGGGGAAACAAAGCTCCGCGCGTCCTCCTCCACGGAACGGACGGGCGCGCGCCCCAGCGAAAGTGTCGGAAACAGAAATAATGGAAGTTTATTCTGAGGTTCTTATGATTGTTCGATATCAATGAATGTATTAGATCAGAGGATTACCTAATTAATTTTCCTTCACATTATCTGTGAATAATGATATGTTCCATATTTCATAACTTCAGTACCACACTTCTGAACATATATATGGGATCAACTATGAGTACATTGAGTTGGATCTGGATGCGTATTTTTTGGAGATCCATGTATCGATTAAGAACTAGATTCGTAAGAAATCAGTTCTTCTTTTTTAGGTATGGATCATTATTTCTGGTGTTGTTTAGAAATAATGGAGTTTTTGGAAATTTTAGGAGGACACACCGTGTACATAGGAGTACACACCGTGTACCAAGTTTCCACGAGTAGCCGTGTATTGGCCATGTAACGACTGAGTACATGACCTTGTGGGTTGAAATAGAGAATGCCAATTTTGGAGCCCTGTAAAGGTCTATAAAAACCGTGTATCCTTAGGGAACACACCATGAATTTTTATTTTTATTTATAATATCAGATCAGGTCCCACATAATTTGTAGAAACATCTTCTTCTTGGTTCATCTCATCTTGGAGCGACAGATATCATCGATTAATCTCCGAGATCCTGACCCGCCATCTATGCTCCAAATCGAACACTGTCAACTGCGTCAAAATCTCCCCAGTGATTTATTCCTTATTCTAGAGCCTCATCTATCAATTTCTCCTATTCTGTGAGTTATCCTTGGTTGAACATTTTAGGCATTTTTTGATCTATGATGTTTTAGGTTGATTAAAAGTTTGAGGTTCAACTATAACAATCTTACTATGTCAAGGTAGGTGGTTTTTTCTTTTTTATAGATTTCATTTTAGTTATTTGTAAAAACAGTAACAATACACTAGTTTAGGGTAATGATTTTTTTAAGAAATTTAACCCTATTAATGGATATTATGCCTTATTTTCTTGAGCGTGGGTTTTTTTATTATAAATATGGTTGTTTATGTTTCCATGGATGTGTTTTCCCATGTTTGATCTGATATAGTCAGTTGGGTCTAGAATTGCTGGTTTGGATGCTCTGTTTTCCATTCCTAGTGTTGTTAGGATGAATTGATATTATTGGACAAGCATGTGTTATGCTTTTTAGCCTTTTTTCCAAGATGTGTTTTTTATTTAATTTTTATGATAATGTTTGTTTGTGCACGATTTCATTACACAGGGATGTAAGATCTTGGTGTACTGATACAATAGAGAGAATTGATGATGATGGATTCCCCAGAGTGTCTGTTGTACTTTTCACATTGTGAGACCATACGGTTGATTGACGTAGAGTTCTCCCTCAGAGGGTATATATTTATTGTATGAGACCACATGGAGAATTGACGTTGAGTTCTTCCATATAATTTCTATAGAATATCATTAAAAGACTGTAGGGGGAATTGGAGGTGAGTGCTTCCACAGAGAGTATTTGTTTTCTTGAAAAAATGGTGTTAAAATGTGTGAGCTATCTTATGTGGTCGTTATAATTTTCATAAATGATAATTTGAACTAGAGGGGTTAGGCTGTGAGAACATTCCTTGATATATCTTTTGATTTTTTGGTTGAAAAATTGAAAAAAGAAAGTTAACATTGTCAAAACATTAGGATTGATTGATCTTGAGTACATCTTTGTTTATTAATTCATTTTTCATATTGTCTGCTATATATATTCCCTAATAGGTAGGCACATATATTTGGGTGGTTGGATATTGGGATTCGTCTCACCCTCTATTAGGGTCATGCTCTTGTTCCCATAGATATGGGAAAGTTCCCTACTACTATAGGTACTTGATTTCCATGGATCTAGATAGCATGGGACATAGTTGAGAATTGCGATGCTAATGGAGTTGTTTACTTGTTTTCATTTCTAATTTGTATTAGTAATGTATTCAAGCATTGAGACTTTATTGGATTTTGGCTTGATACTAGTAACATGCATCATTATTTATATATGTTTCAGTTGTTCATTTACTTTCAATCATTCGATGTTTTCTTATTGTATAGTTTTACGGCTTCTACTGTTGTATGATATTGATATTATATTGTGTTAATCTGCCAATGAGTTTATATCTTCACCACTATCACACCCCTATCCCTCGCTGCTATTCATCAGCATCTGGCGTTTAGGGAAATGAACTTGAGGCCATGTGGCCAACCGGGTATGAGGCACCATTGTGCGGCACCCGAAACCGGGACGTTAAAAAGTGGTATCAGGTGGCTTATTTTCTTTTTAACATACTGTTTAGAGCCTATAGTTAGGGATATAAATAAATAGGTAGTTGGTAATATGTTGTTTCTGGAAGTATCTATCCTGTGTATGGAGAAAATCTAATTCACAATGATTATTTCAATTTCTCTTGTTTTTCAATTATACATTGATTTGATTTCAAATTTTTGTTATTCACATGTTTTGCGTTGTTATCAATGATATTATTAAGGTTTTATTTTTGTTGCAACCTGATGAGATGAGGGAATTCCATATCATGCATCCTATAGGAACTTGTTAGAAATCACCAATCATGAATTATTATCATTCCATTTCGGCTGCATTATCGATTGCATGTTGTTGTGATAGTTTTTGGGCTAGATATTCATGTTTTTGTGATAGATTCATTGATAGAATACCTGATATTTGATACTGTATTTCTAATATGTAATTTTTCTTTAGTATTAACGCCAAAAATTTGTCCCTGAGGTGTTATGGGCCCCCATGGATCAGAATTTGGAAGATCATGTGATTTATTTCACTATTATTCCTTGCAATATACATGATTAAGATTCCATACATTGATTCGTATGGTGTATAGGCTCCCATGGATTAGAATGTGGAACTATAATGTTTGTTTCAGTGTTTCCATGGGATTATGGAGTAGTTTCTAAGGCATACTATCCAAAAAACCCATTAATACACGGGGTTTAGTGATGATACACACCATTTATCCTTCTGTTCGAGAAGGAAAAAATTTTCATAAGTACACACCATGTACTTCGATTACATGCCGTGTAGTCTATAACCCTGTCACTAACTATGTGTTTAGAGACCCGAGGTTGGGAAATATTTGGGGGAAAACGTTGTGTACCAGATGTACATTCCTTATTATAGAGACCATGTGTATAGTCGTGTGACTAACGACACTAATGGATGAAGCATAGGTAATAACACACTGTGTCCAGCTTAAACACACCATGTAGAGGCGACAATGTATTTGGCCATGAGAATAATGACATAGGTTGGAAGAATCCATCTATTACACAACGTTTCTTGTATAAAAACTCCGTGTAGAGACAGTTGTGTCTATGTCTGTGTGACTAACAACGTTGATTGTTAAAACAGAAGTGGTACACTCCGTTTTTATGGTAAAAACTCCATGTAGTTTTTAGTAGATCCTTGAGGGTTAGTCATGTAGGTGAACTCAGGTAGGGGATGATGATTCTAGTATACACTATGCACTTTGGATGAACACTCCATGTGAATGGGGTGTCACAAGACTTGTTTTTCAAGAATAACATACCCATATAAAGGCTTATGAAACATGTTGTGTAGGGGTCATACATGCCTTGTATCCATGATTTGAAAAACATGAATATTTTTTTCTCTTGTTCCTTTCATTCACTTCTTATATTCAGTCTTGGATAATATGGAACTATGTTGTGCACTTGACCATACAGAGTCATGCCAATGAGACATCCTTCGGTTTTATGAAAGATATAGGGAAACAATCAGACACCAGACATGGTAGGTCAGAGACTGCCAAGGGGCCCTCCCGTCATGCCCATCTTGGCACAAATTGTTATTCCATATAAAGGTGCATATGCACAGTTTTGAAAAAACTTCATGAAGTTTATGCAGAAATTCTAGGAAGCACCACATCCTTGCCCATCTATGGTAGTGTTGACGCCCATTTTGCAGCTGCAGCATCCTCCCCATTATAAATAGTCAAAGTACATCAGGCAGTAGATTTTTGGTTATAATCCTTGTAGTAGATCATAGATCATCATGAGATGCCTCTAGATATGAAGGTGTAGATCACTATGAACAATCTTCAGGATTATCCCATGAGATGTTGGGATGTCATATCATTGGCGGGACACCATCAAGTAATGTCTTGGGATGATTTCATGCGAACCTTCTATGATTAGTTCTACCCAGATACTTTTAGGGCCGACAAAGCCTAAGATTTATTGAGTTTGGAGTAGGGTACTCTCTCGGTCATGGAGTATTCTTCTCTCTTCACAGAGCTGCAGTTCTCCACACTAATTCTTGGGGTGTTGATTTATTCATAGAAAGGACATTTGAGGATGGTCTCAGACAAGAAATAAGATCTCAGGTGAACAAATTCAGGTTGATGACCATATCTTCCATGGTCAACCAGGCACAAATTACATAGCACTACCTAAGGGATTCAAGAGCTATGGGCCACGGTGGTTCGTCATCCATAGTTGGTGCTCCTCTGGCTAACAGTAGGAAGCACCGTTGGGAGTCTTCATGAGGAGATCTGAGTAGGTGGGATTCACCGTCATGTTTCCAGGTTGTATGTTATGAATGTTGGAAGGGTGGGAATTTTGGTCACATTAACCTAGAGTCTCAATTGAGTGTCAATCTTGCGGCATGATGGGTCATCTGTAATGTTTTTATATATATTTTTCGCAAGAAGTTTTTGAAAGAGGTACTTCATTTACTCCGAGTTGAGGAGCAGGACCACAAGTTTCTCATCAGTATGGGAACTGGAGTTCTTCCGGACATTTAGGATAAGGTCGAGGTCGTGGTCGTTGTATGAAACCCTCAGGATTTTAGAGACAATAGGGTGCATCAGCTCATGGCGGACAAAAAGGAATGTAGGACCGCATTATAGATCATGAATTTGTAGTGGAGTAGATCTAGCCAGAGTTGGATCATGAACCCTCAATAGTTATATGTATGATTATAGTTTCCCTAGATTTATCTACAACACTTTTTGATACATGGTCTTCCCATAGATTCATATCTATTTATGTTGTGTAGAGCCTTAGTCATTGTATCTTTACTTCTACTTATACCATGATGTTGGATGCTCTATTGGGAATTAGAATGGATAGGGTATGTCATTGAAAGGAGTGCCCTCTTGAGGATGGTGGGTGTCACCTCTTATAGGACCTCTATGTCTTCGAGATGATAGGCTATGATGTCATTCTCAGAATGGACTGGTTGGTTTCCTTCCAGGACTTTGTCGATTTTTTTCATTGTGGGGTGAGATTCAAATCACCAGCGGGTGGTTTGATTCTATATAATGGTAAATGGTATGTCCAAGCCAGTAGAGAGGGGCTCATGCGTCATGTGTTGGGGTAATTATATCCCTTAATGCTAGTTTTCATCTAGATGACTAGGGGACTTCATAGATAGGCATTCCTCTAGTAGTCTATTGTTTCACGAATTTCTTTCAATAAGTCATTTTAGTTATGCCTCCAAAGTGAGAGGTATTATTTTATCTGGAGCTCATGCCAAGAGAAGAACTGGTGTCCATTTCTCCTTTTAGGATGGCTACACCAGAATTAGAGGATCTGAAGAAAATATTAGTGGAGTTATAGGATAAGGGTTTCATCTGACCTAGTACATCTCCGTTGGGTTTTCCAGTCTTTTTTGTGGGGAAAGAGGATCATACCCTCTGACTTGGAGTATATTATCAGAAGCTGAATCAATTGACTGTCAAGAACCGATATCCCTTGTCTAGGATTGATGACGTCTTTGATCATCTATTGGAAGCACATTTGTTCTCATAGATTGACTGGAGATCCAGTTAACATAATCTGAATGTTAGAACCTGATATATATCTTTCATTGACTTTTAGAGTAGGTATGGACTATAAGAGTATTTGGTTTTGTTGTTCGGTCTCACGAATGCAACTGTAGGTTTCATGGAACTAATGAAACGAGTGTTCCATCCATATTTGGAAATTTGAGGGGGGGGGGGGTTGTGGATGATATCTTGGTCTACTCTCACAGTCGACATGACCATGATACCCATCTTGAGATCGATTTGAGTTCACTAAAAGAGCATCTGTGATATGAAAATCTCTCCAAATTCCACTTTTGGAAGGACCTGATTCATTTCATGGGTCATTCCATCTTCTAGAAATGATTATCAGTAGACCCAAAGAAATTGAGTGCAGTAGTTTCATTTAAGAATACTAAGAACAATATTCTGGTAGGGTTTTTTCAAAGGATTTCTTGTTACTACTTACTTTTTATACCAGAATTTCCACACATCGTTGTGCCACTAGTGTGCCTAAATACAAATAGTGAGATGTAATTGTGAACACATTCTTGTGAGTCATCCTTTTAGGATCTGAAAGAGTGGTTTAATTGTACACCCATACTAGTTTTTTAGATCCCAAAAAGGTATATAGTTTATAGTGATGCATTATGTATCGTGCTGGAAGAAGTTCTTATGTAGGCGGACTGAGTCATTGAGTATGAGTCTATATAGTTGGTTCCACATCAGAGGAATTACCAGACATATGATCTTGAGTTGGCTGCAATTGTACATACTTTATGCTGGTTGAGACATTATCTGTTGGGAGATAATTTTATGGATTTCACTGACCACAAAAGTCTCAAGAATATCATCACTCAGCGCGATCTGAGATTGAGACAAAGAATGTGGGGTGAGTGCCTTAAGTACTTTGACTTTTAGCAAGCCTACATTCTAGGTAAAGGAAATGCAGTGGCTGATGCATTGAGAAGGATGACTAAAATATAGAAAGATTAGGATGCTAGCAGTGAATGTCAGCTTATCACTTTGTTCTCCACGATGCATTTAGAGGTTCACGATAGACATGTGAAGGCACTTCTTTCTTCTATAGTTGTGACATGTACTCTACTTGTTTGAGTGTGAAAGAGGAATTTATCATATTCCAAATTCCTAGTTCTATGGGAGAGTGCGTCTGGAGAGGACCATATTACCGGATGGACCATAAGAGATGATGAGATCATTCACTTTTGTGGATGTGTATGGGTGTCAGAAAATATTCACCAGAAGATGATGTGGGATTTTCCTTCCACATTTTGGGCAGTACATTTTACTGTCCCCATTATGTGTAGAGATCTACGCTATTAGTATTGGTAGCCTATTTTGGAGAGAGATGTATCTGGTTTTGTGTTGAGGTGTTCCACCTATCATCATGTGATGGAAGAGCATTACTGAATAGCCATGCTTTTGCAGTAGTAACCTATTCCCGAGTTGAAGTGGAATGATGTCACAATGATTTTTTTGATAGGGATACAGATATCTCCTCGAATGAATAATTCATTTTGGATTTTTATTGAATGAATCATGAAGGTAGCAAATTTCCTACTAATCAAAGAGACGTATAGTGTTGATGAGATGGGAAAGTTGTACATCCGAGAGATTTTATGTTTACATGGTGTTCCACACTCTATCATTTCATACAAGGATGCACATTTTACATCTCGGGTCTACCAGGGATTACAAATCGAATTTTGTACATAGGTACTTCTATGTATAGCTTACCATCCCATGATAGATGGTTTGTATAAGCACACGATCTAGGTGTTTGGGTACATGCTTTGATAATGTATCATAGATTTTGGAGGTTATTGGGAGAAGAACATGCCTCTGGTGGAGTTTTCCAAAAATTATATTTTTCAAACAACTATTCTGTATAATCTTATGATGCTTTGTATGGTAGAACATTCTGACCCCCCTTATGTTGGCTGGAAGTAGGAGGGGTAACTATGATGGGAGCTCATCCTGACAAGGGGACCCCAGTGTTAGTGGAGTCGATTTGGAAGAAGATGGATACTGCACTGTCACTATATAAGACTTATGTTGATTTTCGGAGATGACCTACAAAGTTTGAGGTTAGAGATCAGGGTTTTCTACATGTCACACTGAGGTTAGGTGACCGAAGGATTAGAAGAAAGGGTAAGATATCATGAAGATATGTCAGTCCATTTTAGATTTCTGAGAGAGTCAGGCAAATTTCTTATTGATTTCAATTACCTCAAAGGTACCGAGATATGCATGATGTCTTCCATGTTTTTCATCTACGATGTTACATGTCAGACCCATCTCATACCTTTACACTAGAGTAGGTTGAGTTTGTGGTGGACACCTTTTGCGAGGAGCACCCTATCCATATTTTTGATAAAGAATGAAGGTTCTCTATAGTATATATTTTCGTCTAGTACGAGTGATATGGATTCAAGAGAATGTACAAGATGATACATGGGAGAGAGTGACCACGATATGATCACAGTGGGTCAAGATGTTTGAGGATTCTTCTTTCCCGCACCCTTATATAGGATACTCAGGGATAAGTTTCATTAATGGGGTTTGTTTGTAAGAACAAAAATCATAGATTATGTTATTGATCTTTATTTCTGGTGTTTTTGAGAAAAATCATAGTTTCTATAAATTTTAGGAGTACACGTTATGTACCAAGTTGTTGCAGGTAGCCATGCACTGGCTGTGTAATGGTCGAGTACATGGTAATGTGGGATGACCCGGATACCACCTAAAGAGGATCCCTTTAAAGGAATATAAATAATATGTATCCTTAGGTAACACACAGTGTGTTTTTTATTTATATTTTCATATCAAATCGGGGTCGCGTCTAATTGGATTAAACAACTTCTTCTTAGTTTGTATCATCTATGAGTGATGAATATCAGTGATTCTTCTTCGATCCCCCCAGACCATCGTCCCTACTCCAAATCAAACACCGTCAATTACATTTGAATTTACATTGGTATTTATTACTGATTCTAGAGACTCATCTCTAGATTTCGCCTATTTCATGAGTTATCCATGGATGAAAGTTTTATAAATTTTGTATATCTTCATCGATATAAGGAAATTAAAAGGATGAGGATCAACTATATGGATCCTAAAATTTAAAGGTAGGATGATTTTTAAATTCTATACATTTTCATTGAGTTATATGTGCCCAAGTCCCCATACCCCAGTGTAGGGTATTGCTTGTTTATGGAATTTAACCCTGTTAATTCCTATTTGGAGTTTTTTTATTGAGTATGGGTTTTGATTGTAAATAGGGTTGTTTATCATTCCATGGATGTGATTTCCATGTTTGATATGATATTGGCTATTGGGTTTATAATTTCTTATTAGGATTATCTTTTTTCCATGCCTAGTGCAATTAGGATGGAGTGATATTATTTGACATACTTGTGATTTTATTTTTAGCATTTTTACCAAGTAGTGTTTGTGATTTACTTTGGTTACTGGATATCATTTGTGCACGATTGATTTATTCATGGATATGGGTACAATGTGTACTAATCCCACAGGGGGAATTAATGTCTAGGGCTTCCCTAGAGTGGTTGTTGTAATTTTGACATTGTGTGACCATTGGATAAATTAACATTGAGTTCTCCCTCAGAGATTCTTAAGATATCGTTATGAGACCACATGGGGAATTTAAGTTGAGTGCTTCCATATAGAGACTTTAGTTTATCATTATAATACTATATAGAGAATTGATGGTGAGTGATTCCCCAAAGAGTCTTTGTATGCATGAGACCTATGAGGTTACACTGTGTGAACTATCCCAGGGGGTCTTATAACATTTGTTAAATGATTAGTTGAACTAATGGGGTTTGGATATGAGAACATTAACAGAGTGTTTCTTGTTAATGTTGAGTTGAATAATTGATAAATGTAAATGGATGTAGATGAAATTGAAATATTGTTTACTTTTGAGTACTTCCTTTTTTATTACATAATTTTTCATATTTATTGCAATATATATTCACTGACAGTTAGGCACATATCATTGGGTCGTGGACTGCTGGGATTCATCTCACACTCAATTTGGGTCATGCTTTTGGGCACAAAAAGATATTATTGTTTCAGGTATAGATAATGGAAAGCACCCTTCTACTTCGTATACTTTATTGTCATGGAGTTGGATAGCATGGGACAATGTTGAGGCTTTCGATGTTGATGGAGTTATTTAATTGTTTTCCATTTTTCATTGATTTAGAACATTATTCCAGCTTTGTGAATTGTTTTTCTTCTTTCACACATACTTGTAACAAGAATCATTATTTTTATATGTTGTAGTGGTTCATTTAGTTTAATTATTTTGTTGTTTCCCTATTTTATGGTATTACTGCTTTTGTGGTTGTATGTTATTGATATTCTGTTGTGTTACTCTACTAATGAGGGCATAGTTTCATAAATATCATAGCCAAGGCCATTGCTTCTAGTTGGTATAATCTAGAATTGAGGGAAATTCATTTGAGGCCATGTGACCAACCAGGTTCGGGGTACCTTTGACCAACACCCAAAACTGGGACGTTACAAGAGTGATAATGTTTTATAGGGAAAGATTCTGAAACATTTTTTAGTTTTACAGAATCATAGATGGATCCAGAAAGAAAAAATGGGAGTGTTAGTCTGATATTCATCCAAAATAAAAAGAGAAATTCAGGAAGGACGATAAAAGAAACTTATAAAGGTTGAGAATCCCTAACAAGGAAGATTATAAATCCACCTAATTTTGTTTCCAATTGTTATGAAATTTTTTCATCTTATCCATTGCATTTAATGATATAAGACTTACATGGGTGGATATTTATAATATTTTCCGTAAATTTTTAGTGTTTTGGATAATTTTTAGTAAGAAAAATCACCCAACATATCCATGGTTCTTGTCACATTAGTCCCAGGTTGGTAAAAGTGAAAATTAAAAAGGTGTGGATAAGAAATTTTCTTTGGTAAGGAGTGAAGGGGGAGCTCCAATGGACCCTAACCCGAGTAACATCACGATACCCATATATGATATTGTGGTGATGGATAATTATCCAATAAAATGGGGAAATGTTTGAATGGATGGTTGTGTTGGGATACATGGTTTATTATGTTTGAGACTACCAAATTTGTGGGGATAATTATACCAGATTTCAAATGGCCACAATGGATGTCGTTATTCATGGATCCCAAGTGATTCAAAGGGATGACATGTAAGACATCAATGGGGGTTTTGTAATATAATTTTATTTTGATTAACTGTTTAATTAATTGATCCACTCCAGTACTAATGAACTTTAATTTATATATATTCTTCTCAGATGAACCTACGTTGATCATGTGTAATTTTTCATATAATGAGGTTCCTTCCTTAGAGAACATGGATTTTCATAGCCCTATTTTGTTACCCCTAATTGAAAATAATTCCCTTGGATATTGAGACATTTTATTATTTAATTAAAACCTTGATATCATCATATCTACCATTCTATAATCTTTTTTAGACATAATGTTTTTTCTAATCACATTAAAAGTGTGATGAATTTATCCATCCTTAACCAGAGTCAAATACTAATGTTTATGGAGATAATAATTTATTATGTGTAAATTATATCCTTTTTATTATTAATATTTCTCATCCTATATCTATTACCTATATCATATTGTATTTGAAATGATACAAGTCACTCTTGGTGTGATATCATATTCTGGTTAGTGTATGAATATGGTTCAGATGATGAATCTTTTGAAATAACTTTTCATTATCATCAATAATATAAGGACTTCATCTTGAGTTTGTTTGTATGTATTATATTATATTAATGCATATCCATAGGTCTCTTGTGTGACAAGATATGAAAGACTGTGTATAGAAGAATCATAGTGAATTATTCTGTGATATAGTTTGATTATGTGTGTGTGTTTCTTGAGAGATCCATGTTTTTATATTATTACCAATAATATAGGTGAAAAGTATGTTCAAGTTGTCTCAATATAATTTATATTTTATATAATGTATTTTTTTTGTCCCATGCATGGAAAAAAGTGTTAGGTGGACTCATTATAGCCATGTAACATTGAGGGGTGTGTGTTCAAACATTTTTTGTGAAATAATGACAAAAAATTAATGGAAGTTGAGGTATGATGGTATATTATGGTAAGGAAAAAGAATTATGGTCTTTAAGGAAATAACATGAGAGGAAACACCGGATACGAGGCATGATAACCATATGTGAGTTAATATGTGGTCATGTTCCAAGACATAGGGTTGGATCGACTTATTTGTATTGAAAAATAGAATTTCATGAAAAGACTATATTGGGATATGACTGAGACTAAGAGGTGGATACATTAGTGTTGGGTACTTTTTAATGCAATAATAACTTTTTATCATTTTACCTAGTTGACATTTTATGATTTTGATTCTTTTATTCTATTTTTTCCTTCCACGTGAAAATATATAAATGAAACTGAGTATGAAACAATATATTTTAACATGTTCCACTACTCAATTAGAGTATCTATAAAATTGCACGGTATTGAAATGATCTAACCCCAAAACACTAGAAAGTATTCATTTTAATTGGTTTTAAACATGTAGAAAATTAAAAATATCTTGACATTCCAAATTCTAAATTGATTTTTCTTGTTTTAAAACACTTTTATTGATAATTTTATGTCATTTAAATAGAGCCCCATCCGATAGGGTTTTATATAAACCCAAAAATGTCTCCCTCATATGGAGACTATAGTTAGTTTTCATGGTGATTCATTGTTATTAAGCTAATTTTTTTACATTATTACTTTCACAATATCTAGAATGAAACCCATATTTATTCTTCCTTGGATTAAACTATGTTCGATACATTCATTATCTTATATCAGTCACAATAATATTAATATTTTTTCATTTTTGAACAAAATCATTCCTAAGAAAAATTACAATAAACTGTGTATATTTTGGCCAATAAATTATTCTTTTTTAAACTAATATTTGGAAAACAAAAATTTGAAATAGTGTAGTAATCTCTTGACCTCTTCTTTCTTCATTAATAAACTTACTATAATGAAACATATTCTTCTTACAAGATTCACAAACTTCCCTTATGATTATGAAGCAATAAAATCTATGATCAACAAAGTATCCTCATAATTAACTTCTACATCATTAAAAATGGTGTCTGAATAACATTATAGACTGAATTTTATAAAATTATCATAACACAATATTAGTAATTGAGTATGGTATCGATTTCCTCTTAGTGAAAGTTAACATTTCCCAGCCACTAATTACACTACTATGAATATTGAATCATTTGCATGTAGTTTAGTTTATGAATGTCATTATCACCAAAACAACATGTGATCACAATTCACTATCAATGGTTATATTGTTAATGGTTTATAAATGAATTATCATTATCATTAACATGAATGAGCAATTTATTTTTATTCTTTTTATTATCCCTCATAACATCATGCATGTGATACTACACAGATATATTTCATTAAAAAAATAAAACCCTAAAGCATATGTAAAATATTGCTATTAATATTTAATATTTTTCTCTTTTATTTATGTTCTCTCATGGGAATTCTTGTATTACTTTTCATGAAATCATGCATTATTTGATTTTATTTATACCTTTTTTCTTGCAATTTTATTCCTAAAAACAAATTAGAAACATTGTCCACTTATTCTAGTAAGAAATTCACATAATTATTAATAATATTAGAATAATCCTCCATTCATGTAATGTTTTATATGGATAATGGTATGATTATTAGCTTCTCTCACGCATGGTTTTTGAATGCACCCTTATTTATTCGTATAATTTATATGGAATTTACACTTATATCTAATTAACCAATGTTTTTGTATACATAGAAGCACTATATGTTTCTTCTTCATTAAACATAGTGTGAGTGGACAAATTAATAGTGTCTACAAGAAATTGAATGCATCGTGAAGAAATCTTATATTCTGAAAACAAGTATCAAGTCCAAATCACTTCGTCACACATGATATGCTCGTATCATCTTCACGGAACCAATATCCTTTATGGGAATTCCCTTATTCAAGCAACCATGAAGGCCCATGGGACTTGTTTCCGTCCCAAAAAAAGTTAAATCTTTTCTGGAAATTTATTTTTCTAGAAAAATTAGAGAAAAAAATTATATCAGAATAATACGCTTTAATTGTCTTAGTTCGACTATTTTTATATGTGTTGATCTCATCCTTTTATCAATGAGATTGAAAGACACAAATTCTATTTTCTATGCCATCCTGACGACCATTATAATTAATCAATGTTCTCAATATTGACACATTTAAAAAATCTAATTATGAGATAGTGAAATACATAGATTTCTTTTGATGATTGGGATTCTAATTTATGGTTATTTTCTAACCTGCATAAATTCTAAATCTTATGAAACTCAATTTCCCAAACTATTAATGTTTATCCATGGTGACCAACTACTCAGATGCCCACCATTAACTACGTTTATAGTTGGGAAATAAAAACACCATATAAATCATGAATTTTTATTAATGATTATTTTGGTCATGTTCAACAAATCATTTCTATAAAATTATGATCATGGTGCCCTCATGTTTGACTGATGGTGGTTTGACAACATCTTTGGGGAAACAAAGTGGAATCGTCGAGTGGAGGGAGGATGATGATGATGAGATATTTCAACAAAAAGTGTATTGTGATGTTTAATCCATGGGTGAAAAAGCTTAGACATCAATGATTTTATCAATTGGTTGGTTAACATTATATGTATATGTTTTAAAATATAGGAATAGTGTACACTACCCCATAGTCCATCATTGAACTCGGCTTGTGCATCCCATATGATATATCATCTAATCGATAACATCTCACAATTTGAGCTTGCATTGAGGTAATCTCCCTAATATCTTTTCACCACACACCCACAAAGTCCATTACACATGTGTTCCACAAGATTTGTGGGATTCATTGCAAACCTACATGTAGCTTCATAATTGATATATTCGGGCCTTTTACGTTGACCAATCTATGTGCCTCTTTTGTTTCTATCCACTCTACCACACAAATGAATTTATGGGATTCTCCCTTAGTCAAGGTTGAACATAACGGTCCCACATTTTTTCAGGGTTTAGTGGCCTAGACAGTTTGTGAGTTGGACTTTATTTTAATTTAATTCCTATATTACATTATATATTATGAGAATTCATTGTATTGATTTATTTAATAGAAATAAATTGTAAACATAAAAAACTCATCACAGAATAAATATTTTCCATGGTTCTTTCCCATGAACAACAATATTTTTTATTATATTATAAAAAAAATTCTTCGTGAATATCAAAATCTTGATGTTCACTGAGATTTCTCTTTCATAGTTTTCATGCATTTGTGACATATTTCATGACCTTATTTTATATTTCTTCCATTATTTTTTGAATATACATTCTAAAAAAACACTTCATATTCCAAAATATTCTTATTCTTTATTGTAATGAATGTTTCATATTTGACACAAATATTTCCTACATATAACCAGTTCAACAAATATCAAAGTCAGTAATAGATTTTATTAAGCATGACATCCAATGTAATTCTTGGAATCCATAATAACTCACTAGGAATCACCATTGAAATGAAAATACGTCAATATATGTTTCGTGACATAACAATATTAAACGAATTCATCCATGATACTTTAACATTGATCTTTATTATCATATTTAAATTAATGAAATATTACTATTTTATTGATCACCATTATCAACCAATGTAATCATTGAAAAAAAATACAACTCATAAACAAAGTGGGATCTTCATTGGAAATGGAAAGAAATTAAAAAAATTATGAATGGATCCACAACATGTGGTATTATGAAGACTAGTCAAATATTCATTTATCATAGAGCATAAGATGGTACAAAAAGGGTTCATAGTATCTTTTCTATCAAATGTACAACCACTAAAGTATTTTTTTATTATTTTTTGATTAATTTTTTATTATATAATAAAACACTATATGTATGTGTACTTTTGTAAATGATTAATTAATGGTGTCCTACATGGTTATAATGACACCTTATATGGTTTTCATAGTGCATGTTTCGATTTCATAACCAGGGATCTAGTAATGGGAATGTGATAAGTTTAGGGGTTAAAGAGATGGATTCCAATGTCAGAATAAATTTTAGGATATACATCGGATTGATTCCATTAGGTTTATTTGGTATTATTTTTCTTAATACTTCAGATGGCTTTCCACATTGAGGATCCGTATTTTATTTTATGTATGGCTGACATTCCATCATTTATATAATTTTTTCATTTTATATTTTTTTCATTTAAGTCGGATAATATTTATTTTATATTTTCCTATTATGGCTATTATTTATGGGGGTATATTATCTGAATATTACATTATACCCTCACTATTAGTCGGTTTCCACTTGTATATGGGGAGGTGTGCATGAGGATATGTGGCTCAATGTCTTGGACATAGTGGTTTGGGTCATGATTTTACATGTTATTTGTATTCTTAGAAAACAAAATCAATATATTTATATAATTTGCCAAAGGATACATCCAATCTAGATATAAATTTCTAAAACATCTGATTTCATGAATCAAATGTCCTATTAAATAAACCATGATCTCAAAAACATATGTTGAAAAGAATATTTTTAATTGAAAAATGTACACTAGCTGCATATTTCTTGAGATAATTTAAAAAAATAAGATCCATCACTTTGTTACTAATTAAGTGGAAAAATTAACACACCTCGATGATAGTCAACTTAACATTAATTGGTAGTATTTCAAGAAACTCTTCCATTATGTTCTATTTCATCAAAACAATATAATAATGAGATTTAATTCTTATTAAATTTTACCCATTTTGTGTCCCGAAATTATTTTCATTTAGCAAATAAATCATTGGAACATTTTTACAATATAGTTACATAAAAAACTAATTTTCTCCATTATGAATGATGTATGAAAAAATAGAGTATAGCATGTTTATTTTATTTCAGGATTGGGAGTAAAATAAATATTTATTACAAATCATAGTTAATATAGTATTTCATTTGAATCATTATTCATATTTCAATTGATATATAACAATTTTACAATTAGATTAATATATATATTACACTCAATATTCATAGAATCAATTTTCTATTTGATCTCATTATATCCCAAATTTGGATTCTAAAAATATATTTATAATATCCAATATATGATTATATCAAACAATTAATATGTCTTTCCAAATATGATATCAATGTTATTCACTATTTTAATATTGGTTAGTTGATAAAGGATATCTGTAAACATAAAATTCATGTTAGCCAATGAATGCCTTATTCAGTCTTTGATCAGAGGGATCTAAAGACAATATAATTTAATGTCCCATGTAAAGAATATTCCTCCCATGTTTCGGTTGACAAAAGGAATTCAATTTTTAAAAAATTGAAAATTCATTAACCCCCTTAACATAGTATCCAAAAAAATTGTATATTTTGATGTAATTTATAGTGAACATAATCATTGAATGCAATTGAATTTATTTATAAGAATCAAATTCCTTAATAACATCCACCCATAAGTTTGTCAAATCATCATTTAATGTTGATAAGAAAACACAATATCATTTATAAGATGTTTTAACCCATAAATAATTAAACTCAATATTATATATTTACATGTCAGAAAAAATAAATAGATATAATGTAAATTAAAAAAACATTATAAGAACTATGAAAACTACTAGGGATTTTATATTGATTAATTAAATCTATGTATAACTGAAGTCTATGACTTAATATATCACTTAAAAATTTAAACAATTATTGATCAAATTTTTCCATGGTGGGAAAATTCCTAGAAAACCTAAAATTTCTTAAAATATTCCTTAATTTATTGTCTATATTACTAATTTAATTCTTATAATTTAAAAAAATAAAGGGAAAAATATTGAATAATACAATATTCATATATTCATAGTATTGGAACATTTCTATGTAGACAGATAAACATATGTTGACAATTTCAACATATATTTTGGTGTTCCTCACTTAAAAAACTATTAAAATATTTTTTATTCCTTCCAATACAACACAATGATATAGAGGCATGCATAAATCTTCTTATTAATAAATCCCCACAAAAAACTATTTTTATTATTATAATTCTAATGTGGGATATAATTTTATTTAGAATGTAGTTATTTCAATGGCTTTAGAAATCATATAAAACTCTTATCATTCAATAAATCCCAAGAATTCAATTTAATTATTCTTATGAAACATGACAAAATTGTAAATTTCCTACAATAAAAATTGAGTGGGTTGTTATAATCACAATGTAAATACTGAATAAATGTTTCTTACCAACTACTTTCACCCGAATATCACAAACCATGTATTCAATTTTATCTAAACATAATTTTTCAAAATCTCCTCAATTATTAGATCATGAATTTAAATTAATATCTCAATGAAAAATATACGGACTAAAACTCGTTATAAAACTTTTATAAATTGTGTGATCTTTGATTTTTATAATTTTCATCACTCTCATATTTAATAATTTCAATCATTGATCAAAATATATCTATGTTTTTCGAATATTTGTTTTATAAAATTGAATAAAAACATCAACCCCTTCCTAATATTCATCACCTGTTCGACATGATGTAATCCAACTGTGATTCGTTTTCACCTATAACATATTTAATGTTTCAAATATAAATGAATATATTTTGAAATTAAAATTAACATTTAATTTATTAAATGAAAGGTCAAACTAAAAATATATTTTAAATAATAATAATAATAATAAAAAACCACAAACTAAATGATAATAGATTTTTAAACAATAGGTTACTATACAAAAAATACATAACTATCATTTCATATTTTTACAAATTACCTAGATATTTCTCGTTATACACACTTGTTTTAAAATATATTATAAAACAGAGATGATACAAAAATTATGACATATTATAATACATAGACAAATTAAAAATTAATAAAAAATTATTTAATATATTAAATTATTTTAAAAAATAATATATAATATTGAAACAGATTACATATTATAAAAAATTGAAATATTGCATATTTCAAACATAAATCCTACAAAACATAAATAATATAACATAAAAATATGTACCAATAGCAGATAAAATTTATTGATTTCATAATATAAAATATATTAAAAATAATCAAATATGGACAAAAAAATAATTTATACTTTTTTAATTAACATCCACATAAAAAAATTGATTTAAAATTATAAAAATTTATTCATTATAATTTCAATATTAATAACTAATTAAAACCCATAAATAAAAGTAGTTTCTATTATATTATATAAATAAACACTTTGAAAAAATATGAAATAATTTGCATAATTATTATCAATGTTATGAATTTTGGATTTAAGTTAATATAAAAATATTTACATATAAAACTATGTATTAAAAAATTTATAATACCTTAATCGTAGATTATAATAGATCCAATGGTTAAAAATTGAATAGAAACCCCAAAGGTAGCATCTAACTGTAGTTGATGGTGGATATAAGAATAATTAGGTGTTGATGGGTGGAAAATGGTTCTGGAAGGATTAGATGAAGGTATTTGATGGTGTATTAAGGAGAAAAGTGGATGGTGGATAATAAAAATAAGAAATAGGGTTCACACTGTGATATAGAAACAATAAGGATTCATTTGACTATTAGGAATCAAAATGATCTATGGGTGACATTTTAGAAAAAATTTATTTGTTTCATATATTTAATAAAAAACCAATCTTGAAAAATATTTTTTCACTTTATTTTCTAAATATTCTCTTTATAATACCATAGATTTAGGTTTTTCAAATATTTAATTTTATTAATGACTAAAAAATTAATGTCATTTATAAATAACCACTATTGTATGTACACGATCATAAATAGATTTTTTAATAGCTCAGTCCCTTTGATGTTTTTATCAATCGATAACATCATATTCATATGGTGTAGTCCTTGAATTTTCATGATCTGATGTGTGATTAATGATATTATATTTGAAGTCAATTGGGTTTCCTCCATATAATTTTTGACAAGATAATAGTTTATATTCCCCCTGAGTGATATTATATCATAATAACATGATATTGGGGGACATGGAAAAAATCATGTGAGGTAATGATACTTAGGTAATGAAACTATCACTTATGAAACCTTACTTATATAATGTTACGATTTGGACACCCATATGTTTAAATATTTAGATTAAGGAGGGTGACAACTCTTAAATTTGACTTCCAGTTTTTCCTTATTTTTCCAATTCATATTTATAAACTATTTAGTGGTTCTCTCTCTATTAAAGGACCTGATGTGGAACATTTTCATTCAAGGTTCGATGATCGAGATAGTTTTGGGAACATAGGATGAGTTTTTTGCAACATGTAACAGAGTATAGCCACATAGTATCATAATCCAAAAATGATAAGACCATGTCCTTGAAAAAACTAGAACTTTATAATGTCTATAAAATATCCAATGGATTAGTATGATGATGAATTGATGTAGCATTTTAGGAATTAGTGTATATTCTTAAATCTATACTATCATTTGGTTGGAGGAAACTACTAATATTAATTATGATATATGGGAAATAGTTTTAGGTACTCTATGGATACTCTAGAATATATCTCTAATTAGGAACAAATATAAGATATTTTTTAGGGCGTGAGATATAAGATTATTATTTCATGCAGTTGGACCCAATTCATTTGGTCAACCCTCTTTAAAATTTTTGTTATTATTATGTGGGAATTTTATTATTTGGGACCTCTTTGTCTAATTTTTTTTTATTTTTTTGATGTTTTTAATCAGTGGTTGGACACTTCTAATCATCCATTTAATGTATTTACTAAAATGATCCTCATATTTTCTGATAATTTTATTACATATCATTAAAACACAATATAATGACCTAAAATTGATGTACAATGATATTACATCATTTTTTTGGAATACACAAACACACACCCAATGACTATATTAGTTTAGTTCCTTTGAAAACTCAGAATAGAAACATCAAGTCTGGTGAAATATCTTCAATAATTCCCACAATGTTCTCACCTTTTAGTACTCCCACCTATAACAATTCATTATAACGTATTTAAAATAAAACATATGAAATTGGTATGTTCAAACGATCTGTATGGGAAAACAAGGGAGATATGAATCATAACATAATCATATGGGTATAAGAATATGAATATTATACATTTCATATTAAATATTATAATCATGAGTCATAAAATATTTTAATACATATATCATGAAATAATAACATTTAAATAAAATATAGAATTATGGAAAACACATAAGCATTAGAAATCATTTCCATATTAGTCAAAGGGCGTTTCCAAGACCATCATGGAGGAATGATCCATTACTGAACTAAGGTCACCCCCCATTCCATTCATATATTGTGAAACCAAGATTACTCTCGTTCCAATCATGTATTACTTAACTGAGTTCAAATCCTATTTTGGTCGTGTCTAACTCAGGAGATATAAATATTTACCTTATTCATTATAGGGAGATATAGGTCACACCCATCTCATAATTAACCCATACATATCTGTTCTATAAGTACATAGTTCATTCATCATGTAAGAACCCATGAAATAAAATGAATTTCAGAAACATCATTTAATCAAATAATTACACAGTGAAATGAAATGGGATTTTTAAATATCATACCATTGTAAATATAGTAAATCCATATAAATAATTGGGATAAAATTAGTGAGAAGTATCCTTATTAACTCATATGTAATATAAGTAAATATTAACTCTGTTTGAAAATTATTTTGAATGATTACAAGAAAATATTTATTTGAGAAAATATCATTTCTTATATGAAAATGTTTTCTTTTCATTAAATTATGAGATACTTTAAAAGAAGGAATTTTAATTGAAAATAACCATGTAATAATACAATGTGATATTCATGTAAATAAGGAGACAATAAAGTGTATAACCCATTTATTCCATATAAGTTAAAAGAAAACATTATTCTCATATATTTTGGGGATAATTCAAAGACTACATCCATAGAAAAAAACCAAAGATTCCTTTCATGTTTTTCGGTAAAAATAAAAAAGAGTAAAATTTATATTAATTTTACTAATAGTATCAATAATTTTGGATATTTTTTTTTACCTAGACATGGATGATAAATATTCCCTAGCAAATACATACTTATAAAACATCTCACATCATAATGAGATTGTGAAATTATCCATTACTATAGATCTAATTTCAAATGTAAATATATTGAATTATTGTAAAATTGTTTAAATAATTTTATTAACTAAATTCATAACCATATTTATATAAATGATATCATATATTACTTTCTTATCTTCTGTTTGTAAATAATATTTCATTATTACTCTTATTTTGGGTGATAACTGTTTTATTATCTCATGCACATTTTTTCATAGAAGATACAATTATTTTTTTAGGATATAGTTAAATAATTTAATGAATTATATTAAGGTAATTTATATCCTAGATATTAATTAAATATATTTAAATAATAATCCTTTAATAATGATCATATTGACTGAATCACATCACATTGTGGAGATGGTAGATAGTACGTATGCATGAGCGATGATATCATTCCATTAATCATGAAATGGTATTAAAGTTGATGGTATATATAGTTACATAGTAAATATAATATCATATTCATCATATATATATATTATTTTCTTTATTCTACCCATCCATGTAATGTGGTAATGAAAAAAATATTACACCATAGTGTTGAAATAATATGTCATATGTAAGCATGCGTGGTGACATCATTTTTTATAGGATGTATAAAAGGGAGAATTTGGTTGTTCAGTAATAATAATAACATATAATAATATATATTAAACTGGATTTATGATTTTATAATTGAAACAACCAATTAATTTAATGTAGAATTGGAAATACTATTAATAGTGTGTGTGGAAGAGATTACCACTTAGTCATTGAGCTCCCTATAGATCTCCTTTTATAGACACTATATTTGGTCTTTTGACAATAAAAAAACCTATAGAATGTGAATATTTATTTTTAAAAGGTAAATAGTCATGGGATTTCTTATCATGAATGTTCAATTAGTTCTGAATAAATGAGGGAGGAGGTTCCCTTTTGTAATTAATGTGAGGATCTCTTTTTTATTCTCCATAAATATTTATTTATAATATATTATATCTAATTTAAAATACCACTATAATGACATTTATTTAATTGCATGATGAAATAATGTTGAAATATAATCAACAAATATATTTTATACATATTTTGGTTTTAATTTAAACCTAATCATTTTGATTATCCCTTATTTAATATATTTTAATTTTAACTATGGTAACAAATTTTTCAATATTTAAATTTTCTGATTGTCAACACTATTATAATTAATATTTTTTTTAAATATTTTTTTTGAATAATTTAATAAAACATAATATTGATAAATTATCAACAGTTTCTATTTTGATACTATTCATTTATTTCATTTTTGAAAATATCAACATTACAATTTTAGTTAAAAATATATTTTATTACATCCATAAATTTTCATGTTCATCAATAAGATTTTTTGGATATTTTAATAATGAAAAAATATATATATTTTAGGATTGTTAAAAATATTTATCTGATATTTCTATTAATAAAATAATTACAAACATAGTGTTGTATAATAATTTAATTTATATTTTTTCACTAAAATAAAAAAATACTATGATAAAGATATATTGATTAAATTTCATAATAATATTTACAGTCGAATATATCTTTTGTATATATCATTAATAAAATTATCTCTTATTTAAAATTTGATTGTGATTTCATTAAATTTTTATTATATAAATATTTATAATCACCCTAATTTCATCCAAGTAGCTCAAAATTTAAAAAATAAATATATATTATTATAATTTTATCTATTAATTGAATAATTGAAATTTATATTCTTTCATAACACTAATATTTACAAATGTGGTCACATAAGAGATATCAAAGACAAATAAAATGACATTTTGTGTCTTTTTTTGAATGAAATATTATATAAGACCTTTATATAGACATCTGTCTATTCAATTACATAATTTCAATCATTATGTTATATGGGTATAATTTGGTTCATAAAATAAAATTTTGGCTTTTTTGCTGTTATTTTATTGTATGTATATTTTTTTAACCCAAATTACTTTGTTTAGCATTTACCAAGGTAACAAAATTTAGCATGTTTAATATTCATATTATCCCAAAAAAAGAAAGCATGAATACTTAAAAATTTGGAACTTATGAATCCAAATTTGTGATAAATGTTTGAAAATTAAATACAATGAGCTTATTGTATTATATTTAAATTAAAACCAGTAAACTGCAATGAAATATAGTTCTTAAAAATATAAAATTTAAAAATTTTGTTTTCTAATATATTCATGTATAAAATAATTTTTATAAACATAATGGAATTATATAGAATAAAAATAAACTAATTATAATTTAAAACTAATAAAAAAATAATTTTACAATCTAATTACTTTAATAGAATGTACAATATTTAATTAAAAATAGTATTTCTAGAATTCATTAATTGAACGAAATATATCCAAAAAATACAAAAAATTAATCAAAAATTAATTTTTATATTATTCAATAAAATATTAAGTTTATTTTTTAATATTGAAACTATAATAATTTCTAAATCATGAGTTACAATAGATTCTCGACTAAATGGTGTTAAAATTACCCCTTTGAAAAATTTAGGGTGTTAGGCATAAAATTAGTATTAATCAAATTTATGCCTGTAATATTTATTAGATGAGTATCAAAAATATTTGATCAAATATATGTCACATATATTTCATTTATATTATTTACTAATTATAAATAATATATATTATTGATATAAAATGACTTTAGGAGCATAAAATAAAAAATATTTCCTTTATATTATATATGTATTTTCTTTTGGATTCTAATTAATTGGTGACTAATGAATTCATATTATATACCATGTATTTTCATAGGATAGTTAATATTAGTCATAAAAGATAATTTTAATGACTAGTTTATATCATTTTATATAAAGAAATTTTATTTTAATAATAAACTACAACCATATAAATCCTCATCTAACGTGAAAGTAAATCTATTAAAGGATTTATATATTGTGAATAACACAAGATAAGAATAGTGTTTTATATAAAAAAAGTTAATCTAGTTTTGGGTGTAGTTTAAGATTATATTGTGTAGTGTACAACAAAATAAATCAAAATAAATCATTAAAAAACCATACTCATAAAAATCATTCGGTGTTACATTCTACACCCCTTAATATGAATTTCAACCTCGAAATTAATCTTTTTTGTTGAAGGAATCATACTTGAATCATTCTATGATAGAAACGCACTTCATAAATATTATTTATAGAACTTATTTTTAAAAAAGAAGTTTATAAAGAATAATGGTTACACAAATTAACACATTAATAGGATTCTACATATGAAAACATAGGTGGAATGTGAAAACATTGACTTAGAAGAGAAATAAAAACATATTTCATGATAGAGAGTGATAGAGAACATGGTTAGGAGAGACATTAAAAACATAACAAAATTAATCTATGTTGATCTAAGGGATAATTTGATACATTGAAAAGGATGTTACTATAATAATATTTCTTGTTTTGATATTCTTCCCATATAATTGAACATTTTTCTTCATGATAATTAATATATACTTTATTATTAATAATCAAATCCTATTGTTGTACCAAGATCAATTTCCACTTCATCTCTTCTTCTAGGAAATGATGGTTAGATTTTTATTTTTGTTTCATTACTATACCATGATATGCATTGAAGGATAAGTGAATATCCCAAAAAAGGTTAACAACTGTTTTCCAATATGAATAAATTATTATATGGATGTATAATGCTTTAATCTCTAAAAATAAAAAAAATCATAAAAGGATATGTTTATGATCCATCCATAATATTAAAATCTAAAACATTCAAAACAATTTATCTAACATAGAAAAATCAACCCATCGTTAATCTATCATGAAGCATTATATATCTCAAAATTTTCACCTACCAAAAATGTGATGATTGTTGTATTGTATTCTAGTGAAACATGGTAAAAACATAAATTACCAAAAAACTCTAATGAAAACATGTTTTGATACAAAAATTAACACTTTCCACATTCCATAAATACAAAAAATTCAATAATCACAATCCATGATAACATAAACCGTTCAGTCCCATGTTTATTAGTACTATCAAGCATCTATTGATTTCATTATATCATTATTTTTCACATAATAAGGATCATCCTTCCATAAATCATGTGAAATCAAAAAATATCTCAATCAATTTTCATGGTTAAAATATCTTTTCACATTCTTAATGAAAAATATAGTGGATCAACCATTATATAAATCATTATTCAGAAATAGCATAAAATTACTTTAAAAATATTCATCAATTACATATAAGAACTCTATAATTTCATCACTTCATTGTTATACCACCAATCTCAAATATTGAGAGTATGATATTTGCCATTGTTTTTATCCATAATGGGATACTGATTTTGATAATCATTAATAACTCATGGAATTGGGGATTGGTTAGAATAATGCCCATTTTCCAAGCACCCGAACCCTTGATGTGTGGTATGTTCAATTTTTGTATTTGTTTCTCCATTAATGTCCTTAGATATAATTTTTCAATACTTCGGTAGACAATTTCCTGATGACGATAACTCCCACACACAAAACATTTACTAGTCCCCTTAATATTGTCTCACCCATTTGTCGTGCCACACATTGAGCATAATGAAATTTTCATATTTTTTACACCATGGTATTTATATTTTTTGTTAAACTCGATATTTGGATTCTCGTCAATACTATGATATTGATATGTAACATAAACTCCAATTTCTACAGTGATATCATGACTCAAAAAATCAATTAATAGATACTAAATTCTCTTAGGGTCAAATATCATCAATGACTTTTTATTAAACCACTGCTGATTCCTTAAACATTAATTTATATTGGTTGAAAAAACTAGAATCATACCACAGAAGTCCTTTAAAATTTTCTTCGTAGGTAAAAATGGATTCATCATCCTTTTTGTTGTGTTCAAGGAACTCCATTTGAATATTTTTATGAAGAAAACAAGGAATATAGTTATTGATAAATATGTTCCTGAACACTTCCCAATACATGGATTCAATATCATCTTATCGTATCATATAATTGATTATACTTCACAACAAGTTCACTTGAACTTATAACTGACAAATAGATAGAATTAATTTCTCATGTTCTGAAGACTCGAGACCATATCATATATTTTTAGAGGTACAAATCATTTTTTTTAGAAACAAGTGGATCAGAAGACCCTCTAATAGAAGGTGTACATTTACTCATAAAGGACTCAACAAAATGTTGTCCCTACTATTTCTCATTTTGAATTCTAGTACAATTCATAGCTTGAGAAAACATTGGGAGTATTAAAACATGATTTTACATTCTATTTCCCGTAGAATTTAGTTTCTATAGAAGGGAAATATATACACTTCTATCTCAATTTCCAATAACATGGCTACATCATGTTCCATATAGGGACTAAAACCATAAATCATATTATGAGTAACACTAATAATAATGATATAACAAAATAATAATGGTAATTTACATATAATATTTCAATTGATGTCACCATAGTTTTAGCCCTAAAATATTCACGATTACTATGAAAACTCTAGGACTATAAACTGTATATAGATATATCCCTACAGAAATACCTAAACATAAAATAGAAACATCTCTAGGGATATATCTAATTTGTTCTCCTTCTTGGTTCCAAATATTAACTAAACATGAATTTAATAACAAGAATAATGACCCAAGCTTGACATACATTGATATGCTATAATTTTCTTGGAATTCAATAAACACACACTCAAATAGAGTATTAGTTTAGAGCATGTGGAATATCTATACACAAAAATCCAGTCTAAGGATAAAACATCAATGTTTCCAACAAATATCACTTTTTTAGTAGTCCTACCTAAAACCATTATTTATAACCCGTGAAAAAGAAAGAATTCAACAGGGTTTTCTTAGATGATCATTAATGGTAATAAGGGATATATGAATAATAACATAAAAATAAGGGTATAAAAATTAAATAAATTATACCCTGCATATCAGATAATATAATCTTGATTCATAAAAATTCCTAATACATGAATTATGAAATAATAACATTTACATAAGACATGGAATTGTTGAAAGAACATAAATAAAACAAATAAATACTATATTAGTAAATTATAATCATTAATATCGTCATAGTAAAAAAATACAATTACTAAACTGAGTTCACTCCATGTTCCAGTCCTTTATTACTAGACTAAGACTACCCATGTTCCAGTCCTATATTGCAAAATTGAGTTCACATCCTTTTTCAGTCATGTCTATATCATGAGATGTGAATCATTACCAATTGCATTGGAGGTAGATATAAGTTTCACACATATCATAATGAAAACCATAAACACATGTGACATAAGATCATATATCATTCATCATATCAGAACACATGAAATTAAAGGAGTTTCCAAAACATTATTCAATCATAACATAACCCATAGAAAAAAGTGGGTTTCATAAATATCATTACATATTAAAAATAATTGAACTACATGAAAAATAATAATAATACCATTTAAATATATCCTAATTAAATCCTATTTAATATTAATGACTATTATATTATTAGGAAAATAATTTTAATTTTTAACATGAAAATAATTCTCTTAGAAAATTTACATTATCCTCTGAAAATGTTTTATTTTCATAAAAGTAAAGAAAAATTAAAATAAAATAAAAATCGTTGAAAATAAAATATAATAGTGTAATTGATTCATCATAGAAATAAGGAAATATAGAAGAAAAATAACTCAATCATTACTTGTATGTTTAACGCAAACATTCTTCTCATACTTTTGATGGACAAGACTAAAAGAACCTCATAGTTAAAATGAACCAATATTCAATTCAAACCATTTAGTAAAATTGAGAAATGGGTAGAAATGAAATCAATAAATTGAAGATTATAAGTAAAAATATTTTTTATTTTATTTTTATACAAGAAGGATATTGATGATAAATATACCCCATTAAATACTTATATTTAAAAACTTTCTGATAATAATGAGATTAAAATTTTTTTTTACCTTAGGTATGATTTTCTTTCAAACGTATACAAAACTCTTCTATAATGGTTTAAATAACGTCATTAACATATTATAGAACCATATTATTATTTATGATGTCATATATGATCAAATTATCAATATTTAATTAATAATATATCATTATTACTATTTTAATTGTACTACATTGTTTTCATATGGATGTTCTATCATATAAGTCTCAATTATTTAACCTATGATGTAGTGCAATCATTTATAAAGATTTATTAAATTAATATATATAATATATATTAATTATATAAATTTATAAAATAGTTATTTAATGATTATCATGGTTAAGGAATCACATCGCATCATGGAGATGGTAGGTTGTACAAACGCATGAGCGATGATATTATTCCCCTAATGGTGAAAATGGTATAGAAGTTGATGATATGTATATTTCAAAAATAAATATCGTCTAAAAATCCTCATATAAATACACACACACACACACACATATATATATATATATATATATATATATTATTTCACTAATTATACCCATCTATGTAATGTGATGATGATAAATATATTACATTATGGTGTGGAGCCGGTATGCTATAAATATACACCGATAGTTATTTTATTTTTCTAAGGATGTATTAATGGTGTAATATGTTTCTCACATAATCATAATTACTTATAATCATATATTTGATTCTTTATTTATTACATTTTAATATAAATAGCACATTATTAAGAAGTATAAGAAGAAATACCGTTGAGAGAGTCGGTAATGGAGATTACCCTTTCTTCAGCAAGCTCCCTCTATATCTCCTCTCAAGGAAACTACATATTATCTTTTATGAAGAAAAAAAATCATAGATACTGTCACCAGGTATGCTTACAAGGGAAATTTTTCTGTTATGAAAGAGCTTATGGCTCAATGAGTTGTGATAAAAATAGAGAGGAGGTTCAATTTTATAATTATAGTAAGGGGCACATTTATAATCTCCAAAAAATATTAATTTATAATAAAATATATCTCAATTACAATACTACAAAAATTAGATGTATTAGAATGTAAGATGAGATAATAATTAAATATCATCAGTAAAAAGATGTTATAATCGTTTTTGTATTAATTTAAACCCTATCGTTTTGATTATCCAATAGTTAATCTATTGTAATTTTGAATATGATAATTTGTTTTCAACATTAAAAGGATTTAATATATATTTATTCAATATAAATAAAAAATAAACTATTTAAATCATTTTATACCATTATATAATAAGTTTTTATAATTTTTTTTATGATTTTTAAATAATATAATAAAAAATTATTTTTACAAAATTTCAATAGTGTCAAATATGACACTATTCATATGTTGGATTTGTACAAATATAAACTTAAAAAAGTTATCATGAAAAAAAGTATTAAATCCCTTATGAGTTAAAGTTAATATATAATTCTATTTATATATTATTTACCAAAAAATATATATATTTAAATATTTTTAATAATATTTCATCGACATTTTTATTAAAAAAATATCTTCTACCTTACTATTGTATACTATTTAAATATAATTATTTGATCTCTAAAAATTAAAAATGTATTACTATGACGATGATTTAAATTCTTTCTTTCAGAAATATATTTTCAATTTAATATATCAATTTTAAATCCATTTATTAAAATTGATTTATTTTTTAAAACATGAATGTGTAATCATTAAATTGTTTTTTAAATAATATGGTATAAATATATTAATTTCATCTATGTGGCTAAAAATGTTAAAAATATATTTTTATCATAAAAATAATTTTAGTATGTTAAAAAATTTTCTTTGATATTCATTCCAATCACTCATTTCCCATATGTTGTCTCATAATAGATATTAAATACAAAGAAAATGGAATTTTTGACTTTCATTGAATTAAATATTATACAATTCATTTTCATAAATAAGTTTTGATTAAATGACGTAATTTTCAACCATAAGTGTTAATGGTTTAATTTAATTTATCTAATAATTTTATAAAATATGTTAGGGTTAGTTTGTAGTCTTTATAATATTTATTTTTAACCTAAATTAACTAGTTTTAGATTTTATGTGGTAAAAATATTTACCATGGATACTTTTCATATTATCCAAAAAATAACAAGGAATTACTTACTATATTTGGACCATATGAATAAAAATTAGAAGTCCATTTTTCAAAAACATAATTGAAGATTCAGAAATAGATTTAAAATAAAACAGAAAAAAATAATGAATAATAGATTTTAATAAAAATGCCTTATTAAAACATGAAATCATTTTGTATTAAATTAGTGTATAAAATACTTCATCAAACCATAATTGATTTATTTAAAATTAAAATGAACTTATTAATTTTTAAAACAATTCAAAAACATAGCATTACATATTTTTAATTTAAAAGATAATATAGATTGTAATAAAAATATGTATTTACATTATTCATTAAAAAATGAAACATACTAGAAAAAAACCAAAAAATAAATATATGTAAAAATCATTTTCTAGTTTAAAAAATATTATTTTTTGATATAAAAAATACGGATGAATAATTTTTTTTATTTAAAATGGGTTCTCTCTTAAAAGGTGTTAAAATTACCCTTTTCAAAATTATAGGCTTTTACACAAAAAATGGGTTTGTTTTTATCTTATGCATATAAAACATATTCGATGAATTTTATATATTTTGATCAATTATATACCATATATATTTACATAATATCACTAATTAATTTCAATTTATCCAATTTATTGAAAAATGAATTTGGGATAAAAAATAAAAAATATAATCATTATATTCAATTCAGATATATTTTTGATTCAAATTAAATGGTAAACAAAATATTCATATTATAAAAAAATATTTTCATAAATTATGTAATATTATTCATAAATGCTAATCAAATTACTTTATTATATATTTTTATGTTAAATAATATTATTTAAATAATATACTATTGTATGGTAAAACATTTTCTTGCTTGAAATGAATGAAATTGATGGAAATAAATATTGTGTGTAACACAATAAAAACATATTGTGTTTTATAACACAACTTAATGGGATGTTCTGTGTATCTCAATATCATCTTGTTTTAGTGTACAACAGAAGGCCTCAAAGAAATAAAATTATTAAGAAAATAAATCTCAAATAAGTCATGGGGGTTTTACACATAAAAAGATAATCGATGGGTCAAGATGGACATTGATGTGTTAGTCTCTAATGAAATGATGAGACCACATGAATATATAGTCTGATGGGATGGTACCAATAATGTTGTATTATTATATAGATACTTAGGTTAGCCTATCATAATACCTAAGTTGGATCACCATAATTTACAAAATAATATTTATGATCACTCAGAGCCTATAAAATGTTCTCGAGAACCATCAATGATCAATAGATATGAATTTTTATCAATAAACATTAAAATCAATGAAATTATTTTGATTGGGAAAATGACATGAACTATCTATACAGATGAAAAGTAACTAATCGATAAATTATGCATTTTTAATTTAAATTTATTCTACAAGATCCCATGTTTGTATATGTTTGTAAATATTAGAAGGAATTTTAATTTTAGTCTACTGAAGGGGTTGAATTTTAAATCTAGACTCAGAATGATGTTTTGATTGTTTCATTGAATTGAAATGATTTTTTTCGGTGAATGAGTCTTGGGAGGTATCATAGGTTTTTTGTTGATATATATTGGGTTTAAGTAAATTCATATGATTTTATGAGTTCTTTTGATTGGGTTCATGGTTTTTTGGGCTTGGATTATGAGAAATTTGGTGAAACCATGATGATAAAAAGAATTCAATATAATTTTTAAATGATCACAGTTCAATTTCATGGTGAAAAAATAGTTTTGGATAAATCATTTTTTCCAACTAGGGAAAACTATGTGAGGTGGTGGGGGTGGTACGGGACATAGAACATATCCTATGAATTGTTTAAAAAAACAATGTGACTTTTTGAATAGGGAACGCAATACTAATTGTATTTTTATTTCATGGTTTATGTAACCATTATTATTAACCATGTAGGGAAAGGGGTGTTGGGTAGTAGGTGTCACGTGATTTGTGAAAAGTTTAGAAAAAAATTCTTCCAAACCAAGTGTCTTTCCAAAGCATCAATAAAATTTGTTTTTTACTATGATTCGCCCTATAGATTTTAGGCCATTCCCCATCCTATCTCCCACAATTGTTTTTAATTAAATAGGGGTATTCCTGAACACATCTTCCTCCTCCCCTTTTCTCTTTATTTTTTATGTGTCCAAAGTGAATGTATAGCATTTTCGGTGAGTTTTCATCCTCTGATGGTGACATTATTTCTCCTTACCCTTCCTTGACACTATTTTGGACATCATTGATTTCTATTTTCTTCCAAATTCTAGTATATCATTGTAGAATCATCCATTTATCATTTGGATTTTGGTTAACATACATAGTGGAGATTCAAATTTTATTTTCACACATCATTGTATGGAGTCATGATATGTTATGTGACCATAGATAATTTTATTTATTATTACATAAAATTAGATTCAATTAACCTCATAAATTGTATCCCCTATTAGGAAATTTTTCCATATTTTGGTCATGGTTTTTCCAAGATTCTTTGTCGAGTTTTTGGCCCTGGTTTTTAGTCTATATAGAGACCATGTGAGTATTCTGGAATTATGAAGAGCATTGGAGTAATATACTAATGAATTATAATTGGGATAATTAATTATTTGTTGCTTCATTTAATGTGGTTTGATTTTTTTGTGGTTGGTGTGATAACATTTGGATACCATGGCATTTGGATGATGTATGGATGGTCCTTTGAAAGGATGTCGACATTTAATAATGTTATGGTATGTTTTGTTGATGAGGTAGGAAGTCTGATAGAAAAACCCATTGTCTTGATAATTTAATAACATGTGTGTGTAGGATTTTTCATAATTATTTTGTGTTTTTTGTTTTCATGTGTTCTTATATTAAATGTTTAAACTAATATTGTAGGCCTCCTATAGTTCACATCAGATCAATTTTTGTCTATAACATTCACCTTATGACCACCAATGGGTATGTGATTTCATGGGAATAGTAAATTGGGTTTATTAAGTGTATAGTGAGTGGGTTACAATATTATCCTAGTTATGAATATTGGTTGACTGTATCAAAGGAGTAAGGGATTCATTGTAAGAGTTTAAGAGAAATTTTTTAGAATATTTTTTATGGTTGAATTTAAAAGTTTTATGTTTTAAGACCTTATAAAATGCCTATAAGGCCTTTGAAATGGTTTTAATCATGATATTTTGGTTCTAACATGGTTTTGGGTTTAAAGGGGTAAAAAATATGTTCTTAATTTCATTTTTTAATGTGAGTTGTTTATCTCTGTTTGATATAACAATCAGTTTTAAAATAAATTTAAAATATCAATTTTAAATCGGTGTGTGGATACCCCTTGAGTGAAAATGTATTGATGATTATTTGAAATGATTTAATGTAATTAAAGGTGTATACCTTTTTTTGTTAAATAATAAGACACTGGTTTTATGATGGTTTAAAATTGCATCAATGGATGTGTAAAATCTACCATTTTACTATATTTTTCTGATGAATTTTTGACATGTAAAAAGAGATTGGCTATCTATGTAATATATCTTTATTGAAGGCTACATGGGATTGAAGAAAATGATACATTATTTTAAAAGGATTATTTATTTAATATTAATTTTTTGTAAGGTCCAATATTGAACCTTGTCTTTGGGTAAGTGTTACGATGGAATCTAATGTACAACATGCCGCTCCACTACTACAATTGAGAGTGTGGACATAATGATTCCACACATATGGTTCTTTATTTTTGACATCATTCTTTACATTTTATGATGAGATAGTGGACATAATGATTCGATATATATGTCTCCAAATGTATGACATGCCTCTCTATATCCAAGGTTAAGATTGTGGACACTATGAAAAAAAATGATTGATTTTGAATGTTTGATTTTATGTTTCAAATTCAGGGATGCGAAATATGGACATGATGTTCCTTACCCAGTGGTTATTTTTCAGAAATGACACTCTATATCATTTATGATGGTTTTTTGTATGGTTTAGCTTCTGGACTTAGGTTCTAATACTTATTGATAATAATTTTTGATACCTCAATAGGTGAATTGTAAATTAAAATCCATTATTGTTATCAATATTACTTATCACCCTAGGTTATATATTAGATGACTATGTCAAGGTGATTTAGAATTTTCTTATCATGTGTCTCTTTAAATCCCAAGGGTCATGGAGTTACATGCTAAATCATTATTTTAATTGTGAGTTTTTTCTCCCATTATATGTTGTTTATTTCAACAATTTTTTACCTATAAACACATTTTTTTAAATGGTCAATTATTTAGTCATCATTTATGGTGTCCTACTATGTTTTACTCAGAATTTTCATAGGCCCCCACTACACATGGATAACTGAGTAGCTCTAACATGTTATTACATACACATGTTTTTCCTAAGCCTTATGTTTTGTTTTTCATAATCATGAAACATATCCTAGATGGTTTCATTGTACGGAATACTAGGTAAATTTCCAGTCATGGATTTGATAGTAGATACCAATTTACTTGTTTTCTAATTTTTTATTTTTATATGTAATCATCCAAATGGGAGGTCTAGGTAGATCATATGGAATGGTTTTTTGGGCCATTACTATTTACCGACTTATTAGTGAATTCTACTATTTTAGTTTATTTATTATTGATGATTAATATGATATGTATAATTTTTAGTTCTCAACGTGGTTATTAAACAATTTGATATGGTGGTATTGTATCAAAAAATTACCACTTTATACTGTTACATATATTCAGAAATCTCTAGCATATGGTGTGGTTCACATGATTCCATGTGGAAACTCAACCTGGGGAAAACATTTATTGGATTCTGTGTATTGATGTTACAAAATAGTAGCAGATGATTTTAACATTCCAGTAGTTTTACAATTTTGGATTTGGTAAACTAGATATATATTGGTATGATGGATCCTTTAATGGATATCATACTGGTACATCATGAACACCTATTTTGGTATGAATTGTAGGTTACTAGGGTTGTGGATGTTGTTTTGATTATTTATGTTATAGTTTTTATTTTATTTTGTCTTGAGTGATGCACATGTAGTTTAGATATGATGATATTTGTTAGAATTATGACACTTGGTCCACTGGTATGATGCCTATGAATTATATTGATTCTAGTTTTTGGAGGTATGACGTATCTCATGCACCATGGTATTCATATAGGTTACCCATTCTATAGACCTGCCATAGTGTTAATGTTTAGATCAAACAATATTAGTAGTTTAAAGTATCCAACACTTCACATGTGATGATTTATTCGCTTAATTGCTTCATAAAATTCTACACAGTTAGGATAACATGTATATGTATCTCATTTTAATTGAAGATTCTTCAGATATTTAGTGAGATTCATGACGATGAAGATACTAATTCGGTCATCATGAACAGTGGTTGTTGTGTTCTTAGACGGTTGGTATGGTATTGGAGAATAAAATTTAGAAAATTTTGGGTGGTTATTCATTTTGGTTTTTTTGGTCGATGGGTCATCCAGGGAGAAGTTTGTTGTGCAGATTCATGGAGAAGATAGGTTTCTTATTGTGGGTTGTTTCTATGGATTATGATGTCTTCCATTCATGAGACCCAAGAGATGGGTTTTTTAAAAAGATAATGTATTGTGATGATGATACTGAAGCATTTTTACACCCTCCGAGTTTTTTTCCTTTTGTGACATAGCATAGACAAAGGTGGATGGGTCTCGTAACATTTCATAAGAGATTTTCAGTGGGGTTTGGTGGAAGATCCTAGTGGCCTTTTTTGACGTGTCTCTAATTTAGGGATTTGGTTCTTGGTGGCCTTGGATGTTGACATGTGACAACAGTCGCCCCTATATTTTCAAACATGGGTGCATGGGGAACTAAATGACGTTTCATACCTTATGGAAATGGTACAGAAAGTGTGGTATCGAAATTGAGGTTAGAAGCATTGGATGCCTTTGTTTTTAAAAGGGACAACTTGTGTCCCAATTATTCTACCTGGTTGTTTTTTTCCAGAGGGATGTCTTTTTTAGGTACATATCATTAGTTATGGATGTGAAGGTTGGATATGCCTAATAGTTATGAGATACGTCAAAAGAATAAGTGGTTCATGATTGTATGTTATTTTAGATTTGAATTTTTTCATTGGGTGGTGTCCATAACTGTGAGGTAGGTCTGGTTTATTCATTGTGAGATCCATATGATGGTTCCTGGTCACCATGACATAGAAATCAGTTGGACTATAGATGCTATGTATTTGTATTCTATTTCAAAGGGCATAACTATTGAGGAATTATTACTATTTTTTTCTAGATGTATCATCAAGAATATGTTGAGGAAAAAATGATCGCATGATATTTTTTGAACAATTCATGGGTTATGAGTGATTGTGTTAATGGTTTTGGCTCAGTGAGTTCTCTCCTGTTTTGGGATGCACAAAAATTTCTCTATATTTTGAGAGATTTTATTGTGGGATAGGTATGAAAAGTGGATACGTCTTATGAGCTATTTAATCAGTGAATATGTCTCTATATTTTTGGATATTATTTCTGTGGTTGGGTTATAGAAAGTCTTCTAATAGTAAAGTATTACTAGATTATTGGGGAATGGTGTTTGAAAATATTCAATGTATCATTTGTCTTATGGATCATGTGTTATATGATCCTATTCTCAGTGATATGAGATTGAGTATCCAGACAAAATTATGGTATGAAATGATGTGAGTGTGTTGCGGCACTTACAAGAAGGGATCCTTGAGTCCTTTGAGGGTTTTGAAATTTTCCTGTATTTATAAGTGGAATCAGTAAAGGATGATTTTGAGGTGGTATTTTTAAAATACATCATTGAATAATATTATCTTAGATGCAATCATGATATATATCTTTTCATCATTAAAATTTCATTTAATTATAACAATATATTTACCTTGATATCAAAATGTATTTCCGAATTCGATAAGGGACCTCCTTGGGTTTCAAATTCTGATGAAATGTATGTTATGATATATAGTGGGAGGTAAATAATTTTCCATATTTTAGTGAATCAATATTGTCAAGTGGATGCTGGTGAATTTCAAATGTTCCATTATTAGATTCCATGAATTAGGTGATAATTGTTGTTTCTTCATTGGATAAAGATAGAGATATGGAAGTGCCTATATTATGGGTATGAAGTTATTGGATCATGGTCCATGGTGGTTGGGTTTTCTTCATATAGGATTTAATAACATCATTCCTCTATTAAAGGGTTATGTGTATTTCAAGGAGGCATGACTCTCATTTCGGAAAGATAACTGTTGTGTATAGATGAAAATAGAATCATCAGGATGGAACAATTATTCTAGTGTGGAAGCGATGAGGTGCATGCTTAAATTCTATTTGGAATGCTATCTGTAAATTAGTTATAGTGGATTACCAATCCCAACATTGGATTCAGGCTTCATTTTGTTCTAAAACATAATTTTTTGTTCTTATATGGGCAGTGTGTCAGGGGTGTGGTGAGGCATGATTATCGATTTTTTTCAGTAGAGGACATGATTTTAGAATCTTAATGATAATTGGGTAGCGACCCTAGTGAGCATATTTGAGCTGTCATGGGATGCCTCTTGGTGTAAATGAAACATTATCTATTGTAATTCAGACATACAAAAACTAGAACCATACTGTATAGGGATATTTTGAGTTAAATTTTTATTATCAATAGATTTTATATTTTACAAATCACATCAATCACATTACCTTTGAAAAAATTGATGTGTTTTGTAAATTGATGTGTGATTTCAATGAAAATATTGTTTGAATTAGTTTTTTCATGGATGTCATATATATCAATGTGGAATATTAGTATTGGGGTTTTTAGGTTTTGTAAGATTGTAATCATGCTAGCTATGTTGTAAGGGAATGGCGTCATGGTTTTTGGGTTTTTTATATATGAGGATCCATAAATTATAATATATAGGTTTTAAGATGATTCTTATTGTGTGGAAATACATACCTCTAATGAGTTGTCAATCAATGAAATAATTTATTTTTCTTTTGTAATGTAAAGGTTAAATTATGTATTGGTGATTAGGTTTTTAGAATGGTTGTTCTCATAGATTTTGGATTGTTCGGTGCCTTGAGATTGAGGTATTCCCTTAGTTGTGTTACATGAATAATAAATCTAATAATAGTCCTTCGATACAATTGGTGACCAACACAGGTTATTGGTGAATATGGATGTCCACTAGATATTATCATTATTTTTTAGTATTTTTTGGTGAAGACTACAAGATTTAGCTTCTTTACGAGTTAAATTTTTATGAAAGAATTTAAATTTTCATTTTGTAGATAGATTGAATTTTTAATCAAGATTAATATTTTTTTCAAGGATTACAGTGCATAAAATTTGTTTTCTGATATTTTAATGAGGCTTGGGTGATTTGTTAGGTTTCCATATGATATTTAGAGGCATTGAGTTATGATTTAATTGTTTTCATGTTTTCTATATAGGATATATGGTTTTATGTGTATGGTTTAGGATAAACCATGTAACACATTAAGGCTCAATGGTTTTTCTATTCATTTTTAACTAAGAAAGATTGTGTTTCACAGTTAATGAACAGTTATTAGTAAATTGTGAGAACCGGAAAGGATAAAACAAGAAGTTGTTAAATGAATGGGGCATGTCACATGGTCTACATATGATTTCATACTAAATATGTGCATAATACAAAAGGTATGGTTTGATGAAAAAATGGATGGCACTGAGTTTTTATAACTATGTGACCTAACCATGTTTGCATGGTGTGTTGGGATATTGGTTCATTCTGTTTGGATAACCATGTGAGAAAACCACAAATCTACAAAAAACATCATTATTAGGTGATTTTTATAGAAATTTTACCTTGAGTTTTTAGTACCATCCATCCCCTATCTCCCCCATTTCCTGAACACTAACCATCAATGTTTCCTACCCCTACATCCTCTAAAGACCCCTGGATTAGGGTTTTGTTCATAAATAGTCTATATCATTTTATGTGATTTATTCCCCATTACAGTCTTACATTTCTCTTCCCTCTACTTGTCTATAATTTTCGAGTTCTCTACTATATGATTATTTCATGATTCCAATAGGGAATAATCTAATAATTTATTTCTCATAGGTATTTTGGTTTCCTTTCATAGATGAGACCCTAAGATGATTTCCAATGTTCCTTGGGTGTCATTTCATTAGTTTGTGACCATGATTAATTTAGATATGTTTTTAATAAAAAAATGTTTTTTAACCTATCAAACAATATCACCTATTCTGGTTTTTATCCAAGTTTGTCATCATGGGTTTTCAAAGTCCTTTGGTTAGTTTCTAGAATTGGGTTTGCTGGTGAAGGGATGCCTAGTCAGTTTTATGTCATTGTGCTATGTTGGGGAAAAATTTATTAATTAATTATCAATGTTGTAATTAAATAGTTTTAATTTTGTGTGTGAAGGTATAGAATGAATCGTCAAGTTGATAACATTTGGACAATAAGTTTTTAGGATGATACATGAATGGGCCATTACAAGTACTTATTATTGGTTAATGTTAGATGAATTTTTATTAATGAGTTCAGTTTTCTAAGGTAATTACCCATTGTTTTTGTTAATTTAATCTCATTTATATTTGGTAAGTGAACTACATCTCATGTGAAGTTTTTTTTCTTCTTTTGTTCATGTAAATAGACATGGGGTTTAAACAAAAACTATAATACATCCATGGATCCAATTAGATTCAATTTTTTAATAGTCTAGAACATCGAAAGCCAATGGGGAGTGTCCATTAATAGAAAAAGAAAAATATGATTGTAATGGTTATTTTGGGTGTGTTTCAAACATAACCAAGCTATGATCATTCGTTAACATGATCAAAATATAATTGGATACATGGTTGGATGTTGGTAAAATGTTTTATAATACATTATAATGATGATTGAAAACATTTTTTGTGTAAATTCATTATGAAATTCCAACAAGTCCATTGAAAATGTTTTTACCATGCATGTTGGGTTTTGACTCAATTTCAATTTTAATGTATGGAAACAAGGTTTTGAAATGTATTTTTTTTAATGTGAGTTGTTGAATTCTATGTGATTTAAAAATGGTGTTTGAAATTAATTTCAACTTTTTATTTTTAATGGGTATCTGGACTCCAGTTGGATAAAAATGTATTCATTGTTATTTCAAATATTGACATGAATATAAAGTCATTGAACGTTTTTATTTTGTAAAAATAAAAGGTATTTTTTAAAAATATTCTTTTAAAATGTCTTAAATGGATGTATTTGATCCAGTTTTTTCCAACAATAGTTGAAATGATATTTTTATGTGTAAAAAGATCCTTGTATTCCATGAAATTTTTTTGGGTTAAAGGATCATTGGGACAAGTGTAAATGATAAAAGGTATAAAAAGGGTTTATCGTGAACATTAATTGTTTTGAAATGTCAAATATTAAACCTCATATTTGGGTTTGTGTACAAATAGAAGAAGTTATTTGACATAATCATCCACGTATGAAAGTGTTATTGTTGACCTGATGATTCCATGTATATTTTTATGGATGTCAGATATTATTCTCTATGTATGAGGTTAAGATAATAGACATGATGATTCCTTGTAAATAGATCCTGATGTTTTATGTGACACTCCACATCAATGGTTTAGATTGTGGAAATGATGATTCCAAGTATATTTATACCGATGTATGACATGAATTTCCACATTAGAGGTTGATAAATTTAGATATGATATTAAACACCCATGGGATAACCATTGGATATAACAATTCATAGGGGTACTAATAGTTTTGTATATGGTTTTGGTGTTGGATTGAGGTAAAAAGAATAATTAACACTAATGTGTTATGTCTCCCATAGATACAGAATATTATAACAAATTATTTCTAATAACAATAAATAACACTCTATGATATGTTATAGATGACTGGTTCAGGTTTCTATAGGTTTTCATGGGGCAAGTATTTCCTCTGATCTAGAGGAAGAATGAGATACTTGAAAAATATTTACATTCATTGAGATTTTTTTCATACATTCCATAATATTTTTATCTCATTTTTAATCTTGAATCATAGTTTTTCTAATACATTATTCTTTTTCCATATTTTTTAGTGGATATAAAGAACTAACATTGATGTACCTAGGTATTATATAATTTGTTTTGAATACACAAACACATGCCCAAAGACTATATTAGTAACTGGATTTGGAAACACGGAACATGAAACTCTATTTTAATTATATATATTAAATATATCCAACATAGATCACCCCCATCATGACTCCCATATAAAACGAATCACTATAACTTGGGAAAAGTAAATATAAGAAAAGGGTGAGCTCAGCAACTCAGTAAAGGCAATCAAGGAAAATATGAATCATAACATAAACATAAGGGTATAATAATATTAATATTATACCCATATTATCAAAAATAATTATACTGATTCATAAAATTCATAAGGAATATATCATTAAAGAATAATTTTGAAGTAAAACATAGAATTATAGAAAACACATAATTAGAAGAAATAATTTCTATATTTGTGAAGTTTCTTTTCTGAGACCATCATAAATGACAAAGTACATTATAAAACCTAGTTTGATCCCCATTCTAGCACTTTATTACTAAACCAAGATTACTCCCATTCCATTCTAGTTTACTAAACTGAGTTCGCATACCATTTCATCATTTTCTACCTTTTTAGATAAAAATAATTTCGTAATTCATTAGAGTGAGATATTGGCCCAAACCATGTTTTAATAAAATAAATAAACATTGGTTCCATGATAAAATAATTCATTCCCTATATTATATCTCCTGAAATAAAATGAGTTTCGTAGTCATCATTGAATCATAGCACAACCCATAAAAATGAGTTTCATTAATACCATTCAATCATAATCATAATCCAACTATTGTAATTAATAGTGACAATATCATTAAAAAATATCACTATTAAAGTGTGTGTTTTATCATAGAATATTATCTTATATATAAAATAATTTTTTGATATTACCTGAAAATATCTCTCAATGAAAATAAATTTTATTCCATAAAAAAGTTTTATTTTCATAAACTTTATGGTATAATAAAAATAAAAATGTTATCAAAAAAATAACCATAAAATAATGTATGGTGAGATTCAATGAACTAAGGATACATTAAAGAATAAATATCCAACCATGTTGTATTAGATTAAAATATTCTTCAAGTACATTTTCTGTAATGTCAAAAAGATCCTTGAATGAAAATAAGAAAGAGATAAATTATATACCATTTAGTAAAAATTATGTCCTTGGTAAAATTTAATTTAAATCATTGTATAATAATAGTAAAAATATTCTAGAAGACAATTTTCAGAAACATGGAAACTGAAGAAAAATATACTCCTTTAAAAACCTAAGTATAAAAAATCTCGGATAATAATGAGATTATGAATTTAACCCTTATGGTAAGTCATATTTATATTGTACATGTATTAAACTACTTTTTAATGGTTTAAATAATGTTATTAACTTATTCTATAAAAATATTAATATATCTGATATCATATATGCTAACATTATCCCCAGTTTTTTTAATAATATATCACTATTAATATTATTTGGTGTGTAAACTATTTTAATAACTTATTCATGTTGTGTCATATTAATCCGTATTATTTTTAATTGGACATATATGAATAATTTAAATAAATATTTATTGTTTATATATATCATAGATATTAAATATATACATTTCTATAATCATTATTTAATAAAAATCATGGAGAACGAATCAGATCACACCGTGGAGATGGTAGGTCGTACGTACACACAAGCAATGCTGTCACTATCTTAATGGTGAAATGGAATGGATATTGATGGTTTATACAGTTCCAGAATAACTATTATTTTATAATAACCATTTAAATATTATTCCCTCATTCTACCCATCCATGTAATTTGGTGATTAATAAAAGATTACACCAATGTGTAGAGAAGGTAGGTTGTATGTACTCATGCGTGGTGATTTTTTTTCATTGGATGGATAAATGGTGGAATATGGTTGATCCAATATCCTAATAACATATCATCATATAGATTATACTATATTTATTAATTAATAATGAAGAAAGCACATTAATGTAATATATAAGAATAAATAATCCTGAGGGAGTTGATATATAAAATTTCTTCTTTTTCGGATCCCTTACTCCAAATATTCATTTAGGGACACGAGATTTGGTATTTTAAGAAGGAAAGAATATCTACAATATGACTATGGATATTTATAATATAAATGGGATATGGATTTATGTTATTTAAGGCTTAATGATTTGTGAAGAAATGAGGGAGGAGGTTCCCTTTTATTATTGAAGAGAGGGTCACTTTTATAATCTCAAAAAATATTAATTTATAATCAAACCCATCTCAATGAAAATACCAAAAAAAATGTAATGTATTAAAATATATGATTATATAATGTCTAATAATAATAACACAGTAGATTATGGACATGTTTTTTTATTTGTTTATACCTTGTTAGATTGATTATCCCATTGTTACTCTAATTTAATTTTAACTATGGTAACAATAATGTTAATATTAAAAGGTTTCAATTTTCAATTATTATATTTAAATTAGACAATATATAATATATTTATAACGTATTATACCATATTATAATTATTTCTTGATAAAAAAATTTAAGGTTTTTAAATAATTTATTAAACATTATTTTGAAAAAATATCAATCATTTAAATTTTGGAACTATTCATTTCATTGATTTTTAAAAATATCAAGATAACAAGTTAACATCAATAAAAAATATTTTATTATATCCATATAATTTCAAGGGAAACTATGATTTTTTGGAAATAATGAGTATCTAAATTGATATTTATTTTAATATTTGTAATAAAATTTAATTGATATTTCCATCAATATAATAATTATATCATAGTGTTGTGTTATAATTTAATATAAATTTTCAGATAAAAATAATAAATAAATTACTATGATTAATATATATTTTTTATATTTAAGATTTATATTTATGGTGAATTATAACCATTTTATATCCATTTATTATAAATGAAATACTATTTAAAATATGAATTTGAAATACATAAATTTTTATTAAACAAATTGTTATAAATATGAAAATTTCATAATTGTGGCTAAAAACATAAAAAATAAATTTTTATCCTAAAATTATTATATTTTATTTGAAAAATATAATTTATATTATTTCATAACATTCATTTGTTTACATTTGGTTACATAATAATAATTAAATAAATAGAAAATTATATTTTCTGTCTTTCCTTGAATTAAATATTATATAATTAATTTTCATGTAAAAGTTTCCAATAAATGACAAAATCTGATAATTAACATTTAAGGGTATAATTTAATCTGTACAATAAAATTTTTATGTTTTTATGGGTATTTAAAAGTCATTATAATATTTATTTCCATCCTAAGTTACATTATTTTTCCTTTACCGTTGTAACACGATTTACCATGATTACAATTCAAATTTTCCAAAAACAAGAAACTGGATACTAAATATGGACATTATGAAGATATATTTGACATTAAAATTTAAAAATTTAGAACACAAAAATTTATGCATTTATTATAAAACAAAACTAGTAAACTGTAATAAAAAACCATTTTCCAAAAAAATTATTTTTTAAAACAAACTTTTTTATAAAAAATTCATGTTTAAAATAATTTCTAATACCCAAATTTAATTATTTAATTTATATATAAACTAAATAAAATCTAAAATAAATCAAATCAATAATTTTACATTGCAATGTCATTAAAAAAATTTAATTTTATTAATAAAAAAATAATTTTCACAATTCATCAAACAAATTAAAATTGTTGGAAAAATAACAAAAAAACCAAATTAAATTAATTTATTATAAATTAAAATATGTAGTTTATATTTTCATATAACGATTATGAACATGTCAAAATTTATAATTTAAATGGGTTCTCAATAAATAGGACATAAAATGACCCTTTAGAAAAATTAGGATTTTATCCATAAAATATAGTTTGTTCTTATTTTATGCCTATAAAATCTATTGAAAAAATATAAAAAATATTTGACTGAATATATAACATAAATATTTCATTAATTTCATTTCTTAATTTTAATAAATTTAATTAATTAATACAAAATGAATTCAGGAGCGTAAAATTAATAGTATTGCCTTTATATTCAATTCGTATATATTTTTGTTTACAATTAATTGGTAACCAATTAATTCATATTATATATATTATATTTTAATAAATTATTTAATAATATTAAATAAATGTAATTAATTTTCATGTATATATCATATTAAATTAAATAATAATATTTTGACAATATACTATTGTCCGATTAAATATGATCTTGACTGAAACACATGTTATAAAAGAAACTCAACATTGAGTGTAACAAAAACCATTTACATTGTTACATATAATGAAATATAAAAGATTTTGTTCTATGAAAACTTTATATTGATGATAAAAACACCATAGTATATACTTACGTATAGACAATCTAAGATAATAACGGGATTGTGCAATTAACCCTTACATTTGGTCCAATTTCCTCTATACCTGTCTAAACATCCTATATAATTAAATAAATAATTTTATTAACATATTCCGTAATCACATCCATATTTATGATATCATATATAATCACCTAATAACATATTTGTTAATAATATTTCATTTTTACTCTTTCTTTGAATGTTAACTACATTATTTTCTTATGCATGTTCTGTCATATAAGCCCTAATTAAATTTAAATAAAATTAATTATATAATTTATAAAAAGATATTAAGGTAATATATATAATATAAATTATATATATTCAATTATATAATCATTATTTAATGATGATCATGGTGAATGAATCACTTCACGTCTTCGAGATTGTAGGTCGTACGTACACGTGCTACAATATCATTCCCATAATGGTGAAATGGAATAGAAGGGGTTGAAATATATATTTCTCAAATAAAAATCATATTATAATAATATATATATATATATATATTATTTCCATCATTCAATCCATCAATGTAATGTGGTGATGATAAACAAATTACACAACAACGGGGAGATGGTAGGTCTTATATACTCATGTGTGGTGATTTCTTTTTTCATAGTATAGAAAAAGGTGGAATATGATTGCTACAAAAACATTATAAAATATCAAAAAAATTATGATTACTAATTTGTTATTTTATAATTCTAATAACTCATTATGGTGTTGTATAAGAAGAAATAATCTTTAGAGCATTGGTAAATGTGATTTCATTTTCTTAGCAACCTCCCTCTAGATTTCTAATCAGGGACAATGGAGTTGGTGTTTTGAGAATCCCAGCAACACTAAAATTTGAATAGGGATATATATAGGGAAACTTTTCTAGGGATTTAAGATCTTTAAGGCTCAATGAGTCGTGATGAAATGAAGGAGGAGGTGCCATTTTCTAATTGAAGTGATTCAAACATTTTTATTCTCCAAAAAATATTAATTTATAATAACATATATCTAAATAAAAATACCACAAAAATGTCATGTATTCGAATCATTGATTATAAAATGATTCAATATTATCGTACAATATAGTTTTGATATGGTTTTTTATTAATTTAAAAATATTCATTTTGATTATCCTATTGTTAATCAATGAGAAAATTAACTACGGTTAACAAATATTTAATAATAAACTGTTTTAATTTTTTAATTATTTTATGTAAATCAGAACATAGGTGAAAAATATATAAATTATTATATAATATAATAATTATTTATAATGTTTTTAAAAATATTATTATTTTTTGATAATTTAATAATACATTATTTTGATAAATTATCAATAGTGTCAATTTTTACACTCTTCATTTATTAAATTTTTTTGAATAAACATATTAGATGTTAACTTCAAATAAAATATTCTATTATATCACATAGTGTTCAAGGTCATCTATACAATTTTAATGCTATATTAGTTATCTAAAATTATATTTTATTTGATATTTTAATATTATTTCTTCGATAGTCCCATTAATAAAATAATTACCAGCTTAGTGTTGAGTTATAATTTAATATAATCTGGTAAACTAAAAAATAAAAATAAATTACTAAGATGAATATATATATTTTATATTTTATAATTATATATATGGATGAATATATCTATTTTATATCCAATTACTAAAAATGATATATTATATAAAACACTAATGTTGAATCTTTAAATTTTTAATAAATAAAGTGTCATAAATATCATAATTTCAGGAATGTGAATAAAAATGGAAAAATTATGTTTATATGATAAAAATATGTTTTTATGTTAAAACATACAATTTATATTCGTTCACAATAGTGATGGTTCTCCATGTGGTCACATAAGAAATATTAAAGACAGAGAAAATGACATTTTGTCTCTTTCTTTGAATAGAATTATATATACATAAATTTCATCTAAAAGTGTCCATTAAATTCCCTAATTTTATTAATAATGTGTGAAGAGTATAATTTTATTCATCCAATAAAATTTTATCTTTTAGAGTTATTTTATAGTGTTTATAATTTAAATTTTCGAACTAATTTACATAATTTTCCCACCATTATGGTAATAAAATTTACCATTGTTACTATTCACATTCAACAAAAATAATTAAAAGAGAACAAATAAATAAATTTAGAAATTAGGAATTCATATTTTACATTTATTTTTCATTATTCATTAAACAGAATTTTCAGAATTATATATAAAATAAAATGGGTAAATTTTAAGGAAAAACACTTTTTCATAAAAATGTCATTTTTAAAAATAAACTTTTTTTATTATAAATTATTATATAAAATAGATTTCAAAACAATTGTTTCATTATTTAAAATCATAATTGACTAATGAAACTTTATAACTAACCACAAAAAATATTTTTACCTTGTAAGGTTTATAAAACAAAATATAGCTTTTAATAAAAAAATTTACTTTCACTATCAATCAAGTAATTGAAACATATCAGAAAAATACCAAAAAATAAACCAAATAATGTTTTTTATTCATTAAAATATTAATTTTATTTTTTCATATAAAAAAATTAATTTTTCAAAATTTCTATATAAAATGGGTTCACAAATAAAAAACTGTAAAATTACTATTTTGAAAAAATAAATGATTTTATTCATAAAATTGGGTTTTTCTTTACTTATTCATATAAAATATAATTAATTAATATAAAAAGTTTTATTATATATCTAACCTATGTAATTCATTAATATAATTTAGTAATTTTAATTAATTTATTTTATTAATAAAAAATGTCAATAGGGGCATAAAATTATAAATATTTTCCTTTAATTCAATTGATGTATATTTTTGTTTAAAATTAACTAATAACAAAAGAATACATCTTATAAACCATTTTTCATAAATAATTTGATACTATTCATAACCTTTTATTTAATAGCTAGTTAATATTTTATTTAAATAAAAAAATAATATTTATTAATATATTGTTTTCTGTAAAAATCATACTTGCGTGAAACACATGCTATCGAAGGAACTCGACAATGTGTGTAACAAAATACCAGAATAGTTTTGCGTATACAACTAGCTAATATGTGGATTCATGGTGCACATGCTTATTTTTGTTTAGTCTGCGACACAAGACATCGAAGAAATGAAATTATTAAAAAAATATCACAAAAATATTGGGGTGTTACAGTGGCCTAATAAGTTTTAATCATCAATACTCATTCCACCACTATACGAGGGTACATTAAAATCCCAAAAATTATTTTATAGGAATATGTCTAGACTGAGGCATGTGTCTAATATTTCAATATTTATAAGGATATATTGGATGGTATTGCTTTATCGGATACAGATTATAAGGTAGGACTCAATGTTGGTAGTAGATATTGATGTAGTTATTCTCTGGGTGTTTTCTTATGATTAGCCTAGTGGTTGGCATGTGTTTCATGTATGTAATGTATTGTGGGATATTATTATATATCTTCTTATTATAACAATATTTTTTAATTTATAAATTCTGTATGTGAATTCTGATTTTTATGAATATTAGTTATATAAATTGTTATTTATCTACTTTGATATGGGGGTATATTCCCCTCACATTACAACCTATGAACCACATAGCTAGTCAGAATCATGAAGTATATGAGGAGTTGTTCTTGATGCTGTTTGGAGAATGAGATCATGGAAACAATTTAGTATCATTAGGTTTTGTACATTACACATCCAACCAACTTATGACACTATAAAAATAAAATCAACTATAAAACAAAAAAATAATCATAAAAATATAAAAAACAAATGAATAAATCTCACATTTATAAGATAAACCAAAATAAGTTATAATATTTTAAAAGTGAATGGGAAGCTAAATAGGTCAAGCAAACAATGATACCAAGATACACAGTCAAGAATTATACTGAAAAAATTGATTACTAAACATGTTTAGGTTGAAGGAGAGTTCCATATACATTTTACCTCCTTCAAACTAGATAAGGTTGTCATACATTCTGTAAATAAAAACATAGGTTTCCTAATACATCCATCAAATGCTACCATGTGTATATAAGCTGGAAGTGTATATATAGGTTAGAAAAAATATTATTAGTAATACTCCACCAAATTGTCTTTTCATAACCCTTATAAAACAATACACATTATGTTAGTTCACAAAAAATAATTTACCATATATACATTCAATGAAAAAACATGTACCATAGGATAAAAATTTATTCCATTTCTTTTAAAAAATGGGGTTCTATTGTTTGAATAAAAACGATAAATTTCCAATCCGGATACCAAAATGAATAGCATATGAATTTCCAAGGAGAGGTTATTAGAAATTAGAAGATAATAAACAAAAATAAAAACATCAATACATAATTAATGAACTTTTCATGAAAAATAATAATATATTTCCTTTAATTTTATTGAATTAAATAATTATAATAATAAAATATAAAAAAATCAAGAATATCATGTGGTCAGGAAGATAATGTGGTACATAGATAGTGTAAAATAGATCTAATATCTAGCCTATGATGATGTCATAATTACATATACTCCTAGAATTACCTAAACTATATTTATTAGAGAATAAAACTCTTAGATAGATCATAATACTAACTGGGGGAACTAAATAAAGGTGGGTAAGTAACTAGTGCATAAATCATCCAAAGAATCCATAATTTGGCCTCATAATACTTCAAATAATGTTTACTAATGTGATGTGGTAAAATAATTTATTATAAAAATAAAATAAAAACATCATGTTATATATTATCACACATCACATCCCATCAGCATTAAAAAAATATTCAATTTCATAATAACATCAATCCATTATCCTTCCACATCACATATAATAATATAATTCACGTTTACAAAAACAATACATGAGCTTGTTTTTAAGGATATATTAGAAATTAGTATCAATTGAATCATTAAATAATTATTATTATGTCCAAATATTTGATAAAAAAATAAAAAATAAAATCATGGATTATATTTTAACTGAAACCTTACAAGAGATTGAAAAGTCTAATGAATAATTAAAATATTAACATACATAGTCAATAAAAATAATAATATACATTAGGTTTTACCCTCTTAATCCTTTTTTAAAAAATTATATTTTTTCTTTATATTTCAACATAAATCCATTCATAAATATAATTTCACTTTCACTATTATAAAACCATTCATGTAATTTTAACCCACTATGTGTTAATCCTTAAGTAGAAAATATAATTTACTTTATTAGAAGAAACACATATCATGAAAAAAGGAAACTAAGATAAATTAATAACATAATTCTATTGAAATCATCATAGGTATAAAATATTATAGATATATATATCAAATAAATAGTTTAATACATGAGAAAACCCTTGGTATTGTTCAAAAATGATAATGCATAGATCAAATTAATGGTAATTGATGAATATAATATCATGTAATGTTATTCTACTAATGGAAAAGGGGATGAGACATTAAAATACTATTATGAAACATAAATTAATGAATCCCAAATCAATTTATTCAATGTTTGATGTATTAGGAATAAATTTCATTTTTTATGGAAGAATATGAAAAAATAAGTACAAAGAATAAGTGATGAATTGGTTTTATGAACTAACATTGAGAGATCACTCAACATTTATAGAGTTACATCAATGGATAAGAAATAAAAATATAGTGAATAAGGGGTTTAGTTCATTGAGTGAGGCTAATTGAATAGGGAACCAATGAGGAGAATCCTAACTTAAAATTAATTTTATAAAAATAATATATCTTTAATTTCAAATAATTCAACATTTTGGATGCTTGGTAATGAAAATCATGCTTCAGCTATGCATTATGTATTGGAATTTTCTATGATAGTTTCACAATTCACTTCCATTATAAGAACTATCATGATATTTTTACCATTAATACTCATAATTTCTTTAAATGTATTAAATTATCATCATAAAATAAAAAATAAATAGTGATGATTATGGAAATAAAAATAAATACAAAAATAGTGACATTTTGGGAGTTATAAATATCTCCACATTATCACATTTTATGCCCTAAATGTTTTTATAACGATCTTTGACTATATAAAAAATGATGTTAATGATCACTCAATGAATGATTCCACCCAAATCATAGTATAAACATTATAATTATATTATCGGATATAATTTGATTATAAAAATTTATTCATAACATAATTAAGATGAATAAGAATTTTAATTTTTTTTTATTTTAAGGAATAAGGATTACACTTAACCTTTACAATTCTTCAATCAATATAATATAAAGGACTATGGTGATTCATAAAAATAAAGAAATAGGAAATATGTTATAATTCATTTTATCAATAAATATAACCCCATATAGTTTATAACAATCCTAAGTTATAATATCCTTAAATAGTTTCAAAAAACATGATATAAGAATATTATGCTTTATAAATACATATATAATCTAGCCTACATGAAAATTTGTATCACTTAATCACTAGAAGATTCCGTCAGGTTTATAATAACAGTCACCATATAACTTATCGAAACATTAAACTCTAACAACCATTATTATTCAACAAAAATTTTTTCATCATTTCCAACACTATAACCATACCTACAATATGTATCCATTGTATATGTCCCAATTTTAGTGATTATTATTATGGAATTCTATCTATATATTGAGAATCATAATCTTTATTTAATATTGAAACCCATTGACAAATGGTAAATAATTCAATATTATATTTTTAATTTTTAATTCACAAAATTCATCTTATAAATACTATGTTCAACTTTTAAATTATAAATATCTCTATCTAATTGACCATTTGATTGGGTATGATACATCATGTGATAATCCATTTGATGATTTATAATTAATAAAATATATGATAGTTAAATAAGTTTATGGTATATTTAACAAACTCATGTACACTTATAATGTTGATATCATAATCATCTAACAATCCATATTTATATGACTAATGTAAAATAATGGTTTTATATCTATCAAAAAATTATCACACTACAACATTGTTTTCACAAGTAATATAATGAAATAAACTATTTTGTTTTATATAATGCATATGGTATGTCTAGGAAGGGTTGGGATGGGAAGGATTACCTTAAAAATTCCTCCATTTCTAAATGATAATAAGATAAATGATCAGGGAATTGTTAAAAATGCCACATTATTTTAGGGAACCAGTATTGGAACATGATTTTATAGTATATCGGGGGTCACAAACAAAAATAACCCAAGGAAAAATATTTTAATTTTATTAAATCACACTCAATGGAAAAGATATTGACTTCTTAATCCATGTGTTAGAACCTTTTATTGGAAAATATAATTCTTCAATGGTATCCATACCATTTATAATTATTTTTTAATACAGTCTCATGAGATCAGATAACTAATCTCCATATCTCAAAATAATTGTATTAAAACATACATTATATTGGATAGTATTTGATTTATTTTCACATTTTTTCTCTAAATATCATCATTAATTGATTCATTCATTTACATTAATTACTACAATTATTTACTAATTGAGATGGATGCTACTTGAAATTTATTTCAATGAAATCTGGGGTATAGGGTCACCTCCCCATGACTATTTCTATAATATACGTCTTTACAAGAAAAAATAATTTATTCATTTATATTTGTCATAGGTCACTAGTCTTTCATTCGAGAAATATGGATGAATTTATTTTAATTTATGTATAAAATATATTGATTAAGTACCTTGGTTTTGGAAAAATATCTATGTGCATGTGGCTAGAGAGATTCTATACTAGCATGAGTTCATTTGGAATGAAAACACACCCAAAATTCATAAAACATACATTTCATTGAGATTTATACAATCTTTACAAAAACAATTGAACAAATAAATTTGATTTATCACCTTTCCATATGAAAATTTATTAATACGTTATGTCATTTTGAAGCATACATTTCTTTAATATCATAAATCAACAAGAAAACATTTTAAATCAAACATGATAATAAATAGAACATCGATATTTTATCTAATGTTGACATTAATATTTGATGCCTCATGCTATAGTATTTTTCAGAATTATATAAATCAATTTAATACATAGGTAAAAAAAATTAAAAATCAATTATCAATAAATTTAATGATTAAAAATTATAAATTCAAATGAAATCCTACAACTACCATTACTCTGATATTAGATATAACATGTACATGGTCTTCTGAAATTATTTATCCATTGTAGGATTGAGCATGATAATTCACAACTGAATAATTAATCAACCATAGAATCCATAATTACCTTTTATTATGATAATTGGATTACATTCATTTTGACACATCTTATTATGTATGAGTACTTTTTTGATTTTGGAAGAAGATGTTAATTTTAACTAATAATAGCTCATATTTTATCATTAAAGGTGACCTAACAATCCGACATAATGAATTGATTTAGAATATGATTTTCATGTCGTTTTTGCATAAACAATATTTATATTTTTATGGAAAACTATATATTTATTATAACAGGATTATTAATAATAAAATTGAGATGGTCCATTGGTAATAACCATATATTCCTGAAAAAACTAAATATAATTCGTCTTTTCACTAATAATTCAATGTTTATTACTTTTAGGTATAAAGGAAATTATATCCTTTATATATACGCCTACCCTTATTTCTTCTATCCTAACATCCAAAGTTACTACTTCCATGTTAGAAGTGAAGATGAATATTGAAACCATTGACTGGATATCTTAAGAGATACCCTTTTAAATCACTAATTTTTTATATCACTTACATATGACAACTCTGATATATACTTTTATAGAATAGTTAAATTATTATTATATTATAATGTTGTTTGATAATATTTTTAAAAATAGAAATATCTCATCACTATATCTTAAAGCCTTCCATTAATTGGTTATAAAGTGGGTTTTTCCAAACACTACACTCCTAAATTTTTTAACGTGTACCATTAACCGTAAATATTGGAAACATGATCATATAGGTCAAAAGAATTTATAAAATACTCAATATTCTAACAATACCTTTTTAGTAATCCTTTAATCCTAGGAAACATTTATCCCCTTAGATGTTATGAATATTGTATTCCTATAATTATTCAATCCATTATCTAGACTATGTTAGACTAATACTAACACTCTCATTCCTAAAATGTATAGAAAAGTCATTTTATTTCAATTTTACTTTAATCAATAGAATAATTTACATATGGTATATCAACCATTATTCACTAATTTGAACTTTGTAGGACTATTCTATGAGGAATAATTCTATATTTTTTTATGAAAAAATTATTTTTTAATAAATGAATTGAAATTAAAATAAAATTAACTAAAAATAAAAATTCATATCTCAAAAAATATAAACAATTTAATGATCATATAAAACAATTAAAATAAAAATTTATTTATAATTTATTTTGAATTATGTTTTATTAGTCTATATAGTTAGAAAAATTTTGTATCATCTATGAATTTTATATTTTAAATTCTATATTGGCATGCATGGGTTTATTCATTATTTGCATACTATTCCCACATACTATGTATCCTGATAAATTTATTCAAATAAAATTAAAATACCTAATTTATTTCAAATAATAGGAAAATAACCTATCTCAACACAAAAAAAATCATAAACAAATAGAATACAATGATACATGATAAATTATAAACGCCTGAATATGCATGAACGAATAGATTATCATGAAAAGTGTTGTCAAAAAAATTCTCATAACATTACTCTGGTGTTTTTATGATTATATCACTTATATAACAAAATTAATTAATAATATTAAAAAATAGATTGTAATTTAATTTTATAATGACCCGATCTTAGTTTCCCTTTATTGATACTCAATATATCTCAACACAAGGCCAAACATGTGTTATCAATCATTAAGAGATAGAAAGAAGTGTTAAAATATAATAATTTATTACTATGAATAATTTCTTTGGATAAAATATTAAATCCAAGTAATGTAATCCAATTATGAACATAGAATTACCACCACAATCTTTCATGTCATTTCCCAATTTATTTGAAAATGTTTTCTATTATTAATAGTCCATGCAACATTAAAAGAGAAAAATTTCATTGAAAATAATTGTGTAATATTGTAGTGTAAGAATCAGTGAAATAAGGCTACATTAAATGATGATATCTAATAATTACTAATTTCCTAAAAACACATTCTTATCATAATTTTGTTAGAGAAGGACAAAAATACCTCGTTTGAAAATAAAAAACAATATCTCCTTCATATCATTTAGTAGTAATTCATTCATGGGTAAAAACAAATTTAAATAGTTATAAAATAATATTAAATATATAATGGAAAAAATTATAGAAACATGTACATGGAAGATAAATATAACACAGTAAACACATAAATTCAATAATCTCATATAATAATGAAATTGTTAAATTAACCCTTACATTAAGGTCTTATTTCCATTGTACATGTTTTAAAATCTTATATAATGATTTAAATAATTATATTAAACCATTATAGAAGCAAAATAATTTTTATGATATCATATATGATCACCTTATCACCCATTTGTTGATACTTTTTCATTATTACTATTCCTTTGGATGGTAACTACTTTATTTTCTAATGCATGTTCAATCATATATACCCAAATATTTTATTCGAGGATATTGGTCTATAATTTACATGTTGATATTAATGTAATATATATCAAATATATTCATTATATACATTTATATAATCATTCATTAATGATGATCATGGAGAATTAATCACATTGTGTCATGGATATAGTAGGTCGTACATATGCACAGGAAAGAGTATCATTCCCTCAATAGTGAAATGGTATGGAAGTGGATGGAATATATATTTTTTAATAAATATAATGTTGTTATCACATACACACACACACACAAAAACACACACACAGATATATATATATTATTTCCCTCATTATACCCATCCCTATAATATGGTGTTAAACAAATACTACACCAACATGTGGAGATTGTACGTCATACATTCACATATGTGGTGATTTCTTTTAGAATAAATTGGTTAAAAGGTGGAATATTTTCTTTCAATAAACATTATAACATGTAAAAATATATCATATTCCAAATTAATTAATTTATAATATAAAAACTCATTAAGAGGAAGTAGATGAAGAAATACTCTTGAGATCGATCGTGAAGATGATTAACTCTTCTTCAATGAGAGAACACTACATATCCTCTTAGAGACACTAGAGTTATTTTTTTGAGAATACATGCACCTATAAAATGTGGCTAGGGATTTTGAAATTGTAAATGGTCTCAGGATGGCTAGGAATTAATTTCCAATGACTTATTAATAAATGATAGAGGATGTTTATTTTTATAATTTAGGTGAGGGGCACATTTTTAATCTCTAAAAATATTATTTTATAATAAAATCATTGTAAATCTAAATAAAAAAAATTGCATTAAATGAATATAACGTGATATAATGTTTCAATCTAACCATAAAATTTATTATAGATAAGTTTTGGTATTAATTTTAACATTATCATTTGGATTATCCCTTATTGAATCAATTATAACTTAACTACAGTAATAACTTATTCAATAGTAAAATAATAATATTTATACATATATGACGAAAATTATTCCATATATGAAAAATGTAATATTTTATATAATATCATTTTGATAATATTAAAATTCGAATATGTATATTGTATATCCATTTATTAAAAAGGATATATTATATAAAACATAAATGTGAAATATCTAAGTATTTACAAAATAAAATTTAATAAATATAATAATTTCATCCATGTGGCACGAGATTATCATGGTGTAGTCTACAACACATGAAATCAATGAAATCAAATTATTATAAATAATCTCATAAAAATCTCACGCTGTTATGTGGCATAATAAGTTTTAATCTTCCCCTACTGAGGCTGATACAATACATGTGAACTAGAGAAACTCACAACAATTTTTGTAGGAGTAAGTATGGGATATGGAGAATGTTCATTGATTCCTACTCAGGAAGTATAACATAAATGGTATCACGGTACTAGAGAATGATTATATTGCAAGGATTAGTGTTTTTTGTAGATCATGATGTACTTATTCTATAGGGTTTTTTAATTTCTGATCGGAAAAGTGGCCGGAATGTGTTTCATGTATTGAATGGATTCTTGGGAAATTATTTCATATCCTCCTATTATAATAGTATTTTATTTATTTTACTGATTCATTGTGTGAATATGGATTTTTATGATTCTTAGTTATCTGCATTTTTTTCACATTGATATGGGGTTATTGTCCCATCAAAGTACAACCTATGAACCCCATAACAAATATGAATTGTCTAGACTATGACTAGGTGTTCTTGAATCTATGTGGTGATCTGGAACAAAGAAACTATTTAGCCGCATTGGGTTTGGGAATTTATACATCCAATCATCATATAACACTATAAAAATACAATCAACTATAAAACACAAACAATAAACATAACTATATCTAATATAGTAAAAAAATATCATCATTTTTCAATAAAAAAATGAGTGAAATTATTCTCAAAGTGGATGGAAAGATAAATATGTCATGTAAATAAGGATACCAAGATAAAATATCAAAAATTACACTAAAAATAATTTAATACTACCCATCTCTATGTTGAATGATATATCCTTAGATATTTCACCAACATCAAACCTAATAAAGCTATCAAACATTAATTAAATATAAATATATATTCCCCATTACATAAATCAAATGTTACCAAGTCTATATACACATAATGTGTATATATTGGGTTCCAAAAAATAATACTTGTAATAATCCACCTCATTCTCTATTTAAAACCCTTAAAAAAATAACATTATGTTAGTTCGAAATATAAATTATAATGTTCTATTTCAACATTCAATGAAAATAGGTAACCAAAGACAGAACTTTATTCCATTCCCTTAAAAAAAAATAGGTACCAAGGATGGAATAAAAATTAAAATTATCATTCAAAAGGTCAATATGAACATCCTATAAATTCCAAAAAAAAGGTTATTTTAGATTGGATGTGAATAAAAAAAAACAAATACAATAATATATTGCAAAAAAAATTATGGAAAATAATAGTATCTTTCTATTAATATTAAAAAAAATGTTTATAATAATAAAAAATACAAAATTCTAGACTAGAATGTTTTAATAGAGATAATGTGGGACTTAGATAGGGTACAATTTATAGACTATATAGCCTATAATGAAATCCAAAATAAAATTTCTCTTAGATTCCCAAGAAGAAGACTTATTTGATAGTAAAAATCCTAGATAGATAATTATCCTACCTAGAGATAACTATATTGAAGTAGATCACTATATTGTGCAGTAATCATACTGTGAATTCTATATTTTTACTCTTAAGTCTTTAAATACTGTTTTACAATGTGATGTTGTTAATTAATTCATTATAAAAATATTAAAACAACATATTGTTATATAATATCACAATTCACATTCCATCACTCTTAAAAAACATACACCCTTAAAAAATAACATCAATCTTTCATCCATACATATCACATATAATAAAATATTTCACCTTTACAAACAACAATATATAGGGCATGTTTTGTAGGATATATAAAAAATTAATAAAAAATTATTCTTAAATGATATTTATTAGGTCAAAATATTTGAATATAATAATAATAAAACATAAATTCATTTATTATAGTTTAACTAAAACCATAATAGAGATTAAAAAGTGTCCTCAACTATTAAAATAAAATTTACATATTATATAAACATTAGAATTCCTATGTAGGTTTTATCTTTTGAAGTATTTTCTAAAACCTGATATTTATTCTTTTTATGTCAAACTAAATGAATCCATGAAAATAAGTTCAGTTTCATTATTATAAAACCATTAACGGAATTTTAGCACAACATGTGTTAATCCTTATTTAGTGAAGAGAATTTAAATTTTTAATAAATACCCTTACCATGAAAAATTTAATCTAAGAGAAATGAATAACTTCTTTACAATGAAATCATCATTGGTTTCAAATATTATATATATATATATCAAAATAAGAGATTAATACATGAGAAATCCCATATTGCAGTCAAAAATATAAGTATACAGGACAATTAATGGTAATTGATGAAAACAATATCATTGAATGTTTTTTCACAAACGCGGAAGTATAAGACACCATAAAAACTATTTTGAGACATAAAATAAATAAACCCAAATCAATTTCTTCCATTTTTTATATAATAGGATACAATTTTGTATTAGGGGAACAATATGGAAAAACAAGGATTAAGTATAAGTGATTAATTTTTTTAATGAACAATACTTGATAGATCACTCCAGTTTTATAGAGTAACATAAATGGATAAGCAAGAATTTTTTTTGAGAATAATGGGATTTGTGCCATGATAAAGGGTGATTGAATTGGTTAAAAATGAAGAGAATCCTCATTTAAAAGTAATTTTACAAAAATAATATATTTATAATTTCAAATCATTTCACAATTTGGATGCATGGAATCAAAAATCATTCTCCATATATGCATTATATATTTGAATTATTCATCATTATATCACATATTCTAATCCAAGATAAGGATAATCAAGAGTATTTTTTCCATTTATACTCTGAATTCCATTAAATGTTCTAAATTATCATCAAAAATGAAAAATAAATTATGAATATTATGGGAATATAAATATATTCAAAAACAGGACATCATGGGTCTCATAATTATCTCTTCTATATCACTTTCTAACGCGTAAATTTATTTATATGAATCATTAACTAGATAAAAATGATTTTAAAGATCACTCGTTGAAAAATTCCACCCAAATAAGAGTATAAACATTATAAATATATTAGGGGATATAATTTGATAGGGAATTTATTTTAATCATCTCATTAAGTTGAATATGATTTTTTATTTTTTATTTTAATAAATAAGTATTACCCATCACCATTACAATTCTTCAACTAAAAAAATATGAAAGACATGGATGATACTTATGATTTGGGAAATCAAAAATATATTATGATTCTTGTTATCTATAAATGTAACCATGTATATTTTATAACTATCCTATGTTATAATAATTTATGATAGTTTCATATAACATGATATAAGATTATTATGATTTATAAAAACCTCTATGATCTAGTCTACTTGATTGTTTTTATCACTTAATCACTGAGGTCATCCTACTTGTTTAATATAATACTAATTATAATATTTATTAAAATACTAAACTATAAAAACATTTTTTGTTTAGAAAATATTTCTCATCATTTCCCACACTATAACGGACCCCATTATTGGGATCTATTGGAATTGACCTAATTTTTTAATGATTTTTAATGCATTCACTCAATATATTGAGAAAAATAATCTCTATTTTATATTGATAACCATTTATACAAAATAAATAATGCAATGGTGTTGGAAAAAATCACTCATGGTGTCCTCTTGGTATGTTTTTGGTGTGATTATGTTTTTTGAAAAATTGAGATGACTGCGAATGAGCATGGTTGATATTTTACGAAGCTAGGTTTTTATGGTGGAGAAGATTATGGGTGTTTTCCAGTAAAATTGGCTCAAAAGTGAGAATGTTTCATGGCATTCTACCAGGTAGCAGGAATGGTTCCCTGAAGTGGTCTGCAGAACTAAAATTGGATCACGGTGGACGGTAGTGTGGTATGCGGACAACTTTTCATTGGTGGATGTGATCATTCATAGAGGAGAAAAGTTAGTACATAGATCATGTATGGAAAATGGTGTGTCTGAAGTCTTGTGGTTAGTGGTGGCAGAAGATGTACGTCGTGAAGGTGGTACTTGATCAATGAAATGGTAAATATCAATTTAGCAGAATAAGTTGATATCTATGCCTATATAATGATAAGTAATACCATTAATTATATCGGAGAGAGAATATAATTATAGAAATATCTTTTCATTGATAATTTGGTGATGTTATTAGGATGTTTGCAAAGGATAATTCCATGAAGGATGATGTGTTTCGCATGTAAAAAATTCCTCCAAATCAATTTTGGGAATATATTTCCCACAAAGGAGGCAGTATGTGAAGGAAGAAGACATTGAATCTGATAAAAAAGGATTGGTATTATGTGGAGTCTGTGAAATAGAATAGGTATGCATGGAATGAATTAAACTTAATGTTTGTGGGAGGTACTGAATCCCACAGAATAAGAGGTGGTTGAAAAAATAAGGAATTCTGCAGATGGCTCTTGGAAGTGGTTCAGAGAGGAGGTTTGTGGGTTGATACACAGGGAAGGTATGTCATAGATAAGGGGGAAGTAGTCTGTGAATGAAGGGTGGTTTCAAAAACGACATCAGTTTGTCGAAGGGTTAATCCAAATAACATACATACTGCAGAGTATACAAGAGTATAATTCGGTTCACGGACTCAAGGAATCTTTAAAATGCTTCAAATCAGTTTCCAAATTTATTTTCTAGTATATAATTTTTCCCATGAAGGTGGACATCATCTATGGGTGAAAAAGGGAATTGAATAGAGCATTTACCTAAACTTGAGGATGTAGGGACTCATGAAAATTACGGTAGCTATATTTCTATAAACAACGTTTCACCGAAAAGTGTATAAAATATGAGTGGTTTCCATTCAAAGAGAAGTGTTCAACGAAAGACAAATTTTAGGACCCTTTCTGCTAGTAGCTAGCCGGAGAAATAGGAATAGATAGTGACTCTTGGGAATGTAGTGATAAAACCCTAAAACATATAATAGCAGTGAGCCTGTATATAAACAATCTAGAACAAACCTTGTAATTAACAATGAGTTTTATTAGATTTGGTAAATGGGAACATCATTATTGTATTGTCCTTGTACATATCCTAGTAGGGGTGAACCACGTGAAAATAAATGTCTCATTTGAATGTTGTAATTTCTTTACATATATTACAATTGGAGAAAGTGAGACAAGTGTTTTGTTTAAAAATGAAACAATATCAAAAGGGGTAATAGTTTTAACCTATCATACCATGATTTAACCCCACCCCCATGGTATTTTACCTAGGGTAACAAACAATTTGTATCAGATTGAATGGATAATTGTTATTAAATATCTCTTAGTAGATGAAATAGTGGTGGTAAATCACAATGGGTTTCCGATCGTTGTTGGAAATAATTTTTAAATTTGGGAAAATCTGATGTTTCACTACTTCCAATAATTAGGAATAGATGTATTCATAGAATCTATAAATGGAATCATAGATGATATCAATAGTGGTGATCCATCTGATGGTTAAAGAAATAAATAAGATACTAATGCTAAAGGGATCAATGCATTAAGAGGATCCCTATCAAATGAAATTTATATGAAGGTGATTTCATGTAAAACATCACATGTTATCTGTGGAAAATTGTTTATTATTTTTGTGGGTGAATTAAAAGTGAGAGAGGAAAAGCTAAAGGTTCAAGGGAACAAATTTGAGGATATCATAATGCACCAAAATTAATTTTTAGATACATTATTTGATTGGTTGAATTTTTTAATCGAATACATGATTGGTATTGGGGAAATTATTGATGATATAAGGATTTTTATGAAAATATTAAGAAAACAACCAACTCATTTTAATCTATAGGTTTTGGTATTGGAAGATAATGTTCTAAAAGAGCTGACACTGGATAACTTGCATAATACTCTCATTTTAGATGAAATGAGAAAGGATGAAAATGATGATGTTGAAAAGGGGATGTATAAAGAAATGGAATTCAAGTCCATGAAGAATTTATCTATTGAAGATAGTTTTGATGAAGACAATTTGGAAGATTTCATATCATTTCTCTCCTAAAATCTGCAATGGGAAAATGAATATTCAATTGTAAACATCCTTTTCCTTGATTTTGATATGGAACGAATGGGAATTTTTGTATACAGTTTCATAATATGTTTGATGATGAAAATGCAGACAATAGTGAAATTAGAAATAATAAGTATTCATCAAATGTGAAATGTAGTCGAAGTACTCAGATATTGTTCTTCAAAAAGTAGATTATTCTTTAAAAAAAATTAATATTTAGATAATTATGAGGTATAAGGGTTGGAGGATAGAAAGAATCGTAATTTAGATGCATTGGTGGTAATTGTCAGAAATTAGTTTACAAGATAAAAAAGTGATAATGAAGAAGTAGTAATTGATGGAATGGTTGATATTCATGCTAAATTATAAGCTTCCCATGAAGAGGTAGATATTTAGAGACACAAAAAAATGTGATATAAAAATGTTGTTTGTGATAAAAAAATAAATATATAGTTGTAGGAATAGGGGAATTCCAAGGTGAATTTAGAAATTGAAAAGATGTTATATTGAATGCCTGAATGGTCAGAAATTTTGTTCGGGTATAAACTCAAAATTTAAGAGTATATAAGAGAGATCGATAGTATTAAAAAATAGTAGAATGTCAAATCAAACATATTGAAGAATATGAAGAGGAATTCTTTGGCCTGGAATGATGTGTTAAGGATAAATAAAAATTGTTCACTCATAGAATTGAATTGGGAAAATATAAAGCATTTAAAAATTGATGTTACATCACAACCACCCACTCAGATATTGAAAATTTATTTGGGTACGAAGTAGAATTAGATGATTTAGAGAACCAAAGGGATAACCAGTGCTATAGTATTACCAGGTAGAAATGTATCCCGTATATGATTCTATAGAAGTAGTAATATGGGACATACACAAAATTCTTGTTCAATTGAAAAGTGATTCCAAAGGGAACTGGACCAATAGAGGCAGTCATATATGGATAAATTTTCCAAGTTATCATTTGATCATCACTATTTTAGTTGAGGAGGATTCTAAAACATAGAAGGATATTTCTCATAAACAATTTAGAGGATTGTAGTGACGTGGACAGATATTGGATTTACGAATAATAAAAAATGTTTAATTAAATAATATTAAAAGTGAAAATCAATTTGGATCTCTAAAAAATAAAGTTGGTGCATAGTTTTTATTGAAATGTCACGAGTATCAATTCATACTATGTATGAAATCAAAAGCATTGGTTAAAAATAAAAGATCTGAGTTGGATGTGTTTTCTTAAATTTCACTCATGGAATTTTATTGGATTGGGATATAGATCATGAATAATGGATTCCCCTCCAATATGATAGGGAAAAAGGAATTGGTATGATAAAGAAGGTATTACATGACTTGGCAATGATGAAGGGATGAGAATTATTGTCTTTTGGAAAGTATTGATTGTGTTAAATAACATGAAAAGTGATTATTTCATGGTTGTTGAAGGAATTATTCCTAAATTTATATTTTTAAGTCAATTGTTTGACTCCAGCCATGTAATAGTATTTTCTTGTAAATTTTTTATCATCAAGTAAATGGATGGTGATGTTCTATCATAGGGATTTTCTACAAGATGGAATCTCTACCATGTTAGTGGAGAAGAATATATGTCATTTATATCCTAGGAAGAAGAAAATTAGTTATGGAATAAGCATCTTGGCCACACGAGGCAAACATTATTTGAAGATCTGGTGATATAAGAGGCTTTTCAAGATCTCCCTAGATTATCATGTGTTCATACACATTCGTGTCATGCATGCTAACTAGGGATGATAATTTTAAATACATATAATGAAAAATAGAAAAGGTCAACATTAATTCGTGAGTTGGTTTATATTAATATTTTTTTCTAATATCACCAAGAGCTATTGATGGGAGGTGATATTATGTTCTCTTCATTGATTATTACATCTAAAATTTCTTGGGTTTCAATTATCACCCAAAAATCTATGCTGTCCAGTTTCATTACAGGATATCGATGAGAATGTGAAAAGAAACATGGATAGAAAATCAAGATGATTTTAATTAATAATGGAATAGAGTTCAAAAATAGAAACGTGGACATTTATATCGAGAAACATGGTACAAGGCATGAGGTTTTAGTAGTAAGAACTCATCGGTAGTAAAGAGTAGTTGAGAGATGAAATCGGATTGTGAACAACAAGGATAAAATAATGCTCATTTAAAAATATCTTCGTCCAATATTTTAAAATAACCAACGATGAAAGAAGTTACACATTTTACAAAATTTTATTATGTCCAAAATATGGAAAGACTCCATATGAACTAAGGTATAGAAATAATCCATCATTGAATTGCATTTGAAGATTTTGAATTAAGTGTTTCATTCTCCCCAAAGAAAGAAACTATATGTGTGAATCACAAAGATATGAAGGGATATTTATTGGAAACTCAATGAAAATAAATTCATATATGTGCTACAATAAATTGGTAGGAATGATTTGTGAAAGTCATGATGTAACATAGTAGACAATACACAGAATTATCAGAAAATACATAATCAATCTTTTGAGGATAATGATTAATAGAAAAGAATATCGGGATATGCTCTAGTTCCAAGGGTGGACTCAAATGAATACTTAGATAATACAAAGGATGGGACTGATTCAGTATTTTGACAAAGATACAATAGAAGATCAAAAAATGATAGACATAACATAATTGGTGATCAGACAGTTCCAATGGAGACAAGAAGAATGAATATTCTACAATAAGAATCATAAATATCATAATTAGAGCCTAAATGTTTTTGTGGAGCAGTTAGAGATGAGAATTGGGTACTTGAAATGAATGAAGTGCTTGAACAAATGCAGAAGAACAAAATTTGGATATTTTTTAAGTCCTAGAGACAATTATGTTGTTGGCACAAAATGTGTCTTTAAAAAAAATAATTGATGATGGGGTTGTGATTTGAAAAGAAAATACTACTGTGTAAGGGGTACTCATAAATAGAAAACATTAATGTTGATGAAAATTTTTATCCTTTTTCAAGGATAGTGAAAATTAGATTATTATTGGGCATAACAGTGCATAGAATGTTATGGAAATTCCAGATGCATATGAAATTAGCAATTTAAAATGGTGTTATGGACGAAAAAATCTATATAGATTAGTCACCTAGTTTTCTCATTCATGAATATGAGAATATAGTATTTTGGATGATGAAGGAATCATATGGAATGTGGAAAGAACAAAGAGTTTTTAATTCAATGATTGATCTAATTTTGAAAAATCACGACTTCCAACATGGTGGATTTTATTATAATATCCATTTAAATAATGAAAATAATAAATGGATGGTGGTTCTGGATTATGTTGATGACATAATAATTGTTGTATTATATGAAGAATAATGTAGAATGTTTTCTAAATTCAGGAAAGTTTAGTTCGAAATGTCAAGGAGTGGTGAGTTGACATTTTTCCTTGGATTACAGGTCACATAAAGATGGAATGGAACTATAATTTATTAATTAAAATATTCCAATGAGAATCTGAGATGATTTGGAATGGAAAATAAAAAGGAGATGATGACTCGGGTTGCTACATGGATGAAAACATCAAAGGATGATGATAGAGATGCAGTTAATATTAAAAAATATAGGGAAATTATTAGATGTTAACTGAATATGATAACGACAAGACCTGATATTAATTTTCCCTCATGAAAAGTAGTGAAATATCAAATCAGTCCCAAATAAATCCACATTCTTGTAGTGAATCAAATAATTTGATATATCAAAGGCATTGTGGATTTCAGTTTGATGTACAATGACCAATCTCAGCAAAAGTTATTGGGATATACAAATATAGATTGGGTCACTTCAGAAGATGACATGAAATCAATATATATAGGTTCATTCTTTCTTGGTTGATTGTGAATTTATTTGTTGAGAAAAAAAGAAGACTGAATTTGATTATGCACTGTAGAAGATGAGTATATTGTGGCTACTCAAGCATGCATACAATTATTTTGGATGAAGCAGTAGCAAAAGGATATGAGAGTTGTAGTGAAATCTTCGATTAGAATTCATTGTGATGATTCTAGTGCTATAATTCTATGTATAAATCCAGTGCATCACTCAAAGGAAAAGAACATTGAAATCAAGTATCATTTTATCTTAGAGAAAATGCATAAAGGTCTTCTGATGTTGGATTATCTGCCTACGAAAACACGTTACATGTATTCTTACAACGACCTTACCAAAAATAGCATTTAAAAGGCATCGAATGGATTTGGGATTCTAGTTGACCCTACAATCATGAAAATATGTGGATGTGGGACACTCCTCCCAGATATATGATGTGTGTTTCCAAAATGTACTTATATGTGTTCTTTACCCTATTGCAAAAGAATTGTGAAGTTACCTTTGGGTATTTGGACAATAGGGGAGAATGTGTGACTATTCAAGGGGGAAAATTACATAAGAAAGACGCGGGGATAAGATGTTAGGTGGTGAAGCAAGATAGGTTGATTTGATGATGATATGAAGATGTATGTAGGATCTGTGTTGTATGGGGAGTATTAAATTCAATGGTTATAGAAATAATTGATCAAAGATTACATATCGTGAATGTTGATATTTGTAACTAATGCAGTTGATTATTTTCAAGAGTTTTTGTCCAGAATGAATTGATTCATAAAAGAAAATTTAATTATACTCTTGATTCTCATGATAATCATAGCTTATATGGGCATAATGAATATGTTGTTGAAATCAATTATCACTATCATAATCACTAGGTTTAAATGATGGTGGATGATGAAAAATCATTAATGATGTATCAGAATGTGAATAATTTTTAATAATGTGTTGTCAAAAATACAACGGGGGGAGATTATAGGGAAGAAATCCCTAAAGGTATCATCTCGATATGTTTGGTGTGTGATTGTGTTTTTTGAAAAATCCAAAATACTATGGATGAGCGTGGATAGTGTTTTATAGAGACATGTTTTTAATGATGTCTGGTTTTCCACTGTTTGACAAGATTTTTGGCCATAAAAGTAGGAATGGTACATAGTTGCATACCAAGAATCGGGAAAAGTATGTGGGGGATATATGTAGAACTATAATGGTTCATGGTGGAAGGTGGTGTGGTACGCAGATGTCTTTTCATAGGTGGTGGTGATCGGCCACAGTAAAGAAAAGGCAATACATAGACCACCTTTGGAAAATATTTCATGGGAAGGCTTGTAGTGTGTGGTGGAAAAACCAGCAAGAGGTGAAGTCGATGCTGGATCAAAAAAAATTTATATATTGATTTTCTGTATTAAGAAGATATCTATTTATATATTACACAATATAATCCCACAAATTATATAATAGATAAAATATCATTATAGAACATCTTATTTTCTCTGGGAATTCAGTGAAGTCTGATGGATGTTCATAAGGGAGAATTCCTCGTTGGATGAAGCGGTTCATGTGGAAGAAATTCTATCCATGGTTTTTTGTTGAAAAGATTTCCTAAACAGGGCCTGGTGTGTGGAAGAAGAAGATGCATTCAATGGATGAAGAAGGCTTGTTACACATGGGAGTCTATGAAGGATAATTGGTTCACGTAGAAGGAATTCTGCCAAAATTTCTTAAGATTTACTTAATCTTGAAATGGATGATGTGGTTGAAGGAAGAAAGAAGTCCTTAGAATGTTTGCTGAATTGGTTTATAGAGGTGGTTTTTTGAGTCCATACATGGGGATAGTATGTTATATCAAAGTAATATGAAGTCCTCAAATGAAGTGCACTTCTTGGAAGTGACAACTATATATGAAAGATGCTATTTTCATAAAAAACCCCACAACACAATACACGAGAGGATAAGGTTGTTTGAAGAACACTCAAGGAATCTTTATAATGCTTCAAATCATATTGAAATTTTTTTTACGGTATCAAACAATAGCTGAGAAGGTGGAAATCATCTACGAGCGAAAAAGGGACTTCAATAGAGCATCTACCTAATGTTGATGATGTAGGGATTCATGAAAAAAATGTACCCACATGGCTATAAACTATGTTTGACCTACCATTCTATAAACTTTGAGTGGTTTTAATTCAAATAATAGTGTTTTTAGGAAGAGGAAGATGTTGACCCTTTCCTCTGGCAGTGAGTGGGAGAAAGAGGCATTGTGAGGGATCGTTTGAAATGTAGTGACCAGAACTAAAAACATGAAAAGGTGGTAATCCTGGGATTAGAATATCTTTCCTGAACCTTGTAATTTGAAATGAGTTTTTTGGATTTCGAACATCAGCACATCGTCGTTGTATGCACCTTGGATGTACCCCAGTGAGGGTGAACCAAGTAAAAATCATTGTTTCATGTGCATGATTTCATTTCTGTTCAAATATTTCTATGGTATAAGGACATATGTTTGAGTTTTTAACAATGACACAAGATTCAAGGAGGCCTTTGTTTTAATCATTCCTTCCCAGATTCATCCCCACCCCATGGTAATTTTACCATGTGGACCAAACAAATGGTACATTTTTTATTTTTATTTCACCTAAATTCATCATATAAATACAAAATAAAAATTTTAAAGTTCAAATATTTATATCCACTTTCCAGTTTTATGGGGTTGAAAGATCATATGATAATACAATTGATACATCATAATTCATGAAATATATGTTAGGTAAATTGGTTTATGGTATATTGGACAACCTCATGTACTGTTATTACATTGATATCATAATCTTCTAACATTCTATCTTAATATGAACAAGGGAAAATAACAGATTTCAACCAGTCAATAAATGATCACCCAACAACCTTATTTTTACAAGGAGTTTAACGAAATATGTTAATTTGGTTTACATAAACCTTATTGTATGTCTAAAATTGTATTTTTAGGAAATTATAACCTAAAAAATTCCATAAAGTATACTTGTTTATAAGAAAAATGATTAGGGAATGCTGAACAATCCCCCATTATTGTAGGGTAATAGTACAAACACATAATGTAACTGTATATATGGGGTCACCGAGATAAAAACAAATAGAGAAAAATATTGTTATTTTATTATAACACTCTAAAATGATAAAAGAGTCATTTAATAATACATTTGTTAAAAATAAAATTATTATAAAATAATATTATATATTGGTATCCACACCATTCAAAATTCCTCGTAAATACAGACCCTTGTGATCAAATAGCTTCTCTTGATGAATCTACATAAGAGGTTTATAACATACATTATATTGGATAGTATGTGTCTTATTTTTCATATATTTTCACTCAAAATCAATATTAAATGATTCATCCATTTCCATTCATTACTGGGTTCTTTTACTACCATAGATGGATATTACATGAAAAGGATTTCAAGGAAATTTTGGACATAAAGAAAACATACATTATGAGTATTTATATTATTTAAGTCTTTATTAAAAATGATAATTATTGTTTTATATTTGGAATTGGATATAAGTATTTTATTAGTTTAATTGGGATGACTTTATTTTAATTCAGGTATAATCTCTACTACCTTTGGACCTCGGTTTAGAAAAACAATTTATGTACATGTAGATAGAGATAATCAAACACAACCACAAAATTATTTTTAATGAAAAAAAACAAAAAAATCATAAAAAAGAATTTAATTGAGATTTATAAAGCATTTAAAAAATAATTGAACAAATAAAATTATTAAAATTACATTCCACATATAAATTTAATGAAACATTATATTATATTGGAGAATAACTTTCATTAATGTCATAAATCCAAATAAATCTTTTTTAATTCAATAGTGATAATAATTAGAACATGAATATTTCTTGGAATTATGACATCAATATTTAATGTCTCATTATATAATAAATTAATCAATTATATACCTCAATTTAAAAAACATATAAACACAAAACCCATCTTTTACCAATGATGTAATGAAAAATTATTTGAAATTCAAATGAAATACTCAAACAACCATTACTTTGATATTAGATACATTTGGGAAATGATCTTATATATTTACTGATCCATCCTATGTTTAACCCTGAGAAATCACAATAGAATAATAATTCAACCATATAATTCAGTTCCCTTTAATTTTGATAAAGGGGTACTTTCCTATTGACACATATGATTATTTCTAAATATATTAATTAACATTTAACAACATCTATATTTTAGCTGAGAATAGCCCCAATACTATCTTTAGAGATTACATAACTAGCTAAACCCATGAATATATTTATAAGATTATTATAAACAATTCTTTTGGTAACGTTCCTTTATAACATTATGGAATACATGTTATTTATTATTATTGGAGTTTTGTGAAATATATTTATATGGAAAAATGATTCTATCCCACATTCATAGAATTAACCTATATGCATTACCTCTTCATTAATAATTCCATATTTATCACATCTAGGTATAGAGAAAATTACATCCTTTAGAGATATTCCTCAAATGATTTCTCAATCCTCGTAGCATATGTTTCTACTTCCATGTTTGAAGTCATGTAAAATATAGAACCCATTGACTGAATATATTGATAGAGAATCATTTAAATAACTAGTATTTTAGATCATTATCTAACGATAACTATGATATATATTGAGATAGATCAAGGAAAGTTTTAATATATTGCATAATTGTTTGATCATATTGTTGAAGATAGAAACATCACATCACCCAATCTTATATCATTCCCCAGATTGGTCCTCATGTGGATTTTTCCAAAAAATGTACATAAATAATTTTATGTTAAACCATAAACCAAAAATCTACTGAACATGATCACATATGTCCCTATAATTTATAAAATATTCAAGAGTCTCTCAAGATCCTTCAACAACCCCTTTAATCCTAGGTAACCCTTATCCCCTTGGAAGTTATGAAGATTGTATTCCTAGAATAATTCAATCCAATATCAATATTTATGTAGTCTAATACAAACACTACAATTCTCAACATGAATAAAAAATACTTTTTCTTTCATTCAGTCTCAGATCAATAGTAGAATTAACTTATGGTAGATCACGTATTATTCCGTCATCTTAATTTTATAGGACTCATATAGGAAGAATAACACTATTTAAATTTTATGAAAAATATATTTGTACCAAATTCATTGAAATAATATTATAATAAAATAAAAATATCAATTAAAATATAAAAAATCAAATAAAAAATATTAATGATCATATAAACATATTAAAAGAAAAATTTATTTTAAAATGTATTTATAATCATTTTTTAATTTTCTATATAATTGAAACATTTATGTATCAACAATTAATTTTATTTAAAAATATTCATTAGCATTCAATATTTTGTGAATTATTTTTATTCCATTCACACAAACCATGTATCACAAAATAATTCTTAAAAATCATTATATGATCTAAATTTTTTCGAAGAATTGTTAACTAAAAAATATAAACCCATAAAAATTAATCAAAGAATAGAAAATAGGGATACAAGATAAATTTTATATTAATGAAAATACATGAAAACATATGTATTTTATTGAAATGTGTTGTCTAAACACTTACTCATAACATAAATCTTGTGTTTTGATTCTGATATATCTTATATACCAAAATAAATAAATAATATAAAATTAAATTAGACTCTGATCCCATTTTATTATCAATTTTTTTGAGCTACCCTATATTTATACAAAATTAATCTTAGCACAAGGCCGAAAGTGTGTTCTAGATCATCATTGGATTGAAACAAATTTTATGATAAATACAATGATTATGATGAATAATTTCTCCACATGAAATATTAATCAATGTAATGGAATCCAATTAGGAACCTGGTGTGATCCCCCAAAACATTAGATAAAGGTTCTAATATAAATAATCACATTCCAATTGAAAAACACACAACCTGGATATTACATCATAAAAATCCAAACCATTAAACTTAAACTATAATTATAACTATATCTAAAAACACTAACATATATGATAGCTTTAAAAAAATCTAAAATGATTGTACAATATATAAAAAAGAGGATAAAAATCAGTATAGGTTTAGTACAAAAAAAAATACAAATCTAAAAAATAAACCAAAAACAATATATGAAATTATTCATCTCCATGGTAAACCTGAGTTACCTCTATGTTTGATGTCCATAGAACCCGATCAAGCTATCCACAATTCACTAAATAAAAATATATCATTTCTTCCACATGTATCTAATATAAAAAAGTTCATACACACAAAATTTCTAGAGACCCAAAGATTAATATACATAGACAATACATTACTTTTTCATAATACTTAATAAATGAAAAAACACATGCACAAAGACCATATTAGTTTAGTGCCTTTGGAAACTCAAAACATAATCTTATAGTCAGGGTGAAAGATCTATAACATCTCCCATAAAGAACTTCCCTTTTTATTTTCTTACCTAAAACCATTATTTAAATCCCAGGAAAAATAAAACATATAAAGGGTGAGCTCAAATACCCAGTAATGGTAAGAATTATGAAAATAAAACAAACCATATACATTTGAATTTAAAAACATGAACATAATGTTTAAACATCAAAATCCTGATCAATGACATTCAACATGGCAGTACGAAAGGAATAGATCATAATGGAACATCAATCATGATATAATAACATGGGAATAAAACATGTAATTATGGTAAACCATTAAGCACATGATATGATTTCCATAGTAGCCACGACAATGCAGCCAAGACCATCATGGTGGACAAAGTCCCTTATTGAACAGGGTTTACTTGCCATTCCATCCATGTATTACTGAACCGAATTTACTTGTCGTTCTAACCATGTCTTTCTCATGATATATATATCATTACAAAATGAATTATAGGGATATATATGTCCCACCAATTGCACATTGAAATCATTCTTATGTGTTCCACAACACCATCATAAACCATGCCTCATAACCCAAAGAATAAAATCGGTTTCATTAACATCCTCCCATATTAACATAATCCATATATAAAAAAGGGATACATTTCATCATAAGAAAAATCAAACCATTAAAATAATAGAGACATTATATTGGAAACATAATCATACTAAATAATTTCATCTTTTATGGGAAATAGTTATGAATAAACACTTGAAATGAATTCTTGAGGAAAAAGTCATTTCTACTTCAAAATCAATTTATTTTCACAAAATGCCATGAGATTTTAAAAGCAAATAATTTCAATGAAAATAGTCATGAAATATTGTATAGGAAAATTCATGGAAATAAGGCATTATGAAACCATAAAAATCCATTAACATCGTATAAGTAAAAAACATTCTTCTCATACTTTTTCCAAAAAAGTCAAAAAGTCAATTATATGGTAAACAAAAGAATAATTCCTTCAATACAATGTGGTAAAAGTCATAAAAGGGTATAAATGACTTTAAAAATATATGGAATAATAGTAAAAATTTTATAAAAACATTTTTAGAAAACATGGACATGGATGAAAAACATAACCCCAGCAAATACTTACAAGTAAACAATCACGGAAAATAACGAGATTGGAATAATTATCCCTTACCTTATGTCCAACTTCTTCTGTATGTTTCTGAGACTCTTTTATAGTGGATTTAAACATATTATTGACCTTTAACATAACCACAATAATATTTATGGTATCATATATTATTCACTTACAACATTAGATTACTCATGCATTTGACATTTCCACATTAAAGCATTGGTTTGGGTAAAATAGTATCATTTATCGTATGTGTTTGGACTTGTTGTTATTGACATTATTATTACTTATATAATTATATAATTACTTTTATATTGTAAAAAATGATTTATATATAATATATATTCAGGATATATATTTATATAATAGATAGATAAATGAAATGAAATACATCGCTAATGGAGACAGTAGACCGTACATACACATGAACACTATTTTCATTTCCTTATTGAATTGAATGGAATTAAGTAGAGTACATACATACATACATACATACATATATATATATATATCCATTAGCAGTATTATGTCATAAATTTCCTCATAATTTATTATATATGTACTTTATAAACAATCTACAATGGTTAACATGGAGAATGAATCTCATCGCGTCATGGAGACGTTAATCTGTACGTACGCACAAGGGACGATATCATTCCCATAATTTCTGAATGGTATTGAAGTGGATTATATAATATCTCAGAATTAGTATAATTTTAAAATTATCATTTATTGTTATTATTTCTACCATTATACCCATCCATGTGAGGTGGTGGTGGAAAAATATATTTCATCACAACGTGGAGACGGTATTTTGTACGTACGCACGCGTGGTGATTTCATTTTTCGTAGGATGGATAGAAGGTGAAATAGGGTTGGTTCATATTTATAATAACATTTAAGTATATTAGTGATACTTTTGTTATTCATTTATTATGAAACAAAAAAAGAAGAGGAAGTAGATGTATAAATAAATTTGAATGAATCGGTAAAGGATATTACCTCTTCTTTGACGCGCTTCTTCTAAACCACCTATTAGGGAACTAAATATGGTATTTGAAGAGAACCAGGACTTCAAGTTCATTTATAGGGAAGTGGAGAAGAGAAATGGGCAGGTTTTGGATGAGTATGATTGCTCAAAGTGGGTGTGAGAAGGAGAGGGAGGAGGTTCCCTTTTTTAAGGGAGAAGATGGGTACTTTTGGAAACCTCTAAAATATTAATTTATACAAAACTCAAATCCCACTTAAAAACCACTAAAAATGACTCAAATAATAATATTAGATGATATAGGGTTGTTATATCATCAAACAATAAGATTTATACATGTTGGTAATTTAATTTAAACCTTATCAACTTTATTTATCATTATTTAATCTATTTAAAATTTCTTGTGGTAATAAAATTCAAAATTTTAAATTGTTATAAATAATTACATATTTGATGTGATTTTTCCATAACTATATTTTTATGACATTTCAGATCATTTAATCATCAATTTAAAATTTTTAAATATTTTTGTGATTTTTAAACAATTTTATAATATGTTATTTTTATAAAATAACAATAGTGTCAATTTTGACACTATTAATTTATTTGAATTTAAATAAAATCCAAAAAGAGGATATATTTCAAAAAATATATTTAATATACTCATAACATTTTATATTCATCTAGAAAATATGATTAGATCATTAGTTAGTTCATATGATATTTATTTTAATATTTTTAAAACAATTTATTTGATATTTCAATAAATAAAATAATTTCTACATCATTATTGTTTCATCATTAATGATAATTATTTAATCCTTCAAAATTATAAATAAATTCTCATGATGTAGATAATGTTATTATATTTATATATACTATTTATATTCGATGTTTTATGAGTCTTATCACTAAATTAAAATTATTACACTTATAAGATATAAGAGAGTGACATGTTGCCACTTTCTTTGGTTTTAATAATAATTACAACCTTTTTGTGGGAAAAAGTCCATGAAATTGATATTCCAACTCTCAGGTGATATTATGCGACTTTTATTCATCCAATAGAATTTTGGCAGGTGTTGGGGTAATTTTATAATTTTATTTTTACCCTTAATTACCCAAATTACCTTTAACTCAAATAAATAAAATATACCATCGTTTCTATTCATGATTTCTAAAAACAAAAAGTAGAATATTAACATAATTTATACCTAATGATTCTAAATATGGAATCCATTTTTAAAAATTCAAAACACAGAAGATTCAGTATTTAATTTAAAAATAATCACTCTATTGAGAAAACGGGTTTTAAAAGTTAAAACATTGCAAAAGATTGAAATCTTTTTACCTATGAATTCATTGTAAAATTAATGATAATGACTAAATTATATTAAATGGTAAAAATATATTCTATTTATTATTTAAAACCATTAAATATTATAATTTAACCATATATATTATCTCGATGAAAAAAGTCGTTTTTAATTAAAATTTTGTGTGTTTTTACTATTAATCAAAATATGAAAGTTAAGAGAAAAAAAATTTCCAAAGTAAAGTTTTATATCCTTATTTGAATGAATAAGTTTATTTTGTCTAATTGAAATTATGAACTTTTCAATATCAAGATTTCAAGTGGGTGCACCATCAAAAGGTGACAAAACTGCATTTTTTTTAAAAATACATATTTTACCCGAAAAATTTATTTTGTTCTCATACCATGTTATATAAAATGTGTAAGATGAATTATAATTTCATAAAATTAAAAATTTAGTCACTACTATTCATAAAGGCGAGTTCATAATAACAATATATTGTTGTTTAGTGAAACTCATTATTGCGTACAACACAAGATATTGAGGAAGGTCGCTCTTGCGTGTAGTGAACGACAAGTCAGTGTTTCTTGTAGTGCAATATTCCTTTGGTGTTGCATATGACATAATAAAAATAAATTTCATTTATACATTGATCTAAATCTATACATGATTTTGTGTAATAATAGAATTTTATTCGAAAGAAATTGAAATTTTGTGCAACAGAAGCCAAGAATAGTTGGGTCATATACTACAAGCTAATACAATGTTGCATATAGCTCAAGAAAATCATGGTGAAGTGTAAAACATAATACATAAAAGAAATTAAAAATATTATCTCTCATAAAATATTGGGGTGTTATATTCTACCCCCCTTAAAATGAATTTTTCCCTTGAAATTCATCGGGGTTATAAATGGTTTTCTACTTGAAAGTTTTGTTCATAGAAACCCAAATTGTAAAAAGGAATACTAAAACGTCAATTAAAAAAAATTATAAACATAATGGATACCCAAAGTAACTTATCACTGTGTTTCCACATTGGAAAATATAGGTGAAAATATGGACATGGAAGATAAATCTAACCGATATGCTTGGATGAAGGGTGGTAGAGAACATGGCTATGAAAAAGCCAACATTCACAAAGCCATAGATTTGTGATGATCTAAGGTACCATTTGATTCATTAGATATGTGGGAACTAGGACAATATTATTGGTTTTCAAGACCATTTCCTTAATTTTGAAGAATATTTGAATTAAAATAAATACTTACATTATTTTGGTAGAATCTCATTGTTGTTTGTGCCTTGAACAATTTCCACTTTATCTCTTAATGAAATGAAGTTGAATTTGTCTTTCGTGAAGTGTTATCAAATCATGCGATAGAATAATAGGTCATTCTATCTACCTCAAACATAAGGTCAGAAAAATTTATATACATAAGTCTTTCTTATGGTGAGATTAATCATATAAGGTTCCAAAAATGGACTTATACTTCATCTATCATATCAATTAATAAAATAAAACATGTTTCTACTGACCAAGGACTTTCTGTAGGCCATTGGTAGGCAATAAAGGCGTGTCACACTTCGGTTGTGGGTTCTATTCCCGCAACCATGTCTGACACGATGAGTTGTCGCCTATCCTACAGGTTTTCCTTTTTCAAAAACTACACTATTGTAACATTCCAGAAATAATATCAGAAAAAAGTTTTATCCTTAAAAAATATAATCATATGTCCAACATAATGCATTTTTAATATCTATGATTTTCCAAAATACTTCTATCCAAGATCATAGTATAAATACAATGATTACTATAAATTTCATCAAACAAGCATGTGAATACCATCATTTATCCCATGTATATCATAACATAAATCTTGTTGGTCACATTCAAAACATGCGAATACCTTAATCATGTATTCTCTCAAAGCATTAATTAAAATAGCATCAATGTGAAAAAATGAATTCTTTCAAAATTCAACTGTTTCCAATACCAAAATCCAAAAATTTCTATATACTCAAACCATGATATCACTTTCTCCTTATATGAGCTCATTATTACTATCAAACAGTTCGTTATCTCTTTATCCATTCATTATACAAATATCATTTGATTTCCAAAAATATTTCAATCACTTTTCATGGTTACTTCTACCATATAATTTTTAAAAACCACAATAAACCAATACATATATATTACAATATTCCACGATACTATAAATGATATTCCACATAATCATTTTGGAATCCCGATACAGAAACACTTAATCATTCCACCACATCGTTTTCATAGTCAGTATTGCTAATAGTTATCGCATGTGACTTCCCATTGTCCTTTTCCTTAAGAGTTTGTTGATGTTAATCATCATTAACCCTTGGATTAGGGCAATGGCTAGCATAATGTACCATTTCCCTGTACTTGTATCATTGAAGAGTTGGTGGTGCGTTTTTTGTAGTCTTTTCTCTTTTCACATCATTATCTACCTTTTCCCATTACTTTGGCACTCAGTTTCTCGATGGCCTTCATTTACACACATAAAAAATTTTCTAGTCCCTTTAAGACAATCTCAACCATGCTTCTTTCCACAATTTGAGCATAACAAACCATTTTTCTTCTTTTCGCCATATTTTCTAGTTTGTTCCTTGAACTCTATCTTTCGTTTCTTTTCAAAACCACTAGATGGATATGTAACACTAACTTCCAGTTCTACCTTGATAGAAAAATGCACAATTTCATCATAGAATCTGATGTCTCATATAGATAATGCGCTTCGAAGACTTGGTTTTAATCCACTGAAGAATTGATCAACATTACTCTCTTTTTGGATGATAATGTCAGATGCATACCTTGCAATCCATGTAAAATTCGCCTCGTATATACAATAAAATTCATCATCCTTTTTCTTACCCTTAGGGAACTCCTTTTCCTTATTTTTTCGAAGAATACGAGGGATGTACTTATTGAAAAATAATTTATTGAACTCATCCCATTCCATGGATTCAATTTCATATTGGGGCCTCGTATTCTTAATTAGAGTATACCACTGGTTTGCTTCACCTTCTAAAATATAAATAGCAAGAATGACTTTTTCATGTTCCGAACAACGATGTATGGAAAATATCATTTCAATGGTACTGATCAATTGTTCAGCAACAAGTGGATCAGAAGACCCACAGAAAGAAGGTGGACGTTTGCTCATGAAAGACTCAATAGAATATTATTCCCTTCTCTGCTCATTTGGAAGTCTAGAATGATTCATATATTTTGTTAGTATAACAATAAGATTTTTCACTCCATCTCCCATAAAGTTGTTATTTTCAAGAGGACAATCGTTGCATTTTCCCTTATATTGATCAACACAGTACCTTTGGATTCCATCCATTGTCTAAAACCCATAAAGAATAGTGTGAGAGGAAAAAATCATTCAAGGAAAACAACATAATAAAGGGGGATTACCTTAAATATATAAAAAATTAGGTTTAATTCTAATATCGTTATCGTAATTCTGGGACTATAACCTATACTCATACTTATCCATAGAGACATCCCTAGACATACCTTATAAATATCTCTAGGGATTTCATTAAAGTTTTCACATCATCGATTCTAAATGTTAACTAAACCTTCCCTCTGATACCAGATATAGAGACCCAATGCTTGATGTACATAGACATTACATTACTTTTCCATAATACTTAATAAATGAAGAAAAAAGATGCCCAAAGACCGTATTTTCTTAGTGTCTTTGGAAACTCGAAACATAATCTTCTAATCCTGGTGAAATATCTTCAACATCTCCCAGAAAGATCTTCCCTTTTTATTTTCTTACATAAAACCTTTATTTAAATATTGGGGAAAAGAAAACATATAAAGGTTGAGCTCAAATTCTCATTAAGGGTAAGCATGGAGAAAATAAAACAAACCATATACATTTGAATTTAAAAACATGAGCATAATGATTAAACATAAAAATCTTGACCAATTACATAAAACATAGCAGTACGTAAAGAATCGATCATAATGGAACCTCAATCATGATAAAATAACATGGGAATAGAACATATAATTGTGTAAAACCATTAATAACATGATATGATTTCCATATTAGCCAAGGAATTGTTTCCAAGGCAATCATAGTGGACAAAGTCCCTAACTGAATTGAGTTTACTTACCCTTCCATCCCTGTATTACTAAAACAGATTTACTTTGTTATTCCATAAATGTCTATCTCATTAGATATACATCCTTACCCAACTCATTGGAGTGAGATATAGGTTCCACCCATCTCATATTTCAATCATTCTTACGTGTTCCAAAATACAATCATAAATCATGCATCATAACACAATGAATAAAATGGGTTTCAAAAACATCATCCCAACTTAACATAATCCATATAAAACAAATGGATAAATTTTATCATAAGAAAAATCAAAAAATTAAAATAATAGAGGAATTATACGTGAAATATAATCATACTAAATAATTTCATCTTATATGGGAAATAGTTTTGAATAAACACTTGGAATGAATTCTTGAGGAAAATATCTTTTATTCTTCAAAATCATTTTCTTTTCTCAAAATTCCGTCTGATTTTAAAAGAAAATATTTAGTTGAAAATAATCATGAAATCTTGTAGAGGAAGATTCATGGAAATAAGGTATTATGAAAGCATAAAAACCAATTCAATATGTATAAGTAAAAAACATTCTTCTCGTACTATTGCCGGCAAAGTCAAAAAGTACCTTATATGGTAAACAGAAGAAAAATTCTTTCAATACAATGAGGTAAAAGTCAGAAAAGGGTAAAAATGACTTTACTAATATAGGGAATAATAGTAAAAATATTATGAAAACATTTTTAGAAAAAATGGACATGGATGATAAACATAACCCTAGTAAATACTTACAAATAAACAATCTCAGATAAGAATGAGATTAGAATAATTATCCTTTACCTTATGTCCAATTACATCCGTATGTTTCTAAGACTCCTATATGGTGGGTTTAAAAATATTATTAACTTTTAATGGAATGATAATAATAATTATGATATCATGTATGATTCACTTACGACTTTATATTACCTGTGCATTTGACCATTCCACGTTAAAGTAGTGGTTTGGGTATAATCGTATCATTTATTGTTTGTGTTTGGATTTGTTGTTCTTGATTTTATTATTACTTATATAATGATATACATAATTCTAGAATGTAAAAAATGATTAATATATCATATATATTCAGGATATATATGTATAAAATAGATAGATACATGAAATGAAAGACCCTATTTATGGAGACGGTAGACCTTACGTACGCATGAACGTCGTTTTCATTTCCTTATTGAATTAAAAAGAAGTAAGTAGACTATATATATATATATATATCCAGTATCATTATTATGTCATAAATTTTATCATTATTTATTGATTGAAATATCAAATAAATGGTGGGAAACCATTTTTAGTACCCTCTTATATGTACATATTTTTTTAAATAACTCCACCAAGTAGAAGTGAGCATACATGTTTAGTTAATAAGACCTCTTCCCCTATTCTATTTCTCCCATGTTATTCCATTTTTAAGGCAACATATCTAGGAATGTATACGGTTTCATTATTTGAAAAAATTTGTTTTTGTTTCATTTAATTTATGAATTTATATGTCTTTATATGGGAATAAATTCTTCTCATTTGGATTAATCACATCGTTTTATTTCATATTCATTAATTACTAAAAGGTGGACCTATTTATTTTTTTGAATCAATAAAAACATGGGTTCATTTTTTTGATAATTTATTTTTCTGAGTAATTTGACAATAATATTTTTTATCTATTATTATAATATTATAATAATTATATTATTTTTTATTTGTTTCTAATATTTATCATAAGTGATTTTCATAGAACAAAAAATCTATTTTCATAATTCAAATGAAAATTTTATTTTTAAAATTTAAGGCATGGATTTATTATAAAGTAATTTACAGACTTTTTATGGATTGAGTAATTAATATATATAGTGATTATATATCAGGTTTTATTGATTCCTACAATGAAAAAAATAATTATTTATTTCGTATTTGATTTACTTAGTTTTATTTGAATTTAAATAATCTTTTTTTAATTTCTTATACTATAAAGAATGAATTTTTATTTGTTAAATTAAATTTCATACATTATATCTTACATTATATGATTTATGAATTTCATTGATATTTATTTATTAAATACACATGACATTATTACATTTTAATTATTTCAATATAATGGTGAATTATATTATAATATATTATATGTATGTTTAATGTAATGATGTCATTATGAAAGTGAATGTTTTTAATTGGTGTTGTGAGGTGAAGTGTGAACATATATAATTTTATGTTATTGTTATATTTTATATAGAATTTATTTTTCACCTCCCATTGATGAACATCATGTGATTCCTTGTGTAGATATATAAGTAATTTTTCGGACAAGTTGTACAATACATTTTGATCACACTCTAGTTAGTCTCTTCTAGTTAATATTATACACTTCCTTCATAAATTATACAACTAGATATAGCTTAGTATAAAAATTGCCATTGTATTAACAGTTTGGATTATATCATAAGAGATCCCACATGTGGATTATAGCCTTGGATAGTACAAAATTGAATCAATTATAAATATGAATACCTCTTATTATGCTTGAGATATGATTGATATTTATAATTATTTTTTTGATGCTTATTAGTATTATATTATTTAATTTATATCTTAATAATAATTATTTATTAAATTTAATTTGTATCATATCGCATTATTTTACAAATGTTTTTTTCTGACACATAAATTTTTTAGTTTTTGTTATATGTTATCTTCAAATTTTAATGATCACATCCTTGTAAATTCTTATGGTAACCATTTTGATCTCTTAATATAGAAATTATATATCTACATATATATTGTTTTCCATAAAAAATTATAAATGTGAATATGAAGATACTTTTCTCATAAAATTTAAAAATTGTAATATATTATTTTTACTTAAAACATTAATTACTTATTATACTTTCACAAGGTTATGCATTGTGATTATAGAGAAATCCTACTAGGAATATTTTCTCAGCCAATATAGAGAGAAATTTTTAACACCATGAGTTTTTACGAGAGATAATATTTTTCATTTATTTGATTTCTTGTGTTGTACACTTCACCAATATTAGCTTGAGCTATACACAACACTGTTTTAGCTTGTAGTATACACAACACTATTCTTGGCATGTGTTGCACACAATTTCAAGTTATTTCGAATAAAATTCAATTTTAAACAACACCATGTATAGATTTTGATCAACTTATAAATGAACTATATTTTGAGTATGTTATATGAAACACAAAAGGAATATTGCACCAAATGTAACCCTGACATGGCTTTCATTACATGTAAGAGTGACCTTCCTCAATATCTTATGTTGTAAGAAATACATAGTTTCACTAAACAATGATATATTGTTATTATGAACTAGACGTTATGAATAGTATTAACTACATTTTGAATATTATGTCCTTATAAATCATCTTACACATTATATAAATCATGGTATGTGTAGAAAATAATTTTTCGGGTAAAATATGTATTTTTTAAAAATGCAGTTTGGCCTCGTTTTGATGGCGCACCCACATTAAATATAGTTTTTGACACATTTATAAGTTAAATTATACCAAATAAACTTATTCATTGCAATAAATATATAAAAATTTACTTTGGATAAATATTTTATATTTTTATGTTATCATTCATATTTTGATAAATAGTAAAAATATGCTAAATTTTATTTAAAAATGAATTTTTCAACATGATAATTTATATGGTTAAGTTATAATATTTAATGGTTTTAAAGTATAAATAGAATATTTTTTTACTGTTTAATATATTTTATTTCATTATAATTAATTTTACATTTAATTCATAGGTAAGAACATGTTAAACTTTTGCAATGTTTTAACTTTTAAAACCTATTTTCTCAACATCAGGATCGATTTTATATTAAATACTAAAACATTAGTGTTTTGAATCTGGAAAAATGGATTCCATACTTTGAATCAGTAGGTCCAAATTATGTTAATATTCTACTTTTTATTTTTAGACATTATGAATAGTAACTATGGTAAATTTTATTTACTACAGTTAATGGTTAATCGGGTAATTAAGGGTAAAAATAAGATTATATAAATACCCTAACAACATAAAAAATTCCATTGGATGATAAAAGTAGACCCATATCACCATAGGGTTGGAATATATTAATTTCATGGACTTTTGACCATTAAAAGGTTGTAATTATCATTAAAACCAAAGATAGTGACAATATGTCACTCTCTTATATCTTACAAGTGTAATAATTTTAATTTAGTGATAAAACTCATAAAACATCAAATATAAATAGTATAAAAAATCTAATAAAAGTATAGACATCATGAGAATTTATTTAGAATTTTTATGGATTAAATAATTATCATTAATGATGACACAATAGTAATGTAGAAATTATTTTATTGATTGAAATATAAAATAAATGGTTTTAAAATTATTAAAATAAATATTATATTAACTAATAAACGTTCTCCACAAATTTCTAGATGAATATAAAATTATATGATTCTATTAAATATTTTGGTTCAAATATATCCTCTGTGTGGATTTTATTTAAATTCAAATAAATTAATAGTGTCAAAATTTATAGTATTGTTATTTTATAAAAATAACATATTATAAAATTGTTTACAAATCAAAAAAAATATTTAAAAATTATAAATTGTACTTTATATGGTTTAAAATGTCATAAAGAATCCAATTATTGACAATTCACAGCACATAAGTAATTATTTATAACAATTTAAAATTTAGAATTTTATTACCACAAATAAAACTAATTAGATTAAATAATGATAAATCAAGTTGATAAGGATTAAAATAAATTACCATCATGTCCAAATATTATTGGTTGATGAGATTACAACCATAACCTATCTATTCATTGGATTTGAGTCATTTTTTGAGGTATTTAAGTGGGGTTTGAGTTTATTATAAATTAATATTTTAGAGGTTTCCAAAAGTGCCCCTCTCCTCTATTATAAAAGGGCACCTCCTCCCTCTCCTACTCACAAAACTATGAGCCTTCATGCTCGGCCAACCCTTTCCCATTTCTCTTCTCCACTTCACAAGAAACATACTAGTGGTCCTGGCCTTCTTCAAAGACCAACTTTAGTGCCCTATGAGGAGGTTTATAAGAGTCGCGTCGAAGAAGAGGTAATATCCATTACCTATTATTTCAAATTCATATCTTCCTCTACTTCCTCTTATTTAGTTGACTCATAGTAAATTAATAACATAAGTATCAATCATTTACTGATATGTTATTATAAATATGAACCAACCATATTTCATCTTCTATCCATCATACGAAAAACAAAATCACCGCGTATGAGTACGTATGGAATACAGTTTCCATGCCGTGGTGAAATCTGTTTTCACACCATTTATTTGATATTTCAATCAATAAAATAATTTCTTAATCACTGTTGTGTCATCATTAATGATAATTATTTAATCCTCAAAAATTGTAAATAAATTCTCATGATTTATATACTTTTATTATATTTTTGTATACTATTTATATTTGATGTTTTATGAGTTTTATCACTAAATTAAAATTATTACACTTGTAAGATATAAGAGAGTGACATGTTGTCACTATCTTTGGATTTAATGATAATTAAAACCTTTTAATGGTCAAAAGTCCATGAAATTAATATATTCTTGACCCTATGTTGATATGGTTCTACTTTTGTCATCCAATGGAATTTTTTAAATTGTTAGGGTATTTATATAATCTTATTTTTACCCTTAATTACCCGATTAACCATTAACCGTAGTAAATAAAATTTACCATAGTTACTATTCATAATGTCTAAAAATAAAAAGTAGAATATTAACATAATTTGGACCTACTGATTCTAAATATGGAATTCATTTTTCTAAATTCAAAACACAAATGTTTTAGTATTTAATATAAAATCGATCCCGCTATTGAGAAAACAGGTTTTAAAAGTTAAAACATTGCAAAAGATTAAAATGTTTTTACCTATGAATTAAATTTAAAATTAATTATAATGAAACAAATTATATTAAAAGGTAAAAAAATATTCTATTTATACTTTAAGACCATTCAATATTATAATTTAACCATATAAATTACCATGTTGAAAAATTCATTTTTAAATAAAATTTAGCATATTTTTACTATTCATCAAAATATGAAAGTTAACAAAAAAAATATAAAATATTTATCCAAAGTAAATTTTTATATCATTATTTCAATTAATAAGTTAATTTGGTAAAATTGAACTTATAAATGTTTCAATAACTAGATTTAATGTGGGTGCACCATCCAAATGAGGCAAAACTGCATTTTTAAAAAATACATATTTTACCCGAAAAAATTATTTTCTTCACATACCATGTTTTATATAATGTGTAAGATGATTTATAAGGACATAATATTAAAAATTTAGTTAATACTATTCATAACGTCTAGTTTATAATAACAATATATCATTTTTTAGTGAAACTAAGTTTTGCTTACAACATAAGATATTGAGGAAGGTCTTTCTTACGTGTAATGAAAGCCATGTTAGGGTTACGTTTGGTGCAATCTTTCTTTTGTGTTGCATATAACATTCTGAAAATATAGTTCATTTATAAATTGATCAAAATATATACATGGTGTTATGTAAAATTGAATTTTATTCGAAATAACTTGAAATTGTGTGCAACACAAGCCAAGAATAGTGTTGTGTATACTACAAGCTAATATAGTGTTGTGTATAGCTCAATCCATTATTGGTGAAGTGTACAACACAAGACATCAAAGAAATGAAAAATATTATCTCTCGTAAAAACTCATGGTGTTAAAAATTTCTCTCTATATTGGGTGAGAAAATATGCCTACTGTGATTTCTCTATAATCACAATGCATAACCTTTTGAAAGTATAATAAGTAATTAATGTTTTAAATAAAAATAATATATTACCATTTTTAAATTTTATGGGAAAAGTATCTTCAGATTCACATTTCTAAATTTTTATGGAAAACAATATCTATGTAGATATATAATTTCTATATTAAGAGATCAAAATGGTTACCATAAGAATTTACAAGGATGTGATCATTAAAATTCGAAGATAACATATGCCAAAATCTAAAAATTTAATGTGTCAGAAAAAAACATTTGTAAAATAATGCGATATGATACACATTAAATTTAATAATTAATTATTATTAAGATATAAATTAAATAATATAATACTAATAATCTTCAAAAAAATAATTATAAATATCAATCATATCTCAAGCATAATAAGTGGTATTCATATTTATAAGGGATTCAATTTTGGACTATCCAAGGATATAATACACATGTGGGATCTCATATGATATAATCCAAACTGTTAATATAATAGAAATTTTTATAATAAGATATATCTAGTTGAATAATTTATGAAGGAAGTGTATAATATTAACTAGCAGAGACTAACTAGAGTGTGATCAAAATGTATTGTATAACTTCTCCGAAAAATTACTAATATATCTACACAAGGATTCACATGATTTTCATCAATGGGAGGTGAAAAATAAATTCTATATAAAATATAACAATAAAATAAAAATATATATGTTCACACTTCACCTCACAACACCAATTAAAAACATTCACTTTCATAATGAAATCATTACATTAAACATACATATAATATTTTATAATATAATTCTCCATTATATTAAAATAATTAAAATGTAATAATGTCTTGTGTATTTAATAAATAAATATCAATGAAATTCATAAATCATATAATGTAAGATATAATGTAAGAAATTAAATTTATCAAATAAAAAATCATTCATTATAGTATAAGAAATTAAAAAAAGATTATTTAAATTCAAATAAAACTGAGTAAATCAAATACGAAATAAATATTCATTTTTTTCATTGTAGGAATCAATAAAACCTGATTTATAATCACTACATATATTAATTACTCAATCCATAAAAAATATATAAATTACTTTATTATAAATCCATGCCATAAATTTTAAAAATAAAATTTTCATTTGAATTATGAAAATAGATTTTTTGTTCTATGAAAATCACTTTTGATAAATATTAGAAACAAATAAAAAATAATATAATTATTATAATATTATAATAATAGATAAAAAATATAATAGTCAAATTACTCAGAAAAATAAATTATAAAAAATGAACCCATGTTTTTATTGATTCAAAAAAATAAATAGGTCCACCTTTTAGTAATTAATGAATATGAAATAAAACGATGTGATTAATCCAAATGAGAAGAATTTATTCCCATATAAAGAAATATAAATTCATAAATTAAATAAAATAAAAATCAATTTTTTCAAATATGGAAACCCTATACATTCCTAGATATGTTACCGTAAAAATGGAATAATATGGGAGAAAGAGAATAGGGGAAGAAGTCTTATTAACTAAACATGTATGCTCACTTCTACTTGGTGGAGTTATTTAAAAAAATATGTACATATAAGAGGGTACTAAAAATGGTTTACCCCCACAGTGAGGCTAACATAATTGGAAAAAAATTACAAGATGTTTCAAATAAAAATAGATTTTTAAGAAAATTCATAATATTTTAAGGATGTTTAATATTGTGATACATGATTAAGAATACCTTGATCCAAATATTTATTAAATTATGGAGCCCCCCAAAATAGATTAATTATTCTCATGCATGATTAGGGTAATTAAAAATTCTTTTAATTTCATAAAATGTATTTTATTGTCTTCCAAAAATGTAAGGTAAATAATTAAACAAATATATATAAAAAAATTCCAAAAAAATTATAATATGGGTATCATGGGTAAAACGCATTGGGATATGAGACTATATAAGTCTTAAATAATAAGTATATAGGATTTGGAATGAGATTTAAAATACAATTTGGAGTATTTGGGGGTATCTATGACTTCTATCCAGATAGTAGATACATATGGTCTCATATGAGCATGAATGGGTTGTGTTTCTTGATGGTTTGAGATACATTTTTTATTGTCATGCGAAGATTATAGACTATCTAATGCATTATCCTTATCAGATAAACTCTGTGAGTCATGATGATTAAGGTGGTCCTATTATGTTTTTAGACACACCCCATCTAATATACATATAATATATATTGATTTTTGTGGATAATCCATCATAGTTCATTTTTTGCTCCGGTTTTAACTTAAAGAAAAATGTATGGCCTTAGAATATCAATGTATATAAGGATTATATTTTTAATGGATTTGGTCTTCTGATTGGGTTATAGGACATCATATTCAAATTTTACTTTTATGTATTGGAAAAAATAATTTCTAAGGGGTTACAAAAAAAATAAATATATGGGTGTAGGGTCAGTTGGTTTTATTTTTTTAGATTCTTCAACAGTGGGGTATGTTTTTTGGAATTGGGATTATTGATATTTTGTATAATGATCCATTATTTCTTATTTCCTATCATCAATTTTATACAATAATGTAATTTAGGATTGATAAATAGGTTTAGATTTGGTATGTGGTAGCCTAATATAATATAGATAGTTTATTATATTGGACCACTTGGATTGGTATTTGGTAAAAAAATCCTATGGAAGGGAGTACAATCGGCTGAAATTTTATTTTAGTAATAAGTTATTATATTTGGGAGTTCAATATAACTAAGGATTAATTGAATATGAGTTTTTTGATATGGATCCATTCATTCATAGACCAAATTTATTTTTTGAAAATGGATATGAATTATGAATCAGAAGACTTAATTTCTGTTCAAAGATCATAGATGGATAGTATGGAGAAAAATAAAACAAGTGACATTATGGTTATAATGAGGTATTAGTGATAGTCTATGTAATTGTTTTTTTATCTCAAAAAATAATATTCATTAGTGTAGGAATCAAGTAGTGGAATCACTATTGGTGCTCTATTCTATAACATATCATATTAGTAAGGAATAAAATAACCAACCTATGACAATAATTATGGTTTTTTTATTGATATGGATACCTGGAGATGATGATCATTATGATAGGGATGTTTTTAATAAATCTTGAAATTAATGGACAATATAATTAGAGGCAAGAAATATTAATATGTATTTGATGACTAGGTGAATTTTTATTTTGAGAATATGTGGGGGATTCTGGATAGGTTTGGGATGTTTTTATAGAAATTTTATAATTTTTATGATTTATAGTGAAGTTATTAGTATGAAGTTCCTAAAAACCTGAAGAAAACATTACTAGATGGGTAGGAGAATGTCCCACAAGATATCTACTGGTATGCCTACAATATCATATTGGGATAAAAAATGGGACATTGAAACATCCCAAATGATATTAATCTCAGTGGTAAACCATCATGACCCCATTGTATGTTACTAGAGTTTGGTGGGAGCGATCATACGTGTAGAGGCCATAATCCCCACTTTTATTAACATAAAAAAGAGGATATATAGTTTTTCTCATTATAACCTCATTTCATGTATTAAACTATGAGAGATAAAATTAATAGGGGATTCTCCCCTCTCTATCATTTCTTTCTTATTTTGTACTCTATAATAATGTATGTTATGTTTTATTTCTTCACACTATTCATAGGTAATATCTTTCACATAATCCTCCAAGATTCATTGTAATATTATATTTTAATTCTATATCTCCCAGTAATGAATTGGATGTGAGATTCCACAATATCTGATAGAATCGCTAATTATACAAGGTAAATTCATGTATGGTTCATGAAGTGGGATGACAAAGGATGGGTTCTTATCATTATACAATGTTTTTATTGATGTATGTTTCTAGGAGATTTTTTATACATTTGTTTAATTTAGGTAAATTTGATGATTAATTGGGTATTATAATTTATTTAATCTTTATTGAATGGGTTATTCATCAAGATAATTCCACCTCCCTTTAACCATGATTGTGGAATTTTATCACCACCTGATTACTTTTATACATATATTATTATTTATTGGTATATATTTTAAATTGATTATAATTTTATATATTTTCGGTTATTAATGACATAGGTGTTCATTTCTATAGAAATAATAAGAAATATATTATATTTTTAAAATGGATATGTGATTTTGGAATATGTAGTTTGTAGTGTCCTTAGTCATTTTCACATATTATTAGATGTTTTTATGCATAATTATCCATAGAATAAAAACCAATGTTTATAAAGTCTATTATATTTAAAAGACTAGGTACATAAAATTGGAAACATGGAACATGAATAAAAAACTATTTCCAAATATCACTAATGGTCCCATAACTAACATTGAGATTCAATAACTACATATGATAACCTGGGGAATACATAAACAAAAGGGATGATCTAAAAATCCCATTAAAGGAATAAACATTAGGATAAAGTATAATACATGTTTTAGAATGAAAAACATGATAATATAAATAAATGGAAAATGAATAATTATATGGAAGAATGAAAAAGTAATATAGAATCATATTATCATAGAAACACATAAAAATATGGAAGAAACTAGACCTAATCATTAGATTATGCTTACTGATGAGATGGAATCACATGGTGGAAAAAGTCATGTTAGGGATTAGGTTTACTCCCTAATCTCATATATGAGGTATCATGAGAATAAAAATTACCAAATTCATTATAGATATGTCTAGGGACACCGCTAATAACATTTTAATGAATATGTGTCCCACATGAATAATTAGCCATAAGGGATAAAATAATGGTTACACATGGGAAGAAATTGGTATTTTAATCATGTAATAAATCATATCCAAGGGGAGTATAATAGTGGTATCCCCAATATAAGAGATTTAAATCATTATAGGACAATAAAAAAGGAAAAATTACAGTATATAAAGAATAATTATGTAAAAATTAAGTGAAATCATGAAAAATATTGGTTAAATGACATTATAAATGTTCAACTTCAGTACGGTTATTGTGAAAATAAATAATAGCCTTTATGGAGGATGATGGAAAAATTAGTTTCATAAGACCATAAATGAATTATGAATTTTTTTTCATTTTAAATGGTTTTTTTCAAAAATCATTCCTTATTAAAATATATTATAGAATGACTGGAAAATATATTTTTATTTGATTTTTGAAACACACTTTTTGGGTGAGAGGGAACCATACAATTCTAGATAACCGATTAAAAACACCACAAAACACTACAACATTCAATAAAGACATGTTGTCAGTAAAACCATATTCAAAATTCAGGGCCGCAAGCCGAGAGCTTTTAGAGCAACGAGCTGTAGACCATGGTGCACAAAACCTAAATATCATTCTGTTGCTTCAATACATTCAACCAGCAAGCATCTCCCCCATTTCAAAACTTTGAAAACCCCCATACTTCACAGCACCTCAACATTTGCAGGTTCCCATACAACAACCCAACATTCAAGAGGTTCAAGAACCAAAAACCAATTCCCACCTTCAACCCTTCATAACCTCCATGAACATCAAGAAAATTAAAATCCCAAAGGCTCCCAAATCCCAGAAGACCTCGCAAAAAGAAAATCTGAAACAAAGCCATAAAATTCACCAATTGATCATAACCTGGAACTTCCAAAATCACGGTTGTAGACCAAAACACCTGCATCAAGAACCCATTCACATTGAGACCATAACCGGTTGCCAGAATCGAAGCCGGGACCCCACCCCCATCCCATCCCCAACCAGCCGCAGATGCCAGAGGGATGAGGATCCTTGCCGGAGTCTGAATCGCGCAAATCCAAAAGTCCATCGAGGAACAATGTAAAAAATGAAAAAACCCATTACTGCTGACACCACCGGATCCGAACCTGCAAGGAGGAAGAAGAAATCCCATCACCGCATTCAGACCTCACCCAACAACCAGATCATGCCGCCATGTCATCTGGAAAATGATAAGATGCCATGATCGAGTCCACGAAGCCGCCGTAGGAGAGACCACATGCCACAATCGCGCCAACCAGAAGCAGCGAGGAGAGGATCCCAGCCGATAAAATTTAGAATAATTATATAAAAATAATGAAGATATACATTGGGGTAAATAGTGATAAAGTGTAAGTAAAAGAAAAAATGGGGTTAAAGGTAATCACTTACCTTATCTATGAATGTGTTTTGAATATTCACTTAATATCCTGGATAACAAAATTAGATGAGTTAATTACATAATTCATAACATTATCCAAATATATATTATTTATTGTAATTTAAAATTTTTTATTTATGTCCATTTCGATAGGTTTTAATGTTTAATTTCATTGTTCTGGGAGAATTTTTTCAATGGTTTTATAGAATATTCCCTTGCAGATAATTATAGGATTTCTTGTAAAATTGAAAATATATATAGTTGTGTAACGAAATAAAATTAAAATAATTCCATTATTTCAAGTGGTCTCATATTTATAATTTTTATCAAATATGATAATAAATCACCAAAAAAAATATTTTTCAGTAATGATTAGTTTAATTTTGCGGTTTTTATGACCATCAAAAACTAGTATCATTTTATAAAAAATTATATCTATATATATGTTAAATAACATGACATAAGTAATTTACATACACATTATAATCATATTTTACTATAAAATTGTTTTTTTTCTATCTTTTAAACCATTAATGTTAAAAGATAACACATCATCCATGGTGGCGGTGAGTCGATACCTCACGGATGAGGTTTTTAGTTTTTAAATAAAATAAGAAGAGAATATATTTGATTATGTATATTAAATTAACACAAATTTTTTTTTATATATATAATTCTTGACATATTAGTCTATTTTGGATAGGGGAGCTGAGGATAATGTACATGAAAGAAATAATTTTAAAGAGAAAGAAATAAGATTTTACCGATGGAATTTCGTCTCATTGAGAACCTCTATAAAGAAATTGGGTTTGTTATTTTTTTTGAAACCAACGGGTCATGGAAATTGTTAAATATCATTTTAATTAAATTGGTCATAATTTAGAAAATAATCAAGTCTTATGATTAGTGATGAGAAAGGGTAGTGACGGGTAGTATATATAGGAGAGGATATGGGTGTTTTTAATTATTTATCATTTGTTTATTATTTTGGATCAATAATATCAATAGTTTTGATTAAAATGAATAAAAAAAGTAAAATTTTCATGAATATTATAACCAATGGGTCTTTACAGCATCCATATATCATCCATGACACAATTATTTATGTATTTTTTAAATACAATATATTTCAATATTACATCATTTAAAAAAATTAAACAATTTCAGAAAAATTACAAATGATAGCCCTTAAATTTTTTCAACATGTTTATTTACAAAATTAACTCTATTTTATGCATATAATTATCAAATTATGATAAATATATATATTGTTTTTAGTTAAAATCGACTTTTATTAATTAAATTATGATTTTATTATTATAACTTATTTCATTACACATTAATAAATCAATGAAGGTCCCATAAAGTTATCTTATAACTTTTATAAAATAAAATAATAATTTACAAATATATTTTATGAAGATAAATTTTCCATTATATCATTATATAAATTATATAACATCTCATAAACATTTTTATTTCACAAAAATACCAATAAATTATTTATCATTTTAAAAATAATTAAATAAAAAATCAATGATATAAGTATATCATATTTTCATTTATAAGATACATAAAATTTATTTATAATTTTATAGGTGATGTTACTATTCAAACAACCAGATTATTATTCCTAATGGTGACATTACAATACCAATGGTTTGGTTACTATTCCAACTATTAGATTCCCAATGGTCATAATGGTTTAGTTCTTCTTATAAATGTTTCTTATTAAATTCATGAGAAAAATATATTTTCTACCAAGATTATATATATTAATTTCCATTAAAAATGTATATTATTTATGCTGTGTTTTATTTCTATAACATTTTCATGAGTGTGGTAATTCTAGTGGATCGAGCGAATCGTAATTATAATGTTCATTTTATATTATTTATATTTATTTTCAATCATTTATATTCAGAATTACTATTTTGTATTTGATCGCTAATGTATAATTCATCATTTATAAGAATAATATTTTTTATGTTTCTCAATAAGAATTGAATTTCCATGTGATATAATTATGGGTCATAACATTCTTCCCCTTCTCCATCAAAATGATATTTTACCTAATAAGGTGAAAATAGGTGTGGTTATTTCTCCTTCATCTCTTCCTCTATTACCCATGTCACCTCTTCCTGTTTATGGTTCCTCCATATTACATTAAAAAATTTAGTATCCTTATTATGTTGAATATTATCTCTATGGTCTATGATCTTCACAAGATGCTCATCATATGATTTATCATTTTATTTCTATACAACCATAGAATTTAGTGCTTGTGAGAGATATGGTATTTACATCCTCAATAGTGATATATGGAATACATCATGAACCTAAGACATGGATGGGGGAAGTTTTATTCGATATTCCACAGCTCAAATTCAATCAATAATCTAAAATGGGGTGATGTACATGGGACATAACTATCCTTTCATCCAAAATATCAATATCCTCTTCAATATATATTTTTACTGGCATACATTGTCACCAATCCCAAACTCTATATCCCATAGACTATTGATTATTAATCTCTTCTATCAAATTTTTGATTCCTTGATGTGATATTGAATGGTTTTTACCTTTTCAATGATTTTATATACCATTTTAGGTCCATATAGAAATGATTCATAGACTTCATCCAAGTATGTTGGTTCTCCACATCATTCACTATATATGAATTCTAGTGAGGCCATTTGGATTCTTTATTGGACACTATTATAGTAACAAAACCTGAATAGTTGGTGATGTTAATCCCATACTACTTTATACTTCATAAAACCTGATATAAATATGTATTAAAATGTATGAATATCCTATTCATATTGGCCATCAATTTGAAGATGATATTTCCTATTGAAGTTTATCTTAGTTTTTAGAGATTGTTGAAATTTTTCCAAAATACGAAGGGAGATCTTAAGTAATGATTTGATATAATTAATAATGGTACACCATGAGGACTCACTACATATTTTAAGTACATGTATTCATGTTGGTCATGTGGAAAATCATATTGAGTTGAAATAAATTGAGTTGTATTTGTATGATGATACACAATAACCCATACTACCTTATTTCCTATTGTTGTCTTCAGATGGCTCGTGAAAAATATGATGGAGATTGTTTCCCAATTCTATGCAAGTATGGTTAATGATTGAATCATCCCTTAAGAATTTTTTCATTTAGCCTTCATAATATGACATACTAGGCCATTTTATGAATAATCAACGACATCCTTATTCATTTTGTCCCTCCAATAATGCTCTCAAAGATATCAACAAATCATTATGATCCACTGGTGGATAGAGAAAGTTAATCCATTTGAGTCATTCAAAATATCTTTCACTTTCACAAGATTAAATAGTTAAAATTTTATTAAACCAAATATTATGACTCCTTCCTAATGAAATTTATTCTCTAAATATTTTCAATTTAAAATAACATCAACCATTTTGTGAATTCCCACACCATTTAACTGAGAATACATTTTTTTTGCAATAAAGGATTGTTGGGAAAGAATTTTTTAAATGAAATATGACTTAACTTCATTTACAGATCCAATTTATATCCTTTTTTATAAATAATAGTAGCGGATCCATCATAAATATAATTATCAATAATGTTTCAGGGTCCTTTCTAAATGAAGATTCTACTACATTATTTTCTTTAATATGATGGTAGTAGAAAGAGAATTCATAATCCATAATGAGATATAACCATATTTTCTAGCACATATTGTTATCATTATGTGAGAATATATATTTAAGACTCATGAGATCATTATATATCTCACAATCCCCCCTATAAAGATAATATAGGTAGAGTTTCAATGAAAAGATAACAAATACAAACTCCAGATCATGTGTGGTATTATTTTTATCATGAAAATTCATATTTTTAAGTTTTATTATATAACTATATCATTTTACCTCTAATAAAAACCTAATCCCTTCCCTGAAGAATCGTTTTATTCCATAAATATTTCCCATCATGCTAGTATTATAATTACTGGTGTCATGATTTTCCTCTTGTTGAACATTTTAAATTAATCTTCACATTCACTGGCCTAGATAAGATTTACTTCCTTCTAAATCATATTAGATGGTGGGTTTTATAATCAACATATGTTCTTAACAAATCATCAATAATACCAATATAGAATAATTAAACTATATATATAACTTACCGATGTTATCTAGTTCCACTATTCAATTTCCTTTTCCTTTTAAGGTTCCATAGATATTCCATTGCTTGTGAAAACATTCACTATGAATGATATATCCTATATCCAGAAATCACTTTCACTATACATTACATAATTTTCACCCATATCATAGTCTTTAGCTTAGTATTCAATTTCTCATCAGGTTCTTCCTTGCTCTTTGAGTATATGAGAACAACATATACATAGACTACCGCAAATTTTTCAAGGTAATTATAAAGACTCTATCATTAATTCCATTATTATTTATAGAGAATTAATGAGTCTAAAGGGATTCAGTATGAACTCATAGTTTCTGTACCATATACAACATGAAGTCTTTGAAATATATTCCTTCTTCACCATTATTTTTTAATATCCCAACTAAAGGTCCTCCTTAGAGAAATACATAGTCCCACACAATTGATCGAACAAGTAATCTATTCAAGGAAAGGGATACCTAGTATATTTTGGAAACTTTTTTATCTCATGATAATCAATGAACATGAAATAAATCCTTCTTCTTGAGGAAGAGGACCACTGTACCACATTATAATACACTCTGAAATATGAAATTGTTTTATATATTCTCAGTTAACTGCTTCTTGGGGCCATCCAACACAATTATGGGTATATTATAAGGATTCTTGGATATATGATAGATATTGGTATAAGATCAAAGGAGAATTAATCCACTCGTTCTTGACGAATAAAATGAAATTATTCTAGGAATAAATCAGTGTTTTCCCTCATAGTGGGAATATCTTGTGATATGATCCTCTAATTTTCTCAATTATTTATGCTTAATATGATTTATCATAATGCAATAATATAAATAATTGAGATGAAAATATTGATAGAGATCCATCATCCTTGTTACACTTGTACATAATAAGGGGTTTCATTTAAATGTGAAGTGTGATCCCTATTTCACAAAATTTGATGTTATATTTCTATAAAGATAGAAAATAAAATCCCAATATATAATCAAACTCAACCAAAAGAAGTAAAACAATATTTTATTGGAGGTATAGTCCTTAAAAACTGACTAGGTGGGAATTAAATCCTTTATATTATATTATTTCCCCATTATTATCTCACATATATCTCAATATTCATTTTTTGAGGAAGTGTTTTAATATTTATACCAATGTTCCATGTTATGAATGAATGTATAGAACAAAAATAAAATATTAAATTCACTATTCTAGAATGAATAACCAATATACATATCACCACATCATTATTAGGATCTGGAGTTGTAAACATTATATCATATCCCAATATATTATACCTTGGAGGTTGTTATTGTTGGTGATTTCCTCTGATAACCATTGGCATCTGGTATTGGATCACATAATTCCCATGTTCCTTTTAATTTATACACATTACTATTGGATGAGTGTTGGAATGAACCATACTATCTTATTTCACATTAGTGGGTATCCTCAAATCTCTTTAGAAACAATTATCTTAATTACACTCCAATGTAAATTTTAATCATGTATTTATTTTCTATAAGAAAATTCAAGGATGATTTTTCCCATCCTTTTGACATGTGGGATGATGTTTATTCATTACTACAAGGGATTTATCTATTGATCCTCCCATATTAAACTCTATTTTTATATTTTCATATTTTATCTGATTAGACCACTGGGGATCTATGATTATCATCATACCATTAATGGAATAATAAAAAATATCGTTATAAATTTAAATTTCTCCAATCTATATGTGTTTTCATATACTCACCTTTAATCCAATGAAGAATATTTCCAATTTTCTTTTTGTGTTCATGAAATAGTCAGCGGAATATCATGCAAGTGTTGTGATGTTTTATTCATAAACCTAGATAGACTCTATTTCATTTTCCATCAGTCTCATGAACTTGATATCCATGTAAATATGGATTGTTTGGGGAAAACATTAATTTTAAAATATTTTATTAAATCCTTCAAAATACATGGAATCAATTTCCTCCATATACCCGGTGTTTTTGATTAGTTTCCACCACTGAACAGCTTCCCCATAAAAATGATACACCACTAGAACACAGTTTTCTTCACATTATTTGAGCATTCATGGATAGGAAATATATTCTCAATAGATCTAATAAAATGTTCCACGATAAGATGATCGAATGATCTACTATATATATGTGGAATTTTTTATAAATTATTTGACTTGGATATTATATTTCATTATAGAGGTTTTTTTCTCACATGATTAAAGTATGTATTCACATCATGGGGGCATTGATATAGTACATTCATAATGTTTTAGGCTCCCATTCCTATAATATTTGGTATGTCATTAGGACCATAATCATATTTCTAATCACACTGATTTCTCACATGGGTTCTCATATTTCCGATAAATTAATAAACAAATAACTAAATGACAATTAGTGGGCTAGAATACTATGATAATAATCATATAAAATGAAAATATTGAACATATATGGATAAAAATCTATGTGAAAAGTATATCCTAACTTTTGATTACCAATGTCTCCATATATGATATCCATGGGGAGATGATTATCTATAGGGTTCTTACTAAAATTTTCTATTCATATTAATCATATATAACTATATCATTCTCATGTACCATATATACTGACTCTTTCCTTATACACATATTAATACATGATTTTAAGTGTAATTATACTTCAATAATAAACCAAGGATCATTATGTCTTACATATTTTGAAGATTAGGTAAATAAAATTGAAAACATAGATCTAAAATAAATAAAAAAAATTAATCAACTAATTAATGATAACCTAACACCATTTGAGTTCCTATAAATTCATAGGACAACATGACGGGAATATATAGACAGATGGGATGTTCCAAAAATCCTAGTTAGGTAATAAATATGGTAATAAAGATTTAACAATATGTTAAATGGAATAAAATTATTACAAAAAAAACACAAGACACATGAGAAATAATATGGAAACATATAACATTGTATATGGATTTATATTATCCATGAAATATAGGAATGTAGTAGAAATACATAAGATGACAAAAACATGTGTCAAACCAAACTGCCCTGATTGTATCACATGGTGAAAATATCCTAAAATGGATTAGTTTTACTCCCCAATACCATACATTACATCTCATGAGACTAATAATTACCCAATTTAATCAAGATATATCTTATAACACCCATAATTATATGTTCATGCATATTTGTGCCACATTAATAATCAAACGTAAGGGATAATCATGAGGTTTACCCCTTGAAAAAAATGAGTATTGGAATCATGTCATAATGGTAGTCATAATATAATTTATTTAAATTGTTATTGGACCTTCAAAAAAGAGAATTAATAGAACATTATTAATAGTTCTGTAAATATGAAGTGATATAGGGAAAAGGGTTGTTGTATAACAATATAAATGTGACACATATGTTCAGAATTACAGAAATGAATCAAGAGAATTTAATGAGGATGAATAAATAATTGTTTTAAAAACCAGAAATGAATTAATTAGTATTTCATAATAAAATGGATGATTTTATAAAAAACAACAGCATCATAAAATAGATTATAGAGTGTACTTAAAAATGTGTAAAAAAGGAGAAGTTCTGTTTAATCGAGCTTCCTTATCAGGAAAAATTGAGGAGGGATGCATATAAAATGTGTTTCAACACAAAAAAATACGAATTGATTTTGATTCATAATTTTTTTATACAAATAATTTAGAAAAAAAGTTATAATAAAAATTAAAAATACATTGGGGTAAAGAGTGAGAAACCGTAACCCAATGGAAAAATTGATATTAGGAGAGACCCCTTACCTTATATCTAAAATTGATATGCACATGCAATTAATGTCATGAATAATCTAATTAGATCCCTTCATTAAAAAAATCACCATCATATCCAAATATTGTTCTTCTTATTATTTTTTATTACATTCATTTATGGCCATTTCGATGGGTTACAATTCTTAATTTCATTGTTTGGGGAGAGTTTGTTTTATGGATTTTTGATCGGTCCCATTAAGTATAATTATGGGTGTTCTTGAGAAATTGAAGAAAAATTCCAAAATTGTAATTAGATTGTATTAATATATTTTAAAAATATAAAATTGTCCCATATATCAATTTGTTAATACATTAGAATTATTCATTAGATTAAATGTTAATGAAAATTGATTAGTTTATTTTGGGCAGCTTATATGAAAATCGTAAACTACTATCATTTAATATAATAATGTGTTTAAATATTAGAGTAATAAAACGAAGTAAATTATATCATACATATTATAATATCATTTAATAATAAAATGATATTTATGACCTGCCTTTATGGTGTTAATGGAAAATAAAAACTCATCATCCATGAAGAAAACAAATTATCAAATCAAAAATGATGATTTAATTTTATGAATAAATGGAAAATAAAATAGATTTTATTATGTATATAATATTAACACAATTATATTCACATATATATTTGATAGTTTAGGTATAATAATATTTTTGATAGGATATGTGAGGATAATGTAGAAGAAAAAATAATTTAGAAAAGAAATATGGAAGATTTACATCTTGAATGTCGTCACCTTGAGAACCTCATTAAAGAACTAGTATTTTGTCTTTTGTTTAGTCCAATATGCCTTACTCATGTTGAAGAGTCTTGTTAAAGGAATTGGCCTTGTAATTGTTAAACATGAAGGTATAGGAGTGGTGATGAGAAGGTGAGGTGAAGGGTGGTATTTATAGGGTGATTGGTGTCTTGAATATTTTATTCACAAGTTTATTATTTTGGATGAAGACTATAAATAGTATTGATTACTATAAATAGATATAACAAATAGTTCTAGATATTGTGAACCAATTTTTTCGTACCAATAATGAACCAATAATTTTACACATATTATTACATGGATATAATGATAATTAACCATCACATAAAACCCCAGGATCGAAAGTTTTTATGTCTTTGGAAGATGGGTTACATATTTAGAAATCATAAAAAAAATTAATATAAATTATGAGCTCATAAACTTCATTTACCTTTTACATTTTTACATAATAATATAGGTAATATATGGACAAAGGGATGAGATAAAATCCTAGTATGGGAATAAAAATAGGAAAAAAGAATAGCACCGGGGTTAGAAGGAATAACATGATGAAATAAGAAGGCATGAAGCATGAATAAATATATGGAATAATATCATGTAGATTATGGGATCATGTAATATTTTAATTATAGTAATTCTCTAGAAACATACAACATGACATAACCATGGGTCAAGGCTAACTATCAAGACTAAATCACATGGTGGAAAAGTTCCATAGTGGAATTAGGTTTACTCCATATCCAAACATGATGTCTCATTAGACTAACGAATTAACAAATTAATTGTAGTGATATCTATGAGATCCCATAATATAATATTCCTTAATATATTTTCAACATTAAGAATCAATCATAATGAATAAATTTAATGGTTTCCCATAGAAATAGATCCGTTTCAAAATGATGCCAATGGTCATAAATAATGTGCATATCATAATGTTGACCATAAAAGAATGTATTAAAAAATAAATTGAAATTTATAAGTTATATTATAGATATATAATTATAAATATTGTCTGGATGAAGTGTAAACATGAAAAATAGTGTTTATGAAGTATTAGATATAAGCCACTTTGGTGTCGTTCACAGGAAAACATAAAAAAGAGACTTTAAATATGATTAAAGAATAATTAGATTAATAAAAATAGAAATGAACAATGATATTCATTAATTATAGAATTATTAGTTTTAGAATAATATTTTTTTCTTAAATAATATAATAGATTATTCTTCAAAATGTGTATGAAATCTAGATGTTCTATTTAATCATGATTTCTTATTAGAATGAATTGAAATGAGAAACCTCTAAAACATGAATTTATCCATAAATGAATGAATAATTAATCTTGGTAAATATTACTAGAATATATATAAATAATTTAGGTGGGTCACATATAAATAATATATAATTATACTATGTTAAAGAAAGATATTATGTATCCTAAATGAAAAAAAAGTGATTTTAAGAGAATCACATACCATATGTTAGAAAACATTCCACATATATAATTAATGATCTGAATAATCAATTTTGATATTATAATTAACTAATAAATAAACTATTATATATTTATTTAATTTATTTTAATTTTATTATGTTCCATTATAAAAATTTTGATGTGTCATAAGATTCAATTCCGTCGTTCTAGGAGCGTTAATCACACGATTTTATGATTGGTTCCCATTATATTAATTGATGGAGTTCATATCAAATCAAAGGTCACCCAAAAAGATCAATTATATGATATTTATGCAAAAATAATAATTTTAAATGGTCCCACATATAATTTATTCAGATACATAAATGATTCTTTATATAAAATGGTAATGATTAATGTCAGTTTATTTAGTGAAATTTTTATTACGACAAATTAGTTTAGTTTTATTATTCAATATTATGTATATTTATCAGTTACATAAAATATGAATGTTTTAATATATATATTATTATGTATTTTAACAATAAATGATGTTTTTATAACTATACTTGAGGGCGGTAATAGAAAACTAAAATATATTGTTCATGAAGGTTGGGAATTGACACATCATGTATGATGGATTAATTTTTACAATAACAAGGGATGATAGGATATGTAAAAGATTATATCCCAATCATATCATTATTTTTCAGTATATATATGATAATAGATTCATTATGGTACATTTTATAGGGGATTTTATGTAACAATATGAAAATAAAATAAACTAAAAGAGAAATTGTGTGGGTTTTGCCTCTTCAGTGTAATCTCCGTGAGAACCTCCTTATGGAATTTTGAAATCGAATTTTTGTGGGAGAATTTGAAATAACTCAAGCAACCAATATTTGAACCTAAACATCACCAATACCACATCTAATAAGTCATTGGATGGATACCATCAAATAGTAGTTATAAGACAAAATACGAGGCATTAGCCTAAAGTACCTCTACACGGGCAAACATATCAAACCCTGCAAAATAAAAAAATGTAATAAAACATTAATAGTGAATGCTTATATCTAACATCCCAAAATAGAGTTTAATAATAATGTACTAAAAGTAGAAAAATATTCTAAATAAAAGAATAACCAAAAACAATAAAGAGTTAAACCTACTCCATGTTTGAGTACTAAGTCGAATTTAAGATCCCTGTAAAACACCACTATCTAAAGAAACAATAATTATGCTCCATCCACTCTGATTCCTCCCAAGAAACTATAAAATGGCTATAATTTTCAAAATACATGGCATGTGTGGGAAAATTCCATGTATGGGTGAGTATTGAAATACTCATTTGGACATCATGAGAACACTATATATGAAGAACCAAGTATAAACATCTCAATAAATTATATATTAATAAATTTATAATAGAAACAACCATATATACTAAAGGATGAATCCATACCCCCAGGTGGTCGTAACCGAATACTAGACATAGGATTCTACTCATGGAAGCACTTGTTTCAAGAGAATATTCTACAATATCTAAGACATCGTCAGAGACACCCAGTTATGAGGTCTAGATTATTATTCCGCACCCAAAAAATCTCCCATTTCTATGAAGACCATGATACCCAGAGAGGGATTGATTCCATGAACAAATCGGGGGAAACATGAACCCAATATGGATCAATTATTATATAGTTGAACATATGTCAATGATACAACCATCCCTTCTAATACAAACTAGTAGATGGTGGATCAATGTCTAACTTTGGGCAGTCATAACGATTCCAAAAACTCCATCTGGGGAACACTGTTGATATAGGATCACACTCTAATCACATAGAGGGACATGACAACAATTTCTAAGACTCAACCTCTATATTAAATCACAATCTAGTGATTTGGATGTAATGTCTCACTATAACATCAAGGGGAAGGTCCAAGGTTGTACACTTAGCATATAATTGTCCAAAAGAATGAATGAATAGATATGATCTCTCATGATGGGGTCACATGTCATGTACCCAGGGGTATATAGTGTGGCCATCTATCCTTATTCCTAACATTATGGATTATCCTCACATTTCATATATGTCTCTATATATATTATATTAATAAGAATTATATGGTGTGTAGAGACAGACAATATTATTATTGTGTATCCTTGTCATTTACTTATAAAATATTTGTGTTCATGTTCCATCATGTGTATTCCATGTCATGTACATGTCCAAATACACGATGTGCCACTTGGACATGTACATTTCCCATCTTTCAGGAAAGCCAAGCCATTTCCGTGTCTATATATATTGAAATCCACCTAGACATGTTGTTTTTCCCATTTATGTGGACTCTCTAAAGTATAGACTAAGCCTCAAGGAAGGGGTCTCAATCCATTTGAACATTATAATTATATTAAAACCCAAGCCACCATAGAATGGGCACCACTGGTTTGTAATCCCGAGCAACACACCGTGATTCTTAGGAATTTCCAGATCCAAATTATCTTCTCTATTAATCCTCATTCACTTCTTCCTCCTTGATTTTCATTAGAAATCATTATGTTGATCTCAAATCTTTGTTTACTAAGCCTTTTGTCCATTTTATCACTAGATTCCATGATTGAAACACACCAGGAAACCACCTATGTTGTTCAAAATCTATTGCACCACCAGGGAAAATATATACCATTTTCTTATCTTGTTATCCCTCGATCCATCCATCATCATCAATAATCATCAAATTTCAACCACCATTGCTTTCCATACCCATGTATTTGATACATTTCTCCAAATAAAGTTCACAAAACTACCAGAAACTATATATTTAACAAACTATTGGCCAAATGGAATACCAACAACGATAAGACAATGAAATTAGGAATAAATCCAAAAAAATATAATATTTGAGTAATGAAATTGGGAATTGTCTATTTTTACTTGATTCATTGGAGTAAAAAAGATATGAATGAAGTGGAATAGATAAAAAATGAACAAAAACCAGTAATCCTACAAATTAAATTTAATAATGATGAATGTATCAATTTTTTTCATCGAATTGACCCACATTCATGAGAAATTATGTAATAGGTATAAATAACATAGAAAAAAATCCTACCTAATGTTTGGATCAATTTTTGAGTAAAAATAGATGTTCTCTCTATCATTGATGAGATCCATGAACTTAATTGGAGAAACAATTCATGATTTGTCTTTATTTCCCATTATTGATCTCCAAAGGATGAATGAATCCACCAGCTTTAGGTGGCCATTATTAAGGAAATCATATAACCATTCATTTTAAGGAGAAATAGACGATGTGTCAAAAAATAAATATAAATTATTTGGTTAATATTTTTTATTAATTTCATGCATGTGGAATATTTTTCACAAATGGCCTCCTTCAAAAAGGATTTATGCCCCTTAGGTAAAACACAAATTCTATACTAAATTGACCCCTCGTATTTCTAATATGGTCTCCAATTAAAGAGTAATTATTATTTTCTATGAAAATTTCATGCACTTAATATTTAATATCTTTAATATATTTCAATCATTTATCCCTAGCACACCGAGCCTCAATATTTCATTTTGTATTTTCACCTAGTCTTCAAAACATTATATATATGATCAAAAACTAATATACGGAAATTTTGAGACATGAAATTCCTACCACCTTAGGGATATTCATCAAGAAAATTGGAAAACTACTCAAAGAGAGGAGGGAATTCGATTTTCATCAGAATATACCTCTCTAAAGTGCTCTATTAGTGATTCTCATGTTGCCACTAGTCCCACACAGGTGGATCAAATGAAAATGAAGTACCCTCTTAGTTTGATCATAAATATATATAGGGGCTCTATAAATGTTGGTCCATCAAAAATTCCTAGCTCAAACAATTTGATAATGTGTGATGGGTCATCCACAGACCACATCAGTTGTATCATGTTAACGACAGAGTCTACCTGGTCCGATAATTGTAGAAGATATAATTAATACTCCACCACAAAAAATTGATTTAGTAACATCAAAGAGCCAGTGAATCTTAGAGATAACATGCCTTCACAAAAAATATCCCCAAACCGCATCAAGGTGAAACTATTTGTAACTCATGGTATCCCACTTAAAACTATAGAGGTATTTGTTTTCGGTCCATATAAGATATCAGATGTCCCATTTGATTCCTCAACCCCTCCTAGATGATATGTTTTTTATCTATAGTACCTCGAACCAACACTAGGAACATGACTGATGACATTCCTGGATTAGTCCAAAAAAGTGGGGACCTATAGGGTCATTTTTACAATTCCTCAAGTTGTGTCATACCAATGGGGGAATTTTAGATTTTTTGTTCATAAACTAGACCAAAAGTATTTTATGTTCACAACTAAAACCAAAATCCGTCATGGAAACTTTATCATACCATCCAATAAAAAAATTCCACTATGTATACCAATCATTCTGGGGTGAAATGGTGTTCTCAAGAACACCTGAGTCCCAAATGATTTTTATAATCCTCTCCATAACTGATATGTGAAGTGATCCTCACAATCATTTACATTATTTGGGTGAACAACACAGATTCATAATATATATAGAGACCCATGCTTACCGTACGTGGATATGGAATCATATTAGATGAATATTAATTATATTACAAAAGAACATTCCCATGGACTGTAATAGTTTATTGAATTTTGAAAAGGCGAAAAAGTCATCAAACATGGTGAGAGATGTTTAGTGTTTTCCAAAAATATCTCACACTTTAGTACATCCTTTAAAAACCATTAGCCATTTAATTTGAAAGAAATAATTAGAAATGGGTGATAAAAATTCTCAATATGGGTAAACAATGGATATAACCATGAGAATATGGGAATGAGAAGGTGAATATAACATTATAATACCATTCCCAACATATCAATGATAATTAACATGGATCATGGAATAAATATTGGTATTTCATAAGTCATCAATCCCAAGGGAATCTTGAGCATATTCTGTGAAAGCATATTATAGGTATAAGACATGGTATTTTTGGAATACTCATAAGTTTTTAAATTCCTATTTTAAGGAGACATAAAAATTCCTTCATTATATGTTATGATTGGATAATTACACTTATTCCTACTTCATTATTTGGATTCCATCCTTTGTACATTCTTAATTCGGGCATGGAATATCGTTATGTGTACCATCTTGTTTCAGTCTTGGGATTCCCTCCCCTATACCCTTTTGTTAAGGGATTGGGATTCCCTCTAGTGTACCATCATGTTTCAGACATGGGACCCCCTCTCGTGTACCCTCTAGTTTCATGATTATGATTCACTATTGATTTGGGATTAGGATTCCCTTATATAAACCCTCTTGTATAGGGATTATGATTCCTTCCTATTTCAGGCATGGGATACCTTCTTATATACCATCTTGTATTGGGATTGTGATGAATTTTATTATTCTAGGGATTCCCTCTTGTGTACCTTCTATCATCGAGAATGGGATTACCTCTTATGTGCGCTCTAGTTTAGGGTATATGATTACCTCCTGTGTACCCCCTTATATCAGGTATAGGATAAAATCCTATTTTGGGATTTTGATTCCATTTTATTTTAAGATTTTGATGCCCTAAAATGTAATGTCTTATATGATGCTTGGGATGACCTCCCATGTAACCTTTTTGTTTCCTTATTGAGGTTCCCTCTAGCATACACTCTTATATTTGGTATTAGATTCCTTCTTATATTAGGCATCAGATTCCCACCCGTGTACCCAATCATATTGAGAACAGGATGAATTCATTATTTTATCATGGATGTCAAAATGTATACCCTTTTATCTCAAAAAATATCATTACTCAACACATTGGAGGGAGAAATAGATCTCACCTGTCACATAATAAAATCCTAAATGCATGTTACAAAAGTTAGAAATAATTCATTATATCATGGAACGTGAAAAGAGATGGATTTTTCAAATTAAATCATAATACATATATTGAAATGGGTATCCTTAACATTTCATAACATCGTTACCTATACAATATGATACATTTCATAATCAATTTAATAAATCTCAACCAATGTAAAGAACTAGGAAACAGAATAATATAACCTCTAGATGTGAAATGAGTGTCGTAAATATCATCTATTCTAAATATAAACCATTTAAGAAATAATATTAATTGTATTATTACATATTTTCAACCAAAAATCATAAATTATATTAATGGATTCCATCTTAGTTGGGTAAGGATTTCGAATGATCACTTGGGTCATTTCCTAATGAATATAACTGTTATTTTAAATTCACTTTTTAAAAGATAGAACATATTAAAAATACATTCACTACAATATTTTCAAAAAATTTAATGTAATTTTTGGATAAATTTAAAACATTTCATGAGTGAAATATCTTTTCAATATTAATAATTCTCTTCAAAACATAATTCATTTTGAAATCCTTTTTCATTGAAAATAGTATTGAAAACTTATAATGGAAGCTTAAAAACATTTAAAATAATTTTTATATGTAATCATATAAAATGGTATTGAAAACCTTACTATAAATTTTTATACATGAAATATTATTTCAAAACTGTTTTTTAGAAAACATGGTTCTGAATGAAGAAAAATTTCTAACCAAAGAGATTAATAATGTCATATTTTCATAAAAACACATTCTTAATTATCTTAAGTACCAAATAGTGGAAAATGGTACCAACACATTAAGATATAATTAATTAATATATTATATGAAAATAATTAGTGTTATTGAGTTATGGTTCATAATATTTCATCCATGGAAGAATAATCCTAATAAATCCCAATAAATGATGAGATTATACAAGTAAACCGTTACCACAATGGAAATATTGAGTCATATTGTTCATAAGATAATATAAATACATGATTCATAAAATATCATAAAACAATGATATTAATAATATAAGTAGTCTAAAAGAATTATATACACCCCATATAAAAAAATAGGTGCATAACATTCCATATATATCCAATAAGGGAACTTGAGATAAATATTACTTTTCCAATTTTGTAAATTTTTTAGCATAAAACCAACGAATGAATGATCATAAAATGTATATGTAAATACAAAATTAAAATTTTTCTATTAATCATATAATACATTCATGGGAGTATATATCTGACCAAAAAAGATATTAGAGTTGAATAATGAATATATCTCGCATATATAAAATTTGAGATGAGAAAACCCTTATATAAAGTATTGACAATCATGGTAAACATTCGAAAAAATTTATAACTAATAAAATATTATTCTAAATTTAATACAGAAAAATATTCCTACATAAAATAACATGTTGGATAAAATTATGTCTTTATATTACCAATTTATTTTCAACTCATTGTTAATGCTACTTTTTGGGTAATAACCTCTTAATTATCGTACACGTTTTGACATGTCATTCTTGACACACTAACATAGATGATTATTTACTTATTTCAATAATTTAATCCATTATTTATATATCCTATATATTCAATATATGAATATATATAATAATATATAAATGATATATATTTATAATGGAACACAAAATTCATGGAGACGGTAGGCCGTACATATGCCTGAACGCACATTCCATTTTCATATCACATTGAAAGAAAAGTAAATGAAATATATGAGTGAGTGTGTAACATAATTATAGTAAAATTATTATGTATTATATATCAAATAATTTCACGAAACCCATAATTAATAAAATGAATGTAATGGGTCAATAATTCAGATCACGTTGAGGAGGCTGTAGACAACACGTCTAGAGCTGAAGATATCATATTAACATAAAATTAAAAGCACTAAATAATATGTTATATTATAATTAAAAAAGTATAAGTAAATTATATATATCATATATATCATATAAAAACATTGTTTACATCATAATTACCAACCATTAGTGGGGAAAATGAAAAACTAAGAACATCGTTTTATGTGACTGTAGTTCCCCATACTCAAGAATGATAATTTCCATACCCATTATATATATGTGTGTTAAAGTGTAGTTAAATAATTTTTAATAAAATCATATCATTATATTTTTTATATGGGTTTTATTTTATAAAAATTTAATTTGTTTATTTTAGGTGGTGTATAATGAAAATAAAACAAAAGAGTTTGAGGAATAATATTTCATCTTTTCTGAGAAACACTTTTTTATTTTCAAAAAATATATTACATTGAAGGATTTATGTGAAAATGAATACTTATATGGTTATAATAGGGGTTTTTAATATAATGTTTTAGATAATGGTCGATATAATGCTCTTCATCAGTGTAATAAAGTGAGAGGGGTTATTGACTTTTTACAGTATTGGAGGAGTGGCATTCGGGTAATTTTTAAAAAAGGGAATTCCAACCACATTACTCAAAATTCATATTTCTCAAATAATGGTCCAAATATGATCAAAAGTATTATATTTTTAAAATATTAACATCCAATGAAGTTTTAAATAGTTTATAGGTCATTTTGGGGATTATGTTTAAGGTTTAGTCATTAGTTAATCTAATTTTTATCTTAATGAATATAATTAATTTTAATCACATTCAGTAATATTTTATATAATAAACTATGTTTAACATATAATAATTTATAATTTATTTTGATAAAAAATATAAATGGCATTTTCTTGAATTCTTAACACAAAAGTGGTAGAAATTAATTTAAAATTAATCCCACAGACAGACAATATAGTGGGGTTTTAAAGAAAAAGTGGTCAATAGTTCGAAATTTTTTCCAAATAACATAAATGTTAAAATTATTCCAATGACATAAATTGCTTTAAATAATTTATTAACAATATAATACAAAATTAAATCTTAATTTATCTATATAGATAAATTATATGAAGGATTAGTTTTTGAATTACAGTTCAGTGTTTTTCACGAGTAATCAAAAATGTAAGTTCTTATAAAAAAAAAATTCACAAAATCTATATTTTGATATTTCACATTAAAATATAACTTATATTTTTTAAAATATAAGTTATAAATTTTAAAAAATATGATTTAAAATGGGTTTTCCATTAAAGGGTGATTAATTTACATTTTAAAAAATAGATCATTTTATTAATAAAATTAGATTTATTCTTATCTTATATATATAATCTAATGGATGATTATAAAAAATATTTATTTAATATAAAATATATAAATATAATTGAAAAAATTAATAAAATTTGGTTTGTTTAATTTATTGATATATAATTTTTTATATACATAGAAAAAAGTTTTCATTCAAATGTAATTTCATTATTTTCATATTGTTCCTTCATTCAGTTCTTCTCATTGATAACAAAAGGAATAATTTTATATATATGTGTAAGAAATATTTTCAAAATTTAGTTAATATTATTTTTTACATTCATCTTAATGGATAGGTGGTTTCTATAATAATATTTTATCAATAATAATATTAATAGTATATTTTAGTTTGGTAAAATGAATTCTTTTATATATTTAAATCTATCAAAGGGACATAGTATTATGTGTATTCAATCCAAATGAATTGTTTCATGTACCAAAAGGTAATAAATGTTTTTTTATTGTTTGTGATTAACATTGTTTTTTTATAATCAAATACATACTTAGTTTTTTTTATAAACAAATCTATGTTCAATGTTGTGTCAAATAAAAAAATTTAAAAAGATTAAATTAATTTGAAATAATTTATTTTGAAAAAAACATTCTGTGTTACCTTTTAACCCCTTCAAATGAATTTCTACCTCGAAATTAATATGTGTTTTCAATGGTTTAATAATTGAGTGTTCCATTAATAGAAACCCATATCGTAATAATGGATTGTAAATCATCCGTAAAAATAAAAAAAATAAAACATAACTGTTACCTAAAATAACATGTTTCTAGTTTTTAAAATAAATTAACATAATGTGGAAGTGAAAATATAAACATGATACAAAATCATAAATAATCATAGAGACTGATAAAAATCAGTGATCAGAAGATAATATGTGAACTAGTAAGGTTAAGAATAAAAAAACTATAAAATCAAGAAGCATGAAAGAGGACATTGATATCATTGAAAATGAAAATATTAAGAAGATACTTTATTATAATACCATTTTATAAAATTTTAAGACATATCATGAGAATATATAATGACATTATTTTCGAACAATATCACACATTTTTTTCCTCGATAAATTTCCTCATCATCTCTTATTTTTTTAAGAAGTTGAATTGTCCATTTCTAATGTGTTAGAAGAACATGGTACCCAAAAATAGAATGATAGGTCATTACATAAATAATAATATGAAAAAATATAATATAAGATGGCCAATATGATTTAATCCTCATATGGAAAGATAATATATTAATCTTGAAAACCTCATCTAATGATTAGCACAAACCATTCCATAATTTGTTAACTTTATAACCACTCTGAGAGATAAAATTCCAACACTTTCGAAAAATATCACTAAATAAATATAATCAATGATCCCCAATATATGACATGGTTTCTCTTTTTTGTGATATTCCAAACATGTGAATACCTTAATCATGTATACTCTTGAACATGGTAATAACTTAAATAGTCAAAAAAACCATATTGAATGCATTCTTTATTTCTTCTTACAAAATTTAATGGATATATTCCATAAATAATAAATATTTTGAGTAACATCCATGTTATAATAAAAAACATATTTAAAAAATCCTTTCTCAATTTTGAGGTCAAATATTCTATTTAATTTACTTTATCCAGATCATTATCACTTTATCCATAAAAATTATTTTTTTTATCCTAAGGAACATTTTAAGGATTTCATTCGCGTATTATAAACATGGTATTAAAAAAAATTTCTAGGTAGTCAGAATTATTTAAAAATTTATTCAAAATATTTAGATAAAAACAGCTACAAATAATACTTATATAAATCTTGATTCATATAATAAAATCTATAAGTTCTATGACATTTTAACATTAATTATCAAACATTATTATAAAACTATTAGTTAGGCTTAATAACATTATTCCATAATACTCATTTCATAGAATATTAAATATGAATCATGTATTAAGGTTCCTAAACCTCAATATAATCATAATTCTTGTGGTTAATGATAATAATTATATCATTACATTCTATACATTTCACATGTCATTTTTCTGTCTTCATCTTTAGTAAAAAAACCAATACCCAAATTTTCTTCTTAATATTCTTCAAGATATTTCCTCCTGGAACATTGATCTTCATAATGAACATACATTCCACATCTAAAACATTTAATTTTTAAATGTTCCTTCTAGCTCTTTCTAGTTAATAATACTACAAATAAAAGTTTCAGTAACACATGTAACAGTAGGAAAACATATAATCATAAAATTTACTTATAGGATGCCAAAATCATGACATCTTACTTTTTAATATTTTACACCTAAGTTGAATCCTAGGTCATTCAAATTCAAAATCTATTTAAATCCATGATGTTGGATCATAAAGAGTTTATTATTTCCCAATGAATATCTTATGGGAGTGTCAAACTTGGTGAACAATACGGATTTTTTCACGCACTATTTCTTGATCGGGTCAAGATCAATACACATTTTGAGGGTCATTACCCCTATATACATAAATTCTAAATAAACATCCACATTTAATATCAATAAATATATATATTCCTAGGAAACAATTCACTCGATCCTTTACAAATATAGAAAATATTTTCATAAAAATTATCTCATCCTTATACATATCCGTAGATACATCGATATACATATACTTTAAAATATCCATATGGATATCATTAATGTTTTCTCATCACATATTCCAAATGTTAAATAAAACATTCATTTTATAACATTTATAGAGATATAGTGTTAACATTCATTGTTATCACACCATTTCAGAAAAATATTCATCACATTACAATAGTACATGTTGGGGAAAAGTAATAGATTACATTATTTGGAAAAAATAAACAAAATATTATGACCTGGTGAAATATATTCAATGTTTCCCAAAAATAACTTCCCATTTTGTATTTATACAAAATACCTTTCTTCAAAGCCTTTTAAAAGGAAATATAAGAAAGGGGAGACTTCTGATGCTCAATAGTGTTATATAAAAAAGAATAATAAGTTTTAAAGGGTATGATGAAGTGATTCAATCATTATATGATCATACCCTACATATCAAATATCATAAAATTGAATCATGGAAGAAATATTGGAAGTACATAAGATGTCAATCATAAATAAATTTTTAGAATAATCCCCAAAAGTAAAGAAAATGTATATTACAAGAAATTTGTGGCATAAGAATAATCATAGAATAATTTATTTCATGTCTAACTATGTGGTTCATCATAACATGTTATTCAATGGATAATACTATGTGTAATGGATTTGGGTTTGGGATAACATCTGTTGTAGCTTATTTTTCTAAGCATGGGATTCCCTCCCATGTACTCTTTTCTTGGGATTGGGTTTCCCTCAACATTAATATCTTGTTTTGGTCTTGATATTCCCTCTGATGTACCCTATTATATTTTTTTCATATGATTCCCTCCATTTAACCCTCTTATTTTAGGATTATAATTCACTCTTGTTTCAGTATTAGGATTCCATCTATTTTATCCTTTTATAATATGATTATGATTCCCACTAATTTTTTGTTTGAGATTCCCTCCCATTTTTGATCACGTTTTGGTCTTAGAATTACCTCCTATATTTGGGATCTAGATTCACTCACATCTACCTTTTGGTTTTGAGCTCGATATGCCCTCCTATGTACCCTCTTCTTTCAGGTATGGGATTCACTTTTATTTACCCTCTTATATCGTGATTATGTAGCCCTATTGTGTTGCTATTGGTATTATATATTGTTTCAGGAATGGTATTCCCTCCGGTGTACTATCTTGTTTTGTACATTGGATTCCCTCCCATGTACCCTCCGGTTTTAGGCTTTGAATACAATCTTATGTACCCTATTTTATCTAGATTTGGATTCCCACATGATCCCATTTATTCATATTTTATGTGGATTTTTATTCCATCTAATTTAAATCTAGTTATTAACTAATGTTTACCCATTGATATCATATAACATTTAGCATTACCAAATGCATCTAAATGATTTATAGGTCACACCCGTTAGATAATGAAAGCATATATGCTTGTTCTAGAAGACGAAAAAAATTCATCATAACATGACCAATGAAAATATATGGGTTTTCTAAATATAAAATAATATCCCATGAAATTAATTTGGTATCATTATCATTTCATCACATCACCACCTATATAACATATAAAGGTTCTTAATCATTTTATTAAAGTGAATCCAAAGATAATAAGTGGTTTCCAATAGAATATAACTCATTGAAGGGAAAAGAGTTTCAAAAATATTGTTCCATCAAAACACATATCATTCACTAAATAATATTAATGGTATTCTTGGATAATTTCCCAAATAAAGCCTACACTATATTAAATGATTCCATCTTAGAGGGCGATGAATTTTGAAAGTTCACTTGGAGCCTTTAATAAGTAACATAACATTTCACTGAAATTAAAATTTAAAATCCCAGAAAATATTTAAAATAATTTTCTAAAATTAAACTTTGAAAACATTAAATTTATGTTTTATAATAATTTAATACATTTCTTTACCTAAATATATCTTCCTTTTTTAAAATTATAATTAAAACATAAATAATTTTGAAAACATTTTTCTTTGAAAATAGCATTGAAAACATATAATAGAAGCATAAAAACATATTTATGGCATTTATCCATGGAAAAATAAAAACATATTAAAAAAATAAACACTTTTTAAACCTAAATTTTTGTAAAAATATTTTCTAGAAAACATTGTTTTGATGAAAGAAAAATTTCTGACCGAAGAAAGTGATAATGTTATATTTTTTAAAACACAATCTTAATTATATTAAGTACTAAAGTTTGATGAAATATTACCCATACATAAATATATAATTCGTAAATAGTATATAACAAAATTTTTGTGTTTTATAAAGTTATGTATCATAATATTTCATCCAAGGATGAATAATCGTAAACAATCCTAATAAATGATGAGATTCTAGAAATAAACCATTACCACTTGGGAACATTTATTAATATTCTAAATTAGATAATAACATTACATGAGCATAAAATATCATTAAAGAATGATATTTGTGATATAACAAGTCAATGTAATGTATGTATACCCCATGAAAAAAAGGGTGGCATAATATAGAATGTATCTCAAAGAAGGAAACTTTAGAATAAAATTACATTAATGATTAGATAACATATGAATCATAAACCCCATGAATTAAAGATCATAAAATGTATAAGTAAATACCTTTAAATATAACAATAGGGATCCTATAATACATTCAGTTATAGTGTATACAACACTAATAATAAAATAATGGTGAATAAGGCATGTCTCCCACCGATATAAAAAGTTAGATGAGAAAACCAAAACCTTATGTATTGACTTTAATTAAACATATTCAAAACTACCTTATAATAAATATATGATTATTGAAAAACATCCATAGAACCATATTACAATATATTATACCATATATGATTAACATATGACTCTATACTAACCATTTAATAACAATTACTAGTTAATGAAACGTCTCGAGTAATAAAAAAATTGTTTATCGTTTGTTTTTTGACTTGTTATTCATGGTCTGCTTATATATATCAAGATTTCATTATTACAAAACTATAAAACATGAATTATATCACCTATATAATCATTATATATTTATTAATAGTAATATATAAAAGATAAATATATTAAATGGAATAAACCGTTCAAGGAGATCGTAGGTCATATGTAAGCATGAATGTTGCTTATGATTTCTTATCATATTACCATAAAAGTAAATAACATACATCTATTAATATGTATATATAAAATCATTATATTATATTTATAATTTCATATATATATATATATATATATATTATTTTCACTAAACTCATCCTTTATAAATTCCATATGCATTGTGAATGAATCAGTTCTCTTTGGGGAGGCGGTAGTCCACACATCCACGAACGAAGATATCATATTTACAAAGAATGGAAACTATGAAGCTATGTGTTATATTAAAATTGCAGTTTCATAAATACATCATAAATATCATAAATATCATACATAAATATATTTTACATAATAATTCCCAACCATTATAGGTGGTAACAGAAAAACTAATAACAACATTTTGTGAGGTGGTAGTTCCTCATACAGAATAATTGTATGCTTGTTACAAAAAAGATGGATGTTTGTGTCAGTGTAGGTAGAACCATTTTAATAAAACATATAATTATATATATGATAATTATTTTTTAATATATTCATATAATAAGAATATTTTACGGGATATATAGTTAAAATAAAACAAATGATCTTACAAGAGGATATCACCTCTTTTTTGGGTTTTTCATTTTTTTTATTCTAAATGGAATCCATGGATGGATTTAATAAAAAAGATAGGATTCTAAGATGAATTTAGGGGGTTTTGGAATATATTTGGGATGTTTTTTGCTAAAACAAAAGCCCTGAGTGGTGTGAATAAGTGGAAGGGATGAGTTCCCTTTTATAGTGGAGGAGGAATGTCATTCCTTTAAATTAAATAATAATGGAATTACACCCATGTTTATCCACATAAAATAAATTAAATAATAGTATTAATATAGTAAAATGAAGTATATGGTCGAAATATGAACATCCAATTACTTTTTAAAATGCTTCTTGGTCATTTTGGGCCTTATGATTAACGTTTATACATTTGTTATGTTAATTTTTCTCCTTATCATTGTAATTAATTTTAATCCCTTTAACAAATATTTATGTATAAAAACTAAGTTAAAAACAGATTATAAATCATAAAAATTTTATAATTCCAAATATTCCATCAATTTTTCAAAATTATAAACATATATGTGGAATTAATTAATTTAAATTTAATCCCATGTATGGGTCAACCATGTTGGGATTTAAAGAAAACTTGTTCATAAATATGAAATTATTTTTATCAATTTTCAGTACGAAACTGATTTCCATAATCAAGATTTTATTAACATATTTACAATTTAGGAAAAACATTGTGAAATAGCAATTTTAATATATATATAAATTAGAAAAATGTATTATTTAATTACAATTTAGTGTTTTCACTACTCATCAAAAATGAATCATCATAGATAAATTCCAAAAACATACCCAAAGTATATTATGATATTAATCCCTCAAAATTTATATTCTTTTTTTTAAAATATTAATTATAATTTTGTAAAAAATCAGATTTTATATTAGTTATCACTAAAACGGGGATAAAATTTCAAATTTAAAATAAAGAATTTTATATAAAATTTTATGTATTCATATATTATACCTATCAAGTCTATAGGATGAGTATAACAAATATTGATAGGATATGTAATAGATAAATTATATATAAATCATTAATAAAAATCTGTTTGTTTAATTTACTATGATTGAATAGTAGTTGTATATAGTAAAATAGTTTTATTATAACATAAATTTCATTATATGAAAATATTTCTTTCTTTCACTTCTACTCATTGATAACCAAATAGATTAATTAAATATATAAGTTATATTTTCACAATTAAACTAATATTTTTCATAAATTCCATTCTAATGTCTTGGTGGTAGTTATAAAAATTTGTAAATATTATTAATAATCGTGTATTGTAGTATGGTAAAAGTTAAAACTATGTCTAAAAAAAGCTACTAAAGGGACTCTATATTGACTATAATACTAGGCAAATATTTGGTTGTGTGTACCGAAGCTAATATAAGTGTATTGTGTAGAGAAATATTAATATGGTGTTTCTTATAATGCAAGAAACACATAGTTTTCCATATAAGAGAATATATATTCTTTGTTTTGTGAAATGAAAAAAAAATATCAAAATGTTTAAATTAATTCAAGAAAAAATAATTATTAAAATCATAGGGTGTTATACTATATCCTACAGGTATATGATTCACAATACCTCAAATAAACTCATGTCTTGAAAAAACTGTATGATTTTGAGTTGGTCTATGGTCACCCAAATGTAATTTTGTCCTCTTTAAATACAAGGTAATCATGTCACATTTTACATAGATATCACTTCCCACTTATACTCTAGTACCTCATGGTGATGGGATAATCCTATTTGAACTTATTGATGTACCATTACCTTTACACAAGTCAGGCATCTGGTGGAAAACACTACAACACTCATCTTCATACCTAGCCACCAAAACAGATGTTAATTGTATGGGTACATCTTTTCTACAAATTGGATGTTTTGCCAAAGGGGATATATGAAACTCCTACAAAACCACATCCCAAAACATCAAACATATCACTGATACCTTTTGAAAATGTTTTCATTCTACCCACTTTATAAATATCAATCAAGAGAATGTTCAATAGATATCTAAGTACATAAGGTGTCACATATGGTGTATTGGCATTGATCATCATTGACATGTTGAAAATTATGTCGGGTAGCAAAAATATGTATATTATATGAAGAACTATCCTTTTCCAGGTTGAAACTGCAGTGAGTATAACTGATATGATGCCTTAGTCAACAACTGTTATTAATATTTCCTAAAATATTTTTCCCCCGGGTTACATTTCATAGTTATATAGATAATATTGAATTAATGTTCTAGAAGGAACTCAATCCCTAAGATTTGTCTCAATTTGTAATATTTAGGTGAGATGATGTATATGAGACTCTTATGATCATAATAAGTAATAAAATTCCCTCACATCAGATAGTGTAACCAAATAATTAATTATAAGACTACCACAACTATATCAAGAGAATCAGTCACATAGTTATTCTCATATAATCTCAACTGGAATGAACAATAAGTTATTACAACATGCCGATATATTTTAATAAAACCTATTTTTGGTCCATGATGAATCGCCTAAGAATACACAATTATCAACCTCATCTGGAAGTCACAAGATCAGAGTGTTCTTCAACTTATGACTTAAATCTAGAAATCACTAACATCACCATTCCATCCACAAAAATGGATTCCAATTCTCAGTAAATTTTTTCAAGGGGTCTACAACTTTTCATAAATATGTTACAAACCACTGATAGTAACCTTCCAACCCAGGGAAACTCTATACCTTGGTAACAATCATGGGTGGCTTTAAATAAAGAACATCCTAAACCATTATTGGATCCACTGTAACTCTGACATCTGAGATTATGTTTCCCAAAAAATGGACCTCTCAAATCAATAAATGAAAATTTGAGATCCTCCTTTAGAACTTGGGATCTCAGAGTCTATCCAAGAGCGTCCTCAAGTGTCTCTCATCCTCCTACTCGGACTGCAAATACGCTATGATATCATTTGGGAAAACTACCAACAACTATTCTAATAATGTATTAATGATCCCATTCTTGAGTTCCATGAACACTGTTGGGTCATTTGTTATTTCTGACAGCATCACGAAGTACTCATTGTGACTTTACCAACATCACAATATTGTCTTCAGTATATCATCATCTTGTACTAATAGCTGGTGATAACATAATTTCACGTCAATCATTGGGATCCCCTACTCCCCTCTAAGATAATCAAAGTGGTCATCAATACTATATTGTGAATACTTATTCATCATGATCACCTTATTCATGCACTAATAATCCACACATGACCACAAACTCCCATTTTTATTCTCGAGGAATAACACTAGGGTTGTCTAGGAGGAAACACATGGTCTTTCAAATCCCTTCTCCTACACATCATCAGACTACAACTTCATCTCTCAATTATCTAATGGAGATATCTGATATGATGGGGTATATATTGGTGTAATCTTGGGCGGTTTTCCTGGAACATCCTTAGGAATGATTTCCTTGCACTCTTCCACCTCTTCATGTAATTTATTGACGATAACATCCACTACTATTGGAGTCATAATACAAAATAGTTGAGTAATCAGCGATATTAACCTATTAATGGACACAACATGCTCCACCAAGGTTTCTATTTCACTCATAAAAGAAAATATCAATTTTTTTATTATGATAAACCACACCTTATTTCTAAAACAGTCAACCAGGCATGACCAATGAATATCAATTCCATACCTAATATGACATTTTAATGATTCATTGCATCTAAAAATAGATATCATATGAATCCATTTCCTCCAATCATTACAATTACATGTCAGAATCCATACAAAATCTATGAATCACTACCTATTAGAGTATCCAACCACAAGGGTCGAGCCACCGACTTAATCAGAATCTATATGTCTCAAACCAAATAAGTCCAAGGAAGGAATAAAATACACCTATGTTTATCAATACTATATCTAAAGTATAAAATACATAGGTCATTCCTTGTATTAGCCCTGGATTATTATGGTCAAAGGCCTTCATATCGTGTAGCTGGCCCCATCTCTATCCCCTAGCCACCTGAGCATTGTGTCAACCACCTAAATGTGGTGGTGGAAATATATAATATCTTTGACACCCTCACATATCCCTTTCGGCCCCTCTTCTACATATGCCACCCTGTGGACCACACTACACTTTCCTATGTATCTTTCATGGAGATCTCTCAACCTTATCCTGATCAAATGTATGATGGGTTAGAAAATACTATATCAGATGACCCTGACCATCATAGGAGAAACACTGCATGTCCCTTGGCTAATTAGAAAATCATTGATAGCCCCACACATCTATTTCTATGTCATGTGATTTCTTCCTAAAGCATATGACACACATGGATCTTGGTTACTACCTCATGCCTTCTATTTCCAAGGTATTAGATATTGGGTTCCTAATACTATCTTTCATTGTCGTTGCCTCATCTTCGTGAATTACCTCTTCTATAATGGTCATGTGAGGAACCTCAGCAAATGCAGGAATGCATAGGAATTCAATTAATGCCCAGATTTACCACTATAATCCCTCATAAATGGTCATATCTACGAAGAACTAGTATCACACCACGTAAAGTGAGTGATGTTGGAGGCCAATAATCCTCAATAAGTACTCAAACAATATCACAATACCCTACTACATATGAAAAATCAATTTTATGTGTACTGATCATAACATGACTAGATAGTACCCTTACCCAAAGATAAGGGAAATGTTGTTCCACAAGAGAAATATTTTGTCATGATAATTGTTCAACAGGATCCAACATCACCAACCATATCACTAAAGAATAATATCGATGTGGACTTCTATCTGACTAGTAGTCATCCTTATAAGGAGTAAAATGTGAGTGAGTGACTTTGGCCAATCATCCTCGACCTATGGGGTTTTTAACCCCAAATCCATGGAATTAACTACCACTAAAACTCATGAAACACACTAAACCTACATAAATAATTTTTTTGGTACTTCTAATGGTAGATTCTACATAAAAGGTATTGGAATAGATATTAATCCACTCGTAGGTGTTATCTCTGGTATAGTCCCTTGTAACGATGCCTCTTCACTAGGATAATCGTCCTCATTATCACCTAGGGTAGTTCAGAGTATATGTTTGTATGGATATATACTGAAATAAATTATGATGTAACATGTTTAACATATTATATGTGTGGATTAGACTCATGAAGGACAAAGAAAACCACACCATTCTCATATGATATATTTTCCAAAATAATTCCAAGCATCTAATGTTTATATGAACCATAAAAAAAGGTTGGTGATCTATGTCATGGTGAATAGAAACAATGACCTCCACATAAACATTCGAATCCCTCATTTGATAGGAAAAATAAAAACACAAAAAACTATTAACCCAAAACAAACTCATTGAATCCAGTCCTTTGGTAGAACGAACCCCTCTGATACCACACTTCCATGAACTATCCCACTGAGGTATGGAATATGACTAATGATATCAAACCATTAAAAGGCTCGTGTCTCATGACCGTCACTGAGTAAGAATATCCAACCAATGTGAGACATTAACATAAAGTACATGTACACAAAAACACATATACCAGCCCAAAAATGATGAAATGAAAACTAATTGAAACCAAATAATGCATAAATATAATATCCCACAACAATGTTTAATAGGAACATTCTGAAAGTTTAAAAGTATTCCAAATACAAGACCAACCAAAAACTCAAAAGAGACCAACATGATCCAAGGGTGAGGTCCAATTCAAATAAAATATACATGTAAAAACCCTCATTATGAAAATCCTCATATACCATCCACCTTATCTTTATCCTCCCAATAAGAACCCATTTCAAGAGCCTTCATATTTTTATGACGTGAGATGTTTATAAAAATCCCAATTAAAGGATTAATATAACAGAACTCAGTAGGCCACCCTAAGAACAATTAAAACAATGGAGAAAGTATATTGCTCCAAATAAAAGATATAACATTCAATATATATTAGAAATTCCAAGATATACATAAGAATGTAATCCCACCACCATGAAGTTATAAAAAATTTCCATCCACAAGATTCACCTCAATGAAATGGTCAGTCCTAGATAATAAACTCCCCAAGATAAGTCACCATCAAAGACACTTGATGAAGAGGTTTAAATCATTGGACCACACACAATAAATATAACTCATCTAAGAATACATCCATAACCATATAAGAAAATCATACCTAGAACAACATGTGGAATCCATGAACCCAATCTGTATCGACTCTCTATGTATGGTATCATATGTCAACAATACCACAAACCATACTGATACGACCTACTAGATGATAGATAAAATCCTTAATTAGGGAGGTTATATTTATTATTGGAACACCATATATGTAGTAAGGATTATATAGGATAACAATATAGTCACACAGAGTGTCACAACTCTTTTTGAAACTCATCCTCTATATGGGATCAAAATCTATTAATGTGGATGTGAAGTTGGACAGTACCCTAGAGGGAATGGACTAAGGGAAAAAACTCGACCTTTACTTCTACAATGTATGTAAGAAAATATCATAAATCACTCATAAAGGGATTACACAACATATACCAGGGGGTGCATGTTATTTCCAACAATCTAATGACTACCACCGTTCATGATCCTCACACAACATGTATGTATCCATATAAACAATTTATAGAAGATGAATAGAGTGTGTAGGGACACATGGTATATGTAATATTTTTTATAGACTTTTTATGTATGATTTATGTATTTGTGCCGTCTTTTATATGCCATGTGATGTAAATTCCCAAGTACACAGCTTGCCATATGGAAATGTATTTTTTCACATACCTGTGTATTCAAAGCCGTGTCTTTTTCCAAATACATGGTGTTCCAGTTGGTTGTGTATATTTCTCATGTCCTTTGACTCTCTAAAGTACAACCATATACTCAAAGAATGGTTCACACAATGTGTAAATATATTCACAGAACATGTGATCCATATCATTATCTTGAAATCAAATCCACTTTAGAATGGGCCCTATACTGTGTGTAATCCTCAGTGACATGCAATTTTTCTAGGGATTTATATATACAAAATTTCTCAACTATTTTTTTTTGGATTCAACATAATCTATGAGTTTTGATATGAATGACTTATTAGATCACATATATACATCAATTGAGCCTTGATACCAAATGTTTACTAGAATTCAGGATCGAAAAACACCATGAAACCACTTCCATTGTTCAAAATGTCTTGTGCCACCTTGGAAGAAGAAGAACCCATTATCTGGTCTTATTCTACCTTGGTAAATCCATAATAATTATCAAGCTGCAAATCACAACATACATAGTGTTCCATACCAACATTTTTTATTAGATGCACTAAGGAGTCATTGTAAAATGATAAACAAACCAGTATTTATCAAACTCTTCACCTAAAAAATCACCAATGATGTCCCCATGATGAAAATTAGTTGAGATTAATAAAACATAAAAATTTGAGGAATAAAACATAGTATTTGTTTGTTTGGCTTCAATTTATTGACATAGAAATCGAATGAATAGTGAGGAATGGGTAAACAATGAAGAAAAACAATCATTCCCGCATATAAAAGCATTCTATGATGTACATATCAATTATATTCATTGAATTGATCTACATTCATCCAAGATTAATAAATGGGAAACAACTCACACATAAAAATAATATTATATGGAGTTTGGAGAGATTTTATTATGAATAATGGGTTTGTTTCCATCATTGGTGAGATCCAAAAACAGAGTTCGTGTAATAATCTATGATATTTCGCTGTCTGTTTGGAAAGATATCCTACAATTGTCTGATCCTCCTAGGTTTGACTGGAAAATACTAATGAAATTCAATATATTTACATTTAAAGACATAATAGTTTGTTCATCAAACACAATAAAATAAATTATTTCATTAAATTAATTTTCTCATTTCATTTCCACATCAAAATTTTGACAAATGGCCCATGTCGAAAAAGGTTGTGTTGTTCCTATTATAAAACCTGCATTCTGAACTCAACGGTGTAGACAGATTTCTGATATGGGCCATAATTCAAGATTTTTTCCACTTTTTCATGAAAACTATGAATGTGTTCTATTTAATTTATTTAAAACATTTATTTCTGGAACATCGGGCCACATAATCGCATTCTATCTCAGCTCAAAGTCTGAAAAATAATCTATATATTACCGAAAAATAACACATGAAAATATGAATCATTGTACTCACAAGTCCATAGCATTGGGAAGATGATCGAGGAGTAGAATTTGAAAAAATATAAGAAACACTCAAAACATAGAAGTTTTTAAGAGATGAGGTGGTGAGCTATGGAGTTTATAAATGGATTATAGAGGTGTTTCTAGTAATTTAATTCATTTATTTGTTATTTGTTTTCTCAATACTATCAATATGATTGATTCTTGTGAATAAGTATAGTATCTAATAAATGTGGGTTCAAACTAATGGGTTCTAACATCATCCATACATCATCCATGACTCAATAATTATTTCCTTTTTTGAAAAACACAAATTATTATATTTCATTATTCACTAAAAAATCAACTATTTTAGAAAATTCCCAAAAATTAACCCGAAACATTTTTTGATGTGTAGATTTCAAAAAAGGATTCAATTTTGCAAAAATTATTTTCTAAAAATGAGAAATTTAATTTTGAATTAAAATCATTATTTATTTGTAAAATATCAATTTTAAAATTATAACTGATTTTATGACACTTTGAAAAAATAATTGAGGTCCACTAAAATTATTTTAAAATAATGAGATTAAAATTTTAATTTAAAATTTTTGTTTTAATTTTTTTTAAAATCATTATTTTATATATATAATTTAAAATTTCCTATTACATTAAAAAAATAAAAATACATAACTAATTTTTTAAAACAAAATATTATATATAAATTCCATTATTGAAATATTTTATATTTTCATTTATAAGATGAAATTTTTTATTTATTCTAACATAGGAAGTTTATTATATTATTCCTCGGTTTACTATTCTTAATGGTCATATTACTATTCAAATGACTATGTTTCTATTCCATTAGTATAGTTTCCTTCTTTTCTATAAACACCACTTATTTAATTATGCATTTATTAGAATAATGATTTCATTTGGAACACTATATGATGTTTTTGTTTTATAATATATAATATAATTATATGAAAGGAATGTTCATTGATAATATTTTAGATCATTACATTCTTCCCCTTATTAAATTTTACCCAAGAAATTTTACTTCCTAATATATGTTGAAAATATGTGAGGGTACTTCTCCTTTGTTGAGTCTTCCATTTCCCATGTGGCCTCTTCATACTAATTGTTTTTCTATACTTCTTGGACCAGGTGAGTTGTCTTGTTATTTTGAAAGTTATCTATACATTCCAATATCTCCACTGATTACTCATTGTAAGAGATATATTTTTACAACCATTCAACTATTGGTTTTAATATAGGAGATGGATTTATTATTTACATCCATAAAAAGGATTAGTAAAATATATCATGAACTTGGGAAATGGTATATTAATGGGCATGTTCATATGTCGCATCTTTGATAGTGTCAAGAATATTAGAGGGGCCGATGTAACTTGGAATTAGCCTTCCTTTCATTAAAAATCTCATGATCCTATTCCATAGAGATATAGAGTGGAATTATATTTCAATGATCATAAAAAATTAGAATCATTAATGATTTCTTACATACATCTTCTATTGACTTTGGAAATCCTAGATATGTTATTGAATAGTTTTCACCTTTTCTACCATTTCATTGACCATTTCATTCCCCTTAATCTTCTATTCACCAAATTCATCACAACATGTTGGTTTTTTGTATCTTTTCTTATAAAGGGAATCATATGGCACCATTTGGATGCATGAGTAGAAACTATAGTTATATGAGAACCCAACTAGGGGAAGATGTTCATCCTATCCCCCATTGAATTCCATATACCATGATCTAAACATTTCATCTGGTTTATAAATTTTCCACTTAGATTGGCCATCAATTTTTGGATTATTATCCATACTAAAGTTCATCACATTGTTTAACTCATGTTGGTGTATTTTCCAGAACATGGACGTAAAAATTGTATCTCAATCAGATAAACAAAATTGATGTACAATATATAGGCCCACCAATTCTTTGATGAATATCCGTAAAAGTTGATCGAGTGTAAAGTAATAACGAATTTTGTTAATGTGAGATATATTTTTAATATGATCCATAATAAATGATATAACATTCTTTCATATGGATATGTTTATTATGTATAGAGAAAATTCAATGGTGATGTTTTCCCATTTCTATATTAATATGGGAAATAATTACCTAATACCCTTAGATTTTTTCATTAATCCTTCACATGTAGACATACTAGGAACATTGATTTATATTCATTGATCTCCATATTCATATTGTCCCTACAATAGTTCTTCGGGTATCTCAATGCATCTTTCTGATCCCTATGTGAATATAGAAGTATAATCTATGTTTCATTAAAAAGTTCTTACTTTATATTTGAATTTGATAGTACACATAATTGTGACACAAATATGAAAACAGCTTATTCATATATTTTTGAAATTTTAGTATTTCTTGTTTTTGATATCTATTAACTTTTATGAATTTTCACATCATTTCATTAAGAATACATTATTTTCTCCCTAAGAGATGGTTCAAAATACAATTGAGAACAAATTAATAATTTTCTTTTCGTAATGATTCCTATTTCAATCATTTTTAATTATATGAAGATTGGATCCTTCTAAATTATCATAAATAATAATGTTACCGGATAATTTGCTCTTAGAGAACTAGCCTGTTTATTTTCTATACCAGGATAGTTTTGTATTGAAATGTCATAATCTATGATGAGCTCTAACTATATTAATATTTTGATATTATGCTATAAATATGTGAATATATATATATATATATCATTATTATGATCATTATATATCCCACACTACTCCCATCATAATAATTCTCCAATATTTATAAATCAAAGATCGTATCTTCTAACTCTATCTCTTTCATTGGAATGTTTTTTTCCAGGTTATTCAGATCCTTTGTGGTTTTTCTACCACTTTCTAATTTTTCATGATTACACAACCATAATCCGTCATTAATTAATATTTTTATACCCCAATGAGTTCCCCACTTTTTTGAATTGTGAGTATTAGAGTAGTGATAATCTAATTTTTTAATTCACTGAAAAAAAATTCACACTTACTTGTTAAGAAAAAATTTACTCCCTTACGAATCAACTTGGTTGACGGGTTTCAAAATCATGAGATATTCTACACATTTTATCTGAAATTCCAAACTAGTCCTAGGAAACTATTGATCATTATTATAGACATTGTTCTAGTCCACCCTTTGATTACCAATGTCTTATAATAGTCCATAGATATTCGTTTTTTTGGTGATAATATGCCCCATGATTGACACTTCATCCACCCGAAACACAAATTTTTTACTTATTGAATAATGTTTCAAAATTTTCTAAGCCATTATAAGGGGATTCAAATTCACCTCATTATCCTCCTTGTTTTACAGTTCACCCGAATTCCATAGATAAAGACTTCCATGATGTTTTTGTGGAAATATTTAAAGACATTATTCATTTATTCCATGAATTTTATTGGAGAATTAGTGATTTTGAAGGGAATCATAATGTGAACATATTGTTTTAAGTTATTATTGGGAATATGATTCATCTTTAACATTAATTTTGGATATCCCATCCAGATTTTCACCTTAGGGAAATAGATTAAATTCATGAACAACCACATCCTTATACATTGCAAAAAACGTGTGGTCTATATTTCATTCATAAAAATAAACTAAACAATATACAATGAATTATACATTAGAGGACCATGTCCTATATAGGATCCATGAAATTATAGAATTACAATACAATTTAAAATAATTAATTTAAAAAATAATATAAAATATCCATCTCATTTTTGTGAACTAACTCCAAACATGAAGTCATCCACATTGGAATTTCTACGATACCTATGAAAATATTTATAAATCCTCAGATGAGCATTTAAATGATCATTAATGAGAAATAATTTTATAAATATTTTCTTTATTAACTTTTACACCTTTTTAATATAGATATATATAATACCATTGAAAATATTTCAAAATTAACGGCTAATTTTAAATTATCATTCAAATTAAATAATTAATATTTACATTCATATTGAAATTATATTTAAAAAAATTCATTGAATAAACTATTATATTTCCCCTAAGTAATAATTTGAAAAAATAATATTATTATTATGGATTATATTTCTAATCAACAAACCATATAAAACCCTTATGGTTGCATATCAATATCCCTAGTGGGAGACTGACCCTATGAGGTGGTGGTTTCACTAACCATTCCTCCTCATATATGTTGATATATAGGGGATATATTTTAATTTAAGAAAAAAATTCTAAGATCCTTATTTCACATATATAATCTCTCCAAAACATTTAAATCCTTCATAATTTTATATAATTATTTTCAGATATTGAAATAAATTTGTACTCATTATTCTATTCCAAAAACCAATTTTTCTATTTAACATTTTAAAACATTTATAAATATATCTATATAATAATTTTGATGTTATTCCTTAAAAAATAAGTTGAAATCAAGAGTTTAATTTAAATTTATGGAATTTTGATGAGATGTAGTATGCATGGCCATGTTGAAATCAATTTTTAATATTAGTTATTTCAATTTATATAAAAATATATTTTTTAAAAATATTTTTACATAATTATACCTTGAAACAAACATATTTAATTTCCAAATATTATATTAATAATAAAATTGATGCATAAATAGATTCTTTTCCAAATTATACATAAAATAATTACATCACATTTAAAATTAGAAAACATAATAACTTTTCATTAAATATTATTTTGAAATTATTAGAAATATAGAAAATTAATTAATTATTTTTCAGAATAATCTTAGTAAATAGAAGATATATGATCTATTGCCCGATATATTTAAAATATAACATCATAAACATATATTTAAAATTTTTATAGGGAAATATTAATAAAATTCATGAAGATACTAGTGATGAATAATTTAATCATTCAATTTCAATTAAAAAATTTATATTTTAATGATGTTTAATTTTTCCAAATACATTATGAAATAAAATTTCTATATAAATATACACCCCCTTAATAATAATTTAAATTAGAAGGAAAAATTGTAATCTTATTTTATTTTCAATCTTCAGAAACACTCTATTTATTCATTTATTTTCTCATTTTCCCCGAACAGAAATAATTAGTTTATAGTGGAATAAGGACATTTTATAACCATTTTTCACTATTTTTAGAAAATATAATTTTTAGAGGAACCCAAATTAGATAATAATATGGGGAATATCAAGACTGTTTTCAAATTTTATGGTTTAGGTTTAAGGATTTTTGGAAGTTCTCGCATTCTACATTTTGCTGCTGTTAATATATTGAAATTAAATATGTAAATGACAAAGAGATTCAACGAGATTCTTGATTTTTATTCCCTTTTAGGGTATTCATTGAAATAGACTAAAAATATATATTATTTATTTCACCATGATTTAAATTGGATTAATGATTCATTATTAATATCTCATAAATCAAAATAATGCTCGCATAAATTCTTATAAATTGATACAAGCATTAAATATAAAACGATTTCAAATAGATATGTTGTTGATAGATATAAAGAATATTTATTTCAAAATTTATTAAGGAAGATAAATCGACAACATAAAAACCAATATTTTTTTAAAAAATGAATCTACATTAAACATTCCATATCATATTTTGGAAAATGGCTCTAATGGATGATAGTATGGTGAAATGAAAAATAAATTTTAAAAAAATATGAATATTCCATTAAAAACTATTGTGTCTTCTTGAAGAATTGAATATCTAGATGAATAAACATACATGTAATTCTTTATAACAACAATATGATGATAAAGAATCTGATCGCACTATGCTTTTGCCCACTTTTAAGATTGAAACATCTTTTCACCCCAAATCTAGTTTTTTTACTAGTTCTTCAATCAAGCCTATCACCTTTGCTCATACATTGTTTGAAAAAAGAAATATCTCACTTCCACATTTGGCCTCACCTCCTCTAGAAGATGATCCTTATTAAGGCCAAAACCACCATCTATATAGTCTTCTAAAGCCCAATACCCATTTTCATGATCATGATCCCTAAATGGACAATTTTATTTCCAAATTGGGTTGATACCCTCTCATCCCATTATCATAATTTTCTTATATAATTTTTCTATAAAATCATATTCATTTAATATTTTTTTAATATATTTTTCATCATTTTAAAAAATTCCTATTTACTTTTTAACTATAACAATCATAATTTCATTTATATTTAATAATTAAAATTTTTATAATAAATAATTTTATATAGATATATGTGTTTGTGTGTGTGAAATTTTTTTAACACACACACATATATATTTATTTAAAACAATCATCATATAATTTTATTAATAATATTAATAATTTTAATTTTTTAAATACATAATACGATAATCATAATTTATTATTTAAATATAATTATAATAACTGAATTAAATGTAAATATAAATTAAAATTTCATAATATTAACATTATCTTAAAACTACATTAATATTAATGTTTCAATTTTTGAAATTAATAATAAACACAATTATAATAGTACTTCTATTTTTTAAACCACTTAATTATATTTTCATAATTTCATAATTGTTATAATTTACCTTTGAATATATTCTTCATCACACATCATTTATTTATTATAAACATCATTTTTATTTCGACAATATATTATTAATGAAATTATTATTTAAAAATATTGTTAACATTTTTTTATGACAATAAAATATAATTTAGGATCTTATAATTTTAAATATATTTTTAAATTGTTTAATTAATTTTCATAATTTTTATTATTCTTTACCATTTAATCATTTCAAAAAATATTTCAATTTACAAATAATTGGATTATTTTAATTTAATTTACAACTAATAATTATTTTTATTAAAGAATGTTATTTCATAAAATAATTATTCTCAATCTAGTTTTACTATTTATCCTATTTAATAAAATATATATATAACCATACATTGCTTGGAAATACTAGGATGTTACAAATATATTTCCACATGTTACTGGTTGACAAGACCTCCCTCTAAGGTATGGGTAAATTTATATTTATCATGGTTTGTTGAGATCAGGGTAATCAATGTAGAGGAACATAGATCCATCCTTCTTCATGATAAAGAGGTCGAGAAAACCCCATGGTGAAGCACTCTGATACATAAAAGCCTTACCGATATTCAATTGTAACTATTTTCTCAATTCCTCTAACACAATTTTGGTCATTCTATAAGGTGTCTTTGATATAGGCAATGATCCCGAAATAAATTCAATTAAGAATTCAACCTCTCAATTAGAAGGAACACGAGATATTTCTCCATGGAACAAAATAGTACAATCCTTCAAAATGGTAATTTCATTGAGCGTGATTATATAATGTGTCTCAAACCCTTTAAATGGATATTATTTCTCATATGGATGTAATATGAACACATGTGAAGATAACTTATAAGGTTACTCATCGTCATCAATAATCTTATTTAGAATTGGAGGATGCATCAGGTATGAAGAGTGATCTCAGTTTTCCCGACAATGGTTGTTTACTTTGTATAATGATAGACATTCCATGCCCTAAATAGTATCCAAATCGAATAATGGATGTATGATGAGATTTTATAGGAGGTTCATTTGACAAGAATTAACCGGGATAGAGTTATATACATTGGATGCATTAATTACCTGTAGAGACCCGAATCTTGACGTACATTGACATTACATTACATTTTCGGAATACTTAGTACATAACAAAAACACACACACAAAGATCGTAATAGTTTAGTGTCTTTGGAAACTCAGAATATAATCTTCTAATCCTGGTGAATGATCTTCAACATCTCCCATAAAGATCTTCCTTTTTTTAATACCTAAAACCTTTCTTTATATCCTGGAGAAAAGAGAACATAAAAGGGTGAGCTCAAATTCTCTGTAAGGGTAAACAAAAGAAATATCAATCACATCATTTTCTTAAGAACGTAACATTTTGGAAAACTTAACCTGCAAAAGAGAGCCTAATTTCATAACATGGGATAAATCATAGTAGTGAAATGAAATAACAATAATCATAACTTAAAACATTATACATTGTTGCATACACACATAATCATAGAGAATCATTTCTTGTTAGTCAATACTCATTGCCAAGACTATCTTAGTGGACAAAGTCCCTTTCCGAACCAAGTCACCCTCGTTTCAGTCCTGTTTCACTGAACCGGTATAACCTACCATTCCAGCCATGTTTATCCCATGAGATATAAAATATTTACCCAATGCATTGGAGGTAGATATAGGTCCCACCAATCTCATAATGATACCATTCTTATGTGTGCCACAAAATCATAAATCATACATCATTGCATAACCCATGTAATAAAAATGGGTTTCTTAAACAACATGACATCATAAAGCCATTATAAGATAAAGGAATTCATAAAAATAATTCCATCACAACATAGTCCAATCAATGTAATAATTGGGATATAAACAGAACCCTTTATTATCTTAGATGGAAAATAATTTTGATAAAACACTTGAACTCCATTCTTGAGGAAAATATCCTTTCTACTTAAAAAACACTTTTACTTTCTTAACATGTAATACAATTTTAAACTAAAAGATGTTGATTAAAAATAAACTTCAAAACTTGTAAAGGAAGCTTCTTGGAAATAATGTTTTAAAAATCCATTCATGCCGTATAAGTTAAAAAAACAGTCTTCGTACTTTTTTCGGAAAAGTCAAAAAGTACCTCGTACGAAAAACGACAAAAGATTCCTTTCATATCTTTTACTAAAAACTCACCGAAGGGTAAAATTGGATTTAAACGATTGTAGGTGGATGGAAATAATATTACATATTGAAGAAACATGGATTTGGATGATAAAACACACCCCAGTAAATACCAAAGTATAGACAATCTCGGATAAAAATGAGATTGTGATATTTCCCTTACCTTATGTTCGATATACTTTGTACGTATCCGAAACTATTGTATAATGATTTAAATAATGTCATTAACTTATTACAGAATCATATTCATTGTTATGATATCATATATGGTTCACTTATGACTTTGTATTACCCATTCTTTTGTAAATTCCATGTTAAAGAAGCGTTTTGGGTAAAATCGTTTCATTTATCGTAGGTGTTTGGACTTGTTGTTCTTGACATTATTATTACTTATATCATGATTTACTTACTTCCTGAATACAAAAAATGATTTATATATCATATATATTCAGTAAATATATATATATATATAATATAGATAAATGAAATGAAACACACCGTTCATGGAGACGGTAGTCCGTACGTACGCATGAACGCTGTTTTCCTTTCATTATTATCTTGAATGGAAGTATGTAGATGACATACATATATACATAAATCCAGTAGCTTTATAATGTAATATATTTCATTATTATTTCTTATATATAATTTATAATCATTCTTAAATGGTTAACATGGAGAATGAATCTCATCGCGTCGTGGAGATGGTAGTCCGTACGTACGCACGAGCGATGATATCGTTCTCATGTTCGTGAACTTGTGTTGAAGTGTATGTATACTATTTAAGAATCAATTTCACTTTATAATAAACATATATTGTTATTATTTACACCATTGTACCCATCCAAGTAAGGTGGTGGTGGAAAATAGATTTCACCACGGCGTGGAGACGATATTCCGTACGTACGCACGCGCGGTGATTTTGTTTTCCGTAGGATGGATAGATGGTGAAATAGGATTGTTTCATACTTATAATAACATATCAGAATATGACTTATACTTATGTTATTACTTCATAATGAAACAACCTAAGAAGAAGAAGTGGAAGAAGAAATAAAGGTGAATGAATCGGTAACGGAAATTACCTCTTCTTTGAAGCGCCTCTTTGAGACCTCCTCTTAGGGCACTAAATTTGGTCTTTGAGGAAGACCAAAACCTCTAGGATGTTTCTATGGAAGTTGAGAAGAGAATTTGGTAGGGGTTGGACGAGCTTTAAGGCTCATAGTTGTGTGAGGAAGAGAGGGAGGAGGTTCCCTTTTATAAGGGAGGAGAGGGGCACCTTTGGAATAACAAAAAATATTATTTTATTATAAAGTCATGTTCGGATTTAAATAGATCCAAATTGATTTATTTATAGTCTAAGGTGGGTATGGGTCTAAATCCTCTCATAAAATAGGATTTAGACAAGTTTAGGTTATTATTTTACCCTTATCAATTAGATTTAACTCTAAGTTAAATAATTTAACTTTTACCGTGTCATTTTGTTTTCTTGCACTATATGGTTAATAAACATACTATATCAAGACAAAAGAACCCCAAGTTGTTTATTATTAATATATATAATCTTATCTAAGTAATTTGGCCGAAGATTAGATTTTTAGGAATAAAATAACAATTAATAATATAATATTTGTTTTAAAAACTATTTTATGTCAATTTGACACTATTTGGTATATGATTTCTATGAAATTCATATTAGAATGATATGTTCGAAAAAAGTTACTTAAATCAACAATAACATGTCATATTAACCTATAAAATTAGTTTAAGTCATAAAAAGTCTCAAATTACATTTATTTGGGCATTTATAACATCAATTATGTCAATATTTCATTAATAAGACAATTACGACATCATCTATGTGTCATAATAAATGATACTTATTTAATCCCTAAAAATTTTAAATAAATTCCTATGATGTAGATAATTGTATTATATTTCTGGAGACTATTAATTTTCAAAGTTTCATGAAGTTTATCACTAGATTAAAATTATTATACTTATAAGATTTAAGAAAGTGACATGTTGTCACATTCTTTGGTTTTAATAATAATTAAATTATTTTCATTGACAAAATGTAATTATAAGAATCTAATCCGACCCTTAGGTGATATGGGTTGACTTTTAGTCATCCAATTGGATTTTGAAATTTTTAGGGTAATTTTAAAATATTATATTTACCCTTAATTACCCAATTTACCTTTAACTATGGTAAATAAAATTTACCGTAGTTACTATTCATAATTCCCAAAAATAAAAAGAAGCCTATTAACATAATTTGGACCCACTGATTCCAAATATGGAATCCATTTTTTAAAATTCAATACACAGAAGTTGCCGAAATTAAATTAAAATTAATCCCGTTGTCGAATAAAAACGGGTTTTTGTTTAAAACATTGCAAAAGATTGAATTGATTTAACCTACGAATTCAAGGTAAAATCAATGATAATGACATAAATTATATTAAATGGTAAAAATATATTCTATTTATATTTTAAAACCATTCAATATTATAATTTAACCACATAAGATATTATGATTAAAAAAGTTGTTTTTAATAAAAATATAGCGTGTTTTTATTATTCATTAAAATGTGAAAGTTACCAGAATAATATGAAAAATTTATCCAAAGTAAATTTTTATTTCAGGATTCCAAAGAAGAATTTTATTTTGTCAAATTGAACTTCTAAACATGTCAAAAACTAGATTTAAAGTGGGTGTGCCATCAAAAGGCGGCAAAACTGTATTTTTTGAAAAATACATATTTTACCCGAAAAATTTATTTTGTTCTTATACCATGTTTGAGAAATGTGTAAGATGAATAATAATGTTATAAAATTAAAAATTTAGTTAATACTATTCATAACGGCTAGTTCATGACAATATTATAATAATATAACATTGTTTATTAAAACCCAGTATTGCATACAACACACGCTATCGAGGAAGGTCGCGATTGCGTGTAATGCAAGCCAAGTCAGGGTTGCGTGTTGTGAAAGAATCCTTCGTTGTTTCGTATAACAGAATCCAACCATATTTTATTTATACATTGAATATCTATATATATATATATACTCAATGTTGCGTAGAATATCTATTATCAAAATTGTGTGTAACACGATCCAAGAATAGTGTTGCGTATACTGCAAGCTAATACGGTGTTGCGTATAACGCAAAGTAATCTTGGTGTAGAATAAAAAACAAGACATTAATGAAATTAAAATAATATTTTTCATAAAATCTAGGGGGGTTACATTCTACCCCCCTTAAAATGAATTTCTCCCTCGAAATTCGTCGGGGTTATAAATGGTTTACTATTTGAAAGTTTCTTTAATAGAAACCCACATCGTAAAAATGAATAGCAAAACCAATCTTTAAAAACAAAAGTATGAAACGTAACGATTACCCAAATAAACTAATCACTGGGTTTCCACATAGATGAAAATATGGATATGGAAGAGAAATCTAACCATCATGTTCTGATGTAGAGTGGTAGAGAACATGGCTATGAAAAAGCCAACAATCACAAAGCTATTGATTTTTGATGATCTAAGGTACCATCTGATTAATCGGATATAAGGAAACTAGGACAACATTTTTGTTTTTCAAGATCATTTCCATAAAGTTGATGAATTAAAATAAATACTTCCATGATTTTGGTACAATCTCACTTTTGTTCGTGAATTGAACAATTTCCACTTCATCCCTTAAAGAAATGAAGTTGAATTTGTTATTCGTGATGTGTTAGCAGATCATGTGATAGAATGATGGGTAATTCCATCTCTTTCAAACAAAAGGTTAGCAAATGTTATAAGTCCATCTTATGGTTATATTAATCGTATATGGTTTCAAAAAAAATAACTTATACTTCATATATCATACTGCTTAATAAAATAAAACTAGTTTCTACTAAATAGGGACTTCCTGTAGGCCAGTGGTAGGCGGTAAAGGTCAGTCGCACTTCGGTTGTGGTTTCGATTCCCATGGCCTTGTCCGACGCGATGGGATGTCGCCCGTCCTGCAGGTTGTCCTTTTTCTAAAACTACATTACTATGACATCACATAAATGATATAAAAAGTTCTATCCTTAAACATTACTATCTTATGTCCAACATAATCAATTCCAATCATTAGGCTTATCCATAATACTGCAGTCCACTCTCATAATATAGTGAAAATGATTACTAGAGATTTAATACCATCGTTGATCCCCATATGTCATAAGATATGTTTTTTTGGACACATTCCAAACATTCAAAGGCCTTAATCATGTATTCTCTTGAATTTCCATTGAACCTTAGTGAAAACATGAATGCAGTTAAAAGATAACACTTTCCATAAACCAAAAACCTCAAAATTATTTATACTCAAACCATTATATCACTTAGTCCTTATATCAATCATGAGCTCATGAATACTGTTAACCATTTAGTTTTCTCATTTTCCCTTCATTATGCGCATATCATCTACATTCCAAAAATATCTGAATAAACTTTCATGGATACTGATAACATTAATCATACACTTTCAAAACACAAGGAAATACAATAGTGTAACAATCCTTAGATGTCTCTTTATTCCATAGTACCATGATATTACTTATACAACATTACACATGATAAACATGTAATCATTCCACTACATTCTTAAACCATTGACCGAGCTTCAACAATTATTTCATCTCACATATCATTTGTAGTCTCTTCATCATCATCCACATAAATACTACCCATACGACCATACTGATTCTCTTCATGAGACTTTACCTTAGGGAATTGGTTTTCATAATGCCCATACATTCCACATTTAAAACATTAACCATTTTTGATGTCATAGAAATACCATTATCCTCATCCCTGGTGTTAACTGAACCTTTTCCTTTACACTTACTGGCTTTCTGTCCTTCTCTTCCACACCCAAAGCATCTTCCAATTTCTTTAAAACATTCTCCTTGATGCCTCTTCCCACATGATTTACATAGGGGAAATTGAACTTTCTTTCCTCTATGATCATCATTAAACTCCATCTTTCTCTTATTATCTGAGTCAGGAAACTTACCAAATTTTACTTTATTGATCATATTATGAGATTGTTGATTCGGAATAATAATGATGTTTGGAATTCCAAATCCCATTTCATTTGGTTGCTCATAAAGAATATCATTCCATTGTCCATAATATCCTCCATTATTGTGAATCATCTTCTTTCCAGCCATTTTCTAAAACCCAAAAAGAATAGTGTGAGAGGCAAAATCCTGCTAGGGAAAACAACATTATAAAGGGGGAGTATCCTCAATATCTAACTTCTTAGGTTAAATTCTATGATCGTTACCATAGTTCTAGGACTGTATCTTATATGTATAGTTATCCTTAGGGACATCCCTAGACACACCTTAGAAATATCTCTAGGGATCTCACTAACGCTTTCGCATCCTAGTTTCCAAAGGTTGACTAAACCTTTCCTCTGATACCAACTGTAGAGACCCTAAGCGTGACGTACATTGACATTAAATTACATTTGCGGAATACTTAGTACATAAAAAAAACACACACACAAGGATCGTAATAGTTTAGTGTCTTTAGAAACTCGAAATATAATCTTCTAATCCTGGTGAAAGATCTTCAACATCTCCCATAAAGATCTTCCTTTTTTTAATACCTAACACCTTTCTTTATATCCTGGAGAAAATAAAACATAAAAGGGTGAGCTCAAATGCTCAGTAAGGGTAAACAAAATAAATATCAATCACATCATTTTCATAAGAACATAACATTTTGGAAAACTTAACCAGCAAAAGAGAGCATAATTTCATAACATGGGATAAATCATAGTAGTGAAATGAAATCACAATAATAATAACATAAAACATTATACTTTGTGGCATACACACATAATCATAGAGAATCATTTCTTGTTAGTCAAGACTCATTGCCATGACTATCTTAGTGGACAAAGACCCTTTCTGAACCGAGTCACCCTCGTTTTAGTCCTGTTTCACTGAACCGGTATAACCTACCATTCCATCCATGTTTATCTCATGAGATATAAAATCTTTACCCAATTCATTGGAGGGAGATATAGGTCCCACCCATCTCATAATGATACCATTCTTATGTGTGCCACAAAATCATAAATCATACATCATTGCATAACCCATGTAATAAAAATGGGATTCTTAAACAAAATGACATCATAAAACCATTCATATAAGATAAAGGAATTCATAAAAATAATTCCATCACAACATAGTCCAATAAATGTAATAATAGGGATATAAACAGAACCCTTTATTATCTTAGATGGAAAATAATTTTGATAAAACACTTGAACTCCATTCTTGAGGAAAATATCCTTTCTACTTCAAAAACACTTTTCCTTTCTTAACATGTAATACAATTTTAAACTAAAATAAGTTGATTAAAAATAAACTTAAAAACCTGTAAAGGAAGCTTCTTGGAAATAATGTTTTAAAAATCCATTCATGCCGTATAAGTTAAAAAAAACATTCTTCGTACTTTTGTCGGAAAAGTCAAAAAGTACCTCGTACGAAAAACGACAAAAGATTCTTTTCATATCTTTTACTAAAAACTCACCGAAGTGTAAAATTGGATTTAAACAATTGTATGTGGATGGAAATAATATTACATATTGAAGAAACATGGATGTGTATGATAAAACACACCCCAGTAAATACCAAAGTATAAACAATCTTGGATAAAAATGAGATTGTGATATTTCCCTTACCTTATGTCCGATATTCGTTGTACGTATCTGAACATCTTGTACAATGATTTAAATAATGTCATTAACTTATTACAAAATCATATTCATGGTTATGATATCATATATTGTTCAATTATGACTTTATATTACCTATTCTTTTGTAAAATCCATGTTAAAGAAGCGTTTTGGGTAAAATCGTTTCATTTATCGTAGGTGTTTGGACATGTTGTTCTTGACATTATTATTACTTATATCATGATTTAATTACTTCCAGAATATAAAACATGATTTATATATCATATATATTCCGTATATATATATATATATATAATATAGATAAATGAAATGAAACACACCGTTCATGGAGATGGTAGTCCATACGTACGCATGAACGTTGTTTTCCTTTCCTTATTATCTTGAATGGAAGTAAGTATATTACATACATATATAAATAAATCCAGTAGCTTTATAATGTCATATATTTCATTATTATTTCTTATATATACTTTATAATCATTCTTAAATGGTTAACATGGAGAATGAATCTCATCGGGTCGTGGAGACGGTAGTCTGTACGTACGCACGAGCGATGATATCGTTCTCATGTTTGTGAACTTGTGTTGAAGTTTATGTATACTATTTCAGTATCAATATCACTTTATAATAATCATATATAGTTATTATTTACACCATTTTACCCATCCAAGTAAGGTGGTGTTGGAAAATAGATTTCACCACGGCGTGGAGACAGTATTTCGTAAGTACGCACGCGTGGTGATTTTGTTTTCCGTAGGATGGATAGATGGTGAAATAGGATTGTTTCATACTTATAATAACATATCATTATATGAGTGATAGTGATGTTATTACTTCATAATGAAACAACCTAAGAAGAAGAAGTGGAATAAGAAATAAAGGTGAAAGAATCGGTAACGGAAATTACCTCTTCTTTGAAGTGCCTCTTTGAGACCTCCTCTTAGGGCACTAAAATTGGTCTTTGAGGAAGACCATAACCTCTAGGATGTTTATAGGGAAGTGGATAAGAGAATTTGGCAGGGTTTGGCCGAGCTTTAAGGCTCAATGTTGTGTGAGGAAGAGAGGGAGGAGGTGCCCTTTTATAAGGGAGGAGAGGGGCACCTTTGGAATAACTAAAAATATTATCTTATTATAAAGTCAAGTTAGGTTTTAAATAGATACAAATTGATTTATTTCAAGTATAAGGTGGTTATGGGTCTAAATACTCTCATACAATAGGATTTAGACAAGTTTAGGTTATTATTTTACCCTTATCAATTAGATTTAACTCTAAGTTAAATAATTTAACTTTTACCGTGTCATTTTGTTTTCTTACACTATATGGTTAATAAACTTACTATATCAAGCCAAAAGAACCCCAAGTTTTTTATTATTAATATATATAATCTTATCTAAGTCATTTGGCTTAAGCTTAGATTTTTAGGAATAAAATAACAATTAATAATATAATATATGTTTTAAAAACTATTTTATGTCAATTTTGACACTATTTGGTATATGAATTTTATGAAATTCATAACAGAATGATAAGTTAGAAAAAAGTTACTTAAATCAACAATAACATGTCATATTAACCTAAAAAAGTAGTTTAAGGCATAAAAAGTCTCAAATTACATTTATTTGGGCATTTATAACATCAATTATGTCAATATTTCATTAATAAGACAATTAATGCATCATCTTTGTGTCATAATAAATGATAATTATTTAATCCCTAAAAATTCTAAATAAATTCCTATGATGTAGATAATTGTATTATATTTCTGTAGACTATTCATGTTCGAAGTTTCATGAAGTTTATCACTAGATTAAAATTATTATACTTATAAGATTTAAGAAAGTGACATGTTGTCACATTCTTTGGTTTTAATAATAATTAAATTATTTTCATTGACAAAATTTAATTAAATGAATCTAATCCAACCCTTAGGTGATATGGTCGACTAGTATTAATCCAATAGAATTTTTGACATTTTTTAGGGTAATTTTAAAATATTATATTTACCCTCAATTACCCGATTTACCTTTAATTATGGTAAATAAAATTTACCGTAGTTATTATTCATAATTCCCAAAAATAAAAAGTAGCCTATTAACATAATTTGGACCCAATGATTCCAAATATGGAATCCATTTTTTAAAATTCAATACACAGAAGATTCAGAAATTAAATTAAAATTAATCCCGTTGTCGAATAAAAACGGGTTTTTGTTTAAAACATTGCAAAAGATTGAATTGATTTAACCTACGAATTCAAGGTAAAATCAATGATAATGACATAAATTATATTAAATGGTAAAAATATATTTTATTTATACTTTAAAACCATTCAATATTATAATTTAACCACATAAGATATTACGATGAAAAAAGTTGTTTTTAATTAAAATATAGCGTGTTTTTACTATTCATTAAAATGTGAAAGTTACCAAAATAATATGAAAAATTTATCCAAAGTAAATTTTTATTTCTTGATTCCAAAGAAGAATTTTATTTTTTCAAATTGAACTTATAAACATGTCAAAAACTATATTTAAAGTGGGTAATCCATCAAAAGGTGGCAAAACTGCATTTTTTGAAAAATACTTATTTTACCCGAAAAATATATTTTGTTCTTATACCATGTTCTAGAAATGTGTAAGATGAATAATAATGTTATAAAATTCAAATTTTAGTTAATACTATTCATAACGGCTAGTTCATGATAATATTATAATAATATAACATTGTTTATTAAAACCCTCTATTGCGTACAACACACGCTATCGAGGAAGGTCGTGATTGCGTGTAATGCAAGCCATGTTAGGATTGCGTGTTGTGAAAGAATCCTTCGTTGTTTTGTATAACAGAATCCAACCATATTTCATTTATACATTGAATATATATATATATATATATATATACTCAATGTTGCGTAGAATAACTATTATCAAAATTCTGTGTAACACGATCCAAGAATAGTGTTTCATATACTGCAAGCTAATACGGTGTTGCGTATAGCGCAAAGTAATCTTGGTGTAGAATACAACAAAACACATTAATGAAATTAAAAGAATATTTTTCATATAATCTAGGGGTGTTACATTACCCCATTTTTTGTTCACATAGAAAAATGAACCTCTACATGATAATGTGGGTTTTGAATAGTCCTACTAAACATTCAATATATTATGGAATGTGTAAAACTAAAATGAAAGATTACATTCTCTATTCTTCAATGAATAACTAGTTTACTGTTCACTAAATAAATTTTGGGTTCCACCTCAATTGTAGTGATTGAATATTACCTTGCATGTTTACTTTTATCTTGTTGTTGTTGATTTCCTACAAAACCCCCTTGATTATGTCAATATATATTATAATGAACATGTTTCTCGAATTTGAAACACTACACTATAGGTTGATTATTTATCTATAAATTATTTTATTCCAGAACATTTTTATTATTATTCTTATCTCTTTGATAATTATAATCTTGATTCCCCTATATTCTAAATTTGAATAATCTTCTATTTCCCCATAAGTAGTTTCCATAATGCTTCTTCCAACACTTTTAAAATATTGATGTTGGTTTTTCCTTCTGTCATGGTGTTTATCTGTTGATCCTCCCATATTAAACACCATTTAATACTTTTTTTATTCAGGCCCACGAGACTCACGAGTGTCTCTAAATTATATTTCAACCTTATTGAAACATTATAAAATCAATTCATAGCTATCCAAGTCTCAATTTTCTATGTATTTTCATAGTCTCGACATTATTGCACTAATGTTGCGATCTACATTTCCTTCGGTGTTCTTGAAAGAGGCAGAGGAATATTGTCAAAGCCTTGAATTTTTTTCATCACATATGCTGATAGACTCATCTTCCTTTAACATTAGACCAAGGAACTCACTTTTTATATTATATTGTAGTTTTCAAGAAAAATATTATTGACAAAATTTTATCATGAATTCATTGTAATCCATACAATCAATTTACTTATTTTACTTTTTGTTATTAATTAATGTCCAACGTTGATCAACATTCCCTCAATATAATAGACCAATAGTACAAAATTCTCTATATCAAAAAATTTATGGATATAGATTACTATAAAAATGGATTCAATCCATTATTAGGATATAAAGGAATTGTATGTCCACTAATTATGGGACAACTTTGTCACACACCATATTCAACAGCAACATTCCCTTTCGTAGGATAAGTAGGTTCTTCCACATGATTTCTGTTATTACTCATAACATGAACAAGTGTTTTCAGTATTTCCGTGATGTTTGGAGCAACTATATCCATCATATCTTCCATTGAATTAGGGATATATTCACATTACCTATCATATTGATTGATGGTGAGGGATCTCATATTTCCCACTATAATGTTAGAAAATAAATTCAGACGTAGGGGGATTCATTACATATCTAATAAGAATATATAAATTAAAATATAAACATATAAGGATATAATTAATAATGGAAATCATATCATAAAATTTTATTCCAAAATACTAAATCTACATTACCAATGTTGATAGAATTATCCCTATGGTTCATTAAAACATTATCTAAACCTAATAACAAAAAATATAGGGAATTTACTCTGATACCAACTATAATAGACACAAAATTTAACACATATTATCAACAATAAATCATAATGAATATTTATATGGGTTACCTATGGAATGAAATGGGTAACTTAATCATGTCATAAGGCAGAAACAATCGATGTATCATAATGATGTCAATAAAATAATGGATTAAAAACATGAATGTAAACTAATAAGTGATATTAGGAGTAGATAATGATAAACAATTTCCATAAGAATTGAAAATATATGAAAAGTGTGTTTAAGAAACATTATAAATTAACCACTTTGATGTGTTTAAGGGGAAAATATAAAAGTTACATTAAATATGATATTAGAATAATTGTTTCAAAAAAACATAAAAATAACAAATATATTATTTCATTATTAGTAGGTCGACAAGGCTGAATACCCTGAGAGGGGGGTGAATCAGGGTATAACTAATTTATAATTAATGCATGTTCTGATCATGTTTCACTGTTATGAAAAAAACTCTTCTCTCTCTTTAGTTTTTCACAGTATAAACAAAATGTAAAGTAAGAACATGACATATAAATTTTATTTGGTTCACTGCTAAGGCCTACGTCAAAGGAGAATACGCCGACTAGTTGTCGGTCGTACCAAAATACACTAAACCTCACTAGTGGTGGATGAAAATGTTTGGGCACAGTCACTCAATCCCAGGCTCACTGCCTTTACAATGTTTAGGGTCATGTCACTGCTTTCCCAAGGGTCACTCCCTGTTTCTCTCTCTCTGGCTCACTACTGGTGGAGAGGATCACCTTCTTCCTCTTCCTTCGCTCACTGCTCTTGAAAGGATCCACTCACAGTTTATAGACCTGTAGGTCTCTTCATTTGCATGAATTAATGAATCCCCTACTGTATGTGGATGATCTGTTGAAGTCCAACTTTCACCCGTATATTAATCACTCTTTGCACCGAAGGTATCGGGTAGACTTCCACCTTCCACACAGCCCGAGAACACTAATGGAAAAACAACATTTCATGGTGCGCAAGTCTAATCCAGCGCGCAAGTATTGGTGCGCAAGTCAAAACTAGCATGATAGTCTACCTTAGACACTTGCGTGACACAAGCTTCTGCAAATACAAACTTGCACGACTCACTTCCATTTATGCCCAAACCAATATTGGCGCACAACTAACAACAACCATCCTTCTTCAAATCAGGCGTGAAAGTCCCACTTGCGCGACACACCACCACTTGTGCGACCACCACACCTTTGAAACGAGAGATCTGATTCTTCAAAGTATTGAAATACATTAAGAAATGAAGAGGGGTGGTCCAGTATTTATAGGAATTTGGAACACCCTGCGTGAGGGCGCGCAAGTCCACCCTTGGAGCGCAAGTCACGGCATGCAAGCTGTAAGTCACTTGCGCGACCCAATTCCAAACTTGCACAATCCTATTTCCTTTGCCTATTTTGATCTTCTGATCTTGAACAACCATAGGCGTGCAAGTTCTCATGCTTCTAAGGCATCGGTGCACAAGTCTCTTTCACGGCGCACAAGTCACTTGCGCGACCAAACCAATACTTGCGCGACACTTATCCATTTTCCATAAATTGATGATCTGATCTTGAAAAACATATGGCACACATGTTTCCATGCCTTCAAGAACACGGCGTGCAATTCCCTCTACCCAAAACCACTTTTCTTCACTTGATGATTTTCAAGACCAAAAAGTTGGCAAACACTGGAAAACGACGACATCGTTTATCTGTTCTTTTTGTACCGCCTCCAGATCATCCATTTCTTTGTCGACATTCTTGAATCAAACATGGAACATTGACCATAGCTCATGACTCGACATTCCACCTTGAAATTCTCTTTGTCAACAAATTTTTGTGTCATTATTTTTCTTTGTCAACAATCACCACACAGATGTCCACTTTGTCAACAAACACAATCACCTCAAAAATGCTTCAATGATACCTTGAGGGATTTTTCCCAACAATATACCCCTTTTGTTTTGTTGAAAACACTTCTATGAAAAGATACATCATTAACTCTTCACCACCATTCACCCAAATGAGATTCTGATAGCGATCAAGGATTTCCTCAACACCTACAATAAGCCCACATGAGCAATGCTTGATGTGAGAAACAAGAGTAAATGAAAAGTTCATCAATGAATCACTTCATATCTTACACCCATTATTGACACAAAACTGTTACCAATTTTCACCAAACTGATACCAATTTTTGGAAATACTCTTCCAACACCAATCATCTTCTTTTATCATGACCCTCAGCTGTCGTGATATCTGTTCGTTGATAGATCATTTCTAGCATCGTCAGATTTAATACTCTCCCCCTTTCTGCTCACAACTTTAACTCTTTTCAGCCTCAAAACCTTTTTATCCCTATTTCCTGTGTTTTCCAAGCTAAGCTTCAGCTAAGCACGTTCAACTAGCTTCATCTCCCCCTATTTGGGTGGTATTTATAGTGGCCGGAGAGGGGTTTTTTGATTATTATATTGATTTGTTTATTATTTTGGCTCAAGATTATAAATAGTGTTTATTTGTGTGACTAATTAAAGGAAAAATATCATATGAGTTTGAACTAATGATGTATTACATAATCTATAAATCATGCATGACTCAATAATTCATGTTTTTTTGTAAATTATAGTTAATTATTATAATTCATTATTCACAAAAAAATCATTTATTTTGTTAAATTATAGAAAATTAACCAAATGTTATTTTGGGTAGATTTCAAAAAATGGACATCATTTCATGAAAAAAAAATTATATATAAGATACATTTTATTTTTTTATTAAAATAATAATTTATTCAAAAAATACTGATTTTATAACTATTTTTATGACTCTTTGAAAAATTAATTATGGTCTCAAAAAATAATCTAATAATCATAAAAAACAAAATATTAATTTTTGAATATATTTTTAGAGAATTGGTTTCCATCGCATTATTATATTAATTATAAAATTGTAATAAAACCCTTACATTTCAATAAAATACCAATACTAAATTTATCATTCTTAATACATTTATTTACTTATTCAATTTTTTTTAATATATTTTATTTACATTCACAAGATGCCTAAATTTTAATTATACATTAATAGGTGGGTTTAATATTTTATTGTCAGGGTTAATATTGTTAATGGTCAAGTTATTATTTCAATGGTCATGTACTATTCCATCGGTATAGTTTCCTTAATTGCAATAAAAACATAATATTTCATTCCTCAGTTATGAGAATAATGTTTTTATTGGGATCTATATGTGATGTATGTGTTTCATACTACATAACATAATTATAATAATGAATATTCCATTTATTAAATTTTTGATCATTACATTACCTCATCCATACATCATTCATGACACTAAAATTCATGTATTTGAAAAATACAATAATTTACCAAATTTAACAATTCCCCAAATATTCAACTATTATTGAATAATCCAAAAATCTCAACCTAACATTTTTTTTCTAAAAACAGATTTCAAAAATGAATCCAATTTTATGAAAATAGTTTTCAAAATTTGAGAAACTTATTTTTTTAATTCAAATCCAAATTTATTAAAAAAAATCTATTTCAGTAATATAACCAATTTATTGACACAACAAAAAATTAATTAAGGTCTCATTCAATTATATTATATTTATAAAAAAATTAATTTATGGATACATTTTATGAAAATAATTTTTTTTCTAAATTGATATACTATATATAAAATTTTGAATAATCATTTATGCTTCACTATAATTCCAATACATTATTTTTTATTGTCAAAATATTTATTCATTTATTCTATGATATAAAAATATAATAATTTTTTATAAGATACCTAAATTTTATTTATAATTTCATAAGTGACGTTACTATTATAATGGAAATATTAATATTTTAAACTTCCACATTAGTATTCCAATGGTTATGTAACTCATCCATTGGTCATTTTTCCAACGATTGTAAGGTTTTATTACTTCTTATAAATTATGGTTATTATAATCACAATTCACTTATATTATATTCATATGATATATATACACATTCATCTTGAAGTTCAATATATTATTTTCAATATTAAGTATTATTTCTATATATTTGTTCTTGATTGTGGTCCTTCTAGTGGATTGAGTCGATAAAAATTATTTTATTCTAAATATATCATTTTCTATTTATTTTACAGGTGTAATATTTTGATATATTATTTATTTATTTTATGAAACATGTATCGATATTAATTTATGAGATTAATATTTTTTTGGATTCCTTATAAAAAGGGAATTCCAATTGATAAAATTTTGGGTCGTTACGTACTTACCTTGATGAGAATTGTGATTTTATGGCCGTTAATCCTAACATCTAGAATGTTATTTTCCTTCTATTAAATATTAGTATTTATAAAATAATTTTCTGGAATTTCATCATGTTATAAATTTGTCCTGATTGTGTTGGCCAATATTTCAAAAAAGACCATATATATTTCTGAATTGTTTATTTGTGTTACCCTTGCCAAATGTGTGTAAAAATAAAATTATATGGATTTTTTGGTGCCCTTATTTTTTACATGGTTTAAAAGGTGAGATGAAGATTCTTTATAAAGTGAAAATAAAGGAAATATATTTTTATCTATATCTCTATGAAATGAATTGATTTTAATATGAATGTATTTAAATACAATTGTAACAACATAGTGTTTGTCTTTCAAAAGTGTTTTATCATTTTAGTATTGATGTCCTGGCATTGTTAATGCTAAAATTGTATTTAATTTTTAAGATATTATGAATGTGTAATATAATTTTTTTATAGGAAATCATTCAGGTTCTTTTAATTATATTATTTGTATGGATTAATCTCATTAGGGGGATTACCTCTTTCTCAATGAATTTTTTCTTATTAGATCAATCATGATTTAATGTTTCCTTATATTTTATATATAATTAAATTAATATATATATGATAGAATATGAACCCTATATGATTACATCCTCACATTGATGGTTATGAAATATTGAATTGAGTTACCAAGATGAATCATTGTTGGTACTAGTTTATAGGATCCTTGGAATACCCTTTAGGATAAAATCGACTTTAGGACTCTTTATTAGCCTCAACTAACTTTAGAATGTCAGGGATTTCAGTGATAAATTTATTGAATAAAGACATGGATATTTTTATCCAATCATTTTTTATATTTTAGATATAATATGATACATTTCTAGTGTTTAGTAATCAGTGAGGTTGTTCCATATTAGCCATCACGATTGGATATTCATTCTTGATGAGTGATTTCCTCTATGGTTATTTTTCAAGATAATAGTTGATTGATTAAGACTATTTTTTGATATTGATATATTGGGTAGAGTCATAGGGTTCAGTGATATTTTGATTAAATAATCCCATGGAGTGTGATTCAATCACAAGTTGGATTTCATATTGTATATGCCAATTTTCATTATTGAATGATGTGTGAGACCATTCACTATTATTTTTAGTACCTAGATTTTTATTTTTGATGCTTTATTCCCTTTATGGTTCTGGTATAAGTTATCACTTGATTTATATTAGTGGTTGAGGTGAGTGATATCGATAGTGATATTTTTATTGATGGACAAGGTCAGATTATAGGGATATTTTACAAAAAATAAATTAATCTTCACCACATATATCAAGATATAATATTATGAGGTTACTAAGTTATATATTTAATGATAATTACTAGAGGAATGTGAATATAGTCATCGTGATATTTCCTCATGACATCATGAGATATAGCAGTTGGGCATTTTGACTAGTTTTTTGTGTTAATTGTATAATGGGAATCTTGATCGAGATAAAACCATTATAGATGGCGGTTTTTAATATGTCTTAAAGTATTCATATTTCTCTAATGGGTAATTGATACTATTTTTGTGGTTTCATGCAAGGATTTGTTTTTTGGATGACATTTATTCCCCAAATTTTATTACATTATATGTTTATGGTCATGATTTTGTATGGAAGAAAATGTGGATATTTGGAAGTGATGGTGGTGGAAACATAGTAATAGTAACCAATTGTGTATTATGGACCATGAATTATTCCTATTGGGATCCAAATTCAAAAATACCATGGTTATGAAACATGCTTATTGATAATGATTTTGATATATGATATAAGGATATAGTGTATTTATTAAATTGATCTAAAATATAAGGGAACAATTTATTGAATGTGTTTTTTAATATAATGAATTTAGATTTAGGGTCTATGATTAAATTTCATACAAGTGACAGATCCAGATGTTCTTTATATGCTTGAAAAAAAATTTCTCTGATGAGGACTAATGAGACAAAATGGGGTAGTACATGGGAAGTGATATTGTTATTTTATATGTTTAAGCCTAATTTTTTATTTTTACCTATTTTATGGTAATTTTATTTTGTTGATATTTTAGTCATTGGGGTCTCATTAACGACCATTTCGCAGTTTTATTTGTATTGTATATTTTCATTTATTTTTGGGCACTCTTTGAATATATTTTTTTTGAATTTAAATATATAGTCACTATTTATCTTTATATATATGGTATTTCTTATTTATAGGTAATGGTTGTAACGCTCATATGTCTTTAGGGAATATCTTATTTAAATAATTTTTAATCTTCAATGAAATTATTATCATGAAATCATGAGTTTAAATGAACCGTGGGATTACCTTATTATAAAATTACCATTATACACTAGCTGTTAGGATAACGGAAATAATTATAACATACTCATGAAAATGGATTATGAATTCATTGGATGTAAATTATTTATGAAAATATTAATCAATTTTATATTTGTATTTTTTTGAGTGAATTATTTTTGGTAATAAAATTAATGTGATATATATGTGTTATTTAATTAATAGAATATTTTTTATATTCATACAATAGATATTTTAGTCACAAGGTATGAATAAAACCCTATTTGATGTATAATACCATATTTTCCTAAAATGTTAATTTCACTCCTTTGAATGGAGAGCCCATATTAATTTATGGTTTTAAAAAATTAATAATTTTTATTTGAAAACATAATCATGTTATTTTTAAGTGGGATATATTAATTTACATTGAATAAACATCTAATAACTTTCATGTCTTGATGAAATTGTATGAATACAATAAATTTTATTTAAAAACAACTTTTTTCATCCTGATAATTTATATGGATAAATTATAATATTTAATTAATTTAAAGCATAAATAGAATATATAAATATATATCATTCAATAAATTTTATTTAATTATCATTAATTTTACATATAATTTATATGTTAAAACATTTCAATATTTTGTAATGTTTTATCTTTTAAAACTTGTTTTCTCATTTCAATAACAAGGTTAGTTTTAATTAAAATACTACAACTTTTGTGTTTTGAATTTTGAAAAATTGATTCCATATTTTAAATTAGTAGGTCCAAATTATGTTAGTAGGATAAATTTCATTTTGGGTGTTATGAATAGTAACTCTAGTAATTATTTTTATTACCACGGTTAGAGGTAAATCAGGTAATTAAGGGTACAAAATATTTTATTAGATTACCTTATATTCGGTAAAAACCCTATTGGATAACTAAATTAGACCCCTATCACCAATTTTTCTAAATATAATCACTTTATCCCACTTACCCATGAATATGACATGAATGTAATAAAAACTATTGAATGGGACAAAATATCACAATCTCATTTTTTATAAGTAAATTAATATCAATATATATATAAATTGGAGATAATATAAACTATATACAGTCTCAAGAGATTTAAAATACATACCTATATCACTGAAATTTATTTATTATTTTTATAGTTTAAATAAATTCATTTAATGATGATTTAATTTTGATGTAGAAATAATTTTATTAAATGAAATATCAAAAAAATTGATTTACAAATATTAATTGAAATTTCATATGAATTAATTAAAGTGATCCACTAAATTTCTAGGTGACTATGACATGTTAGGATTGCAATAAATATTATTTATCTAATTTATCTTATATTTGAATTTTATTTTATGTAAAATATAATAAATAGTGTCAAAATTGACACTATTGTCATTTTATAAAAATAACATTTTATTAAATTATACAAAAATCATAAAAATATTTAAACATCATAATGTAATATTTATAATGTCTAAAATGTCATAAAATATCCATTTATCATCAATTAACTCCATATAAGTTAATTTTTATTACAATTAAATATTTATATGTTTATTAAAAAAATTAAAATTAAATTTAATAACTAACTCTGAATTTAAAAGATTTCGATTAATTTGACCAAATAAATTTTCAAAGATTTGTTGGTTTATGAGATTACAATTTTATCTCATCTCATCATCTATTTTTCTATATTTTGGAGAATTTTAAGTGGGGTTTGATTTTATTAAAAATTAATATTTTTGAGGATTTAAAAAGTTCTCCTCACCTCAATTATAAAATGGCACCGCCTCGCTCACCTATTCACTATATTTTGATGCTTCAACCTCAAACACCCCTACCCTTTTTAATTTTGAACTTCACAATTTTCATTATAGAGGTTTTTTTTTCTTCAAAGACCTACTCTAGTGCCCTAAGATAAACTTGAAAGGAGGAACATCATGGATGAGGAGGTTTGGTTACATATGAAGCATATAAGACCAAATTTATGGGAGAAATTTGTAAATATCATTTTTATCAGAGATTTTTTATTATAATGAATATATTAGTGTAAAATTATCACCCATGTACATGTTTCACAAATATGCATTTAAAAATATTTTTTTATGACCTTCTATAATAGTTAAAAGTTTATTTAAAAAATTGGTAAATTTTTACTAAATAGTATGAATGAAATATTTTTTCATTTTAGGTATGATGTAATTTTGGAATTTTACTAAAAATGTATGAGAATAATGTTTTTCTAATATGTAATTCTTGAATAAATGTTTATTCTTTAGTAATTCCTTATTTCATTGAAAATTCCCCTAGAATATTAAATAGTTATTTTCATGTAAAATTATTTCTTCTTAATATGGTATTGAATTTTTAAAAAGGAAAATATTTTTGAAGAAGAAATGATATTTTCCATAAGAATTAATTTTATGTGTGTTCTCAAAATCATCTATCATCTACTATGGCAGTCTTTACATAGGTTTTTATTTCTATCCCAGATATTACTATTATTTGGTTGGGTTTTTGATAAATGTTATTGAGGAAATCCATTTTCTTCATATCAATTATGATGGATTGAATTTTAAGAAAAATATTTTTTTTCAAGGGTAATGCTACAATGAATGTTTTTATGATTTTTGTGGAATACATAATAATGGTTTAATTATAAGATAAGAGGGACCTATATATAACTCCAATACAATGGGTAAATATTTATATCTCATGAGATAAACATGACTCAAACAGAAAGAAAATTTTGTTCATTAATTTCGTGCTAGAACAAAGAGTGAACTCAGTTCAATAATAAACATAGTCTGCTGTGATGGTCATGGAAATGAGGCGTGACTAAAAAGAATTTATTTTTTATACTTATTTGTGTATGCCAAAAAATTTCTTGTCTTCGGTTTTGACTACTGGGAATATATTTCAGTTTTATGATTTATCACATGACATGATATTATGATCTTTTATATATAGAGTAATATTTCCAAATGTTTTGTTTTATAGATATAAAATGATTCATATTTCCTTTGTTTACCCTTAATAATCATTTGATATCACCCTTTTATGTGTATCATTTCCCCACATCATGTTGATGGGTATTAATTATGATATTTCCAACAGGAGTCTAGTTATGATAAAATAAATATGAGACATTTTAGATGTTTTTTGAGGCAATTTTTTATGTTTCACAATTTTAAAATACATTATAACTCTATGGTCCTGTTATGTCTTTGGTATATGTTTTAAAAAAATATAATTCAATTCTGAATTAGTATCAATGTATGTAAACTATGGGTCTCTATAGTTGGTTTCAGAGGAATGTTATTGTTAACCTTCAGAAACTAGAACTAGAATTCCATAGTAAGAACCATAAGGATATATCTAAGAATAGGATACAATCATAGTGTTTTCGAAATTACCTATAATAACATAGTATAAAACCAAAATTCTCCAAAATTTAAAATTTAATCTTCATTAAGTGGTTTTTTCTATTATGATTAGTGTTTCTCCCACTATGCTTCTTGGTTTTAGTCAGTGGCTGAATCCTAATGGAACAGGGTTAATGCTAAAAGTGATGGGAAATGAAATGATTATTCCCTGATTTACCAAATGTTATGGGATCTATAATTCAAAATATTTTAGCTAAGATTACACAAATTTCTCAAAATATGAATCATGCAGATCTTACAAAGGATCAATTGACGGAGAAACATTTTATTGAGTCCATTATGAGACATCTCCCACCATCACTCAGGTGGTCTTTAGATCCAATAGTCACTGAACAATAGATCCATACCACAAAAAACATATTTTAGGTTTTACAATTTCCTAAACATGATAAATTCATATTATCAGTTTATCATTTGGAAGGTGAAGCTGATCAATGGTGGCATCTTATCAAGAATATGAGGAAATGAGATGTAATTGAGTCTATGGAATGGGACGAGTTCAATAACATGTTTTTCAATAATTACATTCGTCATATTCATAAAACAACTATGGAGAAATATTTTCTTAATCTTAAGAAAAAGTATGATGAATCTGTTGGTAGCATTGAAGAAAATTATACAAGTCATTCAAGGTATGATTTTATAATTATTATCCAAACTGAGAGTAAAATTGATAGATTTATTAGTGGATTAAAACCATTTCTCTGAAGGGAATTAACCATTTGGGACATCAATAATTATGAGAAAAAATTTTTATGTTATCTCAACATTTAGACGAAGATTACAGTAACCCATTAGTCATATGGGTTTGATAAGAAGAGAAAATTTAAATTCAAAGTAAAATCTAAATACCACACTGAAAAGAAGATGAGTTTTTGTAACACTAAAAAATTTAATGAGATAGATTATTTGTAATTTCATTGATTTATTGTGTTGTGTGATAGACCATTATTATCTTTCACTATTCGCAATGTTGTATTAGTTAGCAGTATACTCAACACTATTCAAAGCTTCTGTTACACACAATTTCAAGTTATTTTGATGGAATTCATTTCATGAATCAATGAGTATATATTTTTTTTAATTTTAAAAAAAATATTGGATTATTTTATATGCAACAAAAATGAAATGAATCTTTCATAAAATGTAACACTGATATGATTTGTATTACACGCAAGAGTGACCTTCCTCGATAGCTGGCATTTTGCGCAGTATAGAGATTCACTAAACAATGATATATTATTAAAATATTATTATCTAATTGGATATAAACTTGCCATTATGAATATTATTAACCACATTTTTAATTTTATATAACAATAACATTAATCGTATGTATTTTCTATACATGATATAACATCAAATTAATTTTTTTGATAAATAATTATTATTAAAAAAATGATGTTTTTTCACTTTTTCTTGGTGCCTCCATTTTAAATATTGTTTTTGGAACTTTTATGTGTTAAATTTAATAAAAATATATTCATTGGATATGAGGAATAAAATTTTACTTTGAATGATGTTTTGATATTTTTCTGAAAACATTCATATTTTGTAGAATAGTAAAAATACCCTAAATTTCAATTGATACCAACTTTTCTCATCAAAATAAAATAAATTGTTATATTATGTTATTCAAGGATGTTAATGAATAAATATAAAATATTTTTATATATTAATTCAATGTAAGTCATTGTCATTAATTTTACAATGAATTTATTGGTAATTACATTTCAATCTTTTGCAATATTTTAACATTTAAACAAACACCCATTTGTATCTGAAAATAGTATTAATTTTAAATTAATGACTTCTACTTATATGTTTTGTTTTTTTCAAAAAATTATTCTTTATTTTGAATTAGTTGGTCCAAATTATTTTAATAGGTTAATTTTATTTTTTTATATTATTAATAATAACTACTGTAATTTTTATTGAATGTTGTTTTTGGTAAATCAGGAAAATTAGTGTACCAAATTGTATTATAAGGACAATAAAATTATCCTAAAACCTTCAAAAATAGTATTGGATGAATAAAATTATACCCTTAACATCTTCGGTTCGAAACATAGTCATTTAAGGGCAACATGACAATGAAAATAACACATATATTAACAAATCCAATGAATGTGACAAAATGTCAAACTCAAATTTCTTATAACTATAATAATTTTAATATTAAGATAACTGAGTTATATTTTTGAAAATAAATAGTCCATGGAATAATAATATAATTAAATTCCTCATGGTAAATTATTTTTAATTTTTATGAAATAAATTATTTTGTTAACGTATTATTCTTTGATGATGTAAAAATATTCTAATTGATGAGAAACCCCTGAATCAATTTTTTTTTGAAAATCATAAACTATAAAAATGTTCAAAAACTAGAAAAAATTTATTTTTCCAACTATATCTCGACCATAATAATCCAAATCTCAAAAAAGTAACCATTTTGAGCCTTGTATAATAGATTATGACAATTAAATTAAATTATTTAATGTAATGTAAATGTTGTCACATTCATACTTAAATAAATATAACATTTTTAATGACTAATATTATAGAATATAAATTAAAATAAATATAATATAACAAAATTCATTAAATTTATTATCATTATAGATTTTTCTTTTTATTTTTTACTCAAAAATATATATAATAAATAATTACACAAAAACATTCTTGTAATTATTATATTAATGGAGATATCAAATAAATGTTATAAACAATATTAAAAATATATTATGGTATAATTAATTTGTCCATTAAATTTTATAGATTACCATGATTTCATAGGAAGATAATAAAATGATTGGTTCGATGTTATCTTGTTATATTTATATTTTTTAATATCTATAAAAATAATAGTTCCAAAATTGACAATTTGGATGGTTTATCAATATTGTGTTTTATTAAATTATTTAAAAATCAAATAACATTTTTAAAAAATATATAATCATTATTATATGGTACATAATGTTATCAATGTTTTATTTATAATATAATTAAAATCAATTAATTAACAATGTTTCCCCTTTAATATTTAAATATTTGTTACCCTTGTTAAAATAAAATAGAATAACTATGATTTAAATTGAAATGATATGGTTTTAGTGGACATATAAAATCGTTTAAAATGTATTGGTTGATGATATTAAGACCATATTTAATCTCATATTAAAAATTGGGACATTTTGGGGGTATTTATGTCGTGTTTCATTTTATTATAAATTAATATTTGTGCGTTTTCCAAAAGTGCTGCTAACATTAATTATATAAGTGAATATCCTACATCATTTTTCCACAATTAATTATTTCTTCAAGGACATCCATCACCTAAATATTTATCTTCTCCTCATACCTAGTCATATTATAGTGGTCCTGTTCTTTTCAAATTAGAAACTATAGATCCATTTAGAGTATATCTAAAGAGAGCACGTCAAAGAAGCTGTAATCTATGTAACTGATTCATTCATATTACCGTCTACTTATACTAATACATCATGTGTAGTTTCATTATATAATAATAACTTCATTAGTACTTATATAATTATATTTTATTATAATTATGAAACAACAATATTCAACTTTCTATCCATCATAATAAAGGTGAAATAACCACACATGCTTACGTACGACTTACCGTCTCAACGCTGTACTATAATATGTTTTTCACCACCAACATACTTGTATGGGTATAAAAATGTATGTAATAACAATATAGTATTATTATAAAATTATGCTTTTTTCCTTACATAAATTAAACCATGAAAATAATACAATTCACATTTTATGGGGATGATATCGTTGCTCATGCGTACATATGGCCTAACGTCCCTACATCGTAAAATGATTTTTTCTACATGATAACCACTACAGTGTGATTAAATAAATTTATATATTGAGTAAATATGGTATTTATTAGGTTAATATTATTTTATAATGATACAAATATGACCAAATAAAGAGAACAATACCTTATTAGTAAAAATATCCTACGATCATAATGTAGTTAAAACCCGGATAACGAGTAAAAAATGAGTTGTTACAAATGAACGATGGAGAATATGACCATATATGATGACCATGATTCTATAATAAGTTAATAACATTATATAAATCATTATACAGTATCTTTATAAACATATTATGCATATCATACTTATGGTAAGGGATAATTTTGAAATCTCAATTTTGGAACTGATAATAGTTATACGTAAGTATTTAATGGGGATATATTTATCATCCATGTCATTATTTTCTAAAACTGTTTTCATTTAATTATTACAATTACTATATGTATTATTAATGTAATTTGTACCCATTTTTTTGGCTATTACAATATGGTATTGAATGATTATTTATTTTATTTACAATACGAGGTACTTTTTTTTGGAAAATATACGATGAGAATAATTTTTTAACTTATACAACATTAATGGATTGTTATGGTTTTATGATTCCTAATTTCCCTGAAAGTTCTTATACAGTATTTCAAGTATATTTTCAACTAAATTATATTATTTGGAAATTGTGTGGAATTTTTATACATGATAACATCTTTAAAGAATAAAGGATATTATCCAACAGAATTATGTTCTTATTTTTTTATCAAATTTATTTTCAATATAATATGATGCTATTTAAATAGGGTTATGTTTATATCCTTATTATTACTGCGATTTGAGTTTGTTAATGATAGAGTGATATTTTATATGGATTATGTTGTGATGGAATGATGTTTATAAAACCCATTTTATTACATTGTTTATGCTATGATGAATGATTATGTTTTTGTGGCTCATATAAAAATGATTTTATTATGAGATTCGTGGGGCCTACATCACCCTCCAATAAATTTGGTTAATATTTATATCTCATGAGATTGATATGAATGGAACTGAAAGTAAATATACTTCTATAATATAGTGCTAGAATAACAAGTAAATCTAGTTCTGTAGCATGTGATTGGAACTGCTAGTAAACCTGATTCAGTAATGGACTTTATCTTCTTTGATGCTCTTGGATTCAATCAAATGGATACTATGGAAATCATATTATGTTCTTATTTGTTTTCCACAATTCCATGTTTTATTCCAATGTAATTTTATCATGGTTAATGTTAATTTTTGATCTATTTTTTATGTTGTATGCAGATTTATTTAATGGAACATGACTCTTATATTTAATCATTTTGTTCATGATTTTAAATTTTTTTGTTTATGTTTTGATTTATGTCCTTTAATTTTAACCTTACCGATCATTTGATCTCATCATTTTTGTGTTTTATTTTCCCCAGGATATAAATAAGTTTTTAAGGCAGCATAAAAGGGGAATATCATTATAAAATATCTTGAATACCATTCACTAAGATAGAATATTATGTTCCATGTTTCCCTAGAAACTAAACTAATATTGTATTTGGGAGTATATTGATGTAATGAATTAACTAATCGAAAAAATAAATGTAATATCCATGTATATCAATCTTGGGTCGTTGTATTTTGTATCAGAGTGAAGGTTTAGTCAACCTTTGGAAACGAGGAATCAAAAAAAATTCTAATATCTCAAGAGGTACATCTAAGGATATGTCTAAGGTGTAATACCCCAACCCCAGTTATCCATATTCAGTGCATTATTACATAACATTTCCATGATCACAATAGATTATGTCTTGAAGACCGATTAGTTTAATAGCCATGGAATCACTAGATACATTCATAAGTCTTACATTACATGATAAAGTGAAAATCAAATACAACAAAGTCTCCATAGTACACAATCATATCCCCTCATACTATCCCCACAAGTCAGTCATAAAATATTTCTCCACATATTGGAAAAAATAAAACATAGAAAGGGGTGAGCTCAGATGCTCAGTAAGGATAAAAATATAGCAGAATCTTTCATAAATAAGCATAAACATTTAAGTCAATGTATAACTAAAACAAAAGCCTTTTAATCTTGAACTTCAGCATAATATAGAATAAATAAAATGAAATAAGGTCATTTACTAATTCACGTGGATATTCTACTAGTCGAATAATAATATGAAATATCAATAACCACTTTTATAATGATGGAATGCATAAATCCAAACTATGATACCCACATAGTCAAGGCCTTATGCCAAGACTACAAAAAATATTTTTTCAAGGTCTTGTGCCAAGACAGTAGTTTGTCTCATGAGACATACCGATGCATTGAGGAGCTATAGAGGGCACCACCCGTCACTTACTAATTCCAATGAATTCCTCATATGAATAGATTTAAACATAACATAAACATTCGTATTAACAATAGCATAAAAAATTTCAATAATTTCTCTATAAACCATGAATGATATAAAAAAACACATCCACATTCAAACATATCACAAAACCTTCAATACAATACGGAAGTTTTTTATCATAATAAATCAACATCATATAAGCTTAAAATTCAACAAAGGATGTTGACATAGATGAAATCAAAACTATTATAGAGAAATATATATTTTTTTAAATAATTTAAAAGTCAAATAATTATAAAAAAAATTTACATTAAAAATATTTTTATAAGCTTGTAAGGGATGTTTTGACGATTTTATAACGGTGGAAAATAGATTCACCCGTCGTATAAGTTAAGAAAGACATTCATACCTTAATTCGGTCGAAAAGGTAAAAAAGGACCTTGTTTTTAAAATGACAGATAGATTCCTTTTTAAAAAGTCAAACAAGGGTATAAATGACTTTAACCCATTGTCTATAAAATAGTAAGAATGATTTTAAATACATTTTTACGAATCATAGATGTGGATGATAAAGAGTTCCTAGTAGATAATTACATATAAACAACCTTGGATAATGAAGAGATTGGGAAATAAACCCTCACCTTGTACTTTTCCTTAGTCGAGGGTAGGTTAACCTCCTCTTCTTCGGGTTCTTCCTTTTGATTTGATCAAAAGGGCTCCATAGGTTGCCTTTATGACTAAATTAATGCACCTAGGATGATTTAAGAGATGTTGAGAGGATAATTGGGAAGCATTTGGCTGATCCAAAAGGCATTGAAGGTGTGAATTAGAGGGAAGGGGGAGTGCCCTTTTATGAGAGGGGTGAGGGGCCCCTTAGGAAAAGCTAGAAATATTATTTTATAATAAAATTATATTCGATTTATACAGGATCCAAAATGTATTATTTAATGGCTAAGGAGTTGATGGGTTGAAAACCACTCAACCAAAAGGTTTTTGACTGGTTTTGGTCACTATATTAAGCATAACTTTTAAATTTAACTCGTAGTTAAATAGTTTGACATTTACTATGTCTCTTTTTGTTTTTATATTGTATGGTTACTAAACAAATTATATACTTCCAAGAGAACTCCAAGTGGTTAATTAATGAAACACCTATCATTATATAAGTATTTTGGATGAACCTTATATTTTTAGGAATATTATATCAATTTATAATATAATATTTTTTTTAAAACTCCTTTATATCAACTTTGACACTATTTAATAATTGATTCAGGATAAAGTCTTCAAAACATTATTAATTTGAAACAAATTCATTTATTCAATTATAAAATGTCATATTAACATAAAAAATTCGTGGATGGAATCAAAACTTTCAAATTATATATATTTTAAAATTTATAATACCAATTATTTGATTCATTTATTAATAAGGAAAATAATGCATCATTATTGTGTTATAAATAAATTTAATTATTAAATTTAAAAAAATTATAAATAAATACCATTATGTAGGAAATCGTTTTAGCATTATAATTAATATTTATAGTCAAAAATATAACATATAAAACCCTATGTAAAAATTGTTTTTCTAACAGATATATGCTTTTGTCATTTTTTTATTTACATTTACTTAATTAATCTAAAGTGCAACTATAACCTAAAGTGGATCCATGGGATCCCAAAATCAACCCAAAGATTTCATTGGACGGACATGTATCATCCAATAGAGTTACAACATGTTTTAGGGTAATTTAATATTATTATAATATTATTTTTTACACTTACTTATCAGATTTACCCTTTAACCATGGTAAATAAAATATTTACCGAAGTAATTATTTAAAATGTCTAAAAATAAAATATTACTATTTACACAATTTTTGGCCTCCTGATTATAAATATGGAATCAATATTTCCAAATTAAAAACATAGAAGTGGTAGAAATTAATTTATAATTAATTCACGTTGTCAAAACAAAAAGCATATTTTAAAGAAATAATAACTATCAAAAGATTGACACTTGCTTATGTTCAGTTTAAATGTGAAATTATGTCCAATGAACAACATTGTATTAAATGGTAAAAATATAATCTAATTGTACTTTAAAATCACTCAAATTCATAATTTATCACTATTAATTATTACAATTAAAAAACTTGTTTTTAATTAAAATTTATTAATTTTCAGTTTTCATCAAAATATGAAAGTTATCAGAAAAGTACCATAAATTCACCCTAAGATTATTTCGATATTTCAAATCCAAAAATGAAGATAATTTTGAATGATAAAATGTATAAAATTTCCAAAAGTGGGTATTATAATTCATAACGGCTAGTTTGATTGGTTGTGGAGTGTGCTAGAACTCGAAGTTGCGTACAACACACACTACTATATTATTCAAAGAGAAGAATACCATGGAAGCATGGGGTGTTATATTTTCCCATGTTTAAAATAATTTCTTCCTTGAAATTTTGAGAATAGTGCTGCATGAATAGACTTGGGTGGTTCTTCATCATAAGTTCCTCGGGTTCCCACGTTGCCTCTACCATCTTATGGTTTCTCAATAGAACTTTTACCATACGAGTTGTCTAGTTTCTCAACACTCGTTCTCCGGTATCATGAACTTTGATAGGCTCTTCACAATAAGACAGATCAGGTTCCGTTTCTAATTCTTCATAGCTGGGTACATGCGTTGGATTAGGCATTTATTTTCTCAACAATGATATGTAGAACACGTCGTGAACATTGGAGAGACATGGCGGAATTGCCAAACGGTAAGCTACAACCCCAATTCATTCTAGAATTTCGAAAGGTCTGATGTACCTGGGACTCAATTTACCCTTATTACTGAATCATATAACACCCTTCGGTGGAGATACCTTTAAAAAAACATGATCTTGTACTTAAAATTCCAAATCCTTCCTTGAGTTGTCAGCATTGCCATTCTGTCTACATTGACCTGCTTTGATGTGGTTTTGGATTACCTTCAACTTTTCCATCGTTTCCTCCACCAGTTCTAGGCCTACAACTTTTCTCTCACCAACATTATCCCAACAGGTTGGTGTGCGACATATGTTTTTGTATAATGCTTTATATGGTTCCATCTTAATACTTGAATGGAAGCTATTGTTATAGGAAATTTCTACCAGAGGTAAATATTGATCCCACTTACCTCTAAAGTCATGTGAGCATGATCTCAAAATTTCTTATAAGGTTTGAATAGTCCGTTCTGAATTTCCATCAGTTTGGGGGTGGTAGGCAATGCTCAAACAAAGTTTAGTATCCAGGGATTTCTAAAGACATTTCTAGAATCATGAAGTAAAACATGGATCATGATAAGAAACAATCTGTAGGGGTACTCCATGAAGTCTCAAAACTTCATTAATATATATTCTTTCTATATGTTAAAGTGGTTGATCTTCTCTTATAACAAGAAAATCTGGTGACTTGGTAAGACGATCAATAATGACCCATATTTCCTTGTTCCTTCTAGTAGTATTTGGTAGTCCCATGACAATGTCCATCATGATATTATCCCATTTCCACTCAAGTATTGGAAGAGGTTACAGAAATCTCCAGGATGATTCCTTCCAGCTTTAACTTTTTGAAAAACCATAAATCATTACACAAAATCAGGAATCTCTCTCTTCATGTTGTCCCACTAAATATGTCCCTTCAAATCACTATACATTTTGGTGCTCCCATGGTGTATAGTGAAATTGGAACTATGAGCATCGTCCAACAATTCCCTTTTTAGATCTTGTATATAGGGAAGAGAAAGTCTCTTCCCAAATTTGAAAATTCCATCTTTATACACAAAGTCACTCAATATCTCATCGTTCACAGCTTTAATCTTCTTTTGAAACTCTTTATCATCAGTCTGAGAACTCTTTATCCTTTCAAGTAATGATGTTTTGGAAACCATTTGATAAAGTATTGATGTTTCTCCATCCATGGTGATTCTCATATCCATCTTTACTAGATCCATGAAAATATGATACGTTTAAACTCTCATCTTGTTCAAAACTCCATGATCCTTTCTGTTCAAATCATCTACCACATTATTTACCTTCCTTGGGAGGTATTTTATCCTGAAAACCTAACCCTTTAGTAGCTCCAGACATTTCATTTGCCTCATGTTGAGTTCTTTATATGAGAAAATATACATCAAACTCTTGTGATCAGTATAAATCTCACATTTTTCACCATAGAGATAATTTCTCCATATTTTCAAAGAAAATATTACAGCAGCTAACTCAAGATCATGAGTAGGATAGTTTTTCTCCTGAATTTTTAGTTGTCTTCATGCATAGGCAAGAACCCTATCATTCATCATAAGGACATAACCATGTCTTTTCTTTGAAGCATCACTATAAATGACAAACCCGTCATTCCCAGATAGTGGAGTAAATATAGGAGAATTGACTAATATTCTCTTCAGTTCTTTGAAACATTCTTCACAATATTTTTTTCAAACAAATTTAACCCCTTTACATTTGATCTTGGTTAATGGGTTAGCCAATCGGGAAAAATTCTGGACGAAACAACGATAATAACTTGCTAAACCAATAAAACTGCGTACCTATATTATACTAATCGGTGCTGGACATTCTTGGATTGCCTTGGTCTTTGAAGGGTCAATGGAAATTCCATCCTTAGAGACAATATGGCCAACAAAAGAAATCTATTAAAGCCATAATTCACACTTGCTTAGTATTTCATATAAATCATGTATTCAAATAGTCTTCGAGATAATATGCAAGTGATTTTCATGATCTTCACAGCTTATGGAGTATACTAGGATATCATCAATAAATACCACAACTAAATCATTGCTATATTCCTTGAATACTCTATTCATTAGATCCATGAAAACAAGGGTTGCATTAGTTATCCCGAAAGGCAATACGTAAACTTGTAATTCTCATACCTGGTTTGAAATTCTATCTTCGGAATTTCCTCCCTCATCGCGCACAACTAATGGTATCCAGATCAAAGGTCAATCTTTGAAAACTATTGAGCTCCATGCATTTGGTCAAATAAATCATCAATGTGAGGTAGGGGATACTTGTTCTTTATTGTTATAGCATTGATCTCCCTACAGTCAATGCACAACCTCATAGATCCATCTTCCTTCTTAACAAAATGGACAAGGGATCCCCCTAGAGAAAAACTAATGAAAATTAATCCCTTATTAATCAATTCATCTAGTTTTTTCTTTAGTTTCACTAATTCCATAGTGGTCATTCTATAAGGGTTCTTCGATATGGGCCTTGAACCATAAATTAAATCAATGGAAAACTCAATTTCTTGTTCTGGAGGATGTCCAGGAAATATTCTGGAAATGCATCAACATATTCTCTCAAAATAGTTATATACTCTATTTGATCATTCCTTTCCTCACCCACATTTATTTCATTCTATTCCCCCCAAAAATTGAATTTAGTTGAGCTACTGGGGGTGGATCTAGATAAGAATTAGGTGGTGAAGATTCTGCTCTAAAGATAAGGTGCTCTTTATCATCATCATCAAAAACCGTAACCTTGTTCTTATTAAAGTAAATGTTTGAATCATTGTCCGAAAGCCAATCCATACCAAGGATTATATCAAATTCAATCATGGTTATGATGAGGATATCTGCAGTTAAAGAACATTTATATTCCCTAATGGGAAATAATTCACAGAACTTTGTAGCAATGATATATCCCATAAGAGTTTTGATTGAAAACTCCCGTGTTAAATCAAATTGGAAATATCCAATTTTATTAGAAAACTGGGAAGATATTAAACAATGGAATGATCCATAATCAAATAATGAATTTCCTAAACTTGAGGAAACCATTAAATATCATGCCATCATGTCTTTTAATGATTATACCTCAACAGTAGTGATATCCTAATCTTGTCCTTGATCTCTTGGACTTTTCTGAGGTAAGTTCCCCTGAAGATTAGGACATGCATTTTCATAATGTCCCATATCCCTGCAGTTGTATCATTGAACATCTTTAGCTTATTTCTTCCCCTTGCAATGATGAGCTTAATGTCCTTCTTCACCACACTTGTAACAGACTCTCATTCCCTTCAATCCAGTACCAGAGTTTTCTTCAAACATTTACTACAGGATGGATATTCAACTTTTCCCTTCTTCCCCTTATTTCTATTTCCAGAGTGATCAGTAGATCTCTTCTTCTCTTAAATTTTTTTAAGTCGTAAGACATAGAGAATTCATTTTCTGTCCTGATAGCGCATAAGACAATATCTTCGTATGATTAGAAGGATTGTGTGACTAATAATCATTGGAGAAATGGTTTTATCCCATCAAAGAAATGATCAATCTTACTTATTGGGTTACATATATAGTCTGCATCATGCCTCACTATCCTTGTAAAAATAGCCTCATTATTGCGACATTCTCTTCCTCCTTTTCCCTCAGATTCAGAAATTCCCTTTCCGTATCTGCTCGATGGTTACGAGGAAAGTATTTTTCAAAGAAAATATCATTAAACTTCCTCCTTTACATGTTTGATACTTAATCATCTTCCTTTGTGTTTTGAATCAATGACCACCATTGATCAACATCTCCTGTGAGGCAGTAAACTTCCATGATAACTATTTCCCATTCACTACTCCCCAAAGCATGGAATATTTTCTCTATGGAATTTATCCATTTCTCAGCTACTAGTGGATTTGTACCCCTAGTGAATGTTGGTTGTTTTTTCCTCATGATGCTATCTAACATTGATCCTCCATGATGCGGATCAGGGTTCTCCATATGGGTAAGGTTATTATTCATAACCAGAGTGAGTTTTCTTAGTATGGTGATAATCTGACCAGATCTAGTTGTATCACCAGCTCCACTATAATTTTATTGAGAAGGAGGGAAATCCCTATATGGAGTGCATGCATTGATATAGTTTCCATTCCTTCCACAAGGCAACTTTTCTAAATAATGGCATAAACTATATTAGTTTGTGAATCGAAATACATAATTCCGAACTTCTAAAACACTTAACATAAATTGAACAGTTTATGGATATAATCCATAATCATAAAATAAAATTTCTTTGATGAATTATATGCTCACAAACCTATCACAATGGATTGTAATGAAACTGATAATTATCCTAAGCATATCCCCCAGGAGTGTCGTAACCAAGAGTGCTGCAAGGCCCGTTTTCATGCACCAGTTCTCATTCAAGTCTAGCTCAAAGCGTCGTTTTTGGGTTTTACCCCTAGGTACATTTGTGCCAGAGCAGCCTCTACCTACTCATATCCAGACATTGATGTATTTCTCGGAAAACTCACAAAACCCCTACATTACTAAAATACTAGGAAGTTATTCTATACTAATCCTCAATGTCCACCTTAGGTCTATATGCTCTAATCAGAGTTTATCTAAATCTAGCTTCCAAGGATTGTACTAAACATTCTCTAATACCAACTGTAACGCCCCGACCCCAGTTACCCAGAGTCGGTGCTTTACTATATAACATGGGATTGATCACAAAAGATAATGTCTCGAAATACTGTTTAGTTTAATTGCCTTGGAAACACTAGATACATTCGTAAGTCTTACATTACATGATAAAGTGAAAAACTAAAACAACATAGTCTCTGTAGCCCACACTTATATCCCCTCAGACTATCCCTATAGGTCAGTCATAAAATACTTCTTCACATCCTGGAAAAAATAAATCATAGAAAGGGGTGAGCTCAGATGCTCAGTAAAGAAAACAATATAGTAGAAACTTTCATAAATAAGCACACACATTTAAGGCAATGTATAACTAAAAAAAGCCTTTTAATCATGAAATTAAGCATAATATGGAAAAAATAAAATGAAATAATTCCATTTACTAATTCACATGGATATTCTACTCATATAATAATCACATTAAATATCAATAACAACTTTCATAATGATGGAATACATAATTTTAGACTATCATAACCACATAGCCAAGGCCTTGTGCCAAGACTACAAATAAGATTTTGTCAAGGCCTTGTGCCAATACACTATTTTGTCTCATTAGACCTACCGATGCATCAAGGAACTATAGAGGGCTCTTCCGGTCACTTACTAAGTCCAATGCATTTCTCATATAAATAGGTTTAAACATAACATTAACAGTCATTTTAAAACTAGAATACGAAATCTCAATAATTTCTACAGAAACCATGAATGGTATAAAAATTACACATCCATAGTCAAACATTTCAAAAAACCATCAATACAATATGGAAATTTTGTATCATAATAAATCAAATTCAAATAAGCTTAAAATCCATCAAAGGATGTTGACATAGATGAAATGAAAACAATTTCAGAGAAATATCTCTTTTTTTTAAATCATTTAAATGTCAAATAATTATAAAAGAAAACATTTACTTTGTAAATATTTTTATAATCTGGTAAGGGAAGCTTCAATGATTTTATAATAGTGGAAAATAGCCACACCCGACATATAATTTAAAAATTATATTCCTACCTTAATTATTTTGAAAAGGTTAGAAAGGATATTATTTAGAAAATGATGGAAATATTCCTTTAAAAAATTCAAACAAGGGTATAAATGACTTTAATGCATATTCTATAAAATATTAAGAATGATTTTGAAATAAATTTTTAAAAAACATGGATGCGGATGATAAAAATTTTCCAGTAGATAATTACGTATAAACAACCTCAGATAATGAAGATATTGTGAAATAAACCCTTACCTTGTACTTTTCCTTGGTCGAGGGTAGGTTAACCTCCTCTTATTCGTGTTCTTCCTTTTGATTTGATCAAATGGGATCCTAAAGATGGATTTCGGACTAAAGGAAAACCACTTGGATGAAATGAGGTAAGTTTAAGGGATAATTGGGTAAGGGTTGGCCGAGCCAAAAGGCTTTTAAGTTGTGAATTATAGGGAAGTGGAAGTTCCCTTTTATAAGAGAGGTGAGGGTCACCGTAAGAAAAGCTAGAAATATTATTTTATAATGAAATAATTTTCTGTTTCTAAAGCCTCAAAAATGGACTATTTAAAGAATAAGGCGGGGATGGGTTGAAAAATACTCAACCAATAGGTTTTATACTGTTTTGGGGTTCTATATTAACTTAATCATTTATATTTTACTCTAAGTTAAATAGTTTGACATTTACCATATCTCTTTGTATTTTTATATTATATGGTTAATAAACATACTATATAGTTCCAAGAGAACCCAAATTGGTTCATTAATGATAAACCTATAATTACATATTTCTTTTGATGAACCTTATATTTTTTGGAATATTATATCAATTTATAATATAATATTGTTTTAAAAACTTATTTATGTCCATTTTGACAATATTTGATAATTTATTTTTGATAAAGTCTTAAAAACATTATTAATTTGAAAGTAATTCATTTAAGAAATAATAACAAGGTATATTAACCTTTCAAATTCGTGGATGGCATCAATAATTTAAAATTATATTTATTTTATCATTTATAATACCAATTATTTGATTCTTTCATTAATAAGGAAAGTAATGCAACATTATTGTGTCATAAATACATTTAATTATTCAATGTCAAAAAAATTATAAATAAAATAATATTATGTTGGAAATATTTTTATCCTTCTAATGAATATTTATAGTAGAATATATAACATATATAACCCTATGTAAAAAAAAATTTATTAAAGATATATGCTTATGTGATTTTTGTATTTACTTTAACTTAATTAATATAAAGTGTCATTATCATTTACAAGTGGTTCCATGGGGTCCCCAAATCGACCCAAAGATTCCCTTGGTCGGTCAGGTATCATTTAATAGGGTTATGACACGTTTTAGGATAATTTAATATTATTATAATATTAGTTTTTTACCCTTATTTATCGAATTTACCCTTTAACAATAGTAAATAAAATATTTACCGAAGTAATTAATCAAAATGTATAAAAATAAAAGTTACCTATTTACACAATTTGGACCTCCTTATTATAAATATGGAATATATTTTTCTAAATTCAAAATGCAGAAGTGACAGAGAATAATTTAAAATTAATTTTCTTTGTCAAAACAAAAAAGCGAGTTTTTAAAAAATTATAACTATCAAAAGGTTGACATTTTCTTATTCCTGTTTAAATGGGAAATTATGTCCAATGACCAACATTAGAATAAATGGTAAAAATATAATCTAATTATACTTTAAAATTAATCATGTTCATAATTTATCACAATTAATTATTTCCATTAAAAAAATTGTTTTTAATTAAAATTTAGTAATTTTCAGTATTCATCAAAATAAGAAAGTTATTCGAAATGTACCAAAACTTCACCCAAAGATAATTTCGATATTCCGAATCTAAAAATGAAGTACATTTTGAATTATAAAATTTATAAAATTTTGAAAATTTGGTATTACTATTTATAACAGTTAGTTTGATAGGTGGTGGTGTGTGTTAAAACTCGATGTTTCGTACAACAGACGCTACTGTTTAATTAATAGAGAAGTGTACCATGGATGTGTGGGGTGTTACATATATATATATTTATGGATATTCCAAGTATAGGTTAAAATCCTATAGTTTTTTTAATTATAATTAATAACCTGTGATAAACCATCATATATAATCGATTGAAATATTATAAATAAATTACCATGCTTATGTGTTTCTAATCTCCGATATGTATTTCCCACAGTTTTGTTTCTGGTAATTTTCAATAGAATGAACTATATAGAAAATGTTTTACCATTGAATTTTTAAGATGAGGAAATTATGTGAATAATGTAGATTGATTTCCTACGTGGAAATATCCTGAAGAGAATTATGACGATGGTATGAGTATTTTTCATACTATTGAGTATAAAGAGATTATAATAGTATTGAGAACGGTATGTTATGGTCTTCCAGTATTGAATAAATTTAATCTAATAAGGATAATAATTATAATACATTAGACATTACTCAAATTTTAGGAATGATGAAGTTGATAGATCTTGAGCAATGGTTTCAGAATAATGTTGTATGATTGTGGTGTATATGTTTCGAAAGTCAATGATTATGTTATATGAAACACTAAATATATAATTTCATTCAATATAGGTTTTTCATTAAGGATTGGAAAGTATATGTTCAACAATTATAAGGTTCTAAAATGTATATTTAAGGGTAAGGTGATATATTGGGAGAACAAATTATTAAGATAAATATAGCCAATAATATGTCTAGTATGTTAACATAACATTTTTGGATAAATATAGATTTGATTTGAATGAGTAGATTGGATGATGATAGTTTCTTGGGAACTAATTATGTAGTTATTGAAATGAATTTTATGATGTCATGGAATAAGTATAAATGTTTTCGAGACTCAAGGAATATATGAAATAATTTTTGGAATAAGGATACATACTTGTTTTCAAAAAGGACATATGGTAATTTAGGATTTAACCATGAATCAAGAGAATACATGATAAAGGTTTTCACAGTTTTGGAATGTGTACAACCAGATATATAGGATATAAATGAAAGTATTCACGTGATTTTTAGGTGATCATTCTTGTAATTGTTTTTTGTACTACGAGTTTGGAAAGAATTATTTTGGATAAGACTAAAGGTTTGAATAGATTAAGATGGAAATTATATAGTATTGTTTAAGGCTAATTCATATTTCTAATATTATTTATCGAATGATAAAATAGTATAGTTTTAGAAAAAGGGAAACTCATAGGACGGGAAAAAACCCGTCTCATCGGACAGGGTTGCGGGAATCGAACCCTCATCTGAAGTGTGATAAGCCTTTATGACCTACCACTGGCCTATGAGAAGTCCCTTTTTAGTATAAATCAAGTTAATTTTATTTAAGTGGTATTATAGATGTTGTATAAGTCTATTTTTTAAACCATATGTAATTAATATCGCCGTAAATGGACTTATGTATATTTGATAACATGTACTATCCTTTTTGTGATAAAGATAGATGGAATGACCTATCATTATATATATGGAACACATGATCAACTAACACATTGGTAATTAAAATTTCAACCTCATTTCATTAAATAGATGATGAATTTCAATTTTTTTAAGGAACAACCAACGATGAGATTTTACTACAATCAAATATGTTTTTCTTCTCGTGATATACAATTTTAGGTAAAGGATATTGAAAACAAAAAATGTTATCTTTGTAACTTCTTATCCATTGAAACTGTTGGTCCCTTAAATCATCACATATTAATGTCTTTATGTTAGTTGACCATCTCCAAACCTTATTCTCTAAAACTATAAATATAACATTATGGTGAGATTTCTCTTCCATATCAATGTTTTCACTTCCCACCTATGTTCTCCTATGTGGAAAACTATTGATGAGTTAGTTTGGGAAACCATTATATTTCAAACATTCTTTTTTAAAACTATTTTTTGGTATTCCATTTTACAGAGCGGATTTTTATGAATGAAACTTTCATGTTGTAAACCTTTTATATAACCCTGATGAATTTCGAGGGTGGAATTCATTTTAAGAGAAGTAGAATGTAACACCAACTGATTTAATGAGAAATATTCTTTTTAATATCTTTGATGTATTGTGCTATATTCTACAAAAAGATTATCTTGAACTATACACAACACCGTATTAGCTTTCAGTATACGCAACACTATTATTATATTGTGTTACACAAAATTTAATGTTCTTTTGACAAAATTCATTTCATGCAACAATGAGTATGAATTATGTTAATTGTATAAATGAACTCTGTTTGGATTATGTTATACACAACACCAATGGAATATGTCCCATTAATTAATACTTACATGGCTTGCATTACATGAAAGATTGGCCTTCCTCATTAGCTTTTATTGTATGTAGTACTGAGTTTCAGTAAACAAGGATTTATTATTAAAATATTTTTATTTAATAGCATATAAACTATATGTTATGAATATTTTTAACTAAATTTTAATTTTATATCAAATTTACATTAATATTGTATATTTTCTAGACCTGATATGACAAAATATTTAATTTTTTGGATAAAAAAAATATTATATAAAAATGAAATTTTAAATACTTTTGATGGAGAACCCATTTAAATATAATTTTTGACACTTTTATATGTTCTATTTGAAATAATAAACATATTATTTGGAAATTATAATTTTTTTACTTTGGATGAATTTAAAATATTTTTCTGGTAACTTTGATATTTTGATGAATAATAAAAATGCACTATATTTAAATTGACAAGAAAGTTTTTCATAAAAATTACTTATGTAGTAAAATTATATTATTTAACGGTTTAAAAGTATAAAGAGAATATATTTTTATAAATTAAAACAATTTATCTCATTTTCATTACTTATAAATTGAATTTATATGTAAAAACATTTCAATCTTTTGGAATGTTTTAACTTTTAAATAAAAACATGTTTTTTTCTGACAACAGGATAAAAAATAAATTAATTACTCAATCTTATATGTTTTTAATTTTTAAAAAGGATTATATATTTAGAATCAGTGTTTCCAAATTATATTAATATGTTACTTTTAATTTTTACTATTATAATTAATAACTACGATAATTTTTTTTAATTTGATTAAACAAAAGTCAGGTAAATTAGGGAATTAAATAATATTATAAGGAAAATAAAATTATCCTAAAACCTAAAAAAATAGTAGTGCATGAATAAAATTATACCCTTAATATCTTTCTTTTGAAACATAATCATTTAAGGGCCACATGATACGGAAAATAACATAAATATTAATTAAACCAACAAAAGAGAGAAAATATAAATCTCAAGTTTCTTAAAAGTATAATTATTTTAATATAGTGATGACTATGTAATATATTTGAAAATAAATAGTCAGTTGAATGATAATATAATTTAATTTCTCATGTAAATTTATTTTTAATTTTTAAGAAATAAATAATTACATTAAAGTCTTATAATTTTTTGATATTAATATTAATTAATTAATAATAAATCACAGAATAAATTTTAATTAAAATTATAATAACCATAAAAATGTCTAAAAACATGACCAAATCATTTTGTCAAGTATATCATCACCACAATCATCCAAATATTAATCTAGTTACAATTTTTAGCCTTATTGAATAGATTATGACAATTATATTATTTTTTAAAGTAATGTTAATGTTTTCACATTTATACCTTAATAAGTATAACATTTATAATATTTGATTTTATTACAGATAAATTCTACTAAAATTATGATTATGTACATTATTCTGGTGAAATAAAGGTATATGTAACAATAACCAAGCATTATAACCTTGTATATTTTTTAATATAATAATGAATATAATTTATGTCTATTATTGTGACATTGTAAATGACTTTTAAAGCACAAATATATTTTTTGGTTAATATTCAAATTAATTTATAAAAATTATTTTTAATTAATTAATGGATATTTTAAATAAATAATATAGTAAAAATATTATTATTAAAATAATTTTATTAAATATAAATGATCATATAATTTTTAAGATGTCAAAATTAATTTTTATTAAGGACTAAAAACTATTTTTGGGAAAACCCATCATTTTTCAGTAAAATTTGGTTATTATTTTAAATGTGAAAATTAAAATATTTAGAAATTTATTTAGATGAAATTAATATTATTTTTGGAATCAGGATGTCAAAATTATCCAATAATGAATTTTTCATATTTTTCTAAGATAGTCGAATTTTGGGGTTAAAATTAAATATCGTTTAAATATACTGTGTGTTTTATGACACCGTTATATTGCAATAATGATGTAATAAATAAAAAATGGCATATTCTTACATATTTTTGTTTTATATTAAAATTAATTTTATTTTCATGTTATTTTATTTTTTATATAAAGCATTAGTGAATCATCAAAAACAAATAACATATTTTAAGATTTCGAAATCATTTCTTTGAAAATATGATCCACCTCCAAATAATTAAGGGAAATATTTTAATATAATAGGAAACTATTCATATATAATAAATTATACCACTCCAATTTTCTGGAAACCATGTGCACGAACCATGGGATGGTTTTTTGTTTTGAATATTTCATTATGAGGTGTCCAAAACAAAACTAAAAATTAAACCCCCCTCCTTTACAATATAATACCACCCAATCTCCCATTTCTATTCACACAAACTCTATGAAGGTCATTCAACCTCTTCCCCTTACTCACTAGATTCATCTAATGGAATCCCCAAGTTCCCAAGAAGCATGTCCGAAGTGTTTTGAATAAGCAATCCATTTAATGGATTTCACTCCCCGCCTATGAATTCAAGTACCTCCTTAGAATATTAGTTCTTTTAATTTCAATTTCATGAATTGAAAATAATTTTTAATAATTACCTTAGGTTTCATTTGATTATATGTACATTATGTATCATTTATTTACTCTAATTTAGACCATTACCTAAGACATTACTATGCCAGAATATAGTATGCAATCTTTCACTTTCTTCTTTTATCAAGAAATACTTATATGATATGAATTTTAATTTAAATTTTAATATGTTGGGATATATTCAAAAAAAATACCCTTACTGTATATTTGATTTATAAATTAATATATCTTCATTCCACATTAATTAAGACATTCATGATCCTTTATATACACCAGTTACATTGCCAATATTCCATAATGGGTTTCTCTCTCCTCATTCCCATTAAATAACTTCTTTTATATTATTCATCTTAAATTCCATTTAATATTTTGTTGAATTAGGATACATGACCCCTTACTGTCCATTTCATTTATAATTTATGAAATATCCATTTCTCTCTCATTAACCCATGTTATGAATTTATATATGATGTGGTTAGGGTGATAATGTTTCACAGTGATTTTCTATGCCAAAATCATCTTGTAATGGATATCATACCGATATCTATGTAATATGTATTCACCTTTATGAATGTATATTTTTTGATTGAGGAATTAAATTTATCTATTTCACATTTCTTGAATGTGGATGAAATAACGATGTTTATGGAATCCATTATATATGATATATGTGGCACACTTAATCATGTGATTGAAATGATTATGAAGGGTGCGCCCGAATAGCACTCTAATGAATTGGGTATTTTATAATATCATGATATGTTATTTTCAGATTGGGTTTTACCTAATTATATTATGGGTCTTTTCCACCATGTTGGGCAGGTTTTTACTTGATTTTTTTGGTTTCTGGTGAAATGTTTTAATTTTTTTTCAAATTTCCAAGTTCTGATTGTAATGATATACCATGACTTTATAATCATGTCCCTTTATTCCATATTGATATTCCTTGCCTAACATGTGTTATTATACTAATGGTATGCCATTATTATTCCCTTAGTTGGCTTTATTTCTCACCCTTTTCTTATGTATGAAGGAATGTTCTGGTCAAGTGAAATATGTTTTCAATGAAGATGTTATAGTTTATATTTATGATGATATGTAATGTTCTTAATCCCCAAAGACATTGGTCCTCTAAATAATCTGAGTTTTATTAAGTTTAATTTATGTAATAAGTTATCTTTAAATTTTTAATAATAATCAATGTTTTTATAGTTGGAATGAGAGGACAAGTTTAGTTATTTTTTAGATTATGATTTGAAAACCGTTGTAAAACCCCTTTGGGATAAGAATATGTATATGAGAGATAACCAAAAAAATTTCTAAGTATAGAGTAAATTGTTTATAAATAATATAAATCCCTATAGATATACAGAGAAGTGGATATGTATCTAGAAAAAATATATCTAGGGGTAAAACCATAAAACACCCCATTCTTCCAAACTCAAACATGAACTAGTGAACGAAAACGAGCTTTGTTTCACTCTTAGTTTGACACTCCCTAGGGATATACTATAGTAAATTCATAAGATCAATATGAACCATTATTAAGGGAACTAAAAAATTTCCCATAATAATATATGATAGGAAGAATATAATTTATAAAATCCCAACGCAACCAAAAATAATGGAAGTAGATATGTAAGTGGTAATTGAAAGAGGGGAAACTATTACATCCCCTGAATATAACTCATCCCCTACAACATTATCTAGATTGAATTTCCTTGTGAACCATGTTATACATCCATTTGTATTATTTGATGTAATTCTATGCATGGATATTTTCTCCCTATATAGATTCCTTATAAATTTATATGAGAGGGAAATCAATCTCTATATATAAAATCATCCCCTGATTATATATAATTTCAAGGAGGGGGATAAAAAAATTTCATCATTATCATCCCAAGCATGGATATTACTACCCTATGAGAATCCATGTATTTCTTATAAGATTGTGGCTATAGAAGGAACCATCCACTAAAACATGGCTATTTTGATGTTATTCACTAATGTGTTCCTCGAGGAATTGCATGATCTTCCTCCAAGTAGAGATGTTGAATTTTCAACTGATCTTACAACTAGAGAATTTTTACTATCCGAGAATCCATATAGCATTTTTTTGAGGAACATGAGGAACTGAAACAAAAACTACATGAGAATCTGGATAATGGATTTTACTCGATTGAGTTCTTGACCATGGGGTGAACAAGTCCACTTTTTTAAGAAGAAGTATTATCCAATGTGACTTTGCATTTATTATCATGATTTTAAAAAAATCACCCTAATGAAAAATCTCATTTTCCATGAATTGATTACATATTCGATCAGCTACATGTAAAAATGTATTGTTCCAAGGTGGATCTATGGTTGTAATATTACCAAGTCTGGGGGAAGAATGAAGATATCCCCAAGAATGATTTTTGTACAAAGTATGGAATTATGAGTACATAGTAATTCCATTTGGACATTCTAATGATCCAGTAATATTCATGGACATGATGAATAGGGTTATTAAAGATTACCTTGATTAATTTTTTGTATTATTTTTAAATGATATTATAATATACTCCAAAACTGAGGACCATGAGGGGAGTCTAAGAACTAGGAAAAAGACCATGTGAAAGGAGAAGCTCTATATAAAGTATAGAAAGTGTGAGTTGTATTTTATGGACATCTCATTCATGGGGAATATCATCATGGGACATGGGATATTTGTGGATCCTTCCACGAAAATGGAAAATGAGGGATGGAAAAGGGTAAAATCAATGATAGAAATCTAAATCATCCTTCTGTTAGATGGATATTATGGCCGATTTGTGAGAAATGTCTCACGATTTTCAAACACACTTACATAGATAACTCTGAAGGGAGTCATGTTTACATGGAATTATGAATGGGAATTAAAATTCAAGATTATCAAAAGGAGGCTTATCACATCCTCTAGGCTCACACTACCTACAAGTGTGGAGATTTTCTTAATCTTTAATGATTATTCAATGAATGGATAAGGCTGTGTGTTAGAGAAAAATAAAAAACTCATTGCCTACAAATCATGTCATTGGAATATTCATGAGTAAAACTATCTCACGCATGATCTGGAGTCAGTAGTTCTAAACATTACATTGAAATTATGGCGGCATTATTTCTGTGGGGAGAAGTGTGAAATATATATGGATCACAAATGTATCAAATATATATTAACACAAAAAGAGAAGAATATGTGACAATGAATATGGTTAGATCTCATCAAGGATTACGACTTCTCAATCCACTACTATCCTAGGAAAGCAAACAAGGTGTGGGATCCTCTATAAAGAAAGGACACAAAAATTCAATCATTGATGAGAATTGAAAAGTAACCAATCATATTTTAATATATGAATATGGACCTTGAAATTATAAAGAAGGGAATATCATCAATCCATTCAAAAATTATTTCTCAAAACCCTTTTTTAAAAAGGATAAAAGATGCTCAAAAATATTATAAGGGAATTCAGATGAATGTGGAAACTATAAAAAAGGGAAATCATTATATTTTAGTGTTAATAAAGAAAGAATTATGATATTTTGGTTTAGATTATGCATTCCATCAATTCATGAGTTAAAGAAATAACTTTTGGATGATAAAAATATTTAAAATTTCTCCATTCACCCAGGAAATACATAGATATGTTGAGATATAGAGGAGAACAATTTGTTGGAAAAAATAAATAAAGAGATCGCTAAATATAGATCAAAGTGTCTGGTATATCAGTAAATGAAGACTGAGAGGTAGAAACCTACGGGGATGACGTAACCATAACCCATACTGATGTTGAAATGAGATAACATCACCATGGACATTGTCACCAGACTTCTGAAGGCATCCACATCAGAAAACGGTATCTTATTTTTTATGGATCATCATATAATATACTCACACATTACATCGATTCGATAGGATTCCTCACTGGATAAACTACCACATATATAAATAATATAGTTTTTAAGGCTGTAGGGTTTAACACTATCTACAAAATCCAATCGAGATCCATGATTCACCAATATGTTTTGTAAAAATATTCAACATGAGCTATAATATTAGTTTCCAATCAAGCATCTAAATGGATGCTTATGAATCACTTTTTGGGAAGAGGTGTATAACACTGACATTTTGGGATGCTATTGGTGAACGAAAAATTCTTGGTCAGAAAATGGTCAATGAAATGGCAGAGATGGTCAAGACCATCCAAGAGTAAATCAAGGCTTCTTAGAGTAAAAAAAGAGATATTCTTACAATCATCGAAAAGATCTAGAGTTTGATGTTGGAGACATGTTTATCCTCTGAAAATCTTTATAGAAAAGAGTGAGGATATTTGGGAAGATAGGAATACATTGTCTAAGGTACATAAGCCCTTTGGAGATTCTTGATCGCATCAGATCATGGTCTTATCGAATTACTCTCCCATCGAACCTATCTCTAGTACACAATGTATTTCATGTATTGATTTTGATAAAATATATACCTAAACCATCGCATTTACTCAATATAGTTGTGGAGCCATTGGATAATGACATTTCATATGTTGAGAAGCTAGTGGAGACCATAGATCATAGAGAAAAATTTCTCCGAACTAAGACAATTCCCTTGGTCAATGTGATGTGGAGAAACCAAAAGATTGAAGATGAAATGTTTGAACTAAAGGAGGTGAAAATGAAAAGTTACCCCCATATGTTATAGTGTTGGAAAATGAAAATTTAAGGGATAAATTTCTTAAGGGTTATGGTTTTAACGACCTAAGATATTATGTATAAAAATCACCTTTTTGATTAAATTAAATATCCATTGGAAATAGAATACACATGAGAATATATTTTTTATTATATTCAGTTGGATTTAAATTTTATTTAGGTATAATTATCATTGATAGTATATCCATTGAACAGTGATCATATGAATAGTATATATATAGGGTTTTAATAAATCCTCTTGTCATGGAAAAAAGAAGTTATAGCCTCAACTAGTAGGAGTGTTCCCTATAAATCCCTTGTATAATATATTGTAAGGGAAATATTATTTCTAGGATTTTCCCAAGACCAAACCCTCACTAAGACAAAATAACTTATGAATGATTGAATCCTTTTATGGGAGAATATCAAGCTCATCAAGATCACAACACAAACCATGTTCACTAAACAACCCCAAGAAATCCCCACCATCACACACCTTACTCATTGGGCATATGATGGTGTAATAAATGGATATGTAAAGAGAACCTAAAATTATGATTATGTAGATTATTTTTGTATATAATATTTTTTATACATTAATTTTATTATCATTACTTTTTAAATTATTTTTAAAGCATAACTATTCATTCTGGTTTATATTCAATTTCAATAATGAAATTTATTTATAATTAATTAATGATTTTTTTTAAAAAAATATTTGAATAAATATTGTTATAAAATTAGTTTTACTAAATATACATGATCATACAATTTTAATAAATTCAAAGGTATTTTTTTTCTTAAAAACTATTTTGAGAAAACCAGTCATTTTTTAATAAATGTGTGTTTTTATTATAAAAGTATAAATTTAGAAATTTAGAAATCATATTTAGAAAAACATAATATTATTTTTTCGAATTGAGAAATTAAAAGTATTAAATGGTGCAGTTATTATAATTTTCTGAGAGATTGTAAATTTTGGGTAAAAATTAAATGTCGTATACATATACAGTGTGTTTTAGGACATCATAATGGCCCAATATAGATGTTATAAATACTATAAAATGGATATTATGAAATATAATTTTTTACCTTTAAAATTAAGTAATTTTATGTGTCTTTACTTTATATTAAAAATTCTTAGTGAATCCTCCAAAACATATTATATATTTTATGATTTTAAAATCATTTGTTTAATTATATGACTCACCTCCAAAAAAGATAAGGAAATATTTTAATATCCTCGACCCATTGAAATATAAAATAATTTATACGAATAAAATTTTCCAAAAACCATGAGGAAATATGTTCTATGGTTTTTGGTTTTGAATATTTTATTATGAGGTGTCCAATACAAAGAATAATAATGAAATATCTCTACTTTTCTATATAAACCCACCAATTATCCCATATCACTTCACTAAAACTATTTGATTCTCAACAATACTCTTCCTATTACTCCATAGTTTTCTTCCAAAGCACCCCAAATCACCCAATGAGCCTCTCTAAATCAATTGGAGTGACACATCTATGTAAGGTATTTTTATCCTCCCATTTGAATTCTAAATTCTCTTTCAAAGATTACTTTTTTTATTTCTATATTTTATATTAAATTTCATTGGTAATAATTAACTTAATATTAAATTGATGATATTTCAATGAGAGATCATTTATCCTCCCCTATTTTAACCTTTACCTAAGTCATTACATGCTGAAATTCAATAAGAAGTAATTCACATTCCTCTTTTATCAATCACTCCTTTTGTGATAGTCCTTTTAATTTCAATCTAAATAAGTTAGTATTTATTCATAGAATCTCCCATTAATGTCAAATTAATTTATAAATAATTATATCTTACTTCCACTCTCATTAATCTATTCATGATACGGTATATACAATAGTTAGCTTGTTGCTATTTTGAAAGAGATTTCCCTCTCCTCATTCAAATTAATGAAATTATTTTATATTATTCATCTTCAAATCCATTTAAAATGTTAGGATATTATGTTACATGATCCATATATAATCCATTTCATTTATAATTTATTATAGTACACTTTATCTCCCATTAACCCATTTTATGGATTTACATAGGATGTTGTTGTGCTGCCAAAATTGCATAGAAAATTTTGATGGAAAAATCATTGTTGATTGATGAAATATTTTTATGTATTCTAGATTAATTGATCCAGTAATAAATAATTCTATTGAATGAATCCATTTTATATGATCATTATGGAAGACATAAGAGTCTGATTGAAATGATTATGATGGGTTCTCCCAAATAGGGCTCCAATGCATTGGCTAATGTTTTGTATCATGATACCTTATATGGGGATAGGGGTTTACCTTATTACATTATTGGAATTTTTACACCTTGTTTTCATATGGGATTAATTTATTACTTTTTTTAATGTTGTGTTGTAATTATTGATCACATTTCCATATTATGATTATCATGCTATTTATTCCCTTATTTTCATGTTACATCATGATTCATTGATATGCCTTGTTTATCATGTATTATTATCCTCATGTTATGACTTTTGTATTCCCTTACTAGTCTTGATTGATCACATTTTTCAAATGTTTGTCCGCAGGTAATCCCATGCAGTGTTATGTAAAATATAATTTTGTTGTCATGTAAAAGATGTTTTCAATAAATTTGTTATATTTATTGTTTGAAGTGGTTATGTATTGTTAAAAAGATCTAAAGACACACAAATATTGATATTATGAGATTTAATAAGTGAAATTTATGTTATAAAACATATTTAAATGTATAATAAATATCATAGACATTATACTTATTCTTCTGGTAAACATATATTTTCCATCATTCTCAATTTCCATTATATATATATATATAATGATCAAAGATCAGAGAGAGTGATTCCCACTCTCTGATCATTTTATTTCTCTATAATTATTCCATAGAATTATATTAACCATTATGAAAATATAAAAAATTATTATTACCAGTATTTTTAAAATAAAATTGTTTATGTGATGTAAATTATCAACATTTACCTCAATTCCTTACAGGTATGGTCATAATTTTTAATTTATTATATAAATATGATATTTATGAAATATTTTATTATATAAAATAAAAAATAATTTCATTTATTTTCTTCGATCTATTAAAAATTAAATAAAAATCCATGCATATGTGTTGACTACCATCTCCATGAAATAGTGTATTTTTAATTTGATTACTGCATTTCCTAGCTAGTTACATTTTTGGTTTTAAGGAATAAATATTTTGTTTTTGAAGGTAATTATTTTTTATAAATCAAATAGATGAACATTTTAATGATATAATCAAAAAACAATCATTGTAATATAATTTAATTAAAACACACATTATAAGTGGAAACCCAATTTATTCATATATTATATTAAATTATATTTAATTAACTATTTATAAAATAATCATTAATTCATATATATACCACTAATAAGACCAAAATATTATCATTATAGTTCTATAAAATGATATTATCACTAAATCACCTCAAACATATTGACTAAAATATTATATGTTCTTGTTTCAGTTGGTTAGACATCCTATATGAAAGACACTCTAAAATAGAATCATGGATGACTATAAGAATATAATTATTAATTATATAAAATATAAATAATTAAATAATAATTTACTGTTGGTTCTTGAATGGTAATATTAATGCTAAACTCCTCAGTTGAAATGCCAATGTATGTTTGTTAAAATCATTGAAATGTGCTCATCGTTAATTTTATCTTATTTAACCGTTACAATAAAATCCAAAAAATTGAACTTATATAAACATTAATGAATATAAATCATAAATTGAACTAACTTGTATGATCTAATAATGATGCTTTTTGAGATAATAAGAAATAGCAACTCTACTATTATAGATTTATTTAAAAAGAATCATGATTATTCAGAGTGAATATTAAAATAAATGAAGAATAATACACATGTAGACAATTATTATAAATTAGGTTCAAAAAAAATTTGGAATGTTAACATGGTTCAAAAATAAAATATTAGGATACAAATTTTTTTTCACAGTTGTTTATTATAAATTTTACTTTGAGGAGAAACAACATACGGTTTCATTTCTCAAATTTTTACACATTAAGACTTATTTCATAATATACATCATGTTTTTTATAGAATGGATTATCGAATAAATCATTTATATTTGTTATCATTATTTTATAATTATTCAAATTATTAAATATTTTAATTTAAATCTTATCCATTAAGGAGGATTTCTCAATGTTTTCCATGGTTATAAGACATTTTTTTCATAAATTTGATTTCATGAGGAATGTTACATTTTCGGCACAATGGTATCATTGATAGTGTCTGTTTATTTCAAAATAAATATCTATCAGAACATTAATTTAATTCACATGTTTTGAATATGAATATCATTTTCTTTCTATAAATGTATTTATTTATATGGTTCCAATGTTTTAGGTGTTTTTCCAAACATAACTCCCTTCATTGATGGAAAATTATTACCCTTCAATTTATTTATTCCATGAAGACTTTATTCCAAAATTAGAAATTATATAAATATAATTTATCATATTATATAATATAATGTTTCTTTTTAATTCACATTATTTATGTTGATATAATTTTACACTCAAATGGTATATATTTATTAGAGAATAATCATCATTATCTTTTGTGATGGCTTCTCCTCATTGCCTATATTTTTATTTTCCCACAATTTTCTACATTAAAATTTGAAAAATATTTATGTCTTATCTCATATGACTTATATATTTTCTTATCCTCTTTCAAATTACATATTATCCATTACTTTTAGGATGATTGTTTTCAACAGTCATATTCAAAAATAATAATAATAAGTTTTCTATCCATTTAAATAAATTGATTTCACTTCCACAACTCATTTATTTTAATAAATATTAATTTTTTTAAATGGTCTATTACAATTTCTTTTTTTTATTTTAATTTTATCTAATGATTTAACATAATATTTTTTAAAAGAACTTTTTAAAGGTCCTTTAACGACTTATTTTTTCATATAATTTTTTAAAATCCTAAAATAACCTTTTTGTTTTTCATCTATGTTAAAAATGCTTCACATTAAATATTTCATTTAATATGAATATTTATCCCAACATGTTTCTAGTATTTAAAAGAAATTATTATTTTTCTAACATCATAAAATATTTATTTGAATGTGTTTTTAAATTTCCAATGATATTTATTGTATCCAAATTATTTTTCTAAGACTCCTAAATAGTTTTTTATATATATTTCATTATCCATTGATATATATTATTCTGGTACTATGATATTCATCAAATTATACAATACACCTTCTTTCTGAATATGTCTCATGTAATGTTCTCATCTATCATAGATGTAATCTGTCATTGTCTTCTTCTTTCCTAACCATCCAATGTAAATAATAATTTACTATCCTTCAAAAAACATTACAATTTGAAAAATCTATTATCCCTTACATTGATTGATCATTTACTACTAAATTCAACACATTTATTTATTTGTGAAATTATTAACTGAACATGATACCATGTATCTATACCATGTAAACATATATTTTTTATTATCATGATTAATGGGTATTTAAATCGCAATTTAGTGAATATATTTGGATATCCATTTATTATCCATGGGTTTATCATATTGTGATTATTAATGTAATTATGTATTATTTTTTAATATGAATTCGAATGAAAATAAAATTAAACAAATTTCTTTTGTATGACTTATTTAAGATGTTGTTAATGAAATTAATTGTCATTTCATGAGTTCTTTACGATTTTTTTTAATAAACCCATATTATTTTCATTGTCTATTTGTGATATCATGAGTTAGTTATTTATTATTCCGCAATTATGTAAGGATGAATTGTATGTGGGGTCCTTTATCCCTTAATACTTTATTGTTCAGAACAATACATCTCCTGATATGAAGTATTGATGAGTTTTTTTTAGTTTTTCATATAAATAAGAACATATGTTATTCCTCATGAATGTAAGTTACATATACTAATATATGTTCCATATTTTCATGAGGTTATGAATTCTTACCTATTTATCCCATTTGTTAGAACATTAATGTAATATTTTGTATACCAACGTTTATTCTGATGCCTTATTTTTATTTTATGGTCTCATGGATCATGATTATTAAATCAATATTCTATACTCAATTTTTTTATATATCATTTTATTCCTTTCTTTAAAACATTTTTATAATCTAGTTTGATATATAAATTAACTTATTATATTATGATTATAAAAATATCATCATATTATGATGACTTATGACAATTAATTCTTATCGCTCATGTTTACCCATAAAAATCATTTTAGATTACCATTTTTGTGTTTATATATCCTTATGTTATAAATAAATGTAATAAATAATATGTGTTTAGAACAATGGTTCATATATTTATTTGTTTTTCCATTCTCTTTGAGCATATAAACCTAAAATGTTATTTTCGATAAGAATGTTAAATTATGTTTTAATGTTATTATAAATATGGATTTTTCTCTAGGAAAATGTATAATGTATTTTCATCAATCAGATTTATGATTCTGGTTCTCATATTTCACAATTCACATCAAAAAAGGGTTTATATAACTTTAGAGGCCAAGATTTTATTGTTTCAAGATAATTTGAGAGTTATAAATTTTATTACAAATTTATAGTTTAATGTTGATCCTAATTTAAAATTTATAGAAAAACCTTTAAGGTTATTTTAGGTAATATTGATTATTTATAGTTTTTGGGGACAGGCATGGGGGAATATTTTTTGAAAAACAAATGGATAATTTAATTCATATAAAAACATCAAAAAAATTTATTAAATTTAGAGATTTTTTTGTTTTCATTGCAATAACATCATCTTAGGGATAAACTATATAGATGAAAGATCTGTCAAATATTTACAAAGGGGTGTAACCCTAAATGGTGAATACTATGTATTGACACCATAAATTCCTAGGGTATGATAAGAAGGCTTGATGCCCTAACTTGTTTGAAAATAATTGATGATAATATTATTTCAATTAAATTATCTATAAAATCCATTAAAAAGGATTTATTATGTTAAGGAATTCGATATTGAAATATAAAAAACCCATCGTAATGAAACCTATATTTAACAAAGAGTGATAATGGTTGAAATGAAAACAAATTTAATAATTATGAATTGTAAAACATTTTGTTGTCAAACCTTTCATAATATATAAAAAGACTTCTTATACTATTAATTATTCATAACTCAAATTTAACACAATTGGTTTTTTGTAATGGTTGAATTTAGAAATAACTAAACAAAATATCAATGATTAGAACAATATAGAGGTTGTCCTATGTATCCACTTAATGGGATACGATTTATTGAGATAAATCATGTAATTTGGGAAAACCAAATTTCAAAAATTGTGGAAAATAGTGAACAATTAATAATGTTTCCCAAGATACTATATAATATAATGTTGGGGCCTCATTTATGTTCCCATGATGAATATGGTAAATGTAATGATGTTCAAAATCATTCATGTTAATAATGTAGGAAGTTTCACTAAGTAAAATTTATTACATGAATTGGAAATTGTTTTTTCGGTGTGAAAAGATGTCATGAAACAACTAGTTATCATTAAAAATAGAAGCGCTATGTGGGAAATGTGAAAGGAAAAAATATTAATACATAGGTACCACTAGTAGTTAAATTTTATTAATGCATTGGGAATGGACATTATCTAATAAAATTACCTAATCCATTATCTAAAAATGATGATAAACACAAAAAATACCCATTATAAGGGAAACCGTATACTAAAAAAACTACTGAAGTGAGTTCTAAAAATTATGTGGATTAATGAAAATTGATCATGAATTCAAGAACTAAGAGTATTTTATTTGTATCTTATACAACCACCTCCTTCGTACTTGGAATGTTTGCTAAGAATATCATATCACCTTCTCTGTGACAATATATTGAATTATAAATAAACATTTCTAGTGATATGATTATTGTATCCAAAATATATAACTCTTATATTATAAATTTTTGTTGTAGTCTGATTCCAATAAAATCATATTATCCATTTTTTAGAAAAATTTAATGTGATATTAGTATTCGTCTGTATTTCCAGATATAGAATCCATGATTAATTACAATATAGGAAGATTATTCCTAAAAACCCCATGGTCATTTATTAATACAAACACCATAAGAAATTTATATCTTATAATATTGAGTTATGTACCACTAATTGTTAGAAAAAAAATCAAATTTAGTGATATACCAATTATTAGGGTAAAATGAGTTCACTAGTCATAACAAACACAATAATGTGTAAATTTAATTAGTAATTAATTCTAGGGTGATGTTTATATGATAGAACCACTTAATTATTTAATTATTGGGTAACAATAAATATCAAGGGTAAATAATTTATTTATAGGGGATAGAATGTAAAGACCCAAGAATCTATAATAATTTTTTTCACTTTATATAAACATTGTGATTGAAAAATATTTTTAAATACAAAACCAAAAAAAATTTAGTTTTGAAATTTAAAATAAATAAAAATATAAAAATAATAAAACCACTAAAAAATAAAAAATATTAATTATCAATGGTTTATTAATATTAAAAATTTAGTTCATAAATATATTTTTTACATATTATTTTATATTATTAAAAATAGAATATTTTTCAAATAAATAATTTTTTATGTGTTATATATTTTATCCTAAAAATAAATTTATTAAATATAAAATATTTTGTGAAGAAAGACATTTCCATCATTTAAATTCTATTTTTTATGAAATAATACTAATAACACATAATGATTAAAAATATAATTTTTTAATAAAAATAGTTTTCATCATTACAATTTTTATTTTCTTTTGAAAGATATATATTTTTATTATTTTTTAATATTAATTAGAAAAAAGAAAATCATTTGAAAATTTATAATTTCAATATTATTTTATCGTGTTGTTTTCATAAACATATTATTTTTATGTGAATAATTTAATATGTCATTTTTAAAAATATCATTACTGTTACAAGATTATTAATATTTAAAATTGACATGTAGATTTATGAAACCTTTTTATTGAATGATGTTTTATTTTATAATTGAAATGATAAATTTATAAATATTATTTTTAATTTGAAACAATATCCTTGATATTTTAGAATTAAAGATCATTTATAACTAAAATTTTTCATAACACGCTATGCAATATTTATTTGAAAATTAAATTTTATAAATTTTTGAAAGAGAACCTAATAAAAATTATTTTAAATTTTTTATTATATGTTAAATATTACTTAATAATAGTCATGATATTTTAGTTATAGAAGACAATTTACTTTTTTTTAATTATTTACCATGGTTAAATATTAAAAAAACATTTAAATAAAAAAGTAAAGGGATTAAAACATGTAAAAAAATATGTTTGAAATTTATTTTTTTAGATATTATGGACATTATGTCATCCCCCACTCGTTGTTTTCTATATTGGATCCACAAGACATATTTAAGATGTGATCCCTTTATATTAAGTTGTTATAATAACAAAAATGTCATTCTCATAAGTTTTAATAGAGGCCTCTCACAACCATTAAATTATAATATAAAAATTTTGGGTTCTCTTGAAATTATACCCATATAAAATACCCTAAAATACTATATTAACCTCTTAGGCTTTTATCCATAATATATTAGACCATTTTCCCCATTTTGAAGATGTAATTTAAGAGAAATTTCAAAATCTCAATGTTTGTACTTATCACAGTATAATCATTTTTAAATATATATATTTTTCCTTTAAAAATATTTTAACCATTATTATATTACAATATAATTATTACTTATATAATGAAAATATATTATTTTTATGTGGTATACATTATCTATCATTTTTCCTCTACCCTTAAGAGATGCATAAACTACAATCATGGGTAGGTTTGTACTATTACCTCCATTACACAATGTGTATATTATTTAGCCACAAACATAAAATTATAGTATTACCATGGTATATAATTTGTAATTATAATATTTATAACATGTTTGAGGTATTGAAATAATAATAAATATTGTACATTTCTAATTCTCTAGGGAAAATGTAAAATTTATCCATACGTACGTGCAAAATATCGTCACCATGGAATAATGATTATATCATTCAATAAAACATTTCATATATTTTTATAATATTTAGTTAAATAGATTAGTATTATTTTTTGAAATTTTAACATAGATGATATATAAATTTTGACATCCTCTTAATGATATAAGTAAAAAAACAATAAATTTCATATTTAATATTTTAAATCATGCATATTATAAGGAGAAATAATTTATTCATAATCTATTATATTTTATATCCATTAATTATTCAACGATATTTTCTAAATTATGATATTTTATTATAAATAAACCTAAATAATATCATTATTCATCTATAAAATTGATATTAGTTTTAAATATTTTCATAATCATTTACTAAACAATGGTATGTTCATGTTTTTTTTGGTTTAAATACTATCTTAAACAATGCTCTAAAATAGAATGAAGGATGAATATGAGATCCTAAATTTCTATGATTTGTTATATGCATATGTAAATAATGGTTTTAATTCAGTACTAGTGTACTCAATTTAATATTAATGTCAACAATTAATTTACCAATGTCCAATATTTAATAATCTTAGAAACACACTCATTGACGATTTCATCTTTAAAGATCACAATGAAAAAAATTGTAGATTGAAATCATAAAATTATTATTGATTATAAATTATAAAAGAAAATACCTTATATGACCATAGAAGTATCAATTTTGTTAAAGGAATAATGAACTGAATCACTATTATAAACTAGATAAAAGAATCATGATTAAAAACACACGACATTGAAGATAAGTAATAACTAATATAAATATAGAGAATATTTATAAATTATGTTTATAAACATCATTTCATATGAATAAATTTATTAAATAAAATATTATGATTTTTAAGTTGTTTATAGGTGTTCAGAGCATATTCGACTACATTGGGAAACAAGTTAAGGCTTTCATGCCTCATATTTTCATGCCTTAAGACATATATCTTATTTTACATCTTGATTTATTTTAAATATTGTATCAACCTACATTTAAATATTTTGTGTCATGATAATATCGTTTTTCATGGTACTATATTTCACATTTAAAATAATATCCTTCAACGGTATTTGACTAGAAAGATACCAAGTTTGTAAGGGCTTATTTATCTCCAAATTCAATTCTTGTGAAATGTATAATTTTTTCACCATCATATATTTGATATATTGGTACTAATTTCCAATGAATGAATAATAATATATTTATATAATTCACGAGGGTTATAGTTTTATATCTTGACTTTTCCTTAAATAGTTTTTTATTCAATGGTAACAAAGCTACTGGGTTTTATTTAAACACAACTACCTTCGTTGAATTTAAATAATTCTTATAAAACATATTTGACTAAATATTTGTTTCTTCCACCAATTTATTTTCATAAATGGTATTTTCTCAACATATATAGTCTATATTTTCAATTAAATTAATCTAATTTATCTTGAAAATTTTTTAATCACAAAATGAATTCCATTATTAAGAATATTACTCATCTCCTTTAATAATGGTTTACTTCCTGGTCTATAATTTTTATTCCCTATAAATTTATACTTCATGAATAGAAAAAAATTTATGTTTCATCCAATGTAACCTCTATATTTTTTATATCCTATTTTAAAAATCGTTTTTTACTATTTTTATGATTTGGGTCCTCAATAAAGATATTAAAAAAATGTAAAATATTTCTATTTACTTCCATACTAAATAATCTATCTTCCTCCACATATTTACATTAATAACATTTATGTTATCTCAGTGGACTATTATTGATGTTTCCTTCCCAAAAGGAATTAAAAAAATTCACCATATTATGCTTTTATGTTTGTTAAAAAAATGAATGGACAAGTAACATCTTTTTTCCAATAATGGTAATGATGTTTTTTTAAAAACACCTCTTATATTTTCTTCTTTTTGAACAGATATTTCTACTAATTTTACCTTTCTTTAAAGTATATTTTTCCAATATATTCACATTATCTAAATGAAATTATTTTTCAATAAATTTTTTAAAATATATCTTTTAAAATGTGTAACACCCCTAGTTTAAATATAATAATATATTTGAATGAAAAAATGTTTTTGAAATATTTCTCTACATAGAACATCAATGTAAAATGGAACTCATATATATTTAGATAAAAATATAAATATTATGTATGATAGTTAAAACCTTCCCATTATATATAAGAATTATGCATAAGAATAAACACTTTATAAAATATTTATATAAAAAAATAATGGCTGCATTTAATATGAATGAAATTTAATAAGATTAGAGAGACATAAAAACATTATCATTTTATACATAGAAATTTATTATTTTAAATATTTCAAATCAATTAGATATGAATTTCTATTTTCAGAAACATGTGATTATTGATGATAAAATTTATTTGAATTGAAAAATTGAATAAAATGAATTCAATTATTAAATGATATATAATATGAAATAGATTTGTTAATAATCATAAAAAGGTACGTTCATATAACAATAAATTTTTCTTATATTTCACTTTTTTATTTAAAATTTAAATTTATAATTTATAGATTTAGAATTTGAAAAAAAAATGAATATTATTTTTGGATTCCTTGTTTTAATAGTTTATTAAAATTAATTTTTTTGTTTTTTCTAAAAAATGAACTTTTAGTGGATGATAAAGTTTTCTTAAAAAACATGACTTATATGACATTATTATGATATAAGTATGAGTTGAAAATTCAGGAAAAAATTCAGCAAGACCATATATGTATTTTTTTATTTATAAATGTAATAATTTTTTATTTAATTTTAATTCATAAATTAAATATTTTTTAAAATTATTATTCGTATCTTAAAAAGAATTAATAAATAATAACATCGTATATTAAAATTAATTTTATAAAATTGATAAATTGAATAAAATGAAATATATTTGAAAATTTTAATAATCTTCTCCAAATTATATAATAATGATCATTTTATTTTTGGTTCTAAAGGATAAATTACCTTGGTAAAACCTAGATACCATCGAAAAAACAAAATGGTAAAAATGTAAAATACTAAAAGGTACATATACAATCATGTTAAATAAATATTTTCAATTGAGTTTTTTATATCTTACTACAACATATCTCTTATACTCTCATTTATTTATCTAATTTATATCCACTTTATATTTTTTTCATGTTCCACATTATATTAATTTAACTATTTACAAATATATCATTCATACTACATATAAATGGGGAAATTCACCACCCCGCCGTGTAACATATTAAAAACTTGTTTTCACCAAAAACACTACGCTTCTTCCTTCCCCAAAAATACTCACTCACTTATATTATCTTATGGAACCATATATTATCACTACTCAAAAATCACTTATAATTCCAGTTTGGAATTTTTGATATAACACCTAAAAATATGGGCATATGCTATACCCATGGTTCCATGCATCATGGCCTTCACATATGTCAATATAGAGCTATAACCATAGTTTTTATAGAATACATGGGTATATCCTTATGGATTTCCATAATTCCCACATTTTTAGATATCTTAAGTGAATATATATATATACCAACATAATAAAAATTAGTGGGTATAGATTATCAGACCATATATAACTTATACATGGGTCATTGAACCTTCAGTATAAATACTTATCTCAAACAGGTAGTGGCATCCTTTATGAAAACATGGACCTGTTAAAAACAGAAAAAACCCTAAAAACCAAAGAAAATATTAGATATCATGAGATAATGGAAACAGTTGACATAGAAACTTGTAGAAGAATTAATTTATATATAAACATAGATAAAAAACATACATATTCAACTTATCAACATGATAAAACCTACCAAAACTCATTCTAGTTGAGTTTAGTTTTGTTGTCTTTTGAAATATATCATGTTAGTATTAATTTATCATTTAATTACTTCCCACACATCATGATTCTAGTGTTAGAACTATATATAGAGAATTTACTAACTACTCTACAGCCACCCACACTAGGAAAGCAGTATACAAAATATTGTTTATATTGAATGTTATAATTCTACCAAGCTCCTGAGGAAATCATCGAAAATATATTATGAACCAAAAATTTCTATTGAGAATATATCATTTATTTGGGAAACTATTACACATATTATTAAGAAATTGTTGTCTTAATCCACATCATCATTTCAAAATAATCATGTTCATATGCTAATCTAATTGAATGATCCAAACATAAGTGCTTAATAATTATCCACATAAATAGAAATTGACCACTCAATACACCATTTTTAAACTAACTTAGATTATAAATAATAAATTATAGTACTCAACCCAGCATAGTGGTTTAATTTATCTCATTTTCATGCCCACTGAACTAGTCCATTCACCTAGAATTATAGTGTGAGATTTATTGTTTATTCATGTTCATATATGTGCATTGAATTGGTGAATGGTTATTTGAAGTGAAATAGTAGAAATAAAGGTAGAATAAACCTTATGGGAGATCAATAAAGGGTTTACAATGATTTTAATATTAAAATATCTAGTTTATGATGGATTATTTTCAGAACTAAGGTATTTATATAGTTTCATTATTATTGAAACTAATCATCAACTCCAACAATGTACGTAGGTAATGATCTAATATAACATTTTATAAAAAATTATGAATGTTAATGGCCATTTATTAGTCAGAAAAATTGATATTTCATCAACATTTATACCAATATAATTTCTAGAAGAAATATATACAACATGGTCTCTCAAATCACATTATAAATTCTAATTTCCACAACACTTACTCCAAGGAATTAACAGTTCATTCCTAGACATTCCAACTCTCTCCCTAGTTATTCCTTGTTCCTATAACCTCTCATGGTTCAAAAAATAATAATGAATAATTTGGTATTTAATATAATAATTACTATGATATACAATACTGGATGGGTTATGACCATGGTATGGAATATGTGTCAGAGGATCAATGAATCACCATATGGGAATAATTTCACACACACACAACTAATTAAAACAATAGTAAAAACTAAATACAAATTTAATATGATCCATCCTTATACCGAACATCCACACTAAATGAAATGAGAATAAATAAAAGAAACATAGTATAATGGTAGAAAAATATGAAACACACTAATTAATCCCTCCCCTACCTTGATCTCACACACCTAAAAAGAAAACAACATATGAACCTCCAGTGCCTATCCAAACCCCTTCATAGAATATTAATACCCACCATCATTTGAATTCCTTAAAATTATTAATTGGTTGATGTGATAAATAATATAAATTAAAAACTAAAATACAACATACTTGTATCTCGTGACAATACATGTCAGCACCTAACATATATAAACTACAACTCCCCTTGGGTCAAACCATGTCCCTAAATGCAAGGAAAAAAAATATTTTAGTTTACGAGGATATTGTTCCTCCTATTTATTAGCTAGGCCCTATTTTCTTGTTTATATAAGATATAGTTTAATTTTGTTAATATTGGTTATTTTTTGGTTTTCCCAGTTCAAATTACATTTATTTTTTACAATTTTGTTTTGTTTTATTTATTTATTGATAATTACACATTAGAATGTTCAATTAAATTTAGATATGTTTTTTTTGTTATGTATTTTATATGAATGCTTCATTTTACTATTTTTCCATTCACTTTTGTTTGTATTTGATTATTATGAACATTAAAATTTTTGGTCTATCTTGTTAAATATAATATTTTTCAGGACAATTTCATTGTATTTATTTTTTCTTATTTTTTAATGTTAGCTTATAAAATTCCATTCATTTTCATATTAATACATTCATTCTGATTGTATTTTGTTCATCTCAATTTTCTTAGTTTAGTTTAGTTCAAGTCAGTAGTGGTTATATATGATTGAATTCATCATATTTGGTCCAATTTTATTCATAATTTGCAATACCATATTTTTTCAAGTTTGATTAGTTTGACAACGTCCAATTCAGTTTCGTGATTTTTTTTTTCTATTTGAATGATATTTTCAAGGGTTTTATCACTATTGTTTTATTTTGTTTGATCTAATATACATTTATAATAGTATTTTTCAGTAATTTTATGTTTTTTTAAATGTCTAATTCCCATTATTATTTGATTTTATTTTATCCATTATGGGTTTGTGTGGTTCCAAATTTTTTATTTTAACTCATTTTGTGTTATACTTCGTACTCATTTTTTTATTTTTATCCCCTGGTTCATCATGGTTCGTTATGTATAATGAAATCATAGATGAGGTAGGTTAATAGAGGTATAATTGGATTATACTTATTATTTATGATTCACTTCAGTACAACATGATAAGACTTATTTTATATATTTTTAGATTTTATTAATGTATTTTGTATAGACTAATTTAACTTTTTGTAGAATCGTTTTTGAATATTCTGTTTTACTCTTTATTGGTTAATATAATTAAAATTATTTTGTTTTTTTGAAAATTATATGATGTATTATTCCATTCAATTTTTTAAAATTTATTATAGATCAATTATATATTGGTTAGTTTTGTATTGATTGGGTTTATTTAGTAATTTTATTATTGAAAATCTATATCACTGTTTAGTACAAAAACATGGTGTGAAATAAAAGAAATAAATGTCATTTTTAAATTTAAATTCATAAGGGAACCAAATTCAAATTCATGGTTCTCTTCTTATGATGACAAGAACTCGAATATTCCCTTTACTGCTTGAACACATTTGCATAGTCACACACACACACACACATATATATATATCAACACCTTGACACTATGTGTATATTTTCATGAACAAATATGTACAAGGGGATCAATTTATATATTATTATACATGTATATTCCCAGTTACCTTACAAACATATACAACTTTCATATATATGCATAAGTACACCTATCCCCAATATAAATATTAATACGACCATGGGTTAATATATATATATATATATGTGGGGGGGAACTATTATATGTATATATCTACATATGAATACATCTGAAAATTATGTTTGAGAATTAAAAACTGTAACAACCATAGTAGTTACAATGTAATCTAGAAAACCACAAAAAACTATAAATCTCGAAAAGTAATAAATTAAAAAAACATCAAAAATTGAAATGGAACAAAACATACCCAAAACACTTGGTGGACTAACTTCCCTTGATATAGGTGGCCATAACTGACCTCAATGGTAACTAAGATTCCTAAACCTCAACAATCGACCAAAAACCCCAAAATTAGTTAAGTTTAAGTTCCCAAAAAGAAATGTGTAGTGAAGAGGAAACCAAAAATTTCACATTAGTCAATCCACCATAAATAAAACACATGCTAAAAAACACTACTCCATCAAGCATTTAATCATCGAAAAAAAGAGATCCTAATAACATTGTTTACTCAAATATAAAAAATTAGATGTATTGATGATAAAATCCCACCTACAAAAAATCCTTTTCAAAAAAATTGACATAAAGATACTCAAACATCCAAAAATTACAACATTAAATACTAGGTCACATTGAATTCAGATGTAGAGTATACAATTACATAATATTTTAAAATTTTAATAAATAAATACATTTAAAAAATATAATTTATATAGTATTAAATTTCAAAAAAGATTATAATGGAATCAATATATATATTTAGGGAAACAAATGTTTATTCATTTTGTTACATTGTGTTTTGAATTTGAAATGTGTATTTATGAGAGAATGTACATTAGTAGATAACCAAATTTCACTATATTCCTATACATTTCAGTGATATAAAATAGTGGATAGGATACATAATAGATGAATGACATGACTCATTATTACTATACATTTTAGTTGATGGGATAGATAATAAATCAATTAACTATTAAAAAATGACAATCTATGCTTTATTTTCTATTACATCGAGAAAAATAAATTGGTAGGTCGAAAACCATTATTCATGAAGAATGATAGTGAATAACTATATAAATTATGTTAAATGAGTAGTATATAATATTATAATGTATTAAATGAAAATGTATAATCAATTTAGTAGATGGGATATCTAATAGTGGACCTGGCAATTTATTTTTCTTGTTTTGATATCTAATAAATCATATACTATCATCTTCTAATTAATATTTGATTTATAATGTGATTATTAATAAATCAATTAAGTATTAAAATAGTAAATTTGTGCTTTATTAGATATCTCAGGGAGAAAAATAAATGGGCAGCTCCACCGTTGAAATTAATAAATATCAAAGGCACATTGTATTCGAAAAAATTATACTCTTTAACTGTAGAAATTACATTTAATGGGTATTGTATAATAGTAGAATGTATTAAATTAAAATGTAAAATATATTATTATAATATATATCATCTAATATATAATTGTTATAAATATATGTCATATCACATTTTGATCAATAAATTAAAACCTATTCTATAATGGTTATGATTGATTGTTACCTGTGATAAATAGAAATCAAGCTTACATAAATCATATGATCATATAATGACCGTTTGATTTAGAAGGGGTAATAAAAAACAATTAGTAATAAACACACATATATAGAAGTATAAAAAATAATCTTCATAATTGACTACAAAAAATGTAGAATACATATTAAATAGTAATCCTGCATCTGTGAGTAGAATTAAATATGAAAGAAAAACATTGAATACCAATTATAAACTCAAATATACAATTGAAGACAAAAATTTCATCAATGTAGAGTTAAAGTTAAAAAAATATATTTTTCATGTGAATAATAATTGATACATATTTAGTCTGTTTGAGGGGTGAATTGATATAGATCAGTAGAAAACTTCCATGTTATCAATAATGAAATTCTACAAATGAAATATCCATAAATTTAAAACTTCATGAGTTAATTATTATTTGTTAAATGATACCAATTTCATTTCCTATTATTATATGATGAATTATTGGTTTCTTATAGTGCATTTATGTATGGATGAAGGATAGGTGGGAACCTATATCACCCTCTAATAGATTGGTTGAATGTGTATGTCTTCTGAGGTAATGTTATCAAGTGTATATTTTTTCTCACATAATGATATGAAAAAATAGTGTGTCTCACATAATTAATGTTTCTTATACTAATGTATATGAAATATTTTAAAGTTTTCATGAATTATTATATAATTATATTAGCATTTTCACATAAATTTAATGTTTCTTATTCTAATGTTTTTTAAAATGTATTATTTTCATGTTATGCTCTCATGGATCAGGTATATTGACTGATGATTCCACACACATTAGATAGTTGTCTCATGTTATTCCATTTTTTATGCTATGTTTTATAAAAAAATATTTCCGGGTAATTTTGGGAAAGGTCATTGTCACTAATTTTATGTTTACTAAATTTATGCTATTGTTTATTAATGGTAGGAAAATATCCTTAAACAATTTTTCAACATCATGAACGTTTATAGCCAGTTGAGTGGCCATGATATTATGTCTGGGAAAGTAGTGTTTTTATCTACAATAAGTGCTTGGTTAGACATCAAAATGACATACAATCCATGCTGGTTATCCAATAATGAAAACTACATATGGTTTACTAGGGTTCAGAGATCTCCAATGGTAGAATCAAGACGCTTTGGTTTGTTGATATTATTAATTGTAATATGTGGAACATTTGAAACTTGAAAAGAAAATTATTTCATTAGAAAGTATAATATCGTTAATTAAAAGTGTTCTTAAATCCATTATAATGCATGTTATTTCTATTCAGAAATCACTTTAAGAGGTTATTAGGAATTTAGATAATTTATTTAATATATTTTTATGTGATGATAATCATACATAACCCTCTCAATGGTCCTCGTGGAAACAGATGGATAAACCTGTTGTTGAAGTGGCATTGGCCTATGTGATGTGAAGGAAGCCATGAAAGCCATGTAGAAACATTTGTCTTGGGACTTATGTGGAAGTAGGTCATTATGGTCTAAATTTATTATTGATAAATGTGGGGGAGGATTGGAAGGGCTGAGATCAGAACAACATGGAGTTATCTATCTTGGAACACTGCCTTCTCAGTAGCATAAAAGAGAAGGATGAATCAGTTTGTTGGATAGTGGGGTGTGGGGACATTGATCATTAGATGATGAACTACTCAGGTGATCTTCTTCATTTTCCTATATATCCAATAGAAACCATTTTATTATGAAGTCTAGTAGGTATATAGACTTTCTCGATGCAATTATATATAGGGAATAGAGGGAGTTGATTTAAATCAGCACATCGGTTAATGATCCGGATAGGTTTTCTAATTTGATCTCTCTTCCAGGGGTGGGTTTTGAGCTAGGATTCAAGAGATCTTATTCATTCTGGTTAAAAGAAAAATATGTGGGCCTCATAACATTGGTGCAAGGAAAGACCTTGAATGATGAACTTTTTTGTTTGGCACATGAGGAATTATGTGACACCAACAGATGGGAATATTCACAATAGAAGAATTTCACAGGCTTCTCGATGCTAGTGTTGTTGATTGCCTCATCAGAAGACAACTAATCATATTTTCATTCACGGGAAATGTTCAAGGGATGTGAAGATCATTAATTTTTTAGGGATGAACATTGATATTTCTTAAGGATCGATGTAGGACCGTACTGAATAGTGGTTTATAGGGCATGGTCATCTTGGGGAGGTGTTCAAGATTTGAGGGATTATTTTTTTTTCTTTTTTTTTTGGTTATTTGGGAATCTCAAAATAAAAGCCAGGTATGGTGATATGGTCTTCGGTTCCCATCTGCAGGTGCGGGAAAATATTTCAGTTATGGAACTCTGTTCAATGATTAAAAGTTCTGATAACTCCATCATGTTAAAATATTTCCTACCTAAACTCTATATGTCTTCCATTTCATGTCTCTAGTTTCTTGGCCAATGGGTTCAATAAATCCCTCCATGTATTGGTCTTAAGCAGAACATGGATGGGTCCTACACGTATTAGGCGATGGGGGGGGGGGGGCTGGTCAGGTAAAGTCATCGATCTATGTTCGTTGGGTTCTCGGGTAATTTTGGTGATGGTAATTCCACGGTTTTTCGGGCCAAAGCCTTGGCTACATGTCTCCTCTTATTTAGGAAATCCAATATCGAAATTTTTGAAGTAGAAACATATTTTTCTATAAAAGTTAAATTCATTCATGGAAAAGGTTTTTTAAGGGGTTTGGTGTACAACATAAGTCTTTGTAGGTGTTATGTCAATCAGAACATTGTGGTCATACCAACATGGCATAAAGGGAATTTGGCGGCTGATTTTGTGGATGCCAAAAGTAAAATGCTAGATAAATTGGTCCTTAACAACAACATTGGAAACATTATTGATGAATTTATGTTTTTTGTTAATAATTACTCTCTAGGGTTTCCTTACATTCATCCCCCTTGATTAATGTCTTGGTTGGTGGATGTTTTATGAATAAAAAAGGATCATTTAGTTAGTAATGGTGGCATGGGAATCAAGAATATCAGGCTTTTAAATGACACTCTTAAATATAGACTCTCTTGAAATCATATTAAAAATAGTTTAGATTCTATGGGGTTCCTTAGAGAATGATTTCTAGGAAATCTAAATCTGGATAATAATTCATATTTTGAATCATCTATTTGGCCAGAAATTAAATGTTCTTCCCTTAGTATTGTGAATTTCTTATGATGTATGTTGAATAAGAGGACCAACATCAAATTCAATATAGATAATTGGAGTATTTATACCTTAATTGATGACATACATAACCTTTAATTGAATTATGATGTTCATACTTCCATCATATAATTTTTCAATTCTCCCCAAGAATTATTGATAGAGGATCACCAATATATTATTAACATATATACTTTTGTTTCCATTCATGATTTTATTTTCTATGAGCTGGCTATAAATGGTATTCTCAAAAGTTAAAACATGTATCATCATGACTCTAGGAATTCAATTATATAATTTAGTTGGATTTTGACTTTTAATAAATATGAGATCAGACCCTGTCGTTTATCTCATATATATAGGTATTCACATAAATTAGTACCCACTGATTGTGTATTTTATAATGTTGGTACCTCAGATTTTTCTCATTTTTGTCATGTTTAATCAGCATATAAATCACATTGTGAACATATTTCTTAGTGGATCAATTTCCTTGATTCTATGGAATGATATCCTAGACAACATTATATTGAATGGTACATTATATTCAAGATTTCAGGCTCTCTTGAACTACTATCAGTCCATACTAAGATTTGAATATGTTCAAAGACATTTTAATGTTATTGTAGATGAATGTATTCATGTAATTTGGTTTATTCTAAATGCATTTATTTATTCTTATAAGAAGTTATGTGTGAAGTTGGAACATTGCAAAATTATCTATGTAATCAAATATGAATGTGTGGTTCAAATGGTTTTTCATTAACATAGTGTATAGAACATCATTAAATTCATAATATTTAGAGTTTTTATGAATTTCATGCCAAAATTGGTCCATTTGAAGTCTTTGGGATTTCAATGCTCCCTCATTAGATCAAAATTAATTTAGAAGGGGCTTCTATCAAAATCCCCGGACCCCCATGGTGTGATGCAATCTTTTCTGATCATAATGAAAATTTCAAGAGTTATTATTATAGCTCTTATGTTGTAAATTTATCTCTTGAATTAGATATTCATGGAATTATTAATGCAGTCTCTATTAAATAAACTACTGGTTTGAATAACCTTTTTTTGGAATTTTACTCTTCTATTGATGTGCATACTAGCAGAAATGGTTATTTTCATATTTCATGGAGACTTATAACTAAATGGATCGAATTCATGAATACACAGATGAGTCTAAATGTAATTTTCAATTATGTATTTTGGTGGAATATGGCTACTGATGGGATTACAAACAATAAAATTGGCATAAAACTCACTTCTCCAGACATGCTCCCGGAGGATTTGACTACACATTTTGAAAGAGATTGTAATAAACCAATATTCGTTCTAATTTTTTATCATTACATTTCATCAAGAAATTACATGGCCTTTTCTGAGGTATTCTTAAAAAAATCTATATTCTCATATTAGGTTCACTATTGATCATTAATTATTATCACTTACGTTTACCCTTACTGTGCATGTGAGTTCACCTGTTATTATTTCTCAATATTATAAGGTTATAAAAGAATATAATACATAAGATGTATTTAGAAGAGAAATATTTTTGTAGCATTTTTAGGATATATTCAATATCAAACATGGATTACGTAGTTTCATATATAATAGGAAAATGTATGTTTAATAAAAAGTGTATACATTTTACTAGTTAATTATTTTTTGTAACAATATAAATCTATAAAATTAAAAATTCACTTCGAATGTAAATGAATGAGTATATGGGAAATATATAGAAATGAAATATGTGTATCAAATTTATATTGAAAATTATTTTGTTTTTTACCACTGAATCTTAGTGTGTGGGTTTAGGTGCCTCACTCCACACAGTTTTTGTAGGCCATTTCACTAATTGCAGGCCTCTGGAATAAATGGATGAAATCCCCATGTAAATTAGTAACCTAGTCCAGTTACAATTCAAGTGAACATAGTTGGAGAATTATAATGTAACAACCCAATATTTTAATATTCAATTTCTTCCATTATATAAAAAATGTGTTTGATAAATAGTTTTACACATAACTCTAAACTAAAATGAATTATTACATATTAGATAATTATAATTTTAAAAATATGATAACCTATAGTAAATAATGGTATATTAATATCAATGATTTATAAAAATTAAGTATTTATATTACAAATAGTATTTTGTAATGATTATTTAAGATAAAAAGTAATAGTTTTCAAAGAACAATTAATTTTATCTATAGTATATTTTATCCAAAAGAAATAAATAAATCACATTTAAAATGTTTTTTGAAATATTATATTTAAAAAAATTAAATATAAAACTCATATGAAATAATATTAACAACAATTACTTTTTAAAAATACAATTTTTGAATGAAAATATCATTTAATTTAAAAAATTTATTTACATTTAGAATATAATGTTAAAAATTTTAGAATATTAATTGTGTAATATTAATATAATATTTGATAATATAATGTGTGTATTATATAATGCTGATTAATGTGTATTTTTTCAAAACATCTGATTTTTAAGAGAATAGAAAAAAATATAGTTTTCACATATTCGAGGATTTTAATGATATTATTAATATATTAAACTTAAATAAGTATTTATAAAATCCTTTTATAGGAAAAAATTATTTTATAATGTAAAATTTAAATATATAAATATTTTCTTATTTTAAACACCTATATTTTATATTATTGATTTTAAGTTACTATTTCTCTAAAAAAAATTTAAACCTTTAAAAATAATTATTTTAATATTAATTTTTATTACTGGTATACAGTGAATAGAATAAATTTTATTTCAAAATTTTAATTATATGTTTTATATTTTTTAATAATTACCATTTTTTATGAAAAGTGATAAATAACTGTGTTAAAACCTAGTTATTAGAGTAAAATCTAAAATTGTAGAAGTAATAAAACATTGAGTTATATAATTGAAACATGTGAAAAAACATGTTTCAAATTTATTGGTTGAATTATGATTGATATTATATCTTCCACTACTCAATTATTTTCTATTTTTTATCCATGTACAATTTTAATCATGTTCTCCCTTTTTATTTAGGGGTTAAAATTTCAAAAATGTCATTTTCATCTCTTATAAAAGGTACCTGTAATCACCCATTCAATAATACTAAAAAAATATGGTTTCATATTGAAAATGTTACCTAATTTCATCCAATAAGATCCACATTATCTTAATTATGATTATATTCACATGATATTGTCTGATTCCTCCTTTTCCAATAAGTGATTGAAGATAAATTTTAAAATATCTATGTTACTACTTATCTCTCTCTCTCTAATAAATTTATTTATATAACATTTATATTTTAAAATATATTACCCATTATGAAAATAAAACATAAAAAAATTTATATTAAAATTTTAATTATGTTTATGAGATATATAATATCTACCCTTTCTTCTCTTCCCATTAGAAAATAGAAATGCTTAATCATGTGTTTCTAGAGATTACATATCTAGGATGAAAAGTATTTATTTTTTACTTCAAAAACAAACATGAATATACCTAATGTGGGATTTAATGTATAATTATTATGTTATTAATATTTTTTATGTCCTAAAATACTAAACCATATTATATATTTCTATCACCCTATGGAAAATGAAATCAACATCCATGCATATGTATGGACCACCATTTCCATCGAATAGATTATTTTATATTATTTTAAATCCTTTTATGGTTGATATAAGATTAGGTTGAAGATATAAATATTATGTCAATAAAGTTATTATAGGTTTTGGTAATAAAATTGGAAAACAAATTAATGTTATGAGAAAAGAATAGTCCTTATAAATTCAACTATCTGAAGCCAATACAATAAGAGAAAAATAGTTTATCCAAACTATTTAATAATTTTTATCCATTAAATATTATTATGGTTCTATTGAAATATGATATGAAATTATAATAAAACATCAGTAATAAAATTATTTCACTATAAAAATTATATAATATCAAAATCTCCTCATTATAATTTACTAAATTATATTCAGATCAAGTTTATATCGTTTTAACCTCCTTCTTGAACAACGCTAAAAAATAGTGTCATGGATAACTATAAGAAATTTTATACTATTTATATCTAATATAAACCATATAATTATGGTTTTATTTTGATTTATTAATTTTAAAAATCATATATTCCAATAAATCTAGATTCAAATATCCATTCATTAAAAATCACAAAAACATGCACATAATCGATTTCACATTTAAAGATCATTAAAAAATAAAATATAATGATACTAAAACATTATAAATTATTATGATGATAAATTTATAGTACCATATATAATCTTGGAATGATGAAAATTTGGAGGAGAACCAAGAAAACCCTAATATTGTGATGTTTCTCCATGATAATCAAGATTAATCTCAACCAATATTAAAAATAAATAATAACTAATATACATGTAACAATTATTTATAATTTTTTTAAACTTTTATAAATATGAATAATTTCATTAAATAAAATATATTTTTTTAATTTTTTATATGTGGTTATAGCACAGTAATATAAGTGGGAATTAAGGTATGGGTTTCTTATCTCAAATTATTACTATTTGAGACATATTTTTTATTACACCATGTTTTATTTAAAATGGTGTTTCTACATAACCTTTAATATTATTTATCATGATAATATCATTATTAATGTTATTAAATTATTCATTTGAAATCATATCCATTAAGTGAATTTTTTTAAAAACATTCCAAGATTGGAAGTGGTTTCTAGTCTCAATTTCATGAGACGTGTTATATTTGACTCACCATGAAATAATTGATATGGTGTGATTAATTCATAACTATTGTCTCTTACCAAATTCATTTTGTTAATTTGGTTTAAAGAACTATATTTTTTTCTTTCATTAAATGGATTTTGATTCAATGTTTTTAATGTTATAGGGGATTTTTTTAACCCAACTCCCATTTTTAAGCTAAAATGCTTCTTTTAAAACTTATTTCATCCCAATATTTTAGACCACAATAAGACTGTATATAATGGTTCATTTTATTCCCCTATGTTATAAAATGAATATTTGATTAAATTATTTTAAATAGATGAAATTTCACACCAATATGGAATATGATTATTTAGAGAAATTCTCTTCTTCATTAATGATTGGTGCCCCTACTTATCTAAATTTTTATTTAGAGATATCATTATCCTCTTATATGGAAACATAATTAATTTTTATCTCAAGAATCACCTATATATTTTTATCCTATTATAAATATTTTGATATAATACTACTTTTATGATATTGGTTTTCAAAAAACATATTATAAATTATTTAAAAATGTTATCAATCATTTCTTATAAAATGATTTAAATTCCACACAAAAAAATATCTTTAATATCCTTTAAATATTTTCATGGGTCTATTAATAATGTTTAATTTTATTTAATGTAATTTTTTTCAAAATATATCACATTTTATTCAAAAATATCTTTTTAAAGGTCATGTAACATCATAGTCTTGTGATAATGATAAAAAAAATTCTAAATATAATTTTATCATTTATTCCATTTAACACATATTTACACCTTTTTCATTTTATAAGCATATTTATACAAAAATGATTATTTTTTATAAAATAAGATATTTTTCTCATAGATTTATAAAATATTGTTTTTGAAAATTCATTAAAAAAGGGTATTTCCTATTTCCAATGTCATATTATTAGAAAACATAACAAAGTTTCCCTCACCGAAGTCATTATACCTAAATATATTTTATTCGTGATTAAGAATATTCATAAAGAAGTACCATCCACATTAGTTCTCATTATTTCTTAAGTAATGTTATTTTATATCAATAATATGATCTATGGATACCTTTTCATTTCATAACCATTAAAATTGGATTGGCATAACCTTTCTATAGATGTATTTTCTTTTTGAACAATTTATATTCCCTTCCATTGATCTGAGGGTGTTAACCTTGATGACATATATTTACTGATTGGGAATACTATTGACATAGTTATATACCCTTCATATATTAAGTATAAATACCATATACATTACTATCTCAATGAAATGGTATTTAATGATAATATTACTAAAAATAATTGGATACCCAATTATTTTCCACTAGATTATCATTGTATGATTTTATATTTAATTTCAAGAATTTTAATTATGTATGACCAATTGGAAATGTTGAAACCAATTTCCTTTTTATATTTTCACAATGATGTGAAAAATTAAATCCATTTCCTTCCATGGGATCATTATGGTGTGTTGAAAGAAACCATTTTTATTTCCATAGTTTATTTATTATATGATGAATGATTGATATATTGGGGATAATGTAGGGGTGGATGAATTATGGGTGAGGTCTAATATAACCCCCCACTCTAATTCATTGGATAAATGTTCATACCACTTAGGTAAAGTTTTTGTGAGTAGGTTTTTGTATGCCATACGAATTGGAGTGGATTGTGTGCATAATGAATGTAATATTAGTATAATAATGTATGTACCATATTTCAAATATGATATACATTGTAATATTATTCTCTCATTATATAAATCTTGAATTCAATTTTCCTTATACAAAAGTTTCTTCCATAATATTTATTCTTATGTTATGATCTATATGATCATGTTTATTGACTCACGTTTCCAAACACTTTGGACTAATGTGCCATAGATAATCATGAATTAAACCATATTCTCTTATATTCATTTTATTGGGTATGATTTTCTTATGTGTTTTTGTTAAACATATATATTCATCTTAAATGATCATTAATTATTATTACTTATTTTTACCCTTATATATATTTTTCTCCCACATTTTATTGCCTTTTTATTTCCATGTGATATAAATAACTGTAATATGTAAGATGTTTTAAAAAAATTATCTTTTGTGGTTGATTTTGGTTATATGTTAAAAGAATGTTATGAACTATGTAGTATATAGTGGGAACAAATCCATTTGATACATGGATTATAGGCAATACTGGTCAATTCATTGTCGAAACTCCCTAAAAAATGTAAACCTGTATATGTACTTGGAATGTAAATATTTCATTGTGTGGGAAAGATCTAGTAATTAGGTTTATTTGCTAAAACCAGTGTGAAATATATGTTTTTATGCACCAGATATGATATTATGGAATTTTTTATGATGAGATGGTATTAAAAGAGATTTTATATAGATTATGAGGTTATATTTTTATTGTTTAATTATAAATTAAGAGTTATTAAATTTATAAAGGATAAATGAGTTATATTTGATCATAATTTTAAATATATATATACATATTTTACATTAATATAGGTTATTTTAATATTTTATTCCATTGTGAGATAATATGATATAACGTTCATAAAAAAACAAAATATAATTTTATGTATAGAAAAAATCGTGAAATTTTCGTAAATTTCAAACTGTGTTGTTTTCCTAGAAATAACATCCCCATACATAAACAAAAACACAATTCAAGATCAATAAAAAATGTATCATGTTGTAGAATACATAAAAGTGGAATATTTGTTATTACCTAAATTATACCATGGTTGACTAAAAGGAAGTATAATTGAAAACCTATATTCACACTATGAGGAGATATACTTATGTTAATTTCATGATAATTTCAATACACTATAAAGGATTTATTATTTTATGGAGTTGAGTAATGGAATATGATAAAACCTAATATAATTAATCAATGATTGTACCACAAAAGATTTAGGATGAATAGAATAATAATGTAAAAATTTTAAAATTAATTCATTTTGATGTTGAACATTTCATATCTTATAATAATTCTCTTATTGTGTTACTTTTTCATCACTCGTGATTAGAAACATCATGTTTTATTAATGGATGGAGCAAAAATGAACCAATATAAAAGTTTATTTCATCTATATTGGATATATTTTTCAAATATAAACCTTAAAGTATATGAGAATGAGTGAAAAATATTATGGTTATTCCAAACTAACAATCATGAATTTTGAATTTCATTGTAATATTATTAAAGATAGTAAACACACCATAAAATATACTTAGTGTATCATAGGATTTCAATTGATTAGTATGATGATTGAAAGAATGTTAAATTACCTTCATGAAAAAAATATAAGAATAAGTACCATAGAAAATATCTCAAAGGAACTAGATGATGTATTCTCTATGGTAATAGAGATCATAGAGTAATTAAATGTCTTAAAAAAGTGAAGAATTCAGTGGAAAATATGAAATGATATTGCTGTCATATAGAGTTTCTAATAATATTTTAATACGATAATTGTGTTGTAATTTTTAATTATCAAATATAATTACTCAATAAATGTCCAAAGAGGATATTATTTACCCATAATTTCCATGGAAATGAAAACATATGAAAAAACAAATACACATGAGAGTTCTAAAAATGATGTGGACTGAGGAACACTGATGATTAATTCAACAACAAAGAGTGTTTTATTTTATCTAGTTGACCCAAATGCATTGAAACTAGATTGGTTTCTAAGAATATCAAATTTATACAATGATAATTAGATATATATTTATTAATAAAAATTTCTAGCGGTATTATTATTGTAACCCTATTATATAACACCAATATAATATATTTTTAAATAAATTTTGTTCGTAAAAACCTTGCATCCTTCCTTTAGATGAATTTTTGGAGATATTAGGCATGGATTGGAACTCTTGACGTAGAGGTCATGATAAATACCGAAATTGGATAATTACTTCTAAAAATAAACCCAAAACCAAATAATACAAGACTAGATATAAAATCCATTGGTAAATTTTTTCTATTATATTTGGTTATTGAGTATAAATGGTTAGAGAAAATCCCAAAATTATTGATAATTTTTTGAAGAAATTGTTGAGTTTAGTAGTAATAACAATGGTCGAGAGGATGGACCCTCATTATAAATTATACTTGGAGTAATTATTATGTTATTTAATCCCTTGAATATTAAATTAGTGGATAATAATTAAAAAATCATGGATGTAATTTATTTAAGAGGTGAGAAAGTAACATCAAAATATTTTACTATATAAATTTTTCATTCAAAAAAACATTATGATCAATAACTGATTTTACCTGAAACACCAAATTAATATTATTTATTATATATTAGATAATAAAAATAAAATAATAAATAAATTTACGAAAAATAATAATAAATATATATCAATATATTAGTAAAATTAATTTTTTAGATTATAAATGGAATTTGGAAAATATTATTTAAAATATATGTAATATTTTCAATGTACAATATTTAAGGGTAATATATTTTATCCTAATCAATTAAATATACTAGTTTTAAATTGTTATATGAAATAATATATTGATATCCTATAAATTATAATCTGATATGAAATTATATTAACAACATTTAATGTTTTAGAAATTATATTTTTCAATAAAACTATATTTGTTTTCATTTAAAATATTAATTGATAAATTTTATAATTTTATAATATAAAATTGATATAATTTTTTAATTTATAATTACAATATTAGTATATGGTGATGTTTCATGATTTTTTGGAAATTGTTTCTTTCTATAGGATAATAGTTAAAAATATCATTTATACAAGTATAATGTATTTTATGAAATTAATATTATTTAAGTATTATATGGAGATTTATGAACCTTTTTCCTGGCCAAATATGATATTACAACTAACATTATAAATTTTAAAATATTTTTTCAGTGTAGAAATATATACGTGATATTTAAGAATTTAAGATATTTTATCTCTAAAATTATATTTAATACACTAAAAAAATATTATATTAAAGTTAATTTTTATGAAATTTATAATGTGAATCTAGTATCATGGATTTGAAAATTGGAACTAGAAGGGGAATATTATTTAATAAGTACAACTTTTTTTGGACAATGGATAAATTACATTGGTTAAAATATTTACCATGGTAAAATCTGAAATCCCTAACATATTAAATCTATGTCTAAAAGAATTGAAACATGTAAAAAACATGTTTCAAATAATTTTTTGATAAATTATAAAACATGTTTCAACCCACTCATCTATTTTACATTTTGAATCCACTTTATAGGTTTATCATGTCCTCTCATTGTATTTTTTTGTAATAATTGTAATAATGTCCTTCCCACCTATTATAAAAGCGGAATCTCACCAAACCTACAATTCCACTAAAAAATATGGATTGATAATAGAAATCTACAATAATTAATTCCCATATAATTCACCTTACTAACATAATATACTATTCATTAAAAATTTCTAATGTCTTTAATTTCTAATAATTACATCAAGAAGAAGGTAAAAATATGAAAGTAATTACCTCTCTCACTATCAAAACATTTTCCTTATGTAAATTTTTTTCCTTTTTATTAATCATTATCAGATAATAAAGTAATTATTTCCAATATACTAAAAATATTTTTTGTTTAGGAAACATACATTATCCTTGCATTCCCCTCTTTCCCTAATGAAAAAAACAACCTTCATGTGTATGTACGAACATTCATCTCCATAATCCAATTTGTTTTTATCCTTCAATACCTTCAGGGATGTCACTATAGAGGATTTTTAATATATATTTATGATATTTATAATATTTTTTCTTCTCGGAAAAAATGAACCATATTATACATTTCTCTCTCTATCTATGGAATATAATATCATCTTACATGCATTTATGCAGAATACCATTTCCATTGAATGGTGTATTATTTATTTCATTATATCATTTCATGTCTAGTTTTATGATTCTTTTTAAGAGACAAAAAACTTTTTTATAAAAAATTATTGTTCTGGTAAAATAAATTATACAACCTATTAATGATATGATCAATAAATGGTTGTTACAAATTTTATAGTATAAAACTCCCATATTAAGAGGAAAAAATATTTATTTATGCTATATAAAAATTTAATATCCATTAACTCTTCATGTAATTATAAATAAAATTTATATATCATTCTTAATAATTTATTCTCTCAGTATAATCAACTTCTATTCGTTCTAGAATATACTCCAATGATATATTTTCGATGTCTCAATGGCTATTTTTAGTACCATGCCTGGCCATTAAAGTTGATTAATTCCACTGAAATATTTAATTATCTAAGGAATTAATTAATTTATTAATAGATTGAATTATAAATAGTTATATTAGTTAATTATATTATTTTGAAATCAATATCAAAGGAATACCACGTTATGTATCTTCAAGTTTTCTTTTTGTCCTTTCAAGAGAATCAGCGTTTTGAAAAACGTTATTAATACATTTTTAACATTCAACAGATAAATTTCATAAGAAATGTGTCTTTAAAACTAGATATTTCAATATACAAATAAATCATGGAGGAAATTATTCCATATAAGGGTCCCAATATTTCATTTTAGATTACGGTTTTATAGGATTTTCTTGATACTACCATCATTTAATTTAAAAATTTTCTAGTTTAGTTTCTTTGAGGGTATTTATGAATATCAATGGAGTCATGTTTCTATATTATGATTAGTGTGATATTTTTTTCTGTAGTCTAAAAAGAATTTAAACCCACTAATATTTTAATATTATATAATCCGAGTAAAGGAAATCAGGTTTATTTTGATGCTTCTTTGATAGGACTTAGTTGGTTCTCATATGGGTTGATCCGATTGTAGCTTGTTGTTTCATATAGTTCCAGTCACCTTAAATGTACTGACAAAAAAACTATATATTATTAATAATTTTTTTACTACACATTAAATTAATATAGGAAGTACTTTTTTGGAAAATTATTAGTCATATATTCCAATAAAAAATAATCAAGATTATTTTTAATTATTAGATTTTAATTTTACGAATTGGCAGTAGGTTGAATACATCCATTATTTTGATTTTAGTATTTTTAGGCTTCATTATTAGAAATAGTTTCATACATTACATCATCTTGAATGATTATCCCAATTGGGTGAAGGATGAAAAGGAAGAGTGGTGGATTATATTATTGATGGTTTAAATATATTAAAATGTTGTTGATGATCAGTAAAAGAATGATATGTATTATATTGATATGGAATATTCTATATCAGAATTAGTCATACATATATGAATTTAAGAAAAAAAAATTCATTATTCACGAAACACGTGATGTAGGTGATATCCTATATTATTGGCCTCTGAATTCACATTTCTTCTTCTAGGATCATCAAAGGATAGTGGTTTCTAATATCATAATTGAGGAAGTGAGTAATGTATAATAATAATTAATTTGGATGTGCATCCTTGTGAAATAAAAAAAGTATGTTGATATCCAAAAGAAACTCTATATACATAACATTAAATGGAATATTTCTTATTTTTTTTAATATGTTCTTCACTTACAAACATATGAAATAAGAATGACAACAGACTACTATTTTCATAAATAAACATCATTAAACTATATAGAAGTTATTTGAAACAATGATGTAATTCATAAAAATGTTTTCAATATCACTAGTAGTATTATATGATGTATTGAAAATAGTAGATAATTTATCCAAGAAGCATCATTATCAACTCATTTAGGTGTAAATTTCCTTATATGGGATTGATATAGTGTATATATTAGAAATATAAACCGAAAATTTATTTCAGTTTGCAACATTTTAGTTAATAACTCAATATTTACATATTGGGTCAAGATAGTGTTATAGTTAGATCTCGATACTAATGTAAAATTGAGTAAATATTACCACCCTGTGAATAATAGAAAGTTTATGTTCACTATTTAAATACATGAAAATAGGCTACACACATATATTTTTTATTTTTGTGGATCAAAGAATATTTACATGTAACTCATAGAGGTTTTATATAATAACAGTTATCAACCATCCATTCAGATGGATTGTTTTGAGGCCCTTTGAAGTAAACCAGTTAATTATCCACACTATTAGACAAATATTAGAAAAACATAATTAGTAAGGCCTAGAATAATATCTAATAGGACAACGAAGGTGAAATGGATCTATAATTTTTATTTTTCCTACTCAAATACTCCAGAAGCCTTATTTGATTTAGAAGATTCACCATATGGAATTTAAGACCACTGATCACGATTTCATTCAATTTTCACCCTAATTGGGACTTTAATGATATGTAGAAGAGAATATTGAAATAAAATTCTAGGGGAATTTTCAACATGTTGAATTCATTAAATAAAATTCTTATAAAATCATATTACCTCAAATATTATGTGTTATGCTAGATGTAATCTAAATTTTATAATTGAGAATATACATACTAGTTCTTACAAATTTCATTCAATTTGATGATACTTATTTTTTCGATAATGGTTATCATTTTAAAAAAATTATAAATATCATGTATCAATGTGATAAGACACTATAGTGAGTGATTATTTCATTAGTTTTTGAGAAGTAGAAACATGGGAGCATGCATAATGAATCACAGAAAAGAAAATATGAAATAAATGATCCATGTATGGACTAATTTAAATAATAATATTTTAAAAAATTCTAATTAATGATGATATTGATGGAAGGTAGAATAAATAAACCACATAATCAATATTATTAATATTTTTGATTTATTTTATTTATATACGGGTTAATTTATTAAAAGGATTAATTTTAGAGAATATAATATGATGATGAAATAAATGGGATGTTAGTGAATGATGATGATATTTCACATTTAGTGTCGCATCCATGGTATATTTTAAAGTTATTTTCATTTTGTTATTATTATTGATTTTTTTGTGGAGGATTACATTGTAGTTTTGGAGAAAAGGTTGTGTTTATAAGATTTGGGTCCAACTGTGAGCCCATTTCATGTTTTAAAAAAAAAATTGATCTTTATAATCCCTTCATGTTTTAACGTTTTCCAACAATTACAGTTTTCAATAGCATTCCGATGGAATATTAAAAAAATCATATATATTTGGACCTCATAGGAATCCTTAATCATGACGTATTTGATGTTTTTTATTAAGTTATTGGGCCTGGACATAGGCATATTTCCTACATTAAAAAAATAAATACTTCATTAATATTTCATTATATATTTATGTTTCTTTATTCTAACTTTCATCCATTCCCACTTACACAAGGCACTTTCCAGTGCTATTTTCCTCTGTTTTGGAGCTCATATTCATTGCGAATTTGGGAAAAACATCTCTGGATTTCTCAAATCGACCAGATTTGAAGAGGTAACTGGTTTCTTTCCTAACTATTTTAATTTTCACTATTTTATATCCATTTCAATTATAACATTATATAATCATCCTTATTAGAACCTCAAATGAATTCTTGGATATTTTATGGTTATTCTACTTGAGTATTTTTGGTGTTTTATTCAAGATATCTTAAGTAAGTCATTTTCCTTCCATCCTTCTCCCATTTTTCTATGGATTCATATTTTTTAATAGGGTTTCTTCCATATTTTCTTGAATTTGATTATTTTAAGAATGAATGGATTCAAACCTAGGGTTTTTATATATGTTTTATTTTTCTAATAATGTCTTTTTAGGTTTTATTTAACTCCATTGTGGTGCGGCGGTGGGGCTGGTGATCTTTTTTAGAAGGATTTGGTGTTTTAACATTTTTGGTAAGTGTTTCCATCTATAAGAATTTCATGATGTCTTTTATTTCTTAATTTAGTTATTTATAATTTTCCTAATATGTTATTTTTTGTGAAAAATATTTTTTGGTAGTATTGGTTGAGCAGTTAATTTTAAAGTAGCTTTGTGTGTAAAAAAGTGTGTTTGTTTTTTCAATTACATGTTGTACCACTTGGGATATTTTATGGTTCATGAAATCATTTTATTAAATGGTTATAGGGCTTACAATTCAGGTTTTATGTTATATTATAATGCATTTAGATTCAAAATAGGGGTCTTAGAAGGATTTAATTTGAAAATCTCAATTACACTCCTTGGAATTGTTTTATAAATGTTTTAAATGGGTTTGGATTTATGTAAAAGGTGCACCAATGTGGGAAAACTATTTTGGTAGGAATTCATATTTTAAATGGTCTGTCTTAATGGGAAATGGATGTTATGTGATGTGTACTATCTTGTAAATTTTTTATTAAATTGATTTAAATGTTTATTAAAGTGTGAAAGAGTTGTGAAATGTGTTGTGGGATCTTTTGGTGTGAGCATGGTTACCAAGTAAATTTGAATGAAAAAGGAAATTATGTGACATGTTTGTGTTATGTTTGGTTTGTTTGTGATTTAGAGATTTATTTGAATGTTTAAATGGAATTGCATTTCTTGTGTAATGTGTTTGAGAACTAGAGGGAAAACCAGGGTATCTCGGTTGGTGGACGTGTACTAGTATGCTAGCGATCCAGTGGGGTTTGGCCCCATATTCACTATGAATGTTTAACGATGACAAAAATAACTGAAAAATGATTTTTAATTTTTTATTATACCACTAGTTTATGGTAATGATCCCTACTAGTTCTCGTGTTCATGAGAACTGATATTTTAATGTTTACCTTCACTGAGATATAAGGTACCTGGGACACACAACGAGTTAGTACCCTGGGGTATTCTCATTTCAAGTTCTCATTGGACATTTTACACTCATCATTGTCATACATTGTGTTTGGATGGAAAAATTCAGTAGTAAGTGCATTTTATTTAAAATTTTGATTATTTAAAATAGTCCACTTGAAAACTGATTTTATTAAAAAAATTCCAAATGATTTATACTTTCATTTCAATTTTACAAAACTAACAAGAATTTTGTCTTGTAGATATTATCGAATGGAATATTTTTTTGTGGTGGTATAATACTATGAATTGGTTCACACACTATATAAACCTTTCGATGTAATTATACTTGGTAATGTTTGTTATAGGTTTTGGTAAATCTCAAATAACCAGTGGTCCTGGTTTCTAGACATCCATCATGGTGTGGTATTGTGCAGATGGATTGAGGGTGATTCCCCCTTTCCATCAGCTCGTTCTTGGGATTTCTAGTTTTGATT